>OX438993.1:5000-1255000 GCA_949316085.1 Hypercompe scribonia
TAACCTAACCTAACCTAACCTAACCTAACCTAACCTAACCTAACCTAACCTAACCTAACCTAACCTAACCTAACCTAACCTAACCTAACCTAACCTAACCTAACCTAACCTAACCTAACCTAACCTAACCTAACCTAACCTAACCTAACCTAACCTAACCTAACCTAACCTAACCTAACCTAACCTAACCTAACCTAACCTAACCTAACCTAACCTAACCTAACCTAACCTAACCTAACCTAACCTAACCTAACCTAACCTAACCTAACCTAACCTAACCTAACCTAACCTAACCTAACCTAACCTAACCTAACCTAACCTAACCTAACCTAACCTAACCTAACCTAACCTAACCTAACCTAACCTAACCTAACCTAACCTAACCTAACCTAACCTAACCTAACCTAACCTAACCTAACCTAACCTAACCTAACCTAACCTAACCTAACCTAACCTAACCTAACCTAACCTAACCTAACCTAACCTAACCTAACCTAACCTAACCTAACCTAACCTAACCTAACCTAACCTAACCTAACCTAACCTAACCTAACCTAACCTAACCTAACCTAACCTAACCTAACCTAACCTAACCTAACCTAACCTAACCTAACCTAACCTAACCTAACCTAACCTAACCTAACCTAACCTAACCTAACCTAACCTAACCTAACCTAACCTAACCTAACCTAACCTAACCTAACCTAACCTAACCTAACCTAACCTAACCTAACCTAACCTAACCTAACCTAACCTAACCTAACCTAACCTAACCTAACCTAACCTAACCTAACCTAACCTAACCTAACCTAACCTAACCTAACCTAACCTAACCTAACCTAACCTAACCTAACCTAACCTAACCTAACCTAACCTAACCTAACCTAACCTAACCTAACCTAACCTAACCTAACCTAACCTAACCTAACCTAACCTAACCTAACCTAACCTAACCTAACCTAACCTAACCTAACCTAACCTAACCTAACCTAACCTAACCTAACCTAACCTAACCTAACCTAACCTAACCTAACCTAACCTAACCTAACCTAACCTAACCTAACCTAACCTAACCTAACCTAACCTAACCTAACCTAACCTAACCTAACCTAACCTAACCTAACCTAACCTAACCTAACCTAACCTAACCTAACCTAACCTAACCTAACCTAACCTAACCTAACCTAACCTAACCTAACCTAACCTAACCTAACCTAACCTAACCTAACCTAACCTAACCTAACCTAACCTAACCTAACCTAACCTAACCTAACCTAACCTAACCTAACCTAACCTAACCTAACCTAACCTAACCTAACCTAACCTAACCTAACCTAACCTAACCTAACCTAACCTAACCTAACCTAACCTAACCTAACCTAACCTAACCTAACCTAACCTAACCTAACCTAACCTAACCTAACCTAACCTAACCTAACCTAACCTAACCTAACCTAACCTAACCTAACCTAACCTAACCTAACCTAACCTAACCTAACCTAACCTAACCTAACCTAACCTAACCTAACCTAACCTAACCTAACCTAACCTAACCTAACCTAACCTAACCTAACCTAACCTAACCTAACCTAACCTAACCTAACCTAACCTAACCTAACCTAACCTAACCTAACCTAACCTAACCTAACCTAACCTAACCTAACCTAACCTAACCTAACCTAACCTAACCTAACCTAACCTAACCTAACCTAACCTAACCTAACCTAACCTAACCTAACCTAACCTAACCTAACCTAACCTAACCTAACCTAACCTAACCTAACCTAACCTAACCTAACCTAACCTAACCTAACCTAACCTAACCTAACCTAACCTAACCTAACCTAACCTAACCTAACCTAACCTAACCTAACCTAACCTAACCTAACCTAACCTAACCTAACCTAACCTAACCTAACCTAACCTAACCTAACCTAACCTAACCTAACCTAACCTAACCTAACCTAACCTAACCTAACCTAACCTAACCTAACCTAACCTAACCTAACCTAACCTAACCTAACCTAACCTAACCTAACCTAACCTAACCTAACCTAACCTAACCTAACCTAACCTAACCTAACCTAACCTAACCTAACCTAACCTAACCTAACCTAACCTAACCTAACCTAACCTAACCTAACCTAACCTAACCTAACCTAACCTAACCTAACCTAACCTAACCTAACCTAACCTAACCTAACCTAACCTAACCTAACCTAACCTAACCTAACCTAACCTAACCTAACCTAACCTAACCTAACCTAACCTAACCTAACCTAACCTAACCTAACCTAACCTAACCTAACCTAACCTAACCTAACCTAACCTAACCTAACCTAACCTAACCTAACCTAACCTAACCTAACCTAACCTAACCTAACCTAACCTAACCTAACCTAACCTAACCTAACCTAACCTAACCTAACCTAACCTAACCTAACCTAACCTAACCTAACCTAACCTAACCTAACCTAACCTAACCTAACCTAACCTAACCTAACCTAACCTAACCTAACCTAACCTAACCTAACCTAACCTAACCTAACCTAACCTAACCTAACCTAACCTAACCTAACCTAACCTAACCTAACCTAACCTAACCTAACCTAACCTAACCTAACCTAACCTAACCTAACCTAACCTAACCTAACCTAACCTAACCTAACCTAACCTAACCTAACCTAACCTAACCTAACCTAACCTAACCTAACCTAACCTAACCTAACCTAACCTAACCTAACCTAACCTAACCTAACCTAACCTAACCTAACCTAACCTAACCTAACCTAACCTAACCTAACCTAACCTAACCTAACCTAACCTAACCTAACCTAACCTAACCTAACCTAACCTAACCTAACCTAACCTAACCTAACCTAACCTAACCTAACCTAACCTAACCTAACCTAACCTAACCTAACCTAACCTAACCTAACCTAACCTAACCTAACCTAACCTAACCTAACCTAACCTAACCTAACCTAACCTAACCTAACCTAACCTAACCTAACCTAACCTAACCTAACCTAACCTAACCTAACCTAACCTAACCTAACCTAACCTAACCTAACCTAACCTAACCTAACCTAACCTAACCTAACCTAACCTAACCTAACCTAACCTAACCTAACCTAACCTAACCTAACCTAACCTAACCTAACCTAACCTAACCTAACCTAACCTAACCTAACCTAACCTAACCTAACCTAACCTAACCTAACCTAACCTAACCTAACCTAACCTAACCTAACCTAACCTAACCTAACCTAACCTAACCTAACCTAACCTAACCTAACCTAACCTAACCTAACCTAACCTAACCTAACCTAACCTAACCTAACCTAACCTAACCTAACCTAACCTAACCTAACCTAACCTAACCTAACCTAACCTAACCTAACCTAACCTAACCTAACCTAACCTAACCTAACCTAACCTAACCTAACCTAACCTAACCTAACCTAACCTAACCTAACCTAACCTAACCTAACCTAACCTAACCTAACCTAACCTAACCTAACCTAACCTAACCTAACCTAACCTAACCTAACCTAACCTAACCTAACCTAACCTAACCTAACCTAACCTAACCTAACCTAACCTAACCTAACCTAACCTAACCTAACCTAACCTAACCTAACCTAACCTAACCTAACCTAACCTAACCTAACCTAACCTAACCTAACCTAACCTAACCTAACCTAACCTAACCTAACCTAACCTAACCTAACCTAACCTAACCTAACCTAACCTAACCTAACCTAACCTAACCTAACCTAACCTAACCTAACCTAACCTAACCTAACCTAACCTAACCTAACCTAACCTAACCTAACCTAACCTAACCTAACCTAACCTAACCTAACCTAACCTAACCTAACCTAACCTAACCTAACCTAACCTAACCTAACCTAACCTAACCTAACCTAACCTAACCTAACCTAACCTAACCTAACCTAACCTAACCTAACCTAACCTAACCTAACCTAACCTAACCTAACCTAACCTAACCTAACCTAACCTAACCTAACCTAACCTAACCTAACCTAACCTAACCTAACCTAACCTAACCTAACCTAACCTAACCTAACCTAACCTAACCTAACCTAACCTAACCTAACCTAACCTAACCTAACCTAACCTAACCTAACCTAACCTAACCTAACCTAACCTAACCTAACCTAACCTAACCTAACCTAACCTAACCTAACCTAACCTAACCTAACCTAACCTAACCTAACCTAACCTAACCTAACCTAACCTAACCTAACCTAACCTAACCTAACCTAACCTAACCTAACCTAACCTAACCTAACCTAACCTAACCTAACCTAACCTAACCTAACCTAACCTAACCTAACCTAACCTAACCTAACCTAACCTAACCTAACCTAACCTAACCTAACCTAACCTAACCTAACCTAACCTAACCTAACCTAACCTAACCTAACCTAACCTAACCTAACCTAACCTAACCTAACCTAACCTAACCTAACCTAACCTAACCTAACCTAACCTAACCTAACCTAACCTAACCTAACCTAACCTAACCTAACCTAACCTAACCTAACCTAACCTAACCTAACCTAACCTAACCTAACCTAACCTAACCTAACCTAACCTAACCTAACCTAACCTAACCTAACCTAACCTAACCTAACCTAACCTAACCTAACCTAACCTAACCTAACCTAACCTAACCTAACCTAACCTAACCTAACCTAACCTAACCTAACCTAACCTAACCTAACCTAACCTAACCTAACCTAACCTAACCTAACCTAACCTAACCTAACCTAACCTAACCTAACCTAACCTAACCTAACCTAACCTAACCTAACCTAACCTAACCTAACCTAACCTAACCTAACCTAACCTAACCTAACCTAACCTAACCTAACCTAACCTAACCTAACCTAACCTAACCTAACCTAACCTAACCTAACCTAACCTAACCTAACCTAACCTAACCTAACCTAACCTAACCTAACCTAACCTAACCTAACCTAACCTAACCTAACCTAACCTAACCTAACCTAACCTAACCTAACCTAACCTAACCTAACCTAACCTAACCTAACCTAACCTAACCTAACCTAACCTAACCTAACCTAACCTAACCTAACCTAACCTAACCTAACCTAACCTAACCTAACCTAACCTAACCTAACCTAACCTAACCTAACCTAACCTAACCTAACCTAACCTAACCTAACCTAACCTAACCTAACCTAACCTAACCTAACCTAACCTAACCTAACCTAACCTAACCTAACCTAACCTAACCTAACCTAACCTAACCTAACCTAACCTAACCTAACCTAACCTAACCTAACCTAACCTAACCTAACCTAACCTAACCTAACCTAACCTAACCTAACCTAACCTAACCTAACCTAACCTAACCTAACCTAACCTAACCTAACCTAACCTAACCTAACCTAACCTAACCTAACCTAACCTAACCTAACCTAACCTAACCTAACCTAACCTAACCTAACCTAACCTAACCTAACCTAACCTAACCTAACCTAACCTAACCTAACCTAACCTAACCTAACCTAACCTAACCTAACCTAACCTAACCTAACCTAACCTAACCTAACCTAACCTAACCTAACCTAACCTAACCTAACCTAACCTAACCTAACCTAACCTAACCTAACCTAACCTAACCTAACCTAACCTAACCTAACCTAACCTAACCTAACCTAACCTAACCTAACCTAACCTAACCTAACCTAACCTAACCTAACCTAACCTAACCTAACCTAACCTAACCTAACCTAACCTAACCTAACCTAACCTAACCTAACCTAACCTAACCTAACCTAACCTAACCTAACCTAACCTAACCTAACCTAACCTAACCTAACCTAACCTAACCTAACCTAACCTAACCTAACCTAACCTAACCTAACCTAACCTAACCTAACCTAACCTAACCTAACCTAACCTAACCTAACCTAACCTAACCTAACCTAACCTAACCTAACCTAACCTAACCTAACCTAACCTAACCTAACCTAACCTAACCTAACCTAACCTAACCTAACCTAACCTAACCTAACCTAACCTAACCTAACCTAACCTAACCTAACCTAACCTAACCTAACCTAACCTAACCTAACCTAACCTAACCTAACCTAACCTAACCTAACCTAACCTAACCTAACCTAACCTAACCTAACCTAACCTAACCTAACCTAACCTAACCTAACCTAACCTAACCTAACCTAACCTAACCTAACCTAACCTAACCTAACCTAACCTAACCTAACCTAACCTAACCTAACCTAACCTAACCTAACCTAACCTAACCTAACCTAACCTAACCTAACCTAACCTAACCTAACCTAACCTAACCTAACCTAACCTAACCTAACCTAACCTAACCTAACCTAACCTAACCTAACCTAACCTAACCTAACCTAACCTAACCTAACCTAACCTAACCTAACCTAACCTAACCTAACCTAACCTAACCTAACCTAACCTAACCTAACCTAACCTAACCTAACCTAACCTAACCTAACCTAACCTAACCTAACCTAACCTAACCTAACCTAACCTAACCTAACCTAACCTAACCTAACCTAACCTAACCTAACCTAACCTAACCTAACCTAACCTAACCTAACCTAACCTAACCTAACCTAACCTAACCTAACCTAACCTAACCTAACCTAACCTAACCTAACCTAACCTAACCTAACCTAACCTAACCTAACCTAACCTAACCTAACCTAACCTAACCTAACCTAACCTAACCTAACCTAACCTAACCTAACCTAACCTAACCTAACCTAACCTAACCTAACCTAACCTAACCTAACCTAACCTAACCTAACCTAACCTAACCTAACCTAACCTAACCTAACCTAACCTAACCTAACCTAACCTAACCTAACCTAACCTAACCTAACCTAACCTAACCTAACCTAACCTAACCTAACCTAACCTAACCTAACCTAACCTAACCTAACCTAACCTAACCTAACCTAACCTAACCTAACCTAACCTAACCTAACCTAACCTAACCTAACCTAACCTAACCTAACCTAACCTAACCTAACCTAACCTAACCTAACCTAACCTAACCTAACCTAACCTAACCTAACCTAACCTAACCTAACCTAACCTAACCTAACCTAACCTAACCTAACCTAACCTAACCTAACCTAACCTAACCTAACCTAACCTAACCTAACCTAACCTAACCTAACCTAACCTAACCTAACCTAACCTAACCTAACCTAACCTAACCTAACCTAACCTAACCTAACCTAACCTAACCTAACCTAACCTAACCTAACCTAACCTAACCTAACCTAACCTAACCTAACCTAACCTAACCTAACCTAACCTAACCTAACCTAACCTAACCTAACCTAACCTAACCTAACCTAACCTAACCTAACCTAACCTAACCTAACCTAACCTAACCTAACCTAACCTAACCTAACCTAACCTAACCTAACCTAACCTAACCTAACCTAACCTAACCTAACCTAACCTAACCTAACCTAACCTAACCTAACCTAACCTAACCTAACCTAACCTAACCTAACCTAACCTAACCTAACCTAACCTAACCTAACCTAACCTAACCTAACCTAACCTAACCTAACCTAACCTAACCTAACCTAACCTAACCTAACCTAACCTAACCTAACCTAACCTAACCTAACCTAACCTAACCTAACCTAACCTAACCTAACCTAACCTAACCTAACCTAACCTAACCTAACCTAACCTAACCTAACCTAACCTAACCTAACCTAACCTAACCTAACCTAACCTAACCTAACCTAACCTAACCTAACCTAACCTAACCTAACCTAACCTAACCTAACCTAACCTAACCTAACCTAACCTAACCTAACCTAACCTAACCTAACCTAACCTAACCTAACCTAACCTAACCTAACCTAACCTAACCTAACCTAACCTAACCTAACCTAACCTAACCTAACCTAACCTAACCTAACCTAACCTAACCTAACCTAACCTAACCTAACCTAACCTAACCTAACCTAACCTAACCTAACCTAACCTAACCTAACCTAACCTAACCTAACCTAACCTAACCTAACCTAACCTAACCTAACCTAACCTAACCTAACCTAACCTAACCTAACCTAACCTAACCTAACCTAACCTAACCTAACCTAACCTAACCTAACCTAACCTAACCTAACCTAACCTAACCTAACCTAACCTAACCTAACCTAACCTAACCTAACCTAACCTAACCTAACCTAACCTAACCTAACCTAACCTAACCTAACCTAACCTAACCTAACCTAACCTAACCTAACCTAACCGTTGTACGCATAATATACACTGCGACGGTAGAGCCGGTCATCACTTATGCGGCAGCCGCATATGCTCCCGCCGTCGAGAAGCTGGGCATTCGCAGGCTCCTCGACACTGTGCAGAGAGGATTCGCTCAGAAGATCTGCAAGTCGTATCGCACTGTCTCCCTCAACTCGGCCTTACTACTGGCAGGGTTACTACCTCTGGATCTTCGTATTAAGGAAGCGGCCGCTCTATACGAAGCGCGCAGAGGGTTGACCCGGCTAGTGCTAGGAGACCGGGAGGTAGAGCGTGTGGTGCGATTTGTAGAACTGCCGCATCCGGCTCTGCGTATGGACCTGAGTTTCTGCAGTCTGGAGGACCAAAACCTGGTAGACCAGCATAACGTGCAGTCGCTCCGCATTTTCACAGACGGTAGTAAGTTGCAGGGCAAAGTTGGTGCCGCGTTGTCCATATGGGACAGCCGGGCCGAACTGAGGAGCAGGAAACTGTGCTTGCCGGCGTACTGCACCGTCTACCAGGCCGAGCTCTTGGCCATATGCAGAGCCTCGAGCGAAGTCCTCAAGTGCGGTGCGGGGAGCTGGGGTATCTACAGCGACTCAAGGGCAGCGCTAGAGACGGTGACGAATCCTGGGACCTTGCATCCTCTTGCAACACAGGCGCGCCGAAACCTCAGCGAGGCCTTGACCAAAGGCAAACATGTAGCTTTGTACTGGATTAAGGCCCACGCCGGTATCGACGGTAACGAGCGCGCCGATGAGTTGGCGAAGGAAGCGGCACTTTCGTCTCGGAGAAAACCCGATTACGACATGTGCCCGGTTTCATTCGTCAGGCGCCAGGTACGCAGCGACTCGCTTGACGAATGGAACCGGAGATATCAGTCGGGCCACACGGCGTCCGTCACGAAAGTGTTCTTCCCGGATGCGAAGGAAGCATACTCCTTGGTGCGAAAGCTCCAACCCCAAGGCGTTGTTACACAGATATTGACGGGACACGGGGGGTTCTCCCAATACTTGCATCGCTTTGGGTGTCGGGAGAGCCCGTCGTGTATTTGCGATGAAGCTCAGCAAGAAACCGTCCTGCATGTGATTTTTGAGTGTCCCGTATTCGGGACACAACGGTACGAAGCTGAACAGCGCCTTCGCACAAAATTATTAAAAGAAGAGGCACATCTCCTACTAAGCAACACATCAACACGCACAAAATTCTTGCGCTTTGCTGAAGATGTATGCAAAAGAACCATTATAAGAAATGCGTGAACAAAACATTATTAGCAGAAAGACATACTGCGAGAAAGCCAAAGACTCTTGTGATGCAAGAGGATGACAGCAAAACTATTTAAAAAAAAAAAAAAAAAAAAAAAAAAACCTAACCTAACCTAACCTAACCTAACCTAACCTAACCTAACCTAACCTAACCTAACCTAACCTAACCTAACCTAACCTAACCTAACCTAACCTAACCTAACCTAACCTAACCTAACCTAACCTAACCTAACCTAACCTAACCTAACCTAACCTAACCTAACCTAACCTAACCTAACCTAACCTAACCTAACCTAACCTAACCTAACCTAACCTAACCTAACCTAACCTAACCTAACCTAACCTAACCTAACCTAACCTAACCTAACCTAACCTAACCTAACCTAACCTAACCTAACCTAACCTAACCTAACCTAACCTAACCTAACCTAACCTAACCTAACCTAACCTAACCTAACCTAACCTAACCTAACCTAACCTAACCTAACCTAACCTAACCTAACCTAACCTAACCTAACCTAACCTAACCTAACCTAACCTAACCTAACCTAACCTAACCTAACCTAACCTAACCTACCCTAACCTAACCTAACCTAACCTAACCTAACCTAACCTAACCTAACCTAACCTAACCTAACCTAACCTAACCTAACCTAACCTAACCTAACCTAACCTAACCTAACCTAACCTAACCTAACCTAACCTAACCTAACCTAACCTAACCTAACCTAACCTAACCTAACCTAACCTAACCTAACCTAACCTAACCTAACCTAACCTAACCTAACCTAACCTAACCTAACCTAACCTAACCTAACCTAACCTAACCTAACCTAACCTAACCTAACCTAACCTAACCTAACCTAACCTAACCTAACCTAACCTAACCTAACCTAACCTAACCTAACCTAACCTAACCTAACCTAACCTAACCTAACCTAACCTAACCTAACCAGTACTGCGCCCCGCTCCGTCGCGTTAACAGCACTTTTAAGTCGCTCCGTACACAAAAAATTAGACCAGTGGTAAAAGTTTTAGCAGTATAGCAGTGCTATACATCAAAAGACGTAGAACAACGAGATCTACGTCTTAGTGATAACCGCGAAGAAATCGGACGAAAATTGTGGATTTTTCCTTAAGAAAAACTAAATTTTTGTGTGAAATTGTGACACTAAGTGATATATCCGCGGAACAAGATCGACGACCCACACCTTTCGAACTGTGGAAAGGAGCGCCCTGCGGAGACCTATCGTTTGGACCCCTTTTTGGATTTTTCCAATGAAAATTGGAAAAGTTATAAGACTTTTTCCAAAAAGGGTGTGGCCACGAGGTCCCTGATCCGGAGGTTTCCGGAGGTAAAAAGTGTACGCAAAATATGTGAAATCGCGAGCTCTGTACAACAGTGGAAACCCCGGGAAATTTGAGTGAAAATTGTGGTTTTTCCTAGAACAAAAACTTTTTTGGGGGTTATTTTTAGTGGAATTAAGTGCAAAAACTCCGGAAAACGATCGACGACCCCTGTGTTTTTTGCTGTGGGAGGGTGTGTCTCGGGGATACCCATCTTTTGAGACCCCTTTCATATTTTTCCGGCCACGTTCGGGAAAGCTACAGCGGTTTTTCCGGAAACCGCGTGGCCACGAGGTCCCTGATCCCGAACTTTCAGGACAAAATCGAGCGGTGAACTTTGTGCAGGACTATACAAGGACCAGGAAACCATTTCAAGAACATAAAAAAGTTAAGTGGTTTTATTTTTATCAAAGTGTAAAGTGCAATAAACTTTTGACAGCCCTAACTTTTAAATTAAATCGACGACCCTAACTTTTTGTAATTTTCTCTTAAGGCCTAGATACCATAGATTACTTTAAAAATTAATTCGCTCAAATCGCTTCACAAACTCCTGAAATATAGCACTAAAGACAATTAGTGAAAGTGAAAATTAGACTAAGGCGGTTAAGGGTTGAATATACCACCCCTAGCCCCACACCAACTATTCTAAATTAAAGACCTAATAAAGACATTAAACCTGAAACTTTTTCATTCAAAATTGGAGCTAAAATAACAAAGATATAAGGACTTTAAGTTTTTAGGTTTTAGTTAGTGCATACGAAAGTACTAGAAAGTAAGTAGCGATTAAACCTAGGCTATTAGACATTAAGACAATATTTTTTCAGGCTCTGTTACCTGAAAAACTTAAGTTTTGTCTGCGCAAACTGTAAAAATTTTTAGGATAAGGGTTACTAGTTAGATTTAGTTTTAAATAAGACCTAAGCTGGACTATAGAATTTGTTTGACAAAAAATTTTTAGAAATTCAAGGGGCTATAAAACCTAAGTCCGTGGTTCGATTCGTAATCTGAAACCGCAGATGTCATTTTTTTAGGCAGCTTGACCCGACGCGCCGAAGAAACCGGATCTAACCGAATTTTTCGGGGGGGTCGAAATCGGTTTCGGATTACGAAACGACAATTTAAGGCAAAACTTTGGGTTGCCATAACTCTGGCACTACTTATCCGATCCGGGCGATCTTGGGGTTCAAAAACAAGCCCGCATCGAGACCTATCCGCTGCAGCCATCGAGACGACTCTATATAGAGTCGTTTCGAAAGTAGTTTTCTGAAGTGTGTGTTTGGGCCGGGGAAGCACTGTAGCGAATCGCCAAGGACTAAAAACGGGTGTGACTCGATACCAAAGCTGCTGTATGAATGTAGAGTCATTTCCCCCGTGTACAGCTTCCTGTTTTAAATTGTATTACGCTGCGTACCGCGTCTATTGACAGGTACACATAGATTAAATACTAGAGATAGACACAACTCTACATAGAGTTGTCTTTATACTTTTATTTCTTTAATTGTTTTCTTCTTGACCCTTGAACATTTTCTTGTTCTTCTTTTATTTTATATATATATTTTTGACCTTCTTGATTATATTAATTGTGTGACTGTACGGACAGGACAGGCTATATACCAACACCCAGGCTCTGTATAGTGTATGTAGAGCGATTCTATATACACTAGTGCACATCCTCCTGCCTTAAACTGTAGTTACGTTGCGTACCGAGTTTATTGACCGGTACGCATAGAGTTAGACTATAGAGACAGACTCAAAACTCTACATAGAGTTTTGTCTCTATTTTGTTTTTATTTTATTTTTCTTGACCTTTCGTATATTTTGCTTATTTACATAATTTTGACTCTACTTTTTTACATACAGTATTAGTGACTGGACATAATTTTTGATTCTCTTGAAATCACATTATAGAGAATCATAATTAATTTGATATTGATTAGTCTCTATTTTGAAATTGACAAATACCCCTAAAAGCGTACGTTGTGTGTCCCTATACAACACACAGAACGTCATACTGCACTGTGACCCCAAAATGTTCGCGCTTAGAACACCGACGAAAAAGGCAGCAGACGCCTCCCCCGGGGCCGAAAGTATAGGATCCACTAAGGCAGAGCCAGCACAAACCTCAAGTGTGAGGCGCAGCATTGGGGAGTGGGAAACTGGCAAAACAGCGCCAAAAATATCACCTGCCAAATCACCAAACAAAGTGCCACCTGGGGCACCAACGAAAGTGAAAGGCAAAACAGTTCCACCCCCACTTGAGGCTAGAGCGTCGGCTCGCAGGGTATTAACAGAGGCACAAACCCAATCCCCACCTGTACAGAAGCCTAAATACACCTCAAGAAGCGCCGAGGCAAAGGCTAATGTAGTAAAGGCCAAAATTCTACTAGGCCAGTCGAGAAATCTGAAAGCCGATATAAAAGCAGATGTCACGGCAGCAATCGAGAGGCTGTACGAATTGGTTAAGGAGGGTGAAGGAAATGGGAGTGAGTTGGAGAAGACTGTACAAGTGAAATCAGCTGTAGGCGCCGAAAAGGAGAATCAGCTTGCTGGTGTGTTGAAACATCATATGGAGGTCATAAAGGAGCACACCGAAAAAATGAAGGACCTGGAAGAGACGTTGAACAGGCAGAGAAGGGAATGCACCGAAGGACTGGCCCCTCTCTCTTACGCAGAGGCCGCTACCGGCCATAACTACCCGAGACAAGTGCCAAAAAGCACCATACACTCGGTGGTAGTGACCTCGAAGGACGAGACGGAGACTGGAGAAGAGGTCCTAGGAAGAATTAGGAAGGCGGTAGATGCAAAGGAGGGTTGGGTCAGAGTGGAAAGGGTGAGGAAGGCGAAAGATAGGAAGGTGATCCTGGGTTTCGCGTCCACGGAGGAGAGGAGTAAAGCTCGACAGAGACTGGAGAGAGACGGAGTGCACTTATTGGTTGAGGACGTGAAAAACAGAGATCCTCTTCTCAAACTTAAAGATGTCCTCTCTGTACACACCAATGAAGATGTAATAAGTGCCTTCCGAAACCAGAACAAGGAAGTCTTTTGCGGTCTTGGGGAGGGGGAGGACAGGATCACCGTAAAATATAGAAAGAGAGCTAGGAATCCTCATACCTGTCATATGGTGCTCAGTGTTTCGCCTACCATCTGGGGGAGGACTCTAAAAGCCGGATCGTTGCACATAGACCTGCAGCGAATCCGAGTGGAGGACCAATCCCCACTAATTCAATGCACGCGCTGCCTAGGCTATGGACATGGCAAACGTTTTTGCAGGGAGCCGGCTGATTTATGCAGTCACTGTGGTGGTCCACACCTAAACCAGGACTGCGCAGAGCGGCTTGCGGGTGAGACGCCGAACTGCCGAAACTGTGCCAAAGCACAAAATGACAGAACTGACCATAACGCCTTCCATTTAGAGTGTCCTACAAGAATGAAGTGGGACCGACTTGCTCGGTCGACAGTAGCATACTGCTAACATTGCCACGGACGATAAAATAACCTATCGTATAATACAGGCGAACCTCCAGCGAAAGAAACTGGCCACGAGTGAGGTGCTCCTTGAAGCGTGTAGAAGGAAAACAGCAGTGGCCCTGCTACAAGAACCATATGTAGGCGGGGCAAGGGAGATGAGGAACCATCGGGGGGTTCGTATATTTCAGAACACCAATTGCGAGGAGGGTAGGGTGAAGGCAGCAATAGCAGTCTTCGACCCAAACCTCAGAGTTAAGCAATACCCGAGCCTAACCACAAATAACATTGTTGTTCTGAGTATACAAACGGGTAGCTGGGAGGTTACACTCATCTCATTTTATTTTGAGCCAGACAAACCGATACAACCGTACCTGGAGCACCTCAAAAGTATTAACACCAAACTAAGAACAAGGTGGGTCGCTGGAGGAGATGCCAACGCAAAGAGCTCCTGGTGGGGAAGTCCCAAGACTGATAGGAGAGGAGAAGAACTCTCTGGAACGTTGCATGAATTAGATCTTAATATTCTGAATAGAGGGGAAACTCCTACTTTTGACACCGTGAGGGGTGGCCAGCGTTTCACCAGCTACGTAGACGTAACCATGTGTACCACCGATATATTAGATATTGTGGACAACTGGGAAGTAGAAGAAGGCCTCACAAGCTCCGACCACAACGGCGTGACATTTACCATAAGTCTAGGAAAACCTAAGGAAATTAATATAAAAAGAACAACGAGAATATATAATACGAAGAAAGCAAATTGGACTCAATTTCATATGAAATTGAGACAATTGAAAATAGAAAATAAAATAACTAGAACTGAAATAGACAAAATTACAACCATTGAGCAGCTAGAATTAATTATTCACAATTTCATGAACATTATAACAGTAGCGTGTAATAGAACTATACCTAAAATCAAAAATAAAAAGTTAAGTACCATGCCGTGGTGGTCCGAGGAGCTAGGCCAGATGAAAAAGAAGGTAGCTACTTTGAAGAACAGGATACGCTGCGCTGCCCCGGTACGTAGACAAAAGGTAGTAGAGGAGTACCTGAAACAGAAAGAAGAATATGAGAAGGCTGCAGCGTCGGCGCAGATAGAGAGTTGGAAGGGTTTCTGTGGGAGGCAGGATAAGGAGGGCGTCTGGGAAGGAATATACAGGGTGATCGGTCGAACCACTGTTAGAGCGGAGGACTTGCCGATGGTAAGGGCTGGGAGAGAGCTGGACGCGAAGGAATCGGTGAAATTCATTGCGGAAACATTTTATCCGGAGGACTTGGAGGAGTCGGACAGTGACGATCATCGCCGAATCAGGAGAAAGGCTGGGGAGGTGAACGTCGGAGCATGCAGTGACCTTTGGGACCCCGACTTCACACTCTGCGAGCTGAAGGCTTCAGTTGATTCTTTCAACCCACGAAAAGCCCCTGGTGTGGATGGTTTTACCGCAGACATATGCCGTCACAGCATTAACGATGATGCCGAAACTTTTTTGCGGCTCCTAAACAAGTGCCTGGCTCTACATCATTTTCCGAGGGCCTGGAAGGAAGCAACCGTGGTGGTGTTGAGAAAGCCAGGAAGGGAGAATTACACAACCCCTAAATCACTAAGACCTATAGGATTATTGCCCGTTCTGGGAAAAATCCTAGAAAAAATACTAGTTGGAAGACTAAGGTTTCACTTGTTGCCTAGGATGAGTACTCGCCAGTACGGTTTCATGCCCCAAAAGAGCACCGAGGACTCCCTCTATGATTTAGTGCAGTACATCCGCGATAAATTAAAAAGAAAACAAATCATCACATTGGTATCTCTGGATATAGAGGGAGCCTTCGACAGCGCTTGGTGGCCAGCTATCAGAGTACGTCTGGCTGAGGAGAAGTGTCCTGTGAACCTCCGACAAATGGTAGACAGTTACCTAGATCAGAGACGTGTAAAGGTCAGATACGCTGGGGAGGAGTACCAGAAAGGCACTAGTAAGGGTTGTGTACAGGGATCCATAGGAGGCCCTATCCTATGGAATCTCCTTTTGGATCCACTATTAAGGGACTTGGAGGCTGGAGGGGTATATTGTCAGGCCTACGCGGACGACATTGTTCTCGTCTTCCATGGGGAAACTGCGGAGGAAATCCAGGGACGCGCTGGTGTTGTCCTCGAGCGTGTTTGTGCATGGGGAGACGCAAACAAACTAACTTTTGCACCACATAAGACGGTGGCAATGACCGTCACAAATAAACTAAAATACGACTCCCCACGACTGAGCATGGGGGGCATCGGCGTTAGAGCGTCCAAGGAATTGAAGATACTGGGAGTCACAATCGACGAGAACTTGACCTTTAACAGCCATGTAACAAATGCCTGCAAAAAGGCGCTCGGAATTTATAAACAACTGTCCAGGGCAGCGAGGGTTAGCTGGGGTTTGCATCCGGAAGTTGTCCGCACAATTTACGTGGCAACCATAGAACCCATTATATTATATGGGGCCAGCGCCTGGGCATCGGCTGTAAATAAACTGGGTGTGCGGAAACAACTGGATGTAGTACAGCGAGGAATAGCCCAAAAAATGTGCAAGGCTTATCGTACGGTCTCCCTGAACTCGGCTCTTGTACTGGCGGGAGTCCTTCCCCTTGATCTCCGGGTTCGTGAGGTTGCTCTACTCTACGAGAGCAAGAGGGGCATTCCCTGGAAGGCGTTGGGAGATCGAGAAGTGGAGTGCATGGCTCGCGTAATTGACGCCCCGCACCCGGCCGAGCACACATACCTCAACATAACACCCGTTGGGGATAGGGAGCAATACGCACAGACTGCCAGCGGAACCGTAAAAATATTTACCGACGGTAGCAAAATTGCGGGTAAAGTTGGAGCTGCTTTGACAGTGTGGACAGACGGAAGTGAGACCAGAAACATTAAACTTGCCCTTTCAAGTCATTGCACCGTTTACCAGGCTGAGCTTCTGGCGCTGTGCAGGGCAACGAAGGAGACCACCGTACGAAATGGGACAGCGTTTGGCATTTACAGCGACTCTATGGCCGCTCTCCAAACTATAAGAAATCCTCATTCCCTCCATCCTTTAGCGGTGGCGGCTAGAGAGAACCTTAAAACATCGTCTCTCCAGAACAAAGCTGTGACTTTGTTCTGGATAAAAGCACACGCCGGGCTGGAGGGAAACGAGAGAGCCGATGAGCTGGCTAAGGCGGCAGCGGAGAAGTCCAAGCGCAAACCTGACTACAACCTGTGCCCAGTCTCATTCGTCAAGGGCTGCATTCGGAATGCGACCCTTGACGAGTGGGGTGAGAGGTACACAAATGGAACAACTGCGTCAGTAACAAAAATGTTTCTACCTGATATAAAGACGGCGTATAGAGTGGTCAGAAAGTACGAGGCGACTAGTGTCAGAACACAAGTTATGACAGGACACGGCGGGTTCTCTGAGTATCTGACTCGTTTCCGGTGCAAGGAGAACCCGGCGTGCATCTGTGATCCGGAAAAACCTGAAACAGTGATGCATATCCTACTTGAGTGTCCTGTACACTCGGCAGAACGATACAATCTCGAACACAAACTGGGGCTAAAATTAGATGCCACAAGCATCGCCACAATAATGGCAAGTAAGGATAGGGACAGGTTATTAGAATACTGCACCAAAATTGCAACGATTGTAATTAAACGAAATAAAATGTAATATATTAGATGTTGTCGTAATATAATAGGTATATTATTGTACAGCACTATGAACTTTAGTAGATAGAAAACTTAGATTAAGTATGGAAAGCAGTAGTTTTAAGACAGTCTGTGCCTAGATCTAAGAAATATTGTACAATAATTATATAAGACTAAATTTAAGTAGCAAATAAGGCAAGATGTACTAGCGTGTAAGTTAAAAACAAATAATAAATATGTAAGGATTATAGATATGGATGAGAACCCCACTCCGAGTGATAGTGTAAGATGACGAATGATGGAAGGAACGGTGTGTGACGTGTGACATTGAACACAGTGTAAAATAGGCTCCAATTATGTTGGAAGTATTAGGGTAAGGCAGTAACACCCTGCGATGGCGGGTGCCTGTTTTAAAAAAAAAAAAAAAAAAAAAAAAAAAAAAAAACCTAACCTAACCTAACCTAACCTAACCTAACCTAACCTAACCTAACCTAACCTAACCTAACCTAACCTAACCTAACCTAACCTAACCTAACCTAACCTAACCTAACCTAACCTAACCTAACCTAACCTAACCTAACCTAACCTAACCTAACCTAACCTAACCTAACCTAACCTAACCTAACCTAACCTAACCTAACCTAACCTAACCTAACCTAACCTAACCTAACCTAACCTAACCTAACCTAACCTAACCTAACCTAACCTAACCTAACCTAACCTAACCTAACCTAACCTAACCTAACCTAACCTAACCTAACCTAACCTAACCTAACCTAAAAATCGGAGTAAAACTGTGGATTTTCCTAGAACATTAACCTATTTTCTGGGTTAATCTTGTAAAAAATTTTCACATAAACGTGACGTGCTCCGAATTAAGATCGGTGACCCCTGATTTTTCAACTGTGGGAGGGTGCGTCTCGGGGGTACCCACCTTTTGAGACCCCTCTCATATTTTTCCGGCCACGTTCGGGAAAGTTACACCGGTTTTTCCAAAAACCACGTGGCCACGAGGTCCCTGATCCCGGGCAGCTGGGTGAAATTGGACCATCGGGCATCGTGCAGAGCTGTGAGTAGAAACAGAAACAGTTTCAAACATGACAAAACGTTAAATAAATAAAAAGTTATTAAGAGATAAAGTGTGACATACTTTTGACAACCCTAGCTCTAAGGGCAGATCGATGACCCCTCCTTTTTATTATTCTGCTCAAAACTACATAAAGTGCAAATAGTGATATAAGTTTTCCAGAGGAAATCGCATCAAAGACTGTGAAAATAAAAGATTTTAAAAATTTTATAATTAAAATTTTTCACTAGGGCGGATTAAGGGTTGAAAACTACACCCCCGGGTTCAGGGTATCTTGTATTATGAAAGACTAAACAAAATTCTACATCCAGAAAGTTTTTCGACGAAAATAGCATAACAAATGACGAAGTTATAAAGACTTTAACTTTTTAGGTATTAGTTAGTACTTAAGATTAGACCTAAACTTAAATTGTAAATAGACATAGTCTTTGTGCACTTTTCGGCAATATTTTTCCAGGCACTGCAATCTGGGACTTTTAGTTATAGATTTTACTACTTAGCCGATTTTTTAGCTGTACGAGACTACTAATAAAATAACTTTGAATAAAACCTAAAATAGACCTAGAAGTATTCTGAGATTTAAATTTCTTGGAACTTTGGAGACCTGTAGTGGGGGAACCAAGAGACCTAACAGAGTGCTGACACCGTGGGTGCTGTTTTTTGGGGCGTAGAATTGGAACGAAACCGAAAATTCGACCAATAACCAATTTTGGAGGGGGGTCGTTTTCGTTTTCGATTTACGAAACGACGAATCCTAGCGAAAACTTTGAAATTCAATAACTCAGGCACTACTGCTCCGATCAGAACGAACGGGGTGTCTAACAACTAGCCCGCGCTGAGAGCTTTCTAGTGCTACTATCGGAGTCACTCTAGGTAGAGCCGTTTAGAAGTTAGATTTTTGAGCTGGGGTTTTTTGTCCCTCGAGACACAGTACTCCGCTGGCCAAGTATATTGTAGAGTGGTGCGCTCTCGCGGCGGATCTGCGACTCTAGTTGTAGAGTCTCAGGTTGGCTGTGAGTATAGAATCGGATAAGTATAACCAAATAGAAATTATACTGTGTAGAGACAGAAAATTTGACTTGCTTTAAAAAAAAAAAAAAAAAAAAAAAAAAAAAAAAAAAAAAAAAAAAAAAAAAAAAAAAAAAAAAAAAAAAAAAAACCTACACAGATAAGCTAAAATTTTAATTATTTTATTTTATTTATTGACAGGGACTATATACATCCCAAAAAATTAGACAACTCTGCTGCGCAGAGTAGAACCAGGACTATACATTTTAATTTTATGTTGAAAATTTTGCTTTAACTTTGTTTTATTTGAATTGAAATTAAAATTGGATACTAATTTTAATTTTAATGCTGGATTTGACCAAGAATTTTATTTAGAACTCTACAACTAATTATTGACCCAATCATATTGTGCTTGTTAGACGGTTTATTGACCGCAACTGTTTGTGTTGTCCAGATATTCAAATTTTATTTTAATTCTGCATTGTGTAAATTTTAATTTTAATTTTAATGCTGGTTTTGACCAAGAATTTTATTTAGAAACTCTACAACCAATTATTGACCCAATCATATTGTGCTTGTTAGACGGTTTATTGACCGCAACTGTTTGTGTTGTCCTGATAATCGAATTTTATTTTAATTCTGCATTGTAATTTTGAAATTTAATTTTAAGTTTAATACTGGTTTTGATCTAGAATTTTATTAGAAATTTTACAATTTAGTTAATGACCCAAACATATTGTGCTTGTTAGTCGGTTTATTGACCGCAACTGTTTGTGTTGTCCTGATATTCAAATTTTATTTTAATTCTGCATTGTGTAAATTTAAATTTTAATTTTAATGCTGGTTTTGACCAAGAATTTTATTTAGAAACTCTATAACCAGTTATTGACCCAATCATATTGTGCTTATTAGACGGTTTATTGACCGCAACTGTTTGTGTTGTCCTGATATTCGAATTCTATTTTGATTCTGTATTGAAATTTTTGAATTTAATTTTAAGTTTCATACTGATTTTGACCTAGAATTTTATTAGAAATTTTACAATTTAGTTAAGGACCCAAACACATTGTGCTTGTTAGTCGGTTTATTGACCGCAACTGTTTGTGTTGTCCTAACATTTTAATATTTACTTTAAATTTAATTTAATTTTAATTTGGAATTTAATTTGATTTTTAGATTTTTACATTTAGTTGAACAAATCATCGGCGTGACCTGGTTTATTGACCAAATATTGATTTTGTAAAACCGTAGGTTAGGTTTGTGCTGTCTACTTAGGTGTGTGGCTCTGAGCGGGTCTCAGTCAGCTGGATCGCAGAAGGTGTACTTTGGACACTTCTTATAAACAAGAAGTGTTTCCCTGCTAAGTCGCTCTCACGGGACTGAGCTCTGGGACCTGCAAGGACATTAACTGTGATATATACATTAACTACTTACAATACCAGAAAATTGTATTTATACACACCTACTTTCTAAAACCTGATCCTCCCATCTAACAATATGTTCGGTATCCGCACCCCAGCCAAGAAACAAACTCCATCGGCCCCTGCTTCTCAGGGTACTCCCCCGGACGTGATGTCAGGCACGAGCCCCTTAGAACGTACGGTGACTCGGACAAGCGTCAGGAGGAGTGTTGGGGAATGGGAGGCCGGTAAAGCGCCCTCCCCGAGGTCGGTGCCTGCCGCCCCCACGAAGCCCAAAAAGCTGAAAAGCACAACCACTATAAGCACACCACCTGCTCAAATGGATTCGGTGGAGGTGGCGGACAACCCGACAAAGATCAGTACGCCAAAAATTACAGACAGAGTTCAAGAGGCAAAAAACTGGGTGACGAAGGCGAAAATCCTTCTCAAAAACTCTCGCAACCTCAGGAAGGATATCTACGAGGGCGTCACCCAGGCTATTGACGGCCTCTACCTATTGGTGAAGGAGGCGGAAAAGGGGAAGGGGCCAACTTCAGACCAAATAGAGCCCCAAACAACAGAATCAGGCAACAAAGGCAATCAGAAACAACAGGACGAGAGGCTTTCTCAACTGCTCTCCTCATTGACTGCCCATAGCAGGCTAATGAGAGAGAGTAGTGAGAAAGTTGATAAACTTAACGAGGCTCTCAAGGAAAAATCGGAGGCTATCACTTACGCAGATGCCGCGGCGCGGGTCAAGCCATCGCTGACAAAGCCTGTGTTGCACTCGGTAGTGGTCGCCTCCAAAGATAAAAATGATACCGGGGAGGATGTGCTCGGTAAAATCAGGACCGTCATAAAGGCCAAAGAGGACGGTCTTTGCATCGACAGAGTCCGAAAGGCAAAAGATAGGAAAGTCATCATCAGCTGCAGGAACGAAGACGAGAGGAGTAGGGTCCGAAACAAGCTGAGAACAGCAGACGATCAGCTGGACGTCCAAGACGTGAAAAACCAAGACCCACTTGTTGTCCTCAGAAATGTGTTAAAATACAATAGGGATGAGGACGTCGTTAAAGCCCTGAGGACACAAAACGCCGGACTCTTCTTGGGCCTTGCAGCTGAGGATGACAAAATAGAAATTCGATACCGGAAAGCGGCAAGAAACCCTCTGATGTGCCACATAGTTGCAAGAGTATCTACTAAGCTCTGGGGCCGCATGACGGAGGCGTCTGCTGTGTACATAGACATACAGCGGGTTAGAGTGGAAGACCAGTCTCCGCTGGTTCAATGCTCTGGTTGCCTGGGTTATGGGCACAGCAGACGTCTTTGCGAAGAACAAGAGAAAGGGGAAATATGCGGTCATTGCGGAGGCACCCACCAGCGAAGGAGCTGCCCGGGTGTGCTCGCCAACGCACCTCCCGCTTGCTGCAATTGCACTAAAGCCGGACTAGATGCGACTGGGCACAATGCCTTTAGCATGGACTGTCCCGTCCGGCGAAAGTGGGATGCGTTGGCTAGAGCAAAGGTAGCGTATTGCTAAGGGCCCCATCACGGAAATCAAGAATCCCCACTCAGACGGAACCAAGGCGTATCCGATACTACAGGCCAATTTACAACGGAAGGAATTAGCGACCGCCGAGTTGTTTGCAGTTGCCGAGGAAAGAAAAGTGGCAATGGCTCTTCTACAAGAGCCGTATGTGGGCAGCATCCGAAGGATGCGAGACTACCGTGGCGCGCGTATTTTCCAGGCGTCGGTAGATGGAAACGGAACTGTGAAGGCTGCAATCGCGGTCTTCGATCAAGACCTTGACGTGATACAGTGTCCAGAACTCACCACAAACAACACCGCAGTGGTGAGGATCCGAACCCGCGCCTGGGAACTCACGGTGGTCTCGGTCTACTACGAGCCAGACAAGCCCATCGATGAGTACCTCGAGCAGCT
This sequence comes from Hypercompe scribonia, assembly GCA_949316085.1. NCBI lineage: Eukaryota > Metazoa > Arthropoda > Insecta > Lepidoptera > Erebidae > Hypercompe > Hypercompe scribonia. The sequence goes on from OX438993.1 coordinate 28,495, forward strand.
TCGAGGGATCCGGCGGAAGCTGGGAGCCCGACGCCTGCTTATCGGAGGGGATGTAAACGCCAAAAGTTCCTGGTGGGGCAGCACAACGGAGGATAAGAGAGGAGAGGAATTGTGTGGCACATTAGAAGAAATGGATTTGCAGGTGCTCAACAGTGGCACTACACCCACGTTCTACACGATTAGGGGCGGCAAGACCTACAGCAGCCACGTCGACCTCACGGTCTGCTCAGTGGACTTAATCGGCCTGGTGGAGGGATGGCGAGTAGATGTTGCCATGACTAGCTCCGACCACAACGGCATTGCATTTCACATTCGGCAACAAAAATCCTTTGGCATTAACGTTAAAACCACCACTAGACTCTACAACACAAAAAAAGCTAATTGGGACCAGTTTCATGAGAAACTGACCCAATTACAAATAGAATTTAATGTAAACAAAATTACTATAGACACAATCAAAAATAAAACTAATTTGGAAAATGTTGTAGAGTCATATTCGGCCATAATTAAAAAAGCTTGTGACACTTGTATCCCCAAAATTAAACCCAAAAACAAAATTGCAATGCCGTGGTGGACTGTTGAGCTCGCCGCATTGAAGCGGAAAGTCGCCACCAAGAAGAGAAGGATACGCTGTGCCGCCCCGATTCGTCGGGAATTTGTCGTTGCTGAGTACCTGCAAATCAAAAATGAATATGAGAAGAAAGCGAGGTGTGCTCAAATCGAGAGTTGGAAGAGCTTTTGTACCAGGCAGGATAGGGAGGGGGTCTGGGAGGGAATTTACCGAGTGATCCAAAGGACTGCCAAAAGACAGGAGGATATAAGCCTGGTCAAGAACGGCGTACTTCTCAGTGCAGCCGAATCAGCATCGCACCTGGCGGAGACCTTCTATCCGGAGGATCTAAAGGAAACCGACAACCAACACCATAAGGACACCCGGGAGCTCGCACTGCGGGTAAACGACCGGGTTAATGATGAGCTGCATGACCCGCCGTTTACTTCGCGCGAGATGATCGCTGCGGTGTCCAGTTTTAACCCGAAGAAGGCGCCAGGTGTGGATGGGTTCACCGCAGACATCTGTCGTCAGGCCATTCGTCGGGACCCTGATGCGTTCCTTGCCCTGGCTAACAAGTGCCTCACACTTGGACACTTCCCCACGAAGTGGAAAGAGGCCACCGTAGTCGTCTTGAGAAAGCCGGGCAAGGACGACTATCAGAGCGCCAAATCATACAGGCCCATCGGTCTTTTGCCTGTGTTGGGAAAAGTCCTGGAGAAAATGGTCGTAGCGAGGCTCCAGTGGCACCTAGTACCGCGGCTCAGTACTCGCCAGTATGGCTTTATGCCCCAGAGGGGCACCGAGGACGCCCTCTATACCTTAGTGAACCATATCAAGGAAGAGATTAAGCGGAAAAAGCTGGTCACGCTCGTCTCACTGGATATAGAGGGTGCCTTCGATAGCGCATGGTGGCCCGCCATCAAGGTCCGACTGGCTGAGGAAGGTTGCCCGGTCAATATCAGGCGCCTACTGGATAGCTACTTAGGCGACAGATGTGTGAAACTGAGGTACGCCGGTATGGAACATCGCCGAAATACCCAAAAGGGCTGCGTCCAAGGATCCATTAGCGGGCCCATACTATGGAATATCCTCCTAGATCCCCTCCTAAAGGGTCTACACGAACGGGGTGTCACCTGCCAAGCATTCGCGGACGACGTGGTTCTGCTGTTCGCGGAGTATACCGCGTCAGAGGTGCAGCGACGTGCCAATGCCGCCCTTGACTTTGTTCGGAGGTGGGGCGTCAGGAATAAATTGAAATTCGCGCCACATAAGACCTGCGCCATGCTGCTGACGAACAAACTAAAACATGACGTCCCGCTCTTGAGTATGGGCGGGGTCGACATTGGCATGTCCCGAGAGCTGAGAATTTTGGGGCTTACTATAGACGATAAGCTGGCGTTCAACACCCATGTCGGCGTCGTCTGCAGGAAGGCCCTAAATATATACAAGCAGCTCTCGAGAACGGCTAAAATAAGCTGGGGACTGCATCCTGAGGTTGTACGCATAATATACACTGCGACGGTAGAGCCGGTCATCACTTATGCGGCAGCCGCATATGCTCCCGCCGTCGAGAAGTTGGGCATTCGCAGGCTCCTCGACACTGTGCAGAGAGGATTCGCTCAGAAGATCTGCAAGTCGTATCGCACTGTCTCCCTCAACTCGGCCTTACTACTGGCAGGGTTACTACCTCTGGATCTTCGTATTAAGGAAGCGGCCGCTCTATACGAAGCGCGCAAAGGGTCGACCCGGCTAGTGCTAGGAGACCGGGAGGTAGAGCGTGTGGTGCGATTTGTAGAACTGCCGCATCCGGCTCTGCGTATGGACCTGAGTTACTGCAGTCTGGAGGACCAAAACCTGGTAGACCAGCATAACGTGCAGTCGCTCCGCATTTTCACAGACGGTAGCAAGTTGCAGGGCAAAGTTGGTGCCGCGTTGTCCATATGGGACAGCCGGGCCGAACTGAGGAACAAGAAACTGTGCTTGCCGGCGTACTGCACCGTCTACCAGGCCGAGCTCTTGGCCATATGCAGAGCCTCGAGCGAAGTCCTCAATTGCGGTGCGAGGAGCTGGGGTATCTACAGCGACTCAAGGGCGGCGCTAGAGACGGTGACGAATCCTGGGACCTTGCATCCTCTTGCAACACAGGCGCGCCGAAACCTCAGCGAGGCCTTGACCAAAGGCAAACATGTAGCTTTGTACTGGATTAAGGCCCACGCCGGTATCGACGGTAACGAGCGCGCCGATGAGTTGGCGAAGGAAGCGGCACTTTCGTCTCGGAGAAAACCCGATTACGACATGTGCCCGGTTTCATTCGTCAGGCGCCAGGTACGCAGCGACTCGCTTGACGAATGGAACCAGAGATATCAGTCGGGCCACACGGCGTCCGTCACGAAAGTGTTCTTCCCGGATGCGAAGGAAGCATACTCCTTGGTGCGAAAGCTCCAACCCCAAGGCGTTGTTACACAGATATTGACGGGACACGGGGGGTTCTCCCAATACTTGCATCGCTTTGGGTGTCGGGAGAGCCCGTCGTGTATTTGCGATGAAGCTCAGCAAGAAACCGTCCTGCATGTGATTTTTGAGTGTCCCGTATTCGGGACACAACGGTACGAAGCTGAACAGCGCCTTGGCACAAAATTATCAAAAGAAGAGGCACATCTCCTACTAAGCAACACATCAACACGCACAAAATTCTTGCGCTTTGCTGAAGATGTATGCAAAAGAACCATTAAAAGAAATGCGTGAACAAAATATTATTAGCAAAAAGACATACTGCGAGAAAGCCAAAGACTCTTGTGATGCAAGAGGATGACAGCTCAACTATAAAAAAAAAAAAAAAAAAAACCTAACCTAACCTAACCTAACCTAACCTAACCTAACCTAACCTAACCTAACCTAACCTAACCTAACCTAACCTAACCTAACCTAACCTAACCTAACCTAACCTAACCTAACCTAACCTAACCTAACCTAACCTAACCTAACCTAACCTAACCTAACCTAACCTAACCTAACCTAACCTAACCTAACCTAACCTAACCAGTACCGCGCCCCTCGCCGTCGCGTAAACAGCACTTCCGAGTCGCTCCGTACCTTAAAAATCAAGTCGGTGGTAAAAGTTTCTCAAATCATAGAGTGCTATACACCAAAAGATTCGTAAAAGTGAGACCTACGCAACTGTGAAAACCGCGTGAAAATCGGACGAAAATTACCCTATTTTTCACAACGAAAACCGTTTTTCCGTCAACGAATTCGTGTTATAACGTGATTACCGCCGGAAGTAGATCGACAACCTATAGATTTTCAACTGTGGAAACGTGCGTCTGGGCGAGGTCTATCTTTTGAGACCTCTCCCATAATTTTCCTGTGGAAATTGTGAAAGTTGTGGAACTTTTTCCGAAATTGGGTGTGGCCACGGGTACCTTATCCTGAGGACCTAGAAGGTCAAGTGACATACCAAACGATTCGTGACAGAGTGACTAACACAACGGTGAAAACCGCGTGAAAATCGGGCTAAAAATAAGTGGTTTTTCACAACAATAAAAAAATCCCAAATTGCAGTTTGTTTACATCTTGTTTAATTTTTAAACAAGATCGATAACCTATCTTTTTTAAATTTTCGTGGGGTGCGTCTCGGCGAGGTCTATCTTTTGGGACCTCTCCCGTAATTTTCGCGTGGAAATTGGGAAAGTTACAAACTTTTTTAAAAAAAGGGGGGTGGTTGTAAATCCCTAATCCAGGGGTGTAGGAAGTGAAATCTACACACCGAAACACTCGGGATCTTGTGTTCTGTGCAACAGTGAAAACCCCGTGGAAATCCGATAAGAATTGTGAATTTTCTAAAAATAAAAAATTTTTGAGGGTTTACTAAGGTGGCAAAATAGTGAAATAGTCGATAACTCCGGAAAACGCTTAGTGACCCCGGTGTTTTTTGCTGTGGGAGGGTGCGTCTCGGGGAGATCCAACCTTTGAGACCCCTCTCGGACTTTTCCGGTGAAAATCGGACAAGAAATAAAGGTTTTTCCGAACGGGGTGTGGCCACGAGGTCCTTGATCCGGAGTGGTGGGACTGGAACAGGTCTGACAGTCGCGTCCGGGGCTGCCTACGGAGCCGGAAGCAGCTTCAACATTTAAAAAAAGTTAAGTGGTTATCCCATAACAAAGATAATAGTGTGACTCAGTGTTAACATCCCTAACTCTGGGGGTGGCTAGGCAACCCCCTGTTTTGGTCGACCCCAACTAAGTCCAATAAGTGGTGAACGTACTCACAAAGTTCGGTGTTAAAAACATTAAAAACCGGTCAATAATACACCTGCGAACTTTCAAAAAAAAATTTTTTAAACAAACCAGCTAGGGGTTGAAAATCGCACCCCTAGACGCAAACCAGGTTACTACCGGTGTAGCCCGAACTAAGACCAACATTTTAAAAGTTTTCCCAACAAAATCGGACTATAAACGGGGGAGTTATACTCCATTTCAAACTTCTAGGTCAACTTAGGAACAAAGAAAAACCTAAAGTCTAAGTACATAGATAGGGCGGTTGGGGAAAGAATTTCAAAATTCTTTCTCCAGATTCTATTAGCTTAACTCCTTGGCTTTGAAGGTGTATATTGGTCTAGACGTAAATACAACTCCTAGTACCAAGATTACACTTTTCCATAAAACCTAACCAAGACCTGGAAATTTGTAAACAAAATTTTTAGTAAAATTTCAAACGGCTATAACTTCAGAACCGGTTGACCGGGCGAAGTTCTAAGACCGTCAAACTTATTTTTTTGACCAGATTTAACAGAGGGAATCGAAAGTTCGGCTCTATCCAGACTATTTAAGGGGGTCAATTTCAGTTTCGAATTACGAAACGACAATTTTAACGAAAATTTTAATCAAAAATATCTCAGGGACTATTAGTCCGATCGGGACAAACGAGGTATCAAACAAATACCCCGCGTCGAGACCTTTCCCTGGCCACCACCAGAACGACTCTACCTAGAGCCGTTCCGGAGTTACATTTTTTGGGTGGACTTTTTTGTGAAATTGTCGTTTCCCCCCACCAGGGATACTATAACACAACACCTGCACCCTGGTTGCTCTACATAGAGCGCACACAAGTCTCCTCGAGCTCTACATTTCGAGTCTATAGCTCTGTTTTCTCATATTTTCTTTACACCCATGGACGCCATTGAAGCCTCCGGTAACTCCGGTTTGGGGGGACCTCCGGCCGAAGTGCGACCCCGCGCCTCTGGATCAAGAAGTGACCGGGGGGGAACCAACAGGCCGGTAAGGCCCTCTAAGCCGGTAAAGTCTGTGTCGGGGAGCCTTCGGAAGGCTACAACCGTCAAAAACGCCCAGACCACGGCGAGACGCGACGCGGCGGACCTCTCCCGAGGGCTTACCAAGGGAGAGAAGCTGGCCTCGCCTGGTCGGGCGGGGTCTCCGGCGGAGTCGATGGGGGATACCCTGGCTGGACGAGGGGAGGGAACTCCCTACAAAAGTGCTGAGTCCCTCAACCCAGGCAATAATGTGGAGAGACTCGAGTTCTGGTCTATGACCGGCTCGGCAGATCCACAGGCACACCGGGAAGGTAGTGTCCATACTGGGCATACTGGAGGGGACTCTCGCACCGCAGAAGTAAGTAACAGTTCTGTCCTGGAGCTTGGGCAACTGGTGGCGGTGGATGCTAATGACACCGATGAGGCTCTATCCGACGCCGAGAGCCACATGAGCTGGAGGAGCGGAAGAGCTAGCATGCTGCCTCCCGTGGGAAAATTCGTGGGCGTCGCGATGGACCTGGCCACCGTTCGAGCAAATAGGCTGCTCCAGGACGGTAAAGAAGCTCTGGAAAAAGCTACCAACATGCGCCGCGACTGCAAAACGGAGGCGCTCGAATGCATGCAGGCACTGTATGAAACAGTGCTGGGCGTGTCAGACTCGCGAAACAGACACCGGGTGGCGCTGGAGGAGGAGCGCACGCGGGCCGCAAAGGAGTTGGTACGCGTTGAAAGGGCACACACCCGTAGAGTAGCCGACATCAGTAGTCGTACGATGGAGCAGCTGGCCGAGACCCAGCGCCTGATATCGGAGCAGCGCGAGCTGCTGGAGGGCATCCAAAGGTGGCTCAACTATGAGATGGATGCTCCGATCAAAACAATAGGGAGCATCCACTTGGAGCTTCAGAGGGCGACAGCCGGACGCCTCCCGCGTCCAGAACGAGAACCGTCAACCGGTGGGGCCCCGCGGGTGCAGAGCTTGACCCCGGGCCCCCACCCGGATCCGGAACTGCTTTCCCTGGGTCCAAAGATGCAGGGACTGCTGGACCAGTTCAGGGTCCTGCAGGTCGACGTCGACAAGTGGCGTCTGGAGGTGGCGGATATGGTGCGCGGCCAGGCGGGGGCGGACAGTTCTCCTGTTGAGCCCGCCGCGCCGGAGGGGAGCTGCATCCTCGAAGCAATGGGGGGAATGAGCCGACAGCTCGAGCAGTTGCGGGAGGCGGTAAACAGAAATACCGCAATAGTAGAGAAGGAGCGTTCGGCCTCGCCGCCTGTGCCCCGCGGGGACTCACGTGGGGATACCGCGGGGACAAAGGAACACACAGTTGAGATGTTCCGATCTATTAGGGCTGAAATAGCGGAGGTCAAAGACCTCATCCTAACGGTGCCCAGGGGACCAGAAGTTCCGATTAGCCTCGGAGCTGAAATGACCCAAACGGGCACAAAAGAGATTATAGAGGGAGCTATTAAACCTCTAAAATCAAAGATAGACAGTCTAGCGGATCGTACAGCGGACATAGGCGAGAAGGTCCGAACGTACGCGTCGGTGATTGGGAGTGCCCCGGCTTCCGGTCGGCGCCCGGGTCCCCGGGTGGGACCTTCAGTGGCGCCTGGCGCTCCGGCCGACGTCGACGCGACGTACGGACTCATCGTGGAGTCCATAAACCCGCTGCACTCTGGTGGCGATGTCATCGACGCGCTTAAGAAAAGCGTGGACGTCGTCTCTCTGGGAGTGGGGGTGAAGGGCCTCAGAAGGATCAGGAAAGGTAAGGTGGTAGCGGAATGTGCGTCGCAGGAAGAACGGCGGGTACTTGGTAATGCCATCAAGGCGTCCAAGGTCGGACTTTCGGCGGTGAACGCGCCGAAGAAGCCGCCGCACCTACGACTGATAGGAGTAGCCCATCACCTCACCGATGAGAAAATCGGAGTGGCGGTCCTGAGCCAAAACAGTGGTCTGCTGGAGGGGGTTCCGGAGAAACAGAGGCGTGCAAGGGTTGTTCGCAGGGTTAAGGGAAGAACGGGTGTAACTAATAATGTTATACTGGAGGTAAGCCCACAGACATGGAAGGCTCTACAGAATAGAAAGGTACGCATTGGGTACCAAATGGTGCCCGCAGTCGACCAATCCCCGGTAGTCCAGTGCTACCGGTGTTTAGGATTTGGTCACCGAGCGTCCGAATGCAAGAGCAAGAGTCCTACTTGTGCTTACTGCTCAGAGACCCATGACACCCGCACATGTACCCGGAGGAACCAGACACCCAAGTGCGCCAACTGCGGACACGGAGCCAACCATCCGGCATATTCCACTGAGTGTCCAGTCTGGCAAAAGTGGGATAAGATAGCTCGCACAGCCGTCAGCTATTGCTGAGGGCCTCCAACAGGAACAACAACCAAAGATGAAGATCGTTCAGGCAAACCTGGGAAGGGGTTTCGCAGCGACGAAGGATTTGATAAGAGTGGCAGCTAAGGAGGGAGTATCTCTTCTGCTGCTTCAGGAACCATACGTGGGCGCCTCGAAAAGACTGGAAGTGGCGGGCGTCAGAGTATTCCAGGGTGACGCGAGTGACCTACCATCTAAGGCGGCAATAGTGGTCATGGATGATCGGCTGCGGGTGTCCTCGGAACCAGACTGTGCAGCGCACAACATGGTCGGTATTAGGGTCTCTCTGGGGGGCCTTGTAGTGGCGGCCATAAGCGTATACCTAGAGGGGGACTCTAACCTTAACGAGGACCTGCCCAAGCTGAGGAGTATCAGGACCGCTCTGCGCGCCGATCACTGCCTATTGGCCGGAGACATAAACGCCAAGAGCCCCTGGTGGGGCTGTGACTGCGAGGACGTCAGGGGAGCTTCGCTTGTGGAGTTCATGGCGCAAGAGTCACTCCAGGTAATCAACGAGGGGACCGCGCCCACGTTCTCAGCGTTTAGACTGGGTCGCCACTATACCAGCATTGTGGACGTCACCATGGCTTCGGACCGCCTTGCGCCGAGGATCGCGGGCTGGAAGGTGGATGCGGACTTGTCAGATCTCTCTGACCACCGTCCGATTTCCTTCTACGTGGCGGTCGACGGCGGGCCAGTGGCGCCCCCTAAGCCGACTACCAAGCGGTACAACACCAAAGGGGCGGACTGGGAACAGTTCGACGGCGAGCTGGCAGAAGCCTTGGACAGGCGTGGCCTTACCCCAGACCTACTGGAGGCAGCTTCAAGAGCGGAAGAACTGGAGGAGCTGGTAGCATCGATTACCGACTCTGTTGGTGATGCATGCACAGCGGCGATGCCTCCTGCCTCCTCCGGTAGGAAAAAACGTCTCGGGGCGCACTGGTGGACGGATGAACTGCAGGAGAAGAAGGCCTCTACAAATAGGCTGCGCAACAGGATCAAGAACGCGAACGCAGAGCGCAGACAGTTCGCCGTTGACCGCTACCTGGAGGCAAAAAAGGTATACAAGGAGGCTATCCAAGAGGCCATCACCCGGAGCTGGAGAGAGTTCTGCGGCAGACAGGAGAAGGAATCCGTGTGGGACGGGATATATAGAGTCATCCGCGTGTGTGGCGAAATTAAACAGGATGAGTCCTTGAGGGACCCCACCTCGCCCGGCGCTACATTGGATGCCCTCGCTTCGGCGCGGCTTCTAACTAAGACCTTCTATCCCCCGGACCTAAAGGAAACGGACACCCAAGAACAACGAGAGCGGAGGGCGGCAGTGACGGAGGGTCTGAAGCTCATAAACGAGGGAACCTTAAACTTCGTAGAGTTCACCGCTTCGGAAGTCTGGACGGTTCTGAAAGCTATGAACCCGAGAAAGGCTCCGGGGCGCGACGGACTCACCTCGGACATCTGCTCGAGAGTCATGTTGAGTAGGCCTGCGCTGTTGTTATCAACATACAACGCTTGTCTGAGATTGGGCTACTTCCCGCGGGCTTGGAAGAGAGCGGTTATCCGCATAGTTCCCAAGCCGGGCAAAGAAACATACGATGAACCAAAGTCGTACAGACCTATCGGCTTGTTGCCGGTTTTCGGGAAGGTTCTCGAAAAGTTATTTGCCACTAGACTCCTCTGGGAGCTGGGTAGCGGCTCCAAGCTCAGCCCCAGACAGTACGGCTTCATGCCGCAGCGCAGCACAGAAGACGCCCTGTACGACGTCGTCAACATGATACGAAGGCTCAGGAGCGACAGGCAGATGGTAGTCGTCATCTCCCTCGACATCGAGGGGGCCTTTGACAATGCCTGGTGGCCTGCTGTCATGGGAGAGCTCCTCAACAAAAAGACCGAACCCTCAACCCTGAGGCTGCTCTCGAGCTACCTCAGCGACAGGGAGGTCACCGTGCAGTATGCGGGGGAATCGGTCACCTGTGAAACCAACAAAGGATGCATACAGGGATCCACCTGCGGTCCTCTCCTGTGGAACGTGCAGCTCGACCCACTACTAAGAGCGGCTGAAAAATTGAAAGCCCACATTCAGGCTTTCGCCGACGACATTTTAGTCGTCGCCTCAGGAGGGACCACAGAGGAGGTGCGTCTTAGCGCACAGCGGGCGCTGGATACTGTTGCGGACTGGGGGAAAGCATATAAGATGCGCTTCGCTGCCCACAAGACTCAGGCCATTTTTACAACGCGCAAACTGAAAGCTACTGCGCCGCAACTAACCTTAAATGGCACTGAGCTACAATACAGAGACTCCCTAAAGGTCTTGGGACTCACCATCGACAGTCAGCTCAATTTCAGGGAACACTTGGCCGGTGCACATCGCAAAGCGGTTGCACTCTATAAGAGAGTCGCGAGAACGGCCTCGGCGGGATGGGGCCTAAACTCTAATGTGCTGCGAATTATATACCGGGCTGTGGTTGAACCAACAGTCCTGTATGCAGCCAGTGTCTGGGCGGAAGTCGCCAAGAAAAAGTACAATCGGGTAGTGCTGGACAGAATCACCAGACAGTTTGCAATCTTGATTGCAAAGGCTCACCGGACCACCTCCTTCACATCAGCAGCCGTTCTGTCGGGAATTCTCCCTCTGGACCTGAGAGCACAAGAACAGCTCAAACTCTACGAGGTTCGGAGGGGGCGCTCCCTGTCTGCGCTGCCCGACTACACAATGGAGAAGCGCCTCAGCCCTTTCGCTCTTCCCCATCCCGCTCTTAGAAGGGGGTTGACTCATCTGCGCGTGTCATCGCTGGAAGAACTCGACCAGCTGGACCCAGACAGGGTCCACATATACACGGATGGCAGCAAGATTGAGGGTCATGTCGGGGGGGGCGTCACAGTATGGCGAGGAGGACAGGAGATCGGGCACGCCCGCTTCAGACTCTCCGATCACTGCAGTGTATTTCAGGCGGAGCTGGTGGCCATCACCCGAGCTCTCTCGATGGCGAAAAAAGACTCCAATACCAAGAAGACGTACATCCTGAGTGACTCAAGATCGGCACTGGAGACCCTGGCTGATCCAGCTTCCCTTCATCCAATCACCAACCACATTAAGAACCAGCTCACTGAACTAGAAGAGAAGGGAGGGGATGTTCAGTGGGTGTGGATCAAGGCACATGCGGGATTACCAGGCAACGAGAGAGCTGACGAGTTGGCTAAAGAAGGAGCCCTAAAGGACAAGAGAGCCCCAGTGTACACCGACTTCCCGTTGTCCAGAGCCAGGTACCTCATCAGAAGAGCAACGATTGAGGAGTGGCAGTTGAGATACGAAGAGTCTCCCACCGGGAAAACCACACAACTCTTCCTTGAAGATGTGCAAGAAGCCTTCAAGATATTCGGAACCCGCAACCACACCAATGTGGGGTCCCAACTGCTTACTGGTCACGGGGGTGTCAGAGAATACCTGCACCGGTTCAAGCTTGCTGATTCCCCGCGATGCATCTGTGACGACGTGACAATAGAGACAGTCGAACATCTCATCAGACACTGTCCCAGATACATGTCACTACGTCACGACTGTGAGAGTAGCCTCGGGATCGACCTCAGCACATGCAACCTGGCTGAGCTCGTCAGGCACGAGGCAAGCAGAGACCGGTTTCTTCGGTACGGAGCACGAGTCATGAGAGCTGCGGGCAGAACAAACGGCTCAAGATTGTAGTCAATGGTAGTTAAAGTTGGTCTAAGTTTAATATTGTATAATTTTTGCATCTTATCTATAAAATTTTTAAGTTTATTATATTAAATGTTCAAGTTAACTTTAGTCCTATACTAATCTTGTATAATTTTTGCATCTTATTTTTAAAATTGTAATAAACTGCATGTCAAATAAATATTAGTGCATGGTACTCAAAAAAAAAAAAAAAAAAAAAAAAAAAAAAAAAAAAAAAAAAGAAAAAAAAAAAAAAAAAAAAAAAAAAAAAAATATAGGTGCGTGAAAATAAAGGCACGCACAACACACAGCACTAATTGAAAAAAAATTTTCAAATGACGTAATAACACATAACGTCAAAAACATAGAAAAAAAAAAAAAAAAAAAAAAAAAACCTAACCTAACCTAACCTAACCTAACCTAACCTAACCTAACCTAACCTAACCTAACCTAACCTAACCTAACCTAACCTAACCTAACCTAACCTAACCTAACCTAACCTAACCTAACCTAACCTAACCTAACCTAACCTAACCTAACCTAACCTAACCTAACCTAACCTAACCTAACCAGTACGACTCGTGATATGCTCGAGAGCACGTGCTTTTTTGACCGCTCCTACCTTTAAAAAATAGTTTTGGTGGGTTTTTTTCAAGATACAGCGACGCGAATAGTGTCGACAGGTTCGTCTCGTTGAACCACATCTTTTGGCGAGTCGTGTTTCAGTCGCACGGCGGTGGAAAATTCGCTAAAAGCGTTTTTCACTCCAATTCGGGGGAAAACAGTGATCAAAAGTGAAGTTTTTAGTTAATAAATTGGTGATTTGTGCCTCAATGTTTGAGAAAAAACTGTCATCTTGTAGGCGCTAATGAGATACGTCGATCGCGTTGTGTGAATTTTCGTGAAAAGCTGCCAGTTTTCCGGAAAACCTCACAAACTGTTTCTGACTTCACCACGTGCTCGGGGATAGAGTCGTCTGAGGACGACGAGTTTTGGCAGGAATCAAGAACACTACAACTGCTACTAGAATCCGCAAGTAGAAAAATTTTACTGTTAATAGGAAAAAATTAACAAGCGTTTAAATTTGAAAATTTTGAAGCTTAATAGCTACGATACCAATAAATTTAGCAAAAATTGGCAACTGCTATCTTTTGCGCGCTGCAGTTCTCTGTCTGTCTGCCGAAAATAAGTAAATTCGTCGAGAAGCTGCAGTCCTGGTTTTTCAAAAACTGAAAAATTGACTTTTCTTTAGATATATTTTTGAAAAATGTTAAATCTTTAGTTTTAGTATTATAGTCTTATGCGCCTCATTTTTTTACATGTTACAGTATTTTTCCGAAATTTTTAGCGTCAACGGTTCCAAAGATATCGATTTTTAAGTGTTTTTAGTGCATTAATTCGAAATAAATAATTAAAATACAAATTTGAGCCCAAAAACGTTTTTTCAAACACCAAATCTACAGGTTTGAGCCCAAAGACCAGGCGAAAATTCGCTAAATTGTAGAAGTTGAGGAAATCCGACATCTTGGTTTTTCAAGAACCCAAAATTCGTAAGTTGATATCTCTGGAACGGAACGACTTAGGAAGTTGGCGTTTGCAGTATAAGTTGTGACACAACCCAGGCTTTCATGTTGTATACTTTTCAGGAGGTTTCAAGCCTAAAAATTTTTTACTCCTGAAAACTATTTAAGCTGAAAAAGGAGACTCCGCCGAGCTGAGCATTCAAAACCCGGAGTCTCTCCGACGTCTAGGACCAAAGTTATCAAAGGTTAAACTTTGAATTTGACAGTTCGGTAGCCATTTTGAAAAACTTTAAAGGCTCATATCTCGGTAACCGGAGGACTTGGAAAGCTGAGATTTTAAATTCGGCCTATGGGAAACAACTTCTTGAAGGCTGTCATATTTTCAGGCTGAAAAAAGCCCCAAAAAATCGACCTCCTGAAAAGGCTCTCGCGGGCTAAATAACGTCTAACCACGTTCGTGGAAACAAATCCGAGCTTTCTACGACCACGGGTTCCGAAGGTATCAATCTTCGGACTTTCACTTTGACAGCTCTGCGGCCATATTGGAAATCTTCGGAGTCGATTATCTCCTGAACTATTGGTCCTAGAAGACCGGGATTTTCAGTGTTGTGATTGCGAGGAGGCGCTCTGGGGTCTGGGTTCATTTTCAGACGTTTTCAGATCCTGAAAGGTCTCGGTGTTTAAGTCACTGTGAGAATATAGATCTCGTCGAGCCCTCCACGGTAAGCCCAAGCACGGAAAAATTGGCCCACGGGCTGTCCAGATAACCACGAGAGAATAAATTGGTTTCTTTGGTTTTCACCGAAATCCGAAACTTTGACCCTGAATTACTCCCGAGCCGGTTGGACCAGATACGTCGAGTTTGGTATCATTGGAAGGGGTGTAAAGAGCTCTATCACTAGAGCTACTTACCCTGACTCTACATAGAGTCAAATTCGAATTTGACTGTCGGGTGGCCGGTTTTTGGGCTGTACGCCACAAATCTGTTTCCAAGGCTTAAAAACAGAGCGACAAACTGATTAAATTGTCACAGATACGTATATAATAAGTGAAAGACCAAATTCAATAATTTAGTGACTAAGTAGTTATAAGTTAAGTTAATTTTAATTACTAGTTTATTGACTAGAGCTCTATTGGCATCTATAGATTAAGCTAGACAAGTAGTAGCTGGGCTACTCACGACATAGGTTATATTACCTGTATCTCTACAACATACATAGAACATCAGTAGTTGAATCAGAATTAAAACACTACTGAGGGGCGGCCAGACTGTGTATCTGTACACATATATACACATATACACGCACACGCATACAAACACACCCACTCACAACTCATACATATACACACACACACACATACACACGTGCACAACACATATAATAATAACACACATACCCGTACACTTTGCACTCTACATACACAAACACAGCCTTATATACAAATCGGGAAGGTACCTTTACATACCTTCTATAAATTTCAATTATAAAACGACGCGCACCTCCAAGTCATAAACAAAATGTATAGGACTCCTGAAAAAGACGTCACAGGGGAACAAATAAACCCTTGTAAAACACCAATTAAGACGGTTGTCAAAAAGTCGCTTTTCAGAAAAAGTTTGGAGACTTTTGAGACCAGGACAGAAGTAGGAAGCAAACCCACATCTCCAAAGGCGCTCTCATCCAAAGCGAGTGGTTCACTTGTGACCCAAACCCGGCTGGAAAGTAGCCCGAAACAGACTATAGAGTACCCGGACAAGACACAAGAGGCAAAGACCTATGTAGACAATGCCAAAAGACACTTGAATGACTCACGAAATTTGCGGGCGGATATCAAGTCCGGGGTCACAAAGTGGATAGACCGACTATACACGCTCGTTAAAGAAATGGACAGGGAAATGAAATCCAATAAAATGGAGCTTAAAATTACACAACCTGCACACCAGAACGACATCCATGAACTCTCTTCAAGGATAGAGGAACACACAAAGCTGCTAGTAGCAAATGCCGAAAAAATGAATGAGCTAAAGCTAGTACTAGAAGCAAAAGCCGGGACCCACGAAAATATGACGTATGCGAATGTTACAGCAAAAGTGCTCTCAGCAATACCAGCTAGACCCGCACTACACTCCATAGTCGTCTCTTCGGAAAATGAGAATGAGACAGGTGAACAGGTTCTGGATAGGGTACGAAAAGCGGTAGATGCAAAGGAAGGCTGGATTAAGGTGGAAAAAGTGAGGAAAGCGAAGGATAGAAAAATTATCATCGGGTGCTCATCGTTGGCAGATAGGGACAGAGCGAGGCAGAGACTTGAGAAAAACCACCTCACTGTAGAAGACGTAAAGAATAAGGATCCACTGATAATCCTAAGAGACGTTCTAAACATTAACTCAGACGAGGAGGTGATCAAGGCCCTGAGAAAACAAAACACGGAAGTTTTTGCCGGCCTTGCAAAGGAGAACGATCGGGTTAAGATAAAATACAGGAAAAAAGCAAGAAATCCTCACACAAGCCACTTGGTACTCGAAGTCTCCCCTATCATATGGAGAAGATCGATAGAACTGGGTGCGCTTCATGTAGACTTACAACGGGTAAGGGTCATGGACCAGTCTCCACTGGTACAATGCTCGCGATGTCTGGCCTATGGTCACACCAGGAAGCTATGCACAGAAGAAGTGGACACCTGTTGTCATTGTGGGGGCCCACATCTGAAAGCAAAATGCGAGATTTGGGCAGTAAGTGCTACGCCGACGTGTAAAAACTGTACAAAAGCCAAAATAGATCGTACCGAGCATAGTGCCTTCAGCGAGGAATGTCCTGTCCGAAGGCGCTGGGAAACCCTAGCCCGGTCTACAGTAGCTTATTGCTAAGTTGGATTCGAGGCAAAAAGCGGCCTACCACGTGCTCCAGGCGAATGTAATGAGGAAAAAGCTGGCGACAGAAGAGCTAATGATTGAGGCTACAAATCGAAAAACTGCAGCGGTCCTAATTCAGGAACCTTACGTTGGCACGACACGCAGTATGAGGAGCTACCGTGGTGCAAGAGTGTTCCAAAACAACACGTCAGGCGAGGGTACTATTAAAGCAGCAATAGTTGTCTTAGATGACAGCATTGATGTGGTGCAGTACCCTGAACTTACCACCAATAACATCACAGTGGTAGGTCTTAAAACTGTTGCATGGCAACTCACATTGGTCTCTTTTTATTTTGAGCCCAGCTTACTCTTAGATCCCTACATTCGCCAACTAAAAAAGATAGCTTCGAAACCAGGACTAGGGAAGCTAATTATGGGCGGGGACGCAAACGCCTGGAACACGTGGTGGGGAAGTACGTCAACGGATACCCGAGGTGAAGACATGATGTCAATGATGGATGAGCTGGGCCTGCAACTGCTAAACGTGGGCAACATCCCGACTTTCGACACCATCCGAGGCGGACAACGATTCCACAGTCACGTGGATTTAACTATGTGCTCGGCTAGTGCGCTTGATCTGGTGGAGGACTGGAGAGTGGAGGAGAACCTCATTAGCTCGGACCACAATGGAATCACCTTTGGAGTTGGATTGCGGAAATCCAGAGGTACCAATATCCACAGAACAACCAGGATATATAATACAAAGAAGGCAAATTGGGACCAGTTTCGTAGAGAACTAAGCAAAATTAACTTTGAAACCAAATTAGGCGTAACAGAAACTGAGAAAATTACAACTAGAAATGAACTGGAAGAAATGGTCCTGAGAATCACAAATAATATAACCAGGGCTTGTACAGCAGCAATCCCCAAAAAACCCCAAAACCAGAGGATAGGGTTTCCGTGGTGGACCGACAAACTGGCGAAAATGAAGAGGGAAGTTACCACCAGGCGACGCCGTATCAGGTGTGCCGCACTTGTTCGCCGAAAGAATGTTGTGGAGGAATACCTAAAGCTCAAGGAAGAATACGAGAAGGAGGTTAAAATGGCCCAGATAAGCAGCTGGAAGCAATTCTGCTGCAAACAGGATAGAGAAGGGATGTGGCAAGGGATCTACCGAGTTATCGGCAGAACCACTAGGAGAGTTGAGGACGTACCCCTTGAACTGGATGGCGTGACCTTGGACGCGGAGGAATCGGTAAGACTCCTGGCCGAGACATTTTACCCAGACGATTTGGAGGAGGAGGACTCGCATGAACAGGCGCGTTTAAGGGAAAAGGCGAGAAGGTTATCCATAGATACTGGCGGGGAACAGCGGGACCCTCCATTCACTCTAACCGAACTCGAGATGGCGGCCAAGTCCTTCAATCCTAAAAAGGCCCCCGGAGCGGATGGATTCACCGCTGACATTTGCGGTCAAGCCATCGACAGTGAGCCGGCGCTGTTTCTCGGCCTAGCAAACAAATGTCTAGAACTCCACCATTTCCCAAAGACATGGAAAGAGGCAACTGTCGTCGCGCTGAGGAAACCGGACAAAACTAATTATGCGGTTCCAAAAGCCTATAGGCCTATCGGACTTCTCCCTGTGTTGGGAAAAACGTTGGAGAAGATGATAATGGCTAGGCTCCGACACCATCTTCATCCACGGTTTAGCAAGCACCAATACGGTTTTATGCCCCAGAGGAGTTGTGAGGACGCCCTCTATACCCTTGTCCAACACATACGATCTAAGTTGGACAAAAAACTAATCCTAACCCTCGTATCCTTAGATATAGAGGGCGCCTTTGATAGTGCCTGGTGGCCTGCAATTAAAACACGCCTTGCCGAGGAGGTCTGTCCGGAGGGCCTGAGAGGGATAGTCTACAGCTATTTGGAAGACCGACAGGTCCGGGTGCGATACGGCGGCAAGGAACACAGTAGAGCAACGGCGAAGGGTTGCGTCCAAGGCTCAATTGGTGGACCAATATTGTGGAACCTACTCTTGGATCCTTTGCTTAAAGGACTGGAAGACAGGGGCATATATGTGCAAGCCTTCGCTGATGATGTAATTTTGGTCTTTGAGGGAGCCACGGGTTCTGAAATCGAGAGATGTGCTGATGCCACACTGGACTATGTTCGGGCGTGGGGTGACAGAAATAAGCTAAGATTCGCACCACAAAAAACAAACGCAATGACCATCACGCGTAAACTTAAATATGACACACCGCGCCTGAGCATGGGCGGGATCGAAATTCACACAGCAAACGAGATCAGAATTCTGGGCCTTATGATTGACCGTAAGTTGACTTTCAACTCGCATGTGTCGAGAATATGTCTGAAAGTCACCAATATATGCAAACAGTTGACTAGGGCAGCAAAGGTGAGCTGGGGACTCCATCCGGAGATTATACACACCATTTACACAGCAACGGTTGAACCTGTGGTTCTGTACGCGGCCGCCGCGTGGGCACCTGCGGTTGAGAAACTGGGAGTTAAGAAGAAGTTAAACTTCATCCAGCGTAGCTTTGCCCAGAAAATCTGTAAAGCCTATCGTACGGTCTCTCTCCACTCAGCGCTGATACTGGCCGGAATACTCCCACTTGACCTACGCGTGCGTGAAGCGGCTGCGCTGTACAAAATAAGAAAAGGAGATCCATTGCCGGGCCTGGAGGGGAGAGAGATCGAACGAATGTCATCGCCATTGGAGAGTCTCCATCCTGCGGAACATATGCGCTTGGAGTTCATACCACTGGTAACTCATGAACAACTAAAGAAAACTCAGGTGGACACCATCCAAATTTATACAGACGGCAGTAAGATTGAAGGTAAGGTGGGAGCTGCATTGTCCCTATGGAACGGTGGAGTCGAAACGAAGGCCTGTAAATTCTGCTTGCCGTCATACTGCACAGTATACCAGGCGGAACTCCTAGCTATATGCGAAGCGTCAAGGATGATAACAAAATATAGGGCAACTACGTTTGCGATTCTTAGTGACTCGACGGCGGCACTCCTGACGGTCGTCAATCCCAGTAGCCTCCATCCCTTAGCTGTAGAAACCAGGCAAAATTTTAGAACTTGTTTCTACCAAAACAAAGTTGTAAAATTGTATTGGATCAAAGCTCACGTCGGGATGGAGGGGAATGAGAGAGCCGACCGTCTGGCGAAAGAGGCGGCTTTGGGATTGAAGCGGGCTCCGGATTATGATCGCTGCCCGGTCTCCTTCGTCAAGCGAAGAATCCGTATGGATTCGCTTTTGGAATGGAATCGGAGGTATGTGTCCGGTGAGACCGCTTCAATAACAAAGCTCTTCTTCCCAGATGCGGTGGACGCGTACAGAGTTATAGGGGAATTCGAAGCTAATAAATACACTACACAATTACTGACGGGACACGGTGGGTTCTCCGAATACTTGACGCGGTACAAGTGTAAGGAGAACCCTTCGTGTATCTGCGACCCGGATACGATGGAGACTGTCCCTCATTTGATCACGGAATGCCCCGCTTTTGATAGTAAAAGATACAATGTGGAACAGGTACTGAATATAAAAATTACTAATAAAAATTTAAGTGAAATAATAGCTAGTAAGAATAGAAAGGTATTCCTAGAATATTGTACAGAAATAGTAAAAATAGTAAATAATAGAAATAAGGTAGACTAATAATATGATAACAAATAATATAAAGTTATTGTTGTTCATCATAGTACAAACAAGTTATATATTAAGATAGTAAGTAAGTACAGTATCGTAAGTAAACATAAGTAGTAGTATTTAAGAAGTAGTATATAAGAAATAATGTAAGCCCCTTCCACATGTATATAGTGTTAGTATTATGAGTTAGATTTAAGGTAAAATATTAATGAACAAGCAGTAATAGTCAAACAAGAAACCAATGTAAATATAACGTAAATTTTATTGTCCTGTAAATAATAAAAATAAACGGTACGACAGATAAAAGTTCGATAAAGGCTCCAAATTGTAAATATTGGAGGTGCTAGGAAACAGGTTCAACACCCTGCGATGGCGGGTGCCTGTAATTTATAAAAAAAAAAAAAAAAAAAAAAAAACCTAACCTAACCTAACCTAACCTAACCTAACCTAACCTAACCTAACCTAACCTAACCTAACCTAACCTAACCTAACCTAACCTAACCTAACCAGTACTGCGCCCCGTTCCGTCGCGTTAACAGCACTTTTAAGTCGCTCCGTACACAAAAAATTAGACCAGTGGTAAAAGTTTTAGCAGTATAGCAGTGCTATACATCAAAAGACGTAGAACAACGAGATCTACGTCTTAGTGAAAACCGCGAAGAAATCGGACGAAAATTGTGGATTTTTCCTTAAGAAAAACTAAATTTTTGTGTGAAATTGTGACACTAAGTGATATATCCGCGGAACAAGATCGACGACCCACACCTTTCGAACTGTGGAAAGGAGCGCCCTGCGGAGACCTATCGTTTGGACCCCTTTTTGGATTTTTCCAATGAAAATTGGAAAAGTTATAAGACTTTTTCCAAAAAGGGTGTGGCCACGAGGTCCCTGATCCGGAGGTTTCCGGAGGTAAAAAGTGTATGCAAAATATGTGAAATCGCGAGCTCTGTACAGCAGTGGAAACCCCGGGAAATTTGAGTGAAAATTGTGGTTTTTCCTAGAACAAAAACTTTTTTGGGGGTTATTTTTAGTGGAATTAAGTGCAAAAACTCCGGAAAACGATCGACGACCCCTGTGTTTTTTGCTGTGGGAGGGTGTGTCTCGGGGATACCCATCTTTTGAGACCCCTTTCATATTTTTCCGACCACGTTCGGGAAAGCTACAGCGGTTTTTCCGGAAACCGCGTGGCCACGAGGTCCCTGATCCCGAACTTTCAGGACAAAATCGAGCGGTGAACTTTGTGCAGGACTATACAAGGACCAGGAAACCATTTCAAGAACATAAAAAAGTTAAGTGGTTTTATTATTATCAAAGTGTAAAGTGCAATAAACTTTTGACAGCCCTAACTTTTAAATTAAATCGACGACCCTAACTTTTTGTAATTTTCTCTTAAGGCCTAGATACCATAGATTACTTTAAAAATTAATTCGCTCAAATCGCTTCACAAACTCCTGAAATATAGCACTAAAGACAATTAGTGAAAGTGAAAATTAGACTAAGGCGGTTAAGGGTTGAATATACCACCCCTAGCCCCACACCAACTATTCTAAATTAAAGACCTAATAAAGACATTAAACCTGAAACTTTTTCATTCAAAATTGGAGCTAAAATAACAAAGATATAAGGACTTTAAGTTTTTAGGTTTTAGTTAGTGCATACGAAAGTACTAGAAAGTAAGTAGCGATTAAACCTAGGCTATTAGACATTAAGACTATATTTTTTCAGGCTCTGTTACCTGAAAAACTTAAGTTTTGTCTGCGCAAACTGTAAAAATTTTTAGGATAAGGGTTACTAGTTAGATTTAGTTTTAAATAAGACCTAAGCTGGACTATAGAATTTGTTTGACAAAAAATTTTTAGAAATTCAAGAGGCTATAAAACCTAAGTCCGTGGTTCGATTCGTAATCTGAAACCGCAGATGTCATTTTTTTTAGGCAGCTTGACCCGACGCGCCGAAGAAACCGGATCTAACCGAATTTTTCGGGGGGGTCGAAATCGGTTTCGGATTACGAAACGACAATTTAGGGCAAAACTTTGGGTTGCCATAACTCTGGCACTACTTATCCGATCCGGGCGATCTTGGGGTTCAAAAACAAGCCCGCATCGAGACCTATCCGCTGCAGCCATCGAGACGACTCTATATAGAGTCGTTTCGAAAGTAGTTTTCTGAAGTGTGTGTTTGGGCCGGGGAAGCACTGTAGCGAATCGCCAAGGACTAAAAACGGGTGTGACTCGATACCAAAGCTGCTGTATGAATGTAGAGTCATTTCCCCCGTGTACAGCTTCCTGTTTTAAATTGTATTACGCTGCGTACCGCGTCTATTGACAGGTACACATAGATTAAATACTAGAGATAGACACAACTCTACATAGAGTTGTCTTTATACTTTTATTTCTTTAATTGTTTTCTTCTTGACCCTTGAACATTTTCTTGTTCTTCTTTTATTTTATATACAGGGTGTCCAAGAACCTGGCGTCCAACTGGATTCCCACGATGCCCCAAGTTCTAACAGTACTCAGAAAAATATTTTAAAAAATCCACCCCATGTACTTACAGAATTATACTGATTTCAAAAAAAAAGGGGAAATGAGCACCCTGTGACATACTTTTGAATGCTGTGACTGCTAATGCTGATAATTTCGATATTTCTTGGAGGTTTTGTAATCTAGGGTATTGCTGTGTCTAAATAGAATGTAAAAATAAAGTACTTTTTGTACCATTTTAAAATAAAATATTATTTTAACTAAAGGTGATATGGAAAACTATTGAATTTTGCAACTTTGACCGACTGTAGTGTAAAAAAAATGTACCAAAATAGTATGGCAAGTGACGTCAAATTTTGACGCGTTTATTCCTCTTTTTAAAAAGGTATAATACTTACACATTAATTTGAAAAAAAAAATTTTGATAATATTTTTACTCAACAACCCAATTTTTACGATGTCTTACAGAATTCTTAGAAAGAAAAATTTACGACGAATTGAATCTAACCTCTAAAGAATTACTATTGTATGCTCATAAAAATAACAACAGGCCTCTCAAAAAACAGGTTAGACCGTAAGGGACGGTATGTGCATGCATCTCACCATAGTGATTCGTTATTACAACAGGAGGGAGCAAGACAGAAACTATCTTTGCGATTTGCTGGTTCTTCTTTATGGTACCCCATTATTCAGGTAAGAGTGAGGGAGAAAAAGGTTAGAGGTGCGAGTGAGATAGATAGTGACGCTATCTGGGATCGTGCTATTTAGGATAACAGTACGGTCAGTACACGTCACTGCCTCCTGCCGTTACTACGCACCTCTCTCTTATTGTTACCATTGATCACGTACTACGATTTAAAGCTTTGTTTATTGGACTCGATTACTCTTTGTGCTCTGGACTTTGAAACGAACTCTTTACGACGACCTTTGCCTGTGTTTGGACAGTTTGTGTTTTGTGTGTGCTACCATGGCGACCTACACTCCGCAAGAATACGCAAATATGCACTACATTTATGGAGAATGTAGAGGTAATGGACGAGCTGCAGCGAGACTTTACAGAGAAAGGTATCCGAGGGCTACGCGATATCCCGACCATCGAGTTTTCATTAATGTGCACAGATCACTATGTGACGGGCGGTTCCCCAATCAAGTAGCTGGTGAAGGACGACCCGTAAATGACTTCATACGCGATGAAGTTTTAGAGGCGGTGTCGGCAAATCCAAGCATCTCTGTGCGAGGAATAGAAGCTGATACGGGGATACCGAAGAGCACAGCACACAGTATTCTCCAAAAAGAAGAATATCATCCGTACCACGTACAGCGAGTGCAAAGTCTTTTACCTCGAGACTATCCGAGCCGAGTCGCGTTTTGTGAAACAATCCTGCAAAAACATCGAGAAGACGAAAACTTTATCGACAAAATTTTGTGGTCAGATGAATCAACATTTAAGAAAGATGGCTACATGAACCTACACAACTTGCACGAGTGGCATGTGGAAAATCCGCACTTGATGCGAGAAGATAGATCCCAGTACCGGTTCAAAGTGAACATGTGGACCGGTATTCTCTGTGGGAATATTATTGGTCCATTTGAGATGCCCGAGAATTTGACTGGCGAATCATATTTAAATTTTCTTCAAAATGATTTGCCAAACTTACTAGAAGAGACCCCACCAGATATGTGGTTCCAACACGACGGCTGTCCAGCACATTTTCGCGTATCCGTTAGAGAGTTTTTGGACGAGCAATACCCGAACAGGTGGATTGGGCGATCAGGAACAATCCCGTGGCCAGCCCGCTCACCTGACTTAAATCCGCTGGATTTTTTTTTCTGGGGAACTATGAAGGAGCTCGTTTATGCGAAGCCCATTAATGACATCGCTGACCTTCGTGAGAAGATAACACAAGCAGTGCAGGTGATACGTCACTCGCGAAACATAAAGCGGTCCTTTTTAAGGAGAGTGAGAGCTTGTATTGCCGCGGGTGGTCAACATTTTGAACATTTATTGTAATAAAATATCTTTAAACTAACATTCTTTGCTTTTATTCTACTGGGAACCCATCTACCTGTGTGTATTTCCTTCTTGCTCACTCTTGGAACCGAAGTAAATAATAGTAGTAACATAACAGTTTCTAAGATAAGAAAGGGTCCGACAGTTACCGTTAGTAGGTAGGCACTTCGTAAAAATTGGGTTGTTGAGTAAAAATATTATCAAAATTTTTTTTTTCAAATTAATGTGTAAGTATTATACCTTTTTAAAAAGAGGAATAAACGCGTCAAAATTTGACGTCACTTGCCATACTATTTTGGTACATTTTTTTTACACTACAGTCGGTCAAAGTTGCGAAATTCAATAGTTTTCCATATCACCTTTAGTTAAAATAATATTTTATTTTAAAATGGTACAAAAAGTACTTTATTTTTACATTCTATTTAGACACAGCAATACCCTAGATTACAAAACCTCCAAGAAATATCGAAATTATCAGCATTAGCAGTCACAGCATTCAAAAGTATGTCACAGGGTGCTCATTTCCCCTTTTTTTTTGAAATCAGTATAATTCTGTAAGTACATGGGGTGGATTTTTTAAAATATTTTTCTGAGTACTGTTAGAACTTGGGGCATCGTGGGAATCCAGTTGGACGCCAGGTTCTTGGACACCCTGTATATATTTTTGACCTTCTTGATTATATTAATTGTGTGACTGTACGGACAGGACAGGCTATATACCAACACCCAGGCTCTGTATAGTGTATGTAGAGCGATTCTATATACACTAGTGCACATCCTCCTGCCTTAAACTGTAGTTACGTTGCGTACCGAGTTTATTGACCGGTACGCATAGAGTTAGACTGTAGAGACAGACTCAAAACTCTACATAGAGTTTTGTCTCTATTTTGTTTTTATTTTATTTTTCTTGACCTTTCGTATATTTTGCTTATTTACATAATTTTGACTCTACTTTTTTACATACAGTATTAGTGACTGGACATAATTTTTGATTCTCTTGAAATCACATTATAGAGAATCATAATTAATTTGATATTGATTAGTTTCTATTTTGAAATTGACAAATACCCCTAAAAGCGTACGTTGTGTGTCCCTATACAACACACAGAACGTCATACTGCACTGTGACCCCAAAATGTTCGCGCTTAGAACACCGACGAAAAAGGCAGCAGACGCCTCCCCCGGGGCCGAAAGTATGGGATCCACTAAGGCAGAGCCAGCACAGACCTCAAGTGTGAGGCGCAGCATTGGGGAGTGGGAAACTGGCAAAACAGCGCCAAAAATATCACCTGCCAAATCACCAAACAAAGTGCCACCTGGGGCACCAACGAAAGTGAAAGGCAAAACAGTTCCACCCCCACTTGAGGCTAGAGCGTCGGCTCGCAGGGTATTAACAGAGGCACAAACCCAATCCCCACCTGTACAGAAGCCTAAATACACCTCAAGAAGCGCCGAGGCAAAGGCTAATGTAGTAAAGGCCAAAATTCTACTAGGCCAGTCGAGAAATCTGAAAGCCGATATAAAAGCAGATGTCACGGCAGCAATCGAGAGGCTGTACGAATTGGTTAAGGAGGGTGAAGGAAATGGGAGTGAGTTGGAGAAGACTGTACAGGTGAAATCAGCTGTAGGCGCCGAAAAGGAGAATCAGCTTGCTGGTGTGTTGAAACATCATATGGAGGTCATAAAGGAGCACACCGAAAAAATGAAGGACCTGGAAGAGACGTTGAACAGGCAGAGAAGGGAATGCACCGAAGGACTGGCCCCTCTCTCTTACGCAGAGGCCGCTACCGGCCATAACTACCCGAGACAAGTGCCAAAAAGCACCATACACTCGGTGGTAGTGACCTCGAAGGACGAGACGGAGACTGGAGAAGAGGTCCTAGGAAGAATTAGGAAGGCGGTAGATGCAAAGGAGGGTTGGGTCAGAGTGGAAAGGGTGAGGAAGGCGAAAGATAGGAAGGTGATCCTGGGTTTCGCGTCCACGGAGGAGAGGAGTAAAGCTCGACAGAGACTGGAGAGAGACGGAGTGCACTTATTGGTTGAGGACGTGAAAAACAGAGATCCTCTTCTCAAACTTAAAGATGTCCTCTCTGTACACACCAATGAAGATGTAATAAGTGCCTTCCGAAACCAGAACAAGGAAGTCTTTTGCGGTCTTGGGGAGGGGGAGGACAGGATCACCGTAAAATATAGAAAGAGAGCTAGGAATCCTCATACCTGTCATATGGTGCTCAGTGTTTCGCCTACCATCTGGGGGAGGACTCTAAAAGCCGGATCGTTGCACATAGACCTGCAGCGAATCCGAGTGGAGGACCAATCCCCACTAATTCAATGCACGCGCTGCCTAGGCTATGGACATGGCAAACGTTTTTGCAGGGAGCCGGCTGATTTATGCAGTCACTGTGGTGGTCCACACCTAAACCAGGACTGCGCAGAGCGGCTTGCGGGTGAGACGCCGAACTGCCGAAACTGTGCCAAAGCACAAAATGACAGAACTGACCATAACGCCTTCCATCTAGAGTGTCCTACAAGAATGAAGTGGGACCGACTTGCTCGGTCGACAGTAGCATACTGCTAACATTGCCACGGACGATAAAATAACCTATCGTATAATACAGGCGAACCTCCAGCGAAAGAAACTGGCCACGAGTGAGGTGCTCCTTGAAGCGTGTAGAAGGAAAACAGCAGTGGCCCTGCTACAAGAACCATATGTAGGCGGGGCAAGGGAGATGAGGAACCATCGGGGGGTTCGTATATTTCAGAACACCAATTGCGAGGAGGGTAGGGTGAAGGCAGCAATAGCAGTCTTCGACCCAAACCTCAGAGTTAAGCAATACCCGAGCCTAACCACAAATAACATTGTTGTTCTGAGTATACAAACGGGTAGCTGGGAGGTTACACTCATCTCATTTTATTTTGAGCCAGACAAACCGATACAACCGTACCTGGAGCACCTCAAAAGTATTAACACCAAACTAAGAACAAGGTGGGTCGCTGGAGGAGATGCCAACGCAAAGAGCTCCTGGTGGGGAAGTCCCAAGACTGATAGGAGAGGAGAAGAACTCTCTGGAACGTTGCATGAATTAGATCTTAATATTCTGAATAGAGGGGAAACTCCTACTTTTGACACCGTGAGGGGTGGCCAGCGTTTCACCAGCTACGTAGACGTAACCATGTGTACCACCGATATATTAGATATTGTGGACAACTGGGAAGTAGAAGAAGGCCTCACAAGCTCCGACCACAACGGCGTGACATTTACCATAAGTCTAGGAAAACCTAAGGAAATTAATATAAAAAGAACAACGAGAATATATAATACGAAGAAAGCAAATTGGACTCAATTTCATATGAAATTGAGACAATTGAAAATAGAAAATCAAATAACTAGAACTGAAATAGACAAAATTACAACCATTGAGCAGCTAGAATTAATTATTCACAATTTCATGAACATTATAACAGTAGCGTGTAATAGAACTATACCTAAAATCAAAAATAAAAAGTTAAGTACCATGCCGTGGTGGTCCGAGGAGCTAGGCCAGATGAAAAAGAAGGTAGCTACTTTGAAGAACAGGATACGCTGCGCTGCCCCGGTACGTAGACAAAAGGTAGTAGAGGAGTACCTGAAACAGAAAGAAGAATATGAGAAGGCTGCAGCGTCGGCGCAGATAGAGAGTTGGAAGGGTTTCTGTGGGAGGCAGGATAAGGAGGGCGTCTGGGAAGGAATATACAGGGTGATCGGTCGAACCACTGTTAGAGCGGAGGACTTGCCGATGGTAAGGGCTGGGAGAGAGCTGGACGCGAAGGAATCGGTGAAATTCATTGCGGAAACATTTTATCCGGAGGACTTGGAGGAGTCGGACAGTGACGATCATCGCCGAATCAGGAGAAAGGCTGGGGAGGTGAACGTCGGAGCATGCAGTGACCTTTGGGACCCCGACTTCACACTCTGCGAGCTGAAGGCTTCAGTTGATTCTTTCAACCCACGAAAAGCCCCTGGTGTGGATGGTTTTACCGCAGACATATGCCGTCACAGCATTAACGATGATGCCGAAACTTTTTTGCGGCTCCTAAACAAGTGCCTGGCTCTACATCATTTTCCGAGGGCCTGGAAGGAAGCAACCGTGGTGGTGTTGAGAAAGCCAGGAAGGGAGAATTACACAACCCCTAAATCACTAAGACCTATAGGATTATTGCCCGTTCTGGGAAAAATCCTAGAAAAAATACTAGTTGGAAGACTAAGGTTTCACTTGTTGCCTAGGATGAGTACTCGCCAGTACGGTTTCATGCCCCAAAAGAGCACCGAGGACTCCCTCTATGATTTAGTGCAGTACATCCGCGATAAATTAAAAAGAAAACAAATCATCACATTGGTATCTCTGGATATAGAGGGAGCCTTCGACAGCGCTTGGTGGCCAGCTATCAGAGTACGTCTGGCTGAGGAGAAGTGTCCTGTGAACCTCCGACAAATGGTAGACAGTTACCTAGATCAGAGACGTGTAAAGGTCAGATACGCTGGGGAGGAGTACCAGAAAGGCACTAGTAAGGGTTGTGTACAGGGATCCATAGGAGGCCCTATCCTATGGAATCTCCTTTTGGATCCACTATTAAGGGACTTGGAGGCTGGAGGGGTATATTGTCAGGCCTACGCGGACGACATTGTTCTCGTCTTCCATGGGGAAACTGCGGAGGAAATCCAGGGACGCGCTGGTGTTGTCCTCGAGCGTGTTTGTGCGTGGGGAGACGCAAACAAACTAACTTTTGCACCACATAAGACGGTGGCAATGACCGTCACAAATAAACTAAAATACGACTCCCCACGACTGAGCATGGGGGGCATCGGCGTTAGAGCGTCCAAGGAATTGAAGATACTGGGAGTCACAATCGACGAGAACTTGACCTTTAACAGCCATGTAACAAATGCCTGCAAAAAGGCGCTCGGAATTTATAAACAACTGTCCAGGGCAGCGAGGGTTAGCTGGGGTTTGCATCCGGAAGTTGTCCGCACAATTTACGTGGCAACCATAGAACCCATTATATTATATGGGGCCAGCGCCTGGGCATCGGTTGTAAATAAACTGGGTGTGCGGAAACAACTGGATGTAGTACAGCGAGGAATAGCCCAAAAAATGTGCAAGGCTTATCGTACGGTCTCCCTGAACTCGGCTCTTGTACTGGCGGGAGTCCTTCCCCTTGATCTCCGGGTTCGTGAGGTTGCTCTACTCTACAAGAGCAAGAGGGGCATTCCCTGGAAGGCGTTGGGAGATCGAGAAGTGGAGTGCATGGCTCGCGTAATTGACGCCCCGCACCCGGCCGAGCACACATACCTCAACATAACACCCGTTGGGGATAGGGAGCAATACGCACAGACTGCCAGCGGAACCGTAAAAATATTTACCGACGGTAGCAAAATTGCGGGTAAAGTTGGAGCTGCTTTGACAGTGTGGACAGACGGAAGTGAGACCAGAAACATTAAACTTGCCCTTTCAAGTCATTGCACCGTTTACCAGGCTGAGCTTCTGGCGCTGTGCAGGGCAACGAAGGAGACCACCGTACGAAATGGGACAGCGTTTGGCATTTACAGCGACTCTATGGCCGCTCTCCAAACTATAAGAAATCCTCATTCCCTCCATCCTTTAGCGGTGGCGGCTAGAGAGAACCTTAAAACATCGTCTCTCCAGAACAAAGCTGTGACTTTGTTCTGGATAAAAGCACACGCCGGGCTGGAGGGAAACGAGAGAGCCGATGAGCTGGCTAAGGCGGCAGCGGAGAAGTCCAAGCGCAAACCTGACTACAACCTGTGCCCAGTCTCATTCGTCAAGGGCTGCATTCGGAATGCGACCCTTGACGAGTGGGGTGAGAGGTACACGAATGGAACAACTGCGTCAGTAACAAAAATGTTTCTACCTGATATAAAGACGGCGTATAGAGTGGTCAGAAAGTACGAGGCGACTAGTGTCAGAACACAAGTTATGACAGGACACGGCGGGTTCTCTGAGTATCTGACTCGTTTCCGGTGCAAGGAGAACCCGGCGTGCATCTGTGATCCGGAAAAACCTGAAACAGTGATGCATATCCTACTTGAGTGTCCTGTACACTCGGCAGAACGATACAATCTCGAACACAAACTGGGGCTAAAATTAGATGCCACAAGCATCGCCACAATAATGGCAAGTAAGGATAGGGACAGGTTATTAGAATACTGCACCAAAATTGCAACGATTGTAATTAAACGAAATAAAATGTAATATATTAGATGTTGTCGTAATATAATAGGTATATTATTGTACAGCACTATGAACTTTAGTAGATAGAAAACTTAGATTAAGTATGGAAAGCAGTAGTTTTAAGACAGTCTGTGCCTAGATCTAAGAAATATTGTACAATAATTATATAAGACTAAATTTAAGTAGCAAATAAGGCAAGATGTACTAGCGTGTAAGTTAAAAACAAATAATAAATATGTAAGGATTATAGATATGGATGAGAACCCCACTCCGAGTGATAGTGTAAGATGACGAATGATGGAAGGAACGGTGTGTGAAGTGTGACATTGAACACAGTGTAAAATAGGCTCCAATTATGTTGGAGGTATTAGGGTAAGGCAGTAACACCCTGCGATGGCGGGTGCCTGTTTAATAAAAAAAAAAAAAAAAAAAAAAAAAACCTAACCTAACCTAACCTAACCTAACCTAACCTAACCTAACCTAACCTAACCTAACCTAACCTAACCCAGTACCGCGCCCCTCGCCGTCGCGTAAACAGCACTTTTGAGTCGCTCCGTACCTTAAAAATCAAGTCGGTGGTAAAAGTTTCTCAAACCATAGAGTGCTATACATCAAAAGATTCGTAAAAGTGAGACCTACGCAACCGTGAAAACCGCGTGAAAATCGGACGAAAATTACCCTATTTTTCACAACAAAAACCGTTTTTCCGTCAACGAATCTGTGTTATAACGTGATTACCGCCGGAAGTAGATCGATAACCTATAGATTTTCAATTGTGGAAAGGTGCGTCTGGGCGAGGTCTATCTTTTGAGACCTCTCCCATAATTTTCCCGTGGAAATTGTGAGAGTTGTGGAACTTTTTCCGAAATTGGGTGTGGCCACGGGTACCTTATCCTGAGGTCCCAGAAGGTCAAGAGACATACCAAACGATTCGTGACAGAGTGACCATTACAACGGTGAAAACCGCGTGAAAATCGGGCTAAAAATAAGTGGTTTTTCACAACAATAAAAAAATCCCAAATTGAAGTTTGTTTACATCTTGTTTATTTTTTAAACAAGATCGGTAACCTATCTTTTTTAAATTGTCGTGGGGAGCATCTCGGCGAGGTCTATCTTTTGAGACCTCTCCCGTAATTTTCGCGTGAAAATTGGGAAAGTTACAAACTTTTTTAAAAAAAGGGGGGTGGTCGTAAATCCCTAATCCAAGGGTGTAGGAAGTGAAATCTACACACCGAAACAATCGGGATCGCGTGTTCTGTGCAACAGTGAAAACCCCGTGGAAATCCGATAAGAATTGTGGATTTTCTAAAATTAAAAAATTTCTGAGGGTTTACTAAGGTGGCAAAATAGTGAAATAGTCGATAACTCCGGAAAACGCTTAGTGACCCCGGTGTTTTTTGCTGTGGGAGGGTGCGTCTCGGGGAGATCCAACCTTTGAGACCCCTCTCGGACTTTTCCGGTGAAAATCGGACAAGAAATCAAGGTTTTTCCGAACGGGGTGTGGCCACGAGGTCCTTGATCCGGAGTGGTGGGACTGGAACAGGTCTGACAGTCGCGTCCGGGGCTGCCTACGGAGCCGGAAGCAGCTTCAACATTTAAAAAAAGTTAAGTGGTTATCCCATAACAAAGATAATAGTGTGACTTAGTGTTAACATCCCTAACTCTGGGGGTGGCTAGGCAACCCCCTGTTTTGGTCGACCCCAACTAAGTCCAATAAGTGGTGAACGTACTCACAAAGTTCGGTGTTAAAAACATTATAAACCGGTCAATAATACACCTGCGAACTTTCAAAAAAAATTTTTTAAACAAACCAGCTAGGGGTTGAAAATCGCACCCCTAGACGCAAACCAGGTTACTACCGGTGTAGCCCGAACGAAGACCAACAATTCAAAAGTTTTCCCAACAAAATCGGACTATAAACGGGGGAGTTATACTCCATTTCAAATTTCTAGGTCAACTTAGGAACAAAGAAAAACCTAAAGTCTAAGTACATAGATAGGGCGGTTGGGGAAAGAATTTCAAAATTCTTTCTCCAGATTCTGTTAGCTGAACTCCTTGGCTTTGAAGGTGTATATTGGTCTAGACGTAAATACAACTCCTAGTACCAAGATTACACTTTTTCATAAAACCTAACCAAGACCTGGAAATTTGTAAACAAAATTTTTAGTAAAATTTCAAACGGCTATAACTTCAGAACCGGTTGACCGGGCGAAGTTCTAACACCGTCAAACTTATTTTTTAGACAAGATTTAACAGAGGGAATCGAAAGTTCGGCTCTATCCAGACTATTTAAGGGGGTCAATTTCGGTTTCAAATTACGAAACGACAATTTTAACGAAAATTTTAATCAAAAATATCTCAGGGACTATTGGTCCGATCGGGACAAACGGGGTATCAAAAAAATACCCCGCGTCGAGACCTTTCCCTGGCCACTATCAGAACGACTCTACCTAGAGCCGTTTCGGAATTACATTTTTTGGGTGGACTTTTTTGGGAAATTGTCGTTTCCCCCCACCAGGGATACTATAACACAACACCTGCACCCTGGTTGCTCTACATAGAGCGTACACAAGTCTCCTCGAGCTTTACATTTCGAGTTTATAGCTTTGTTTTCTCTTATTTTTCACACCCATGGACGCCATCGAAGCCTCCGGTAACTCCGGTTTGGGGGGACCTCCGGCTGAAGTGCAACCCCGCGCCTCTGGAACAAGGAGTGACCGGGGGGGACGCAACAAGCCGGTAAGGCCCTCTAAGCCGGTAAAGTCTGTGTCGGGGAGCCTTCGGAAGGCTACAACCGTCAAAAACGCCCAGACCACGGCGAGACGCGACGCGGCGGACTTCTCCCGAGGGCTTACCAAGGGAGAGAAGCTGGCCTCGCCTGGTCGGGTGGGGTCTCCGGCGGAGTCGATGGGGGATACCCTGGCTGGACGAGGGGAGGGAACTCCCTACAAAAGTGCTGAGTCCCTAAACCCAGGCAATAATGTAGAGAGACTCGAGTTCTGGTCTATGACCGGCTCGGCAGATCCACAGGCACACCGGGTGGGTAGTGTCTGCACTGGTCATACTGGAGGGGAATCTCGCACCGCAGAACTAACTAACAGTTCTGTCCTGGAGCTTGGGCAACTGGTGGCGGTGGATGCTAATGACACCGATGAGGCTCTATCTGACGCCGAGAGCCACATGAGCTGGAGGAGCGGAAGAGCTAGCATGCTGCCTCCCGTGGGAAAATTCGTGGGCGTCGCGATGGACCTGGCCACCGTTCGAGCAAATAGGCTGCTCCAGGACGGTAAAGAAGCTCTGGAAAAAGCTACCAACATGCGCCGCGACTGTAAAACGGAGGCGCTCGAATGCATGCAGGCACTGTATGAAACAGTGCTGGGCGTGTCAGACTCGCGAAACAGACACCGGGTGGCGCTGGAGGAGGAGCGCACGCGAGCCGCAAAGGAGTTGGTACGCGTTGAAAGGGCACACACCCGTAGAGTAGCCGACATCAGTAGTCGTACGATGGAGCAGCTGGCCGAGACCCAGCGCCTGATATCGGAGCAGCGCGAGCTGCTGGAGGGCATCCAAAGGTGGCTCAACTATGAGATGGATGCTCCTATCAAAACAATAGGGAGCATCCACTTGGAGCTTCAGAGGGCGACAGCCGGACGCCTCCCGCGTCCAGAACGAGAACCGTCAACCGGTGGGGCCCCGCGGGTGCAGAGCTTGACCGCGGGCCCCCACCCGGATCCGGAACTGCTTTCCCTGGGTCCAAAGATGCAGGGACTGCTGGACCAGTTCAGGGTCCTGCAGGTCGACGTCGACAAGTGGCGTCTGGAGGTGGCGGATATGGTGCGCGGTCAGGCGAGGGCGGACAGTTCTCCTGTTGAGCCCGCCGCGCCGGAAGGGAGCTGCATCCTCGAGGCAATGGGGGGAATGAGCCGACAGCTGGAGCAGCTGCGGGAGGCGGTAAACAGAAATACCGCAATAGTAGAGAAGGAGCGTTCGGCCTCGCCGCCTGTGCCCCGCGGGGACTCACGTGGGGATACCGCGGGGACAAAGGAACACACAGCTGAGATGTTCCGATCTATTAGGGCTGATATAGCGGAGGTCAAAGACCTCATCCTAACGGTGCCCAGGGGACCTGAAGTTCCGATGAGCCTCGGAGCTGAAATTACCCAAACAGGTACAAAAGAGATAATAGAGGGAGCTATTAAACCTCTAAAATCAAAGATAGACAATCTAGCGGATCGTACGGCGGACATAGGCGAGAAGGTTCGTACGTACGCGTCGGTGATTGGGAGTGCCCCGGCTTCCGGTCGGCGCCCGGGTCCCCGGGTGGGACCTTCAGTGGCGCCTGGCGCTCCGGCCGACGTCGACGCGACGTACGGACTCATCGTGGAGTCCATAAACCCTCTGCACTCCGGTGGCGATGTCATCGACGCGCTTAAGAAAAGCGTGGACGTCGTCTCTCTGGGAGTGGGGGTGAAGGGCCTCAGAAGAATCAGGAGGGGTAAGGTGGTAGCGGAATGTGCGTCGCAGGAAGAACGGCGGGTACTTGGGAATGCCATCAAGGCGTCCAAGGTCGGACTTTCGGCGGTGAACGCGCCGAAGAAGCCGCCGCACCTACGACTGATAGGAGTAGCCCATCACCTCACCGATGAGAAAATCGGAGTGGCGGTCCTGAGCCAAAACAGTGGTCTGCTGGAGGGGGTTCCGGAGAAACAGAGGCGTGCAAGGGTTGTTCGCAGGGTTAAGGGAAGAACGGGTGTAACTAATAATGTTATACTGGAGGTAAGCCCACAGACATGGAAGGCTTTACAGAATAGAAAGGTACGCATTGGGTACCAAATGGTGCCCGCAGTCGACCAATCCCCAGTAGTCCAGTGCTACCGGTGTTTAGGATTTGGTCACCGAGCGCCCGAATGCAAGAGCAAGAGTCCTACTTGTGCTTACTGCTCAGAAACCCATGACACCCGCACATGTACCCGGAGGAACCAGACACCCAAGTGCGCCAACTGCGGACACGGCGCCAACCATCCGGCATATTCCACTGAGTGTCCAGTCTGGCAAAAGTGGGATAAGATAGCTCGCACAGCCGTTAGCTATTGCTGAGGGCCCCCAACAGGAACAACAACCAAAGATGAAGATCCTTCAGGCAAACCTGGGAAGGGGTTTCGCAGCGACGAAAGATTTGATAAGAGTGGCAGCTAAGGAGGGAGTATCTCTTCTGCTGCTTCAGGAACCATACGTGGGCGCCTCGAAAAGACTGGAAGTGGCGGGCGTCAGAATATTCCAGGGTGACGCGAGTGACCTACCATCTAAGGCAGCAATAGTGGTCATGGATGATCGGCTGCGGGTGTCCTCGGAACCAGACTGTGCAGCGCACAACATGGTCGGTATTAGGGTCTCTCTGGGGGGCCTTGTAGTGGCGGTCATAAGTGTATACCTAGAGGGGGACTCTAACCTTAACGAGGACCTGCCCAAGCTGAGGAGTATCAGGACCGCTCTGCGCGCCGATCACTGCCTACTGGCCGGAGACATGAATGCCAAGAGCCCCTGGTGGGGCTGTGACTGCGAGGACGTAAGGGGAGTTTCGCTGGTGGAGTTCATGGCGCAAGAGTCACTCCAGGTAATCAACGAGGGGACCGCGCCCACGTTCTCAGCGTTTAGACTGGGTCGCCACTATACCAGCATTGTGGACGTCACCATGGCTTCGGACCGCCTTGCGCCGAGGATCGCGGGCTGGAAGGTGGATGCGGACTTGTCGGATCTCTCTGACCACCGTCCGATCTCCTTCTACGTGGCGGTCGACGGCGGGCCAGTGGCGCCCCCTAAGCCGACTACCAAGCGGTACAACACCAAAGGGGCGGACTGGGAACAGTTCGACAGCGAGCTGGCAGAAGCCTTGGACAGGCGTGGCCTTACCCCAGACCTACTGGAGGCAGCATCAAGAGCGGAGGAACTGGAGGAGCTGGTAGCATCGATTACCGACTCTGTTGGTGATGCATGCACAGCGGCGATCCCTCCTGCCTCCTCCGGTAGGAAAAAACGTCTCGGGGCACACTGGTGGACGGATGAACTGCAGGAGATGAAGGCCTCTACAAACAGGCTGCGCAACAGAATCAAGAACGCAAGCGCAGAGCGCAGACAGTTCGCCGTTGACCGCTACCTGGAGGCAAAAAAGGAATACAAGGAGGCTATCCAAGAGGCCATCACCCGGAGCTGGAGAGAGTTCTGCGGCAGACAGGAGAAGGAGTCCGTGTGGGACGGGATATATAGAGTCATCCGCGTATGTGGCGAAATTAAACAGGATGAGTCCTTGAGGGACCCCACCTCGCCCGGCGCTACATTGGATGCCCTCGCTTCGGCGCGGCTTCTAACTAAGACCTTCTATCCCCCGGACTTAAAGGAAACGGACACCCAGGAACAACGAGAGCGGAGGGCGGCAGTGACGGAGAGTCTGAAGCTCATAAACGAGGGAACCTTAAACTTCGTAGAGTTCACCG
This sequence comes from Hypercompe scribonia, assembly GCA_949316085.1. Taxonomy (NCBI): domain Eukaryota; kingdom Metazoa; phylum Arthropoda; class Insecta; order Lepidoptera; family Erebidae; genus Hypercompe; species Hypercompe scribonia. The sequence continues at coordinate 65,662 of OX438993.1, forward strand.
CCTCGGAAGTCTGGACGGTTCTGAAAGCCATGAACCCGAGAAAGGCTCCGGGGCGCGACGGACTCACCTCGGACATCTGCTCGAGAGTTATGTTGAGTAAGCCTGCGCTGTTGTTATCAACATACAACGCTTGTCTGAGATTGGGCTACTTTCCGCGGGCTTGGAAGAGAGCGGTTATCCGCATAGTTCCCAAGCCGGGCAAAGAAACATACGATGAACCAAAGTCGTACAGACCTATCGGCTTGTTGCCGGTTTTCGGGAAGGTTCTCGAGAAGTTATTTGCCACCAGACTCCTCTGGGAGCTGGGTAGCGGCTCCAAGCTCAGCCCCAGACAGTACGGCTTCATGCCGCAGCGCAGTACAGAAGACGCCCTGTACGACGTCGTCAACATGATACGAAGGCTCAGGAGCGACAGGCAGCTGGTAGTCGTCATCTCCCTCGATATCGAGGGGGCCTTTGACAATGCCTGGTGGCCTGCTGTCATGGGAGAGCTCCTCAACAAAAAGACCGAACCCTCAACCCTGAGGCTGCTCTCGAGCTACCTCAGCGACAGGGAGGTCACCGTGCAGTATGCGGGAGAATCGGTCACCTGCGAAACCAACAAAGGATGCATACAGGGATCCACCTGCGGTCCTCTCCTGTGGAACGTGCAGCTCGACCCACTACTGAGAGCGGCTGAAAAATTGAAAGCCCACATTCAGGCTTTCGCCGACGACATCTTAGTCGTCGCCTCAGGAAGGACCACAGAGGAGGTGCGACTTAGCGCACAGCGGGCGCTGGATACTGTTGCGGACTGGGGGCAGGCATATAAGATGCGCTTCGCTGCCCACAAGACTCAGGCCATTTTCACAACGCGCAAACTAAAAGCTACTGCGCCGCAACTAACCTTAAATGGCACTGAGCTACATTACAGAGACTCCCTAAAGGTCTTGGGACTCACCATCGACAGTCAGCTCAATTTCAGGGAACACTTGGCGGGTGCACATCGGAAAGCGGTTGCACTCTACAAAAGAGTCGCGAGAACGGCCTCGGCGGGATGGGGCCTAAACTCTAATGTGCTGCGAATTATATACCGGGCTGTGGTTGAACCTACAGTCCTGTATGCAGCCAGTGTTTGGGCGGAAGTCGCCAAGAAAAAGTACAATCGGGTAGTGCTGGACAGAATCACCAGACAGTTTGCAATCTTGATTGCAAAGGCTCACCGGACCACCTCTTTCACATCAGCAGCCGTTCTGTCGGGGATTCTCCCTCTGGACCTGAGAGCACAAGAACAGCTCAAACTCTACGAGGTTCGGAGGGGGCGCTCCTTGTCTGCGCTGCCCGACTACACAATGGAGAGGCGCCTCAGCCCTTTCGCTCTTCCCCATCCCGCTCTTAGAAGGGGGTTGACTCATCTGCGCGTGTCATCGCTGGAGGAACTCGACCAGCTGGACCCAGACAGGGTCCACATATACACGGATGGCAGCAAGATAGAGGGTCATGTCGGGGGGGGCGTCACAGTATGGCGAGGAGGACAGGAGATCGGGCACGCCCGCTTCAGACTCTCCGATCACTGCAGTGTATTTCAGGCGGAGCTTGTGGCCATCACCCGAGCTCTCTCGATGGCGAAAAAAGACTCCAATAACAAGAAGACGTACATCCTTAGCGACTCAAGATCGGCACTGGAGACCCTGGCTGATCCAGCTTCCCTTCATCCAATCACCAACCACATTAAGAACCAGCTCACCGAACTAGAAGAGAAGGGAGGGGATGTTCAGTGGGTGTGGATCAAGGCACATGCGGGATTACCAGGCAACGAGAGAGCCGACGAGTTGGCTAAAGAAGGAGCCCTAAAGGACAAGAGAGCCCCTGTGTACACTGACTTCCCGTTGTCCAGAGCCAGGTACCTCATCAGAAGAGCAACGATTGAGGAGTGGCAGTTGAGATACGAAGAGTCTCCCACCGGGAAAACCACTCAACTCTTCCTTGAAGATGTCCAAGAAGCCTTCAAGATATTTGGAACCCGCAACCACACCAATGTGGGGTCCCAACTGCTTACTGGTCACGGGGGTGTCAGAGAATACCTGCACCGGTTCAAGCTTGCTGATTCCCCGCGGTGCATCTGTGACGACGTGACAATAGAGACAGTCGAACATCTCATCAGACACTGTCCCAGATATATGTCACTACGTCACGACTGTGAGAGTAGCCTCGGGATCGACCTCAGCACATGCAACCTGGCTGAGCTCGTCAGGCACGAGGCAAGCAGAGACCGGTTTCTTCGGTACGGAGCACGAGTCATGAGAGCTGCGGGCAGAACAAACGGCTCAAGATTGTAGTCAATGGTAGTTAAAGTTAGTCTAAGTTTGATATTGTATAATTTTTGCATCTTATCTATTAAATTTTTAAGTTTACTATATTAAATGTTCAAGTTAACTTTGGTCCTATATTAATCTTGTATAATTTTTGCATCTTATTTTTAAAATTGTAATAAACTGCATGTCAAATAAATATTAGTGCATGGTACTCAAAAAAAAAAAAAAAAAAAAAATATAGGTGCGTGAAAATAAAGGCACGTACAACACATAGCACTAATTGAAAAAATTTTCAAATGACGTAATAACACATAACGTCAAAAACACAGAAAACAAAAAAAAAAAAAAAAAAAAAAAAAAAAACCTAACCTAACCAGTACTGCGCCCCGCTCCGTCGCGTTAACAGCACTTTTAAGTCGCTCCGTACACGAAAAATCAGACCAGTGGTAAAAGTGTTAGCAGTATAGCAGTGCTATACATCAAAAGACGTAGAAAAGCGAGATCTACGCTTTAGTGAAAACCGCGAAGGAATCGGACGAAAATTGTGGATTTTTCCTTAAGAAAAACTAAATTTTTGTGTGAAATTGTGACACTGAGTGATATATCCGCGGAACAAGATCGACGACCCACACTTTTCGAACTGTGGAAAGGAGCGCCCTGCGGAGACCTATCGTTTCGGCCCCCTTTTGGAATTTTCCGACGAAAATTGAAAAAGTTACAGGACTTTTTCCAAAAAGGGTGTGGCCACGAGGTCCTTGATCCGGAGGTTTCCGGAGTTAAAAAGTGTACGCAAAATATGTGAAATCGCGAGCTCTGTACAATAGAAAAAACCCCGAGGAAATCGAATGAAAATTGCGGTTTTTCCTTGAACTAAAACTTTTTTGGGGGTTATTTTTAATGTAATAAAGTGATAAAACTCCGGAAAACGATCGACGACCCCTGTGTTTTTTGCTGTGGGAGGGTGTGTCTCGAGGATACCCATCTTCTGAGACCCCTTTCAGATTTTTCTGGCTGCGTATGAAAAACTTATACAGGTTTTTCCGAAAACCACGTGGCCACGAGGTCCCTGATCCCGAGCAACCAGGCGGAAGTGAAGTGAGGAGCTGTATGCGGGACCACCTGAGGAGCAGTAAACCGTTTCGGGAAACAAAATAAGTTAAGTGGTTCAAAAGTTACTTGAGTGTGAAATGTGACATTGTTTTGACAACCCTAGCTCAGTAAAAAGATTGACAACCCTACTTTTTTGTGCCTTGACATTAAAGTTTACAGACTACAGATACTCTCAATATTTTTTCCGACTAAATCGGATCAAAAACAACTAAAATAGAACGATACAAACTTTTATAAAATAAAAAATTTACATAGACACTATTAAGGGATGAAAATCCCACCCCCAGACTCACACTGAGAATCCTCAACAAAAGACCAAGTGAAAACATACATTAGGAAAGTTTTTCGACCAAAATTGGACCATAAACAACAAAGTTATAGAGACTGTAAACTTTTAGGTTTAAGTTAGTACTTAAGTAAATACTATAAGTTTATGAATCAGCAGACGTGGAAGTAGTGCACTTCTAGAAATTTTTCTTCTAGATCCTAGTGCCTGGATAAGTTGGGATGAGAACGCTCTCTTCACCGGATTTTTAGGTACAGGGTGAAGCAAAATTAAACCAAAATCAATAAAACCTAAGCAAGACCTAGAAAATTTTTGAACCTCAGCCTCCCTAAACTTCTAGAGCCTATAACTCCGAAGCCAGAAGGCCAATTCGTGATCTGAGACCGCAGAGGTTATTTTTTAAGCTAGCTGAACCCAATAAACCGAAAAAATTAGACCTTTTTACATTTTTCGGGGGGGTCATTTTCATTTTCGAATTACGTAACCAAGAATTTAAGGCAAACTTTGAGTTGTAATAACTCAGCCATTTCTGCTCCGATCAGCTTACTTCTTGGTATCAAAAAACTGGCCACGCCGAGATCTATCTGATACCGGCACTAAAACGACTCTACATAGAGTCATTTGGAAACTGGGTTCTGGAAGTGGTGCTTGGGGTTATCTGAGTCATAGGGTACATACAAGGGACCCCACACGGGAAGGTTACAGGGTGCAAAGTGCTCTACATAGAGAAAAACACTTTTGTATCCTTAAGGGTCCTAAATTGTAAATAAACAGTACCTAAACACTATATACCAACACCCAAGCTCTGTATAGTGTATGTAGAGCGATTCCATATACATTAGTGCGCATCCTCCTGCCTAAAACTGTAGTTACGTTGCGTACCGAGTTTATTGACCGGTACGCATAGAGTTAGACTATAGAGACAGACTCAAAACTCTACATAGAGTTTTGTCTCTATTTTGTTTTATTTCGTTCTTTTTGACTTTTGAATGCTATATTAACTTTACATATTGTCTGACCTCCTATTTTGGAAACATTTTTGCATGACTTGTAGGTCAATTAAATATTGACATTAAGTATACTATAAGGTATCTTGACATTATCTTTTTTATAAACGATAGACGCATATCGCCAACATGATTGGAATCAGGACACCAGTCAAAAAGACCGTAGGTGAAAAATCACCTGAGAAATCCCCCGCTCAAAGCGCAAATGTAAGACGTAGCATAGGAGAATGGGAGGCAGCAAGAACTGACACCACACCTACCACTACAAATAAGGCAGCACAGGCCGGGCCCTCTAAGGCCAAACCAAAACCGACACTGTCCCAAGACAGCAAAGTGACGGTAGCACGAACTACGTGTAAGGAAACCTCAAGCCCACAGGAACAATATACAAACCGAGTTGCAGAGGCTAAGGCGTGCCTAACGAAAGCAAAGCTGCACCTGAACAACTCGCGGAACCTAAAGAATGACCTGAAAGTGGGTATCGTCGAGGCAATCGACCGGTTATACCAACTGGTCAAGGAGGCCGAAGCCGATGCCCAAGCAAACCGGCTAAGGAAAGAAGGTGAGAGGAGACACCACTCGGAAGCGGGAACCACCTCATTGGCTGGTACAAGCCAAAGCGAATCACCATCAAATCTTCTCGTATTACGTATAGAGGAACACTCTAAATTACTAGAGGTCAACAATAGGAAAATAGAAGAGCTAAACGAGAAGATCCAAAAACAGATGGATTCGAGCGAACCGGCAGCCGCCAGAACATATGCGGGGGTGACAGCATCCCATAGCATAAAATCTGCTCAAATGAGGAACACGCTGCACTCGGTGGTGGTCACCTCGAAGAATGAGACCGAAACCGGAGAAGTGGTGCTGGAAAAAGTCAGGAAAGCAGTTGACGCCAAGGACGGATGGATAAAAGTAGAAAAAATTAGAAAAGCAAAGGACAGAAAAATTATAATGGGATTTAGAACGAGAGAGGAGAGGGAAAAATTGAAAAATCGACTCGAGAAAGAAGGAGTCGGCCTCACCATCGAGGAAGTCAGGAATAGGAACCCACTTCTGATTCTGAGAAACGTCCTATCGATAAATACGGATGAGGACGTTTTAAAAGCGCTGAGAAATCAGAACCGGGGTGTCTTCGGCGGCCTGGATGAGGAGGACGACAGGCTCGAAATAAAATATAGGCGGAAAACCAGAAATCCTCACACCGGACATGTGGTGGTCAGTGTGTCACCGATTATATGGCAGAGGGCAGTCGAGGCTGGGAGCGTACACATAGACCTGCAACGAGTTAGAGTCGAGGATCAGACTCCGCTAGTGCAGTGCACGCGATGCCTAGGTTTTGGGCACGGCAAAAGGTTCTGCACGGAACCAGTGGACCTGTGCAGCCACTGTGGGGGCCCACACCTGAGAGCGGACTGCGCTGACTGGCTTGCGGGTGTACAGCCAAAGTGTCGCAACTGCAGCAAGGCAAATATGGACAAAATAGACCATAACGCCTTCAGCCTCGACTGCGTGACTCGCCGAAGGTGGGATGAACTAGCCCGGTCAACCGTGGCATACTGCTGAGGGCGTCCAAGGCGTACAACAAAAATATAAGCTGATACAAGTCAACCTGTGTGATAGTATGATCATATTACGTTATTTAAAATTTACAATTATTGTTACATCAATGCAACAATATATTCTTAGCCGTTGGCAACACGTGCATGTGTTTAGACAACATAAAAAGGGCGAAACTTAACGAACAGATTCTTAAGTGACTCTTGTGCAAGTATGGACAAAGGATCTATTGCACTCTTTACACGAATTCCTTGGAAAGGGCTCTTAACAGACCTTTTTGGACTTCGGTGCCCGCGACATCTGGTATACATTTACGTGAGTGATGAATGCCTTAGAGTTTGATAGAACTGTTAAAAAAAAAGCGGTGGGAAGCGGGGCGCGGGGTGAGATAAAACGACAGGGTTTGAGGTAGTCGAGGGAGTCGTCGGTGAGGGGTCAGTGAGGGTGCAGGGTGAAGGCAGGACGTTCGTGAAAGCTGGGCATAGCCGGTCGTGTGGGATACCTCCACGTTGAGTAAGTTAGCATATATAACGCTGCAGTAGCTAGGTAAGTCCTTGTTGCCTATTATTTCGTAGAATAATGATTTATATGTATTTATATGCCGGTCTGAGTATAGTAATAATCGTTGAATAATTAGATGATATCTCTCTATTATTTCTCGCTGAACATTACTGTTGGTTTATCGGTACCTTTGATAGAGATAATGAGTAGAACTCTTTATAAGTCGCTGCGGTGTGGGGAGTCCATTTACGATCGAACGGAGCCATTTGGTTGATCGCCGGAGCGGTTCCGTTACACGATTATATCTGGGTGATCTGTCCCTGTGGTGTATTTATATTGTAGTTACAGCGTGTATGGGTGTGTGCCATGTGCTTGGGAGATAGGGGTCTTAAGGGGCGGATGCACGGGGGTCAGTAGGCGGGTTAACTCATATAGCGGGTTGAGTACACAGGAAACCGATGGGTTGGAGTCCCACGTCGGGGCGGAGGCGCGAAAGCGTTTAGCTTCGGTCGTATACAGCTGAATACACCTGTCAAAGCGAGTTATAGGTTTGGACTTATCGTTCCTGACCCCCTCGAGTTAAAGTCAGTTAATTCACCTAAATCTTAAGTGCACAACGGATGGAAGAGTGATAAGCACAACCAACAGAAATGTATTTAATTGTTTCATAATCTCTCATTTTGATTCCCTCTTATCGCGGTTTCTTATTATTAATTTGAATCGTTATAAGCCAGTGGGAGAATGTCCAGTCTGGTGTCGAGTTCTACAGTCTAACGCGGATTCTGGAGGAGCGTTAGACCTCCCTCCACATTGGAGGGTGCTGGCTTGTATAATAATACCTCATTAAATAGCCGAAAAATTGCTATACTCGCACTAGGTTTCTAGGGGGGACGATTACATATGGTGCCGCGTGACCAGGATCCTCGTCATTAAATGTACTGAGCCGTAATCATTACGCCAGTGCAACGAGGATGAACTTTATTGGGTTACTACATACACAACACAATGTAAACATATTTAAATTACGTCAACGTAAACATAAATTATGAGGCCACAACTTTGCTGATATTATATTTTTATTATCAATACCAGATGAAATAATTGTATATCTTAGATATATTTATATTCATAATTGTATTTTTAAAACACTGATTATATTGCTTTCATGTTTAATTTATGGCATGTTAAACTTAATTGTGCTAAACTACACAACGACTACTGTTAGTTTGGCTAGGTTAATTTCGAAGTTCTAGTTCTAGAAAAAAAGAATTATTCGTATGTTGTCACTAGTAGAAAAATTAGGCGAGATACGTCTGCCAGGAAGACATATGTTACGTTATGAAATGATGACAAATTGGTGAGTGTTAATCTTAATCTCATTTATATGTGTGCAATCGCGTGTACTACGTATCCAGATTTCGTATATGTTCAACCGTAAACTATAAAGATTACTGGGTTAGACTTCCAGACGGACATTTTTATATTTAACGATAAACTACAAAAAAAAAACTAGTTTTCTATTTGTGCAGTTTGTGTAAGAATTCAAATTTCACTAAGTTATCCTAATGTTAAGGGTTGTCGGGTTTGGTCTCCGCTAGACTAATTGAATATGTATAATGATACAATATCAACAAATGTTTTGTAATCATTTTGTAGGGGGGGAATCTTATTCACTACGTGCCTCTAATGTATATTAATTATTGGGTTCGATTCCCAACTATTTAACATTAGATATTTGTCATATTATGGTGATGATGATGACATATATTTCGAATAGTTAATATAGTGTAACGAGTATTACGATAAGATATAACTAAACGTCTCATAAATCGTAAATTGCGGGGGGAATGGTTTGTAATGTAACACGAGTGTGGTTTTATTACCTTGTGAAATTGACTGGGTTCGATATCCGGGCAAGGAAATCATTGTAAGTAGTTGAATACATCTGTGTGAGTTATACATCAGTTTGAATGGCGTAACGAAAATATGCAGTTGTGTTACAATGGTTATAGTGCGACAACTTCGGTATCATTCAATCAGATAATAAATATAATGTTAACTTGCTAACTTTGACAAAATGGGTTGCAAGTAACTTATAATCAAATGTATTTCACGTGTCTCATAAATTCGATAAGAAAAAAAAAATATGTGAAAGTAAGTTAGAGTCAAGTATTTGAGGAATTGTGCACTTCAACATGTCGAGTCGACTAACGTCAAATGATGACAAAAAAAGGGTCTTTGATTTCTATTTCGAAAAACCAGATGTCATCCAGGGAAGTAATTTATTACGGATTGGAATTTCTTGAGATCTTACCGGGTTCGATTCCTGGACTGAATAGTGTAGTTATATGAGGTTTACTTTTAAGAGTTCCTTCGACTTCGTTGAATTCAAAACCATTGCGCGAGGGGTTTGTACACGTTAACAAAAATAGGTTAAGATTCCTTGGTAAGAAAAGAAAATGTACATCACAAGTGTAGAACACATGTACATTAATGAAACATAAATGAAATATGAGCAATGAGAAAAGTATATGCATTAATTTGATATTAATTGTAACTAATTAGAATGGGTTCGATTCCCGAACTAAATTATAGAGATAAACTAGTAAGGTTGTCTCTACATTTAGTTTACTTTTTCAGCAACGGGTTTGAACTTAACACGGTTGCGAAAGGTAATAAATGAAAAATATTTAGTTTTGTTACACACAAACACTTGTGGTAATATTTTAATGTTCAAAATGAACATAAAATTGATTGAAGTTGGCAGGTAAGCTTTATAGATGAGTTGGAAATTATTTATAAAGTCAGGTAAAATAACTGTTAGTTATTCAAATTATGTTCACAACAAAATAACATTAGTTAACGTAAAATTTATATTAGTGATAGAGAGTAATGGCAAAGTGAGAGACAAGGAATTGACTGAACTTGTTGTAGATAATGTAACAGTGAAGTATTTTGTAAATAAAACTGAGCTTGAACTTTACATACAAGTTGTTCGATCTCTCGATTGGTTGAACTGATCCAATAGTAGATGCGGGTGTTATATGTAAAAGTATGTTACGAGCAGAGCTTTTAAACTAACTAATAGCCATCATAATATTGGTTAGAGCAGACTGTTGCAGATTAGACTCACATACAATACATTCATAGTTAAATTAGTAAGAGTATCTAGAGATAACAATCTCGAGGCATAAGACACAGATGGTGATGATGTGAACGTTGTTGGTAAGAATTAGACTTGCAACGTTTAGTTCATTCGATGCGTACGAATACATACAGATTACAATGGTGTTGGAAACTTTTTAAATTAAAAGTTAGACTATAAGAATAAAGTACATACAAATGGGACAATTGATGTAGACTTTGTTAAATAAAAGTAAGGTTAGTTGTTGTTTAATTATTAGATGTGTATGAGTATATGCAGTTAATATTGATGATGGAAATTTTATTGCTAACGATAGGAATTTTATTGTTGAAATAGTTAGATTACTAATTCTGAAATTAGATGGTTACATGTGTATATATATATTTAAAACACTTTTGTGTTGATATCACGAGTTAATACCGTGGATATCAATCCGTACCAAACAAATCCTCTGCTGTGGTATTATCATGTTTCAGTGAAGGTGGATATTGCCAAATGCGGCGTGAACATCTCTTCGGGGACTGCTACTCAATGTAGTCACGACTTATAGTATAAATGAAGTTATATCGTGAGAGAAAGGACAGAGCAGCGTTGAAACCTAAATAGAAGCAGAACATTGAAGTCCAAGCGAAATTGAAGGGGTGAAAATCAAGTTCTACTGCTGTGGTGATAGTTAATTTTAATTGGTAACTTTAGTTAATACTCGACTGTTCGAGGTATGTAAACATCATATAATTTAATGACAGGGAACTGACAAGTAACTAAACAAATATTTATGTGTAACTTTTATATGATACTATAATTGTAATGTATTTAACTAAATTGCCACGGTCACTTATGTTAGTGAATCTTGGCAGGAGTATCAGGATAATGAGGCAGAAGTGAGATGTAGAAATAGTTAAGGAAAAACTTAATATTGTAATTAATGTTCAAACATAAGACGGTTTTGCATTTCCTCTAAACAACTTATGAGCAAATGGTCATTTGACGAAAACTCTAGCTGGTCCTATGGGCATAAGTCACCAAAGACAACATATTTATAACTACCTTATATGAATCTAGCAGGCCTTATAGGAATAAGCCAATGGGATTAACTTATTTGTACCAACTTTGTACGGAAAAAAAAATCTACCAGATCAATTTATCGAATTGTCTTCTGTTGAAATGGAAATACATAACTAGTCAAATCGTGTGGAAATTATAAAAGAAAAGCTACCATTGGTATCAATGTGCCGAACGTACCCAAATACTACAATACCACGCTTACTATCCCATTCTAATGCCACGCAATAGTGGTAACTACCTACTAAAACTTATCAACGAAATATTCCAACACAGCGGTTAGTTCTGGAGAACAAAAACTGCTTGGAAAGTATCCTGCCATTATTGGGTTTTAAGGTGTGAAGTGGAGCACGGGACGTGACAGCCAGATCGATTTCCAAATGTGTAGAGGATCATGTACTTATACAATTATAACAATACATGCGATTTGACAAGTTTAGACAAAGATCTAATTTAGTCACTGTTCTCAATTTAAGGATAAGTGAAATCCCATACGCTTAGAAGCATTCTTCGCGTCTGAATTTCAGGGGGGAAAATGTGATAGTATGATCATATTACGTTATTTAAAATTTACAATTATTGTTACATCAATGCAACAATATATTCTTAGCCGTTGGCAACACGTGCATGTGTTTAGACAACATAAAAAGGGCGAAACTTAACGAACAGATTCTTAAGTGACTCTTGTGCAAGTATGGACAAAGGATCTATTGCACTCTTTACACGAATTCCTTGGAAAGGGCTCTTAACAGACCTTTTTGGACTTCGGTGCCCGCGACATCTGGTATACATTTACGTGAGTGATGAATGCCTTAGAGTTTGATAGAACTGTTAAAAAAAAAGCGGTGGGAAGCGGGGCGCGGGGTGAGATAAAACGACAGGGTTTGAGGTAGTCGAGGGAGTCGTCGGTGAGGGGTCAGTGAGGGTGCAGGGTGAAGGCAGGACGTTCGTGAAAGCTGGGCATAGCCGGTCGTGTGGGATACCTCCACGTTGAGTAAGTTAGCATATATAACGCTGCAGTAGCTAGGTAAGTCCTTGTTGCCTATTATTTCGTAGAATAATGATTTATATGTATTTATATGCCGGTCTGAGTATAGTAATAATCGTTGAATAATTAGATGATATCTCTCTATTATTTCTCGCTGAACATTACTGTTGGTTTATCGGTACCTTTGATAGAGATAATGAGTAGAACTCTTTATAAGTCGCTGCGGTGTGGGGAGTCCATTTACGATCGAACGGAGCCATTTGGTTGATCGCCGGAGCGGTTCCGTTACACGATTATATCTGGGTGATCTGTCCCTGTGGTGTATTTATATTGTAGTTACAGCGTGTATGGGTGTGTGCCATGTGCTTGGGAGATAGGGGTCTTAAGGGGCGGATGCACGGGGGTCAGTAGGCGGGTTAACTCATATAGCGGGTTGAGTACACAGGAAACCGATGGGTTGGAGTCCCACGTCGGGGCGGAGGCGCGAAAGCGTTTAGCTTCGGTCGTATACAGCTGAATACACCTGTCAAAGCGAGTTATAGGTTTGGACTTAGCGTTCCTGACCCCCTCGAGTTAAAGTCAGTTAATTCACCTAAATCTTAAGTGCACAACGGATGGAAGAGTGATAAGCACAACCAACAGAAATGTATTTAATTGTTTCATAATCTCTCATTTTGATTCCCTCTTATCGCGGTTTCTTATTATTAATTTGAATCGTTATAAGCCAGTGGGAGAATGTCCAGTCTGGTGTCGAGTTCTACAGTCTAACGCGGATTCTGGAGGAGCGTTAGACCTCCCTCCACATTGGAGGGTGCTGGCTTGTATAATAATACCTCATTAAATAGCCGAAAAATTGCTATACTCGCACTAGGTTTCTAGGGGGGACGATTACACCTGCAAAGAAAGAAGCTGGCTACCCACGAGCTATTGATAGAATCAAAAAGGTGCGGAATCGCCGCAGCTCTTATCCAGGAACCATATGTGGGTGAAGGCAACAGGATGAAATCAAGGGCGGGAATGCGAGTCTTCCAGAGCTCCATCGTGGGAGAGGGTAAAACTAAGGCTGCGATAGCCATCTTTGACCAAAGCCTAAAAATCATACAACATCCAAAATTGACCACAGATAACATCGCTGTGGTCGAAATTCAAACTGGGGCCTGGAGGATCGCACTGGTTTCATTCTACTTTGAGCCGGACGAACCCATCTACCCATACCTGACTCATGTAGAGAAAATAGTAGAAGAACTGGGACCTGGAGGAGTGATCGTGGGGGGCGATTCCAACGCAAAGAGCTCGTGGTGGGGAAGCCCTTCAATAGACCGTAGGGGGGAAGAGATGTCAGGAATTCTTGAACAGCTAGGCCTGAACATACTTAACGTAGGGGAAACTCCGACCTTCGATACAATCAGAGGAGGCAAACGCTTCAGCAGCTTTGTGGACATAACGGCGTGCTCCACGGACATACTAGACCTGGTAGAAGACTGGAGAGTAGACGAGGAACTAACGGGATCTGACCACAACGGCATTCAATTTAATATTCGGCTACAAAAATCTAAAGGTACAAAAATTAACAGAACAACTAGGATTTATAACACCAGGAAAGCAAATTGGGTTGAATTTCATGAGAAATTCAACAAAATTATGCTAGAAAAACAAATAACAAAAATAAACATAGGGCAAATCAAAAACACCCAACAGATAGATGCAATCGTCGACAAAATTACAGAAGCAGTCAGACATGCGTGTGCCTCGTCTATACCAAAAAGTAAAAACAAAGCAACACTCACTCTACCCTGGTGGTCCGAGAGACTGGCCAAAATGAAAAAACAGGTTGCCACCAAGAAGCGTCGAATTAGATGCGCTGCGCCGGTACGCAGATCGAAGGTCGTTGAGGAGTACCTGAAACAGAAAGAAGAGTATGAGTTGGAAGCGGCTAAGGCCCAGACTGAAAGCTGGAAGGAGTTCTGCGGGAAACAGGACAAGGAAGGCATCTGGGAGGGTATTTACAGGGTAATTGGAAGAACATCGAGGAGGGAAGAGGATCTGCCGCTGCAGACCGACGGAGAAATGCTGGATGCGTACGGTTCTGCAAGATTACTGGCAGAGACTTTTTACCCAGAGGACCTCGAAATCAACGACAACGCCCACCACAAACACATCCGAACCAAAGGTGATGCCGTGAACGCTGGAGAACAAGATGGTCTATGCGATCCACCGTTCACAATGGCCGAACTAAAGTCAGCAAGTGGATCTTTCAACCCCAAGAAAGCCCCAGGTGAGGACGGTTTCACCGCAGATATATGCTGCCGGGCCATCGAGAGTGACCCTGAGATATTCCTGAGTCTGATGAATGCGTGTCTCGGGAATTGTTACTTTCCCGGGGCCTGGAAGGTGGCTACCGTAATCGCGTTGAGAAAACCGGGCAAAACGGACTACACGAACCCGCGTTCATACAGACCAATTGGCCTCCTCCCCATTTTTGGAAAGATATACGAGAAGATGCTGATGGCTCGCCTTAAGTACCACATAATGCCAAAGATGAGTACTCGCCAGTACGGATTCATGCCGCAAAGGGGTACCGAAGACTCTCTCTATGACCTGATACAACATATTCGTAAAAAACTCAATCAAAAGAAAATAGTTACATTGGTGTCTCTGGACATAGAGGGAGCCTTTGATGGGGCCTGGTGGCCAATTATAAGAGTCCGGCTGGCTGAAGAAAATGTCCCGTGGAATATAAGGAGAGTCATGGACAGCTACCTCACCCATAGAAGGGTCAAGGTTAGATACGCTGGAGAAGAATTCAGCAAAACCACTAACAAGGGATGTGTCCAGGGGTCCATTGGGGGCCCTATTTTATGGAATGTCCTGTTAGACCCACTCCTCAGAGACCTGGAAGTGGAAGGACACTACTGTCAAGCATTTGCTGACGACGTAGTCCTGGTGTTCGACAGTGATACGGCACAGGGAATAGAGAGACAAGCTAACGCCGCACTTGAACGTGTCCTGGCGTGGGGCGTCGACAACAAACTAAGATTCGCACCGAACAAAACCAACGCTATGGTTATTACCAAAAAATTAAAATACGACGCCCCACGTCTGACCATGGGCGGAGTCGACATTGCTATGTCGAGAAAAATAAGAATGCTGGGGGTCATAATAGATGACAAATTGACGTTCAACGCCCATATCTCGAATGTCTGCAGAAAAGTAATAGGGATATATAAGCAGCTGTCAAGAGCGGCAAAAACCAGCTGGGGATTGCACCCCGAGATCATCAGGGTGATGTACGTGGCTGTCATGGAACCTATGATCCTGTATGCCGCCAGCGTATGGGCTCCCGCCGCGGAGAAGCTAGGAATCGCAAAGCAGATGGGGACACTGCAGCGTGGAATAGCCCAAAAATTATGTAAGGCGCACCGCACTGTGTCGCTGCACTCTGCCCTGTTGTTGGCTGGGATGCTCCCCCTAGACCTGAGAGCCAAAGAGTCTGCGAGATTGTACGAGGCCAAGAGAGGGGTGCCACAGCAAACGCTGATCGGTAGAGAAATCGAAAGAATGGCATCGGCACTGGAGGCTCCTCATCCCGCAGAAAGAAATGAACTAAAGATAGGAAATCTTGCGAACCAGGACCCAGTGAACCTACATAACGGACACGAAATCCGAATGTTCACAGATGGGAGCAAAATAGCTGGTAGGGTAGGAGCCGCCATATCTATCTGGAGCCAAGAAAAAGAAACAAAAGCCATCAAACTATCTCTGCCGGCGTACTGCTCTGTATACCAGGCTGAGCTACTAGCAATAGGCAGAGCGACGGAGGAGGTCCGGAGACACGGTGCGGTGTCTTTCGGCATTTACAGTGACTCTATGGCGGCCCTTCAAACGGTCGTGAACTACGGTTGCCTCCACCCCTTAGCAGTGAAAGCCAGAGAAAACATCCAACACGCATTTCTCCAAAGCAAAACTGTCGCTTTGTTTTGGGTAAAAGCACACGCGGGGATGGAAGGCAACGAAAGGGCGGACGAATTGGCGAAGGCGGCTGCCGTGAACTCTAAGAAAAAACATGACTATGATCAATGCCCAATATCGTACGTTAGGCGAAGCTTGCGTGCAAATACGCTCAGCGAGTGGAGCCGCCGATACACCACCGGCGGGACGGCCTCGGTGACCAAACTGTTTTTCCCGGACGCGGTGGCGGCATACAGGGTCGTGAGGAGAATGAGCATAACGAGCACCAAAACTCAAATCATGACGGGGCACGGAGGGTTCTCCGAATACTTGAACCGTTTCAGGTGCAAGGAGAGCCCTTCGTGTATCTGCGACCCCGGAACTAACGAAACGGTGCCACACATACTAACAGACTGCCCGATTCATGAATATGAGCGATACGCAATCGAGCGAGAACTGAACGTCCGACTCCAACCAGGTGTTATAGGAGAGATAATGTTGGGCAAAGATAGAGACAGATTCATAGACTACTGTATAAATGTAGCAACAAAGGTAGTAAAATGTAATAAAACGTAATAAAAGTATACTTTAATAATATAATAACTATATTAATGTTAAGTATAGTAAATAAGATATAAAAATAGAATAAGGTTAACAGTGGGCTAAGAAAAATGTTAGAAATAGTAAGTAATTGTTAAGAGATATAGTATAAAAATGTGTAGCTGTAAGATAAGCAATGTATATTATATTATTATATAGATAAGATTAAAAATGTTAACCTAAATAAGTATAAAAGCTCCTAAGGCAGTGTCTAGTGTATAAATTAAGTAAATGTATTAAATAGAATTAAGTAATGATATGTATAAGTAAATAAACAAAATGCGTCACTCTCATTAACCCCAAGCCTAAAAATAAATAAAAAGTGGATAGATAGTGGATAGAGGGGCATCCCACCCCTAAAACAGGATTGACAGGAATGAAGGATATAAGAAAGAATCAGTATGCGGCATAAAAGTGCGAGCGGAATAAATGCGAGAACTGGTATGAAAGAGTAACTGTAAACACAGCCTCCGATTATGTTGGAGATACCAGAAAAAAAAAAAAAAAAAAAAAAAACCTAACCTAACCTAACCTAACCTACCCTAACCTAACCTAACCTAACCTAACCTAACCTAACCTAACCCGACACCGCCAATAACACGCCGCCACAGCTCACCGCCTCTTCGGTAACGGCCCTCAGGCGCAACACGGCATCGACCGTCGAACGCCCCGCCCGAAAACCAAATTGGGCGTCCGACAGATCGGGGCCCACCTCGCAGAGGTGCCGGACGATGCGGGCAGAGAGTATCCTCTCAAACAGTTTACCCGCCTCGTCCAGCAACACGATGGGCCTATAGGCCGCTACCGATTCGGCTGGCCGTCCTGGCTTCCTCAATAGGACCAGCTTCCCGCTTTTCCAGCACTCAGGGAAGCGTCCGGACGCCAAGCTAGCGTCCAGGACCTCCCTGAGGCGGTCCGACATGTGTTCGAGGGCTCGGGCCAGCACTCGGGCAGGTATCCCGTCCGGCCCGGGGGCGGTGTTCTTAGAGCGGATCCGTAGAACAACCGCCCCTACCTCCGATTCCCTGACGGGCGGAACGTCGTCCTCGTTCCCCCCGTCGTCTCCAACCATGAAGGCCATCGACGGGGGTGTGTGTTCCACCCGCTGCGGGAAAAGGCCCTCGACCACTTCCCGCAGGAAGCTGGGCTGGAGTGTCTCTGTAAGGGGGGGGCCCGACGTGCGGAGCTTTTGCCGCGCCGCACGATAAGGGCGACCCCAGGGGTCACGATCGAGACCCTCCAGCATCTCCTTTCTCTTAATTTCTTTGGCGCGGCTTATGGCCAGCTTCAGAGTTTTCCGCGTCTCTCGGTACTCTTCATGAAGCTGGTCCTCCCCGCCTTCTTCGCGGTGTCGCCGCCGACTACGGGTGTAGGACCTCCGGGCACGAGTACAGGCCGCGCGGAGGTCCGCCAACTCCTGGGACCACCAGTAAACCTCCTTCCGTGGAGGCCGGCAACCTCGGATGCGGGGCATGGCCGCATCACAGATCTGCGCAATGGCATCGCGGAAGCGACCAGCCCCCATGTCGACCTCCTCGGTCGGGGCCTGCGGAGACAGCCAAGAGTGAACGATGGCTGCCTCCTCTAGTAGGTCCCTATTTAATTTGGCTAAAGCCCACCGCGGAAAGCGAGAAGAACGCCGCCGCGCACTAGCGCGGGCCCTCTGGAAGATGGTTGCGTAGGAGAGTCCGCCGCTAGCCGCCTCCGGTGACACGGTGACTACCACGGCCGCGCTTTTAGGCGCCTGTAGTTTGCGCGGCTTCTTTGTGGTAGCCACTGCAGCCGATGGCGCCTGCGGGTTAGAGGCTGCTATTTGTGCAGCCTTCTTACCCCGCTTTCGGGACTTTTTCGCCCCCCCGATTAGCTGCCAACCATCCGTGGAAGGGGCGGATGTGGAGGGAGCACTTGTTGAGGTGCCAGATACAGCGGCTGGAGTGGGGAGCGGAGGGAACTCCGCCCCAGACTTTGCCGCTGTTTTGGGCCATGACCTCGGTGCGGGCGTCCGGGCTGTTGCCTTGGCCGCCTGCCGTGTCCTCGGAGCAGTTGCAGGAGCAGGAGAAACTGCTGCCGCCGCCGCGTAGGACACGCGACCGGTCGCAACGGGAAGCGATGCTGACACCGATGCAACCTTCGCTTTATGGCCCGCAAGCGGTGGCCGGACAACAGGAGCCGGCGGCAGCCTTGCCTCCAGGCCAGCCAGACGCCCGTCCATCATGCGCCATACTACATCGGTTATATGGCGCAGATGGGCATCAGGAATGCCACCGAGGCTGGAAGAGGGGGCAGGCTGAGACGGGGACGTGACCGGATCCTCTGTCGGGCGATGCGCCCGGAATTGGGCGAACTGAGCGCTAAGCTCAGCTACTTGCCCCGTCAGGCGATCGTTGGCCGCCTGGAGCCGAGCCACGTCCCCGATGAGGGTATCCACGACCCCCGCAATAGCGGAAGAGGAGTCCTTAAGAGCTTTAACAAAAGAGCCCTTAAGGTTACTCGACTTGGTGGCCACTTTGTGAATGATGGCCACCGCCGCATCCGCTCTCTCCTGCATGGACGATGGTGTTTGAGGAACTGAATCCCCCACCATCGGCTCCTTAATTTTTAGCAGGAGATCCGCAATCTCCTCTTCCGCCAAGATTTCGCCGTCTGCCCTGACCCGTCTATAGGCTTCCGCCTTGCAGAAGACGGAACCTGACGGGGCCGAGATCGGGGTTCGTGATCTCCCTCTGCGGCTGTTTGCTACTTTAGGAGGTAGCATCTCCTGGGATGTATCGCTCTCCTCATCCCTGGAGCGTCCACGTTTTCGGCTGTCACACAGCTCCGTCTCCATGAAGTCCAGCACGTCGCTCCTCGCACTGGAGCTTCCGCCCGTGGTAGATCTGGAGCGTAATCGCTCCGATGTTCTTCGGCTCCCAGCAGCTATAATGGCTTCTGGGAGCCCCACCGAGATAGGCGCTTCACCCATTACGTTTTCCATATTAGACGAAAGGTCGTCCGCCCTCATATTACTCTCCTTCGTACTCTTCTTCTCCTTCACTCCTTCCTTTATATGTTTAGGTGTATTAATTTTATTTATAGATTCCATACTTGTTCTGGCTACAGCCCACCGCGGAAAGCGGAGAGAACGCCGCGCCGCGTGACCCCTACTGGGGTCCTGGATCCGGGAGAGCTCAAATCGAATGTAGAGGTGATCCGAGAGCGTCTCAACCTCTTCCAGGACATACCAGTTCCTTACTCGTGCGGCGAGGGCAGGGGTAGCGAACGAAAGGTCCACTATCGACCCTCCCTGCTGTCGCACGCACGTGTTGGTGGAGCCCCTGTTTAATAAACAGAGGCCCACCGAGGCCGCCCACTCCTCTACGGCCTCACCCCTGGCGTCCGTCCTGGGGGAACCCCACGCAATGGACTTTGCGTTGAAGTCCCCCAGCACGTGCCCAGACGTTAGACGCCGTATCGAGGTTTCCAAGTTGTTAAGGAAAACCTCGAAGTCGCTCAAACTCCGATTGGGGGAGAAGTAAACACCATATACGGTGATCCCCCCCCACTCAGCAGCTACATATCCAGTACCCTTGTCTCTTAGCGACAAGGGTGGGGAATGAGCCGCCGTGGAGCCGACGACTGCCACGGAGCCGTCCCGGTCACTCAACCAGTTTGGTCGAGGAGGAACGTAATAGGGCTCCGCGGCTACGGCAACACCGATCGACCACTGTGCTATAGTTTGCAAGAAGAGGTCCTGTGCCGCAGCACAGTGGTTCAGGTTCGTCTGGACAAAGAGGTTGGAGACTTGGTCCATTATTGAACCGTCTCTACAACCTCTTCCATGGGCAACGATGCTGACGTGCGGACAACATCGGAGGCAGCCTGGGTCGACTGGCTAGCCCCCGACACTTGTCGAGAATCGCGGGGAGGTTTGCACCCCACCTGCCCAATCTGGTGATTGGCGGGCTTGTTACCCGCCGCACACACCGGGCAGTGAGGGGCGGCAGAACACACTGTCGCCTTGTGCCCCGGTCGACCGCAGCGGAAACATAGTCCGCTGCAGTCAAAACAACTTACGCACTTGGCGCGTGTGTGTCCCGATGCCAGACATTTATAGCATCTCATCGGTCTCGCCGCCAGGACTGTGATCCTAGCGCTCACGAAACCGACGAGCAGTCTGCCGGCGTCGGCCAAAATTTTGGCCGACGGTACGGGACAGCTAACCCACCTCCTGGACCGGGGCGGATGGTGCCGACCTTGATGTTCTCCACGTTGCAGCCTGTTCTCTCTATAATTGCAGCGCGGACATCCTCAGCCGTTACGGAATCGTCCAGGCCCGAGATACGCAGTTCAGCGCACTTGGTGGGCCTGGCGATCTTAACACCATCAGTGGCTGCAAAAATTCCCCGCAGCTTCTCGGCGAAAGAGTCCGCCGTCTTTGCACCTTCAGCCCCAGGGAACTCGAGGATCCGAGCTCCCGTTTGGGCGAGGCGCATTCTAACACCCACCGTCCCGAAGTCGTGTGCGAGACTGTCCCGGGCCTTCTTGAAGATAGCCGCGTAGGACAGCCCACCATTAGCCGCCTCCGGTGACATGGTGACCACCACCGCCGCAGTTTTGGGCGCTTGCAGTTTGCGCGGCTTCTTTGTGGCGGCCATCGCCACCGATGGCGACTGCGGGGTAGAAGCTACTTTTTGGGCAGCCTCTTTACCCCGCTTTCGGGACTTCTTAGGCCCCCCAACTACCTGCCAACCATCCGTGGACGGAGCAGATGTGGAGGGAGCAGATGTGGTGGTGCCAGGTACAGCGGCTGGAGTGGGGAGCGGAGGGAATTCCGCTCTAGACTTGACCGCCGTTTTGGGCCCTGATCGCTGTGCACCCGTCTTAGGTACTGCTTTAGCCGCCTGTCGTGTCCTCGGAGCGGCCGCAGGAATAGCAGACACTGACGCTGCAGGAACAGCAGACAGTGACGGCGCAGGAACAGCTGACACCGACGCCGCGGCCGCATAGGACACACGACCGCCCACAACGGGAAGCGACTTCAGCGCCGATGCGGCCTTTGGTCTATGTGCCGCGAGCGGCGGCCGGACAACAGGGGCTGGAGGTAGTCTCGCCTCTAGGCCAGCGAGACGTCCGTCCATCATGCGCCACACTGCGTCTGTGATTTGGCGTAGGTGGGCATCAGCGATGGTACCGGCATTGACAGGGGCAAGCGATGGAGACGGGCCTTCTCGCTCAGGGCGAACCGCCCGGAATTGGGCAAACTGCGCGCTCAGCTCAGCCACCTCCCGTGTGAGATGGTCGTTGGCCGCTTGGAGACGAGCCACGTCCCCAATAACGGTCTCAACAACCCCCGCAACTGCAGAAGAGGAGTCCTTAAGGGCCTTTACAAAAGCACCCTTAAGGTTACTCGACTTGGTGGCTACCTTGTGGATGATAGCCACCGCTGCTTTCGCTCTCTCTTGCATGCACAATGGCGTTTGGGGAACGGAATCCCCTACCATCGGCTCCTTGATCTTAAGCAAGAGATCTGCGATCTCCTCCTCTGCAAGTGCTTCGCCGTCCGCCCTAACCCGCCTATAGGCTTCCGCCTTACAGAAGACGGAGCCTGACGGGATCGAGACCGAAGTTCGCGACCTTCCTCTACGGCTGCTGGCGACTTTAGGAGGCAACATCTCCTGAGACGTGTCGCTCTCCTCATCTCTGGAGCGCCCGCGTTTTCGGGAGTCGCACAGCGCCGTTTCCATCAGGTCACCTCCTGTGCCATCTGACGAACATGCAGATCTGGAACGCAATCGTTCCGATGTTCTGCGGCTCCCAGCAGTCGTAATGACTTCTGGGAGCCTCGTTGACATAGGCGTTCCAACTGATGCGTCTTTTAAGTTGGACGAGAAGTCTTGCACTCTTACGCTTAACTCGTTCTTCTCGTTCTTCTCCTTCTTCTCCTTCTCTCCTTCTACATTTAGGTTTTTATTTTTTATTTGAGATTCCATATTAGACCCACGAGTGGGGGAGAACTATAAGTCGACCCGGGCAGAGATCCCCCAATACCCGGGCAAGCGTACATTTATGCCCAACCGAGGGGTCCGCAGGTGCCTCGGCTGGGGGTGCGCTTGCGACTGAACAGCCCATCAGCCATGCATCCCCTGGTCACGCACCAGAACACGGGATTCGGGGTAATTTTTTAAAGAGGTTTTCTTCCTCGCAGTCCGGGCGGCTAAGCCAAGACCCTCGCCCCCGATTTGTGTCGCGAGACATAACCACGACACTCCTTTCGGGATTACGATGTGACAACGGTGGCAGGAAGATTAAATCTTTCAATGCCTGCTCGGCGGCAGTGTGAGTACACACCGAGCCCGTTCTCCTTTCTCCACCATTGAGAGTGGAGAAACGACGACCCATGAAAAGGTCCCACCATCATGATTTTTTATCGAGGTTTTCCTCCTCATTGCTCCGAAGAGCGAAGAGCCAACAGAGGAATCGACAAAAATGCCCGCTCTGTTGGACCAAGCCTCAACCGAATGGCCGAAGAAAATGGCCTCCTCTTCTTCGTGCTAGAATATTAGCCGTTGGCGGTGATATCCTCTTCCAAATGGCACAGGAAGAAACAGTGCCGTCGCCAACGTTACCAGGGTGCACCACGTGGAGGTTTTCTAGCCCAGCACCCCAACCTAACCTAACCTAACCTACATTCATTAAAATCCTACCTCACCTCATTCGTTAAAATCCATCACATAGAAACTCAAAAAATAAGTCTGACACTGGTGGTTTTTATGCCTACTCGAGGGCACGATCCAGAGTAACTATTGTTGAAAATCGGACTAACGCCTTTCGCCTCAAATCGATGCAGAACAGTGAGAACTATGTTTTTTAACAACAACGGTCGCTTTTATACACTGTTTTGAGCATGTAAGATTTTCAGTGTAGAAACTCTAAACTTGTGTGTATTGTCAAAGTAAAAATGATGATTATAACTCACATATCTACCTCGCTTCTCAACATATCCGGTTCGTTTTAGTGTTACAGTTTCGGCAAGAGAGTCACCTACGTGATGTCATATAGTGTTTGGTGTTTTGTATTGTAGATTTACTAAAATTTTTCATTATATTCGTAATAGTGCATAAAAAAAGGGTCATTTTTCAACTTCTTTCGCGTATATTTCGTCAACGTCCCCACCTACGTTCAATATTGTTACATATTTAGATAGAACTCGTCGAGATGCGTCTGGTGACACCTCATTTGTTAAAATCCGTCACATAGAAACTCGAAAAATAAGCCCGAAACTGGTGGCTTTTATGCCTACTCAAGGGCACGATACAGAGTAACTATTGTTGAAAATCGAACTAACGCCTCTCGCCTCAAATCGATGTGGAACAGTGAGAACTATGTTTTTTAACAACAACGGTCGCTTTTATACACTATTTTGAGCATGTAAGATTTTCAGTGTAAAAACTCTAAACTTGTGTGTATTGTCAAAGTAAAAATGATGATTATAACTCACATATCTCCCTCCTTTCTCAACGTATCTGGTCCGTTTTAGTGTTACAGTTTCGGCAAGAGAGTCACCTACGTGATGACATATAGTGTTTGGTGTTTTGTATTGTAGATTTACTAAAATTTTTCATTATATTCGTAATAGTGCATAAAAAAAGGGTCATTTTTCAACTTCTTTCGCGTATATTTCGTCAACGTCCCCGCCTACGTTCAATATTGTTACATATTTAGATAGAACTCGTCGAGACGCGTCTGGCGACACCTCATTTGTTAAAATCCGTCACATAGAAACTCGAAAAATAAGCCCGAAACTGGTGATTTTTATGCCTACTCGAGGGCACGATACAGAGTAACTATTGTTTAAAATCGAACTAACGCCTTTCGCCTCAAATCGATGTGGAACAGTGAGAACTATGTTTTTTAACAACAACGGTCGCTTTTATACACTGTTTTGAGCATGTAAGATTTTCAGTGTAAAAACTGTAAACTTGTGTGTATTGTCAAAGTGAAAATGTTGTAAGTGTACATGATTCTAACTCATATCTTCCTCGTTTCTCAACGTATCCGGTTCGTTTTAGTCTTACAGTTTCGGCAAGAGAGTCACCTATGTGGTGATGTATAGTGTTTGGTGTTTTGTATTGTAGATTTACTAAAATTTTTCATTATATTCGTAATAGTGCATAAAAAAAGGGTCATTTTTCAACTTCTTTCGCGTATATTTCGTCAACGTCCCCACCTACGTTCAATATTGTTACATATTTAGATAGAACTCGTCGAGATGCGTCTGGTGACACCTCATTTGTTAAAATCCGTCACATAGAAACTCGAAAAATAAGCCCGAAACTGGTGGCTTTTATGCCTACTCAAGGGCACGATACAGAGTAACTATTGTTGAAAATCGAACTAACGCCTCTCGCCTCAAATCGATGTGGAACAGTGAGAACTATGTTTTTTAACAACAACGGTCGCTTTTATACACTATTTTGAGCATGTAAGATTTTCAGTGTAAAAACTCTAAACTTGTGTGTATTGTCAAAGTAAAAATGATGATTATAACTCACATATCTCCCTCGTTTCTCAACGTATCTGGTCCGTTTTAGTGTTACAGTTTCGGCAAGAGAGTCACCTACGTGATGACATATAGTGTTTGGTGTTTTATATTGTAGATTTACTAAAATTTTTCATTATATTCATAATAGTGCATAAAAAAAGGGTCATTTTTCAACTTCTTTCGCGTATATTTCGTCAACGTCCCCGCCTACGTTCAATATTGTTACAAATTTAGATAGAACTCGTCGAGATGCGTCTGGCGACACCTCATTTGTTGAAATCCATCACATACAAACTCGAAAAATAAGCCCGAAACTGGTGGTTTTTATGCCTACTCGAGGGCACGATCCAGAGTAACTATTGTTGAAAATCGAACTAACGCCTTTCGCCTCAAATCGATGTGGAACAGTGAGAACTATGTTTTTTAACAACAACGGTCGCTTTTATACACTATTTTGAGCATGTAAGATTTTCAGTGTAAAAACTCTAAACTTGTGTGTATTGTCAAAGTAAAAATGATGATTATAACTCACATATCTCCCTCCTTTCTCAACGTATCCGGTTCGTTTTAGTCTTACAGTTTCGGCAAGAGAGTCACCTATGTGGTGATGTATAGTGTTTGGTGTTTTGTATTGTAGATTTACTAAAATTTTTCATTATATTCATAATTGTGCATAAACAAAAGTGTCATTTTTCAACTTCCTTCGCGTATATTTCTTCAATGTTTCCGTCTACATTCAAAATTATTACATATTTAGATAGAACTCGTCGAGTCACATCTGGCGACACCTCATTCGTTAAAATCCATCACATAGAAACTCGAAAAATAAGCCCGAAACTGGTGGTTTTTATGCCTACTCGAGGGCACGATACAGAGTAACTATTGTTGAAAATCGAACTAACGCCTTTCGCCTCAAATCGATGTGGAACAGTGAGAACTATGTTTTTTAACAACAACGGTCGCTTTTATACACTGTTTTGAGCATGTAAGATTTTCAGTGTAGAAACTCTAAATTTGTGTGTATTGTCAAAGTAAAAATGATGATTATAACTCACATATCTCCCTCGTTTCTCGACGTATCCGGTTCGTTTTAGTGTTACAGTTACGGCAAGAGAGTCACCTATGTGGTGACGTATAGTGTTTGGTGTTAAATTTTTCATTATATTCATAATTGTGCATAAACAAAAGGGTCATTTTTCAACTTCCTTCGCGTATATTTCGTCAATGTCCCCGTCTACGTTCAATATTGTTACATATTTAGATAGAACTCGTCGAGACGCGCCTGCGACACCTTATTTGTTAAAATCCGTCACATACAAACTCGAAAAATAAGCCCGAAACTGGTGGTTTTTATGCCTACTCGAGGGCACGATCCAGAGTAACTATTGTTGAAAATCGGACTAACGCCTTTCGCCTCAAATCGATGTGGAACAGTAAGAACTATGTTTTTTAACAACAACGGTCGCTTTTATACACTGTTTTGAGCATGTAAGATTTTCAGTGTAAAAACTCTAAACTTGTGTGTATTGTCAAAGTAAAAATGATGATTATAACTCACATATCTCCCTCGCTTCTCAACATATCCGGTTCGTTTTAGTGTTACAGTTTCGGCAAGAGTCACCTACGTGATGTCATATAGTGTTTGGTGTTTTGTATTGTAGATTTACTAAAATTTTTCATTATATTCGTAATAGTGCATAAAAAAAAAAAAAAAAAAGGGTCATTTTTCAACTTCTTTCGCGTATATTTCGTCAACGTCCCCGCCTACGTTCAATATTGTTACATATTTAGATAGAACTCATAGAGACGCGTCTGGCGACACCTCATTTGTTAAAATCCGTCACATACAAACTCGAAAAATAAGCCCGAAACTGGTGGTTTTTATGCCTACTCGAGGGCACGATACAGAGTAACTATTGTTGAAAATCGAACTAACGCCTTTCGCCTCAAATCGATGTGGAACAGTGAGAACTATGTTTTTTAACAACAACGGTCGCTTTTATACACTATTTTGAGCATGTAAGATTTTCAGTGTAAAAACTCTAAACTTGTGTGTATTGCCAAAGTAAAAATGATGATTATAACTCACATATCTCCCTCGTTTCTCAACGTATCTGGTCCGTTTTAGTGTTACAGTTTCGGCAAGAGAGTCACCTACGTGATGACATATAGTGTTTGGTGTTTTGTATTGTAGATTTACTAAAGTTTTTCATTATATTCATAATTGTGCATAAACAAAAGGGTCATTTTTCAACTTCCTTCGCGTATATTTCGTCAATGTTCCCGTCTACGTTCAAAATTATTACATATTTAGATAGAACTCGTCGAGTCACATCTGGCGACACCTCATTCGTTAAAATCCATTACATAGAAACTCAAAAAATAAGTCTGACACTGGTGGTTTTTATGCCTACTCGAGGGCACGATCCAGAGTAACTATTGTTGAAAATCGAACTAACGCCTTTCGCCTCAAATCGATGTAGAACAGTGAGAACTATGTTTTTTAACAACAACGGTCGCTTTTATACACTGTTTTGAGCATCTAAGATTTTCGGTGTAGAAACTCTAAACTTGTGTGTATTGTCAAAGTAAAAATGATGATTATAACTCACATATCTCCCTCGTTTCTCAACATATCCGGTTCGTTTTAGTGTTACAGTTTCGGCAAGAGAGTCACCTACGTGATGACATATAGTGTTTGGTGTTTTGTATTGTAGATTTACTAAAATTTTTCATTATATTCTTAATAGTGCATAAAAAAAGGGTCATTTTTCAACTTCTTTGGCGTATATTTCATCAACGTCCCCGCCTACGTTCAATATTGTTACATATTTAGATAGAACTCGTCGAGTCGCATCTGGCGACACCTCATTCGTTAAAATCCGTCACATAGAATTTAAAAAAATAAGCCTGAAACTGGCGTTTTTATGCCTACTCGAGGGCACGATCCAGAGTAACTATTGTTGAAAGTCGAACCAACGCCTTTCGCCTCAAATCGATGTGGAACAGTGAGAACTATGTTTTTCAACAACAACGGTCGCTTTTATATACTGTTTTGAGCATCTAAGATTTTCAGTGTAGAAACTCTAAACTTGTGTGTATTGTGAAAGTAAAAATGATGATTATAACTCACATATCTCCCTCGTTTCTCAACATATCCGGTTCGTTTTAGTCTTACAGTTTCGGCAAGAGAGTCACCTATGTGGTGACATATAGTGTTTGGTGTTTCGTATTGTAAATTTACTAAAATTTTTCATTATATTCATAATTATGCATGAAAAGAAGGGTCATTTTTCAACTTATTTCGTGTATATTTCGTCAATGTCCCCGCCTTAATTCGAAATTTTAACATATTTAGATAGGGCTCATCGAGATTCACTTAAAAAACTACCTACGTCACCCATGCAGTGAATTATTTAAGTTTTAATTTCAAGCGACGATAGTTGAATACAAGCACTGCCTTATTCAGGGTTGCCGAATTACATTTAAAAAAAGTTTTCTCAATACTCACGTGCATTGAGGCTCGTGTCCACAGAAGAATAGAGCTAGTCGGCGATGGTCACCGATACCTTCGCGAGTCTCTCCTTCACTGTAACGACACTCTCGATCCCCACTCAGCTCGCAGGTCTCAAAGTCCTGGAAACGATCACATTGTATTTCAGGTTTTTTTTTCATTATAATTCACCTATCTTCCTCGTTTCTCAACGTATCCCATTCGTTTTGGTCTTACAATTTCGTTAAGAGAGTCACCTATGTGTTGACAGATAGTGTTTGGTGTTTTGTATTGTAGATTTACTAAAATTTTTCATTGTATTCGTAATTGTGCATAAAAAGAAGGGTCATTTTTCAACTTATCGTAATATTTCGTCAATGTCTTCATTAGTTATAAATGCTAGTATAATGAGTGACAACGAAGAGTGGCAGGAGGGTACAATTAGATAATAACTTAGGATATCTGTACTTTAAGATTGTATGTTCAGACTTCTGCTGAACATACTTGGATATGTTTTTATATAAATATGCTTTCAACATCTCTCACAAATGGACGTCACATCTCAAACTAGGCAGAACTTGGGCTACGGTAATGAGACTGCTGATGAACAATGATTATTTCTAAATACACGTATATCATTGATAATGTACACCCAAACACAAAACATATTACCATGCTCACCACACAATATCTGTTGTATGTCGGAATTCAAGCCAAGAAAGCCACTACACCGACAGGTCGGTCAAGCCGATAATGAGGAAGCCCATAAATCACCACGGAACTACTAAATAATTATATAAATACTACTACACAGATGGCGCGGCTACAGAACCTTCG
This sequence comes from Hypercompe scribonia, assembly GCA_949316085.1. Taxonomy (NCBI): domain Eukaryota; kingdom Metazoa; phylum Arthropoda; class Insecta; order Lepidoptera; family Erebidae; genus Hypercompe; species Hypercompe scribonia. Next base: position 95,014 of record OX438993.1, read on the forward strand.
GTATATATAAGTGCAGACGGTGGCTAATGATGATTGTCGAGTTGTGCTTAGAAATGTCGAAGAGTTCTCAAGTATGCAGAGGTTTGCTTAGAAACGACAACGTACCGATATAGTGGTTATCGCTGTTCTTGTTGGTGAAGAAGAAAAACTAACGGGACTCTCGAATATTGCCGATACTGAAGATTTTGTCGGCGTCTTTAAGTTTATCTTGGCTTCCGAAGAATTGTGAGGTATACCAAAGCTACCTCACAATTTCCAACTGCGCTCAGTGTTGTAAATTGGGATAAAATCTTGGATGATCCACAAACGGGCGTTATTTGTGTCGTTTATTAATATCCTCCATGACACTTGATATATTTTAAATACGCGAGTTGTTTGTAAAAAAAAATCTACGTGGATTTACTATATGTTAATATAAATAAATAATTATTTTTTACCTGACTGGTATGAAGCCATTTTATTAGCACGATGACACTGTTAATCACTGAAATATGTATTCAAGACTGGCAGGACAGCCACAACGACACTCACTTAAATAAAGTATTCTAATGAGGTTACTCGTAGAAATTAATTAATCAACTACCCTCCCGTTTGTATTAGTTAGTGTCGGTATTAAATTCGAAAGTTAAGACCGATACTAAGTTTCATCCCACCTAAGAGTGCAGCCGATGTGATATACCTGAGAATGTTCAATAATGTTATTGGCAACCGACCTAAAGCTTTTCTGCTCAAATCGACCTTGAACTGTGACAAAAACGTTTTATTACAACATCCGTAGCTATTATATACTGTTTTTGAATATTTATACTTTTGGAAAATCAGATAACCTATATATTGACTTAGTAAAATTTTCTTTTGTTTACAGTGATAGGATTTCATATATGTCTCTCGTCCCTCAACGCATCTGGATCGTTCTAGTCTTGAATTTTCGGCAACAGCGTTACCTACACGCGGACACATCGTTTTCGGTGTGGCGTCGTGTAGTTTTCACAAAATTTTTCATTTATTACGTAATTCTGTAATAAAAGTTAAGAAACTAATACCTAAAAGGGTTAGTTACCTCGTGTTCTGTGTTCTGAGTCGATTCACCGCCTAGAGCTTTGTTATTTAGCTGCGTCGGCATCCTTGTTGCACATCACTACTGTTTGTTGCTGCCTAAAAGAGTTACTGTACAATTAACTAATAAAGCTGTTTCTGCTATTGACCAAATTCAAAAAAAGGAGGATATTTCTCAATTCTTCAGAACCTTTTTTATGTATGATCAGCGATATTTTCGTCGTTAATGAACCAATTTTAAAAACTTATTTTCGAATTGGGTTCTGTGTAGCTTCTAGGTGGTCTCATGTAAATTTCATTTGTATTGGACTTTTGACACCGGAGATGCATCAGAAAACTCCTCAAAATCAAATAGAAAATGGACAACGAACGTTTTATTGTTAGGTCCTCACTGCAGTTATTGAAGAAGATCTCTCACTACCGGTCATCAAGCGCAGGCTTGTGGGTGGCAGGTGTGGCCATCTTTCACTCTAGCAGAAGCAGACCGGGGTGCCGATACGAGCGCTATAGACCACGCTCACCCTTTTGGGGGCAGGAAGAAATGGGAACATGGGGGTTTCTACACGAGAGAGGGGGGCATCTACAAGCCGAGGTACGTTGGGGTTCCCGTGAATTCCTTACTAGGGTGCATCTGGTTCCTGGGCTACTAGTACCTGAGACGGTGCGCGGTTTTAGGTCAGTTCGATTCCGACATAACCACATTTCGATGATATTCGTGGGGATTTCCACACAAAAAAGAAGAAGTACATTTATCGGAGCCACTGTATTTATACCAGACATTCATTTAGTTGTTTTGAGACGATTTGCAAAATTTGAACGAAATATTCAGTAGTTTAGTCACAGGACACTTTTTTCTGTTTCGCAATTAACAACACCATGTGTCGTATAATGTTATATTACGTAATGGTCAACGACCTTTCACACATACGATATAATTAATAATAAAATTTAAAAATAAAAAAAAAATAAAGCAAAATCAAACAAATTTTAATCAAATTAATAGACAATCAAAGTTTGGTGCCTCATAATGTTGAGTTAGCGCCTCGAACACCGATTGCTCTTGAAAAATGTGTGTTAGACTATTTCACGCGTAATCCTACATGCAGTTTACTTAGGGATGCTCGTCAATTTGATGTTGAGCATAAAAAAGATTCATGATATCTTAAAGGCTGATAAACAACGGCCCTTCAAGTTTCGAAGAGCCATGATTTGCTTTGCCGTGATTTGCTGTTCAATAAGGCTTGTAGCCTTATTGAACAGCAATCAAAAAATTGGTCCTATTTTCATTGATAGAAATTTGACTGCTGTTAAGTTTTTAGAATTGCTCGATGGTCAGTGTCTAACTACAAAGATCAACTGTGTGTTGCTTGACTACATGTTTGGTGAACAGTGGATAGGACGATATGAGCCTACACGATGGCCACCTAGATCACCAGATTTTACACCCCTAGACTTTTGTTTTGTGGGGATGTGTGAAAATGAAGTGCACTCAACAGACGTTAATTCAGTAGAACAACTGAGATCGAAGGTCATTAAAGCATTCGATAAAATAAAAACCTCAGCGACGAATGAAAATTTATGTGCTGAAATAAGAGAAAACATGTTGCGGAGATGTCGTTCATTCATTGAAGTATGCGGTAGATACTTTGGAAATTTAAGAATTTAAATGAAATGAATTAAATAGTTGAATTAAATTTTAAGGAAATGTTGATTTGATTAAAAAAAAAAGGAGAACTGAGTGAAAGCTGATCAGTGATAAGAATTTAGTATTCTGCAACACGATGCGACGTTAGGCTTGCGTTTGATTTCGCCGCCATTTTGGTGTCGCCATTTTGTTGTAATCGGTAACATACATACATACTCTATTATCCACGTAGTTACTAATTTGAAAAGCGTCAAATACTTGTAGCAAAAACGTATTAAATTAAAAGTAATCACAAAATCCGTTAGCAAAACAAAATCACCTCAACCAGAGATTACATTTAATAACCAATAAGATATAGTAATTAATTAACATCCATAATATAAGTCGTTTCCTGAAGAAATTTTCTACTTGACTCATTCTCGGTCTTTCACATTTGTTATTTTTATGAAGAAAACAACTAAGAATATGGGGGTAGGAGTTAAGACATGACAAGGGTAAAATATGCCATTTCTCTGTAAAATAATAATGAACACCAAGTCAATATGTGATTCAAACAAAATTATTAAAATTAAATTGGCACCCGAACTTCCCGATGAAGACTCTATCTGTCCTGTTTTTTATTCCTTTCTGTAATTCTTCAATCAACTCTCAAATCAACTCATTTTAGTAAGTTCTTTATTCGAATTGTATTATGTTTTGTATTACTATACGTTGATTTGGAATTTTTCTCATATTTGTTTTGTAAAACAATTGTAATTTTACAAAAATTTTTAACACTGTAAGGTTGTCTTGGTGTACAGTACAATGCTCACACAAACACACCACATAAAGCGGTCATGCATACATTCATTCGAAATGGCGTGCATACAGTTTTACACTAGGTACACACTTGCACACTGCTTATTAAATTTGCATAGACAGAGTACTACATTACCCTCTAAATGTTCCCAAATTGTATTATATCACTGTAAGTTGGAGAAAGGCGTCGATGTCTATCACACAGTTTATACTAGCACAGACATCGGCGTTAATCATATCTTCAGGGTGTCATATGTAAAACATTAGTTTAGATTTACAGATTGAACATATTATGTTCCTGAGTTAGGGTAATAAAGAACTATTATTATTGTTATTATTGATTATTACTCTATGCCCGGCGCGGTCACCAAATACTGACAATTACAACAGAACAGAATATTCCGTGATAATTATTTACTTATATTGGCTTTGGTTGCTAGAAACATCGATAATACCTATACCTAGTTAGTGATCACTTGGCACCGACTTCAAGATTAAAAAATACTTATTTAATCATTTCTATCTAACTAAATCAAAGCACATGTTACTTTGTGCTAAGTAAATTAATATTAACCTTTTTAGTTTACTATTTTAACGCAGTCAGTTTGTATTGAAACTAAATATTGCACGAAGCGTTTGTCCAGTGTGTGTGACATGTAACCCGTGAATGTGTTGGCAAAGAATGTCCGTTACAATTCAGCAAGTCAATATTGCTACGCTAGTGCCATGGCATGGACACTTTTACACCGGAAGCGACTGATGATAGGCAGCGGACTTGTTTTAGAAAAATGCTGTTACTCGACGTACATATGTGCGATACAGTTCAGTCAAATATCTGAACACATTGAGAAAAAGCTTGTCGGTGTGAATCTGCGTTACATAGATTTGCAACGATAGATGCGTTCATCCGAGGACGTTTTGTAGGAGAAGAAGTTAACCCGAGTTCTAATAACACTAATTGACAATTGGCAATCGAATGTAAGGAATATTTAAAAATTTGTACCTCTTGATGCATTTGAAGTCGGTCGGAAGTTCGGTAGCCTACGTTGAACGGTACAATGAACGCACCACAAGAAGTTCGAGGGTTTTAACACTGTCCTAAAATACTAAATGAGCAGAATTCGGCTACGCACGTCTCGAATGATAATGCACTTTGAATATATTATAGGATGCATTGATAAGTTTACTACACTTCGCAGTTGAGAAGTATATCGGTTGGACTTTAATAATAATACGCGTACGCTGTTGACATGAAATCATCATCATCAACAACCACCAGCCTTTAGTAATCCACTACTGGGCACAGGCCTTTTGTACCTTTAGTACCTAGTAGCAACCTTCAGCAGTCCTTAAACAAGAGATTTTGGCGTATATACCACACTGGCCAGACGAGTTGGTAGCGAGCCAGCCTAGCCGCAGCTGGGTCTGCGGTAGGAGTGCAACATCGCGATACCAACGTTACGCTAATGAAGTGTTCTGTGGTCTCGCCTTCCCCATGAAGCCCGTGGCACCGCTGATGAGCACCTCTCTACCGGCGCAGAAGCGCAGCAGCTGCGGCTCTTGTTTTGTGGGGCACTCCGCCATGGCACTATAACTTTCGACACAAAGAATTTAAGGCATTAATTATATAGAGATAGGCCACAATAATCCGGGTAAGATACGTGCTTGATGCTATTGACGACAGCCGAAGGGCTTGTACACTTTGATTTCGATCGTATTCAGGTACATAAAAATTCACAACAAATATGCATGAAAGTCGAAACACAAGCGCGTCTCGGATGGACCTTTTACCCGATGTGTGTGTGCGTTTAGGTCGGAGTAATTTATAAGCGGGAACACTACATGTAAATGCATGTTGTACATGAAATGTGTACAATCAAAATACAGCTGTTTAAACTACGTCGTACATTGTACACATTTATAAAATATTATTTTAATGGACGACTACTCGAAGACAAACGTAAATAAAAAAAGCTAAGCCGACAATAAAAAAAAAACAAACGAATTCTCTCTGATTAGAAACACTAGATGCAAAAATAATATAATTATTTATTTGTTAAAAGTGCACAATTTTTTCTGATCACTTAAACCATAAGTTTCACTTGATAACTATACTTAGATATTTATTCATTTCTTAATATATTAAAGTTTGAGAAACCAACAGCTACAAAAAATCAAATGACAGTTTTATACGCAACATCAAATTAATTATAGATTATCACAAGTAGCTGCATTACAAGCTAATAGAAGATCTGGAATACTAAATAACACAAAACTACACCCTCACCCGGGCTCACCCGACCGGGGCAGCACTATCCTCTCACGGAAGGCCAACGTAAAGAGACAGCAACCGTGTTGTCGTGTTTCGTTGGTGAGTGCGAGACCGCAGGCTCATTGATGTAGGAGTCATGCCGTTTATGTACCGAAGCGTTACGTGAAAAGCATCTCACTAGGCCGCCATAGTGTAGATCACCACACAGCATTGTTTGCATTTGCAATGAGTATGGTGACCACAACCCTTGGATTCTATTCATCCATTCCATCAAGTAGAGTAGAAAAATTTTGACAGGTTCTTAATATGAAAAAAAAATCCCGGTGTTAAAGAACTTACTCGCTCGCAACGCCACTGAATAAATATTCTCATGTAAATAGAATTTTTTGAGAGAGCTTTACGTTCATTTGAACGTAATTATAAAATTATTTTATGTATCTTACTTACCAATAAAGCAGTTTACTTTTTTAAGTAATTATGAGTTATTCACTAAGTTGCTATATGACAATTCTTGTCTATACCTAAATACCTATGACTTTATGTAAATAATTAACCGTTAAATCATCTAAGATCTTGTTGGAGACCTACCGGTGTACAAACTGGATCACCCACTATAAGTCCAGAGAGTGGCCCGAAAGGATTACCATACGAAAAATATGTGTAGTTAATGCAATACTTAGTTTATTTAATATTTAATGACAGTATCACATACCTCGTATATAGTGTCTACAGCTGCAAGAGCTACCTTGCCTTCAAAAAGCTCTGAAAATGGACGAAGATGAGTTCGAGCTAACTAGTTAACAGACTCGGTTGCACGTTTGGGCACGCTTAAGTATATTTCACTTATCTGATGGTTCCAGTTGCTTTTAACGACTGTGTGTATGAGAGGTCTCGCTTACACTGCTAAGGATATCAAAAAACCATCGTTTATATTAAAAATGTACAAACTTAAATAACAAACGCGAATAGTATTGTTAAGGTTAACTAGACATGGCCCCAAAATAAATTAATATTAATTGTATTAATTGTCCTTGCGTCGTAAAGGGCTCTTTGAGAGATGAAATTAAAACAATTAGACTACGAGTTCATCTTGTCCGTCTGTCTGTCTGTCTGTCGAACCGATTGAAATCTGCACGCAGTCTTGGCAAGCAGTGGTTGGGAAATTAGGTGTAATTAAAATATTGACTTTTTTTTTATTGAGAGTATACGGTGCATATTTACAGTAAAATATAAACCAACAACTTATATTGCACTACCTCTTAAAATCGCAGTTTACAGTATAGGCACTTGAAGGGAAAAACAGCGCAAACAGAAAAACATACTACAGCGCCATCTCCATTGAAAACACATCGAACTACGGGGTATAATGAACTACGAAGCAACTACTAATCCTGTATCGCAAAATAGAGATTCTCGTGGTGATTAGCATACATATGTACAACATCCCTACATAAACCCTAGGGTCGCGGCCCGCCAGGCATGATCACCTCGCCTGGTCGGAGGATCCTCGGCTTTCTCCATACCCCTTAATAGTCACTTTATTCATTGCAATTTCTTATGTTTATTTTTCTTATTATTTTTATTTTATTCTGAGCCTACCAAAGTGACTACTACAGTACTCTGCCTAAAGAAGCCATACTCATTGCGAATGCAGGCAATGCAGTATGGGAACCCATTATATAGACCGTTTTGGTTGCCTAGTGAGATACTTTTTCTCACTTCGTTTACAGGACCCGGGATCACAGTGGCAGGAAAACACGTTCACTGGTAGGAAGTTCAGGGTTTTAACTGATTTGCGCATGAAGGAAGAGCTGAACTGTTTAGTTCAGGAGTGTATATCTACCATTCTAAAACGGTACCTTCCAAGGCCAGTACGAGTTGTTCTGTAGATCACGGGAGAAAGGGGGACCAGTTGGGAGAGTTCGTCAGAACACTCTTCATGATGAAGATGATAGAGGACTGCCACTGAGACAGAGTGCAAGGGGATGCACTTGCATCCCCCTGGTAGAAAAGAAAATACATAGAAAAAAATATTTATAACTTATTTCATAAATAAAGTTGATTTCATAGGTAAAGACCTAGTATACTTCTATATTTCATATTGGTATATAGTGTGTGTAAATGTAGTCGCACCCCTTGAAGAATTCTGTCGACGCCCATGCATAGAGGTGACATCTCTTCGCAACTGCAGAGACTAAGGGATTCAGTGGATTCAAGACTGTTGATAATGCGGATTATTCACCGCTGCAACCGACCTAACGCTTCCTGCAAATACTACTTACTCCACGTAGGAGCGAATCTGAAACTTATAAAAAAGACACAGATGCTCAAGGGAGAATAATTTTTCTTTTTTTTTTTTCTTTTTTTAAAAGAGACAACGCCCGCATTAGGAATAAATCCTGTGTCGCGGGGGACTTTACAAACATACAAGAAACGTACACAAAGAACACCCAGACTCAGAACAACAATTTGTGGATCACACAAAATGTTGTCCCATGTAGGATTTGAACCCACAACACTCAGCAAAGTAGAGAGCGGCGTGGCGACCGCTTAAACCACTAGGCCAATCGTGCAGTGCTAATTGTCACACTTTGTTCAGTATACCACGCTTCCAGAAGGCTACCCTAGTGACGCTTTCAATATACTTTCACGGTTTGAGATCCCGGTAGATATCTGGACCTGAATACTTAGTTTATCCTGTAGTGGAGTTAAGTGTTCTGAAAAGTGAGTACAAAATTAGAAAAGGAGATCCATTGCCGGGCCTAGGAGGGAGAGAGATCGAACGAATGTCATCAACATTGGAGAGTCTCCAGCCTGCGGAACATATGTACACGCTTGGAGTTCTTACAACTGGTAACCCACAAACAACTAAAGGAGACTCAGGTGGACACCATCCAAATTTATACAGACGGCAGTAAGATTGTGGAACAGGAATTAAACATAAAAATCACTACTGAAAATTTAAGAGCAATAATAGCAAGTAAGTATAGAAAGATATTCATAAAACATTGTACAGAAATAGTGAAGATAGTAAATAATAGAAATAAGGTAGATTAATAATATGATAACAAATAATATAAAATGTTCTATATAATTATAATTATTCTATATTACAGTAAGTAAGTACAGTATCATAAGCAAACTTAATACATATACGTATATAAGCAACAATGTAAACCCCTTCCACATGTGTATAGTGTTAATAAGTTAGACTGAAGGTAAAAATTAATGCACAAGTAGTATTAGTCAAGTAAGAAATCAATGTAAATATTATGTTAATTTTATTGTCCAAAAAGAAATAAAAATAAACGGTACGACAGAACAAAGCTCAACAAAGACTTCAAATTATAAATATTGGAGGTCCTAGGAAATAGGTTCAACACCCTGCGATGGCGGGAGCCTCTTGAAAGTTCGCTCCCCAGGCCGTGACCAATGTGTCATCGGCGTAACAAATTACGCCCAGAACCTAACCTAACCTAACCCAGTACCGCGCCCTTCGCTGCCGCGTAAATAGCACTTTTGAGTCGCTCCGTACCTCAAAAATCAAGTCGGTGGTAAAAGTTGCACAATCCATAAAGTGCTATACATCAAAAGATTTGTAATAGTGAGACCTACGCAATAGTGAAAACCGCGTGAAAATCGGACGAAAATTACCCTACTTTTCACAACAAAAACTGATTTTTGTGTCAACAAATTTGTGTTATAACGTGATTACCTCCGGAAGTAGATCGATAACCCATAGATTTTCAATTGTGGAAAGATATGTCTCGGTGAGGTCTATCTTTTGAGACCCCTCCCATAATTTTCCCGCGAAAATTAAAAAAGTTGTTGAACTTTTTCCGAAATAGGGTGTGGCCCTAGGTACCTTATCCTAAGGTGCTAGAAAGTCAAGTGACATGTCAAAAGATTCGTGACAATGAGACTAACATAACGGTGAAAACTGCGTGAAAATCAGGCTAAAAAAACTAAGTGGTTTTTCACAACAATAATAAAATTGCAATTTGAAGTTTGTTTACATCTTGATTATTTTCTAATCAAGATCGATAACCTACAAATTTTAAATTGTTGGAAGGCGCGTCTCGGCGAGACCTATCTTTTGAGACCCCTCTCAGATTTTGCCGGTGAAAATTGGAAAAGTTATAAACTTTTTTAAAAAAAAGGGTATGGTCGTGAAGTCCCTGATCCTAGGGTGTGAGAAGTGAAATATATACACCAAAATACTCAGGATCGCGAGTTCTGTGCAGCAGTGAAAACCCCGTGAAAATCCGGTGAAAATTGTGGATTTTCTTAAAATAAAAATAGTTCTGGGGGTTAAGTTCTGTGACAAAATTGTTAAAAACTCAATAGCTCTGGAAAACAATTAGTGATTCCGGTGTTTTCTGCTGTGGGAGGGTGCGTCTCGGGGAGATCTAACCTTTGAGACCCCTCTCAGATTTTTCAGGTGGAAATCGGAGAAGAAATAAAAGTTTTTCCGAACAGGGTGTGGCCACGAGGTCCTTGTTCCGGAGTGGCACACCGTGTGGTTTTAGTCGGTCCGATTCCGACATACCAGCCCGCCGTAAACCCCGGTGGGGTGACGGCCCAAGGGGGTTTCCACATGTAAAAAAAAAACCAAGACAGTATTCGAACATATTGTATATACATATATTGCGTTGGATCAGCTGTGAAAGCCTCCCTTTCTATTGGAGATCTGTTGTCCTAAAACAACTTGCAAGTTTCGTTTATTTATTTAATCAAAAACCATACGTGAGGCTCGTTGAGAAAAACTGCGACATTTGAAAATCATGAACGGTTAATGTTTTGAGTGTATCGGAAATGTTTTAATGAAAAAGGCTAAAAGCAATTCGATGTTAATTTTTTTAATTGTTAAGGTACTTTTGTATTTTTTTTAATTGTCGTTAAACGTGTACTATTAATAGAATTTGAGATATTTAAGTTTCTTTATTTTTAAGATGAATTTCTGACAAAGACATGCCATTACTTCTGTGTAGGTGAGTGAGTGTACCCACAGATGTTATGCTTTTGATGCAAATAATGTAAAACCTTTGATAGTGCCGTAAGGTGAATTCGGTCAATTTTAATTAAATTGTGGAATGTAAGTACCAGTTTGTTTGTTTAAGTTTTTTTCCAGTTGTGTTTCAAGAAATTCTACAAAGTGCTGAAATCAGAAGTACAAATTATAAAATTTGATATTTTTCTTGTATTCAAAAATGATGATATACAGTTATTACATAATGTTACACATGTGTAGGTCAGGATGTATGGATAACGAACAAGTTTGTGCTGATGCTTCCATGTTAGATTGGAAGAATGTAGCAGCAGCTATCGTTTTGAACGTTGTTGATTTGATATTGTCCGTCACCTCTGGCTAGCGATTGAAGTAAAAAGACAAGGCGTACAAAGTGTCCACCGGACCAGAAATAAAAAAAAAGAATTCGTACTCCATTTATGCTCCAAATAAAATATAATGGTTACTGATGCTTATTTATTTATCAATAGACACAGTTGTTATTAAAGACATTTATTTCGAATTTTATTACGAAAGCAGAAGACAAACTTTAGAAGTCACCTCATAAAATACTTGCATGACATTTACTTAAGAACCTTTACTTCAGTTCTGACGACTTTTTTGATAATTTTATGTTGCCTGCAAAATAATCTTTTCCCCATCACTCCAGGTGCGTTTTCTTTTAAAATTTAAAAACTTTGTGACTTAGCTAATAACCGCTAAATGGACATCCAATAACCACAAAATGAACAAACTCTTTTTAAAACTTTTATTTTTTTTAGTAGCACTGAGAGGGAAGTATTCCCGTAGTATACTCGTAACAGATAAGTATATTTGTTAGTTTTTATTTATCAATCATCCACGGTCTTTAACAACTCTCTGCAGGAAGTAGGCCTCTCCTTAGTAAGGAGGTTTCTTATTACTTTTAATAAAAATTAGTTGATTAAGAAGTAAACTGAGTAGCTCTTCTCTGTTCTTGAGAAGTTTTGTGTTCTTATGTAGTTTTCAATTTAGTTTAGTGTTATTTTAATATTAGCTGATAGAGATACTGCCTGCAGCTGTATGGAAGTTTCGAATTAGATCACTTGACTTGGTCTGCTGACGCACACTCTGGATCTGAAAACAGTTTCTATTAAATGATATCACCATTGCACAATGTAATGGCATCACCATTCACCGTTCTTGTCTAATCCTTTTTTTTTTTTTTTTAACCTGTGGAAACCCCCTCGGGCCGTCACCCCACCGGGGCTTACGGCGGGGTGGTGTGTTGGAATCGGACCGACTAAAAACACACGGTGTGCCACTCTGCGCCTGAGATAGGAGGGATCCGGGAACCGCTGCTATTACGACATCCAGATCCCTTCCAGCGCCTGCCCGCTACCGCGGGCACCATCTATGGGTAAACTCTCAATTTTAGGCGACGTACGGCACACGCGGACGTCGCCTCCATGCGGCTGGCCATTATAGCGGGCGGAGGGGAAAACCTGTCCCGTCCACCCGTGGCCACACTCAAGGCGGCATTAAGGCGGCACTCAAGCGCTGGTATACGCGCCTCCGCCGCCCGGCTCGCCGGCGGCGAATTGGGTCCGAGTGGATATCGTTCCCCCGGGCCTTCTCCGCCGCCTCCTTCCGCGAAATTACGTCTTCGCAGAAGGTTGTGACCGCGGTAAAACAACTTAAGCTACCGGCCATGGAGCGTATGACGGCCGGTAGCGAGAGATCTCCTCCAATAACTGCAGTGAGGACCCCACGCTGCGCCTCGCAGGCGGAACAAACCGCTAGCGTGTGCTGAGCCGAGTCCTCACTGCAGTCGCAGTGGTGACAGGCGGGACTCAATTCCCTCCTGGTGACCGAGTGCAGATACTTCCCGAAGCAACTATGCCCGGAAAGGACCTGCGTCAGTCCTTTCCAGAAGGAAAGGGTCCCGTGCTGCCGCCCCGCCCACTCGGCGATGACTGGCTGAAGAGCCTCCACGAGGGCAAAGCCAGCACGTGGAGTCTCCAACCGGAACGACCAACGAGCCATCGTGGCTCGACGAGCGGCCTCACGCCACTCGTGTATCTCCTCGGGTGGGGGCCGTATGCCGCTACCCGCCCGGAAGTCAGGCGTCCGCCGATAAACTTCGGTGAGCACTTCCGCCTCCAAATCCCGCGGGGGAGTTCCGGCCAAGGCGCACGCCGCCTCCGTCGATACGGTGGGGTAACCGCGTATGGCTCTAACCGCCAATATCCTCTGAGGGCGCCAGAGGCGAGCCCTATTCTGGGCGGTCAGAGCCGCCGCCCACACCGGTGCACCATACAGCGCCATTTTTTTTTTTTTTTTTTTTTTTTTTTTGTTTAAAAAGACAACGCCCGCATTAGGAATAAATCCTGTGTCGCAGGGGACTTTACAAACATACAAGAAACGGACACAAAGAACACCCAGACTCAGAACAGCAATTTGTGGATCACACAAAGTGTTGTCCCATGTAGGATTTGAACCCACAACACTCAGCGAAGTGGAGAGCGGCGTGGCGACCGCTTAAACCACTAGGCCAATCGTGCAGTCGATTGACCGAACAACCCCCGTGTATAGCCGTCTCGTCGCGACGCTGGCTCCACCCAAATTGGGCAAAAGTCGCCCAAGAGCAGAAGCAGCGCCGACCAGCTTTGGAGTAAGCTGTCGGAAGTGCTCGTCGAAGAGCCACCTGCCGTCGAGGATCAGGCCCAGATACTTCATCTGGGCCTTAATCGGTACGAGGACCGAATTGACTACGATAGAGGCGCCGGGGGGTGGATCACGACGGGGCCCATGAAACAAAAGGGCTTCTGTCTTATCTAGGGCCACCCGTAAACCCAGCGCCTCAATGCGCCCGACCACCAAAGAGACTCCCACGGTGGCCAGGCGCGCCGCCTCTTGAAAGTTCGCCCCCCGGGCTGTGACAAATGTGTCATCGGCGTAATAAATTACGCCCAGCCCGAGGGGTAGACGACCTCGAAGGGCCCAGTCGTATCCCATATTCCACAGGAGTAGTCCGAGGACGGACCCCTGTGGAACACCGCACGACATGGGCCGCCGCCTCAGAATACCATCTCGGTCCTCGTACACGACGGTACGCTCCTTCAGATAGTCTGCCACAAGCCGCCTCAGGTACTCAGTTAAATGGCAGACTGTTAAATGCGTTGGCGATGTCCAACGACACCGCCAACAACACGCCGCCACAGCTCACCGCTTCTTCGGTAACGGCCCTCAGGCGCAACACAGCATCGACTGTCGAACGCCCCGCTCGAAAACCGAATTGGGCGTCCGACGGATCGGGGCCCACCTCGCAGAGGTGCCGGACGATGCGAGCAGAGATTATCCTCTCAAAAAGTTTATCCGCCTCGTTCAGCAACACGATGGGCCTATAGGCCGCCACCGAATCAGCAGGCCGTCCCGGCATCCTCGAAAGGACCAGCTTCCCGCTTTTCCAGCACTCAGGGAAGCGTCCCGATGCCATGCTGGAGTCCAGGACTTCCCTGAGGCGGTCCAACATGTGTTCGAGGGCTCGGGCCAGTGCTTGGGCAGGTATCCCGTCTGGCCCAGGGCCAGTGTTCTTAGAGCGGATCCGTAGAACAACTGCCCCTATCTCCGATTCCCTGACGGGCGGCACGCCGCCTTCGTCGTCCCCGACCAAAAAGACCATCGATGGCGGCGTGTGCACCGCTCGCTGCGGGAAAAGGCCCTCGACCACTTCCTGCAGGAAGCTGAGTTGGAGGGTCCCTGTAAGGGGGGAGCCCGACGCGCGGAGCTTTTGTCGCGCCGCACGATAAGGGCGACCCCAGGGGTCACGATCTAGACCCTCCAGCATTTCCTTTCGCTTAATTTCTTTGGCGCGGCTGATGGCCAGCTTCAGAGTTTTCCGCGCCTCTCGGTACTCCTCATGAAGCCGGTCCTCCCCGCCTTCTTCGCGGTGTCGCCGACAACTACGGGTGTAGGACCTCCGGGCACGAGTACAGGCCGCGCGGAGGTCCGCCAACTCCTGGGACCCCCAGTAAACCTTCTTCCGTGGTTATTGTCTAATCCTAAACCAACGTATATAACTTCCGTGGCTACTCATTCCAGTTTCAAAGACTGCAATTTAGCTATTACACCACATAATAAATACTGATTTAAGCTTTTTTTATTCATTGGTGTATGTACGTGTAGACACGTATCAATACTTGTCTACACGTAGCTACTCGTAGAAAGTTCACGGGTAAGTGGTCCCTTCAACGACATCATCTTAGTATAAATAACACATATTCCTCTGAAATTGTTTAGTAACAAAATTCATCCGCATCAGTAAGTTGTATAAGAAATCATCCACCATACGCAGGGCTGGTTGCGACCATCCAGGAACCTGTACATTTGTTGTTATCGCAAAAAAATTAGTTAAATTGTATTGTGTATGTATGCTATTATGAAAAAGATTGCTCAATCTTGAGCTACTGTTCTTAGGCATCAACATGTTGTGTATATATACGTATTGTGTAATATTTTGGTGAACCTGCTAAGTGAGAACGTTAATCGTCGCCGGGTTCCGGCCATACGAGGCTTTCAATCCAGGGCAGATAGTGTGACACGCGCGTGTACATGCCCGCTGTGCCGAGCACGCCGCAGTCCTTGCCGAATGACGTCACGCCCACCACTGTGTACAGACACTTGTGGTTGTTACTCTGCAGGGGCCCGCCGCTGTCACCCTTGACACACATACAGATACGATTAGTTTAACTCCACTACAAACATACAGACGGACGCTCCGTTGATACTTAGCAGCTCCGGGCGAATCTTTAGGTTTTGAAACTACTTCAAAGACTGGAGGAAGCTTTTACTTTGTTATTTATAATGTTGAAATTACTATTAAGGGTAACAAATTAAGGAATGAAGATTTTTTATCATAATTCATTATCATAAAAAAAAGTTAAACATACGTAATGAAACATATTCCTTACGAGAAGTAGGTATATTTTCTCAGTTTTTCTTTTCAAACCGTTATTGACCTTTAACATTGTGACTTTTTTACGTGACATTTATATCTACGCCTTCAATGTTAGTTATTAAATTAATTAGTTTACATCGTATCTGGCATAAAAAGTACACTTGTGTGTTGTACTTACTTGACAAGTGTCAACGATTTCGGTGTCGGAGCCGTAGCACATCTGCGTCTGGCGGTCAAAACCGCGCGGTAGGTGGCGATGCCGCGTGTACAATTCACCACATCTTGTTTCGTTGAACTCATACAAATTTACCTAAAGCAACGTGCTGTGTTTACAACAACTTCTTTCAATGTGCGTTCAGAGTGAAATGCTCAGAAAAAAACTTCAAAAATTTTAGTAATAGTTTTGCAGGGCAGAGATAATTAAATTCAGTTCCATAAGTTTGGGCCCAACCTTCACCGATTTTGGTATTGTAAATAGGTATATTATCAATCAGCTATCATTGTACAATGGTTTCTGCATCTTATGCTACCTAATGCTAATAAAACGTAAAAATACGCTAGTCTTTCAACGACATTGACTTTTTTCAACCATCATTAAAGGTATTAAAAGCAGGTACTATCATCTAACATTTTTTTGAGGAGCAATTTTATAAAAAAACTTGCAAAGGGTTACTTAATCAATTTATAAGGTTTTGCAATCTACAACCAAAGATATATACTTCGCATGGTATTTTCGAGTTTAGGTATCAAACGACAGACAGTGAGATACGAACCACTTGCAGGGTGTCTGCTACGGCTTGCTTGTAGCCCAGCTGCCCCCAACCAGATGCTTCAGCGCTTCTTTCAGTTTTGTCGCCATCGTCCAGGCATGCAGGTAGTAAATCCTTACCGAAGACTATTCTACAATTATGTTTTTATGACAAGTGTATTTGATTACTGCAGCCAGTAGACATTGACAACTCAAGAGCCAAAAACGTGTTGCCGTACTTTGAGTTTCTGCTCTTTGAGTCAAAGGTTTTTCTTTTAGTTATTAGCCACCAAAAATGACTGTACTATGCCATATGGAAAACATGAGTAGAATTCAAGACTGGTGGTCAACATCCTTATTGCGAATGTGGATACATAAAAGGTTATTATCGTACGGTTTGGGCTCCGATGACCTCACTCGGTCGGTGACTAGCAATGTAAAAATTAGTTAACACTGATTTTCTGTAAGCCCGTATGACATTAATTAGGTTGAGGCAGCTCATTTGAAACATGACAGTCATGTTTCGGCAATCATCTAACAGTATTATCTTCATTATATTTCAAGGAATAAGAAATAGAGTTGTAGTCTGTTATTAAAATCATCATGTCTCTATCTGAAGTTAGTTATTTGTAGTGAACATAAGAGAAAAATATACTAAATGACTTTATATGAAATATGTAATAACTAATATCTGAATATTTATTACTGAAAGCATGATATGTGTATTGTACACTTACTCGATGCTCGTCTCGAGGAGCGCGATGTCATGGTACTTGTACGGCGGCTTGTACTCAGGGTGTGCCACTATTCTCGTTATGTTGTATATCTTCCATTGGTCCATGGGGTCGGAGCGCTTCAGCAGCCCCAGCGCCGCGAACTTTATTGAACCACTGTATTACATCAGCTTGTCAACAATAGAATATAAACATTATAGGAATGAAAAATGAGTATATAGCGGTGTATTGATGCGTAGCAGGGACACACTAAGCACAGAGTGCCGTTTTTAACTGAGTAGAATATACTTGCTAGGTGCGTGTGTAGGTGCAGTGCGCAGCGGTGAGGATGAACCGCTCGCTGATGACGGAGCCGCCACACAGCCATTGCGCCGACGCCACGTCCTCACCGTAACCGAGCAGCGCCTTTATGATCACAAATATAAAACTGTTATTCTCATCTTTTTCACTTATCTTTCTTTTACTTGTGGCTAAGATTCCAAAGGGTCAAGGAGGGCCCTTGTATGTGTTGGGAATGAAGGGGACTATGACTACAGTAGCATGAACAGTACTCATAGTATTTATTCTGAGGCAATTATCATTATTTTTTATGATTTGCAGTAACAATACCTACATTAGAAATGACTTCATACATACCACTGAAACAAAATAGCTAAAATTTTTAAGGAGAAACCACAACATATTCTTTCTAGGGTTTTTGTAAAAAGATAACTGCTACATACCATGTGCGGGAATTCCCAACGCTGCGCATTTCTTCCCCCCACCGCCAGAGCCACGCGAAACCCGAACTCGTGACATTTTTTCTCTTCCTCCCAAG
The DNA here is from genome assembly GCA_949316085.1 of Hypercompe scribonia. Classification (NCBI taxonomy): domain Eukaryota; kingdom Metazoa; phylum Arthropoda; class Insecta; order Lepidoptera; family Erebidae; genus Hypercompe; species Hypercompe scribonia. Next base: position 113,031 of record OX438993.1, read on the forward strand.
TCTTTATTATGTGAACATTTCCTACACCTCGGCAAGGATACGGAAGTCTTTTGAAGTAATCATAGCATTCTGGAATATGTTGATTAATTTAGTATGTCACCTACGTATATCACCTAATATGTTACTGATCTAGAATAAAAATAAAAATTGACAACTCACAATCACAGCAAAGCACACCTTAATATATATATAATCTTGTAATTGAGTGGCATCACATCTGGGTCGTGATCACACTGAAGGCCATAATAATATAATGGCAGAAAAAGAACCGTTTCCTAGAATATTAAACCTCTCTCTAAAGCAAAACATCCCAACAACATCGAGGAGTTGTTAACCAATGAAAAATAAATTTTATTTTATTTCACGTAGAATCACCAATCGTTACAACAATGTACAAACAATTACATACATATATGTATGTAATTTCACAAGTAAAGGGCAGTTTTCTTTCAATTGTTTAACTATTTACAGTGAATACAGTATGCAATTCAGTCCAGTTAAAGTGGAGAGAATCATACAATTATACAAAAAAATGAAATAAGAAACAAACATAAACTACAAAATCTATTAAATCAAACAATATAAAACAAAATAACAATAAACAAGTCACGTTAGGTCTTTTTCTAGTAAAATACAAATAAACAAACAATCAACAAAAAAATAATCGAATTAAAATAAATTGAAATTAAATCAAATTAACAAATAAATTAACAATCGAAAAATTTCAGATTAGAAAATTAAAATCAGGATAAATCTAAATATATATAGGATGATTTTTTAAGTTATTTTTTTTTAAATCAAATAAGAGACTCAAATTTGCATTATGTTTAAAATTTTTATTGAAATCGACAAATTGGCCTTTGCCATTTATGTTTTAAAGATAACTTCATGTAAATGTCCGCGGCTCCGTTTCAAATGGTCCATTCTGAAGCATTTCGGCCGATATTTCACGAATAACGCGTGTTATATTGTCCTGCAAGGCATCAATCGTTTTCAGCTTGTCCACATAGACTAACGACTTCACATAACCCCTCAAGAAATAATCAAGGGGCGTCAAATCAAATGATCTTGGCGGCCAACTCACACGGCCATTTCGAGAGATAAGCTGCTCACCAAATTCACCCTTCAAAGTGACCATTGTTTCACGAGGTGTGTGGCATGTGGTGCCATCTGGATGAAACCACATGTCAACTAAGTTCAACTCAGCCAACCGAGGTAAAAAAAAGTCGAGTACCATAGCTCGATACCGTTCGCCGTTGACGGTAACGTTTCTTCCACGGTCGTCTTTGAAGAGAAATGGACCGATGATGCCACCAGCCCATAAACCACAACAAACTGTCGTTTTTTCGGGATGCATCGGTAATTCTTGAGTGGCATGTGGCTGTTCATCACTCCAGATATGACAGTTTTGCTAGTTTACGTATCCGTTGAACCAGAAATGAGCCTCATCGCTGAACAAAATGTATCGAAAAAACAGCGTATTTTTTTGGAGTTGTTGTAAGGCCCATTCACCAAAACTTAGACGTTGTGATAAATCATTCGGCGTCAATTCGTTTAGGAGTTGTATTTTATAGGCTTTTAAATCTAAATCGACACGTAAAATTTTGCATATGGCTGAGTAACACATGCCCAATTGCTGAAAACGGTGACGAATTGACATTTCACGATTCTCATTAACACTGGACGCTACGACTGCAATATTCTCTTCGGTACGCACTGTACGCATGCGAGTCGATGGTTTAATGTCCAACAAAGTAAATTTGGTGATAACAACATGAATTTTGGATTCCTCAGTTCGATTATGACGACCATAATATGGTCGTAATAAACGATGCATAATTTTCACAGAGCATCAATTTTTATAATAAATTTCAACAATTTGCAATCGTTGCTCGCTTGTAAGTCTTTCCATAATGAAATGGCAGAGTATATTGAAAAGTTTTTACATTTACAGTAGACGTTTGGACGCCATTAACAACCAGTTCTGCTAACCTGAAAAGCTTAACTCTTAAAAAATCACTCTTTATAACTCAAAGGTGACTGACTGACTGACATAGTGATCTATCAACGCACAGCCCAAACCACTGAACGGATCAGGCTGAAATTTGGTATGCTGGTAGATGTTATGACGTAAGCATCCATTAAGAAAGGATTTTGATCAATTCTACCCCCAAGGGGATAAAATAGGGGTTAAAAGTTTGTATGAAAATTTGTCAATTTGAAACCGATCAAGTTGAGACTTTGCATGCATAAAGCTACTATGACATACGCATCTAATAAAAAGGAATTTTGATAAATTCCACCCCTAAGGGGATAAAATAAAGGATGAAAGTTTGTATAAATCTTCTTAGATTTTCGACTGATTGAACTGAAATTAAAGATTAAAGCTACTATGATGAAGACGTCCGTTTAAATAAGATTTTCATAAATTCAACCCCAATGGGGATAAAATAAGGGATGGTGGAGGATGTAAATGTTTGTGGTCTGAACCTGTCAATACCTAATGGAACGAATAAATTAAGACAAACAAAATAATTTTTAGTTCTAAATGTTGACAATAGATGATATTAGTAGTATTTAACACGCTATCGTTTTGTTTTCACTGAGTTACATATACCCGATGATGAGTGGCCGCCGTATTTAATAGTACATACTATACCTAAATATTTTTAAATTTTGGCAGCACTTTGTCAAATACTGCATATGATTCTAGAGTTTTGTGCTATCATTTTATTGTTCTGCCAGGTTTCCGACCCCTTATGTCTTTGGGCAAAATACAGAGAATAACTTTTTGAAGACTAAAAACAATTGGAAAGGCAAGGTGACGTAGATGTAGAGCACTCATCGGACCTGATATTTAACAAATGCCTGTCGGTATTAGAGGATACCGTATTATCATTACGCGGCCGTCATCTTAAAGAGTATGGATTACCTCAGCCAATAATATCAATATATTTTGAAAATAGAGAGTACGTGAAGGAGACCAGTTATGATACAGTGGCCATAGAACACGTGGTAAGAAAAAATAAAGCATCCTTGAATGACGAGCAACAGGAAGTTTACATTAAAATTATTATAAGTGTAGGTGCAAATGACGGTCAAATATTCTTCTTAGACGATACAGTTGGAACTGGTAAAACTTTCCTTATTAATTTACTTTTGGCGAAAGTAAGAAATACTCACGGCATTGTCCGGGCTGTGGCGTCATCTGGCACAGCTACTTTTAAGTTACCACTCAATTTGATCACTACTGAGACTCCCATTTGCAACATCTCCAAACAAAGTAATTTTGCTGAAGTTTTAAAGAGTACAAAAATAATCGTGTGGGACGAAATAACGATGGCTCATAAAGGTGGTATTGAAGCCTTAAACAGATCACTAAGGGATATAAGGGGTAGTACAAAATTAATGGGTGGCGTAACAGTTTTGCTGGCCGGAAACTTTCGGTGGACTCTACCAGTGGTGCCAAAAGGAACCAGAGTTGACGAAGTAAAGTCATGCATTAAGAAATCTAACTTGTGATCCCAGGTTAATATTCTTAAGCTCTCTAAAAATATGAGAGCATATTTGAGTGGGTATTAGTCTGCTGGTAGATTTTCAGATCTCTTTCTTAAAATCGATTTTAGTGATTTTCCATCGTTTAATGGAATGATAACCATCCCGGCAGAACTGTGCACAGTTGCTACTACGGTTCAAGAACTGCTGTCTAAATTTTATCCAGGCATTATTCATATACATGACAAGACTATTGAATGGTTATGTGAGCGTGCTATACTTACTCCAAAGAACGATCAAGCAGCAATTATCAACAGTATCCTGCTCCTGTCGTTTGAGGGTGAAGAAAAGGTCTATACTTCGATTGATACGGTGGTTAATACAGATGACGCTACTAATTACCCTGTAGAATTTTTAAATTCATTGAAACCGTCAAGTTTGCTTTATCATAAGCTTATTCTGCGTGTGGGCACTCCAATCAGGTTGTTACGAAATTTAAAACCACCAAACTTTGTAACGGTACGAGACTGCATGTGAAAGTGTCACATCGCAATATAGTGGCAACCACTATATTAACTGGGGGTATAAAAGGAGAAACTGTATTTATACCTCGAATCTCATTAATACCTAATGATATCCCGTTCGAATTTAAGCGATTACAATTGCCCCTAAAAGTCTGCTGTGCCATGACAATAAACAAATCTCAGAGGTAAACTCTCAAATTGCGGGTATTGACTTGAGAGAACATTGCTTCTCTCATGGATAGTTTTATGTTGCTTGCTCACAAGTAAGTTCACCCAATAGCTTGATAGTTTTAGCACCTGATGACAGATTAGTTAAGAATATTGTGTACAAAGAAGTTATGTAGGTCGTAATTTTTTACAAACGCTAAACAAAAGTAAAGCCGCAAAAACTATACCTAATTAATAATAATACTTCTTAACGCGAGCGAAGCCGCGAGCAAAAGCTAGTTTAAAATAAAATGACATGAAATATTCCAACTCAGTTAGGACCTGTGTTCGAAGATACGTTTTTTAAATTTTCTGAAGGAATTACTAAACATATTTATGTCAAACGCAATTGTGACTACATCATTATATTGCCTCGATAATCTCGCAAAAGGTGAGTGTATGCCTAAGTTTGTGCTAGGGTGATGAATTTCAAACTCAGAACAAGGATGGCGTGGTTCTCGATGAAACTTTTATGCAAAACTTGCTGAGAAAATGGTACAATTGGCTTTATTATTAAAAGTTTACGTAGGAAAGTGAAATCAGCAACTGCGCGACGAGATTCGAGAGATACAAGATTAAAGTGCTTAAATCTATCCTCGTATGATGTAATTGAGCCACTGATATTATATATTGATATAGATTCGAATCAATCTTTTTTGTATGTTTCCTATCCTAATCCTGACCTGATAGTTGGATTCCAAGATGTATTATTATATTCCGTGCAGGCTTGCAAATAAGTGTCATACAGGATGGGCCAAGAATTCGTTAACATTTGATTTGATTGATTAGTATCCCGCTCAAACAAATAATGTGCGGGGCGTGGGAACGGTCTGATCACTAGTTCTTTTCCCGGAAATTTTTCGCAATGGATCGCTTCACGGGACCGCAGCGTGCTTAACGTGTGAAATAATTTTATTTAAGCAACAGTGCGCTTATTACTGTAAGATGCTTGTTTTACATTGAATACGATTTACATAATTTAAATCAGTGTTCGAGTGCTCCTTTACTAAAGAAATGGGTAAAGAAGTTCGACGAGACGGGACCTACGCTAAATATAAAGCAAACTGGAGACACACAGACTTTTCGGACCGAAGAAAACGTGCAGCAATTTGTCTCTTCTGTTCAAAATAACCTAGATTTACCGACGCGCATTATCGTGCACATCACTACGCCGTATTTTTAAACAACATTTGAAATTACAGCCACATAAGATCCAGATAGTGCAGGAACTAAAATTTTTAAATTTGCGCAAGTCGTATACCGAAACAATGTTAGAACGATTCAGTAATTTTGACATCAACATCTTATTTTTTGACGAAGCCCATTTTCGCCTCAACGGATATATAAACAAACAGAATTACAGGTATTGTAGCAGTGAAATTCCCAAACCTAAACACGAGAGGCCCCTTTATTTTCCCAAGGTAACTTGGACTCTACTTTTTCGAAGATTTGCGCAGAGGTTCGGTTACTGTTAATTCTGCTGAATATGTGAAAATCTTACGCTAATGGAATTTGCTAGCTATAATCGTAACACATGGTTTCAAAAAGATGGAAGAGTCCAAATCTATCCCCTGCAGACTTCTTTTTATGGGGTTATTTGAAAAATAGTGTCTACTTCAACAATCCAAATACACTTCGTCAACTAAAATAAAAAATCAGCAAAGATAAGTCGGCGATCTCGCGGTCTCTTTGCCTACGAGTTTTCGAAAATTTCGGTGCTCGCTTAGAAGAGTGCAAACGTCGAGACGATAGTCATTTAGACGATGTAATTTTTGAAAATTAATTCCAACTAATTAGCTTTCTTGTAAATAAACAATTTTTGTAATATATACAATGGTTTTTTTTCAAATGTTAACTTAGTCGTGGCCCATCTTGTATAAGAGCAGTGCAGTCGATGACCTCCAAAATTGCTTTGATGATATTAGAATAAGCCCAAGATCACGAGACGCTGCACTAATAGTTATACTGTGAACTGTAATTCATTGTCTATTATATAAGTACCCAAATCTCTGATAGTGTACACTTCTCAAAGTTTGTTATGTAGCATTTTATATATGGACTAGCAATTATTACGTTTACTGTAAAATTTTATGTACTATAGTTTAGATAAATTTTGTTCACTGTACACCATTAGTACAAACTATTTATATCTATTTGAAAAAAATGAGAATCCTATTCAGTATTTATTGCGCGTAATACCTTAAGATTATCGACGAAGAGGTAAGCTGTTGAATGTTTAAAAACTTCTAAGTAATTAACAAAATAAAAAGAAAGTAGGTCCAAATTTGAACCTTGCACAGCGGTACTCCCGATTTTACAAGATAGGGTTCGGATTCATCTCCATCTACAACAACTGTAGAAGGTCTATTACTTTGATAGGAATAATACCACTTCAGGCTTGTGTTGGTTATGCCTAGGGCTGTACTTTGTGAAAAACTATGCTGTGGTTTATCTTATCGAAGGTCTTCGAAAAATCAACATCTCTGGACGACTGTAGTTACTTCCGAAATATAGGTCACAAAATCGGTATTAGTCGCTTGTTTCGCTGTGAATCCATGCTGATTGTGAGATTAACAGTTTTTCACATGATTGTTAAATATTGGATTATACTAGTGATTCAAAGTCTTTTGATAATATGGACAAAATGGATATTTGGCGATAGGTAAAGATTAGTAAATTCTCACAATTTAGGAAATATTATTGATCTAATAGATGTATTATAAATATTGGCGAGTGGAGCAGACAGATAATGTGCACGTTAGGACCAATATATTGAAAGTATATTGTCAGGCTGAGCTCCTTTGTTTAGGTCTAGCCCAGTAAGGGTCATACTTATAGATTTTACACTTATTTAATAATCAATAATTTGTGGATAAAACGAACTAAGTATATTATTATCTTTTAGTTAGTCGCCTCTTACGATATGCAAGGAATGAATAGAGGTTGTTGAGAAATTAATAAATTTAATTGCAAAATTAACAAAATTATAATAAAATTTTGTAAATTATAAAAAATCTCATCAACTATAAGTAGGAATAAAATTGACAACTATCTGGGGGCTGGACAGTGCCCCCGCCAAGTCGAACAAAAAAGTGGTCTGGCCATGCAATCCTTTTCTCGAAGCAGTTTAGGTCATTTTTGACTCCTCTATAACTTCGTTATGGATAAAACTAAGTCTGAAATTTCAGTAGCCAAGCAGGCATTATATAAACAGGGTGTATTTCAAATTTCATTCAACTTGAGCAAGTAATTCGAAAATTATATCGAGTCAAAATTTCTTAATTTAGTCACTCATTCACCTGACCACTTACTGACCGATCATCTAAAGTCTAAGGCACTTCTAGCAGACTTAGAAGCCTAAAATTTAGGATACGATTAGTGTTTAGTGTGTGAATTAAGAAAAACTAAAATATTTCAATCATACAATAGCAATAATATAATATATTATAATCATACAATTATCAGAGATGCCTGGTCGACTGCCGATATGTCCAGGTGACGAGATGCCTATATGAAGCTGTAACAATCACCGTCCAAGTACAAGAAAAGAGCATAAGACCAATCCAATTGCATCGTGAGTTAAGATGGGGAGATATTATTTCTCCAAAACTGTTTACAGTCAGAAGACATCTTCAAAACGCTCGATTGGAACGGACATCAACATCGGAAGAAATGTTCAATAGTCTGGATGATTTTTCAAAACGAGTGGGACTGGGGATGAACATCGAAAAAAAGAAAATCATGCATAATAGATATGTATCCCCGAGTCTCGTAACCGTAAATGGCGCCTCTATCGGGGTTCTGCAAGAATATATCTACCTTGAATAAACTACTAAACTTGGCTGGTATAACTTCGATCGGTAGGTCGATAGAATAGGATACGTCTGGGCTGGTCAGCATATGGAAACTGCGTCAAATATTCGAGATGCCGATTCCACAATCCAAATTCCACAGACCAAAGTATTTGACCAGTGCGCCCTATCCCGAATGACACACAGAGCCGAGACTTGGATACTTACCATCGAACTGGTCCACAAGTTTAAAGTAGATCAGCGTACGCTGTAGCATGTGATGATTGCCGTTTCTCTAGCTGATAAAATTCGTAACGAGGTTATTCGATAGAGAACGAAAGTAACTGACATCATACGGAGAATCAGTACGCTGAAGTGGAAGAGGGCCGGCCATGTCTCCAGACAAACCAATAGTCGCTGGAGCTGAAGTGTACTAGAGTGGAGACCATGAATGGACAAATGTAGTGTAGAGCGACCTGCGGCGCGATGGACCGATGACTTGAAGAAGGTAGCTGACAGCGGATGGATGTGAATTGCCCAAGCCCGGGATGGTTGGTGGTCCTTGGGAGATATCTTCGTTCAGCAGTGGACGGCAATGACTTGATTTGATTTGAAAGTTAAACACGTTTACTCGCTACCGCGGTCTGAATCTTCATATTCTTTAAGTCTTCTAAACATTAGGAATTTTGTAATTATATCATATACAAGATGCTCCGGGAATGCGTGTATCATCTACATCTATTTATCTGAGGGAGACATTCGTTCAGCAGTGGACGGCGGTACGTTGACTTGAACAATTAACAAACATTTTCGAAGGATTGGTGAACAAAACCGTAGCTCAGTATTACACATTAAGTGAAAAAGGAAAAACATTAGAGTATTTAAATTATATTAACACTCTTAAAGCTCATTTCCAAGAGTTCTCAAAAATTGTAACATCAAAATCTCCGAAAAAAATTCATAGAGACAGGGAGAGCTTTGAGAAAAACTGTAGCTGAAGATCAAAAAGTAGCACTGGAAAAGGAAAGAGAAAAGCTACCTACAAAAATAAGAAACGATCATAAGACAGAGAGAGTGCGTTGTTAAGAAAATTCGTTGTTGGTTTACAAGAAGTAAAATGTTCCGGAAAGGAAAAAATTAAGACTACTTGTATCTACAAAAAGAAATGAGATACCATGAAAACAAAACTTGTCAATAAAATCAAGTCTCACGGCTCAGTTCTTCTACCGTAAACACTTGTGGGATCCATGTAATACCAATTAAGTTAATTATTTTTTGAGTGCCTACTATAAGAACCTTCTGTCTTAAGTTGTTACGTAATTATCTAACATTAACAACATCTTATAGTGACCATATCAATATTAAAAATCTTTGACGATTTAAATAAGTGGATTGACTTAGCAAATTCGCCTGCCAAAGCAGGGTTTAGCTTAACAAAATATGATCAATAATAAATACGTACTTGCCCTTGCGACAGAACCTTCCGTGTCGACCATCGTTGCGAGTGGACCTATAGCAGTATGGTCGAATCTGTGAACAAAGCAATTTATGTAAAACAGGTGGTAAACGACAAGTGGCTTCCACACACACGTATCCCTTCACGAATTCGTTACATACATTTAATGGATGATAAAGTAAGAATACATTTACTCAATTAAGTTACATTATTCTTTGAAATCGCCAATATTACAGGGCGTTCTGGCCTACCAGCATTGCTTAGCATCGCTTAACATCTAATCTTAGACCTTAGAGTAAGCACGGGGTTTCAATATATTAAATGACAGTAAAACTGATGATGTTATAAATCAAAAATACTTTTGTTTAGTAATTTTACAGAAAGGTGTTTTATCAACTCATTGAGATTTAGAAAATGATATAATATAAAATTAAAAACATTAAATGTCGTTTCTTTTCTTACAGGGCAAGTTAATTGTATTTCATCGACTATGTTGACCAATTCACAAATACTTTGTAAAATATTTTATAAAGCAACATTTACTGTCAGAAAATGGAAAAATTGAAGTTTACTTTTCAGTTAAAACCCACAATCGACGGAAAGTCTTCGACTGTGAAACAAGATGACATAATTTTCCTTATTCCTGGAGAATATGAAGTAGAAACATATCCAAACCTCAAAAACGTTCGTAACAGTGAAAAAAGATATCAAACTAGAAATATTTGGATAAAAACAACAGAGGCTATATTATAAACCAATGTTGATGAAGATGGTAATATGATTTTTCTGGACCAATTTCTAGAGAAAACACAATCAAAATCATTATGAGAATGTGCAGTATCAGAAGATTAAGTCAATTAAAGAAAATAGTATTGGCAAAATTAAAGAAAGATGTAGGCTATCATTCAGTGGATTCCTATTGGTTTCAAGTAGATATAAATATTGAAAAGGATAATAAAACAAATAAAGATCGACAATAATTCAGAATCGGAATATGAATTGCAACATGAAGATCAAATAAATTAACAGTGTTTTGATTGATCAAAGTAAGAACTCAATAAAAATGTTAAAGTATTTCCGATCTACGACTCAGGGTCTTGCGTCCCACTGATAAATTTGAAGTTATTAAAGATAAATAATACCTGTCATCCTAACAATACCAATTTGAAAACGATTATTGACATTAAAAAGGCAAAAGGCATAATCACATTTGAAATAGCCATTTTTGATATGGAATAAAAATAATGCTGAGACTGCACTACATTGTATAAAAGAGTTTTATCTAATTCAAAACAAAAACTTATAAAATAATCAAATCATATCTTTACCGCATACTTTAGTTATAAATTCACTTATAGGTTCAAGCTTATTTACAAATGAATATAAAATAATTTTAAAGGTAACGAAATAATAACAACATTAATAAGTGAACAAACATCTACTCACACATCTACTCGTAGTAATACATGTTTTGTTCGCGCGTCGGCTCGCACCTGGCTACCGGCCGGTGTACCTTACATTTATAATTCTCTTCATTATCTCGTCTGTGTATTTCCAATAGTTTGTAAAATTACATACTTCGTATAAATATAACTAATTATAGTTACTGGACGTTGGTTTGTGCGTTTTGTTATTGGTTAAGTGTTTTTTCCTATGTGAGTAAATTTATTTTAATTCTTAGTAAGAAATAAAAAACTTAATTAGAAAATATCAATACAAAGTAGTGACATAGTTTCTTGGGGAATAAACAAAACGGATCTAAATGTTAAGGAACTAAAATTTGATAATTTAGATGACTTTAATGAAGACTTCAGTGACGGAAACATCAAAGTTTGTGTGAATCATTTAGAATATCTAAAACAGATAGTAATTAACGTTAATTAACTTTGAAAAGTTAATTTGACTTTGCAAGCGATAAATTTAACGTAGGAAAGATAAGGGATTCTGAAGTACAGACAAAATATTACACATTCATATCAATACACAATAAAAGAAAAGTAGGAAATTGAAAACCAGATTGCACAACTATAGGAAAAAAAAATGTAATAGAAGAATCATATAGCTCATTTGCAGCACCAATCTCGTTAGCTTATAAAAGAAATGAAAATAAAACATCAAAATTGTACATTGATTTTCGAGAGTTATCTCAACACTGGACTTAAACTCGGCATTTATTGTTATTATTATTGTTTTTTCCTCTGCATGGCACAGATATACACAAAACTGCATTTGTGACACATGTGATTTATGAACGTAACAATATGATTGATCTTAATCTTAATTGTCAGTATACCGTATTCTAAAAAAGCAATGATTAGCCATCAAAGGCCTACCTAGTCGAGACCCTGTCAAATTGTCCATGTGGATCTGTGTGGCCCCATGAAAGTGACATCTGTTAGTTTCAAGATATTACTTGTTGATTAGAGATGATTATACTCACTACGGAATAGATCACTATCATCATCATCTCAGCCAAAAGCCAGCCACTACTGGACATAGACTTCCCCCAAGGTTCTCCACAACAGCTGGTCCCGTGCCGCCCGCATCCAAAAGTTTCCCGTGACCTTCACCAGGTCGTCGGAGCACCTTGTGGGGGACCTACCAATGCTGCGTTTCTCAGTACGCAGTCGCCACTCCAGAAATTTATGACCCCATCGGCCATCGTTTCAGAGTGTAATGTACCCCGCCCACTGCCACTTAAGTTTAGCAATTTTACTGGAAATATCGGTGTCCTTGAATCATCTGCGGATCTCCTTATTCCTGATTCGATCACGCAAAGAAACTCCGAGCATTGCCCTCTCCATTACTCTTTGAGTGACTTTGAGCCTTCTTATCAAGCCCATAGTGAGCGACCACGTCGCTATGCCGTAAGTCATCACTGGTCAAAGATTTTTTGTCTTGAAACACTGCGGTATTTGTGGTGAGAAAACGTTACGTAGCTGCCCAAACGCTTTCCAATCTAGATGTACCTAGTCCTAGATACACGTAGTCGTCAATCACTTCGAGGGTAGATTCTCCAATTTTCACTGAAGTGGGCGTGACATGGGTATTCAACATAATTTTTGTCTTATCCTTATTTATTTTTAAATCCACTCGTTTAGAGACTCTATTGAGGTCATCAAGCATTTTGCTAAGATCTGTCACGGTTTCAGCCATGACAAATAAATCATTAGCAAATCGAAGGTGGGTAATATACTCGCCATTGATGTTAATGCCAAGTCCATTCCAGTCTAGAAGCTTGAAGATGCCTTTCAGTGCTATGGTGAACAGTTTCGGAGATATCACATCTCCTTGTCTTACACCTTGCTGTAGTTTGATACGCTTCGAGCTCTAATTTCGTAAACGGACTGACATACTAGCGTTTTCGTATAAACACTTTAATACTTTGATGTATCGGTAATCAAATTGGCATCGCTGGAGAGACTGTAGTATAGCCCAAGTGTCAATCGAATCAAAAGCTTTCTCATAGTCCACAAACGCCAAGCATAGTGGAAGGTTATACTCTTCGGATTTCTGTATAACCTACCACAGCGTATGAATGTGGTCTATGGTAGTAAAGCCTTTTCAGGATCCGTCTCGTTCGGGAGGCTGGAAGTCGTCAAATCCGCGTGGTAGGCAGTTCGTGTTGATTGTCGAGAACAGTTTATAGATATGGCTCAGAAGAGAGATGGTTCCACAGTTCTTCAGCAGGCTATTGTCACGCTTTTTGAAGAAAAGCACAACCACAGCACTGAGCCATACCTGAGGTGGTTTCCTAATGACTATGACGAAATTAAATATTTTCTAAAGGATTTTCAAAACTGGTTTTTCACTTGTCTTCAGAAGTTTAGCTGTAATTCCATCTTCAAAAGATGCCTGCCTGCACTTTCAGAGTATGCATAAATAAGCGTGATTATAATCTATAAGCATCTCCTCGTAGTTTCGAGAAAACAATTCATAAACTAAAAATGATTTTGTTGAAAACACATGGATTTTTTGTTAACTCATTGTAATCAAGAAACTGACGTTGCAATTAAACACATTAAATCACGTGTTTTCTTTACTGAGAAATTCAATCGTGTTTTATTAACTTGGTCGCTCAATTGACAAATATTTTCGGTAATATCTTGTATACATTTAGCAAAAAAACTGTTAATTTGAAATTATAAACAGACACTTCAATTTTATTTATTTGTACAGACATTTGTGTACAAAATAGGAGGAAGCTCTTCACTTTATTTCATTTTTATGTTTGTTACCTCAGAACTTCATAATTTATGAAAGAAAACCTCCTTGCTAAGAAGTGACCTATGTCCAACAGTGGACAGTGTTAAAGGCTGTTAATGATAATGATAATAAATATAATCTATACGACCACACGTGGCCTTTGTACACAGGCCTAATTTGACTCAGGTGTAATCACTATGCATGGATTGTACCTCAGCCAAAGTAGGCCTGTGGCCTGTTAGTTGTAAGTGTAACTTATTCAAATTCTAATTGACAGATGGCCGTCTTGTTGTTCTATTCTTCATGTGTTACAAAATGGTTCTACTAAAGCACATAGAGTGAAATATTGCAAGTACCTGTGAGTTCCAGCGTCGCAGTCGGTGCAGCATACGACGGGCTTGTCACCGTGGTGCGAGCAGACGTCAGGCAGCTCGGGGAACTCGTAGCTGTCACCGAAGCCAGCATTACGCTGAAACGCAACGCATTACTGTTTATGTTATATTGCGTAAGAGACTAATTTAACGTAAATATTTTATAAATCTGGTGAAGGTTGCAGGAAGCTGCTGGATGCGGGTGGCACGGAACCGTCTGTTATCGAGAACCTTAGGGGAGGCCTATGTCCAACAATGGACGTCTTTTGGCTGAGATAATGATGACATGAATATTTGGATTACTAGACGACTAGCATTCCATGGGTACTATAAAGTTATGCGTTATTTTAGTTTGGGTCAGTAGAGTGCCTAGTTTGTTAAGCTAGGCATGTTCGCTGAGACTTTATGAATATTTTGAGCAAATATAATAAGAATTCGCTGTCTGTTTAAAGACTAGTAGCATTTCTCATTTCTCATTATCATATTATAGATATTTATTGCCCTTCGACTAACTAGGATAATCTGATTGTTGTGAAGTCGTGTACAGTATCATCATCATTATCAACCCATTGCACCCATTGCTATAGTGGTATAGCAGTCGTGTATAGCATATTTGTAAGTATTTTAAGTTTATGATCATAAGAGTAAGAATAACAATAGATACTTCAGTGTGAAATGATTGGTGATCGAGCGGGTGTGTACAAATCGTGTCCCAATCGATCTCATCGATATGATTGGTCTAAGTATGTACAGTGCATTACTACTTAGTATTGAAAATATTAAATTAACTTGTAAGAATTTTAAAATAGAAAATAGTTTGTGAGTTTTCGTTATACCTACAGAGAAGAAAATTATAACAACTAAGAGTCTGAAACATGACAAAATCTGTAAGGAGTATAGTAATTTATGCATGTATCAATCGTTTGCTATTTTTAATAGTTTTAATTTGATGCTACTCAGATTTGTGTTTGTTCTACTGATTTTCAAAGGTAAACTGTTCTCTGACGTCCTGTAATAACTAATTCCTTTTTGTTTGAATACTCTCGGATCAAATAAAATAATTCTATCTTTACAGTCCATATTGCCGTCAAATATGCAGGCGTAACTGGTTCATTAATATTTAAACGTCTTGGGTTTATTTTTCTCTTTTTGGCTTATCGTTATTAAAGATTTTCAAAGCTCTTAAAAAGTTTTTCTTTGTAAAAATACTAGTGAGTTCTATTATTAGTGTTTATATTGACTCTATATTGCAGTTATTTTTATATTAGATCGTCAGTATTTTTGGCTTGCAGACTTGCACTAATTATTTTAGCCAAAAATTTTACCAACATACACATTTATTGTTTGGTTGCCGTTGTTTCATCATTTCCTGTCACTGACACTTCAGAAGAAGAGACTCGTAGGGGTAAGTGGTTGTCGTTTTGGTGAATTTGGAAGCATCATATTGCCACTTTGGATTTTAGAAAGTACAGATTTGGTTTTTATTTTGGCGTATTTTTTAAGTTAAAATGGGTAATGTATGGATATATGCTTACCCGCTACCACGGTCGGTGTAACCATCCTTCGTATCTTCTAAACACTAGGAGTTTTGTAATTATATTATATTATATACTAGAGGCTCTGAGAATGTGTGTATCACCTACATCTATTTTTCTAGATACTTAGATAAACTTATTTGGTTAGTATTCATACGGGAATTAGTTTCTGTTTTATGTGCAATTTGAAATCTCCTTCATGAGATTGTTGTTTTTAGTGTTTGTGTTGTACTTTTTCTTATTTTATTACCCTTTAAACTTTCTCTGAACTTCGACAAATAATTTAGGTTAAAATTAACAAATTTAGTTTAATTATTTCCCAATTTTATTAAGTCTAGTGAACAGCAATGTATTATTATACATAAGAAATTTAATTACCTAATAATACTTGTTAAAATATTAGTTTCTATATTGTGCCTAATATACTAAGTAACACACTAGTAATAGTTATATAGTCTGTGGTGTAAATTCGCACCTTTTTCAATGTTTGTCTATTCCTTTTTATACTCTGTGGGCATCATTAAAAGACTGTTGTTGTACTATAAAACTTTTCATTAATTTCAAATAAATTCTACATAATCCAATAACTCTAACAGGTTATGGGCCCAGTATAGCCCTGATAATCGAAGTGAAAGTCAGTGAACATAAAATTACAGTGAAAATTGTGAAAATATCGCACGCCGGTAAAACATAACCTCAAAGTGACTGTTGGTTTTACGGATCGAAAACACTGAACATTACAAATATTGTGTCAAAAATGTCGTCAAGCAATCCTCTCGTAATGATCGAAAAGCTTACTGGTCGGGAAAACTATTCCACATGGAGATTTGCAGTCAAAACATATCTCCAACACGAAGACTTGTGGGACTGTGTTGAACCCGCGCCCGGTGACTCTGTCGACTCAAAACGCGACATAAAAGCAAAATCTAAGATCATCTTACTGGTGGACTCTGTAAACTACGTTCACATTCAAGATGCAAAGTCTGCAAAAGAAGTGTGGGACTGCTTGGCAAGTGCATTCGACGACTCGGGGCTAACACGCCGTGTGGGATTACTTAGAGATCTGTGTACAACAAATCTTACTGGATGTCTAAATGTCGAAGAATACGTGAGCAAAATTATGACCACGGCTCACAAGCTCCGGAACATCGGCTTTAAAGTAGATGACGAGTGGCTCGGGACACTGCTACTATCCGGTCTACCCGAAACATACAAGCCGATGATTATGGGTATAGAAAGCTCTGGTATGAAAATAACTGCTGACTCAGTTAAGTCAAAAATTCTACAAGATGTCAAAATATGTGAAAATGACTCATCTGCATTTGCCGCCAACCATAACTACAAGAATAAGGGTAACAAGAAACAACCTAGAAGAGGCCCGCGCTGCTACAACTGTAATAGATATGGCCATTTTTCTGCGGAGTGTAAGTCGAAATCTTCTAAAAAGAATCAAGAGAGTTCAAGTTATGCCGCTGCTTTCATAGCTTCAACACATAGCCTGGAACAAGATCCTTGGTATATAAACTCTGGCGCTTCTGTACATATGACCAAACATAGAAATCTATTACAACAGGAAAAGGAGCCACTTATCAAAACTATAAAGGTAGCAAATGACAAGTTATTATCAGTTCACAGTACTGGTCAGTTGACATTAGATGTGTGTAATGATAAAAATCAGTACAACAAAATTCTGTTCCAAAATGTTTTGTATGTACCTGAACTGGCAACAAATCTACTATCAGTCAGTCAGATTATAAAGAATGGAGGTCAGGTAAAATTCAACAGTAAAGGCTGTTTAATATTTAATAAAAACAATGTTGTTGTTGCAAGGGCAAGCTTAATCAATAATATGTACAGGCTAGATATGAAAAGTGAACATGCATACATATCTGAAGTTGACAAGCAAGACATGTACCTCTGGCATCAACGCATGGGCCATCTGAATTTTGAAAGTCTGGAAAAATTAATAGATAACACTGAAGGTGTACAGTTGTCTAAGAAAAATAAGAATATTACATGTGTCACCTGCCTGCAAGGAAAACAAACTCGCTTACCTCTAAAACAAAGTGAAACCAGCACTACTAAAGTACTTCAGTTGGTACACTCCGACATCTGCGGTCCGATGGAGACTAGCTCGCTGAGTGGTGCAAGATACTTTATGACCCTAATTGATGACTACTCAAAGAAAGTTTTTGTTTATTTTCTACACAAGAAATCTGATGCATTTGAGAAATTTAAAGAATTCAAGAGCCAAGTGGAGAAACAACTAGAATGTAGTATAAAGTGTCTTCGCTCTGACAACGGTCTTGAATATATGAATGCAAATTTCTGTGAGTTCTTAAAAGCTGCCGGAATTGTTCATCAAACCACCACTCCATATACTCCAGAGCAAAATGGAGTTGCAGAACGCATGAACAGGACATTGGTTGAAAAAGCTAAGTGCTTGTTAATTGACGCCAAATTATCTAAAGGATACTGGGCTGAATCTATACACACTGCTGCTTATCTCATCAATAGATCTCCAATTAAGTCACTGAACTTCAAGACACCAGAAGAAATGTGGTCCGGAAGCAAACCAAATATCAGTCACTTAAGAATATTTGGGTGTGAAGCAATGATTCATCTTCCAAAAGAAAAAAGAAGAAAGTGGGACCCAAAAGCACAAAAAGCAATATTTATTGGCTATTGTGATAATACTAAAGGATTCAGATTTATTATTCCTGGCACCAAAACAGTAATCAAAAGTAGAGATGCAGTTTTTCTTGAAACAACTGTAGAGAGAAATTATGTTTCAGAGGTTTTGATACAGGACAGCACAATGTGTCACTCATCATCCGAATCAACTGATGATGACACATTTGAGAGCTCTAATGACACATTACAATCTGCCACTGCTGACTCTGATCAAGATCAAGGTACTGACAGTGACTACTCACCAAACCAAAAGGTTGAAATACCGTCTCACTCCAATATAACACTGAGACCAAGAAATAAAGAATTATTTTCAAAACAAAAAGATGATGAAGGAAAAGGTTACCTGTGCTGTAGTGAAGATATTCCTGTACCGCTAAACTATAGTGAGGCGATCTCATCACCTGATTCCGAAAAATGGAAATGTTCAATAGAAAAGGAACTAGAATCACATAAGCAAAATGGAACTTGGGTATTGGTAGAAAAGCCTAAAGATGCGAAGCCAATTGGATGCAAATGGGTTTTTCGAGTCAAAGATGAACCAACAGGCCCTCGTTATAAAGCTCGTCTGTGTGCAAAAGGGTATGCACAAAAAGAGGGCATTGATTATGATGATACTTTTTCGCCAACAGTCAGGTATGACTCCATTAGAGTTTTATTGTCCATTGCAGCTCAAGAAAAGTTAGAAATAAGTCAATTTGATGTTACTACTGCTTTTCTGTATGGGGAGCTAAAGGAAAACATCCTGACGACAGCACCTGAGGGACTAGACTGCAATCCTAATATGGTATGTAAGCTTGTAAAATCATTATATGGGTTAAAACAGGCACCCAGGTGCTGGAACACTAAATTCAGCTCAGTTCTCAATAAGTTTGGTTTTGAGAAAAGCAGTGCAGATCAGTGTGTTTATATAGGAACAATAAATGGCTTCAAATGTTACCTGTGCCTGTATGTTGATGATGGACTTCTGTTCTGTAAAAGTAAATCTGCAATAATGGAAGCAATTAGTGAGTTGCAAAAGAACTTTGAAATAAAAGTATACTCTGTGCCAACTAACTTTGTTGGGATGCAAATTGAAAAGCACAATAATTTTATTTTTATTCATCAGTCCAAATACATTGATCAGTTGCTAAAGAAATTCAACATGCAGGATGCTAACCCTAACTGTATACCTGCTGATCCAAATGTGAAGTTGCAGAAGCCTGAGAATGTACTGAAGAAAGATTATCCTTACCGAGAAGCTGTAGGATCACTTGTACATGCAGCAACGGTGAGCAGACCTGATATAATGCTTGCTGTAAACCAGGTGAGTCGATACTTACATTCCCATGATGAACCCCACTGGAACGCTGTAAAGAAAATACTAAAATACCTGAAAGAGACAAAAAGTTATGGATTATGCTATACATCTAACTGTGACAGCACGGATTTAACTGGATACAGCGATTCAGATTTTGCTAATGACTTGGAAAACAGACGCTCAACGACTGGCTATGTTTTTTTAAAAAGTGGAGCAGCTGTCACTTGGTCATCACAACGCCAGCCTACTGTGGCCTTATCCACGACAGAAGCCGAATTCATGGCTGCTTGTGCTGCAACTAAAGAGGCTATGTGGCTTAGACAGTTACTCAGTGATTTAGGTGTATTCAGACAAAAATCCGTGTGCATAAACATTGACAATCAGAGTGCAATAAACGTGATTAAAAACAGTGAATTTCATAAGCGATGTAAACACATAGATATTAAGTATAACTTTATAAAAGAAAAATATTATAATAATATAATCAGTCTGAACTATGTACACACTAATAATCAGTATGCTGATATGTTTACTAAAGCCTTGTCTAAAGACAAATTTATATTCATGAGAAATAGTATTGGAATGTCAAAACTAAATTAATTTGTATGTGTGTTGTAGAGTATTAGATAGATTACATTATTTAGAAGTCTAATAAACTTCTGTTGAACTTTTGTTACTGTATAAAACCGATGAAAGGCTTGAATTTGGTAGGAGTGTTAAAATATTAGTTTCTATATTGTGCCTAATATACTAAGTAACACACTAGTAATAGTTATATAGTCTGTGGTGTAAATTCGCACCTTTTTCAATGTTTGTCTATTCCTTTTTATACTCTGTGGGCATCATTAAAAGACTGTTGTTGTACTATAAAACTTTTCATTAATTTCAAATAAATTCTACATAATCCAATAACTCTAACAATACTAAATAGGCATACCACATAGGAATATCCAAACTCAGTTCTAAAAATACCTCCATACTCGTTTCGTTTTTATTTAAAATGCAAATCGATATATATAGATATTCATCTCTTTCGGCGTCTCACCGCACTTAAAACTGGTTTTTTAGGATAAAACTAGTCGTAATATCACCAATTATTTTTGCACATTTTGGCAAACAGCATCGGTTACTGGTTACATTAACATAGCGTACCATCGATTTTTTATTGTTTTGTTGAGCTGCTCACGTTTATAGAAACTACATTTGCAACAACCTTGACTTATGTCAAGGATCCTAACTATTCTTACATATATAAAACTTAATCTGAGTATTGCAATAATTATTCAGTTGTTCTTGATTTTCGTTTATTAAAGGCAACAAGTAAGACTTTATTAAGAGTAAGCTAAGATAAATTTATCAACGGCAAATTGTGAAATTTATTATAATAATAGTTTGAAAGACACTGTAGACAATTATACTTGAAAGTACTAGCCCGAATACTGAGCAATCAGCCTGACTAAATGGAGCATCTTGTGCTACACACGTTTATACCTGCGTTGCAGAGAGCAGATGGCACGAGCGTAATCGGGTATACTAGTTTGATACCCGTAACATTCAACGGGATAATGTACTCGAATTATTAATTTATTTAGTAAATTATAATAGTGTACCATTAGAGTGAACTATCACTAAAACATATATAAGATAAGAGCACTTTATTACTTCATAAATGTTTTTCCACTTTCTGTTAAACCGTCATCGATCCAAACTAGACTATTATCAATTCAGTTAAGTGAACAATTGATGTTTGTTGTGCAGAAGAAAGTATTACTACTGCCTTATGAGACACCACACCCTCTTTATATTTTGTTGATGTTTTTGGAAATGTCTAACAATTCAGCAGCCAGAGAATTTGAATGCGTGGCTAGCCGTTTAGTTTATTCTATTTATATTGATTTCCTCAACTACGGTAGGATAATTGAGGTACTCGTATATTTTCTCAATTTGAGGGAACTAGGAAACGTTTATTATTATTCTCAAAATACCATTTTATGTTCTTTGGCGACTCATCATACTCATAATAGTCTTGCTGGCCACTCCCTACGGTTGATCACGTTTCTGCTTAATATGCATTTTTCCTACGCAGATAGATCCTTGCAGAAATGTTTTGTACAGTAAGCTTTTATGCCAGATACGATCAAGGACCTGTTGGACGGCCAGGAAAACTATGGAGGTGTATTCCATCTTCTCAAAACTCTGGTGTATTATGTGGTACACACAGTGAATCTGCTGGATTGTTGAGTGTGACTGTTGTGTGTGTGTTAGAAGGAGTTTACACTCATTCATAAATATGGTTAAAAATACACCTTTAATATGGTTAAAAAAAGTTTTTATGTTGTGACAAAATAGTTGTAAGGTCGATTGATCGGTATGATATTTCACGTGCAGGCTTGCACGGTTTGTGAAAAAAATAATTGAAAATTATTGAAGATATTTTCCATGAATCAGGATTACAGCAAGTCTTAAAGATACCGTTATATAGGGTAGACAAAAATATCATTGCTTTCTTCGGGTTCAGGAATCTTATTTTCTTAACAATTTCTTTGGGTGAAGTCGGAATAAAGAGCAAGAACATTTTTAGATTAGTGAGTAGGCGAGTTTCATTTAGCAAGTGAAAAGCGAAAAATTTTCCGAAAATAGAGAATGTAGCCTTTGATGCGAAAGGAACTCCTTGTTGAAGCGTGCGATTAAGTAATGAGAACTAAGTCCTGTTCATTCTTATGCATAATTTCGTCGCATTCTGATATGTTCGGTGTCAAACCATTCCTGTTCCAAGTTGCTACATTAAGGGATATCATTAAGGATTCATTTTGGAGATTATCGTTGTCAATAGGTTCAGTAATGTTCCTCTTTATTGCAGAAGCAAGTTTTTCTTTCCAAACTGTTTCATAGGGACTTTTTTTATTGAAGACTGTTCTGATAAAGGGCCTGATAATTCATACTCTGATGACCTTGACTCTGTTCTCCAGGTGTTTGAGGATTTCAATTAGTTTAGTATTTCATACGTTGATGTTAGATATTATCATCAATCATCAACAACCTATAACAGTTCACTGCTGGACATAGTACACTCTTCTCCTCAGCAAGGAGGACTTGATCTATTATGGCATCCTGACAAGATGGATGGGTATAGGATTTGTTTCAGTTAACCTTCTCTTTCTAATGATAGTATCCTGCGTACTTTGCTCTCTTAGTTGCCCTATTACAACGCCTACGGGATGAATACAGGTGGTGACACTATATTCTTATACCGTCACCTCCCGGTGGTAGATATACTCAATGTGTTTTATTGATTTAATGCAGGATCCTGGTTCTAAATTAATAAAGATTGTGGTTGTGAATATTTTGTCAATTTCATATCTAGAAGTAATTATTTCACCTCTGATTTTGTTTCCTGTTTTTTCTATTCGTTCGACAATAGCTTCATTGATAATAGTGTGATGAAGGTATTTTATGATAATTCTGTAGCGTTTTGTAGCTTTTCTAGAAAAAGTACGACCAACCTGAATCGTTTTTCTATTTAAGTCCACTGCATTTTTATAGTGTTCTATCTCATTTACTATAAGACGGAGCAGGTTTTTATTCAAGATCTTGTATTAGAAGTTAGATGGACTGATTACAGTTTGTTTAAGCTAAGAAAGCTTATTTACATCATCGTTTCCATAAAGTACAATAGGTGATGGCTTACTTGGTGGTTTTGGTTATAGATTACTCTAGTCTGTCTACAGGAAGTTCATTAGAGACAAGACATAGGGTTTTTTTTATTGAGATATTCTCACTGTGGTGTGATGACCATGGCGTCATTGCCCCGGTCAGGACCAGGGCAATGAAGCCAGCAGCAGACCGTCACTCGCCTATATTATTCAAATAGCATCACTCATATTCATGGACGTATATAAAAATATTTTACATTTACGGTTTGGGGCCTATAAAGTCCAACTAATTGGTTGCCTATTATTTGTAAACCAATAAAGATTATTTAGCTGTGTAACTTTAACTTCTAAATTCCTTGATCTTTTTCAGACTTTCAAATATTATCATTAAGCTAGAACAAAAAGGCGGAGACGCTCAATTCTAAAAATTTACATGAATTCGAAACGGATGTGACAATCCAATTAATTATACGTAATAAAAGAAACCCTTCTTATTTTTAACTGACCTGTCCAATGTCACGCAACATCGTGGGCTTTGTTTTTTTTCTGTATTTTATTTTACTACTTGGTTGGCATGATTAGTATGTGTAATATGTATGTTCATGCGAAATAACAGGTTTCTAGCACTAATAATGTGATGGATATGACCTAATTATAATCTGCTTCTGTTATAATCATTTTGGTTACGGAATCCCTTAAAAATATATGTATGTTACAAACGTGGGTATCACTACACGAATCTACACGTGTCCAGTATAATATATGATCATCTGGACGCTAAGGAGGGCTACACAATGCATTCTTTACGGTAATGTAATTGACTAAAATGGTTTAATAAGGCTTACGTATAAGTAGGTGAGAGCTGCTGAGCTACATCCCAATATGTCTGTGCACGTGCCGTTCAGGCCTTGGGTGACGCACGGCGACCCTGCAACATACCGTTTATGTACGCACTAGTACATTATATATATACACAACTATGTACTACCCAGCGAGGACAAGATGTGTGTCTACCTTACAAAGCTTTCGCTTGGTTGTGGCGTCCCATCAGTAGCAGCATTATACCACTCCTCTTAGTGGTCCACTGAACGGAGACTAAACTATATATGCTATAAACTAAGCTTGCTCAATCTTATTAAGGCCTAGTTATGCACGATGTTCACTCTCCAATCTAATTGGGCCGTACAACTCTTTATTCACTCATTGTGTGGCCTTCTCATAGCTAAAAATTAACGAATTAAGACAAAAAGTCTTTTTTTTATATATTGAGAATCTGCCAAAGTAACTCTACTCTGCCTGATGGAAAGCATGATACAATCCAAGAGTTGTGATCACCATACTCATTACAAATGCAGACAACAACAACTTAAAAACACGTTACCAGCTAAAACTACCTAAAAGTCGCCCCCTAGAACAAGTTAGTTTTACGTAAATTTCCGATGTTTTTCAATGTGACACCTATATCTTTTTCCGTTTTCGAAGAACGAAACCTACGTAAACGAACATAGAACGTCCTCTTTTGTGAAATTCATTTATAACAATAACATTGAACACTATATCAAAGTTAATTAATTGAAGGGAGTGTAGGTACCCTTAATTCTCTCGTTTTAACTTAGCATGTTATCTAAGATAAAACGATGAACACTCAGTTATATTTGGACTTTGTGATAATATAACGTTAATATAAAATTCATTAACATATAAAACTATTTTTATTTTAAATGTCATAGATGACATAAAAAACAGGTGAACACAGAACCTTCGTCTGTTTTTAAAGTCACTTAAAAGTTATGAACGCAAATCGACACTTCAAATGACGCTCTTAAATAATATATTCCTATTTATGTTTCTAGAACTACACTAGTGAATTTTTATTAGATTCTTTAGTTTTGTACTGAGTACGCGATTGTCTTAAATATGAGCTTAAGAATCAAATGAAGGAGCTTTTAAATAAAATGTTACCTGGGTCGAGGTCGAGGTCGCAAGAGACGCACCACAGCTGACTTAGAATGCACACGAATACTATAAGGCTGCTGGTGGGCATCGTGACGCGTCCACTCGCTGCAGAGGACACCACCTTGTGCCGTCGCATCGCACGGTTCATTTATCGCACTCGCCTCACTCTCCAGCTTTGTTCTTTTTGATTCTGAAAATACATCACTGTGATTATGTTTTTGTTGTTCTGTCACTCAGTAGCCTTGGATAAGCTATTGGACATTAGTTTTTTCTTATACTTACAACATATTACTATATTCTTATACATACAAAAATAGCGAGAGATATTATATAGATATAAATAAGAGCGCATCTCCCCAACAAACTCAACAGTTTGGCGAGCATTTAATATAGAATGGGTCACGAATAAGTTAACATTTGAATCTAACATCCCGTGCAAACATGTTACGGGCGTTCTTGAGACCGATGCTATTGAAATTTGCTGACTACAATCGTAACACATGGTTTCAACAAGATGAAACCACCTGTTGAAACCATGTGTTTCACACCCATCCAATGATATATTATCTTTAGGTAAAAAATGTTGCTGAATAATAAAAATAGATAGATTACTGATTTCTATTCAATCTATTTACAATAAGTACTTAGTACACCTATCGAATTGTGTGTAAGTAGTTTGTTCATAGCACTGGCTAAATCAAACGTAGTGACCACTACGTCTAAATTAGTCTTCTTCATCTTTTCAAAGATGAACTTTTCTTAGTTATACTAACAAACAAATTACAAGCTCGTTGACTGCACGGATGGCTGGGACTATACTTTGTGTGATTCACAAATTGTTGTTCTGGGTTTGGGTGTCATTTGTGTCCGTCTATGTTTGTAAAGTCCCCCGCGACACAGGGTTTATTCTTAATGCGGCAATTGTCTTTTTAAAGAGAAGAAGAAAAAACTAAAGTTTCATTGAAGTTAGAGGTGAGTCCTAGGTAAATCTATCCAAGCGTGCGCTCGTACCTACTAATTTGTTATTGTAACGTAGTGATTATTAAGAAATAAATGTAGTCAGTGGACTTTGATATTGCATATAAGTACTATCTATATATACAAACATCCAGATGTGACTAAAGTAACTGTAGCTGTGTAGTAGCTAAAGAATAATGTAATACAAGAATGTAAGTAAGAATTATAAGTTTTTGGTTTTTATTAATTATTGTGATTCCATCACACGGAAAAAAAGTCGGCTCTCAGTTGCCTTGCCTTGTAGTTACTGAGCTTGAAACACACAACAATCAAGTCAAGGGGATATAATTATTCAAGAACATGATAAGGAAATAAGATGGCCACTTGTGGACACAAGAATTTTATCATAATTGAAACGCAAGCTGATTGTTTGACACAAGTTGATTAATTGTAAGTTTATTCTTTAGAACTGAGTAAACATAACATTCAACGGGCACGGTTCTAACTCAAGTGATCTTAAGAGTGTACTCAAAAAAATATTTTAAGTGATTGCCGAATCACACTATTGATAGTCTCACCTATGAGTACGAGTATACTACTTGTTTGGTATCTTACACGTGCTTTTTTACTTTGATTTTTAAGGTTTTTGAAAATTACATTTTTAAAATATATATCATGTTGCCATGTTTTTCTTGTTAACCACTTGTACCACCGAAACGGTAATAAATTATTTAAAGAATTTAATGAACTTTAACAATCCGATACGTAGACCTCACCTATTATTATTATGACTCATGTGTGTCGGTACTGCAACACAACACGGTGCGATGCGGTTCTTGAATATCCGTGATGTTCACTAACAAACATCCGCGCGACACGAGCAGGTCCTGTTACGAATCTTGTTGTAATTATGATCGTACTTTACTCCTCACACAGCTATGTGCTAGCATTTGTGTGCGTCCATGCAGTGCGTTTATGGGAACTCGTTTATAGAAATATGCAATGATAAGTTTAATTTAATCATCCAATATCAGATCCCAACTCAATACTTTGAAATTATGTCTTTTACACTTCCAAGTTAACAAATAAGGTATTGGTACCTGGCAGTAAAAATACAGAGTAGGTCATGAAAAACATAACTTAACATTTGTAAAAATCGTATAAAAATCATTAGATATATTACAAAAATTGTTAATTTACAAGAAAGCTAATTAGTTATAATTTGTAAAATAACATTGTCAAAATGACCACCGTATCGACGTTTGTACTCTTTTAAGCGAGCACCGAAATTTTCGAATACTCGTCCGCAAATAAACCGCAAGATCGCCGACATTTCTTCGCTGATTTTGCTTTTAGTTGACGTAGTGTATTTGGTTTATAGATGTAGAAACGATTCTTCAAATAATCAAATAAAAAGAAGTCTACTGGAGATAAATCTGGACTTCTGGGTGGTCATGGAGTATCACATCGTCTGGAAATCAGCTTATCTGACAATATGTCTTTGACTACCGGCAGGGACTTACTGGATGTGTGACAAGTGGCTCCATCTTGTTGAAATCACGTGTTACGATTGTAGCCAGCAAATTCCAGTAGCATCGGTCCCAAGAACTAGTCACATTTTCAGATATTAAGCAGAATTAACAGCAACTGAACGGTCGCGAAAATCTTCGAAAAAGTAGGGTCCAATGATCGATGAACTGTTGTTTTAATAAAATTATTTCACACAGGAAGCGCACCGCAGCCCCGTGAAGCGATCCATTGTAACAAAATTACCAAGAAACGAGCTAGTGGTCAGACCCCTCCCCGTGCCCCACGCGGCATTTGTTTGCGCGGGATATTAATTGAAATGTTAACGAATTCGTGTATAAGTATAAATGTATAATATTTAATACTGAAGTAGTTTGAGACAACAACTAATGAGTATATATATATATATATTTATCAATTACATTAGCTTTTCGAATCACAGTGACCAGTTTTTATGGATATTTCAATTACTGATTAAGCAGAAAATAAAATTAAATGAAAGCAAGTAATGCCCAGAGGCACCCAGTGATGTGACTCTCTCTGCCTTGTACCTCCCCTGGAGACGTGTGTAATACTGTACTAAGTAGAGTTTTCCTTAGTTTAGTTCTGGTTCTGCCTTTGTAGGTAGCCGGTTCACTCCAAACCTAATGTTCCAATCTAAACAAACTTATATTGATGGTGTTCAGCTTTGTTTTCTCGTAAAGACGTACCTGTTGGTTTAATGGTACCTAGTATACAGGTCCTGGGTTCGTTTCCCACCCAAGACAAATAATTGTGTGACGAGCACGATCATTTGTTCTGTGTCTGAGTGTAATCTGTCAAAAATCTGTTCAGTGATTCGCTATAAATATAATTATATTTCTCCATATGCTAATCTAAGAGCCTATAATGAATTTTCTCGCTACTTCTAGAACTATGTTACAAAGTGGCCAAACTAGAGTAAGCGCTGGTTCTCATAACATAAATTGAATGTCATCTTGGGTACCAGAGTTCACTTCTCTACATACATGCAGTGTGTAACACATTAAAGTTGGAATATAAATATTGTAAGTGATTATTGCACAAATATTTTTGAAAATAAATTATTTTTAACAAAGAATGTATATATTTAGAAATAGATACTTGTGTTTATCAGTAGTCTAATCATCATGGCACAGACTGTGACAAGTTTGGGGCTAGATGACCGTTGTGGGATGTATGACATTATCCTAAGTGCATGAGACGTGTGTACAACAACAAGTTACCACAATTTATGCATCAAAACAATTTACAAAGCCCTTTTCAATTGAGCTTCCTATCTTATGATATCACCTGTATAATTAGAATAGTTCTCATCATATTTTCGAAGGCGCCAGCAGTCCATCCATATTGATGAATCTTGTGAAATATATGTAAGAGTATGTACAAGTATGTATGTAATCCTGTGTGTATTTATTGACATACTTGAAATATTTCCTGTCGACTTTAAAAGTCGTAACCACAGAGCACTTTTTCTTTCATTTCCCTCCCGGTAGACTGCACAACTACAATCGAGTAAGCCGATAGCGTTAAGTCCCGCATTAGACTTTTGTGTATAAAATTACTAAATAAATAAAAATAAATAAATAAATTATGTGTCATTATTAAAGTGTGCCAAATTCTGAGTTGCGAGTGTGTTGTAGGGACTAATGTGTGTTAGCAATATGTCCAAGCAAACTTGATTGGTCATATTAGTATTATCTCATAGTATAGTATAGTCACAGTCTTTTAGTTCTTTGATCGCAAGTTGGTTTTATAAAATGTTCGCTTCAGTGTAGATTTTAGCAGTGCAAGTAAAATAACATGTAATTTGATTCAGATTTAATGCATTTTTAAATGATATTGTTCTCATTTCTAGTAACATCGTATTTCAGAGACACGTTAACATTCTGTGCTTGTAAATAATAATTGTCGTTACATTTATTTTTGTGTTACATTAGTATCGGTCAAGAAAAGTGTTCCCGGAGCCGTCTGAAACTTTTAAACTGGATCAATTGCCCTGGTCTGCAGTTGTCCAAAATGGATCTGAAAGTTAAAATTTTTATTTCATTGCTGCGTATTTTTAATGTTGCGCGAAATTGTAATTGCATTATCGTGACGCAGTTGTTATCTTGTCATAGTATAGAACAGTAGAAAATGTAGATTTTCCTCGGCTTATTAATTGATAAACAATTAAAGTGGAAGCCGTATATTAACACATTTTGTAGAAAGATTAGTAGTACCGCCTACGTCCTACATACACCATTTAGTATATCTAGCAAAGATGTACTTTTTAGACCTTACCACCTCTTACGATATAAAGTGATCTTCTGGGGTAACTTAACTGATACAGAAATAGCATTAAAATGTCAATAAAGGTACATTAGATCTATTTTTCGGCTAAAAAACTGCAGGCAGTTGTAGAGTGTGTTTTCAAGACAATAAAATATTAACGCTATATAGCCTTTAGCTAGCTTTGAGGTTGTGGTATACGGTAAATCGGGGTGCTTGGCTAGAAAACCTCCACGTGGTGCACCCTGGTAACGTTGGCGATGGTGTTCATCACTGCCAACGGCTAATGTTCTAGCACGAAGAGGAAGCCATTTTCTTCGGCAATTCGGCCGAGACTTGGTCAAACAGAGCGGGCGTATCTGTCGGATCCTCTGTTGGTTCTTCGCCCTTCGGGGCAATGAGGAGAAAAACCTCAGTAAAAAATTACGATGACGGGATCCTTTGTAGGGTTGGAGTTCCTCCGCTCAGCGGTGGAAAAGGTAGGACGGGCTCGGTGTGCACTTACACTGTCACCGAGCAGGCATCAGGAGACGTAGTCTCCCTGCCGCCGTCGACATATCGTAGTCCCGAGTTGGAGTCTCGTGACTCCAATCGGGGGCGAGGGTCTTGGCTTAGCCGCCCGGACTGCGAGGAAGAAAACCTCTATAAAAAATTACCCCGAATCCCGTGTTCTGGTGCGTGGCCAGGGGATGCATGGCTGATGGGTTGTTCAGTCGCAAGCACACTCCCAGCCGAGGCACCTGCGGTCCCCTCGGTTGGGCATAAATTTACGCTTGCCCGGGTATTGGGGGATCTCTGCCCGGGTCGACTTTTAATTCTCCCCCACTCGTGGGTTTTATTATGGAAACAAATACTCAAATGAACAAAATTAATAATAGGAAAGAACAAAAGAAGGAGGATAAAACAAAAGCAAATACCCCAGAAGTCAATATGACTCCTGGGAGCGTAAGGAGATCGGAACGCTTGCGTTCCAGGTCTGTCATACCGTCAGATGGTAATACCGGTCCAACGACTGACACATTAGAGCAAATGTACATGGAGCTCCGCGATAGTCGTAAACGCGGACGCTTCATGGACGAAGATAGCGATGTATCCCAGGAGTGGATTCCTACCAAAGTGACCAGTAGCCGCAGAGGGAGGTCGCGTACTCCAGTCTCTACTCCGTCAGGCTCCGTCTTTTCTAAGGCGGAAGCCTATAGACGGATCAGGGTTGAGGGTGAAAATGTAGTGGAGGAGGAGATCGGCGATCTCCTGCTAAAACTTCAGGAGCCGAACCTGGAAAGTTCTGCCTGCCAAACACCAGTGTCTATGCAGGAGAGGGCGAACGTGGCTGTAGCCATCATAAACAAGGTGGCTACAAAATCTACGAACCTTAAGGGCCAATTCGTAAAAGCCCTTAAGGACTCCTCCTCCACTATTGCTGGAGTAGTTGAGACCCTGATTGGAGATGTAGCTCGCCTCCAAGCTGCCAATGAACGCCTAACAGGACAGGTAGCTGAACTGAGTGCCCAGTTCGCCCAGTTTCGGGCGCAGGCGGATGGATCTGAACCTGGCCCAGCTCCGCGGCGGCCTTCGCCCTCTGTCGACTCAAGTGATGCCCACCTTCGCCAAATTCTGGAGGCGGTGGGACGTATGCTGGATGGGCGTCTTGCGGGCCTTGAGGCGAGACTGCCTCCAGCCCCCGTTGTTAGGCCGCCGCTCGCTGCGGATAGATCACGGACCGCATCAACGCCGACTCTGTCTCCCATTGCGGCTGGTCGCAGATCGTATGCAGCGGCGGTATCGGTATCTGCACCTGTGATCACTCGCAAGTCTGTACGAGCGGTCCATACAGCAGCATCGAAGGCTGGGCCTACAGCGAAGGAAACCATGCCAAGGGTATATCCTCGCCTCCACACTCCAAACCCTGGCGTTTCCGCAACAACTCCCTCTGCGATTGCTCCCTCGAATTGTGAGTGGCAGGTAGTCGGAGGAAGTAAAAAATCCCAAAAGCGCGGTAGGAGGGCTGCCAAGAAGGCAGTCTCGACTCCGCAGTCGCCACCGGCAGCAGTGATGGAAAAGACGAAGCCACGGAAACTACAGCCGCCTAAAACTGCGGCTGTAGTAATTACAGTATCGCCGGAGGCGGCAAATAGGGGGCTGTCTTATGCGGCCGTTTTCAAGAGGGCCCGGGACAGTCTCGCCACAAATAACTTTGGGACAGTAGGAGTCAGAATGCGCCTCGCCCAGACGGGAGCTCGAGTCCTCGAGTTCCCTGGGGCTAAAGGCGCAAAGACGGCAGACACGTTTGCCGAGAAGCTGCGGGGCATATTCGAGGCCACGGATGGTGTGAAGATCGCCAGGCCTACCAAGTGCGTAGAACTGCGTATTTCGGGCCTGGACGACTCGGTGACGTCCGAGGATGTCCATGCTGCAATTGTAGAGAAGACGGGATGCAGCGCGGATAGCATCCGGGTCGGCACCATCCGCCCCGGTCCGGGTGGGCTTAGCGCTGTGTGGGTCAAATGTCCAGTAGTATCGGGTAAAGTCCTGGGCGACGCCGGAAAGCTGCTCATCGGTTTCGTGAACGCTAGGATCACAGTCCTGGCGCCAAGACCGATGAGGTGTTATAAATGTCTGGCGTCGGGACACACACGCGCCAAGTGTGTTAGTTGTTTTGACTGCAGCGGACTATGCTTCCGCTGCGGTCGACCGGGGCACAAGGCGGCAGATTGTTCTGCTGCCCCTCACTGCCCCGCGTGTGCGGCGGGTAACAAACCCGCCAATCACCAGATTGGGCAGGGGGGTTGCAAACCTCCCCGCAGTTCTCGGCAGGCGTCAGAGGCTAGCCAGTCGGCTCAGGCTGCTTCTGACGTCGTTCGTGCGTCTATACCGTCGCCCATGGAGGAGGCTGTAGAGACGGTCGAGTAATGGCCCAGGTCTCCAGCCTCCTTGTCCAGACTAACCTGAACCACTGTGCCGCGGCGCAGGACCTTTTCCTGCAAGCCATGGCAAAGTGGTCGATCGGTGTTGCCGTAGCCGCGGAACCCTACTACGTTCCTCCCTGTCCAAACTGGTTGGGTGACCGGGACGGTTCCGTGGCAGTCGTCGGCTCCACGGTGGCTCATTCCCCGCCCTTGTCGCTAAGAGACAAGGGCACTGGATATGTTGCTGCCGAGTGGGGGGGGATCACTGTATATGGTGTATACTTCTCCCCCAACCGGAATTTGAACGACTTCGAGGTTTTCCTTAACAACTTGGAAACCTCGGTGCGGCGTCTAACGTCTGGGCACGTCTTAGTGCTGGGGGACTTCAACGCAAAGTCCATTGCGTGGGGTTCCCCCAGGACGGACGCTAGGGGCGAGGCCGTAGAGGAGTGGGCGGCCTCGGTGGGCCTCTGTTTACTAAACAGGGGCTCCACCAACACGTGCGTGCAACAGCAGGGAGGGTTGATAGTGGACCTTTCGTTCGCTACCCCTGCCCTCGCCGCACGAGTAAGGATCTGGCGTGTCCTGGAAGAGGTTGAGACGCTCTCGGATCATCTCTATATCCGATTTGAGCTCTCCCGCTCCCAGGAACCCAGAAGGGGTCACGTGGCGCGGCGTTCTTCTGGCTTTCCGCGGTGGGCTATAGCCAAACTGAATAGGGACCTACTAGAGGAGGCAGCCATTATTCACTCTTGGCTGTCTCCGCAGGCTCCGACCGAGGAGGTCGACATGGGGGCTGGTCGTTTCCGCGATGCGATTACGCAGATCTGCGATGCGGCCATGCCCCGCATCCGAGGTTGTCGGCCTCCACAGAAGGAAGTTTACTGGTGGTCCCAGGAGTTGGCGGACCTCCGCGCGGCCTGTACTCGTGCCCGGAGGTCCTACACCCATGGTCGGCGGCGACACCGCGAAGAAGGCGGGGAAGACCAGCTTCATGAGGAGTACCGAGAGGCGCGGAAAACTCTGAAGCTGGCCATCAGCCGTGCCAAGGAAATTAAGCGTAAGGAGATGCTGGAGGGTCTCGATCGTGACCCCTGGGGTCGCCCTTATCGTGCGGCGCGACAAAAGCTCCGCACGTCGGGCCCCCCCCTTACAGAGACACTCCAGCCCAGCTTCCTGCGGGATGTGGTCGAGGGCCTTTTCCCGCAGCGGGTGGATCACACACCCCCGTCGATGGTCTTCATGGCCGGAGACGACGGGGGGAAAGAGGACAATGTTCCGCCCGTTAGGGAATCGGAGGTGGGGGCGGTTGTTCTACGGATTCGCTCTAAGAACACCGCCCCTGGGCCAGATGGGATACCTGCCCGAGTATTGGCACGAACCCTCGACCACATGTCGGACCGCCTCAGGGAGGTCTTGGACGCTAGCTTGTCGTCCGGACGCTTCCCTGAGTGCTGGAAAAGCGGGAAGCTGGTCCTATTAAGGAAGCCGGGACGGCCTACCGATTCGGTGGCGGCCTATAGGCCCATTGTGTTGCTGGACGAGGCGGGTAAACTGCTTGAGAGGATACTCTCTGCCCGCATCGTCTGGCACCTCTGCGAGGTGGGCCCCAATCTGTCGGACGCCCAATTTGGTTTTCGGGCGGGGCGTTCGACGGTCGATGCTGTGCTGCGCCTGAGGGCCGTTACCGAAGAGGCGGTGAGATGTGGCGGCGTGCTGTTGGCGGTGTCGTTGGATATCGCCAACGCATTTAATAGTCTGCCATTTAGCTGCATCAGGGAAGCACTCCACTACCACGGGGTGCCCGAGTACCTGAGGCGGCTTGTGGCAGACTATCTTGAGGAGCGTACCGTCGTGTACGAGGACCGAGATGGTATTCTGAGGCGGCGGCCCATGTCGTGCGGTGTTCCACAGGGGTCCGTCCTCGGACCACTCCTGTGGAATATGGGATACGACTGGGCCCTTCGAGGTCGTCTTCCCCCCGGGCTGGGCGTAATTTGTTATGCCGATGACACATTAGTCACGGCCCGGGGGATGAACTTTCAAGAGGCGGCGCGCCTGGCCACCGTGGGAGTCTCTTTAGTGGTCGGGCGCATAGAGGCGCTGGGTCTACGGGTGGCCCTAGATAAGACGGAAGCCCTTTTGTTTCATGGGCCCCGTCGTGGTCCACCCCCTGGTGCCTCTATCGTTGTCAATTCGGTCCTCGTACCGATTAAGGCCCAGATGAAGTATCTGGGCCTGATCCTCGACGGCAGGTGGCTCTTCGACGAGCACTTCCGACAGCTTACTCCAAAGCTGGTCGGCGCTGCTTCTGCTCTTGGGCGACTTTTGCCCAATTTGGGTGGAGCCAGCGTCGCGACGAGACGATTATACACGGGGGTTGTTCAGTCAATGGCGCTGTATGGTGCACCGGTGTGGGCGGCGACTCTGACCGCCCAGAATAGGGCTCGCCTCTGGCGCCCTCAGAGGATATTGGCGGTTAGAGCCATACGTGGTTACCGCACCGTATCGACGGAGGCGGCGTGCGCCCTGGCCGGAACTCCCCCGTGGGATTTGGAGGCGGAAGTGCTCGCCGAAGTTTATCGGCGGACGGCTGACTTCCGGGCGGGTAGCGGCATACGGCCCCCGCCCGAGGAGATACGCGAGTGGCGTGAGGCCGCTCGTCGAGCCACGATGGCTCGTTGGTCGTTCCGGTTGGAGACTCCACGTGCTGGCTTTGCCCTCGTGGAGGCTCTCCAGCCGGTCATCACCGAGTGGGCAGGGCGGCAGCACGGGACCCTTTCCTTCTGACTGACGCAGGTCCTTTCCGGGCATGGTTGCTTCGGGAAGTATCTGCACTCGGTCGCCAGGAGGGAATTGAGTCCCGCCTGTTACCACTGCGACTGCAGTGAGGACTCGGCTCAGCACACGCTAGCGGTTTGTTCCGCCTGGGCGGCGCAGCGTGGGGTCCTCACTGCAGTTATTGGAGGAGATCTCTCGCTACCGGCCGTCATACGCTCCATGGCCGGTAGTGACCGTTGTTTTACCGCGGTCGCAACCTTCTGCGAAGACGTAATTTCGCGGAAGGAGGCGGCGGAGAAGGCCCGGGAGGACGATATCCACTCGGACTCAATTCGCCGCTGGCGAGCCGGGAGGCGGAGGCGCGCATACCAGCGCCTCATGCCGCCTTGAGTGTGGCCGCGGGTGGACGGGACGGGTTTTCCCCTCCACCCGCTATAATGGTCAGCCGCGAGGAGGCGACGTCCGCGTGTGCCGTACGTCGCCTAAAATAGAGAGTTTATCCGCAGATGGTGCCCGAGGTAGCGGGCAGGCGCTAGGAGGAATCTGGATGTCGTAATAGCAGCGGTTCCCGGATCCCTCCCATCTCAGGCGCAGAGTGGCACACCGTGTGGTTTTAGTCTGTCCGATTCCGACACACCACCCTGCCGTAAACCCCGGTGGGGTGACGACCCGAGGGGGTTTCCACACGTTAAAAAAAGAAAAAAAAAAAAAAAATACGGTAAATCAATTTCACACTTTTTGTCACCTTAGAATCTATGGTTTCACACGTAGGCGAGATTATAGTAAACTCCATTTGCACAAGTCTATAACGATTTTCATGCGTAAAGGATCAGTATGATGCCAAAAATATTTAATAAATTACCTAAAGACTTGAAAACATTAAGTACTGTCTTCCAGTAATCGACTGCACGGTTGGCCTAGTGGTTTCAGCGGTCGCCACGTCACTCGCTACTGCGCTGAGTGTTGTAGATTCAAACCCCACATGGGACAGCATTTTGTGTGATCCATAAATTGTTGTTCTGAGTCAGGAGGTTCTTTTTGTCCGATTTTTGTATGTTTGTAGAGTCCTCTGCGACACAGGACTTATTCCTAATGCGGACGTTGTCTTTTTATATAAAAAAAAGTTACATTCAAAAATCCCTTGAGAGGCTTTCTTATACATAGGTTATACATTTGACATCAACATTTACGTCTCAGCCTGAAGAACAAAATTAAAGTTTACAAAGCCATATTGAAATCAATATGGACCTACGGGCACAAACGATTAAGGAGACATAGCGTTCTAACGCTTCAGTCACATGAAGCGAAAGCCTTACAGTAAATTGCCATGGTTTATTGTAAATAAAACTACTGCAGGTGAATATCTCAGAAGCAGGGCTAAATGTTCATTTAACAGATTGCCATGCTGTAGAAAAAAAGATGATATTTTGCAATGATTCATTGTGTGCAATGCTATTTTTTTGTTGTGCGTACTTCAGGAAACACAATTGAAATTTTACACAGTTTATTCAAAATTTTATAAAAATAGTTTAATCACTAAGAAACTTGTCTAAATATGTAAAACAGATCAACAAATACCTTAAATGACTCGAGATATTGAGCCTTTTCTTATAGGTATACCTAGCACCACCTACTACAAGTAATTGCTGAGACCACCCTTTGTACATCACAATTGTTGTTAGTTTTATTACTGTATAATGTTGGTAAACTCTGGTGTACAAATAACGTGTTATCTATCTATCTACTATATAAATTTGCATTGTTATTCGTCACACAATTATTTTAATTGTTTAGTTATTCAAGTTTAATGTGTGAGATCATCATTGACCGGTTTTATTTTGATAATATTATATTCTTTATTTTGCTGCTATTTCTTTTTTTGCCATTTTGTTGAAATTCTGCTTTTTTTATTTTTCTTTTAAATTCAGATTTAAACTTAGTTATAATAATTTGTTGTACGAATTCCACTCATTCAATTGATACGCCACTGTTATAACAATGGCTTGATACGCTTGAAAAATATTTTAATTTCGTTCACATATTTAGACAAATAAGTATTTTTAAACTATTGCATAGCTTTTATCGCAGCCTTCAAGCACGGTAAACGAATTAAGAAATTCCATAACGAAAATAAACCTAACACCCCCCACTCCAACCGGCACAGTGGTGCGGTTTTGAAAACCGTGCATCGTCAAACGTCGTTTTAGTTCGGCAGACTTCGGCACGGTGTTTGTGTGCGTGCGACTAGACGTATGCGTGTAGACTTTACGAAGCTCACACGGATCGAGACGAGCTGCTCCGAAATATATATAATTTGATATATATATATAATATATATATAGATATATATAATTTGATGATTTAAATATATATAATTGCATAAGTTGATAAAAATGCTATACAATAGCTTTACTGCGGCAGTCCCCGAGTGCTACACGTATTTTTTTTATCTTATCTCAATTTATTTAATTTTTGTTTTTAACGCTTACTGCATTACATTTCACATTTTACCGCTCAACCTTTATATGGTTCAGTAA
Source organism: Hypercompe scribonia (assembly GCA_949316085.1). Classification (NCBI taxonomy): domain Eukaryota; kingdom Metazoa; phylum Arthropoda; class Insecta; order Lepidoptera; family Erebidae; genus Hypercompe; species Hypercompe scribonia. The sequence goes on from OX438993.1 coordinate 151,213, forward strand.
GGGACGTGGCAGTGTTCGTGTAATACGGAGCGAAGTTGCAAAGAATAGATTAATATATATGTATATTAATAATTACAATTAATTATTAAAAAAGTTATAGATGAATACATAAATACATCTCATCCTACAATACCTTTAAATAACTGCCATGTCACCCGTTTCTATTTAGTAGACTGCAATGTTAGGTCGCTATTAATGTTTAAAGGCAATAAATAAACTATACTTTTGAACATTAAGTCAAGTAGCGTAGAACTGTTTAAAGTTGAGCGTTAACCAGTTGCAATACGCTTTAGAAATTTCCTTTATTGATTGGCATCTGTACTTAGCTACATACATGTATGTGCTCGTATTATACGAGTATACGATATATAATACGATATATAGATAGATTAGATAGATAGATAGATAAATAATACGATATATAATGATATACGAGTCGTATATCACTACGCTACATTTAGCTACTCGTAGCACGTTCAAGAATGTGCAAGAATATTATGAATAACTCCACCATACAAAGTGCTGAAAGAGATCCATTTTTATAGAATGTGTGGAAACCTCATTAGGCTGTCACTCCGCCGGGGTTTTCAGTGAGTTGGAGTGTCGGATTTGGGCCGACTGAAACTACGTGGTGTGCCACTTTTTTACGATTACGGGAACACTATTATTACGATATACAAATCCCGCTTAGCGCTTGCTCGCTAGCATGGGCTCCACCTTAGAGTGGACTCTCTATTTAGACTATTTATGATGCACGCGGTCGTCGATTTCTCGCAACTGGCATCTGTTGCGGATAGAGAGGAAAACTCGTTTCGTCCACTGCCAAATTCATGGCGGCATGAGGCGCTTGTAAGCTCATACATCGACCGGTTAGCCGGCGGTGAAGAGCAGAGGAGAAGATCCGGGAGGACAACTTCTACTCAAAAGTGGAGGTTGTCTTCCTGGGCCTTCTCTGCCGCCTTCTTCTGTGAAACAACGTCTTCGGAAAAAGTTACGACTGCAGTAAAAGAGCTGTCGGGATATGTGGAGTGTGGGACGACCGGTAGCAAGATCCTCTCTGTTGACTGCAGTGAGGGCCCGACGCTGCATCTCCTAAGTGCAGCAAACAGCCTGCGTTTGCTGAGCCAAGCCCTCACTGCAGGTGCAGATGATGAGCGACTGGAGAGACTTCACGACAGTGAAGCCATCACGTGGAGTCCCCAGCCAGGATAGCCAAAGAACCATTGTGACTCGACAAACCCTGTCATGCTGCTTGCGTACTTCACTTATGCCGTTGTCCGCCTGTAATTCGGCCTTACGCCGATAAACTTAGTCGTGCACCTACGACTTAAACCTTACGGGGATTCGCGGAGTTCTGGCTAATGTGCACACCACTTCCTTTGATACTGTGTGGGAACTGCGTATGGCTCTAACCACCAATGTTGTACAAATACTAAACTCGATTTCAAAACTGTTACTTTATATTATTAAGAAAATCGCTTAAGAAAAAGTTACCGTTTTTAGGCACCAACTTGTTGTGTTACATAAACTAACATAATATGCAATACTTATTTAAACCTGTTGAGTGAAAATGTTAATCCTCGCCGGCGTCCGACCATACCAGGCTCTCGATCCAGGGTAGGTAGTGCGACACGCGCGTGTACACGCCCGCTGCGCCGAGCACGCCACAATCCGTGCCAAATGACGTCACGCCCACCACCGTGTACAGGCACTTGTTGTTGTCACTCTGCAGGGGGCCGCCGCTGTCACCCTCGACAAACATACACATGCAGTTATATACAATTATACGCTAGCAGCTCCCAGCGAATCTTTAGGGTTTTAAACGACTTCGGTGATGTTCAAAAAGGAGGAGGTTCTTAAATTTGTTATATTCTTTTATAAAAGTTGAAATAATTACTGAGTGTAAATTAGTGTATGAAAGTCTTCACCACTTCATTATTATTCATCAAGACTAATTGAATGTAGTGGTAGTCTTCGTAAAGTTAACTTCTTTATTTCCTTAAAAGTTTGTATCTAACCGTTGGCGAATTAGCAATCTTAAATTATTTATATGATCTGTAAATAATTCAAGCCTTCGACGTTGTGGTTAAACTAATCTATTTACGTCATTTTTAACTTAAAAGTGGACCTGTTTAGCGGCAAATATTATAAACAGTGAAACAGGTGAACTTACTTGACAAGTGTCTACGATCTCGGTGTTGGAGCCGTAGCACATCTGTGAGTGGTGGTCGTAGCCGCGCGGCAGGTGGCGGTGCGGCCCGTATAGCTCACTGCATTGCGTCTCGTTGAATTCATCTAACTTCACCTAAACTCAACGAGTTTGTACTCACAATCATTTCTTTGAATTTACATTCAGAGTGCAATAGTTGAGAGTCTGAACAAAAATTTAAAAACTTTACTAACACTGACAGGGTGGTGACAATTCACCTCGGTTTAGTATCGTGCCTTCCAAGTTTGTATTAAACTTGACTGTTACTTGGAGGCCAACTAAACTACTTTTCTATACAACAGATCAGTTTGAAGCCGGCCTTCACTGTTGTGTCTTCCCGGTCAGGTAAAAGGCATAACATTTTATTATCGAATTATTTCTTTAATGAGTAACCCGGTGAAACGTCTATGTATAAAATAATTTAGTATGCTTAGTAAGAATTACTTCATAAACTAAACGACAGACAGGGTGATACGAACCGCTTGCAGGGTGTCTGCCACGGATTGTTTGTAGCCCAGCTGCCCCCAACCAGTCGCCTCGGCCTTAGGTTGAGGTTCGTCGCCGACGTCCAGACATGCTGGCAGTAAGTCCTTGTCGAAGACTATCCTATAATTGAATGATTATGAAATAGGATTGTAGTCTGCTATTGCTACTTATCTAACACTTCTCACTCAATTGGAAATAAATAGATTATTTGGCATTTATTAGGCGTGATGTCACGGTGCTCAAGTTATCACCCTACCGTCAGCTTTGGTGTCCACAATTGTACTTATTTATTCACTTAATTCCTTCTTAAAATTTGGATTAGTTATTATTTCTTATCATTTTCTTTAATTTAAATCAATTATTTGTATTTGTATTACAAGTCACCAGACATCCAGATCCCTCATAGTGCCTGCCCGCTAACGCGGACACCATCTGCGGATAAACTCTCTACGTACGGCACACGTGCGCCTGCTCGTGGCTGGCCAGTGTAACAGATGAAAGGGAAAACCCGTCCCGTCAGTACGCACGCCCGGTTCGCCGGCAACGAATTGGGTCCGAGTGGAGATCGTCCTCCCGAGCCTTCTCCACCACCTCCTTCTGCGAAATGACGTCTTCACAGAAGGTTGCGACCGCGGTTAAACAACTATCGCTACTGGACATGGAGCGTACGATGGCTGGTAGCGAGAGATCTCCTCCAATAACTGCAGTGTCCCACGCTGCACCGCCCAGGCGGAACAAACCGCCAGCGTGTGCTGGGCCGAGTCCTCATTGCAGTCGCGTGGTGACAGGCGGGGCTCAATTCCCTCCTAGCGACTGAGTGCAGATACTTTTCGAAGCAACCGTGCCCGGAAAGGACCTGTGCTGTGTGCTGCTGCCCCGCCTACTTGCCGATAGCCGGCTGGAGAGCCTCCACGGCGGCAAAGCCAGCACGTGGAGCCTCCAGCCGGGACGACCAATGAGCCATCGTGTCTCCACGAGCGGCCTCACGCCACTTGCGTATCTCTTCGGGCGGGGGCTGTGTGCCGCTACCGGCCTGGATCTCAGCCGTCCGTCAATAGACTTCAGAGAATACCGGCTAAGGCGCACGCTACCTCCGTCGACACACTGCGGTAACCGCGTATGGCTCGAACCGCCAATATCCTCTGAGGGCGAGGCCTTTTCTGGGCGGTCAGGGCCGCCGCCCACACTGGTGCACCATACAGTCCCATTGACCGGACAACCCCAGTGTATAGCCGTCTCGTTGCGACTCTGGTTCCACCCAAATTGGGCAAAAGTTACCCAAGGGCAGAAGCAGCGCCGACCAACTTTAGAGTAAGCTGTCTTGCTTGCAGTAAGCTCATCGCCTCTTCGGTAATGGCTCTGAGGCGCAGCACGGCACCGACTGTCGAACGCCCCACTCGAAAATGGAATTAGGCGTCCGACAGATGAAAACTCACCTCGCAGAGGTGCCGAACGATGTGGACAGAGAGTATCCTCTCAAACAGCTTACCCTACAGGTCACTACCGAATCAGCAGGCCTTCCCGGTTTCCTTAATATATAATATATATATAATTTCCTGCATTCAGGGAAGCGTCCGGGCGCCAAGCTAGCGTTCAGGACCTCCCTGAGGCAGTACGACATATTGTGTTCGAGGGCTGGCGGAGACTCGGGCCAGCGCTCGAGCAGATATCCAGCTGGTATAAGCCCAGGGACGGTGTTCTTAGAGCGAATTCGTAAGCCGGAGCCACCCGCTGCGGGAAAAGGCCCAAGGCCACTTCCTACAGGAAGCAGGGCTGAAGTGTCTCTATAAGGACAGGCAGGACAGGGGACCCGACGTGCGCAGCTTTAGTCCCGCCGCACGATAAGGGCTACCTCATGGTATCTTCCAGCACCTCCTTTCTCTTAATTTCTTTGGCGTAGCTGATGACTAGCTTCAGAGTTTGCCGCGCCTCTCGTTACTCCACATAAAGCTGATCATCCTCGACCTCTCGAACCCGGTAGGACCTCCGGGCACGAGTACAAGCCACGCGGAGGTCCGAGAAGAGATTGAAGAGGTAAAAATGGACGTGTATGATCTGCTTTTGCGGCTGCTCCCCACGTTAGGAAGTAGCATCTCCTAGGACGTTTCACTCTCCTCGTCATCTCGACCTCTGTGGACTTCGTCTATACAGACAGCATGTTTATATTCGTGCTTGCGGTACCACCGTCCGATAGACAACCCTCCACCTTCTTATGGCCCTACTAACCTCACGGTTATAACGGTGGTATACGAATATAGACATGCTGTCTGTATAGACGAAGTCCACAGAGGTCAAGATGACGAGGAGAGTGAAACGTCCTAGGAGATGCTACTTCCTAACGTGGGGAGCAGGAATCACGGGAGAGAGCACGCGCTACTTGCTCGGGGCTTTTTCACGTGTGATCTTTTTTGACTCCCTACATATTGTTTAACTCTTTGTCCTGTCCCTATACTGTTGTGCTCTCTCCCCTTTCTGGAGCTTGACGTCACGCGACTTCACCTTCTCACACCCTGCTAAGATGTTATTAGCCGCTGTTATTATCACTCTAATTTGCTCCTAATCTTGTGACACCCGTGCGCGAAATACCGTAGCTGCCCAAAGTTGGCCTCCGAGGAAACCAAGTCGGTATAGTACACCGGTCCGACCTCTAGTCGTACAATCCGGTTCAACATTTTTCACCTCTGTTCCTCGTATAGTGCGCAAAACAACACCAAAACCCCAAAACCAGTGTGCATATCCTCATCCACGCCTAAGCTGCTGTAGCATTTGCTGACTCTTGTTAGTTTCATGTCATACAACCTTTTACGAAAGCAACCGTGTTCGGTGACGTTTTATAGTCCAGTTTGACCCAGGTTACCCCGAGTCTAACCACCACGTCCTGGAAAAACTGATGCAATTCTCTCCTTTTCTCTGAGGCGTTCCACCTGGTTTGCCAGGTGTCGATAACGAGGTCTCACATTCTGCGTTTCAACGCCGCTAGTTCCTCCCTGATCGCATTCTGTATGCGAGCCTCACCTAGTCTGCCAGCACGGATGACCTCGAAGTCTGCTGGAAGCACACTGGCCAGTACCAGGAGGGCGGAACTACTCATCGATCGGTAAGCCTTGGTCAGAAGGACCAAGGCTGGTCTCTGGGTGCGCAAAAGCGCACTCCGCACAACGTGTAGGGACGCACGCTCGTACCAGCATACCACAGCGTTGTCCCACATATTACATTACGTGGAGGGCGAACCCTCCCGCACGCGGCACGGTACACAAGACTCCAGGAGTCGTGATTGCTGGTTTCAGAAGTGTCACGGAAGAAATTAAGTTGCGCCCTCTCCATAGCTGCTCTATACGCACTCCTAGCAGTATGAAATACCTCTCTCGCAACGATTTCAAACTGCTCACCCCGTTTCCGGGTACCTTGCCACTCTGTTCTTTTGCCCATATTTACCCTTCTATATTTATCGTGATTCCCCGTTTGTGAGTGCCCCCGCTAGTGGCATCGCTTGGGGGCCCGGAATACTGTTCCTGTACAAGAACAATATCCAGCCCCAAGTCCCGTGATAAGGCTGGTCGCTCCTTGGTGGCGAGCTCACGTCCCCCTAAGATTTATCTGACCAAGTTTAATGGGGGCTCTACCGGCCATAGTTGGTGGCAGCAGTCGCTCGGCGTTTTCGACACAGTAGTGTGCGTGTTCGCCTATCGGTGCCCAAATTTACTGCAGGTGGCGCAGCATGACGTCGATGACTTGTAGTCCTCCTATTTATGGCCCTCCTTACCGCATTTGCTGCAAGTTGTTGTGGCGGCTCCGCACAGTTTCTCGGGGTGCCCGTATCTCTGGTACTTGTGACAGCACGTCACTTCAGCGTAATCCTCTACCACCACTACTTCTCATCCGATGTAGAGCCTCTGCCTGGACACCAGCGCTGTATGGAGTGCTGACGAGCACTTCAGCACTACCGTGGTCCTGTTACCGCCTTTGTGGGACTTCTTAAAGGCCATTCTGGCCTCTTTTTTGAGCTTCTCTGGTGTCCACACTGGGTCGCCCAAAAAGTTCTGCTCGTGGATGGTCACGAGAACTTCCTCAGTTTTAGGGTCACCCTCCATATTCCTGAGGGCGACAAGGGGTGATCGTTATTTGGCGTCCCTGATTTGCAGGGACGCTGGAATGGCCACTTTTATTCTGGCCGCGGCCTCCTGTGTCGCAGTCCTCAATATGAGCCCTGAATTGGCGACTCGCCGCAACCCCACTATCTGGGCGCCCAGCTCACGCGGCTGGACGCTCTTTTTAAGAGCTGCCTTGGTTTGCTCCACTGTTTTGAGTTCGATGCCCTATCGATAACATTATTAGGATCCACGTGGAGGTTTTCTGGCCCAGCACCCCTGCAGAATATAGACCTCTCTCAATGTGTAAAACAGTTTCGGTCTGTTATTTTTTGTATCCAGTCGTAGCCAGAAACGCGAGAGCCATGCTTTAGCGCATATTAGCCCATAGGAAATCGGTTAAGATATTCTTTTGTTGTTTTTCGCCAAGTAAGTGAGATTACCGGTAACGAACCAACTCATACTATTATTCTGGAGAGGGGTTGTTAGACTTATGTACAAAGAGCAACACATTTGTTTTTCAGGAATTGTAATGGTAACTTACCATTAAGGTAACCCACCTGTTTGTTTGCCTCCTACACCATAAATATTGTAAAGCCCTACATCAACTACAAATTATGTTGATTTATGAAATTGTTGATAAGTACATGATTAATGGAAGCATGATGTGTGTATTGTACTCTTACTCGGTGCTCGTCTCAAGGAGCGCGATGTCATGATACTTGAGGGGCGGCTTGTACTCGGGGTGTGTCACTATTCTCGTTATGTTGTATATCTTCCACTGGTCCATAGGGTCGGAGCGCTTCAGCAGCCCCAGCGCCGCGAACTTTATTGAACCGCTGTATTACATCAGTTTGTCAACAATAGAATATAAACGCGATAATAATGAGAATTAAATGTTTTATTGATATTTAGTATTCACTGAGTGGAATATACTCACTAGGTTCGTGTGTAGGTGCAGTGCGCGGCGGTGAGGATAAACCGCTCACTGATGACGGAGCCACCGCACAGCCACTGCGCCGTCGTCACGTCCTCCCCGTAACCGATCAGCGCCTGCATCGTCGCAAACATAATGTTATTAATTTCATCTTTTTCACTTGTCCTAATTTTATTTGGGGTGAACATACAAAAAGGTTTATCTACCATTAAAAAGGGTTATTTATATACTGAATGAGATAAGCCGAGGGTTTTAGAATGCACACGGGACTGAGACTTCAGCACCACGAGAAGTACCTGTAATATTTATTGTGTGTTGTATCAGACTCCTGGTTATTTTATAATTTAATAATTGGTAATTTTTATGTTATTTATTTATTTCAAAAAGAATTCAAGACTAGATTACAAATAACTTGGCAATATTATTACCAATCAATGAATGTAGCATCTGCAATTGAACTACGCAAAGCCTGTATTTCGATTGTCAGCACCAATTCGCTCAAATTATTTTATTACAACAATACTTTATGATTGGTTTTTTGATAGTTATACTGTTTCAATATCAATACAATGCAATACCTATCCAGAATTTAATGTAAATGTATTTTCTTTGCTTTTTTTTCTTTTTCTTTTGTGGAATTAAAAGTTATGAGTGTGAAAATGTCCTCTTTTTTGAGTGATGTAAGTGATGAAATATATGAAAGTGTGAAGAAAGGCTGATGTTGTGCTGTGTGAAGTGGGTGTGTATACGCGTAATGTAGACGTAGATGATTGATATACATTATGCATGTGATTTTAATTACTGTATTATAGGTATTAGTATTTCTGTTTCTTCGTAGTTAAGTTTCTGCAAGTACTGACGCACTTTTTCTTGGCATTGTTTTTTTATCAGAGGGTACATGTTTAATTGTTTTCTTTTATTTTGTTGTATAAGTATGATCTAAGAAATCCAATGAACCTTCTGCTAAATTTTGTCTTCCAGGTGATTTGAGTCATACATATTCTATAGTTTCGGCGTTTCTCAAATAATTTTGGGTTGTAAGTTAGACCAGTATGTTGTTTTAGGATAATTTTCAGGACAAACAACTGTTTATTCTGAAAATGAATCTGATTAATTAGCGTGACCGTCAAAATCTCGCACGAGTGGTGAAAAGTGAAAAGTGTCGTGGTGGGAAAATAGATAGGTCTGAAATGACTTATCTTTAGAATTGCTCGCTGCGCGACCTCAATGCGCTTCATGGTGGTCTTGCATGCACCTCCACCAATACAATAAGTAAGTACGGACTGACAGAGGGCATAGTATATTCGCTTCATTAACTCAGGCTCAGCTACGTGCCATAAAATTTTGAATACCTAAAAACGTTTGTGTACTCTAGCATATAGTAGTTTAATATGTTCATAGGTTCTTTAAAGTTGAGGGCACTATCAATAGTAACACCTAAGTATCTGACAAACTGTACGCGTTCCAATGGTAAGCGTTTACAAACGACATCAGGGAAGTACTCATATGATATAATTTTGGCGATCGGTACAACACAATGATGGCAGTTGTTAACGGTTGCCACGAGACAGTTACAATCTTGAAAGTCAGGTTCTCTCACATGTACGTTAATTGTTTCTTTGTAGTATAATATATAACCACACCGTCGTTCTGTTTAGAGTTCATCTTTGTTGCAGCGTGATGGTAGCCAACCACATTGGATATGATAGATGCACTGGATATCCAACATTTCGTCAATATTAATATGTCACACTCTAGTTTCATTCTGTGTGGCACAACCTCTAAATTTAATATGTTATGATTTATATTACGTATATTCTGTGACAATATAAGTAAGCTCTTAGATGAGAAATTAGTAATAATCTATTGGCATTTTTTTAAATCTGCTGTTTGAGAGTGGGATGCGGATAATTTATCTACGTCATTAGTTATGTCGATTATGTCAACAAATGTTATGAAAGTGGCATTTTTTCAAATCATCGTAGTCATTTTTTGAACTCATTTTAGGAAAAGTAATTCTAAACTTAGAAATCAACGTGTTGATAAGATGTATTTTAGTTATTTTGTAATGTACTGTGTGCATTTCAGTGAAATTTAGCTGTTTTATTAATGTTATAATAGGAGTTAAGTAAGGTGTGTAAATTGTATTTGTCTTTGAGTATTTTTTATGCAGTAAGTCATTGAGTTTTGTGCAGAGAATTTTGTTTATATAATGTTATGTTATGTTATTATACTTTACACATAAAATTAATTTACATATAAAGAAACAGCAAAATTCGATACAGGACATCTACTAGGACGACAAAATAGTCAGATTGTTTTTACAGTTCTTCTCAAATTATTTAAGTCAAAATCACTATTAACACTTATATGAGGCGAGTTTTCATTTTTCTTGAAGTAGGTGTCTCTGGGTTTTTGAGTGAGTGTCTGAGATATACATTGCCTTTGACTTACAAGTCAAATTCAACTCTCTGTGCTTAGTTTACTGCCTTTGGTTTTGATTTACTAAAAGTCTTGACAGCTTTCAGGACTTTTTCCTTTAAAAGTTTGGAGGTGAAGACAACTACAACTGAGTCTGAGGCATCCTTTGACTTTAACCTGTATATGTCCTATCAGAAACAATTGTTATTAATTGTGTTACGCTGACAGCGAGAAGAATTATAACGAACTTTGAGATTTACACCTGGAGATAAGATACTGAGATATCAGTGTGACAAAAATTGCAAAAAAAAAATTAAATGGACATCACATGTCCTCTTGGCCCGACTACGGTGTAGTCAAAGGCAGGATTTGGTTTTCGACAGTACATGTATGTTTCAACATAGTGCTTAAACTACTGAATTAATTTTAATCAATAAGGTGTCAACATATTTGTAATTATGGCTCAGGTGATGTAGGCTATGTAAATATAATCAAAGTTTAATATGACGTAATTTAAACTACAGATTCTAACCGAGAAAAAAATAAACCGGTGTATAAAAGACATACATATGCATATTGTTAAGTCAAGATATACTCGTATTATGTTTAAAATACGGTCGTACAGTTGGCAATAATATAGATATTACACGGCTAGCGTATAAACACGCTCGATCGGGCAACAAAAAAGTGTTAAATAAAAAAAGAAAATTAACAAACTATACCCCGACTATGTAAAAAAGGGGTCTAAAAGGACTGTACACCTACCATGTCTATTTGATGGAGGTGTTCCTGGTACCCACTTAATCAAAATTGACATACAGTACAGTACAGCATACAGACTACGGCTTTACTTTGCCCATTTTTAAATTTTTATTCTATCTTAATTATTTTCTTGTTTCGTCCTTTCTAGACCGCTTTTTTAATCGACTACGGCAAAACCAAAAGAAAGGGTAATAGTCTTGACAGTTTATGGACTTTTATGTTTCACTGTAGCACTTAAACTACTAAACTAATTTTAGTGAACGAGATGTCAATAGATTCCTAATAATGACCCGGGTGCCATAGGCTATATAAATTTTATCATAAGTTTGGACGTGGACGGGTTATAAATTTTTTAACTTTTTACATTGTCGGATTATGGTTAAAGTTTTTTAAGCTTAATTTGTTTATTAACGCTTTTATACCACAATAGTATGTACATACCATATGTCTGTACTCCCATCGCTTCGCGTCTCTTTCCCCTTGCACCCGAAGTACGTTGCTTTGATACTCGTGGCACTTTTCCTCTTCTCTCCAGTACTTACTTACATAAATATTTGTTAAGCCTCGGCAAGGGTACGGAAGTCTCTTGAAGTAGTCATAGCATTCTAAATGTATAGATAATATCATTAATTGACCAAATATATAAGGTATCACCTACTTTTTGACGAAAACTCAAATACTAGTTAATACAGTCCAAGTCCGTTAAATTAAAAAAGAACTTTTTGTCACAATAATACAGAAACGTAAATCCAGAACAAATTAAATATAATTTAAATAATACCGATTTAGAACACAAGTGTATACATAAGTCGCTGAACTGTAGACGGCAGTGTCACAACGTCGGTGATATCAACGGGACAAGCTGGTGAACACTCTGCCAACTTATCAGAGTCACTTAGCCATTTCACTTTCTTTCTAATGCCAATTTATTAAACATACGGGCTTATCACAGTTAAAGGTCGTTCGTGGCATTATGAATGTTAAGTTAGATAAACCTACCAAGCTTAGTCGCATCATCACACATCACTAAATGAACTTTTCATACAATGTAAAGTAAAAATATCACAAACTATGATTATACTCCTAAATATACGCTAAATAAGCCTAAATACACGACCGTCTCTGTGATAGTAGGCGAATCATTCATTTCTTTTTTGTAAATTATAAACAAATATAAAAATTCTAATTGTAATGAAAATTATAAAAAAACAACAAGGCATATCAGTGGTCTACGTGCGGGCTGAGAATTTAGCATAACGAAATATTATAAATAGCAACCCACCCCGACTTCACACTGGTATAAAGTAATGTATTACTGTGGTCTCAATATGGAATAATTACTCGTAATTATATAGGGTGAGCCAAGAATTCGTTAACGAATCTAACATCGCGCGCAAACATGTTACGGGAGTTTTTGGGATCGATGCTACTGGAATTTACTAGCTACAATCGTAACACATGGTTTCAACAAGATATAGCCACTTGTCACACATCCAATGAGTCCCTGCCGATAAACAAAGACATGTTTCCGGAAAAGCTGATTTCCAGATGAAGCGACATTCCATGGTCACCCATAAGTCCAGATCTACTTCCAGCAGACTTATTTTTATGAAGTTATTTGAAGAATCGTGTCTACATCAGTAAACCAAATACACTATGTCAACTAAAATAAAAATCAACGAAGAGATGTCGACGATCTCGGGGTCTCTTCGCCGGCGAGTATTCTAAAATTTCGGTGCTCGCTTAAAAGTTTACAAATGTCGAAACAGTGGTGATTTAAACAATGTAATTTGTTAAAATAAATCCTAACTAATTAACATTCTTGTAGGTAAACAATTTTTACGATATATCAAATGATTTTGAATTCATTTTCATTCATTCAATTCATTATTATCATCATCATCATCAACATCATCAACCTTTAACAGTCCACTGCTAGACATAGGCCTTTCCTTAGCAAGGAGATTTTGGTTCAATATATCACGCTGGCCAAGGCCGCTGGTTTTAAGTTTTCCTTCTGTTGGTAATGCTATTTTCCTGAATAATTTGTTCCTTTAGTCACCTCTTTTACTGTGTATTCTTAATCTGCCACCACACGGACGATATTACTATTATGACGAGACTATACCATTGAGTATTTCCGTAATGTCAAAAATCTGACGCTTTTGTGAGTCTTCATAATCAGTATGACTATGAAAAATTGATGACATATACTCGTATATAGAAATAATAAATACATACTCGCCCTTGCGACAGAACCTTCCGTGTTAACCAATATTCCAAGTGGACCTACGGCAGTATGGTCGAATCTGTGAACAAAAATGCATATGTGCTGGTAGTAAACGAAAGTAGTCACGCAGACAATACTTGCACGCACTGGCACGGTGCCAAAGTCAGCAAATGGTGCCTCCAGCTAAGGCCATCGTGGCTCGATGAGCGCCCTTAGGCGATTTGCGTTGCTACTTCTTCAGGGAGGGACCCACCGCTGCTTTTCGCCACTGACCACCGGTATACTTCGGTTAGCACTTCCAACAACATACATATAATGATCCGCTTTTCTAGCACTCAGGGTAACATCCCAACTCTAAACTAGAGACGAATACCTTCTTGAGGCGGTCTGACACGTGGTTTGTGTGCTGCCCAGATTTGTGCACAATTTGACTTAAGTGCGATGCGCCTGAATTTGACTCAATTACTTTATACAAGTAATTGAGTCAACAAACAACAGCTTAAACAAATTTCAAGTAGTAGATGCGCAGCTCACTGTTTTATTTATCATGTAATAACCACAGTGACTAGAAAATGGTTTAAGTAAAGCTTAAGATGTGAAGTGTTAGTAGTACCTGCGAATGCCAACATTACAATCGGTGCAGCACACGACGGGCTTCTCTCCCTGGTGGGAACACACGTCCGGCAACTCGGGGACCTTATCTCCGAGTCCAACATTACTCTGAAATGCAAAGTAAAATATTTATGTTACTAAAAGAACCAAATATTTATCGAAAATATTTTATAAGTAAGGTCTACACAACTGCCTAAGAAAGGTATACACCCCAGGTTCTAGTACCATGATTAATAGACCAACTCGCCGTTTTATAACGAACATATAATGAGGCATATAATTATAAAATGCTGTCTTACTTAAACCAATGCAAGCAATGCAAGTCCTCAGTGATAAATAAAATAAAACGAATATAGGAGGAAGCGACATGTCAATGACATGTTAGCCTTTTTCAGCATACATTGCTATACAGACGATAGCCATAGTCCATGGCCGATATTTTGTATACCCTAAGCTAGCAAACGTTAAGGTAAAATGACAGGAGTGTTGAGCTTGTCACTGAGCTCGACTTGATTCTGAGCTACATTTCTCAATTAGGTTATGAGAATCTACTTGGGTTCAGCGCCAATAAAACAGACGTGCACATTCTCTAGCAAAAAGTCTTCCCTTCCCACTTTAGAGAAAACTTATAATAACTGCCACTACAGGATAAGCTCTGTGCCTTCCAAAGACCAAACAACGGCGTCCAATGCAACGACCACCAGTTGCACGCGGAAGGTGGTACATGCGACCTTGCATTACTGGCGCGGCTAATGTAGTTCCTGGCATAGGTAGAGTGGCTCGATGGCCACGAGAGGGGTAACGTGACCACCATTGAAGTTCTCGCACTGAGTGAAATAACTGACGGTGGTCAATGCTGTACACCAGCAAACGGACGTCCCGACCCGCAGACGTCAACTTATTGGGAGCGGGAGCCTTTAACCTGTGTAGGAGACTGGCCAAGAGGAGAAAACCTTCATAAAAACCACAGACCAAGAACTCGGGAGCGGGGTAAATGCTCTCGGTACTCTTCTGTCCAATCAAAAGAGACTAGATGAGCGACGGTAGGAGCCGAGGTGGGATTCATAGGGAATCCAGGGGCGAGTCGGTCCACTGCTTGCGCAGGGACTGACAGGCTTTAGTGCTGCCGCCGGTGAGAAACGATTAGCCACCCTCTCGCGTTCCGTAAGCAAGAGATGCTCAACAACGACCTGACTAGTGGCTCCAAGAGGGTACACTGAGAACCTGTTGACCGGAGGGCTTGCCTTGATTGGCCGGCCCATGACAAGGACAGTCTATAACACCAGATAGCATAGTCGTAAAAACCTGTGGATGCCGGTCGACCTCCACAGTATATAGTCTTACCCGGGTGCAGGGGGCACCGCCCGGACGGACTGCATTTCCCTAATACTCGTGGGATTAGATATGGACTCTAATGAATGCAAAACCAAAATTATAACGGATCGATATAACAACTGGCTTAACGACAACTGGAATTTTGAGATCAAGAGTCGTGAAGGCGGGAGAAGAACGGCGGTTGTGGCCTCGTTCACGATCGCTAAAAGTATTTTTAAGCAGATCCACTACTCCGCTGCTATTTCGGTTGCTGCAGCCACGATTCTCTCTTCTTCTGAGAAGAAGAAGAGAAAAAAGAAAAGAAAAAGAAAAAACTGAACGGGCCGACTGCGCAAGTGCTGATCCCTGCAAAATCTCTAATAGGCAGGCATTGGGATCAGGGACACTGCCACAACCAGTGGTGAGGCAGGAAAGGGGAACCTGGGGTCAAGTTATTGAAAGAAAAGCCCAGGCTACTGCTGCGAAACAGGGCGCAGTTGCTGCTCCTGCCCCGAAGGTGAAGAGGCTACAGTTACCACGACCTCCCAACAACGCTGCCATCATGGTCATGGTACCTCCAAAATCCAGTAACTCACTTGCACAAATAATGTAAGCAGCAAAGTCCCGCGTAAAGTTGGCGGAACTGGGAATTACGGACGGGGTTCAGCAGCTTAAGGCGGTCACAGGGGCCCTTACACTGGAGATCCCCGGGCCGGATAGCGCTGTCAAAGAGGACGGTTTTGCCGAACGCTTGCGGGTAGTCATGGGCGACATGGATGTGTGATTTTCATAGTCGCGCAAAACTGCCGAAATACGAGTGATGGATTTAGATGAAATTTGTGGATCTGCATCCGTAGCTACATCACCCGTCCTGTATTCGTCTTGGGTGACTTCAACGCCCACTCAAGGAAGTGAGAAGACACCCGAGACGACGCGAGGGGAGGGGCTATCGTCGCGGATTGGTCAGAGGAAAGGGTTTCGTCCGATCCAGAGGCACTGGCTGCTTGGTTTGGGAACATTGTGGCGTCTATATGTGAAGCCTCAATGCCGGTCAGAATGGACTCGGTGTACTGGTGGAGTGCGGAGATCTCGCGGCTAAGAACGACAGTCGCTAGATTGCGCCGCCCTTACCTTCGAGCTCGGAGAAGACTGCGAGCCATAGTCGAGGAGATCGACGGAATACGGCGAGAATATGAAGCTGCGGTAAAGGATCTCAGCGATACAATTGCTGAGGCTAAGGCTAGGTCATGGAAAGAACTCATCGCGGGACTGGATAGGTATCCATGGAGGCGCCCATACAAAATGGTACTGGGCAAGCTCAAGCCATGGGTCCCACCATTGGCAGAAACTCTGGACCCGGACTTTCTGGGAAGAGTGTTAGACACACTCTTCCCAGGGTCCAGGACAGTCCTGCGATTCTTCCGTCCCAATCGGTCCACCAAATCTGGTCCGATGAGTATGAGGTAACGGAGGGTGAATTTGACTCGGCTCGCTTCCCGCAACACCGCGCCTAGACCTGATGGAATTTCTGGTCGGGCGTTGGTGATAGCTCTGTCGGTACTGGGGGACAAACTGAGGCGGATTTTCATAGATTGTTTCCGCCTCGCTATCTTCCCCCTCGGCTGGAAACAAGCAAGACTGGTGCTCTTAGAAAAGGAAGAAAGGGCTGCAGATTCTCCCTCTGCGTTCCGACTGCGTTCCCATTATTATGGAACCGTTCGAATTTCTGTTTCTCAAGAAACGTTGGACTGGTTGTTTTCTTTCCTTCGAGATCGTTAGCAGTCAGTCAAGATTGAATATTGGAAGATCCCTTTAGCTGGCGTGGTCTTACTACTGGCGTGCCTCAGAGTGATATTTTTTCACTTCTTCTCTTTATTATATCCATTAACCTTATTATCCTAAGATTTCAATATTCCTCTTATCTTTATATATAAATATATATACAAGACCGAGAATACAACACAACAACCGAGACAACTCGGTTGTCAATAATGAACTGGCGACCATTAAACATTGGTCCGATATGTTTGGCGTATCGGTGAACCCGTATAAATGTCAAAACACGTAAGTCCGCTGGTCCTGCATCTAATATTATGAGAATGAGGGAACAGAGAGTGCACCTGTGTTTACGCGTACACTTGTGTGTTGGCTTAGTTGGCTGGTCTTCGTTGACATTGTAAATGTCAGAGTACTATCATCAGAAGTAACCACCATATGAGCCAAGTAGACTTTGCTTCCCTTCCGCCACTTATACAGGGTGTCCAAGAACCTGGCGTCCAACTGGATTCCCACGATGCCCCAAGTTCTAACAGTACTCAGAAAAATATTTTAAAAAATCCACCCCATGTACTTACAGAATTATACTGATTTCAAAAAAAAAGGGGAAATGAGCACCCTGTGACATACTTTTGAATGCTGTGACTGCTAATGCTGATAATTTCGATATTTCTTGGAGGTTTTGTAATCTAGGGTATTGCTGTGTCTAAATAGAATGTAAAAATAAAGTACTTTTTGTACCATTTTAAAATAAAATATTATTTTAACTAAAGGTGATATGGAAAACTATTGAATTTCGCAACTTTGACCGACTGTAGTGTAAAAAAAATGTACCAAAATAGTATGGCAAGTGACGTCAAATTTTGACGCGTTTATTCCTCTTTTTAAAAAGGTATAATACTTACACATTAATTTGAAAAAAAAAATTTTGATAATATTTTTACTCAACAACCCAATTTTTACGATGTCTTACAGAATTCTTAGAAAGAAAAATTTACGACGAATTGAATCTAACCTCTAAAGAATTACTATTGTATGCTCATAAAAATAACAACAGGCCTCTCAAAAAACAGGTTAGACCGTAAGGGACGGTATGTGCATGCATCTCACCATAGTGATTCGTTATTACAACAGGAGGGAGCAAGACAGAAACTATCTTTGCGATTTGCTGGTTCTTCTTTATGGTACCCCATTATTCAGGTAAGAGTGAGGGAGAAAAAGGTTAGAGGTGCGAGTGAGATAGATAGTGACGCTATCTGGGATCGTGCTATTTAGGATAACAGTACGGTCAGTACACGTCACTGCCTCCTGCCGTTACTACGCACCTCTCTCTTATTGTTACCATTGATCACGTACTACGATTTAAAGCTTTGTTTATTGGACTCGATTACTCTTTGTGCTCTGGACTTTGAAACGAACTCTTTACGACGACCTTTGCCTGTGTTTGGACAGTTTGTGTTTTGTGTGTGCTACCATGGCGACCTACACTCCGCAAGAATACGCAAATATGCACTACATTTATGGAGAATGTAGAGGTAATGGACGAGCTGCAGCGAGACTTTACAGAGAAAGGTATCCGAGGGCTACGCGATATCCCGACCATCGAGTTTTCATTAATGTGCACAGATCACTATGTGACGGGCGGTTCCCCAATCAAGTAGCTGGTGAAGGACGACCCGTAAATGACTTCATACGCGATGAAGTTTTAGAGGCGGTGTCGGCAAATCCAAGCATCTCTGTGCGAGGAATAGAAGCTGATACGGGGATACCGAAGAGCACAGCACACAGTATTCTCCAAAAAGAAGAATATCATCCGTACCACGTACAGCGAGTGCAAAGTCTTTTACCTCGAGACTATCCGAGCCGAGTCGCGTTTTGTGAAACAATCCTGCAAAAACATCGAGAAGACGAAAACTTTATCGACAAAATTTTGTGGTCAGATGAATCAACATTTAAGAAAGATGGCTACATGAACCTACACAACTTGCACGAGTGGCATGTGGAAAATCCGCACTTGATGCGAGAAGATAGATCCCAGTACCGGTTCAAAGTGAACATGTGGACCGGTATTCTCTGTGGGAATATTATTGGTCCATTTGAGATGCCCGAGAATTTGACTGGCGAATCATATTTAAATTTTCTTCAAAATGATTTACCAAACTTACTAGAAGAGACCCCACCAGATATGTGGTTCCAACACGACGGCTGTCCAGCACATTTTCGCGTATCCGTTAGAGAGTTTTTGGACGAGCAATACCCGAACAGGTGGATTGGGCGATCAGGAACAATCCCGTGGCCAGCCCGCTCACCTGACTTAAATCCGCTGGATTTTTTTTTCTGGGGAACTATGAAGGAGCTCGTTTATGCGAAGCCCATTAATGACATCGCTGACCTTCGTGAGAAGATAACACAAGCAGTGCAGGTGATACGTCACTCGCGAAACATAAAGCGGTCCTTTTTAAGGAGAGTGAGAGCTTGTATTGCCGCGGGTGGTCAACATTTTGAACATTTATTGTAATAAAATATCTTTAAACTAACATTCTTTGCTTTTATTCTACTGGGAACCCATCTACCTGTGTGTATTTCCTTCTTGCTCACTCTTGGAACCGAAGTAAATAATAGTAGTAACATAACAGTTTCTAAGATAAGAAAGGGTCCGACAGTTACCGTTAGTAGGTAGGCACTTCGTAAAAATTGGGTTGTTGAGTAAAAATATTATCAAAATTTTTTTTTTCAAATTAATGTGTAAGTATTATACCTTTTTAAAAAGAGGAATAAACGCGTCAAAATTTGACGTCACTTGCCATACTATTTTGGTACATTTTTTTTACACTACAGTCGGTCAAAGTTGCGAAATTCAATAGTTTTCCATATCACCTTTAGTTAAAATAATATTTTATTTTAAAATGGTACAAAAAGTACTTTATTTTTACATTCTATTTAGACACAGCAATACCCTAGATTACAAAACCTCCAAGAAATATCGAAATTATCAGCATTAGCAGTCACAGCATTCAAAAGTATGTCACAGGGTGCTCATTTCCCCTTTTTTTTTGAAATCAGTATAATTCTGTAAGTACATGGGGTGGATTTTTTAAAATATTTTTCTGAGTACTGTTAGAACTTGGGGCATCGTGGGAATCCAGTTGGACGCCAGGTTCTTGGACACCCTTACGTAAAATAAAAATAATAGAAAATTATGCAACTCCAGTTTTATGTAATTTAGATGGTCGGCCTGTAGTGTTTGCACGTAAAAATCTCCATGAAGTTAAAATGAACCCTCCTACTACAGCAAAAGATTTCCTAGCTATGGCTTAGACTGTAAAATACTTTAGATCTTATTTAAACGCATCATCAAATCATGCGCATCATCGCACATTTAAAATTCATAATGATCTGAAATCATTAATGTACTTGAGTATTTAATTTACACTTATTTTGGCTGAACATGATTAGGTAATCGAGTGTGTGTAAGGAAAGGAAAATGTGACTATAGATACGTTACTCAGACTAAAAGTAACTTCAAAAGAACTGTAATAAATGATTGAATTCTTGCATGTCATGACACACGCTCAACAGAAACAGTGACACGCTGCTCCTTCAGATTATATGTTGCCCACTGTGGCGATTCCACATTATAACACAAACGAAAACAGCGCCATCTAGCGAAGATACATCGAACTACGACGAAGTAGGACCGCAACGTATGAATGTAATGAACTACGATGCAACTACTAATCCTGTATCGCGATATAGAGATTCGCGTGGCAATTAGCATATGTGCAACATCACAACATCAACCGTTGGGCCGTGGCCCGCCAGGCATGATCACCTCGCCTGGTCGGAGGATCCTCCCTTTGTGTCGGAGGGACATGATACCTCGTCCTTCCCCACCCACCAACGATTAGCCTGACCAATCAAGAGTTGTGGGCACCTATATCAAAATGAAAGACTAAATATAATTAATGATATTAACATTTGAACGTAATTTAGTGTTTTATGTTGCGCAACAGAAGATACTATTTTTAAAGCCAACGTCTCAATCGGAAGTTACTAGAGCCGGAATAGAAAGCAAGGACGATCGGAAAATGATATTAAATAACGTTCTTCTTTTGCCCACGAGTGGTCACGTGGACATGACTAATGACTAATATTAAAAAATATTATATTTGGCCTGGCATGTCTTTCAAAGTTCAGATGTTCAAAATTATGTTTAAAAAAACTCCTACTGGGCCTACTGTATGGTTCAGGTGAATAAGCCCATGACAATTACGTCGATAGCTCATTTGGTCTTTGATAAAATAGTTTTAGACTTGGTAGGACCAGTAGGTTAAGACAGCTATGAATATACTTACTTCCATCCTTACATTACAGTGTGAGTTATCAAAATATGTTTGTGCCTATCCCTCATCATTAAAATATCGATTGAAGTAGCTCATACTTTTTTGAATAGTTTTAGACTTCAAAAAGGCGTAGTACCAAGTAAAATAGTTAACGCCAGAGGTGAAAGTTTTCGTCTAAAAATCATCAAACAGATTTCTAAATAACTTAACATTGAGAAATTAAATTCAACAGCGTATCATCACCAAAGTGTTGGAGCACTAGAAAACACTGACAAAAGCCTCGGGGCCTTTTTGTAATTTAACCTGAAGCAAAATCCGAATTGTGGAATAGGTACTTGGTTATCATTCTGGTGTTTTGTTTATGATAGGACAGTTCACACTTCAGCAAACTTTACACTCTTCGAATTTTTTATAGTAAAAAGTGTAATTCGTCGAGTTATGCCTTTACAATTGCGATAACCGCCCGTTTGAATTTAAATACCGACTCCGAGCTTCCAGAAAACACAAAAAACTCAGTTGCTAATAAAATAGAAATAAAAACTAGATACAACAGGTACCGGTAAGTTATAAACCTAATGAGAAAATCTTATTTACGAGTAAAAATAAAACTGGCAATAAATTTCAACATCTGCACTTAACAAAAAAATATCAAAAATTTGGACACGAAAATAGAACCAAATTGTATTATGCGTAAGATTTCGTATGTTCAATATCTATATTTAACCTGTAATATGACGCATACAGCCTCAAATAACAAAGGTCAGGTCTCAGTGGTAAGCGAAGGTGAACTGCAGCTGTGAGACTGTAGGTTCGAGTTTGTATTGTGTTAATTACTGTAATCTATTTTTGAATTGTATGGATTACACGTCACACATCTTATACAATGAATTACTGTTATGTATTTGGTGATAAAATAAAATTTTAGTGTGAAGTGATGTGTGCATCTATCCAGCAATTGTTGGATCCGGCACTGACTTAAGTGGATTCTGTTGTAATTTAGAGCCCATGGCGTTGCTGGGTGAGGTGGGTGAATTGTTTGAGAGAGCAGTCTCTGCCTGCATCGTCCAGCCCCTCTGTGAAGTTTATCTAATTCGGTTTTCCAGCGGAGCGTTCGACGGTCGGCGGTGTGTTACATCTGAGTGCCGTGACCGAAGATTTAGTGAGCTGTGGCAGCGTGGTGTTGGCAGTGTCGTTGAATATCTTCAATCAACTCAATAGTCTGCCATTTAGCTGCATCGTGGAAGAATCCACTACTGCGGGGTGCTAGAGTACCTGAAGTGGCGAGTAGCAGACTATTTATAGGAGCGTACAGTTAAGTAAAAGGATCGAGATGACATTTGGCGACATTGGCTGTAGGGGTCTGTTCTCAAACTATCCCTTTGGAACGTGGGCTACGATTAGGCTCTTCGAGGACGTCTAGACGAGGAAAGAGTTATGCCTTCTAGATGACGTAGATCCTTTAAAGGGACGGGTGCTTCCAGAAGTACCTGCACTCGGTTGCCCGTAGTAGATTGAGTCCCATTTGTGACCATTGCGACTGCAGTCAGCACATGTTCTGTTGAGCACAAGCTGAAGATCTACTCCGCCTGAATGATGCAGCGTCGATCCCTCACTGCATTCAAGCGAGGCGATATTTTGCTACTGGGTTTACGTTCCATTGCCGGAAGTGACAGTTGTTTTACCACGGTCTCAACCTTTTGCAAAGACGTCATTTCACAGAAGTAGACGGTGGAGATGGCCCAGGAGGATAACCTCTATCTGGACGCAATTTACTACTAATGAACCAGGTGGCGGTGATGCGCATACCAGCACCGCGTTCCACCCTAAGTGGGGTTCCAAGTGAAAGAAACGGGTATTCCTCTTCATCCGCTGTAGTGGCCAGGAAAAAAAATATCTACTGCAATCAGACTAGAAGGTATTTATGGGATGTAAAATGCTGGTATGTAATTGACTGTAATGATTTACAAAAACTTACATATAAGTAGGTGAGAGCTGCTGAGCCACATCCCAATATGTCAGTGCACGTGCCATTGTAGCCCTGGGTGACGCATGGCGACCCTGCAACATGTCATTTTGTACATACACACATATACAACTAGCTACTCCCTAGGATGAGATGTTTGTCTTGTTGGAGTGCATCGTACATCGTTAAAATCATAAGTAGGTTTCAGGTTTAGGTAGGTTGCTTCTACGCAACTGTGAGTAAGAAGAGAGGGTCCTTGGTGTAAAGGTTGTACACCGACGCATCCTAAACATGACTGTAAATAGACTTCCCTGTGCAGAGTTTAGTCAATGTTGTGGCCTCTCTTGCGGGGTATAGCAGAGGCCGGAAGTATGTGATACACAGTCCACAGACTGTTGTTCTGTACCTATCCTAATTGTTTTTTCACTATCGTTTGTAAACTCAACGGACTATTGCCATAAATGTTAAAGAAGGCAGCACTGCTCTAAAGAACCACAAGACTTGTAAATCACCTATTAATGAACATCTATTCGAACAAGGCACAAATTGTTTAAATTCACTGTATGCAAATCTGCCGCCTAATATCCCTTTTATTTAAGAATTATACTCCTATGTGGAGTTAGAAGTGTAGGGTGCCATAGCATGAGGGTACCTTGTAACGTCCCCCAGAAGAGAATCTGACCAGGCACGGCGTTGATCCTGGAGGGGACCTGAAATAACATGACCCGGGTCCCCTTCAGAGTAGGACACCTGAGACCGGCCACCGGGGTGGTTTTTAGTGTAAACACCACATACTTCTGGCTCCTGCGTCCCTGAGGAGCCGGAGATCTGAAGGGATTTGCCAGCCCGTCAACAAAAACACAAGCATGGGTCACCGTACTGCATTATCTTGGATTCTACAGCGACCAGCGACAGCGACCACCGCTCTTGGATTCTATTAATGCTTTCCATCAGGCAGAATAGAGTCACTTTGGTAGGCTCCTATAAAAAAAGTTAAATATCATAAAAAGCATAAAGTGTTTAATCAAGAAGTTTTCAAATTATCTACTTCAAGGAATCCAGTGATAAAAAAGTTATCTCTTTCTAGTGAAAATCCGCTTATACAGGTGGGCCAAGAATTCGTTAACATTTGAATGTAACATCCCGCGCAAACAAATGTCACATGGGGCGCGGGGCGGGGTCTGACCTCTACTTTGTTTCTCTGCAGTTTTATCGCAATGGATAGTTTTACGTGACCGCAGTACACCTACTGTGTGAAATTTTATTTAAACAACAGTTCGCTTATTTCACGTTGAATACGATTTACACGACTTAAATCAGTATCCGAGCGCCCATTTAATAAAGAAATAGATATAGAAGGCCAAAGAAACGGGATCTACGTTATATGTAACAAGCAAAGCAAAGTGGAGGCCCACGGACCTCTCGGACTGAAGAGAACGTGCAGCAACTTTCCGTTTCTGTTAGACGTAATCCAGATTTATCGACGAGCAAAAGTTTTGCTGAATTAGGATTATCCTGCACATCATTATGCTGTCTTTTGAAATGACATTTGAAATAACATCTATATAAGATTGAAATTGTGTAGGACCTACAACCCATTGATTTAAATTTGCGCAAGTCGTATATCGAAACAATGTTAGAACGATTCAGTAATTTTGACAACATCTTATTTTCGGACGAAGCCCATTTTCAGCTCAACGGACATGTAAACAAATAGAACTGCAAGTATTGGAGCAGTGAAAATCCCAAAGCTAAACACGAGAGGCCACTTCATTTTCCCAAGGTAACTGTATGGGCTGCAATTTCAGCAAAAGGTATTATTGGACTTTACTTTTTTGAATATTCTCGCAGCCATTCTGTTACTGTTAATTCTGCTGAATATGCGAAAATGTTACGGGAGTTCTTGGGACCGATGCTACTGAAATTTGCTGGCAACAATCGTAACTCATGGTTTCAACAAAATGGAGCCACTTGTCACACATCCAATGAGTCCCTTCCGGTGGTCATAGACATGTTTCTGGAAAAGTTGATAACGAAGGGACATTTCACGGCCACCCAAAAGTCCAATCTATCCCCAGCAGACTTCTTATGGGGTTATTTGAAGAATTGTGTCTACATCAATAAACCAAATATACTACGGCAACTAAAAGAAAAAATCAGCAAAGAGACGTCGGCGATCTCGAGGTCTCCTTGTTGACAGGTATTTGAAAATTTCAGTACCCGCTTAGAAGAGTACAAATGTCGAAACGGTGGTCATTTAGACGATGTAGTTTTTTAAAAATAAATTGCAACTAATCAACTTTCTTGTAAATAAACAATTTTTATAATACATCAAATGTTTTTTATATGATTTTCAAATCTTAACTAATTCATGGACCAGTCTGTACGAGTACATCAGAATATTGTCACGTTTAGATACATAGAGGGGCGCTGAGTATGCGTATGTATGGTAGTGATGATAGTGCATATGTAGCAAAAAGTGAAAATATTGAAAAGTTATGAATCCAAATCGCATTTCTAAAGGTACGCAATACTTAATGTGTTTTTCTATTCAGGATTCTTATGTTAGTTTAGTTAAATTCAACCTAACGACGTGCAAATTGGCATTTCTCTCCCACTTGTCGTATTTACGAGACACAACCGCCTTCGACTACCACTTGTTTCGGTCTATGGTGCACTGTTTGAGCAAGCAGTGCAAGCAGTAAGTCTTCTTTTGTTTTTACTAATTTTATTTATTCTTTAATTTGTTTTAGCGCTTGAATTCTGATCCTGAAGCGCTTATATCTGGTGAATACGACAGGTAGGATAGAACTGCCCATTGAAGCGTTTCCAGGTTAATTTTGACTGGTTTTTGTCACATGTGGCATTGTGGCATTTCCACGTCACAGAATCACTTTGTCGTGTCTCTGTTCGTATAGTCGCCACTTTTCTTTTAAAACGTGACTCAAAAACGTATGAACTGTAGTCGATAGCGAGTTCTTGTGATAGTTTCATTAGGTTTAAGTAGTTTACAATAAATTATGTCCTGCTGATCCATCCAAATGCAGAGTAGAAGCTTCGAACCGCGGACATTTAGTTTTAGGGATGATGTTGATGCGTGTCCGGGTATAGCCCACGATTTTTTACGCTTTGGATTGTGTTAGTGAATCTATTTTTCATCTCCAGTGACAATACGGTACAATATTTTTTTTATTTTCTGCCTTTGAAGCAGCAATTCACACATGAGAAAACGTCGTTCAACGTCTCTCGGCCTCAATTCATACGGCACTCAATATTCTTGCTTTTGGATCATTTCTAACGCTTTTAAACGTTTTGAAACTGTTGAAATATCAACTTACAATGTTTTCCCGAACTCTACTAGCGTATGGCGTGGATCTTGATCAAACAATGACTCCACTTTTTCGTCTTCAAACTTTATCGGTGCTTCAGAACATTCTTTATTTTCAAGGTCACAGTTATTATTTTTAAAGCGCCTAAACCAGCCTCTGCATGTCACATTCGACTGAGCATTGTCGCCATATGTTTCAACAAGAATTCTGTGTACTACAGCTGTACATTTCTTTTGAATAAAGCAGTACAATAAAATTCATAGTAGTCATAGTATTCAAAGAAGACAGTTTCACAATATGTAAATAAGCACTTGATTGACACTGTGGTAAACTATATCTATTAGAATTTGAGGTTACATATATTGCTACTTAGCCAATGCGCTACCATACGAAGTTTCATCCACAGAGTGCCGTTACGCTATCTTTTAAAAGGCAGTGAGAATTTATTCAAGGTCCTGTAGTTACACAATTTAATAATTATCTAGCCAAAAATAGAAAACTTGTCGTTACGAAAATCACAAACAACTTTGGTAAACGAAAAAGCTGTTCTATAGTATTGTTTCTCGCTAATGAATTGCCACCAGATTTGTTAAAACAAGCAGATTCAACTCAATAAGCATTACCTCTCGTTAAGTCCCTAAATTAATATTACTTTACTAAAATAAACATAGTCTGCTAATCTTCTTAATGCTGCATTTGCAGTTAGTACGCAACTTAAAAATAAACTAATCATCTATTCTAATACATTACATCGTGTATCCTTATTAAGCGAGAACTTCTGTCGACAAATTATTTTAATAATGTGACAGAATTTAAGTACGTACAAAAACTTTATATGCGCTTAGATCTTTTTAAGTGTGCAATGTGTTTTAATGCGGTTTTTACCAACAGAAAAAGTGATTTAAATTATTAATACATGAATGATATAGTAAATCGAAACAGGGAATTTTGAAGACTTGTAAGGTGATTTCGTGAAAATCATTATTTTGAGCACTTCTGTTGCAAACACTGGCTAAACCTCACAAGATAGATGAAAATGATGTGCCACAGAATTGTATTCCACGTGTAGTGACGAGTAACAATACAGTGTACACCACCTCTATTCATCCCATGATAAGGCAACTAACGAAGCAAACTACGTATGACAACAAAAAGATGGAAAACTTGATGGCGCAGTGGTGTGTCAGAATCGTACCGACCGAAACCACACGGTGTGCCACTCTCCCTCTGACATAGGAGGGATCCGGGAACAGCCAGGTAGTAGAGCCACGCTGATTTCAGCATGAACGGGCCAACTCGTCTGGGACAGTACTACCCTCCCACAGAAATCCAACCTCAAGCGACAGTATCCGTGCTGTCGTGTTTCGTTGCTGAGTGCGAGACCGGAGACCCATTGATGCAGGGGTGACAGACCGGAGGCCCATTGATGAAGGGTGACAGTTGTCGTGATGAATGTGTGCAATAAACGCTACGACGACTGTCTTTTACGTCTCCAATTGAGGTGTAAAAAATCGTAATAGGCCGCCATTGTGTGGGTCACCATGCTGCATTGTCAGCATTCGCAATGAGTATGGTGACTACAACTTTTGGATTCTATTCATGCTTTCCATCAAGCAGAGTAGAGTCACTTTGGCAGGCTAACAAGATTAAAAAAAAGCTGCAACTACAACATCCTGGTTTCTCCTAGCGCCTGCCCACTACTACTGGCACCATCTGCGAGTAACCTCTCTATTTTGGGCGACATACGGTGCACGCAGGCGTCGCCTCCTCGCGGTTGGCCATTGTAGCGGATGGAGGGTAAAAGCCGTCCCGTCTACCCGCGGTCACACTCAAGGCGGTATGAGGTGCTGGTACACGCGCTCCTGCCACCCGGTTCGCCGGCGGCGAATTCGGTCCGAGTGGAAGTCGTCGTCCCGGGCCTTCTCCGCCGCCCCCTTCTGCCATATTACGTCTTCGCAGAAGGTTGCGACCGCGGTAAAACAACAATCGCTACTGGCCATGAAACGTATGATGGCCGGTAGCCAGAGATCTCCTGCAATAACTGCAGTGAGGACCCCACGCTGCTCCGTCTAGGGGGAATAAACTGCTAACGTATGCTGAGCCGACTCCTCACTGCAGCCACAGTGGTGACAGGTGGGACTCAATTCCCTCCTGGCAACCGAGTGCAGATACTTCCCAAAGCACCCGTGCCCAAACAGAACCTGTGTCAGTCGGTAGGAAAGGGTCCCGTGCTGTCGCCCTGTCCACTCGGCGATGACCGGCTGGAGAGCCTCCACAGCGGTAAAACCAGCACTTGGAGCCTCCAACCGAGGTGACCAGTGAGACATCGTGGCTCGACGAGCGGCCTCACGCCACTCGCGTATCTCTTCGGGCAAGGACCGTAAGCTGCTACCCACCCGAAAGTAAGCTGTCCGCCGGCAAACATCGGTGAGCACTGCCGCCTCCAAATCCCACGGGGGAGTTCCGGCCAAGACGCACGCCACCTCTGTCGATACAGTACGGTAGCCGCGTATATCTCAAACCACCAATATCCGCTGAGAGCACCAAAGACGAGCCCTATTCAGGGCGGCCAGAGCCGCCGCCCACACGGGTGCAGCATACAGCGCCATTGACTAGACAACCCCCGTGGACAGCCGTCTTGTCATGACGCTGGCTTCACCCCAATTAGACAGAAGAGTCGCCCAAGAGCAGAAGCAGCACCAACTAGCTTTGGAGTAAGCTGTCGGAAGTGCTCGTCGAAGAACCATCTGCCGTCGAAGATCAAGCCCTGTCTGGGCCTGAACCGGTACAAAGACCGAATTGACTACGATGAAGGCGCCGAATGTTGGACTACGACGGGGCCCATGGAACAGAAGAGCCTCCGTCTTATCCAGGGACACCCGCAAACTCAGCCCCTCAATACGCCCGACCACCAGAGAGACTCTCGTGGCGGCCAGGCGCGCCGCTTCTTGAAAATTCATCTCCTGGACTGTGACGAATGTGTCATCCACGTAACAAATTACGCCCAGCTTGAGGGGAAAACGACCTCGAAGAACTCAGTCGTATCCCATGTTCTACAGGAGTGGTCAGACCAGTGTGGAACACCGCACGACATGAGCCGCCGCCTCAAAACACCGTCTCGGTCTTCGTACATGACGGTACGCTCCTATAGATAATCTGCCACAAACCGCCTCAGGTACTCTGGTACCCCATGGTAGTGGAGTGCTTCCCTGATGCAGCTATGTCCAACGACACTGCCAATAGCACGCCGCCACACTTTAAACAAACCTTATACCAACCCGTGTGGCCAACGTGTCATAATAGGACAAAGCCTCCTTTCCAAAGCTTATGTCCAGTAGTGAAAGGTTCAAGGCTGTTGATGTTATATATGGAACTGTAAATTTCAATTATATGTATGTCATGGAAATAGGAAAGTGTTAAAGTTACGCTAAATATAAGTTTACGATCGCAAAGTACTTAAAAGTATGTTTTTAATGAATGAGCTACTTTCCGTTAATTTTGAGGTGACACTAGGCTTGTGACCAATTTCCATAAAACGAAGTCTATGTTTTAAATTAATTAACATGTAAGGTTAAATGATCGTACATTTTTATTGCATTGACGTAAAAGTTTGATTTATATAGCTTTAAGGAACCGTAGCTATAAACAAGTATATGATGTTGTTTTCAATTTAACATCTTTATATTTTTCTATTTCTGAGAAATAATATTTAAGACAAATATACTCGTTTATATACGCCTGAACGTAGATCTTTCAGTCGCTCAATAACATTAATCATTTAACGAAAGAATAAAAGCTAAATGTGCCCTTCCTTTTTAAAGGGTTATCTATTTTTCTCTCAAATACTAGGATCAAGCGGGTACTTGATGATAAAGTACGTAGCTGCCATTCGAACATAGCGTACACATCAAAATGTTTTTTTTTTTATATACATCTTTAGATGACATACAAATATGTATTATACATCTATATAAAGCATCCGGTAAGTAGAAATTTATAAATTAAATAAAGGAATTTTTAAGTGAAATGATACCTGCGTCGAGGTTGAAGTCGCAAAAGACGCACCACAGCTGACTGAGAGCGCACACGAGCACAATAGCGCCGTAGGTAGACATCGTGACGCGTCCACTCGCTGGCAGAGGATTTCACCTTGTGCCGCCACGCTGCACTTGTCGTGTTGAGGATTCTTCGCATTCACCTCGCTCTTCAACTTTATGCTTTTTGATTCTAAAAATACATCACCGTGTTCATGCGTCGGTATTCCCTCCCTTGTAGCTTTTCAATGCTACTATTAGAAGTAAAAACATTTAATAATAGCAAGTAAAATATAAACACCTAACAACTACCTAATGCAGTTATACCGTGCTATAGAGCAGCGTCACTATAACCTGATCCTAGTTTAACTTAATTCGCTCTGTTATATCTGTATGCAAATAGATATATGTAAAATATGGTATGGTCCTTGAATGTTCGTGATGTTCAACAAAAAAATAATTAACAACCGGTTCAATAACAAGTCTTGTTGTAATTATGAGCTCTGCGTTACCCCGCATCCAGACACTATGCGCAAGCGTGTCGAGCATAGGCCCGGCTAGATCCAGATGAAGTATATTGCCTGATCTTCACAGAAGGTAGCTCTTCAACGAGCACTACCGAAAACTTGCTCTCAAATTGAAAATCATGTCCATTATTTTGGTCATTTTTGTAATTCATTTTTGGAATAGCAAAATTCGATAGTAATTATTAATTGTAAAAGGTCAAAACTTGGACTACAACGAGCCAATTATATGCCAGAATCGAATATAAGTCAGCCATTTTCTTTTCGAGAGAAAAGAGCGAAAGACGTCTGTTTCTTTGTCGACCATTAAATTTCAATTTTATTTTCTCAGTTCTGTTTTCATTCTAACAACGCAGGTAAGTGATCTCTTTTATTATCACAATTGATTAATAAAATACGTTATTTCTAACCTTTATTGAAAGCCAAGGGGCTTAGGACGAATTGAAATTTTAGCTTGACTTAACATTTTAGAAAATGACTTTCAAAGCATGACGGTTTTCATTTTTGTTATGTTTTTTTTTACAATTTACAAAAATGAAATAACAAAAATGAATTAAAGACGCAATCACATTGCTGATGAAATATTAATAGAGTGTAATTTTAATATTATGTGTTTGAGGCCAATTTTATATAATACGGACCTGTTTGTCTTTCTGTACAACATAACAACTTTCACTGTGCCCATGTTTAGTTTACATTATATTAGTACAAAAATATTAATACTATAGTGTTAGGGTCGTCCGTTGGTTAGTGCATGAAAAAATGACTGCAGCTCAACTGATGATTTAACGATTATTTGTATGACTTATCTATATATAGCTCGATTCTTCACATTTCTGGTTTAACCTCTTTGTCATCTAATCGAAGGTGATGATGAAATTGATGGTATAGTATACAAACAACGTCACGCCTATTTTTGAGCCGCGGAGAGAACTGATGTCCACGGACGAACCGAAAAAGGGGTGTCAGGACTTTTTTTGCTTCGTCCACATTCACCAATCGCTGCATGCGCATGCGCATGGCCACAACAAACATCCGCCCCGACGAAAAGAAGCGCCCCAGCCTCG
This sequence comes from Hypercompe scribonia, assembly GCA_949316085.1. NCBI lineage: Eukaryota > Metazoa > Arthropoda > Insecta > Lepidoptera > Erebidae > Hypercompe > Hypercompe scribonia. The sequence goes on from OX438993.1 coordinate 183,308, forward strand.
AGCACGTCAACGGGATAGAGAATATATGAAGTATCGGCAGGGTGGCGTGTTTGGGTCATGGCACTGAAGTTTGCATGGAATCTACGAATATTTGTGAACTCCACCTTAAAATTTGAGTTGGCGGAGAAGAGAATGCCACTTTTGAACTAAAATGCCTTTTGATTACTGCTGCCATGATGGAAAGGAACAGGAAAGAAAAGGTAAAAGGCATGACAGTCGTCGTGGTAGTGCAAAACTGAGACTCAGAATGCTGTGCCGTCTTGTAACGGATAAGTATCACGTTGATCGAATTGTTGGAGGGAGCGGCCCCTGTACCCTCCCGGAAGTGTTGCCCGGGTCCCAACGTCCGGTCACCAACCGATACGACGAGCCACTCCATGGATTATGTGCGACTTGACAGGGTAGCCTCCCAGGGTGGTTAACTATAGTTATGCCATTAACCTCTATATGCTGCGGATGGCTAGTATTTTCTATGAGTCTCTCTGACAACCGATTTAATCCACGCCATCCTCACATGACTCCTCAAAAATTCCACTACTCACATCCTTACCACGATAACTGAGTTTGCTGTTTTTGTCTGTGAGAGGGTAGTACCGCTCCAATCGAATCGACCCGTTCATGCTGAATCAGCATGGCTCTACTATCTGCGAAAGATAAAATAAAAGGGAAAGATATACCCATCGACATCAATTTTAATTATACTGTATGGTAATTTTTATTAATAATTAAATCCGAAAATGTGTCGAGACTTAAATTACTAAGCATAAGTCTAACTAAATTCTATCTCAATCTACCTAACTTACCTTGAACTGAACTGCTGGACACAAACCACTCCCCCAGAAAGGAGGTTTTATAGGAGGTGATTCTCCTCTGCCTGGTGGAAAGTATGAATAGAGTCCTAGAGTTGTAGTCACCATGCTCATTGCAAATGCAGAAAATGCACTATGATGACCCATATATCCCATATGTATACGTTTAAGTGAAGACACTTTTTCTCACCACGCTTTTGGTCTACTATATCTTGCTAACCGGACAAGTATATTTCAGGTCTCTAAATTCATGGACTAGCCTTGAAATCAATTTACAAACACTAACTCCTAATGGCAAGCCACACACGAAAAAAGGTACTCCGTAAAAAAGGTGGCATATGTATTTCAATCACTCTATCTCACCTGCCAAACGAATTTCAGTTAGGCACCATTAGAAAGACGCCATGAATAGTCATATACTTTTTACAATCAAGATTTGCTGTAGCGCAGTCAGGAGCACTACAAACCTATGGGTGATTAGTGTGATTACTGGGTCGTACTATGAAAGGAGATCCTTCTATAGTTTTGGTCTAAAATCATTACAACGTAAGCAAAGTTTGATTTTTGAAGTGAAAACATCGTCAGGCGCATTGAGCACTTTTTGAACAAAAACCATCACACTCGCGTCATCATGTGCTTTCTGTATGAAAGCTTGGCGGAGGCGCATGTGCCTGTGGGTCAATGTACGTGATGTAGTATGTTGCAGTCTCGGAGGGATCGAATGTTTTGTAGCAGGCTAGGTAGCTATTTTTGTGCATACATAATTTTAAGTTTTCACTTCTGTCGATAGTCTTTATGACTGCCTCAGATTTTTTTGTATATTCTCGTTATCGGCGTCGTATTACACTATTGATTTATCATTAAAATATTTTAAGGAATTTCAAAAGAAAATTTCTCTCTGTCTATTAACCAACGACGCCTGATATTTTATTTGCAATGATTTATTTGGTGCTTCTTGCTTTGCTATCCACAGGCGTCAAACTACACCACAAACCAGTCGTCAATTCCTGCCTCTACTAATATTGTTATTAATAGTTACTCCATAGTCGTTCTTGGAGGAGTTCATAGCCGGTCATTGAGTGACCATTGCATTGAGTAAGTTAGCATATATTACGCTGAAGATAGCTGGATTGCCTCGGTGGCGCAGTGATAGCGTATACAGCTGCTGTGATTAAAGTCTCAGGTTCAATTTCCGAGTTGAAAAAAGCGTTAACGAAAAACAACAAGAAAATTTAGTTGCATAACACCTGTTATCTATTACTCTGTGGTATCACTCTGGTTGAGCCAGTCCATATATGCCTAAACTTAATGTGGTGACTTCCACATACAACGCGATAAAAATAGCTACAACGCCATCTACTGAACATATACCGAACTATGGCGTAACTATTAATTCTGTACGGCGGTATAGAAACTTTAGCGCTGATTAGGATGTTTACAACTACCCAAAATCAACCGTTGGACTACGATTACCTCACCAGGTCGAAGTACCCTTCTTTGTGTTGGAAGGACATAACACACCTTTCTCAACACATAATAATCTCAATTTTATTACGAAAATAAGGTACTTTTGCGCAGTATCGTTGAAAATCAGTGTGGCAACTTCCAAATACAGTACAAACAAAAAATATACAACAGCGCCATCTAGCGAAGAAACATTGAACTACGGAGTATAATGAAGAATGAAACAACTACTAATCTCGTATCACGAAATAGAGATTCTCGTTGCAATTAGCATATATACGTACAATATCCCAACATAAATTGTTGGGCCCTGGCATGATCGCCTGGTCGGAGAATCCTCCCTTTGTATCGGAGGGACATGAGACCCGTTCCTTCCATACGCTTTTTAGAGAGGACATGATCCCTGCGAAATAACACACTTCAAAAACTTACAATATAAAGGCAACTTTGGGTCTCAAATCGCATCTAACGATAAGCCGTTACGAAGTGTGAAGCCAATCCAATACTAAAAGTAAAATGATTCAAAATACCGAATTTCTGAGGATCCTTCATTGTTCACAGATAAAGCGTTTTAAGGCCAAAATCTGTATAAACACAACATCTTCTGAATGTGAAGTAAACCTCAAATTTTTCTAGCAACAGCTTTCAACATTAAAATGAGAGTTCAATGTTCAATTGCTATAGTGAAATGATAAAAGATATTTATTTTTATGAGTAAATCTCTCGCAGACATTTTTAAAATCGAGCATTAGCACAGAGGCATGCATCCTTTTTAGATTCTGTGAACATTTATTAAACAAAAACTAAACAATGTAAATATAGGTAACCTCACAAAAGATAAAAGATTTTTATTGCACGAACGTGACGAAATGGGTTTGATGATGCCTTTCAATGTTTTTTGTTGTGTTTTTGGAATTGATAATACAGTTTATAATGAATTCGTCAATAATATGATATGTCAGGTTTTATTTATATATTTGTAGATATGTATATGTATATATGCTTATTGCAGATTTAAAAATTATTTTTTTTGGCTATAATATGTGATTGGCTACAGCAAAGCTGTAAACTACGCTGCAGTGCTGTGGGAAGCTAATAGGGTATTTGATAAATTTTCGAAAACTACTCCAAAATGTTCTAAGTCACTAAAAGAAACGCTTAACGACTGTTTTTTTTAAATTTTAAGCCATTTTAATAACCAGAAGGCAGTTTTAACAAATACATTTCGTATTTCCCGCTAAAACGCTAAGTCACGTAATAAGTCAGAGGCGTGACGTCACGATACAAAAACAAACAAAACAATACGTAGGCTACGCGTAGATAGGTAGTTATGCATTCCGACCCCATACTCAGAACTGTGTTAGTACACTAAGGGCGCATCACGCCACCAACGCTGTCGATTAGCAATTTGACACCTACACCGATTTAGTATAATCATCATAAAACTAATGTAGACCAAACACATTAAATTAATTACCATGTACCAAGAAACTACCCGTGGGTCCCATCACACGGACAGCACACACACACACTGTAATCCAGTATGTAAGCTAAGTTTAAGAATTAGATGATTCATTTTGGTCATTCTGTTCATTCTGTTAGTACCATCTTGCCAGTGACATACTGTCCTGCTAAAAACTTGTATTCTTAAATAAAGTATCTTTTTTGTGAACAACAAGTGTTCATATTTGACTGGCGCAGCCGGGTCGGATATTTAAAGTCGCGAAAAGTCTTCGTTTTCGTACACAAAAATCGGTCGTAACTTACTACTTAACGCCTAGACGACATATCCGCAAGAACCTACCAAATAAATTCGTCAACTAACACTCTATTCTTCCTATAGACATCCTATAGCTCAAAACGAGGAAATTTAGAAACAAGTAAATAAATTATTAGAAAACAATGTTATTACAGAGTCTCACTCCCCATGGAGCGCCCCTGTACATCTTGTACCAAAAAAAATTGATGCCTCCGGCGAACGAAAGTTTCATATGGTCATTGACTATAGAAGGCTTAACGAAATAACGATAGACGATAAGTACCCATTACCAAATATTTCAGATTTATTTGATAGATTAGGGAATGCTTCCTATTTTTCTACGATAGATTTAGCTAGTGGTTACCATCAGTTAGAAGTAGATAAAGCCGATCAACCTAAAACCGCGTTTACTACTCAATCAGGTCATTACGAGTTTACTCGAATGCCCTTTGGGTTAAAAACAGCCCCTGCTACATTTCAAAGGGCTATGGACAACGTACTCAGAGGATTGCAAGGAATACTTTGCCTCGTGTACTTAGATGATATAATAGTATATTCAACTAGTTTACAAGACCACATTAATAAACTTAGAAAGATATTTGATAGATTAAGGGAAACTAATTTAAATGTTACGTTAGACAAATGCGAATTTTTAAGAAAAGAAGTCCTATACTTAGGCCATACAATATCCAAAGACGGATTAAAGCCAAATAATGATAAAATAAAGGCAGTATTAGATTTCCCATTACCGAAAACCCCTACGGAAATAAAAAGTTTCTTAGGACTAGTAGGTTATTATCGTAAGTTTATTAAAGATTTCTCTAAAATAACTCAACCACTTACGAATTGTTTAAAGAAAAAGAATAAAGTTAATCTAACTGAGGAATACATAAATTCATTCGAAAAATGTAACGAACTATTAACTAATGCCCATTATTACAGTTTCCAGACTTTAGTAAACCATTCCTTCTAACCACTGACGCATCAAACTTTGCGATCGGTGCAGTACTATCGCAAGGCCCTATAGGTAGTGATAAACCTATTGCTTACGCGAGTAGAACTTTAAATGACGCTGAAACTCGTTATAGTACAATAGAAAAGGAACTTTTAGCCATAGTTTGGGCATGTAAACATTTTAGACCATATCTATATGGGATTAAATTTAAAATATTCAGCGATCATAAACCTCTTGCATGGATTCAATCTTTTAAGGAACCAGGTAGTAGATTAACAAGATGGAGACTTAGATTAGCTGAATACGATTATGAGATAGAGTATAAACCAGGTAAAAAGAATAATAATGCAGATGCACTGTCGCGTATAAAGTTAAATGCATTGGATGATGATATATCAAGGATAGTAAACACTGGAGATCAAAATGATCCAATTCTTATTTCTTCAGATGATGAAAATAGTTTAAGTCCGCCTAACTATAAATCTAATTATTCTATACCTTCCGTTAGTAGCGTAACGCTTACCGCATCGGAAAAGCCAAACTCATCGATAGGAACGGTACATTCAGAGGAAAATACGGATTCCTCAGGTATTCCTATATTGCACGAAGCAATTGATACCAAGCCAAATCAAATATTAGTGTATACTTGGAATAGAAACGAAACTACGGTTAAGAATCTTTCGAGAGATAAACAAAAAGTACTTGAAGTACACATGCCTATAAATAATACAACACTAATAAAGAATTTCCTTAAAGAATATATTCGCCCTAAAATAAAATATTTTATTTATTTCGAAGATGAACGCCATCGTAAATTATTTATAAACGTAATCATAGAAATATTTAAAAAGGATTCCATTCAAATATATGAATGTACAGAAAGAGTAGTATACGTGGAGGATGAAACTGAACAACGAGACATAGTTCTAAAGTATCATGTAGGGAAAACATGCCATCGTGGCATCAAGGAAACCGTGGCACATTTAAAACGTACATATTTCTGGAATAATTAAGAACAAACAGTAGCCAGCATTATAAATTCTTGTGAAACTTGTAAACGTATGAAATACGATAGAAAACCCTTAAAACCAGAATTACAGTTAACGCAAACACAAACAAAACCTTTTCAAGAATTATTTATGGATACCTTCTCAATCGAAGGAAACTATTTTTTAACAATTATCGATGCTTTTAGTAAATTGGGACAAGCATTTGAAATTAGTAATAGATCTACCCCAGAAATAATTAGAGCATTGCTAAAGTATTTTTCATTGTACGGAGTACCTACAAAAATCAGCACAGACCCAGGTTCTGAATTTAATAATAGCTTATTAAAAGAAATGTTAACCTTTTATAAAATAAATTTACATATAGGGACACCACATAATCCTAACTCTATGGGATTAGTGGAAAGATTCCATTCCACAATTCTAGAAATTTACCGACTTGCTAAATACGAAAGAAAAATTACTGACCCTGTTTCAGTAATGACATACTCTATTATGTCTTATAATCAGTCGATACATTCAACAACCGGTCTTACACCTTTCGAAGTTATATTTGGTCATACCGACTCCTCGAACATATTCGATGTAGACTTCGATAGAAATTACACCCAACAACTAGTGAGAGAACACGTTAAACGCACAAAATATTTGTATAATTATCTAACAGATAAAATATTACAATCTAAGGTTAAAACTAAACAAAAACATGGTGGAGAAACCAACTTCAATATTAAACCGGGTGATAAAGTATTTATCAAAGGCGTTAATACCCGCCGTAGCAAAGATAAACCGCGATACCAAAAGGCAGTAGTCACAGATGACGTAAACAGAAACACAGTAAAAGTGCAAACACAAAATAGAAATACTAAAGTACCTGTTAAAGATGTTAAACGTCCTTCACAGGTTCGTCCTGATGATAGCGACGCAAACAACCCGCGCCCTTCAACTGCAAAAGATTGAAGAAAATCCAGGGGTTCTTCCCGTAAAAGAAGGTCAAGCATTTGTAAGCCTCTATAATTGGCACATATATAAAGTATTAGATCTAGAATTAGTTAGTAATAGTTTAAACTATAATATAGAAAAATATAATCAAATCATTAGCTATATAAAAGATAAGTTAAACATATACATTTTAGACGATAATATAGAAGACGCTGAACTACAAACCCAATATTTAATGAATTTAACTATAGAAAGATATAATCAATTAGTTCCTAACGTTAGAATAAAGAGAGGTATCATTGATCCCCTTGGATCTATAATGAAAGCAATCACAGGCAACCTAGATAATGAAGATGCCTTGAGATATGACAATTTGATTAACAAAATAGAATCAAAACAAAGCGCAATTGTCAATAAGATTACTTTAATTTCCGAAATAGTTGATACTTTTGTTAACTTAACGAATTCCACAAGAAATAACTTTATTGTACTAGATAAAACTATCAGGGAAATAGAAGAAATTTTAAATAAGACCCAGTATCAAAGAAGCAAGGATCTTGTCTTGCAGACGTTTAATTTAATAATTCATAATTTTCAAATAATATTAACACGATTGGATGAAGTGGTAACTGCTGTAGCATTTAGTAGATTAAATGTATTACACCAATCTATATTGGACTCAGATGAACTGTTTAACATCCTTAAAGAAATCGAGGAAACCGACAGATTAGTTTTTCCTGTCACTAAGGACAACTTGATTAATATAGAAAATTGCATAAATATAAAAGCCTATGTAAAGGGTAAACAGATAACATTTATCATGTCCGTTCCAACAGTCCAATTAGATGTGTTTGGATTTTATAGACTACACCCTTTCCCAATGTACAACTCTGGTCCAAACCGTACATTCCTAATTATCCCGAAACATCCCTATATCCTTACAAAAGGGTCGAAAACTTTACCACTTTCTCAGCCGTGCAAAGAAGTCGACGAAGGAAAATTCTTGTGCTATGAAAACCACATCTCGTTTGAAGACGAAAGTCAGTGCATCAAAGACTTAATGAAGTTTTCAACTAGGATAACATCATGTTCCCCGTTATCAGTCGAAGCAGAAGACATTAAGTTGAAATCCATACAGCCAGACTCGTGGATACTATTTACGGGTCGTCAAACTATTCTCACCGAGATCTGCGAGAACGACATGAGCCAACATGATATTATGGGTACATACATAGTAACCATAAATAATAAATGTGAAATCAAGATCGAAAAACTTACTCTACGCAAGCGTCGTGTACAAGCAGGCGAAATCATATATACAAGCACACCTAATATACATTGGCCTAAAATTGTCACTCCACTGGATGTCTTGAAGAAACCAATCAACTTAGATAACATCGACTTGGAAAATCTACAGTTCTTATCACACGTTTTAAGCAGGAAAAGTGAAGTGCTAGATACTGAAAGTCATTTTGTGAAAGTGCATAGTGTTAGTTTATGGACTCTAATCATTTACTTAATACTTACCTTTGTACTATTTGTAATTCTGTATAAATATAAAAATGTATTGTTATGCAAAGGACAAAATCAACAGCCTCATAAATCGGATGATGATTTTGAACTTACGGAGGGAGGAGTTATGCATTCCGACCCCATACTCAGAACTGTGTTAGTACACTAAGGGCGCATCACGCCACCAACGCTGTCGATTAGCAATTTGACACCTACACCGATTTAGTATAATCATCATAAAACTAATGTAGACCAAACACATTAAATTAATTACCATGTACCAAGAAGCTACCCGTGGGTCCCATCACACGGACAGCACACACACACACTGTAATCCAGTATGTAAGCTAAGTTTAAGAATTAGATGATTCATTCTGGTCATTCTGTTCATTCTGTTAGTACCATCTTGCCAGTGACATACTGTCCTGCTAAAAACTTGTATTCTTAAATAAAGTATCTTTTTTGTGAACAACAAGTGTTCATATTTGACTAGGTAGTTATGCATTCCGACCCCATACTCAGAACTGTGTTAGTACACTAAGGGCGCATCACGCCACCTAGCAATTTTGTATAATCATCATAAAACTAATGTAGACTAAACACATTAAATTAATTACCATGTACCAAGAAGCTACCCGTGGGTCCCATCACACGGACAGCACACACACACACTGTAATCCAGTAGATAAGCTAAGTTTAAGAATTAGATGATTTCATTCTGTTCATTCTGGTCATTCTGTTCATTCTGTTAGTACCATCTTGCCAGTGACATACTGTCCTGCTAAAAACTTGTATTTTTAAATAAAGTATTTTTTTGTGAACTACAAGTGTTCATATTTGACTGGCGCAGCCGGGTCGGATATTTAAAGTCGCGAAAAGTCTTCGTTTTCGTACACAAAAATCGGTCGTAACTTAGTACTTGACGCCTAGACGACATATCCGCAAGAACCTACCAAATAAATTCGTCAACGAGCACTCGACAAGAAGACAGAATCGGCATGGAACTGAGAAGCGTAATGTGAGTAAACCCTTACCCTACTCCTTTCTATGTCTTACCACCCGTAATTATTTACGTTTAATTGGACTAAATCTCGTCAAATAAACGTTCTTGTAAAGTTGGTCAAAATCGCCGAATTACAAGATAATATTAAGCCGCGTATTCTAGACAAACATAGCTAGTTACGTATTAGTTATTTATTTGCCCTAAATTTTAATTATTGTGTAATTGTTAAATAATTCATTATGAATCAGATCCAGTTGATTCCTAAAGAGATCCAAAATATCATCCCGCGATTCGACGGAGATGAAAAATTACTTAATTTATTTTTTAATAAATGTGAATATGTTATAAATAGTTTTAGGGGGGATAATAATCCCGCTCAACTAACGTATCTATACCATTGCATTACGAGTAGATTAATAGGTAAAGCCGCAATTTTAGTCAGCGAAAGAGAAAACGTCACAAGCTGGGAACAATTGAAAGAGTTGTTCGTCCAACATTTCGGTGATCCTAGATCCGAGGCTTGCATAGCCATAGAATTAGAAAATATTAAAATAAAAAACGGCGAATCTTACATTGACTTATGTCATAGGATACAGAATACAAGAAGTTCCTTAATTTCCAAGGTAAACCTTTTAACCGACGAGGGTATCAAAGCAGCTAAATATATAATCTATAATAATACCGCGTTAAATGTTTTCCTATACAATTTACCCGAAGAATTACTGCGTTTTGTAAGGCTAAATAAATGCACTAATTTAGAAGCAGCTTTGAGCGTCGTAACTGAGGAAGTAAACTTCCAAACACGATACAATTTAAAGAATTATAAACCTAAACAAATAACTCCCAATTCACAAGGAGGTATTAATAATAATTTTAAACCTAACGTCCCTTCAACACCATTTAAATTTAACATACCACAAAATAAACCGCAAATAACGCCACAGTTTAGGCCGAACTTTGTACCGAATAATAATAGGTTCACTACACCACAGCCTCAAGGCTATAGACCTAATTTTAATACTTTCAATAATAGGCAGATAGGTAGTAGTCAACCTCAGTTTCCGAGAGCGTTGAACAACTATAAACAGTCAGGATTTTTCCGACCAAACCCGAATCAGCAGTTTAAATTTGGCATTAATCGACCGCCACCTAAACACGATGCAGATGTCTCAATGAGAACCGTAAGAAATAATATGATCCACGATCAAAATGATTTATATATGCTAGAACAAGATGAACTAGATCATCATAATGTTTCCCCAAATTTTCACATAGAAGCCTCCGAGAAAAGTCCACCGAAATAATTAATTTAAATTATAATAATTCCTTAAGACTACCTCATATTAAGCTACCAGAGATAGACTCTATATTTCTTATTGATACAGGTAGCACTCGTTCGTTTATAAGCCCCGCGAAGGCAAATCAGTTTTTCTCTAAATATAAAATAAGTAAACTATTCGAAGTAATTAGTACTCATGGTCGTAGCAAGCATAATGAAGCGATACACATACCGTTAACTAAAACTTTTAATACTAATATTCAACATACCTTTTTTATTTACGACATAGACTCAGTATATGATGGTCTTATAGGTACTGATCTATTGAAAGAGTTAGAAGCTAGTGTTGACATGAAGAGTCAAGTGTTAAAAACTAAATATGTAGACATTCCTATATGGTATACTCCATTTTATCAAATAAAAATACCACCACGTTCAGAATCAAGAGTAAAAATCCCAACAATTTTAAAAAACGGTAGTGCTATTTTAAATAAAATCGAATTCTATCCAGGCGTACGCATGCCTGACGCTTTTGTAAATTGTGTAGACTCGTTTGCTCAAACAGTCATACAAAACACAACACAAAAATATATAACCATCACGTTTGATAGGCCTATGGATGTTATTAAATTAAAAAACGAATCTTGTTATATTAATTACACTAATAATACTGATAGTTTAGATTTAAATATAGAAGAAATATTACAAAGTAATCTATCTAAGTTAAGGTTAGATCATTTAAATAATGAAGAAAAATCCTACATAACAAATCTATGTGAGGAATATAAAGATATATTTCACTGTGAGGAGATCCCTCTTTCTTTTACAAATCAAGTTAAACATAAGATTAGGACTAAGAATGAAGATCCTATATATATCCGTCCATATAGACATCCTATAGCTCAAAACGAGGAAATTCAGAAACAAGTAAATAAATTATTAGAAAACAATGTTATTACAGAGTCTCACTCCCCATGGAGCGCCCCTGTACATCTTGTACCAAAAAAAATTGATGCCTCCGGCGAACGAAAGTTTCGTATGGTCATTGACTACAGAAGGCTTAACGAAATAACGATAGACGATAAATACCCATTACCAAATATTTCAGATTTATTTGATAGATTAGGGAATGCTTCCTATTTTTCTACGATAGATTTAGCTAGTGGTTACCATCAGTTAGAAGTAGATAAAGCCGATCAACCTAAAACCGCGTTTACTACTCAATCAGGTCATTACGAGTTTACTCGAATGCCCTTTGGGTTAAAAACAGCCCCTGCTACATTTCAAAGGGCTATGGACAACGTACTCAGAGGATTGCAAGGAATACATTGCCTCGTGTACTTAGATGATATAATAGTATATTCAACTAGTTTACAAGACCACATTAATAAACTTAGAAAGATATTTGATAGATTAAGAGAAACTAATTTAAAAGTTACGTTAGACAAATGTGAATTTTTAAGAAAAGAAGTCCTATACTTAGGCCATATAATATCCAAAGACGGATTAAAGCCAAATAATGATAAAATAAAGGCAGTATTAGATTTCCCATTACCGAAAACCCCTACGGAAATAAAAAGTTTCTTAGGACTAGTAGGTTATTATCGTAAGTTTATTAAAGATTTCTCTAAAATAACTCAACCACTTACGAATTGTTTAAAGAAAAAGAATAAAGTTAATCTAACTAAGGAATACATAAATTCATTCGAAAAATGTAAAGAACTATTAACTAATGCCCCATTATTACAGTTTCCAGACTTTAGTAAACCATTCCTTCTAACCACTGACGCATCAAACTTTGCGATCGGTGCAGTACTATCGCAAGGCCCTATAGGTAGTGATAAACCTATTGCTTACGCGAGTAGAACTTTAAATAACGCCGAAACTCGTTATAGTACAATAGAAAAGGAACTTTTAGCCATAGTTTGGGCATGTAAACATTTTAGACCATATCTATATGGGATTAAATTTAAAATATTGAGCGATCATAAACCTCTTGCATGGATTCAATCTTTTAAGGAACCAGGTAGTAGATTAACAAGATGGAGACTTAGATTAGCTGAATACGATTATGAGATAGAGTATAAACCAGGTAAAAAGAATAATAATGCAGATGCACTGTCGCGTATAAAGTTAAATGCATTGGATGATGATATTTCAATGATAGTAAACACTGGAGAACAAAATGATCCAATTCTTATTTCTTCAGATGATGAAAATAGTTTAAGTCCGCCTAACTATAAATCTAATTATTCTATACCTTCCGTTAGTAGCGTAACGCTTACCGCATCGGAAAAGCCAAATTCATCGATAGGAACGGTACATTCAGAGGAAAATACGGATTCCTCAGGTATTCCTATATTGCACGAAGCAATTGATACCAAGCCAAATCAAATATTAGTGTATACTTGGAATAGAAACGAAACTACGGTTAAGAATCTTTCGAGAGATAAACAAAAAGTACTTGAAGTACACATGCCTATAAATAATACAACACTAATAAAGAATTTCCTTAAAGAATATATTCGCCCTAAAATAAAATATTTCATTTATTTCGAAGATGAACGCCATCGTAAATTATTTATAAACGTAATCATAGAAATATTTAAAAAGGATTCCATTCAAATATATGAATGTACAGAAAGAGTAGTATACGTGGAGGATGAAACTGAACAACGAGACATAGTTCTAAAGTATCATGTAGGGAAAACATGCCATCGTGGCATCAAGGAAACCGTGGCACATTTAAAACGTACATATTTCTGAAATAATTTAGAACAAACAGTAGCCAGCATTATAAATTCTTGCGAAACTTGTAAACGTATGAAATACGATAGAAAACCCTTAAAACCAGAATTACAGTTAACGCAAACGCAAACAAAACCTTTTCAAGAATTATTTATGGATACCTTCTCAATCGAAGGAAACTATTTTTTAACAATTATCGATGCTTTTAGCAAATTGGGACAAGCATTTGAAATTAGTAATAGATCTACCCCAGAAATAATTAGAGCATTGCTAAAGTATTTTTCATTGTACGGAGTACCTACAAAAATCAGCACAGACCCAGGTTCTGAATTTAATAATAGCTTATTAAAAGAAATGTTAACCTTTTATAAAATAAATTTACATATAGGGACACCACATAATCCTAACTCTATGGGATTAGTGGAAAGATTCCATTCCACAATTCTAGAAATTTACCGACTTGCTAAATACGAAAGAAAAATTACTGACCCTGTTTCAGTAATGACATACTCTATTATGTCTTATAATCAGTCGATACATTCAACAACCGGTCTTACACCTTTCGAAGTTATATTTGGTCATACCGACTCCTCGAACATATTCGATGTAGACTTCGATAGAAATTACACCCAACAACTAGTGAGAGAACACGTTAAACGCACAAAATATTTGTATAATTATCTAACAGATAAAATATTACAATCTAAGGTTAAAACTAAACAAAAACATGGTGGAGAAACCAACTTCAATATTAAACCGGGTGATAAAGTATTTATCAAAGGCGTTAATACCCGCCGTAGTAAAGATAAACCGCGATACCAAAAGGCAGTAGTCACAGATGACGTAAACAGAAACACAGTAAAAGTGCAAACACAAAATAGAAATACTAAAGTACCCGTTAAAGATGTTAAACGTCCTTCACAGGTTCGTCCTGATGATAGCGACGCAAACAACCCGCGCCCTTCAACTTCAAAAGATTGAAGAAAATCCAGGGGTTCTTCCCGTAAAAGAAGGTCAAGCATTTGTAAGCCTCTATAATTGGCACATATATACAGTGTTAGATCTAGAATTAGTTAGTAATAGTTTAAACTATAATATAGAAAAATATAATCAAATCATTAGCTATATAAAAGATAAGTTAAACATATACATTTTAGACGATAATATAGTAGACGCTGAACTACAAACCCAGTATTTAATGAATTTAACTATAGAAAGATATAATCAATTAGTTCCTAACGTTAGAATAAAGAGAGGTATCATTGATCCCCTTGGATCTATAATAAAAGCAATCACAGGCAACCTAGATAATGAAGATGCCTTGAGATATGACAATTTGATTAACAAAATAGAATCAAAACAAAGCGCAATTGTCAATAAGATTACTTTAATTTCCGAAATAGTTGATACTTTTGTTAACTTAACGAATTCCACAAGAAATAACTTTATTGTACTAGATAAAACTATCAGGGAAATAGAAGAAATTTTAAATAAGACCCAGTATCAAAGAAGCAAGGATCTTGTCTTGCAGACGTTTAATTTAATAATTCATAATTTTCAAATAATATTAACACGATTGGATGAAGTGGAAACTGCTGTAGCATTTAGTAGATTAAATGTATTACACCAATCTATATTGGACTCAGACGAACTGTTTAACATCCTTAAAGAAATCGAGGAAACCGACAGATTAGTTTTTCCTGTCACTAAGGACAACTTGATTAATATAGAAAATTGCATAAATATAAAAGCCTATGTAAAGGGCAAACAGATAACATTTATCATGTCAATTCCAACAGTCCAATTAGATGTGTTTGGATATTATAGACTACACCCTTTCCCAATGTACAACTCTGGTCCAAACCGTACATTCCTAATTATCCCGAAACATCCCTATATCCTTACAAAAGGGTCGAAAACTTTACCACTTTCTCAGCCGTGCAAAGAAGTCGACGAAGGAAAATTCTTGTGCTATGAAAACCACATCTCGTTTGAAGACGAAAGTCAGTGCATCAAAGACTTAATGAAGTTTTCAACTAGGATAACATCATGTTCCCCGTTATCAGTCGAAGCAGAAGACATTAAGTTGAAATCCATACAGCCAGACTCGTGTATACTATTTACGGGTCGTCAAACTATTCTCACCGAGATCTGCGAGAACGACATGAGCCAACATGATATTATGGGTACATACATAGTAACCATAAATAATAAATGTGAAATCAAGATCGAAAGATTTACTCTACGCAAGCGTCGTGTACAGGCAGGCGAAATCATATATACAAGCACACCTAATATACATTGGCCTAAAATTGTCACTCCACTGGATGTCTTGAAGAAACCAATCAACTTAGATAACATCGACTTGGAAAATCTACAGTTCTTATCACACGTTTTAAGCAGGAAAAGTGAAGTGCTAGATACTGAAAGTTATTTTGTGAAAGTGCATAGTGTTAGTTTATGGACTCTAATCATTTACTTAATACTTACCTTTGTACTATTTGTAATTCTGTATAAATATAAAAATGTATTGTTATGCAAAGGACAAAATCAACAGCCTCATAAATCGGATGATGATTTTGAACTTACGGAGGGAGGAGTTATGCATTCCGACCCCATACTCAGAACTGTGTTAGTACACTAAGGGCGCATCACGCCACCTAGCAATTTTGTATAATCATCATAAAACTAATGTAGACTAAACACATTAAATTAATTACCATGTACCAAGAAGCTACCCGTGGGTCCCATCACACGGACAGCACACACACACACTGTAATCCAGTAGATAAGCTAAGTTTAAGAATTAGATGATTTCATTCTGTTCATTCTGGTCATTCTGTTCATTCTGTTAGTACCATCTTGCCAGTGACATACTGTCCTGCTAAAAACTTGTATTTTTAAATAAAGTATTTTTTTGTGAACTACAAGTGTTCATATTTGACTAGGTATTGGTTATTTGGTTATAAATATTTATATTATTCATTTTATTATTTCGTTACGTTCTTTATTCAAGATATATGTAAAAATGAATTCAAAGTCTTATAGAATATGTGCCGTTCCTTTGTGTCGAAACACAAGTATTAAAACTCCTAAATTGTTTATCCACGTGCCGCAATCACAAAATCTTCGTGCAAAGTGGCTGCAGTTAACACGACGTGATCCGACCAGTGTAGCACCCAAATCTTGTATTTATTTTTGCAAGGATCATTTTGATGTGAGTATTATTACTTTAAAATATCTGTAAATATTGAGTTCAGAAAAGCTGTAACTCCTCTAAAGGTACCTACTGTCAAGAGCACACCAAGCTTGACACTTTGGACTGGCCGTGTATTATATGGCGCGCAGTACAAATCTGAGCTCAGCTGACTCTGACTTCTTGACTGTACACTAGTAATAGCACTACTTAAGTTGGTGTTTATGTTTTAAAAGCACTCATTCCCTATTTAACGCTGACTTGTTTTTTATTACAGCGGCCCAAGGACATGGAAAACTACATGGAACACAATATTATGGGTTCTGTCTCGAACATACGAATGAATGAAACAGGAGGGTCCTGTTTACCTTCTAGATTTGAATGTCAACCTGATCGTTTAAAGAGGACGACCCAAAGTATGCCTCGGTCAGTGGCAGTAAAAAGACAGCGTGCATCATTAATTAATGAAATACTTGCACAGACAGAAACTGTAGATACACCATCCACTAGCAACATAGTATTACAACATAGTAACATAGGAACTGGAGGTAAATCAATACTATACCTGTCTTATTATAACCCCTCGCAACAAGTCAAAATAAAATTTTCTTAGGAAATATAAGTAGCATGTGGTTTGCTAAGTTAATAGTTTATGTTTGTATAACTTTATCAACTTCTCAACATAAAACTTTAACAAGTGTTTCTGAATTATTCACAAGTCATGATCGTGACACTCACTACCTTTAAAACTTTTTACTCACATCGTGACGTCACGGGCTCTGTTGAGACGTTTCGTTTCAATAATGTACAGAATAAAAAATTCTAATTTTTATTTAGGAAAATAAAATATTAAATAATTTTTATTCGTAATTTAAGTCAAATATTCTTAATTAGGACCTTTAATTCTATAATATTCAATAGAAAACTTATTTATTTGATAACTATGTCAAATACCCTATTGTCTTGTGCTCAAATATTTCTGAACGAATACATAACTGTTTTTTAAGTAGGTAAGTTTTAATCTTGAAAGCTATGACAGCTGACAAAGTGACAACTGAACGTGACAAACTGTATGTGAATGAGTGTATACTGTATTGTTGTAGGCATTGTTTTGGGAAGCTAAATTATTTCGACGTATTTTCAGCATTCTCTGCGAAACCTGAGAAAATATGCAATGTTGTTATGACCTCTACTAAATATTTTCCAGAATCGCACTACGATAATTTTTAACGTTATCTAAGTTGCGCTAGGATTTAGCGAGCGGTACGTACTACCTTTATTTTGTTTGTAAAACGTGAACAGTGAGGAGACTTGTGTATTAGAATATTATGGTAACCTATATTGAGACTCCCGCACTTGACAACTCGCCATAACATTATAAAATTTGTATAAAAGTACTACGTTTTCTTTGTTCTCATGAGAAACTTATTGGAAAGAATTAATATTCAATTTTGATGATGTCATTGTAGTAAAATTAGGTCATTTGAGATACCAACTGATCTGCTTGACTAATTACAACTTGCAATTGTGTATATGTGTAATCAATCGCTTGACCAACCAGTTTGTAATATTTATTAGAAGTCACAGAACTGAACAAATTAGTTAACATACATTTAAGTCACATATAACACAATGAAAGATATTTCTATAAGTAAGTACAAATATTATGTTAACTTAAGTCCTCTAAAGTTAGTTTGAAAGTTTGTAAAATAGGTTATATGTACCTTAAAAAAATTGTAATATCTTCAAGTAGGAGTTTAACAAAACACCTGTAGATTATTCTGTATTAACTACAATTGGTTTGCAAAAGTGTTAATTGTTCTTTAAATAAGAATTGAGAACAAAATAAATGCATACTAATTACTATGTAAACTACTACTACTATTATTAATAATACAAGTAGATCATGATATTGAGATGTACAAAAAGCAGCCTTAATTCAAATCCTTTAGAGCTAATATAGCGGAGAACATGAGAGCATGGCTATTGATAAATAACTTAATGCTCCAAATCTTTCCCGTCACTAAAGAAATTTAAGTGCTAAAATTTAATAGGATTACTTGCTACCATACCAACCTGTCTGGCCAATGTGGTATAGTAGGCCGAAATTTCCTTGCTAAGGAGAGGCCTATTGCCAGCAGTGGACTGTTAAAGGTTGTTGATGATGATGATGATCATGATGATGGCCTAAGCTGAATTCTTGTTTCAACCTTAATTGTGACAGAGCTTGAGAAGCTCATGACACTAAACGCACAAGCTTTGATAAGTAAAATATGTCATGTTTGATATAAGACAAACTAACTGTTAAAGACCCACTGGTATCAATTACATGCACGTGCACACAGACAAAAAACATGTTTAGGAAAAGTAACCTTAGGTCAATTTATTATTTGTATAATTTTAATGTACTACTAAACAAACAGAAATTATATCTTCCTCTCTTTATCATTGGTATTAGAGCAGATAATACTCATATCATGAATACAATAATACTGTAAATTATAAATGATAAATAATTGTAATATGTACATATTTTTTGCAGCAACAAAGCCAACCATGGCAGAAACCCTTGATCCCCTTTCTCCAAGCACTAACACCTTTGGCAGAACAGGTGTTATGACCAAACTCAGGATGAGGTTGGGAAGGGCACCTGCAAGCAGACCAACTGGAGATGGTATTAGTTAAAATAATTAAATAATTAATTTATGTATTTATATGAATAACTAGGTTTTATCTGCAGTTTTGTTCCTGTTTATGAAAAATTTGACATTCAATGCAAAATTTTTGGGTATGTTAATATTTTCAGAATGAAAGGTACTCTTTCTCTATCTACACCCTAAACTATCACTCAGTCTGTGAAGATTCAGTAGAGAAAGTGAAATAAACACATTCATATTTGCATTATTGATTCCTCTCCTCCTACCACATATTGATAAATCTTGAAATTTGTACTTTACCATACAGAATAGATGGTGCTCATTACTTTTGTTGTACATGCATCAATTGTTACTAGTGTTTTACAAACTTGTGATAGTTCTAGCCAAATAAATAATGTTGCAAAACACTGAATGATTTAGCAGTTTGCCAAGTTTATAGTGTAAATTGCTGTAATAGTAATCTCAATAACAAATGTCATAATGAAGAACCTTCTTGCTTGCCCAGAGTACTTAGTTAGTTGTGCGAGACACATGAGAAACTTAAACATTCACCAATGAAGTAAATATTGTAAGAGACACACAATTGCCTAATTGTAAAATTAGTGGTATGACATTTATTCTGAAAATAATAAATTGTGTGGAAGTGCAAGGTAGTCCCATGCAGGGTACCTATATAATTTAACATAGAACTTGCATGTTTACAATAACAAACATATAGATTTATGATGACTGCCTCGGTAGCCCAGTGGTAGTGTATGCAACTACTGTGTTTGAGGTTTCGCATTCGATTCTCGGGTTGAACTAAATGTTTACATGATTTGCATATATTTGTTTCAGAGTTTGAGTATTTTCTATGTATAATATGTATGTATTTATAAAAAATGAAAGTATCTATTAGAAAGTATATTCTAAGTAGTTGTCTAGTACCCATAGTACAAGTTCTGCTTAGTTTGGGACTAGATGGCGTTGTATGTCAAATGTCGGGAATGTTTATTAAATATTTATTATTATTATAATTTACACAAAAATCATAGCAATAGTATATTTTGGTACAAACATATTGTGATAATAATGTGTTTTGTAGTAATATTTAATTATTTCAATTAACAACTACCATTTAGATAAACAACTATTAGCCTGATCAGTATTCATTTCATTTTTGAAACAAACCGTCTTCGTCTTTTTTAATTTTTTGAAAATTCAGTGAAAAGTAGCAACATTGCAATTTAATCGAACATCATTTTACCTTTAAACAAACGTTAGCTTCGTAGCATAACCATGTAGTTCAAGATTTATTTCATATTGGCCGAAATTATTGAAATATAAGGAAATAATTAACAAAACACTATTATAAATGTAACATTCAGACTGTTTAAAATACAAATATGATTGTTTATTCAATAAATATATATTTGTATTAATTAAACACAATAACACTGCGCCGTGCACACGTGACGTTGCGTCGCCACACGTGCTACATGTCACAGGTACTGTCACATGGCTGGTCTGAACTATCACGTTATGTTTCACATTATAAAACCCTTAGTTAGTATGCGTCAAATCTGAATCGTTCTCTTTTTAAAATCCATGACTTTCGTTCGTAAATGACAGGCACAAACTTTATATAAATAATTTTTTGTTTACTTCACACAAAAGTAATTTACTTGATGCTTTGTCAACTTACAGATGATAAGTTACACCACTATTCTTTTTCTTCTTAATGGATTGATATCTTCAGGATGGCGCTTTTTAGTACGACTGTTAGTCACAATTTTGGCGTTCGGTCACTTCGAGCTTAGCAGAGCGACTACTTGCGTTGATGCCTCTACACATCAACGTATGGTGCAAATTCTTCACCACGATGTGCGTTCTTAACGTAGTAATATTAGTTCTATAACACAAACGGATAGTCTGACAAAATTTAAAATACAGATCGACGTAGATTATACTGTACCTACAGAATACTACAGATATCAACTGATATATACTTCCAACTGATCCCATCTTCTCCGTTCCTCTATAGTACAACTCGTGCTGGCCTTGGAAGTCACCGTTTCAAAATGGTAGACATACGCTCTCGAACTAAACGGTTCGGCTCTTCCTTCCTATGCAGATCGGTTAAAGCCTGGAACTCATTACCAGCGCACGTGTTTCCCTCCCACTACGATCCCGGGTCCTTTAAGCGGGCGTGAAAAGGCATCTCATTAGGTCGCCATAGCGTGGGTCGCCATATTGCACTGTCGTCATTCACAGTGAGTATGGCGACCACCGCTCTTGGATTCTATTCATGCTTTCCATCAGACAGAATGGAGTCAGTTTGGTAGGTTAAATATAAATATATATATATATATGAATAATCATGCGAAAAAATAAACGCTAGGTCACGGTTAGCTTACTAGGTAATTATATGAGATAGTCACAAGTAGCTATTGTCCAAGTTTTTGCTAATTTGTTGTTTTTAAATTTGATTATTGTCTTAATTTTATTTTCTACATTTAATATTATCAATGATGGTATAATTAACTGGAAGTATACGTAATTTGAAAGTTTGTTTAGCTGTTTAGGGAACATAATTTAGTCGAATTAAGTAGAAGGTCAAACGTTGTTATTTCTGACCACGAGTCACTATCATCTTAATGTTTTAAATTATGCCGTTTGTGTTTAACAAAAGTAACCGCCCGAGTAATCGGTACACAATAAACTATTCAATTATATTTGATCGCCTGCATCATATTGTTATTATTTTTATAGAAAATATGTTGAATTAGTAAACTAGTATGCAGCAGGATCAATAAATGCAACAGCATATTGCATTCTTCTTTTATAAAACTCGTTTTGCAAAGAAACGCATTTCCGGCCAGGTGTTACTTGCGAGTATCTGACCTTGTCTCCTCTAGCAGAAAGATTATCTTTGTTAAGCTGTAGCGAGACTACCTACTCTTCTCCAATAGAGGGAGTAAAGGATATCCAGTTCAGATTTAGTTACTTTGATTTTCACCTACTGACGTCAATTTAAGAAGTAGATAACAGGGTCCGACTGTGTGTGTATATACAGAAATGTCAGCTTTGTTGACAAAACCATTGTCAGTTACATTGTAAAACACGTTAAAAGAGTAATCAGTGGAATTCCGTTCGATTTGCACTACAAGTTAGGGCGATTGTTTCGAAGCCAAGGTCGCCGGTCACGGACCCTGCACTGATTGTGCAACCGTCCATGCGGTCACTGGTTCACTGTTAGGCATCTGTCAGTGGCTTTGCGCCTATTGTGCACGTCGTACGTGGAATGGGCGAAAAATTTCAAAGAGGTGAAAGTATAACAGTTTGTGCATTCATATTTACGTGATGTGTGTTTTTCCGGTAGTTACGTTGTTTAAGCCTACGTCTTCTCTGTTGTGTTGTGTTTATGAAGTGATTTAACTTATTTTAATTTTTGGTAAAATAAATCTTAGGCTATCTGATTAAACTGAACGGGCCGGTTGATTTCTTAAATGACTACAAGAAATGTCTCAAAATGGTATTCATTCTCCGTGTGGTGCCGGATTAATAGAACAGTGTCACCGTTCCCTATTCTTCAAACGGCTGTCGTAAAAGGCAACTAAGGGAACAAAATTTGCAAGACGACATCACTGCAAAGAGAAGAAAAACATAAAACAAACCCTTTTTTTAACGTGTGGAAACCACCTCAGGCCGTCACGCCACCGAGATTTACGGTGGGGTGGTATGTCGGAATCGGACCGACTAAAACCACAGGGTGTGCCTCTCTGCGCCTGAAATAGGAGGGATCTGAGAACTGGTGTTATTACGACATCCAGATCCTTCCTAAACCTAAAACAAACTCTACACCAACCCGTTATCATCAATAGCCTTTAACAGTTCACTGCTGGACATAGATCTCTCCTTAGCATGGAAGTTTTGGCCCACTAGCTGTAGCGTAACCTGTTAAAGACTTGATGATGATATGTTCATTGTGTTAAGCTCGTCAACAAATTATTTGCTATTTTGATATCACTAAAGGTACTTCTTAATCTGAGCTTTGCATCCAGCATTCCTTTTCATATTTGTTTCAAATTTGGATAGAATTTAGGGTTTAGTTTGTTATTACAAAGTTGAATAGTTGTACAAACAAATTTTCCAAGCTTGAAGGGCTAGTAAACATGTTGACAAATTTTTCAATACCGTTTTATTTAATATCTAGGATTCTATTTCACGTGTAAAGACATAGCTCACTTTAAAGTTACTTTTCCGTTATCCTCCTCTCATGAAAAATACTGTATTTCGTGTTTAAATATATTTATCAGGAACTAAAATCATGTGGAAAACGAGACGTTAATCGTTCATATCCTTCTTTGAATTTCTGAAAACTTGTAAACTAAATGTAATTCTGAGGCGAAAGTGAGTACTTACTTTCGTATTGACAAATTTATGAACAATTATCATTTCGTAATTTATGCAAGTTGTCCCATTGAGGTGTCTCAGTTCTCGTTGGTGACGTGTCTGTTTATGCGTATTGCAGGATATGTGGAGTTCGGTGAGTTCCGCTCGGAGCGCGCGGGCGTCAAAAAGGTCGGCACCTTCGCCGGGGTCTTCTGCCCCGTCGTGCTCTCCATGTTCAGCGCTCTCGTCTTCATTCGGATGGGTAATCATACCTTTAAGCTATCTACGTCATATTGAAATAAATTTTCTAAAACGTATTAGCAAATAATTACAAAACATTCTGATTCTTTATACACAAACAATGAACGCAGTAACTGCTATTATCCGCATCACAACAGTCTAGCAACAGCTTCCGCTAAGAGAATGCCGATATTTTCATACAAACTAAATACACGGTCATTTATATTGTGTATAATATTTCGTAGAATAATATTTTTAACAACGTGTTCCTTATTTTGCGCTGACCTTCATGAGTAATATTGTTGTGAGGTTACCTAGATGAATTATAAGTATAATAATATTATATAAAACGTATTCAAATACACGGATGTGTTAGCGGTTAAGTGGCCACCTCGTTTCTGCGTTCAGTTTTGTAGGTTTGATCTCTCTATTCAAGTATGTCTGTAGAGTCTCAAACGATACACGTGATAAGTATATTCCTAGATCAGAAGTTGTATTTTTATAAAAGAAAAATAAATTAAATTCATTCTAATCAAATCGAAAAAACATTCAGGTTCGTAATCGCACATGGCTAATCCATACTAGAATTCACCTTGTGTGGCTACGAATGTTGTCTTGCGACTACTTTTTTTAAAATCGTGAGAATACAATGTAAAAGAAAAACATTAAAACTCATCGAAAGTAACGTTTGCAACGAAGGATTAACCTTTGATACATGATATAATAAACACGAGATAAAGTACGTCTATCGTGAATTTGTTTTGTTTGTTGTTATTATACACATGTTTTGTTGTGCATATATATGTATGTACGTAGCACTTTGTTGGCACTTATCACACGGCTCGGGCGAACTGACTCAGTGATGAACAAGGTCGATGTGACGTCAGCAAACATTGCTTTAAGAACAAATACATGTGTGCTAGCTAAGGAGCCACTTATTTTGCGTTTTATATGGATTAACCAACTCTGCTCTAAGCCAGTATAGGATATGAAAAGTTCAAGTCAAATTTGGCAAATCAATTTGCTGCTGTGGCAAACACAACAAATGTAAACCAGAACCTTGAAAATGTGGTTCGAATCTTCAGGGAATAAGAAGCAGAAAGCAGTCAGAAAGTCTAAGCTTTTATTTTATTCAAAAAATATGTCTACCCCGGAGCAGATATTGCAATTAGGTAGAAATATATTCGAGAACGACGTGAATAGAAGGGTTCAGTTGGGTTGCAATGTCGGATCTTCGCATAGGCGATCCCACGGTGCCTAAAGGCGAAAGGCTTCAGTCAGTGCATCCTACACGTCATGGCATACAGAGCTGAAAGGTGAACACTTACGGTACAGCTAGCCCATGAGTCACTCAGCGTGCTATGGAAAAGGTTATGTACGGAATTTCTTTAAAGGATCGTATCAGGAATAAGTGATGCCGTAGAAAACCAAGATCATCGACATAGCCCACAGGATTATCAAGTTGAAGTGGCAGTGGGCTGACCATATTAACCGTATAGCCTATAACTATTACGGCAAACTTGTTTTTAAGTGGAGACCGTGTCTCAGCAAAAGTGTTGCAGGATGTGCACAGGCCAGATAGTGTGATGATTTGCATAAGATGGCTGGCAGGAGCTGGACCCCAGAAGCCGAGGATCTAACTAACTTATATGTAATCGGAGAGGCCTATATCTAGCAGTAGACGGTGATAGGCTGGCGATGATGGTGATGATAGATTGACCATATCTTACAATCAAGATTTTTTTACTTTTTTTGTCAGAAATTTTATACATATTAGGGCATTTAAAGTAGAGAACTACAACAAAATGTTACATGCATAAATTGTATGAAAAATGTTCAAATGGATTTAGATTTGTAACAAGAGCTCATGTATTTTCATTTACAAACGCACTTGATGTCTATACGAGAATGTCAGTAAAGCATACCTTACTTATAATATAGCTTGAATCAAACTGAGAAGACATTAGTTTCTGTAAGTTCTTGGTATGTGAACTTTCGATTGTGTCAGGTTTCCTGGTGGGCAACGCGGGGCTGCTGGTGACGCTGGGCCAGTTTGCGCTGGCGTACCTTATCGTGGTATTCACCGTTACCTCCATCTGCGCCATATGCACCAACGGGGCCGTCGAGGGTGGCGGCGTCTACTGTATCCTTTGTCATATACCATCTGATGCTCGATGCAAACTCGTAAACCAAATACTTAATACAAAGGGTTTTTGAAGTTACGTTTTTGATTCTGTATCCTTAACTAAGATCAGTCATGATCAGTCGCACGCTAGGCCCGGAGTGCGGTGGGGCGGTCGGCTCGCTGTTCTTCTTTGCCAACGTCGTCTCTAGCGCGCTCTGCATCTCCGCCTGCACTGAAGCGCTCGTCGAGAACTTCGGACCCAACGGTAAATGCACAACCACAAGCTTATTTAGGCAAAAATCTGTTTGTACAACTATAATACCTGTACCTGCACTATATACTTTAGCTACCTATACAAGCGGTATTTGTATATTTAAACCACAAAGAGTCATTGAGTTGCAGTTGCATAATATAATGTCTATATTTGGTGTGTAGGGTACCTCGTGGGGTCAAACCCTGGCATCCCGGACGGGTGGTGGTACCGATTCCTGTATCGCTCAATTCTAAATGCTATCGGTCTGGGCGTGTCTTTGGCGGGCGCGTCGCTGTTCGCTCGCACTAGCCTCGCCATCTGGGCCACTATTCTCGTCTGTCTGAGCAGCGCACTTATCAGCTTCTTCGTCACCCCACCGGCCGAGGCAAGTCTCATTTTAATTAATATTGAGAAGGTAACTTGAGGTATTTATTGTCTCAAACATGAATAACTCTTGCGCTAAAGTATCATTGTTTGCAATACCATGAACATTAGCTGCAAAAATTAACTATAAAAGATTCTCCTTGTAGGTATGTTATTATTTTATTTGTTTATCTATTCGTTATTTCACCTTAATTTTATCATTTTGAATATAATGCTATTGTATATCAACGAACAAATATGGGCCGCTAATGTTTCTTAGCGTTCTTCTTTCAATCGCTATACGGTCCAGTTACACTTTCCAGTGAAATCGGTTCCTCTTTGTTAAACATGTAAGCGTTACATTTTGTGGAGAATTATTGAAGTTATTCGTTATCATTGACGAATGATGATGGAGAATTAATATGTAGTGAGTATTTAAATGAACCATCGGTTGGTCAGATCGACCGGCCGGACACCAACCGCCTGGTGAACACGACGTCGTTCAACTATACGGGCCTGAGTTCGGCCACGCTGTACGAGAACCTGTTCCCGTCGTACGCGCATGACTACACGGCAGACGGACAGCTCGTCGACTTCGCTTCTGTCTTCGGCGTGCTCTTCACCGGCGTCACCGGCGTCATGGCCGGCGCTAACATGAGCGGTGAGACGGAATCTCCTTTCCTCCCCCTTCCGTCGCCTATAATGTGTGTTACACACCATTTTGCACATACCTCTTGCTCAAGTTAGATGTGGTGGTGTTCGGTACAATGTTGAATGGTACATTATCTCGCGAACGTCTACTAGAGACACAGCCTTACATCGTAACGAAGAAGTATGTGTGTGCTGTATACAGGCGAGTTGAAGAACCCGTCCCGTAGCATCCCGTGGGGTACGCTGAGCGCGCTGGTGTTCACGGCTCTGTGGTACGTGGCGCTGAGCGTGCTCACCGCCGCCACGTGCTCGCGCGCGCTGCTGCAGAACAACTACGTGTACCTGCTGCCCATCAACGTGTGGCCACCTTTCATTGCCGTCGGTCAGTTGCTCTTTCACTTTTTCTGTTATCTGGTCTTTTTTGATTTCACTTCCCTTTGAGCTTGATAGTACGTTAGACATTTAATGTTACAGGGATGTTACTGGCCACCTTTTCCGCTGGACTGTCCAATTTGATCGGAGCTTCTAGAGTGTTGGAGGCTTTGGCCAAGGATAATATATTCGGTAAGTGTTACTGCGCTGTGCACCGCACAGTAATCGGTTACAGTGTAAACAACAGGTAAGCACTATATGTGCAGGATCCCTGCTACGGCCGATGGTGTCAAACAGCTCGAACCCGGTGCTGGCGGTGCTGACTTCGTGGCTGCTGGTGCAGATAGGCATCATGGCGGATTCGCTGAACGCCATCGCGCAGGTCAATTCTGTGTTGTTCATGACCAGCTACCTCGCCATCAACCTCTCCTGTCTCGGTTTGGACCTAGCCTCCGCACCCAACTTTAGGTGAGTGTTGTGACGATGTGAGTCAGCTGAATGTAGAGCACATTCAGCTGGCTCACGCTTTAGTGTGTCGTACCATGTAGATATTATATAACTAGCTTGTACTCGCACTTTTCTGAACTGATTTATAAAACTGATATATATATAAGTTTGATATAACTTTTTTATTTGCTAATCGACTTAAAAAAAACATTCTTTTAGTAAATTTTAGCACAACACAAGTGAAAACCACATCTAGATCGGTTAAGTCACCCCTGAGATTAGCTTGTACAAGCACACAGACAAACATTCTAATAACTGTTGTTTAAAGTTCTGTCACTTTAATAAAAACATCCTTCCTTAGTATTTTTCAATGTCTCTTATCGATACATTGTATAGTGTTACAATTTTACTCATTTATTATATTGGCAGAACAGTTTCAATACGTTTGATTCGAAGGATTTTTGACATTTAGTGTTTCCGATGCCAGAAAGCCATTCCCGTCTCCCTTCGATTCCTCTTGTTAATATTTTAAAGTTAATAAATATAACGAATACTTTATTCCGATTATGGACTTGTAGTTTCAACCGTCCCTCGTTTCGTTTCCACG
Organism: Hypercompe scribonia; assembly: GCA_949316085.1. Lineage (NCBI taxonomy): Eukaryota > Metazoa > Arthropoda > Insecta > Lepidoptera > Erebidae > Hypercompe > Hypercompe scribonia. The sequence continues at coordinate 212,071 of OX438993.1, forward strand.
ATTACTACCCTGGACGCGCTTAACCGCATAGTGAATAATACGAGGCGTGTGTCAGGCCGACGTTCAAGCACTTCTCGTGGGTGACGTCGCTGCTGGGCTTCGTGGGCTGCGTGGGGCTGATGTTCGGGCTGCGCGCGCTGTACGCGTGCGGCGCGGCGCTGGCGTGCGGCGCGCTGGTGGTGGCGCTGCACCTGCTGTCGCCCGCCGCCGCCGACCGCGCCTGGGGCAGCCTGAGCCAGGCGCTCATCTTCCACCAGGTGCGCAAGTACCTGCTGCTGCTGGACCCGCGCCGCGAGCACGTCAAGTTCTGGCGCCCGCAGATGCTGCTGCTCGTCGCCTCCCCGAGACACTCCGCCCCCCTCATCGACTTCGTCAACGATCAGAAAAAGGTATGCGAGCGATGCGCTCGGTAAAGTGCATGTATCTTAACTATATAGTATAAATAAAATCAATAAAAATGCACGCCGGCATCGCTACAGAAATTCAAATGCTTAAAGTCGAAACGCAATTAGCTAAAATTACTTTGCCGAGCACTTTTTTCTTCTTTTTAGTACAACGAACCGCCTCACCGAAAATCTTTGTACAAAAAAAGTGGTTTTTGAAATAGAAATCTGTCGGCGATAGCTCACGTGGAATCTCGTACTGTGGCGGTGCGGTGTATACAGTTTGGTGGTATCGTACAGGGCGGGCTGTTCGTGGTGGGGCACGTGCGCGTGGGCGAGCTGTGCGGCGCGGGCGACCCGCTCGCCGACGAGCACAAGTACTGGCTGAAGCTCATCGACCACCTCAAGGTAAGGCGCTCGTCGCTTCACGAGCGCGTACGTAGAGCCGGTGACTGACGGGTGTGCGCGCAGGTGAAGGCGTTCGTGGAGCTGAGCCTGGCGCGCTCGGTGCGCGAGGGCGCGGCGCAGCTGGCGCGGCTGGCGGGGCTGGGCGCCATGAAGCCCGACACCGTGCTGCTCGGCTTCCGCGACGCCGCGCCGCCCACGGACTTCTTCAGAGAGTGAGTCGCCGCTTTCTTTCTGATTTAAATCGATGCGTTACCGTGTATGTATGTGTGCGTTCGATGTGCTGCAGCCCGTCGTCCCCGTACAAGACGGAGCAGTTCAACCTGGAGTGCGGGGAGGAGATATTCCCCCCGCGCGGGCCCCTGGGGGCGCGCCTCTCCGCCGCGGAGTACGTGCGCATCGTGTCCGACGTGCTGTGCGTCAACAAGAACGTCTGTCTCTGTCGCCACTTCCACCGGCTCGACATGGCCGCCGTAGAACGGTCAGTCGCCTATCGCCGTATTCGTTACTCTGCGATAACTCTATAACGTGCTAAACGATGAGGTCGTTTCGAATCGCGTCGGGTAGGAGGTGTCCGTCGCTGCGGTACATCGACGTGTGGCTGGTGGAGCTGTTGGCGCCGAGCTGCGAGGAGGCGTTCACGGTGCGCGGGCTGTTCGCGCTGCAGCTGGCGGCCGTGGTGCGCTCGGCGCGCGGCTGGCAGCACCTGGCGCTGCGCCTGCACGCCGTGGCCGTGCCCGCGCCGCCCCCCACCGCGCTGCACGGTAACCGCTTCCCGCCTCCCTCCGCCTCCCGCCACCTCCCGCCGCCTCGTCGCTAGCGTCACCGGCGCCTGACCTCTCTCTTTAATGATGTTGTCCATATTTTCAGAAGCAGGTCGGACGGTGTCGCTCGGCCCGCCCGTCCTGGCCAGTCTGGCGCCCGCCTCGCCTCACGCGTTGGGTGAGCGCCTCGAGCGGCTGCTTAAGCTGCTGCGGATCAACGCCACCACACACATAGTGAGCATACTTCTTGACGCTTTAAAAGGATGCCAATGGATACCTTGTACTGACGTGTGGAACCGCTTTAGGTGAAGGACTGGCCCGATCCCCAAGAGTTCAACCGCCGCGGCAGTGACGAGGGCCGCGACACCTACCAGAACGTCTCGATCAATTACTTGCAAGTGTAAGTGTTACTTCTGTACCTCACGCGTATACCCCCTCCAGTCTCAAAGAAAAAACTTCGAATAGAGAGCATAAGGATGCAATTATCTCAGAAAGCAATTGACCAAAACTACCTGTAGATAGATAGATAAATGTCAGGCTATCTCCAATGTTAGATTTGTGCCCTGCTCTGGTGTCGCGACAACCTGAACACGGTTCTTTATCGTGAACACGGTTCGTTTTCCTTTTCAGAGTAAACAGCATTATCAAGCGCAGCTCGGAGGCGACGGCCGTGACGTTCGTGCAGCTGCCCCCTCCCCCTGCACTCGTACCGCAGGGCTCGCCCAACGACGACCTTGTCTGCGAACAGTACCTCAAGGTAAAATGTTCTAACACTCCATTTCTCTGTAGACGGATATCAGTATCAGAAATAATATACCTGTTCTCTAGAAATACCCAAGTTTTAGCGATTTAACTATCATGTGCTTGCGCTCTCTTAACATTACTTGTCTCGACTCGGGATCAGGTCGCCTAAAACACCTACCGTAAAGCCCACTTTACTGGTTATTTACGTTTAAGAAACATTTCTCATATTAATACTAGATCTGAAGATAAAAATCAATTTTTCGGGTTCAGCTTTTTTATAGAACTTTTTTATGTTTTGGCATCAAGTATGCTCATGTATGAGACATTTTTCATTTTTAGGAAAACAATATGAAATTATTGCTCGGGTCGCTCGGTTTTGATGTTCGTAGATTATCTGACGATCGCTTAAAGGAACTATACACGAGGTAAAATGTCACGCAAATATGTTATGTGGCAGGTGCTGGACGAGTTCACGAAGGAGCTCCCGCCCACCATCCTCGTACGGGGCCTCAAGTCCGTCACGTCCACGTCGCTCTAACCTCCCTCCACGAGCACGCACGTATACGTACTGCGAGCGTTCACAGAACGAGAACAGAACTGAACAGAAGTTGTTCTTGACTAAATTATAATATTGACGGTGCTCTTATTGTAATTAGAGGCTAGTCCAGGTCGGTACTCTTCTATTTTTTATTGATTCCTTTTCTAAATCTCAGTGAAATATCAGCGTTGCTGGCGCTGAATGACGTAACGCCGTGTGTTTGAAGAACAAAGTTGCACAACTTGGTACAGATCTAATCACGACGAACAGACAATTACATATATTTGGACCAATAGCTGTGTGTAAAGCTTGTAACTAATATTTTGGCTCACTGTTGCAACACTACACGTGGTTTGAATGTTCTAGTTTCAGAAGATTATTAGTAAACAAAGCTAGTTGTAGCAGACAGACCTAATTAAAATGCTTGTGTATAATAAATATAGTAAATAGTATAACAATGACATAGTTATTTATATTTTTTTAAGATACTCAAATATACTGAACAGTGCGTATTAAAATATCAACTACACTTCGGACTAATTTTACACGGTCCTAGCTAAAATGTACGCGTAGACAAATTATACAATAACTTTCTATTAGATAAAATAAAGGCATAAAGCCATTGGACAGTCACGATGTTCAATCTTATAATCGACGAATGTACCGACTGATATATGTGTGAGACCTAAATTATAAACGCATTATGACTGCTAACGTCGCTCTCAACACCCATTCTTATGAATATACAGTGGACCCGCGGTAATCTGGCCCCCGTCTAATCCGGCTCCCCCTGTAATCCGACATCAATCAAACAATTTTCGCTAATATATTTCGTGCATGATTAAACAGGTTAGAACTTGTGCTCGACGCGTAGGTATTTTTTCAATTCTGATTGCTTAGTTTGAATTTGACTACGTGTGATAGCGGTGCAGCTTAGCGTGCGTTCGTTGTTGTTTATTCATTGTGTATTACTTATACGTACCTAGTAACGTCGTCACAAGTCCAGACGACAACAACATATACAATCTTATCATTTGTCTGTAATTTATCGGATTACGAGGTAATGTTTTGTAAAAAAAATCCGGGCTAGGTCTTAGGCTCTATAATCCGACAAATTCGATAGTCCGACACTGCCCTGCAAAACGTTTGTCGAATTACCGGGGGTCCACTGTAATTGCTTTACGGATGCTCCCTGTCTGAATGTGAGTAGGATGCGCTCACTGTGTATATTAAGTTGTGTGACAGTATCTAGACATCATTTACATGACTTTAGCATAGATATAGCCTAATTGCTCTTATATTATTTGATCTCGTTAATTAAAAAAAATAACAAAATTAACAAAGTTTAATCGAGAAGAGAGTTTTGTATCTCTTGAGGTATACGGGTCGAGTCTCTCGACTGAGGCTAGAACAAAATGTGTTAAATGGAAACCTTATCACCTAGCATTTGGTATTACCTTAGATTATATTTGTCTTATCGCTGCAATGGTATGTTAGTATAGTGCTTAAATCAATCTTCACAAAACTTTCTTTAAGCTTACCATTCACATGATTATGTAAGAAACTAGCTTATATTAATAAGATTTATACAATAATATAAACGTGAGGAGAGCTATTCAACGAAACATCCGTATGGTCCCTTTTTGTCCAAAAAAAATTCCATTCTGACACTCCACTTTTGACTGGCAACTTTGACCTCTGACTTTTGACTGGAAACGTTGACCTCAGACGTATTTAATTCATTAGTATCATATGAAATCATAAACATTCATGACCAGAGACACGATTAGTAAATAAAAATAGTATTAACATAATTATTATAAGTGGTATAGAATTAGTATACTCTAAATGAATATATAAGTAAAAATAACTATATGATTCATAATGTAAATGATTAATTAGTCTCTATGTGAGTACATACATATCATAATTATATAATTGTGGCAACTCATCAAATGTGTATTGACGAGGTCCGTCATTGTTCTGCGATTTCAAAAGTAGCTCGTTCTTTACAACCACAGATTAAACAGAATGAGAAGAAACATGTCAGATGACGTAAATTTTTGATGCAATGTACCTTTTTTTATTTCGATAGTAACCTTGTTCACCACACGCTGTGGTAGCAACTTGTTATATTTTTAAATACTTCAATTCTTAAATTCTTTATTTTATTTCGGTACATACATGGTACAAGTATTATCCTTTGTGATGTCAAAACAAGTAGGACATGTATAGCCTCCAAATGAGCTAGTTTGGTGCACCACTAACTATAGTCTGTTTAAGTGGCTTTGCTCACGCACGTGTATAGTTAAGGTTTATGGCGAGTGTCGAGCTTAGTGAAGCAACTGTGAGCTTAACATAATTATGAATTGTTCATCTAGAACAATTGTATACTGTACTATTATTTTACGATCTAACAATTTAATATTGTGTACGTATATTTATGTATGGCGTTGTGTAGACAACATACTTATTAAAATAAACTTAAATTACCGCTGAGATTCGAATAATTATTTGGAATTGACTGGTAGATTTATCGAGGAAGTGTACAAGTATAGGAAGTAACATCACGCTAGCTATTGGAACAGCAATGATCTCGTCAAGATGAGGAGAGTGCGGGTAACGGAAAAACATCAAATTCCTCTTAAAATCTATTCATAACGTTAAAGTGAAATGACTGTTGAAGTATCAGCCGTCCACACGCTTGTCTAATGCGAGGTAAATTAATGAAACATCCAGTGCCACCTTTATCAATATATTTGGCAGTAATTTGATGCGTCAGTAGTCACAGGATTAATCTTAAGATTTTAAATCACACATGTCCGCTAATTTATGAATGTTTTCTTTGTTTAAATTATAAATATGAATGCACCTCACAAACGAATGCACCATATTATGTTATTATTATTGTTAATATATAAATTGTGTAACTTTAATGTTTAGCGCTCGCTCCAGGGTCACCGGGCGAATTAAAAACAAAATCCTTCAAACCTTTCTATAAAGAATATTCTTCTCAATATTATTGTGGACCTCATATTTCAGTATATTGTTACTAAATGTCACAGAAATGCCCATAATATCTTCTTTTATCTGAATATGTAATCTTTTAAAGAAAAGGTTTGAATGGAATTGCTTTTGGCTTTAGTTTGTCGGCTACCCTGGAACAAGTCCAATATAAGTAAGCATAGTTTTGATATTCAGTATTCTTAAACAGAAATGTGATACGACAATAAATCGTGATATATTTTAAAGTATACATCGTATTTCAATATCCCTAACTACCACAGTATGCTAGTGGAATTTCGTCACAGCTTATATTTACAGGCATTCAGTTTTATTCATTGGAACGAAGTTTTCGAATGAAGTTTTGGAACGAAGTTTTGGAACCAAGTTTTGGATCGAAGTTCTCTCTGTCTATTTTGCTTTGAACAGTATAGTGTAACGACGATTATCTTTGTTTTGTTAAGTTTATATAGGTTTTTCGTACATAATAAATAATAAAATAATAGAAAATAATAACAATAATGAAACCTGACAGTGGTTCTACTCAAGTTCCAGATATTGCTGATGGAGTTAGGTAAGTAGAGATTTTATACAGACAATGATAAATTCTTATGTATTTTTAGCAAGTACGCATTATAACCTCACTGTACTATTGTTCTAACCAAGTCATACGCGTTATAATCTCCCCATTATTGTGTTTAGCAAGTGTACGCGTCATAACTTTAGTAAATTTAAAACCTAATTATAATTGAATACTACAATATTAATGCGGACGTATTTAGTAAGCCGTGCGTGTTCTAACCTATACGCTGTTGTGTTTACGAAGTCGAGAGAGTATATATATATATATATATATACATACATATACACACTCTGTTGTGTTTACAAAGTCCCGCGCATCTATGACGTGTACGAAAGAATAGACGGACAGAGTGCATATATATGTGTATGTATATGTATATGTACAATTTTTTGATTTTTTTATATCTAAAGCATCGACTACTGAGGTACAAACTATTAACATCAAGAAAAAGGACAAATGCACAAAGATGTAGAGAATATCGTGAGAAAGAAATTATAAAATACCAAAATTACAAAACATAACTGCAGAGAGATCAGATGAATGTAGTGAGACTGATCAATTATAAGCGAAAAAACCTAAAACTGATGCAGAAAGAAGAAAAAAATATAAAGCACAGAAAACTTCGTTCCATCCGGGTGTCCCTTGACACCTCTCAACTTTTTACATTTGATAGCAAGGTCTACTTTGTACCTACACTTGTAACAGTAGATATGTCGAAATAGCAACTTCGGCCCAAGACGTCCTACTGATTTTCCACGAGCTTAAAACAAATCAATTTTTTAAAATACTACATTTGATAGTCGCAGCGCTTCATGTTTGACATAGGAGTGAGTCTACGTTCCTTGTTTTGCAAGTCGCTGGAGTAACGCATCCATGGATATATCAGTCCTGTAACGTTAAACACAACACAAACACTATTCCGCGGCTTCATCCAGAGATCTCAGCGGTTGTGCAGTACTTAAATCCTCCGTGTTCTTCTTTCCCTTGAACTCCTCTTCTATGTCTTGTAGCGTTCTGTCCTTTGTCTCTGGTAAAAAGAACCACGCCACGACCAAACAGTACGCGAGCACACCTGCATATATAAAATAAGTACCGTAGAGATGCACCGTTCTCAACATAACATGCACCGTCTTCACGGTCAGGAAAAAATTAATGGAATAGACTATCGCGCTGAACCCACTCGCAAGACTTCTGTACCTCATGGGGAATATTTCACCCGATATCACCATCGACAACGGGAGCGAGCCCGCCACTACCGTGAACGTGTGGACATGGAGTAGCAACGCTCCGAACCTGGCGTCGTCGTATTCGAGCAGATCGTTCTCCTTTAGGTAAGAGTACACCGCGGTCACCACCAGCGCCGCGATATTAAAGAGCGTCCCTGCGAACAACATCGTGCGCCGCTTTAGTTTCCGTATCAAGAACAGACCGACAACATTCGAAGTAATCCTCAGTATGTCTAGTGTGATGACCATTACAAGGTCGTGTTGACTCTCGCCTATCACGTGATGATAGACGTCGAACGAATAGGCGGACAAGAGATTAATGCCACCCCAGTGCGCTATCATGTACATGTGGATCATTATCAAAATAGGTTTATAGAACTCTTTCTTCCGCACGGTGGATATGAATGACTCAAAACATTTTTTTAGTGTCTTTTGAAACGTAACATTTGTGGAATTAGACTCGTTCTTAGACAACCTCGCTAATTCGTTAGTTTCAATCATTTTCCTTAATTCGTCTTCCTCGTCCGTATCTCCTCTTAAACAGTGAAACGCTTTCGTACTTTCGTCGTACCTTCCTTGTTCAGCTAACCAGCTCGGTGACTCCGGCGAGAACAAGACTATTACCAGGTCTAGGAGTGATATGACTGAGCAGACCGCTGCGGTCGTGTCCCACGATGTGTATGAGCCCAGTGTGTGAGCCAGAAGCGTCATAATGGACGTTGAAAGATCTATAGTTGCAAGGAACTGCCCTCGGTCTTTAGGACTGCTATACTCTCCGATCAGTACAGGGCCCAGTGATGTGCTCATACCCATTGATAAGCCTTGTAGTAGTCTACCAACGATGAAATAAGTAAGGTTCTGTGCCAAAACGATGCAGAGCCAACCGACGATGACGAAAATTACGCTCGCAGTGTTGGCCACCTTCCTCCCGTACTTGCCCATTATTACGGGTACTGTCACATTTCCCAGGAAAAGCGTAAGTCCTGGTGCGGCCGCTGAAAAATGAAAATGGAAGATTTTAATCTCTGTTTATTTAACGTTTTTATTTCTAAATATTTTCTGTAGAGAAAACTCTTTTCGGCTATATATATTTTTTAATATGAAAAACTATAGTTTCTTATATCATTGTATTGATCAACACTGCTTTAAGTCTTATTTGGTACGTGTTAATATGTTTGTATATTGCGCCTGTGCAATATAACAAAATAATATCTGACATGTCTGTAGGTTATTAAGATACTATTAAAGTCGAAACTACTTCACCTATCCAAGAGCCGGTCATCTCGTCGATGGGAATGGTGCGTCCGTTCCTAAGATACGGCAGGAGTATCGCGGTGTAGGCCATCACCAGCCCGTACTGGCCCACGTTGATCGCCACGCCGGCTGTCACTATGCACTGGGAACAAACAGTTCTCGTATGTTCACACTCTTCTTGTCCTCGGCATTTGTCTGTAACACATCTCTAATTTTTTTTAGATTGTTTTATAGTCCAGTTCTAGGTTATGCGATTATGTGTGTGCGCGAGTTCAAGTGTGCGTGTATGTATGATCAGTCACTGCGGTGAATTCCATTTTTTATAGGGCTTTTAACCATATCTCAATGTTATGAATCGTCTTTTGCGTTTCTTAGTAGGACTGTTCAGTTCAAATCCACGCTCACTTTATTTATACCTACAAAGGGCAATTACTCAAACAGATACCATACAATACCTACAGTCCCTTAAATGGACTGCGGCGAATAATTCACAGAAATATCCTTTTGTCACCCGTTTTCCTCGTTCACTCGAGATATTTGTGGTAAATAAGCTTATATGTCTTCTTATTTATGGCGGCTTAACCGATGTGTGATTTACTACAGTCTCCATTAAAGCAGTTAAAGTGTGGCAGTGCAACGTTTGTAACAGTTATGTGCACTTGAACATGTGCCTATACTTTGGTTTCTTACTATTCATTCATAGGTGTGAAGATCAGAGACAAGACACAGATATTACATTACAACGTACGTATGTTTGTCGCGGCTAGTCTGATTATAATCCTAATAATTGATGAATTCTGATTTTATGGCGCGGCTGTAGGTATTGCACTGGACTACTGTAGTGGGCGTAGGTTTGACACCCGTTCAGTTGTTATTATTGTTGTGTAAATATATGTGTGTGTGTGTATGTGTGTGTGTGTATGTGTGTGTGTGTATGTGTGTGTGTATGTGTGTGTGTTATCTTTTAAAAACTATGTCAGCTATAAATTAAGTGTAATCACATTGACTGTAGAATCTGTTAACATTGACTTTCAAAAAACTATTTAACCGACAGATCAACAATACCACTCTTAATGTTTTCAAACAAATAAAAGAAATGCAATTTAAGATGCACTATGAAAAGAAGACTGAAGAATGGCGTTAGCGATGACACTGACGCATGGCGGTGACTGCCGTGTGTACGCTATCGGTTGTGGCCTCTATGTAAATATTGTACATTTTCCTCCAATTAAAGCATACCTAAATATACGAGTATATTTAGGTTGTTGTTTTAGAAAAAAACTGATGTTATTGTGCTTATAATGAAATATTTATATATATATATATAAAATATTTAATATAATAATATATAATATTCAATAAACAAAAAGAGCAGCTCGCTGCATAAACTTAAATGGACTTCCCTGTAGTAACTTGAAGCATGCGAGAACTAACACGACTAAACTAGCACTGCATATCGATACGGTGCGGTGATCACTGCTCGCATCGCGGTCAACTTACTTGTTTCGTAAAGGGAGTTATCCAGGCCTCCATGTTACGCCGTCGACGTCACCGATCCATAGCGGAGCGAACACAACACATGGGATTAAGTAAACAGCGCCGAGCTCTGTCAGTGCGTGTCACAAGCGTCTGGTGGGATGGAAGGCTGGCTCACCACTGACACTTATAATAGCAATTGTACCAGTTTATTTATTATAGACGAATTGAAAATAAATATTGTATGTCATATATTTGTTCTTGAGCCCTATTGTTGCCATTTTTTTTGTTTTAAGAATAATAGGTATCTGTATTATGAAAATAATTGTGAAATGTAGTTAGGAGCGGTTACTGTGTCGCATGTTGTAGATTTGGTTCCCAGTTATTGTTCGTTTGCTAAACTTTTCTTGATTTTTCATCTATTGCGGATCCATCCAAGGTATCGATATATTATCCTACATTCAATCTTGTAGCAAAATCGGAGTCTGTCTAGAAAAGCACCGCAAATAAAAAAAAACGAACCCAAGAGACTTATTACCGAGATATAAGTACTACTGAGATAAAAGTAATATAAACATTAGAAATAGCTGCCAAACAACTGCCTCGGTGGTGCAGCGGTAATGAATGCGACTGCTATGCTTGAGGTCTCGGGTTCGATTCCCGGGTCGGACCAAATGTTTGTATGATCGGCAAATATTTGTTTCGAAGTTTAGGTGGTTTCTATGTATAATATGTATGTATTTACAAAAATATATAAATATATGTATTCTATCAGTCAGTCTAGTTATCATAGCATAAGCTCTGCTTAGTTTGAAACTAGACGATCTTGGTTTCAAATGTCCGAAATATTTATTTTATAGCTAAGCATTTATTTAAAATATATATACTAAGGGTCGATTTATACTAGCGCAGAGTCGAAGCGCATCGAAGCGTCAAATTTTTTACAACTAAAACGAAGCCGCACGAATGCGCGCGTATTCGCACTAATGCGCACGTATTCGCACGCGCACTCTCACGTGTAGTATTGGGATCAACAGCTTTTTCCCAAGCATTATTTTTGGAATGTTTGTCACTATAATTTTAAGCTTTTGGATTAAATAGGCATTCATATTTTTGCACTTGCGAATATACTTGCGAATTCCGACGAATGCGCGCGTCTTTTTAAAATCTCCGAAGTAATGTGTGCATTATGCTGTGGAGTTAAGGTTGAATTTGTTATGTTAAGTTTTGGATAAACGCTTCGATGCGCTTCGACTCTGCGCTAGTATAAATCGACCCTAAGAGAAACATATTTGGTACAAACCCTTAGTTTGTATTATGACGCAAATATAAGTCGGTTTGTCACTTCTGAATTGAAACGGTTTCGTGAATGTTCAATTCCATTTACCCCATTCCTCTGATTGTAGTGGGCGGGGAATGTGCGACAAACGCACTTGTGAGTTAATGTTGTTAGAAAACTTGAGATCCTTTTAAACTTATTGAAGACTTGATGAAGACCACGCAGTCTGTGCACTCGACTGTTTACATCTATGTACATAGTTTGTAGGTTACGGACGAAGGGATCCTATAATTGAAGGTTCTTATTATATTTATAACTAAATGCAGTTCATCTGCATCCGACCTTTGTATTACCTGTGATCACCTACATGTCGTACGTTGTACATCCACAAAAAATCGAGTACAGCACGAAATATGTGTAAAGAAAGTTCTCGTGCTCTAAATTGTTTACCAAATGATGAGAGAATATTTTAACAGTAAATGCTACTACGGTAAGGGTTTGACATACGCTTTTTATTTAGCTTAATACCTCCCTCCGAGTTGACAATAACAAATATGTCGATCCTTTGTTATTGACATTGTTTTAGTTCTTAAAAACTAAAGACGCGATAATATGAATATTGTAATAATATCAACATTTTGCATGTAAAAATAAAATTATTTATTTTACAATTTTACTATTTTTTTCGTGTTCTCTTTGTATTTTCTCATAATTTAAACACTCATATCTCATAATTTTGTACACGATCAAAATAATTAACATAGTCGAGACGCGATATATGCCTTTTTAAAATGTGATACAGTAGTAGAAACACTGCGACTACTTACCCGACACAGGAACTTATAGTTTGCTTTTGTAAAACACCATTTCCCACCAAAACGTGGCCTGTTCATCGTTACAGGTGTTTCGTCTCTAGATGAAGCTATCGTCTCATTCTCTCTGAGCGAGGTATCTGCCGTATTGGCAGTGTCTTCAGTATATAAGTTGTCAATGTTTTCTTCACTCATTTTGAAAAACAATAGAAATTTTAAAAAAAAGCTACAAACACAATTACATAAAATAATTGAAAGGACAAGCTCACTGCACACTGATGATTTTCGTACTAATGGAATGTTATATTCAAGTGATTCTTGTAGTAAATGCGGGTAGTCACTATAAATATTGATAGCACTAATGTTTTCTATGTTAACCCATTACTTCCCAACCACCGATAAATTTGGAATTTTCTGTTCAAATCACAAAATATATTAAGATATGTTAATTGTTTTTGTTAATTATTAAAATATGTTAAGTAAGAAAGTAAGAAAAAATAATGTACAACGAAAAAAAAAAACTAGCGTCTGAATGAGTCTGTCCTATATGTATGACATTGGGATCATATGTTAAGACAATGTACATAGTTATAAGAAAATCACATTTATTTCAATTATAATCATTTTTACAAAAAAAATTACCAACTTATTTTTATGAAAAGGGATAAAACAATCACTGCTAGGTGTTATTTCGCACCTTTTCGCAAAAAGTCAGAGCTTTCCCGTTCCAATCTGCTCCCTGGCACTGCCATTGTTTATTCCTCTTTATCATGTAATGACCAACACTATCAAACCTGACAGGTTGCAAAAGAGCCTCAGATGTTCCTGGAGTTGGTTTCTCGGATTTATTTATCCAAGAAAAACAAACCCTCCTTCTAAAATCCAAAAGAGGAATTGTATTATCTTTATCTATTTGATTGTTAATAATCCACAAGTTCACTAGAGACATATCTCATAATCGGACGATAAGGGGCCAATACCATTTTTTACCTTTGAAACGAATAGGATATTTGGAAATCAACCAATCATGCTTATCGACTCCTCTCATATTATTATTGTAATTAAAATAAATAAATAAATAAATATTTCGGACATTTAACACACAACGCCATCTAGTTTCAAACTAAGCAGAGCTTGTACTATGATAACTAGACTAACTGATAGAAAACTTATATACTTTTTTTTGTAAATACATACATATTATACATATATATAGAAAAACACCCAAACTTCGAAAAAAATATTTGCAGATCATACAAATATTTGGTCCGACCCGGGAATCGAACCCGAGACCTCACGAATAGCAGTCCCTGCCGCTGCACCACCGAGGTAGTTATAAGATTGGCTGGTTAAGTTGCGGCTGGTTTACAGCAAGTTTGGCCTTTGCTGTTTTAGAATACCTATTGGTTTTTACATAAGGTTCCACAGTGTCGAAATTAGTTAGCAAACACTACATTGTTATCATGCCATTTTACACATACAATTTAATTATTATTATCAAAACGGTGATCTGAAAAGCCTCTCTCTTTCTTTTTCATTTCTTGTTTGGTCATGACTGGACATTTCTTTGTCCTGTTATCGTGAACTGTGCCCGTAGCTCTGCATCTCATCGATTCAATTCAAATGTTCAACTCAATCAACAATTGTAGACCATTAAAAAATTTATCAAAATATATGACAAGTGCGTTAGGATCTGTACACACATTTAGCAGTTTTTTCACGACTCGTGAACCCAAACCATCGCTGGTGCTATCAAAGCTTTGATTTTCCTTGCCAGTATAGAGTGAAAAATTGTAACGATAACCACTGACTCCACACAAAGCCCAAAGTTTTAGCCAAACCTCACGAGTTTACCTTTTATAAATTGTTTTATCCCTTGATGACCAAAATATTTGACAATCATTTCATCAACAGCTAAATTTGATTCGAATATCCCGAATTTTCTGAAAGATTCATTTACTTTATTAATGAAGGGCCGACTTTTTAATAATTCATTCTTGTCAATGTTTGAGTTATCATTGAAATGTATATAAGATTTTATTTCATCAAAAACAACAAATGGTACATGTACGTCGGCATCTCTAGACCAATAAAATTTGCTTTGAGGCAGTTGATACGAAGAAAAATAAGAATGTTGATAAAAACCTTTAACTCATCCACTGTTAGATTGAAGTTCAAGTCATTTTTATAATTTTGTTGTTACTGCCTCATGCACGATATATTCTAAAGTCTCGTCACCCATCAAATTTTCAAATATCTCCGTCGCTGACTTTCCTTCAAACTCTATAACCATGTTCTGCAAACATTGTTTGGCAGCATCAGATTTACTTTGTAATTCAGAATAAATTGGATAACACTTACGCCAGCTCACAATTTTATCAGAGCAAGATGCAGAGTGATTGGCTTGTTGTTCCACATTATTTTCGATAGTTCACGAAAATTCCACTTGACCAGCCACTTCCGACACCGACAAGTGTCCCATGTCATTCTCAGGTCCTTCTTCTATGTCAGTTACTTTTTCCACTTCATCTGAAGGCAAAACGGCTACTTCGAAATCGTCCAAATCCTCCTCACAAGAATCTTTAATATCTTACAGATAGTCGACTATATCAGACACTTTCAAAGCCTTCATGTATTTTTTTTTCACAGCATCCATGATCTATAATCCAAAAATATATTATATTTTGCATAAAGTTTTTCGATCAATAATAATATACATTCAAATGAACTCGAATATACACTTATTTATTTTATTTTATTTATAATTATACTTTATACTTACACTTTCCAATTAGCAGATTTATCGACTTTTATTTACTAATACACTTATTTTCGTGTGTTTCGAAATTTTTACAACAAAACTACAAGATGTTGACATTTCTACGTCAAGCTAAGGACTGAGATGAACACACGACGAACAATAACAAATTATTAAAACACATGTACAAACCTGTAAACTACAAGCAAGTTTAATCCTGTGCTCCATACACAAGTTTGACCTTGTCTGGGAGTCGATACTATACACATCTTCCCAGTGCCATATTTATAGGACAGCCAATATGAAAGAACGGAAATATTTTTCAAAATATATTATTACGACTTTATTGGCTATTTCACGTTTAGTAAAGGTTTTCCTAAAAAACAAATAACAACGCACTCTTAACGGCTAGTAAACACATATGTAAAGCTTGAAATTATATATCTAAATAATGTCACTGTATTTTTATCAAAATATTTTCTTTAACGGAAGAATAGTTAAAAATGTTTGCTATTTACAAAAAAAGGCTTAAAAAGTTAAAGCCAGTTTTAGAAAAAAACTGTTAATCTGGTGTCCTAAAAATATGACACTGGGAAGTATGTAATGGGTTAAGAATTATGTAAACTTGCAATAAAAACACACAAAATTGCAATATAAATATTATAATAAAGATAAAACTAGTTTGTAAAATGTAAAGTAGATAGGAACGTAAGGACTTAATACATTTTAAGAGGGATTTGAACTTTGCATAAAATATTCTGAGAAAATTGAAATCTGTAGATGGTTTAAAAAACAAAACTCCAGTTTCGTAAGTAGTCTTGTCTTAAGGGTTTTTGAGCTGTTAAGACCCAAGTTTCACGAGCTTTTAGAGCTCGAGCTCTAATTGTTCTAGCTCGGGGTTCGAGCTCGAGTCAAGCCGACTCGAAGCTCTTTTGTCTCAACACTTCATGCTACTGTTGAGAAGGGGGATACTTTTAGCTGCATGTGGCTGATTTCCTCGTTTGGCACTTTACACCAAGAATAGTTGAAACACTCGAAATATAAACAAATTGATCTAATTATATCAAATAACTAAATTATATCAAATAACTTATATTCGACCATTAACTAATAAAATACATAAAATTAATATCTATATTCAGTCTATAATACAACAGGGTTACTACATCTACGGTCGACGAAGGTCGAAGCTTTCCACGACGTCAAAGACTGCACGGATTTCAGCTCTTCAAGAGAGAGCGGTCTACCTCTGAACTCATCTTCGATATCCTGCAACGTCCTGTCCTTCGTCTCTGGTAGCAAGATCCACACTACTAATAGACCATACGTAATTAATACGCAATTCAAACCATAAGTTCCATATAAATTGATAGAACTAAGAAGACCTGGCACTGTTTTGATTACCAAGAAAAAGTTTACCGAATAAAACAACATGCTTATACCACCAGCCAAACCTCTGTACTCTAGTGGAAATACTTCACCAGCTATTATGAAACACAAGGGCAACGAACCGGTTGCTACTGAAAACATATGTAAATGAATCAAAGATATTCCTAACACGAACTCTCCAGGGGGTATGACATAAACTACTTTTCCATAAGAATACGCAGCACAAGACACTAACGCAATGATATTGAGACATACAGTTACTTTTAAAATCGTCCGCCTTTTTACTTTCTGTATGACATACAGAGCTACAGTGTTGGCTACTATTCGATGTACATCCATAGTTAATATTAATAAAGGTATGTTACAGTTTTCTCCTAGCATTTTGTGGAAGAGGTCGATTGGAAACGCAACCAACATATTGATACCGCTCCATTGCCCCACGATGTACACGTGGATCATTATAATTATTGGTTTGATGAACTCTTTCTTCCGTATGGCTGTATTAAAGTACTCGATGTTAATTATAATTCTTCTCACAATAGACTTTGGTTTACTTGAGCTATCTTTAGTTTCTGCCAATATTTTACTTGTTTCAATAAGCTTATTCAGTTCATCTTCTTCAGTGTCACCTCTTAACCAGTGAAAAGTTCGCTTACAAGCCTCGTATCTTTCCCTCTCCGCTAGCCAGCTCGGAGATTCTGGGGAATATATTACGACAAATAAGTCAACGATTGCTACCACGCCACATATCAAAGCAGTATTCTGCCAACTCAAGTAGGATCCCGACAAGTGAACGGATAAAACAGCAAAGGCGATGGAGACTGATATTGTCATTAGGAACACGCCTCTATTCCTTGGACTGGTGTACTCTCCTATCAGAAGTGACCCTAAAGAGGTGCACATCCCCATACACAGTCCTTGAAGGAACCTCATTAATAGTAGGACAGTCACGTTGCTGGCGAAGTAGATGAACGCCCACGATGCGATTAGGGGCACGATGGTTGTGAGATTGGCGACTTTCCTCCCGTACCGGGACATTACAGGTGGTGCCAGGAAGTTGCCGAAAATGATGGATATGCCAGGCATTGCAGCTGAAATATAAACAAAAAGCTAATTAAAATATTGTAACCATATTCACTCTATACAAAATATTATCCATCTTATAAAATAATTTATAGTATTTGTAATGTATCATAGAATAAAATGCTTGAAACCAAACACGAAATTCGATGTTATAGTACGAAATAACTAACGAAGCAACAACAAATCTTAATCGACAAAATGTACAAAACAACTATATTTATCATCGCCCGTAACACCGCTTGTTTCGACTATTTGATTTCGTTTAGTTATCAAGTCAAATGTGTCATCAGGTCACGAGTCGTCACCAAACACTTATAACGCAAAGTTTATTTATGTATACATATTTTTTAAATTATATATCTAAAATCTACAGACTACTAATAAAAACACTTTCAAGCAATGTCACATCTCGTTAATTTAGTCCAGCGGTGGATTTACGAATAAGCTGAGTAGGCTGGATCCTAGGACAGCGAATTTGAGGAGGTAGTAAATTCAGACTTTATTTTCTTTTTGTCTTACGGCAATAAATAAAAAAATATGTTATAAACACAGAGAAAAAAAACTCCACTACAAATTATCTCTCGCATTTTGCATACCCCTTTGGGTAGGGTCCAATTGCCGCTAATCAGCAAGAAATGGGCCGCCTGCCGATCTGCTTCAGCGAGCATTTCTGCCTCCGAATCCCACGCAGATATTCCTGCCAACGCGCATGCCGCCTCCGTAGACACTTGTGTAATGGTTTTCAACGAGAAGTACCGCACGACTGGACCCAGGATATAATAATGTCCTACATTTTATACAGATTCAGCTTCTGATTGCGCCCAACCTCTAGAGAGGTATCCCTGGAAGTCAGGCATGCAGCTTTTTAAAGTTCATCTTTCGTGCTGTAACCAAAGTGTCATTGGTTTAAGAAATCTGTCAATCTGATACCCTGCGGTAGTGGAGCGCTTCTTTGATGCAGCTCAATGGCAGTTTATTAAAGTCATTGACGGATTCTAACAACAACGCCAGGTACGATTGGGCAGGGCGTGTAAAGCGCGGCGGGCGGCATTTCTAAGGGAGTGGCAACGTAAAATATCAGAATGAAAACAAAACATACTCATAATTTGAATGTCTCATACTCGCAGTTATTATTATGTCATAACAATGTCTATGTTGACCAGTGTACGGAAATTAAAACAAACATGTATAAGCTTCGTATAACTTTATTAAACGCGTGTATGATTTAAATCTTTATTTACTTAGTTTAGCAACAATTATTACTGAATCACTTATGTTAGCTGAAATTACTCGCGACGCGGACGTGTGTGCGGGTTCCCAATGCTCAGTTCTGGTCTATACTGAGTAAAAGTTTTCTGCCCGGAAAACATATGACGTCTAAATCTGGCAGCGGTTGCGGTAAAACCCGTTATGGAAAATTGAGTAGAGAGGAAACACGGGATCCTCTCATGCCGGCTGACACAGGTGATGTCTGAGAAAAGATATTTCTGAAATCACGCAATGGCCAGATCATGCACACGACACTCCACACGCAGGCTAGCAGGGGTGGTAACATTGGGACGGCCAATAGTGATGATTCTCCAACTCAATATCATCTCTCCTCTTTTCACACTCTGGTGGTTCTCACCTCGTGAAGAAGAGGACGGAGTGGAACTGGAAGAGATTTTGAATGGTCTCGGTCGACGGCCAGATAGTAAGCGCAGGTCAGGGGCTTATAATTGACCCCATTTATCATCCCAGTAGTAACAGGCTAGAGTTAATCTTTAGTGGCAGAAAGGGGCACTGTAGTTACCACACAAGGAGGTCGTCTGTAAAGCACAGGTAACTTAGAATTTCTCGGGTACAAGGCATTTCCTTTTTAAGTTATACCTAGTTTCCCAACTACCGGTATCTGAGGCAGTGTATAGTTTAGTCAGTCTCAATTAGACATAACCACATCACTGATCATCACCGGTGTGGTGTTTGAGAGTATTTTCATACGGCAAAGAAAAGGAGAACTTAATTGACGTGGCACGCAGACACTCTAACAACTAGCGGGCTTGGTCGAGGACTATGGCCAGCACATGGGCAAGTTTACATCTGGCCCGGGAGCAGTAGTATTACAACGGGTTCGTAGGACAGCTGACCTTATCTCCGCATCCATGACGAGCGGAACATCATCCATGTTCGGTAATTTACTGAAGGTGAGTTGTGTACTGAGGCGCGTGACTCACGCATCTATATCAGCGGGAGTGGTTAGTACAGTATGATTATTCTTTCTGGCCGCACGTGTGGTTTTTAGTTGCACTTTCGGTATTTACGGGCAGCTCCGTTTTGGGCATATAGTACCATACAGTATCTGCGATATTCACGCACGACAGCTAATTTCTTTTTCTTCTCGTATCGTTCGGTGGCCTGCGTCAGAATAACCGAATAATCCTTTTTGCGTGTTAGTAGTAGAAACACTCGGTAAGCATCGTTTAAACTACAATCCATGTAATTTCCATCGATTTAAGCCAAGGAAGCCATCCATGGGAATTTTTGTTCTTCCTCTCAAAAGAACTTCCACCACTTTTTGCAGGCAACTGGGTGTAGATTTTTAAAAAGAACGGCCTGATGCGCACAGCTTTTGTCAATCTGTGTGATTAGGGCAATAAGAGTGGCTGACCCATACTCGAAAACACCATATACTTTTAGTCGGTTCGATTTCGGCACACCACCCCGCCACATACCCTGGTGGGATGACGACACGAAAGGATTTTCAGACTTGAAATTAAGCTGTTAACAATTCAATATCCTTTATAATGAATTGTGAACAGCTTAGGGACGACAAAAATTTAAAAGCCTACTGGCAGCAACCGTAAATCCGTCACTGGTCACACAGTTTCTATCGTCAATTAGTTTTGTAAAAATGATTTTAACTAACTCTCCAAATATAAATATTAGAGTAACGTGTAAACGAAATCATACAGAAAAAAAAATTGTAAAATAACATACCTATCCAAGAGCCTGAGCTGTCATCAATGGGTATGATGGAGTCTGGTCTCTTAAGTTGCTCCAGCAGTGCTGTCGTGAAGCCCACCACGAGACCGGAACCCGCCATGTTTAATGACACACCGGCTGTGACGAAACACTGGAAATGTCATGAACTCTCACTTTAATTTTCAATGCTAATAAATTCTAACTTGACAATAATATGCTGTCTTGGAAGTCAATTTTGAGCTGCTTGGCACAACATTAGTTTTACTATGTTATTTTAATACCAAAAACTGTCCAATGATTTATTAACAGTAGATAGGAAAAGAGAACTGGTTGTTTCGCAATTTATTTTCCTTTTAAACCAGTAGCTCCGTCGATTGCACACTATATAAATGAATTTAATCTCCGTGTGGTGATGAATTTAAGAATACTGAGTGTCACCACCCCTGTTTTTCCTATGGGTATTGTAAGAGGGGACTAAGGGTACAAAATATGCAAGACAGCATCACTGTGAAAAGAAGGAAACTTTAAACAAAACCGATATCAACCCATCTGGCCAGCATGGTATAGTAGATCAAAACCTCGTTGATACGGCGAAGCTTATGCACATTAGTGGACTATCGGAGACTATTGATGAAGAATCTAAAAATGGAAGGCACTTTTGGGTTATAAATCAAAAAATCTAGTGTTGAATGTTATATTCAGTTGGTTTTTAAAGACCTTAGCTCTTTTCGAACGTCATTAACTCATCATTGTAGTCTTCCGACTGTGTTATGTTAGGTTTATCATTGCTCTGGCCCTACATCCATGTCAGACTTGAGCGACCTCATGCGATCATGCCAGATTGGTTCCCTTCGTTTACAAGTCATAGGTATCTTCTCGAAATTCAGACTAGTATCATTCCTGTACTTGTATTTATCTGAAAGTTTGAAGAATTTTGTTTTGTGGCGATATGAAGTACACGTGTTCGTAGGAGTAGGAAAGTCTCCGTTATCAAAAGCCTATGGAGCCAAGTATTTCTATTCATCCCGTGGGTGTCGTAAGAGGTGACTAAAGAATCAAACTGCACAGAACAACATCACTGTAAAGAAAAGAAAAACTTGATGCAAGCCTTATACAAACTCGACTGGCCAGCGTGGTATAGTAGGGTAAATCCTCCTTGCTTAGGAGAGACACATATCCAGCAGTTGACTGTTAAAGGCTGTTGATAATGATTAATGATCAAAAATATAATCAAGACAACAAATAATGGACAAAGTTGGAGATAACTTTCTCTTATCTATATTATCGCTATTGTAGTTGCCTGTGGTGATATATGTATAAGGGCAGTGGTACAGGTACAGGTTGGACCACGAATTAGTTAACATTTGAAACAATCATATAAACAAACCACTTAAAATATTAATAAAATTGTTTATTTACAATAAAATTAATTATAGTTAGAACTTATTTTTTTACAATAACATCGTCTAAATGACCACTGTTTCGACGTTTGCACTTTTCTAAGCGAGCACCGAAATTTTGGAATACTCGTCGGTAAAGAGACCGCGAGATCGTCGACATCTCCTCGCTGATTTTTCTTTTAGTTGATGTAGTGTATTTGGTTTGTTGATGTAGACATGATCCCTCAAATAAGCCCATAAAAAGAAATCTGCTATGAATAGGTCTGGACTTCTAGGTAGCCATGGAATGTCGCCTCGTCTGGAAATCAGTTTTTCCGGAAACATGTCTTTGACCACCGGCAGGCACTCATTGTGTGTTTGACTAGTGGCTCCATCTTGTTGAAACCATGTGTTATGATTATAACCAGCAAATTCCAGTAGCATCGGTCCCAAGAACTCCCGTAACATTTTCACATATGCAGCAGAATTAACAGTAACTGAACCGTTGCGAGAATCTTCGTAAAACCAGGGTGTTAAAAGCAGTTACCTTGTTTACATGTCCGTTGAGAATGGCTTTCGTCAGAAAATAAAATGTTATCAAAATTACTAATCGTTCCACCATTGTTTCGGCATACGACTTGCGCAAATCATAATCATTAGGTTTTAGTTTCTGCACTATCTGGATCTTATGTGGATTTAATTTCAAATGTAATTGCAAAATACAGTGTAATAATGTGTCTAATTTGGATTACGTCAAACAGAAGCGGCAACTTGGTGCACGTTCTCTTCGTTCTGAGAAATCCATGGGTCTCCAGTTTGTTTCACATTTAGCGTAAATCTCGTCTCGTCGAACTTCTTCAGTCATTTCTTTATTAAAAGGGCACTCGGACACTGATTTAAGCCGTGTAAATCGTATTCAACGTGAAATAAGCATCTTACAGTAATGAGCAAACTGTTGCATAAATAAAATTGTTTCATATAGTGAGTGTGCTGCGGTGCCGTTAAGTAATCCATTGCGACAAAATTACCAAGAAATGGGCTAGTGGTCAGACTTCTTCCTGCGCACCACGCGGCGTTTGTTTGCGAGGGATGTTAGATTCAAATGTTAACGAATTCTTGCACTATTCTGTATAATTAACAAAATAGTGAAAGGAAGCCACAAATGAAAGAAGCTCAAAGTAATTATATACTTACTATAAATGTAGTAATTAAACCATCCCAATATGTTTTATATATCGGCTGTTCGACAATATTTTTTTTAATAAAAACTAGAATATAATGACTCAGTGTTTAGACAAAAAACAGTTATTTAAAATTGCATACATGTCGTTACGCTAATGCCTATGAAACATATTCCAAAGAAAGTTAAAAAGTTGTCTGAGCATGTGCTTACACAAGCCGGAAATAGATGTGTAATGAAACTGTCCTAGCTTTAAATGCTGCTTCAAATAAACATTCGCTAAATTAACTTTATCTAAAAAACTTGTATGGACCGTTTTCGTTGTTTAGCTCTCAATAAAATTTATACCGACAAACTGTGGTGACCATACAGCGTCTTCCATTCAACAAAGTACTTAAGCTATAATAAAATATCAAAACTTTAATATTACTCGCATACCCATCCCAAAATCGAGCTCTAAAATATGGAGAGCGGCACAAAGAAATAAAGTATTGACTCCACCTGTCTAGTGAATGGTGAAGTCCACCATCGCATCTTCGGCTGGTCCATCGTGGCCCGTGACACTACACTCCCGCGCAACCGAATCCCGCACTACGACTCACTATTGGTCACTATTAACGTATGTGAACACATAGTTTATATATTATAACGATATCGCAAAATTTAAGAAATTTATTACACCCTTTACTAAGAACCCTTTTCAAATTACACTTTCTAGTTTGTTAAGTATTATTTCACACTTTACATCCAATTATTACCTTCGTTACATTTTGATAATCTTGAACGTGATTTATTAAATAAATTTTTAATATTGTCTTTGACGTGTCTAATCAACACTCCGTATCATTTTTGGTGCTAAATATAAGTCGCGTGTTCGCTACACTCGCACTCCGTTGTATGTGTGTATTGCAAATGGCACTACTACAACGAATGGGGTTACAGCTCTTCGTTTTGTGGTGACCTTTACATTCAGGTCCAGTTTCGTGTGATTTTATATGTTACTGTAATGTTATTACAAATTCATAACAATTGTTTTTTATATTTATAATATTAAGTGTCAATACATTATAAGAACTAATAGAACTTGTTCTGTTGTCCAGTTAACCTTAAAACTTTAACACTCATTGAAACTTGACTATTTAATTATTTGCCTTTAATGATGTATAAAAAAAAATATTTAACAAAATTACTTAAATAGCTACACAACTATTGTGTACTAATATGTACTAAACTATACCTTGATCTTGTCTGTACTATTTTAATCGACAGTTGGCACATGTAACTTTGAAAACGTTCATCTATGCATCTCTCCTAAAGATCAATTCTCATAATAAAGATCTGGTCCAATTTGGCTTCGATATATTCTAGATCTCACAAAAATCTTATGAAGGGTATTGTTGAAATTCATATAAACGATTACTGCGATCAAAAGCAACTGTCGTTCCATAATAATGTAGTAAAGTTTTACCCCTGGCTAAATAGATGG
Source organism: Hypercompe scribonia (assembly GCA_949316085.1). Taxonomy (NCBI): domain Eukaryota; kingdom Metazoa; phylum Arthropoda; class Insecta; order Lepidoptera; family Erebidae; genus Hypercompe; species Hypercompe scribonia. Next base: position 236,774 of record OX438993.1, read on the forward strand.
CGTTGTTGCATTAATTTAAGTCGCGCAATGGTTTGACTTCAGTGATATATAAATTATTATCATTCTGTGAATAATTGTTTTCACATTTACAGAATTAAGAAAGTGGTAATAAATAGTTAAAACTGTACAAGTGTGTATTTTGTTCATTGTAGTGCCCTCTAGTGAGCAGTTTACGAAATTAAATTGTATAGCGTCTTGATATAGTACAGTATTATTAAGACTAGCAGATTGAGACAAACTATACAACATATCCATATACTATACAACGTATCCATATATAACACACTCACACTCCAAAACAAATATTTATAAATCATGATACCAGGAGTCGAACCCTAGACCTCGACACAGCAGTCGCATATGGTGCCACTGATAAATGAGTAATAACGTTTATTTTTACAAGTAAATCTTATACAGATAGTAGATAGGTACGTCGAAAGTGTTCATATGCATGTAGCTTTGTATATCTAAGCGTAGTTCACACAATCTCACTAACCTTTTCCGTAACAGTATGGGATATCGAAGCTATTTTTACTTTGTCACAAGTTGTATAATTCTCTACAACTAAATTTAAATACAAATCTTTAAGTACAAAGCAAAAACACAAATATATACAAAATACTGCGGTAGTATGTGTATAGACTGTCACGCTTCACTCAAATTGATGCAGGAGTGACAGTTATCGTGGTAACTGTGTAAGCCTTGCACTGTCACGATGACTGTCATGCCTTTTACGTTCCAAAGCAAGCCGTGAAAAAGCATCTCACTAGGCCGCCATAGTGTGGGTCACCATACTGCATTGTGTGCATTTGCAATGAGTATAGTGATCACAACTCTTAGATTCTATTCATGCTTTCCATCAGGCAGAGTAGAGTTACTTTGGCAGGCTCCTAATATAGAAAAAAAAAATGTCAAATGTCTGACATCGAAAAATAATTACTTCATAATAATATTTAGATTTTTGAGACTATCGCGTTGCCTTACATCTACGAGTCAATAGAGTTCTTTAGAAATCGTAAATCTTTGAGCAAATAAACACTTTGCAGAAAGGTAAGTCCCCTTACTGTGATAACGTAAATGTCTACGTATTAAATTAAAATTGAAAGTGCTCTTTAGTTATTAATAACTATCTTCGCTACCATGCCCGCGTGTATGTCGATTATCGTGTTAAATAGTATATGCGTTATTCTGAACTATAACCTATATGACTAAGCTTTAAGCTTTTGACGATTAAGCTTCATCTAAACCCGCAAAGTACGTATTGCGTGAAAGAGGAACAAACATACTCACATCATTACAAATTTTTACACTTATAATATTTAAATTTAAATAAATATTAAAAAAATTATCGATAAAGAGACTGGCTACTTTATTCAATGTAACGCCATCTATCAGAAACCACGAGTATATATGTATATAATGTGGCGCTCAGGTTTTGGCAAACCAGTAACTAAAAAGTAACATGATCTTTAAGTAACTACTGCCGTTAAAATTGGTAAAAGAAATTTCATAACAATACAAAAATGCTAATTTACAACAAAATAAATACAATTATTTTAATTCCGAACTAGAATCCAAGAGTAGTGGTAGCCATACTCACTGCAAATGAAGACAATGCAGTAAGGCCACCCATGCTATGATGGCCTAGAAATATTTTAAGATTACATTCATTTCGCGTATTTTAGCACTTAAATTTTCATTTACGGCTAAGGTTTTTATTTGATCGAATGGCACTAATAATCCTCGACCTCAGTTCTTCTACTGAATTAACTTCTGTTGAGTACACTTCATTTTTCACACATCTCAACAAAAAAAGTCTAGAGGTGTCAAATCTAGTGATCTAGGTAGCCATCGTGTAGGCCCATATGGTCCTATCCACTGTTCACCAAACATGTAGTTAAGACACTCCCTGCCAGCCACCACTGAGTGTGAAGGTGCTCCGTCTAACTGATACCATAAACACCTATTTTGAGCAACATACAGTTGATTTGTGTTGTCAGACACTGGCTCATCAAGCAATTCTAAAAACTTAACAGCCGTCAAATTGCCATTAATGAAAACAGGATCAATTATTTGGTTGCCGCCTACATATTCAACGAGAAATGGTATGAGGATTTGCCGTAGCCTAATATTGTAAGTTGTGATTCCATATGGCGTTACGAGTAAAGATACTTTCGTCAGTCCACAAGATGTAGGATAGGAGTTCAGGGTCATTTGTTATTTTGGTACGTAACTGCACACTTCGAAACATGAAGGGTCGTCGTTTAGCAGCCTTTAAGATATCATGGACCTTTCTATGTTGAACTCCAAATTGACGAGCAACCCTTTTTTTTTTTTTTTTTTTTTTTGTTGTCGGGGTGGAAAATCCCTTCGGATCTCCGGCTCCTCGGGAAGCAGGAGCCAGGAGTATGTGGTGTTTCCACTAAAAACCACCCCGGCGGCCGGTCTCAGGCGTCCTTCTCTGAAGGGGACCCGGACCATATTATTTCAAGTCCCCTCCAAAATTGACGCCGCGCCTAGTCAGACCCTATCCTGGGGAGGCCACAAAGGCTTCCCCACCTATCAATTCGGTTTTTATAATTTGTTGCGGCCCGATCGCATTTTTGCGACTAGGCCGCAACAAATTAACCTATCGCCGACCGCAGCAACTAATCCGCCACCAGAGGTCCCCACTCTCTGGCGGCTCGCGGTCCCGTCGACGGTTCATAACGCCGCCGACGTCTTCTTCGCTCGGGATCGGCCCTCTCCCGATCCCGTTCAGCGGTCTCTTTCTGGAGCATAACAGCTTCGCAGAAAGAGACCACTGCGGCCCAACTTTCCTCACCCGCCAGCATGGCAGCAACGATTGCTGGCGGTGTCAGATCTCGTCCTATTTCATCGACTAGGACTCCGCGTTCAGATGCCCACGCGGGGCAGTCCTCCAGCGTATGCTGGGCGGAGTCCCAGTCGGCTGCGCAGTGGTGGCATTGTGCCGTCTCCTCGCGTCCGATCCTATGCAGATACTCACCGAAGCAACCATGCCCGGTGAGTATCTGTGTAAGTCGGTAGGTGACGCGACCTCCCTCCCTACCTATCCAGACTTCAAGGTTAGGCAGAACAGCACCGACAGCGCGTTGGCGTGCATTTTGCGGCTGTTCCAACCGCGCACGCCACTGTGCCAATGCCTGTCGGTGAGCGTTCTGCCGCATTTCGAGCTCGTCCTGGTCTTCCCCGCTCTCACCCCGGCGGATAGCGCAAGTTTGGTCATAAACTCTTGCGTCCATGTCCGCCAGGATATCAAAAGGCGGGAAACGTGCCAGGACTGTTGCCGCCTCCGACGAGATGGTACGGTATCCTCGTACGATCCGAATAGCCGCAACCCGCTGCACTTGATTGAGCTTGGCTCGGCAGCGGGAGGAGGCCGATAGGCGTTTGACCCATATCGGCGCTCCGTAGAGGGCCATGGATCGCAGTACCGCACAGTAGAGGCGGCGCACTTCCTCCCGCGGACCCCCTAAATTAGGCAAAAGTCTCTGTAGGGAGCCCGCCAGCCCCCGTACTCGTGGGATCATCCGCTCGAAATGCTCCTCGAAGCTCCAGCGGCTGTCCAGGGTGAGGCCGAGGTATTTGATGTGCCGACTGACCTCGACCTCTGTTCCACCCACTCTGATAAGCGAGCTGGTGGGAACGGCACCTCCACGTTTCCTGTGAAACCATAAGGCATCCGTCTTATGAGGTGCAACCCGTAGACCCAGACCGCTGATTTTCTGAACGACACAAGCCACCCCTAACTCGGCGAGCTCTAAGACTGCTTGGAAGCCATACCCCCTGGCTAGTACTAGAGTGTCGTCCGCGTAGCAGACGACACTCACTCCAGAGGGCAAACTGGTCCTCAAGACCGCATCATACGCGAGATTCCACAGAAGGGGTCCTAAGACTGACCCCTGCGGAACCCCGCATGTGACCTCTCTTTGATGCTCCTCACCGTTCCGACCCATATAGGATATAGACCTATCGCGAAGATAGGCCCCGATGATGTCCCTCAGGTAGTGGGGCAACTGGTGATACACTAGTGCCTCTCTAATTACCCCCCACGGGAGAGAGTTAAAAGCGTTGACTATATCAAGACTGACGGCCAACGCCACTCCCCCCCGACAGACAACCTCCTCCGACAAGGAGCGGACGCGTTCAATCGCGTCCAGCGTTGAACGTCCCTGTCGGAAGCCAAATTGACTATCTGATAAGTCGGGACCCACCTGCGACAGGTGCCGGCTGATACGGGCAGCGATTACTCTTTCAAAGAGTTTCGCCACCTCGTCCAGCAGACATATCGGTCGGAACGCCGATGGAGAATCTGCAGTCCTGCCAGGTTTCTGGATAAGTACCAGCCTGGCTTTCTTCCAGCCGGAAGGAAATACGCTGTTACGGAGGCAGCTGGTAAGCAGTCCCCTCAGCCTGTCCCCTAGGATCGCAAAAGCGTGCACCCATGCTCGGCCCGGGATCCCATCAGGTCCCGGGGCGGTGTTGCGGGCGGCGAGTCGCTTCACGGCTCGGTCCAGCTCATCCTCCGTCACTTCAAAGTCGTCGGACCACGTAAGGGTATCCGACGGTAACAGAGGATATGAGGGACTACCCTGGTCCCTGGGGAAGAGAGTATCAACTACTCTTTCCACTAACTCGGGGTCCAGAGTCTGCGTCAGTGGTGGGACCCACGGTCTGAGCTTGCCCAATACAAGCTTGTAAGGACGCCCCCATGGGTCTCTGTCAAGTCCCTCTATGAGCTCCTTCCAGGAACCATGACGAGCAACCCTACGTAAACTGTATGTAGGATTACGCGTGAAATGGTTCAACACATATTCTTCAAGAGCGACTTGTGTTCGGGGAGCAAACTCAACATTACGAGGCATTAAACTTTGATCGTCTCATAATCTTTGTACCCTTATAAAAATTCAGTTGCCTGTGGAACATACACGAGTGATTCCATATCTCTCACGATATGTCCGCAAAGCAAGAGATGTGTTTTGCTGGCATTCCACGTAAATTAAAACCATGTCAGTATATTCCACGGCTGTAAAGGTCACTCGCGGCATTATGAATATCGATTTCGGTAAATGAAAATAATTTAAGGACTTGCAAGCAAACACAACACTCAATTTCACACACACACTGCACAACACAATCAATATCGTTACTTTTTAATAAAATTAACGGGACTCGTTACAAATCAAAGTAAAGTCTTACACTAATTGGCGCTACTTTTTAGAATTCGGAAGTGTTCGAATATAAAATAATTGAGTCAATGCTGCCAATAGTTAGTTAAGAAAAAAATATAATGTGTTTGCCAGTAGTAATCATTATGTACTGCAAACAATATTTAAATAAAAAATATAATTAACGAAGCTTAATAATATTATAATTCTAATTTATTAGCATATTTTAGCATAGCGATTAGTTGTAGGTTGGCAGCAATGATGCCTGTGAAGTATTAACCAATTACATGCTTCTATTTTAAATTCAGCAACACAGTAACCAACAAAGCAAATAAACAACAACTGCTCTTCTCAAGGTGACTATCGATATTCGACAGGGTATGGAGGACACCAAAGTCACAGTGCTTTCTTTAATTGATTTCTCGAATACTTTTAACACTGTTTGTCATGACGTCCTACTGGCTATCTTTTCCTATCTTATGATCTCCTCAGAAACCCTGGAATCGTTCTCATCCTATCTTCAGGGACGAAAACAGTGTGTTCACATTAATAACTTGTCATCGAGTTGGTGTGACCTTCGCACTGGAGTCCCTCAAGGCGATATATTTTCTCCCTTATTATTTTCAATATTCATTCATCTCGTAACCCAACACATTCAGTGTTCGTATAACCTAAACGCTGACGACTTACAAATATATACACAGTCAAGGCTTTAAGACATTTCATACGCAATCGACAAGGTCAACAAAAACTTGGACTTCATTAAGAGCTGGTCAACGAGATTTAGGCTGTCGGTTAATCCAACTAAATGTCAAGTCATAGTCGTGAAGAGCAAACAAATAATAATTAGGTTGGACACGACAGATATTCCACCTGCTGTCTACACCAATGTGACTATACCTCTGAGCGCCATGGTAAAGAACCTGAGGCTTCACATAGATTTGACACTGGATTGGCGGGCATAAGTTACAATCGTCAGTCAGAAAGTGACCTCATGTCTCCGCGCCTTATACGGTCTTAAGAACTTCCTTCCTGTTAAAACCAAGGCAACGCTTATGCAGTCCTTAATTATTCCCTTGATCGACTATGGTGATGTGTGTGCAATTTGGACTTGATTGCAGCCCTCCTCAATAAACTTGATCGCCTTCTCAATAACTGTATTCGATTCGTTTTCAATCTTCGCAAGTACGATCATGTGTCTGCTTTACGTCCCCCGCTGCAATGGCTCCCTATTCGTCAGCACCGTAATTTACGAGGTCTGACTTCTCTTTTTTCCTTCCGCAACTCTTCATCGTTACCCGAATACCTCGTACCTCACTTCCGTTTCTTATGTCCCAATCACGACCGAAATTTTCGGTCCACAAATAACTTGCCAGTTCAATGACCCCCTCACACCTCCAACTTCATCAAGTCTTCTTTCTATGTGCAGTGAATTTTGCTCTGGAATGTGCACGCTGTCGAAATCAGGATGTCCACAAACCTCTTCGGAATGATTTAGGAGAACAGTCACAACCCTAGTACCAGACTGTGTATCAAACAATATTATATTTAAGTATGCGTATGTTCATATGTATTGTGCATGTATTATTTATTTATTTATTATTAATGTATTATTATAATGTATTATTCATGTATTTTATTTAGTAGTAAGTTCATATATGTTATATAATATAAATTTAAAGTACACTTATAAGCTCAATAACTTTGCACCTACCGCATCTTATTTCTACATAACATGACATTCTCTTCCAGTCGGCCGACAGGGTCGACTGAGAGAGAATGCCACAAGGCATTAAGTTCGCCTTTGTACAACAAGTGCAATAAGTTTAAATAAATATATAAAATAAATAAACAATCAAACACGATTTCACATTTATAATGTTAGTAAAGATGAAATATTGAAACGAGGATATCATAATTTGCATTTTTCTTTTACTTTGCACATACTGATCTTATATACACTCATCATACTTTACAGAGCGTGATTTCAACGTAGTTAGAATGTACGAGTAGTTTTCAAAACTATTTTTTTAATCTCGACGTATGCAGTATTTTAAAATATAAGACGCAAAGTTCATAATTCATATTCATACAGTTTATGTCGCATGTACACGACAACACCTATATAAATATAAGTTCTGAACTGCTTTGTAGCAGTTGTTTACTACAAAAAAAAATAACAATCGAAGACATCTTTGTGAACGTCTCACACAAACCTAATCTATAAAACGCGATACATAGTTCATTATTGAGATAAGAGTAGATATACAAACAAACATGTAATATAAACATTAGCTTCAAGACGTGAGAGTATATATGGATGTACAGCTCATTATCTTTATAGTTACAGATTAAAAAATATGTGTTTGCAAGAACATGGAGTCTTACAGTAGAACGCTCCTACTCATATTATCATTTGTATCCAATAACTATGTTTTTGTTATAATATGGAAAGGAAAGGACAGGTTACCTGATAGACAGTGACTACGCATACCACCTGCGCTTCACGAGTGAGCAACATTCGAAGTCAACACAAAGTGAAGTAGCAGCAACAGTGAGCAACACTGCGTGAAAATTTTAATTGCGGGTTGCAGGATTATTTTGATACCTACGTTACTTGTAAAAAATATGATCTTTTTAGTCGTCATCTATATAATTCGAGACAGTATTACAAAGTCCGTCCGTGACAGTACCTCATCAAATGAAGTAGTAAAAATTTATATCATAGAACTGTTGTCAGAAGGTGATTTCTTGCGTCTTCTAACACTCGTATCATTAGAATTTCCTATTAATTAAAAAATATCACGATATAAACCAGTGCTGATTTGCTGAAAAAAATAAGAAAGTGGATGTACAAAAGGCTGGTTGCGGCTGCAGAACTCGCACAATCTCAATAATATTTATCGAAAAACTCATAAGATGTTTAATTCTTTATATAACGTACAATAATAAATAAATAACTAAATTCAAATGTAAACCCTTAAAACAAAGCAATACCTCAAATATGTACACAACAGTTTTTCTTCAGATGTCATTTGAAAGTCACACAGCTAGGTTCTCTGTCTCATTGTCAGTGTTGTGACTTTTCAAATGTACTTTAATATTAATAATCGTTAAAATGAACGAATAATCGAACTATTTAATTGCTAACTATTTTTAATGAAAATTTTTTTTTGTATTTCATAATACACAAATTTTTACTTATACAAAACCAATGAAATACCCGACTTCAAAAAAGGAGTAGGTTCTCATTTTGACTGTTTTCTTTTTGCTTGTTACCTCATAACTCGTTATTGGGTACCGATTTTAATGATTTTTTTTGTATTTGAAAACTAATGCTTGTCATATGGTCCCGTTTAAATTTAATGAGATTCGACGAATTAAATGATTAGTTATCCGTAATATTATATACAATATATACAATACGTATTTAATAGAAAACATCATTAGTGTAGTCTACATTGATGGTGTTTCCGATTTTGCACTTGTCGATGTAAAATGAACAAAAAACAATATTTCGAGATGGTCTCTTCCTATTTTGGTGCGGTCCGATAAAGCTCTTCGGAGACGTACGATGGAATTCTTCAATAAATGACGTGGGAAAATCTGTCATGGTTACTACAATCACATGTATATATATTGCTTGCATAATCACAGAATATAACATTACGCCTTCACCCTCTAAAAAGATACGCAGATGTTTTCAGTATATCGCGATCCACTTTACACTGAGTATTATAAAATTATTGAATTTAGAGATCCTTAAACACGGATCGAATATAAATAACAATTAAAATTTATTTTGTAAACATTATTTTCGCAATATGTACTGTCTAGTAAGTCTTACATATCTAGTACATAAATGTAAAATTGAATTCGATTTGTAAACAACGAAATTATTATAGTAAACACAACAAATGGTGATCGATTTTCTTGACACCCTCCCTATTCTTCAATCCGTCTGAACTATACGGTACCTATCAAATTCGATGCGCTATAGTAGTTGTGATCTTGACTGTCAAACTAGAGGTCTTGGGTTCGATACCCAGTATAAATAATTGAGTGATAAACACGATTACTTGTTCTCCATTTGGATGTAATTTATAAATAAAATATGTAGGTAGTTAGGAATCTATGAATGAGTTTACTAGCAGCTTAGTTACCACGTAAGGACAAACTCTGCCGGCCGTGTGTGAGATGGATGATATTTTAAAGTGATTTCTTGCACGTGACATTTGGAAGGATAAACCACAATAGAAACATATCAGAGGAACGGTTAAACATAGTGTTTTGTTACTTTGTTCTTATCTACGTATTAGAACATTTCTGAAGTGATGTAAGGTATAAACGGCATTAAAGGATTTCGCATAATCTCTATCTATAGAGATATAATATTGTATTATGCGATATCTGATAGCTGTCGGAGATCATTGTAGGTTTAGCATTAGTAATTAGTACTTGTTGATATGGTGGCTCCGCTCTTCAGACAGGTGAGTTTCATTACATATCAATTAGATTGACATTAGACACGAGTTTATAATATTGATTTCAACCTAATATGTTAGTATAATGTTAATTTGTTTTTTTTTACACTTTTGTGATTTAATTATACGAGTGTTCGTAACAAAAGTTTTACAGAAAAAGAACAGGGTTCAGTCAATCACAAAAGAAGTAGACGTAGCAATCACTAGCATGTTACGTTTATATCAGCTTATATGGCGCGTTACATACACAAAATATGTGGAGAGGTCTTTTAATAACTTTTTCTTGGAGAGCCCTTTATGTTTTTTATGATTTTTTGTTTAATAACGACGTCAATAAATCGAGTGAGCGTGTGCTACTAGACTCTTTTATCATCGATCAATTAAAGATCAGAAGTCTGTTAGTTTACTTTCTGCAGTGTAAAGACGAAAACGGATAGAGTGTTCACCTGATGGTAAGTGAGTACCAGCGACCATGGGCACGTGAAACTCAAAAATCATCAGGGCGCCCTTCCAATCTCTCCCCAGAATCTCGTAGAAGTCTTAATAGCTATTTAATTCCCTCCCACCCAGTTTCAGGGACAGATTGAGGATTGTAAACATTGACAATAAGAGTACCAAAACTGATTTTATCATGATATAAGCTAATAAGGAAATGTTTTTCTCTCAAATAGTGATGGAACGATTTGTGTGGATTGCCATAATACACTTATACAGACACATTTTGTTACAGAGTATAGTTAGTAATTATAGGCATATTTGACGCATATTACACCTACAAACAAAATAAATGCAAGCTACATGGTTTATAAGGAATTTTTAAAGCATTTTTTTTAAATACTATTTTTATATTAGAAATTATAAAGAGGAGAAATTTGTATTTTTGTATATTTATTTGTATTGAATATGCTCTAAAATTTTCTCCATTAGGATGCTACATTATCCTTGAGTAACATAATCTAGAAAAAGTTAGAATCTCTAGTAAAACTTCAATACATTACAATACATGAGTTACATATCTAAACAGTAAACAAAACTTGCTATGCGACAACTATTGCAGACAGAACGAAAGAATATTCGACAATATTATCACCATACCGTAGTTACGTTACTATAACAACTTTTTACATTTTAAAAGTGAAATACCAACCAAAATTAGACCATATTATCCCTAACTTTTGATTCCTTTTTATACAAATAAGTTATTTCATATTTAAGACTGTCTCAATACCTGTAGATTACTTTTTGAATTATTCCAATCGGATACTTCATATAAAATTTTTTAAGAATTTAAAAGAGACAATGTGGTTCTAACAACAATTACCACCGGCACCTCGACCAGACAACTCGCCCTCATTGTGCGGGTCCGCATGTATTTGCCAAAGGGCGTCGCCAGAATTACTTTCAAGGGGTTGCATCAACATCCACACATACTCGGCGGGGAAGGCCCGGGAGGACGACCTCCACTCGGACCCAATTCGCCACCGGTGAACCGGGCGGCAGAGGTGCGCGTACCAGCGCCTCATGCCGCCTTGAGTGTGGCCGCAGGTGGACGGGATGGGTTTTCCCCTCCATCCGCTACAATAGGCCAGCCGCGAGGAGGTAACGTCCGCGTGTGCTGTACGTCGCCTAAAATAGGGAGTTTACCCGTAGATGGTGCCCGCGGCAGCGAGTAGGCGGTAGGAGGGATCTGGATGTCGTAATAGCAGCTGTTCCCGGATCCCTCCTATATCAGACGCAGAGTGGCACACCGTGTGGTTTTGGTCGGTCCGATTCTGACACACCACCCCACTGTAAACCCCGGTGGGGTGATGGCCCGAGGGGGTTTCCACACGTTAAAGAAAAACATCCACACATACTATTAATCAATATACAATAACGAATCATATTAAGTCTGCATTCCTCTCCTCGTGTCCATGGATTTTTCTATTTCTCCTAAAAGATCACCTAGTTTGCTTTAAATATACCGTTTGACCTTACAATAAATAAATTCCAAGAAAAAAACTTTCTCAGTAGTTGGCATCGACTTAAGAAAAGAGTATTTTTCTCGTGGGCAATACATTTGATTACCACCTACAATTATCACAACAAACATAACGTACAATGAAGCTTTAAAGTAAACATTGTAAAATAAAAAAGTAAAAAATTATGATGATCAAGAGGAACTCCTAACCAATATCGGCCACGGCGGTCAGCTACAACGGAGAACACCCAAGTACACAGTGATACTAGATTGCACAAGCACACACTTGTACAATTTAGTATCACTACAGACACTCTCTGTTTGTCTCACATACAAAAGTGCACTCTCTATTACTTCACTCTTATAATAAGATGGGAAGGCTATCCGACCCGACCGGGGAGAGATCAGATGCTGCACTGACGGCTCTCCGAAGCACGGGGGTTAAAACTCAAACTCCGGGTTGTTCTTAAGCATTTTTTAATCAGAAACACAGAATAACACCTTTGGTACGACCTGAAAATCGAATCCGGGACGTCATGATCCGCGATCACATACACTATCGCTGTAGTAAGGGGCGATTGACATAGCGGCTCTAAAAAGTTAAATAAGTCTTAAATAAAAATGTAGACTAAAATTAAAGAAAAAGTGGCGCGGCAAATAACAAAAGTTAAAAAATGAAATTTCTTGAAATGAAACATAAAACAAACAAAAATATACATAAAATATTATATATAAAAAAATTAAAGGATTTAAAATATGTCTCTGTACGGATAAACATGTAAAACGTTGTAAACAAAACAAAAAAAAAATACTATTTCGACTTCAGGCCTGCGTTTTGAATATTTGAACAAATTGAGTAACGAAAGTTTTAATTAGTATCTTTTTTTTAAGTGATTGTCAGTAATTAATTTTATTCATCCCAAATAGACTAGATTGAACTGAACTGCTTCAAAAATGGAATGGACTTGGCATTAATATCAATGGCGAGTATATCACCCACCTTCGATTTGCTGATGATATAGTAGTTAGGGCTGAAACCGTGACAGATCTTCGCTTCTAATCTATCGCCGCGATCTAAACGAGTGGGTTTAAAAATGAATATGTGTAAGACAAAAATTATGTTGAATGCTCATATCACACTCACTCTAGTGAAAATTGGGGAATCTACCCTCGAAGTGGTTGACGACTACAACATGTAGTCGTCGGAGTTGAGTTTTAACCCCCGTGCTTCGGAGAGCCGTCAATCCAGCATCTGATCTCTCCCCGGTCGGGTCGGATAGCCTTCCCATCTAGATACATATCTAGGACAAACTATCCAGTTAGATAACTATTAGGTTGGGCAGCGTTCGGGAATCTACGTAACGTTTTCTTGTCACAAATACCGCAGTGTCTCAAGACAAAAGTCTTTGATCAGTGTGTGTTGCCAGTGATGACTTACGGTACAGAGACGTGGTCGTTCACTATGGGCTTGATAAGAAGGCTCAAAGTCACCCAAAGAGCAATGGAGAGGGCAATGTCTGGAGTTTCCTTGAGTGATCGAATTAAGAATGAGGAGATACGCAGATGAACTAAGGTCACCCATATTGCCAATAAAATTGCTAAACGTAAATGGCAGTGGGTGGGGCACATTACACGCAGAAACGATGTCCGATGGGGCTATAAAGTTTTAGAGTGACAACCGCGTATTGCGAAACGCAGCTTTGGTAGGCCTCCCACAAGGTGGTCTTACGACCCAGTGAAGGTCGCGCGAAGCTGCTGGATGCGGGCGGCACGGGACCGGCTGTTGTGGAGAATCTCGGGGGAGGCCTATGTCCAGCAGTGGACGGCTTTTGGCTGAGATGATGATTATGATGATGATCCCAAATTGTCCAAAAATGTTTTTAAGCATTATTTTTTTTTAGAAATATTGCCAAAATTTATAAATATTACGGACCTTTGACTCACAACGTCAGCTAGTTTCAAGCTAAGCAGTGCTTGAGGTATGATAACTGACTGACTGACAAAATATTACTTTGTAAATACATACATATTATATATAGAAAATTTCCATTATTATTATATTTGTTTCTTTAATAGAATAATTGTATTTTAATAATTAATTAATAAATATAAGGTCAAGTTTAAAAAATAGGTTTATGCATAAAAAATGTAAAATGTTGTAATTGAAATATAAATAGTAATTTGTAAACAGAAATTGCTTTGTACATCATAAAGATATATACTCAACGTTTATACCAGTGTTAGAAAAATAACGTCCACCAGTACGAAGCCGGGACTTCTACTATTGAATAAAATTATTTACTTAGGTCATAATGTTTCAGAACTTGTTTAAACATTAAAGAAGGTGAACATATTTTTTTGTTACCTTATCGAGCCATTATCATACAATTTTTATTGATCTACTGAGATAGTGCTGTAGATAAAAGTTGCAATAAAAATGTTTACATTAAGACGAATAAGCACATATCAATTTAATGACATTGCATTTAGCCATTGCATCATTTATACGATGTGTGCGGTGACGGACTACTAAATAAAAGTAAAATTACTTTTTAAAAAAAGCGATAAAAAGAATAAAATAAACTTTTACTGTCGACTTATAACCTCATTACGCAATTTGTATGAAGCAAAGGCCTGTCAAGAGTTTTAAGTAGGTACTCGTATCCACTTGGTTTAATCATTTTAAAGTTAGTATTTTTATATTTTTTAAAAACATGTTTATAAATAAATTGTGTTATAAAATTTACATCAGTTATATTAAAAGTTTTCAAGGAAAAGTTTATTTTATTGTATTAAGCGCGTTTAAATAAAAGCTTGTTCTTTAATAATTTATTTTTCTTTTTAGTTATCGCAGAACAGGTTTCTTAGTCGGCATTGACACGCATAACGAATGGAACAAGCTACTGGGGTTGCATATGAATATTATCTAAAACTAATATACTCTTCAAGAAGAATAACAAAGCCCCAATTCGAAATAGTTGTGTCGTTTTATAGCGGAGTTCCAATGGTTATCATCCAGCTCTATTATCAAACCCTGAATATCATCTAAAGACAAAGGACTCGTTAAGACGAAACAAACGAGTTTAAGCTCGATGGACTTGTGTCGTTTTATTACAAAGCTCCTATGGTCACTAGTTCCACTAGAGTTCTATTATCAGATCAGGTACATGTCATATTACATGGTCATTCGCTATACAATTAGTTTAAGATATCTGCTTCAGAGCTGAATTGCAAGATTTCACCCGAAAACACATAGTTACATACATACATATACTGCTACTTGAATAGAAGCTTGTAAAAATGGGGAGTGTCATCACCAAGACAACACTGCAAAGAAAAAAAAGAAACTGGAAGCAAATCCCTTTTTCTAAAGTGTGGAAACTCCCTCAAGCTGTCACCGTACCAAGGTTTACGGCGGGGTGATCTGTCTGAATCAGATCGAGTTAAACCACACGATGAGATTCGGAAACAGCTGTGATTACGACATCCTCCAGGCGTGTGAACTCTAGCGCCAGCGTGTGCTTCCTCGCGTCGAATTGGGTGCGAGCG
The DNA here is from genome assembly GCA_949316085.1 of Hypercompe scribonia. Lineage (NCBI taxonomy): Eukaryota > Metazoa > Arthropoda > Insecta > Lepidoptera > Erebidae > Hypercompe > Hypercompe scribonia. The sequence goes on from OX438993.1 coordinate 251,956, forward strand.
GAGGTCATCCTCCTGAACCTTTTCCGCTGCCTCCTTCTGTGAAATGATGTCTTTGCAGAAGGCTGCGACCACAGTAAAACAGTTGTCGCTACCGACTATGAAGCGTGAGACGGTAACGTGAGATCTTCTTCGATGACTGTAGTCAGGGGCCGAAGCTGTGTCGCTTAGGTGGAGCAGACTACCAGTGCGTGTGACATCGCCTATTACACGCGCTGGCAGTCAACTCGATTCTCTCCTAGCGACGGCGTGTAAGGTACTTGGTACGTGCTCGGAAAGGACCTGTGTCAGTCGAAAGGAAAGGTTTCCATGCTACCGCCTTACCTAACCGTCGATGACCGACTGAAGAATCTCCACGGTGAGAAAGTCAGCACGTGGAGCCTCCAGTCGGGACGACCAACGATCCGTAGTGACTTGAGGAGTTAAAAACAAATCCTATACCAAGTCGTCTGCCTAGCGTGGTACAGTAGGCCGAAACCTAAAGAAGGGCCTGTGTCCAGTAGTGGACTGTTAAAGGCTGTTGATTAGATGATGACGTTATCAAGTGTACTAGCATATGTTTGATGTGGTTAGTCCATCTGTTTGCTACTGCCATAAATACAATACATGATCAAAGTGCATATCGTATTACTTAACTTAACTTGCCATGATAACTGCACAAGTACGGTGTAGACTCGCTATAATATGAAACGACGATGTTTGAAAATGCAAAGCATGAATTAACTTAGGCATTAATTAAGAAATTAATGTGCATCAAATTTAATTAGGGAAGGAATAAATATTTGTAAATCGAAACAAGTAGCAAAAACTGAATAAAGCGTGACAGAAAAGTTCTGCAGTCCACTATTCACTATATTTTAACTACAATATATATATTAAGAGCCTTCCAAAGTGACTCCACTCTGCCTAATGGAAAGCATGAATAGAATCCAAGACTTGTGATCACCATACTCATTGCAGATGCAGACAAAGCAGTATGGTGACCCACACTATGGTGGCCTTGTGAGAGGCTTTTTCACACCCCGCTTGGGGACGTAAAAGGCATGACAGTCATTGTGACAGTGGAAGGCTTACACAGTTACCACGATAACTGTCACCCCCGTATTAATGGGCTTCCGGTCTCACACTCACCAACGAAACACGACAACATGGATGCTGGCGCTTTAGGTTGGTCTTTTATGGCAGGGTACTACTGCCTCGGTCGAGCCAGCCCGCTCGTGCTGAAATCAGCGTGGTTCTACTACTACGCAGAAGACAACAAGATGTCAAATCATAATATTATTATTCAAACTTAATAAAATCTTATATTTAAAGTATAATTTGAGCACCTCAATTAAGAGTTAAACATGAAGAGTATACTAAAAAGATTGAATTTGTTATTTTTTTCTTCCAGGCATGGACAGTGTCGGCAGTGTTAATAAACATGATCGGACAAGGCATGATGCTGAGCTACACGAGTACTCTGCTCCCAGGGCTGCAGGCGCCTGAGTCCAAGATCAAAGTGGATCTACACACGGCTTCTTGGTTAGGTAAATGTTCCAATGTGTAATATTATGAACGTGTACGTGATGTATCTGTGCTAGCATTGTAGTGGTTCTGTGTGTTCGTTTATAGAAAACAGTACATGTACCTAAACGTGACAAGTCGTATTGAATTGAATTCAGTCAAAAAATATTGTCTTATCACCATTATCATCTTTCTATCATTCTGAGCGCAGTGGCTTTCTTCTTCCATTTTCCTTGGTCAGTCGATCTTCTCTTTCACACACGCAGCCGGCGTTTCGTAATGAAATGATGGAGATCATTTCATTATGAAACGCCGGCTGCCAAGGTAGATTGTCTATGACTGTAACTTAATATATTTTATTCTATCTGAAACTACGAGGTCAATTGCTTACTTAAAAATACTATAATTATTACCAGTCAAGAGCCTGTTCCTCCTATTGGCCTTCCGATCGAAATTGTGCCGGCCAAGTTTAATATTTTGTACATGGTAGATATATTCTTGCACAATCCCGATAGCAGCACCATTTACGGTTACGGGACTCGGGGATACATGCCTATTATCCCGAGTCTCACTCGTTTTGAAGAATCGTTCAGTCTATTCAGCATTTCTTCCAGATCATGCATAGATTCCGCCAGGATGATTATGTCATCTGCAAACCGCAGATGTGAGAGGTATCGGCCACTGATATTGATTCCCCGTCCATTCCAATCGAACGTTTTGAAGACGTCTTCCAATACATTAGTAAATAGTTTCGGATATATAACATCTCCCTGTCTTACCCTATGATGCAATCGAATTGGTCTTGTACTCTTTTTTGTACTAGGTAATTGTTGCAACTTCATAGAGGCATCTCATCACCTGAATATATCGGCAGTCGATTAGGCATCTCTGCGTAGATTTCAGAACAGCCCAGGTCTCGACGGTATCGAAGATTTTCTCCTAGTCCTAAACCCAGCCTGTTCTACGGACGTCACTACTAGACGTCATCGAATTTTTGGGCAAGACGAATTCTAATAACCCTCGAAAACAACTTATATACATAGCTCAGGAGTGAAATTGGGCGTTAGTTCTTCAGTAGGCTTTTGTCTCCTTTTTAGAAGAATAGCACTACCACGCTCCAGCTCCATGCCCTCGGTGTAGTGTTAGTTAAATAGCTTTGAGAGCTCTGCTAATAAAGGTATTCCACCGGCTTTTAGGAGCTCTGTAGTAATTTCGTCTTCACCAGGAGCTTTGTTGTTATTAAGTTATCCGAGTGCCATTCTAATCTCACCCAGATCGATGTCCGGGAGCTCATCCGTGAAGTGGCGAGTCAGTCTAGCACGCGAGTCATCTACGCTATTGGCTTCGGGTGGGTGGGTTCGTGAGGTGTACAGGTCCTCATAAAACTTTGTGACTTCAGCGAAAACCTCTGACTTAGAGGAGACGGTGATGCCTTGTACTGTTTCTAGTTTACTCAGGTGACAACATGAGGTTTATGGCTCGATAAAAACTTTTATGTCCTCATTTCAGACAATTGTGTACTTAATCGCTCGAGTATTTGTTTGGCGAATGTCTCGTCTTACTAACCTCTTTACCTGCCTATTCAGTTCCTGACGCTCAGATGGAGTGGTGTTTTTTGTCTCTCGTCTTTTCCTCATAAGATCTAAAGTCTTGTTTGTGAGCTTCGAGTTGCGTCCAATACTCTTCGATCCAAAGTGGTTTGAACCCACCTCGAGGACGACCCGTACCAGGGTGTTAGCAGCGTACGGAAAGTTGCATCACATCTTCGAGTCACGGATCTTACAATCGTTAAAGATCAAAGTATTTGACCAGTGCGTTCTACCCGTAATGACATACGGAGCCGAGACGTGGACACTGACCATTTTACTGGTCCACATGTTTAACGTAATTCAGCGTGCGATGGAGCGTGCGATGCTAGCCGTTTCTCTAGCTGATAAAATTCGTAACTAGGTGGAGTTCGAACTGGAGTAACTGACATCGCACGAAGAATCAGTATGCTGAATTAGAAGTGGGCCGGCCATGTCTCCAGATGAACCGATGATGGCTGAAGCCGAAGTGTGTTAGAGTGGGGACCATGATTGGGCAAACGTAGTGGGAGGGCGCCCTGTTGCGCGATGGACCTACGACTCGAAGAAGGTGGCTGGTAGCGGATGGATGTGAATTGCCCAAGACCGGGATGGTTGGCAATCCTTGGCGATTGTTGGCAATCAAGGTTAATTTAATTGAAGGGCCTGTTAGCTGCTAGACTAGTGGCTAGTGATCCTAACTGCTAAACCGAAGATGGATTTGATTCCCACCCAGAACAAATATTGTATAACAAACAAGACCATTTATTTTGTGTTTGAGTGTAATTTATCTCAATTATGTATTTATACAATATATCTGCCTGATTGATGATTTTTAAGTTACTGAGACTAAAACATAGTTGACAAAATATGAACATTTAATACGCACGTATAATGTACTCATATGTACGTATTTAATACCTGTATTGTGTGTCTGTCAAATGTGTATGTCTGTTAAATGTATCGAACATGCACAAGTTTTTTCCATACTTAGCAGTCTTTATTTTGATTGGTATCTCATCATCATTATCACTTACATTCATTTTTTTTAAAATTCTTATTTCCTTTCTTAATTATTCTATCAACCTCAGGATGGCCTAAAGTTGTCTCTAATAGATCACTTTAAGCGACAAAACTAACATGTTTTTTTCAATAATATAAATTACTATTGTATATATTTCAAAATTAAGTAACTAAAATATGTGTTCGTATCTTTCAGCGGCATCATGCGGTGTGGCTGGTATTCCAGGTTTTTTTATATCATCATTTCTCATGAAGTTCTATGGAAGAAAAATCGCTCACCTGCTCGTCATACTTCCCGGCATTGTCGGGTGGCTCGCCATATACTTCGCTCAAAACGTTCCTACTCTCATGATAGGACGAATCTTAGGTGGGATTTCAGCTGGAGCCACTGTATCTCTAGGGGCAATAGTCATTGGAGAGTACTCTCATCCGAAATATAGAGGAATGTTCCTAAATTTAAAAACTGCTGCTGTGTGCTTTGGGGGTATGTTGGTACATATTTTCGGCCATTTCTTAAATTGGAGACTTGTTGCGTTGATAGGTGTTTTACCTTACACTACTTCCTGTTTGATTGTATGTACTTGGCCAGAATCACCTGCATGGCTGGCTTCTAAAGGAGAATTTGAAAAAAGCGAGAAAGCCTTTTTCTGGTTAAGAGAAAACAGCAAGGAATCACAAGAAGAAATTCAAGAACTCATACGTGTACAAAGAGAAAGGCTATCAAAGCCTATAGTCAAGAAATCCTTCAGTGGACAAATTGTAGACTTATTAAACAAATTTAGTAAGAAAGATTTTTTAAAGCCACTCGGCATAGCGGTGGTCAGTTTTATATTATTAGAGACAAGTGGTAGACATATTTTTCCAGCGTATGCTCCTCAGATAATTGGTCAGTTGACTGGTAACAAAACACAGTCTTTCTACTACACGTTAGCTCTTGACCTGATCATTACTACCAGTGCAGTGTGCTCATCAATTCTAGTTAAGATGATGAAGAGAAGAACCCTACTGTTTACTAGCGGTTTTGCATCCGTTGGAGCATTAATGATCGCTTGCACTTACCTCGCATTTGGAGCACATAGCATGATTCGATATCAACCCTGGATTGCTTTAGGAATGTTTGTGGTATATTTCATTCTTTCTAACTTAGGTTGCACTCCTATACCCTTGGCTTTATTAGGGGAGATATTCCCATTACCTCACCGAGAAGTAGCTTCTGCCATCATAGGAATAGTTATGTCCTTGGCCCTTATGATGGGACTGCAGGTAACCCCATATTTACTTCTTCACATAAAAGTCTACGGCACTTTTTTCATATTTGGTGGCGTGACGGGACTATCGCTTCTAATTTTGTATGTCATTCTACCAGAAACGAAAGACAAGACTCTACAAGAAATCGAAAACTATTTCAACTATGGTCGATATAACCGTGACGAAAAGGATGAAGGTTATGACGTTGAAGACAAGATGATAAAACAATGAGCTGATTACTTAAAAACATGTTACCTGTAAATCAGTTCAATGATTTGAAAAGTAAAGAAGTTTATATTATGTGTGATAATTATAAAACAAAATCACTTTGTCCAGCTTAGGTAACGAAACGCATGATTAAATTAATTATGTACATTTGGAGACTGAACCGTACAAATATGTAGTCACCAATATCATTGGAACAAACAGACAGACTTTTGAATCTCGGCTAAAAAGCAGTGGTGTTAGTAAAATCTTTTATGATATGTCTACTCAAGATGCATCAAATTTCGTCGATGCTCAAAGATCCTGCAGACATATGTTTGTATTGTCTTATACAAGCCAAACAAAATTAACTAGACTACATTGGCCAATGTTTATCGATATTAAACATAATTTAATATGTAACATTATTGCTACATTCTTGATCTCAGCCAAGAATTACAACTCTAATGTAACTTGATGAGTTTAAGAATTTTTCCTAATCCCGACACTCAGTACTGTCACGTCTGTGTTTACACATGTATTATGCATTCCTTGTAATGTATTTTTATGATTTATTGTTATGTATCAAGAAATTATATACTAAGGATAACACAGAAAGGCTAAAAGGTTTTTTCTTTTAATTTTGAATTGGATTGGATATTTGTTGGTTAATTATTTCAGACCCAGACAACATATAGTATACATTTAGAAAAATATAGTGTATACAGAAAATTTTCAGCTATCGATTTCAAGTGAGATATAATCAACGAATTAGTCATTGATATGAATATTTTGATGCCTTTCTTTGTACCATATTTACAACCACTTTACCCTAGTTACCTAGTTGACTGTAATAAATAGATAAAAAGAAAATGATATTAAATTAGATATTAAAGTTTTTGGTGATATGCAAAAGGTAAACGTGTTACAAACAATTATCCAACAATAGGTCTTACAAAGACGGAACGTATAATTCTGATGGGGATATTGCTAACCTTTTCGTAAATTATTTTTCGTCACTGTATTCCTCTAATTCATCAAAGAACTACGTCCTTAACTTACGGTCATCTAACTATAACATTAATAATCTGTCAATGTATAAACGATATTTATGAAAAAAATACAAAGTGTTGAGCTAATTAAAAATGTCTTGTTTCACTGGATTCCCTATTTTCATCCAGTTCAGCGCAACAACATTAGTTACACCTATATCTATCATTTTTGAAAAGTCATTATGAGATTTATACAAAAATAAGGGCACATTGCCTGAGCTCTGGCAAATTACACCAACATACAAATACTGCAACAAAAGTGTAGAGAGTGCTCGAAGGCTCTTTTCAAACTGATTGAGCCATCTTCATTCTTTTATGACACTACTAGGCGCAGGCAAACGTTTCATCCACACGTTGTTGATATACCCAAAAGTCGAACTAAACGGTTGGACAGCTCTTTTTTGGTGAGAGTTGCCAAGATTTGGAACGACCTGTCTGGGTCTATTTTTCCTGATGAGTTGAACTCTGCAGCCTTTAAGAGTAGAGTGAACAGGTTTCTTTTGGATGGGCGTGTACCACCTTCGTCTTCATCTACACTTTCCATCAGGTGAGATGGAGGACAAGCGCCTATTCCATTATAAATGTAAAAAAAAAAAAAAAGTGTAGTATCTAACTATCACCCTTTTTGTATACCCGACTGTTTCGCTAAGATATTTGAGGGTTACGGTTATAACCACATGTACGAGTATAACTACATGTAAAACCACATAAAACACATTGAATTCATTACAACATGATTATATGACCGGTCAATTAACACAAATCATTTATTCTATATCGTTTATCATATTTTTTAATGTAAAACAGCAGGTGGATTTAATATACACCGAATGTTTAAAAGCATTCGATCGTGTCGATAATTTCTACTATTTGAAGAGGTGCATTTTGGAATACATGGGAATTTGTACCCACGTCCTACCTACTCAATTGAATCCAACTAGTTACCCTTAGCGACTTTGAGTCTGCCCTTTCATAGAGTTATCAGGCTTACTGCATCATCATCGTCATCATCATCTCAGCCAACAGACGTCAACTGCTGTACACAGGCCTCCTTCAAGGTTCTCCATTACAGCTGTTGCCGTGCCGCCCGCATTCAGCAGCTTACCGCGATCATCACCAGGTCGTCGGACCGCCTTGTCGGGGGCCCACCAACGCTGCGTTTCCCAGTAGGCGGTCACCACTCCAGAACTTTATAGCCCCCTCGGTTATCGTATCTCCATGTATTATACCCCGCCCACTACCACTTACGTTTAGCAATTTCATTGGCAATATCGGTGACCTTGGTTCGTATGCGGATCTCCTCATTCCTGATTCGATCATGCGAAGAAACTGTAATGTAATTCAACACTGGCAACACACACTGGTCAAAGCCTTTTGTCTTGAAACACTGTCAGGCGACTAAGACCACACGGTGTGCCACTCTGCGCCTGACATAGGAGGGAGTCGGGAAGAGCTGTTATTACGACATCCAGATCCCTCCTAGCGCCTGCCCGCTACCGCAGGCACCATCTGTGATTTTCGCCACCACCAGTTTTCTTCCTCGCAGTCCGGGCGGCAAAGCCAAGACCCTCGCCCCCGATTGCAGTTACGAGACTCCAACTCGGGAATACGATATGTCGATAGCAGCAGGGAGACTACGTCTCAAAATGCCTGCTCGGTGGCAGTGTAAGTACACACCGAGCCCGTATTACCTTTTCCACCGCTGAGCGGAGGAACTCTGACCGTAGAAAGAGTCCCACCAGCGTGATTTTTTACCGAGGTTTTCCTCTTCATTGCTTCGAAGAGCAAAGAACCAACAGAGGATCTGACGGGCACTCCCGCTCTGTGAGAACAGACTTGGTGAAAGTCTGGGCCGAATTACCGAAGAAAATGGCTTCCTCTTCATGCTAGAATATTAGTCGTTGGCAGTGATGAACAACACCATCGCCAACGTTACCAGAGTGCACCATGTGGAGGTTTTCTAGCCAAGCATCCCAAATGTTACGTGGCTACTCGAACGCTGCCCAACCTAGCTGGATTCGACAATTGAGTTCTTTTTCTAAGTTGGACCAACCTAACTGGATAGTTTGTCCTAGAAATACGTAGTCGTTAACCACTTCGAGGGTTTTCACTAGAGTGGGTGTGACATGGGCATTCAACATATTTTTTTCTTATACATTTTAATTTTTAAACCCACTTGTTTAGACACTTTATTGAGGTCATCAAGCGTTATGCTAAGCTTTTAGCGGCTTTAGCCATGACAACTATATGATCAGCAAATCGAAGGTGGGTGATATACTCGCCATTGACGTTAATGCCAAGTCCATTCCATTTTAAAAGGTAGAAGACGTCTTGCAGTGCTGCGGTGAACAGTTTCGGAGATATTACATCTCCCTGTCTTACACCTCGCTGTAGTTTAATAGGTTTCGAGCTCTGTTCTTATAAACGGACTGACATACTGGCGTTTTCAAATAAATGCTTTAATACTTGGATGTAATGATAGTCAATTTGGCACCGCTGGAGAGACTGTAGCACAGCCCAAGTTTCGATCGAATCAAAAGCTTTCTCATAGTCCACAAACGCCAAGCATAGTGGAAGGTTATACTCTTCAGATTTCTGTATAGCCTACCGCAGCGTATGAATGTGGTCTATGGAACTAAAGGAATCCGGCTTGTTCGGGCAGCTGGAAGTCGTCAAATCTACGTACGAGACGGTTCGTAATGACTCTTGAGAACAGTTTATAGACATGGCTTAGAAGAGAGATGGGTTTATAGTTCTTCTGCAGGCTATTGCCGCCTTTTTTGAAGAACTACACAAATACAGCCCTGAGCTATGCCTGAGGTCGTTTCCCATTGAGTATGACGGAATTAAATATTTTCTGAAGGATTTTCAAAACCGGTTTTCCACCTGCCTTCAGGAGTTCAGCCGTAATTCCATCGTCATTAGGTGCTTTGTTGCTTTTAAGCTGTCTGAGAGCCAAGCCAATCTCGCACAGACTAACGTCCGGTATGTCTTCATTATAGCGCCGGGTTAACTTAACCCTTGGATCTTTCGGTAAGTCTCTACCTCATTATCACGGTGTGTCGTGGTCGGAGCGTATACCTGTATAACCTTCAGCGAATATTCTTGACCACATTATTTACGAGGGACTAATGTACCAAGAACCCAACACAGCCTTGGGACTGATGATCGCCCTCCCGGAAATAAAGCAAGTTGTGGATTGCCGTATTATTGTGGTATATTACTGAGCCCTTTCCCTGTCTATGGACTTCAAATAAACTTAAAATATCCCACCGTAATCCGTTCAATTCCTCCTCCAGTTTCAATATTGTCTCGTTACTCCGCAATGCGCCCGAGTTATATTGCCTTGTCAGGTCATCGTTTTTGGTAACCCGATCTTACCCAGGGATTCTTCGCACCTCTACCCTGCCACCTCCTAGACCGCTACCGTAACCAGGACGAGCAGGGCCGCCGGGGACTAGGGGCCGTTTTTTTCTTGTGCTTACCATAATGGAGGGGTTTGCCATAAATGTAAAGCTTGGCATACGAGTTGACGATCGCAGTGAGATGGTGTACTCAGTAGGACGCTGCTGCCCATTCTCTGGTGTACTATTCCTTAGTCGACTTTTACGACACCCACGGGAGAAGATGGGGTGGTGCTATTCTTAGCCGGCACCACACAGCTGCAGAAGGCGTACTTTACAACTATTTCAAGGCAACTGAGTCTATTTTTTTATTATTTAGCTCGTCCTTTCATGTCAATCATTTGCTGTCAGCGTTTATGATCAAGTATAAAAGGTGTTTAATCTTGAAATGTGACATTAGTATCTTCTCAATTAGGTATAACTATTACGATCAACTCACGTTTCGGTCACCGTCATGTGGCTTGTTAATGATTATATTATTTACCTTAAATTTATACTTAGTATCATACCACGAAGACGACATGTCCCCGCCAGTAGCACCTGTTTTAGAAGTACTATGAAGGAACGTGTGCCATGTCCCTCTAACCAGGCGAGGTGCATATACTTGGCGGTCCGTGCCTCAACGGTTCATATTGGAATTTTGTATGATAAGTATATGTGCTAGTCGACGCGAGAATGTTCCAACACGCGTTGTAGGATTGCTAGTTATTCGTTGTCTCTTCGGTAGATGGCACTAAAGTATGTTTTTGTGTCCCTGTACAGTGAAAGCACCTAAGTTTTTAGCTACCTTGATTGTACAAGCCCATTTATTGTTGAGGATAAAAAACGTAGACTTAAGGACAATCAAGCAAGAAAGCCACTGTTAAAAACAAAAAATAGACCACTCTAGTCAATGAGCAATAAGTTAAAGATATCGCTACTTTTTCAGGCACACTCAAGCAATCTGACGGCTACAATACTACTTTTTTCTTTTTAAATAGTTTAATGAAGTCAAAAATAGGCACATACCTCGTCCATTAGCCCTATATAATGTATAGAATTAGTGTTAATTATGGTTATTATCATAGATTGCCTGAATAGAGTATCTTTATGACGGTAACAAACTAAGTTTCTGTTTTATTAGCATCATAAACAGATATTAGAACTATTTTAATTTATAAAGTTGAACTTAGTTCGATAAACTGAATAAATCGTAAATCTTATCTAATATTACACGTGTAAGTTATAGCCACCAGCAAGCAATTACGACAGTCTAACGATTGTACGATGTTGATGTAGCTGATCTGCCATATATCGGTAGCTTTAAACCACTTCGAAGTCACCACTGTTGAGAAATACGCAATGTCTGGCAAATACGTCTGTCGAATCATGATTCAGCAGTCTATAATTCCATATTAATCATCAGAAGGTCAATTCTCAGAATAAAAGTCACCAAAAATCTCTTCCAATCTACCCTCGATCTCCCAAATATCATAAAAAAATTCTCTTAGTAAAGTAGTGAACATCCAACGTTGACTGATGTGATCATATAGTGGTAAACGAAAAATTACCGAAAGTTAACTCATGCGACCTACTGGCTGCAATTACATACGAAATACATATTACATTGATATGGTACGATAAGGAGCAGGATAAGTGCCTTTCAAAATATGTTTATATCGGCGGCAGAAAACGGAAATGACGTCCTCAAATGTTGGTCCAAACGACTTTTTGGTATGGAATTGATCAGAAAAAAACACCTTGAATAGTTTGCCTAAGACTTCATCATCATCTCCATCTCCTTTGCCTAAGACTAAAAAATAAAGATACAGCATATAATTGTTTGTAATTTTTATATTATTTACTCAAAAATTGCTACAGCTTTTGGAAATAAACTAGGTACAATCATACGCATAGCGTAAGGTAATTTGTTGTAAAGAAATCAGTATTTTTGTCGCCACAAAATTTTACGTTACAATTGATACGATACAACTGTTTATTTAGTAGAGGTGCGTATACCAATTACTTACTATATTTCAAATGTTGAATCTAATGCAGATATTTACAGTACCATCAGAACAATAGAGTATTATCTTGTTAGTAACGGCCAATACATCACTCTAGCCACACCCGCTGCTCTCATGTTCTGGAGCGTATTCCCTACCTTAGAGTAACAAAGCGTATTTGTAATGAAGAAAAATAATGTTGAAAGCTGGTTAACATATTATATTACTAGCTGTTTGACGGGATTAAGTTTGTGAGATTAAGAGTTAACACCAGTAGTGATCACCGACTTGTCCGAACTTCTCTGAATGTCGACTTAAGGCTGAGCATGCCTGTGAGAAGTCGTTGCAAGAACACTTCTATGGCTATTTATACACTTCGCACGCATCTCGACCTGGTCTAAAAAGTGAGGACCAGAGCTTTATTAACAAGCTACTATACGAAAGATCTACCAGAAACTAGCACTGACGAAACCGAGATGGTTCTTAAATAGACACAGCCAGACCATGTTAAAGAACCATCGACCCATTTTCCTTTTAAGCAACGTCTAGAAGTTGTTCTCAAGTCATCCTTAAGCGTTTTGCGTGAAGACTCGATGAATTACAATCATTTCGAAACAGATATGGCACCGTAGAACATCCGCACAGTATGGCAGATTATACAGAAGACAAAAGAGTATAATCAGCTCCTATGTCTAGTATTTGTGGATTTTAATCAACACTAGATACAGGAGCTGGAGCGTGGACTATGAGAAAATTTTTGACTCGATCGAGATTCTGGTCTATTCTCCAGTTCCTGCACCGTTTCCAAGAAGTGGGATATTCATTCAAGTGATGAGATGTCTCTAAGAAGGCACCACCATATCTATCCAAGTACAAAATCAGCAAACAAGGCCGGAATGGTTCATAAATAGAAGTACAGAACAACCTGAAAGAGAGCTTTTCGAAAAGGATGGCTCAGCTTGAGGCACAACTGCATTCTGGTAGTAACAGCAAAGAGACGGTTGCACGAGTGTCAGAGGAATTCAGAACATTCCGGGAACTGGTGTTTTCAATGTTGGGCCTTCTTCGCAAGCAAATTTCTGAGTGTGTGAAAGTGGTTGATGCCATGGAGACTCGTCATCGTCACAAATCACTCATCTTCTTAGGAGTACCCGAAGCTATCAAGGAAGACTGTGCTACAACTCTACTTGCAGTTATGAATGAGAGGATGGGACTACATGATGTATCACGGCACAACATAAGGCACTGTCATCGCCTTGGAGCCCCCTCTAAGGAACATCGTCGCCCAATATTGGTGAGATTTGCTACCGCAGAGGTCAGATCTGACGTCTGGAAGTCCAAGACATCTCTTAAGGGTTCTGGTTACTCGGTGAGAGAGTTTCTAACCAAAATACGTCAGACTGCCTTCACCATGGCTCGACAACATTTCGGCATGTCGGCCTGTTGGACTCAGAACGGCAGCGTAGTAATCAAAGCGAGTGACAACAGCCGATATAAAATTACATCCACCGACGACCTGAAACCACTGCTAGTCAAATTTCCAAAGGTGTCATCCGGGAGCAAGAGTGATTCCACTAATGCGAGCTCAGATATTGGTAACAAAAGTTCGCGAAGACGCTAGTTGTATGTAACATCATTGTTGGTCATCTTGCAAATACAATGGTACTTTGATTTTGTTTACATGGTTTAGATAATCACTCTTGACGGTTGGTTTTGTGTATTGTACCTTCAATAAATTACAAAATTAACTTTTCGTACTTTTCCAATGATGTTTACAATTGTGTTGTGACAGTTATCGCACCTGTCAAATCGAAATTTTGCTCTTTGCTCGGCGTTCATTATTTATAACGGATGCATTCCGTTTCTTACAATACTTCGTTGGAATACACAGCAGTGGAGTGATGTTTAGCATAACCATTTGTACTCTTTAGATTTTTATTTTTTATTTCTTACTTTTTTATATTTCACTTTGATTAGATTGTATAATTTATGGTCACGGGTACTTATTAGTATTTTGATAATTATGTTTTACCTTTCGTTTTGCAACAGTCTCATGTGTGTAAGCTGGCGGGTGGTGTAGAAATACTCACCGGTTTCGATCAAGGTAATTATAAATTAGACTTATAAATATATAATTATATCTATATAATATATTTTTATTATTTATTTATTCGTGTAACATTTGTTACATTATATTGAAATTAAATATATATTATTTTATTGTGTACTCGTTTGTAAAGATGATGGATGATAACGATTTTTATTTTTCTGCAAATGACTCATCTGGAGACGAGAGCTTCAGTTCCCTACCTGACACCTTGGGTGAACAATTACGTCTGTCATTTAACAATCAATCTCGAGCGCTATTGAATGTGTGTCATATTAATGCTCAGAGTATCCCCAGCCACTTCAGTGAATTGGCTGAAACTTTCTCTGACAATAATGTGCATGCCATCCTGATTTCGGAAACTTGGTTAAAGCCGCATCTTGTTTCCACCGCTTATTTACTCACTGGTTTCGTACTCATTCGAAACGACCGGCTTGAGCCGAGGAGGGGCGGTGGGGTTGCCATCTACCTGCGTGAGTGTTTACCCTACAAAATCCTAGCCATTTCCTCTTCTGATCTTTCTTCTACTGCTGAATATCTTTTTCTTGAAGTCTGTGTCAAGGGATCTAACGTCTTACTAGGGGTCGTTTATTGTCCCCCCGCTGTTAACTACTTCTCCAGCCTGGAAACAGTTCTGGAATCTTTAGGGTCAGAATATTCACACCACATCATTATGGGCGATTTTAATACTGATCTCCTGGCATCTTGTTCGCTCCGTACTCGTAATTTGCTCCATATCATCCAATCCACTAGCCTTCATATCCTGCCCCTTCAACCAACTCACCACAATATTGAACACCAGGATACTTGGCTTGACCTAATGCTCACCTCTGCTCCACACCTAATCTATTCCCATGGTCAACATTCTGCTCCCGGATTTTCTCATCATGACTTGATTTTCCTCTCTTATATCCTGAAACCTCCTAAATCCCCTCCCAAAATTCGGCATATCCGTAGTTTCAGACAAATAGACGTCGAAAGACTGTGTACAGACGCTTCTGCTTTAGACTGGACCAACTTGGCAACAGCTACAGACATTAATGATAAGGTCAGTATTTTTAATGACACTGTTCTGAAATTATATGATAGCCACGCACCTGTGAGGAGAGTAAAGTTGAAGCGCCCCCCTGCTCCATGGATGACGGCGGAAATTCGAACAGCTATGAGACGCAGGGACCGTTCTTACAACAGATATAGAAGGAACCGCTGTGTGGAGAATTGGGATCTTTTTAAGACCGCTAGGAATCGGTGTAATCAGGTGATACGTAACGCCAAACGCCGCCACATAATTCATAATTTAGAAACCTCTTCAATTTCCAATATGTGGAAATTCCTTGGAACGCTCGGCATTGGAAAGCAGCAATGTCCTGAGCTTAAGACGACAATTGGTTTAGATGATATCAACGTTCACTTTGCAACCACACCTCAGATGGATTATCAAATCAAAAGTCAAACCTTGAGCTACATATCCAGCTTAACGCATCCAGACATTAATTCCTTTGATTTTTCTCCAGTATCTCCTGAGGACATCAAAAAGATTATCCTGTCCATTCGTTCCAATGCTGTAGGATGTGATGGCGTTAGCCGTTACATGATCGTTACTATCCTGGACCACATCCTTCCAGCAATATCTCACATCATTAATTTTTCACTTGACTCTGCAACCTATCCCTCACTCTGGCGTAAGGCCTTCATTATCCCTCTACCTAAGAGAACTGACCCCTCGCTCCCAGAACACTTCCGACCCATTTCTATACTTCCCTTTCTCTCTAAAGTCCTTGAAGCCTGTGTTCATAAACAACTCTCACAATTTGTATATGAACATAACCTTTTTAGTCCGCTACAATCTGGCTTTAGACCCGGTCATAGCACAACCACTGCTCTCCTCAAGGTGACTGGTGATATTAGGGAGGGTATGGAGGACACCAAAGTCACAGTGCTGGCTTTGGTAGATTTCTCAAATGCCTTCAATACCGTTTGCCATGAAGTCCTACTGGCCATCCTCTCCTATCTCATGATCTCCTCAGAAGCTCTGGAATGGTTCTCTTCCTATCTTCAGGGACGTCAACAGTGTGTCCACATTGATGACTTATCGTCGAGTTGGTGTGAACTTCTCACTGGTGTCCCTCAAGGCGGTATATTATCTCCCTTATTATTTTCAATTTTTATTAATCTCGTAACCCAACACCTTCAGTGTGCGTATCACCTGTACGCTGATGACCTACAAATTAATACATTGTCAAGAATTGAGAATATATCAGAAGCCGTAGAGAAAATCAACAAAGACTTAGAATCTATAAGGAGTTGGTCTACCAAATTTGGTCTGTCAGTAAATCCAACTAAGTGTCAAGTGATTGTCGTGGGGAGCAAACAAATGCTCAGTAGGTTGGACGTGGCAACTATCCAACCTGTTGTTTATGACAACCTGACTATACCTCTGAGTGCAGTAGTTAAAAACCTGGGCCTATATATGGACTCGTCACTTGATTGGCGTGCTCAAGTTACACACGTGAGCCAGAAAGTTACCTCGTGCCTCCGTGCGTTGTATCGTTTAAAAAATTTTCTCCCTATTAAAACTAAGGCTACGCTTATGCAGTCCCTAATTATTCCCTTAATCGATTATGGTGATGTGTGCTATTTCGACCTGAATGCAGACCTCCTCAACAAACTCGATCGCCTTCTCAATAACTGCATTCGATTCGTTTACAATCTTCGCAAGTATGATCATGTGTCTGCTTTACGTTCCCAGCTACAATGGCTCCCAATTCGACAGCGCCGTAGTTTGCGTGCACTCACTTTTCTTTTTTCGTTCCTCAACTCTCCATCGCTACCTGAATACCTTGTTCCCCACTTCCGTCTCTTATGTTCCACCCATGATCGAAACCTTCGGTCAAAAAACAACATGCTTCTTCTATGCCCCCCTCATACCTCCAACTTTATCAATTCCTCCTTCTTTGTGCAGTCAGTTCTTCTGTGGAATGCACTGCCCGCCGATATCAGGATGTCCACAAATCGCCACACTTTTAAGGCGAAAGTACGTGATCTACTTAGAGATAATTTGGTGGAATCGTCTTAACGAGTACCCGAGTTAGTGTTTATATTTATATAGAATATTGTATTAATTTTATATACATGTATGTTTATGTATTGTTTATGTACTGTTTATGTAAAATAATATTTTATTAATAATGTATGTCAACTTTATTATTTTACCTTTGCACCTACCGCTCATGTTTCTACATCACCTAAAGGTTGACTGGGAGAGAATGCCCCATGGCATTAAGTCCGCCTTTGTACAACATGTGCATCAAGAATAAATAAATAAATAAATAAATAAATAAATGTAATGGAGGATATGCTGAGCGTTGTATCAAGATGACTATGTTTACAAGACACTGTTATTATAAATATTGCCGTGATTATCTAAGATAGAAGATTTACTGAGCTATTTTCATAGAATTTCTATCTTTGTATCTGATTATATTGTTATATTGCACCACACGTAGTGCGGTATCAAATGAAAGCGACATTATAGGTTCGACAACACTGATAACTACTTGGCTGAAATGGTTGCTCCGTTCTTCAGACAAGTAAGTCCACACTTTCAAATATAATTTACAGAAGTGCAAAAATTTTATCTAGGTATCGAAGACGACTAGTAAGCATTATTATGGTGCAAGAGCTTGCCACAAATTATTTATTTCACACTTTCTACACGTATATTCTATTTGTGTTAAAGAGAAATGCACAGGAGTGGTACAGGGGTTTTCTCGTGTGCGGATATGCAAATAATATCAAAATTATTTTTTGTTTACTACTATCCGACTTCAAAGAAGAGGTTCTTCATTCGACTGTATTTTTTATGTGTTCCCATACAGCAAAATCAAAAATCAAACTCAAAATCTTTATTGTGAAGTAAGTGTACATGTAGTCTTGTAAAATAGTTTGTCTCAACTTGTAACCTTGTCCAGGCATTACAAATTTAAAAAAATAATGAAAGCCTTATGATAAATTATGAAAATTAAAATTTTTGTAATATATAGGTATTAATTACTATAACTAAAAATTTTAAAATGAAGTAATTGAGCAATTTTCAATTTCGTGGAAAAATAAAAAGTCATTAATAAATTTTCACATTCACATCGTTAATTTTTTTATGTGGCTGTTATTGTTAAGTACATGTCTGTTTAGGTGAAAGTATACATATTTATACTATAACTATAACTATATATATACTTATTGTCACCACCCCTATTCATACTGCGGACGTCGTAAGAGGTGACTAAGGGAGCAAATTACGCAGGACGATAAGACTGCAAAGAAAAAGTAAACCTTATACAAATCCTTTTTTTTTAACATGTGATAACGCCCACGGGCCGTCACCGCACTGGAGTTTACGGCGGGGCGGTGTGTTAGAATCGGACCGACTAAACCATACGGTGTACCACTGTGCACCTGGGATAGGAGGGATCCGGGAACAGCTGTAATAACGACATCCGGACCCTTCTTAGCGCCTACCCGCTAGAGCGGGCACCATCTTTGGGTAAAACTCTCTATTTAGGCGATGTACGGCACACGCTGACGTGCCCTTCACGCAACTGGCCACTGTTACGAATAGAGGGGAAAACCCGTCTCGTCCACTCGCGGTCACACTCAGGGCGGCATGAAGCATTGATGAGCACACCTCCACACGGCCAAGTCCCACGGAGGAGTTCTGTCCAAAGCACACGCTACCCTCGTCGACATGGTGCGCTAACCACCAATATCCTCGGAGGGCGCCAGAGGCGAGACCTTTTCTGGGCGGTCAGAACCGCCGCTCACACCGGTACACCATACAGCGCCATTGAGCGGACAACCCCCGTGTACAGCCATTTCGTTGTGACGCTGGCTCCA
Organism: Hypercompe scribonia; assembly: GCA_949316085.1. Lineage (NCBI taxonomy): Eukaryota > Metazoa > Arthropoda > Insecta > Lepidoptera > Erebidae > Hypercompe > Hypercompe scribonia. Next base: position 270,940 of record OX438993.1, read on the forward strand.
CCCAAATTGGGCAAGAGTCGCCCAAGGGCAGAAGCAGCGCCAAACAGCTTTGGAGAAAGTTGTCGGAAGTGCTCATCGAAGAGTCACCTACCGTCGAGGATCAGGCCCAAATACTTAGTTTGGACCTGAACTGGTACGAGGACTGAACTGACAACGATGGAGGTCTCGGAGGGTGGATCACGACGGGGTCCATGGAGAAAACGGCCACCGCCTTATCCAGGGCCACCCGCAAACCCTGCGCCTCAATGCGCCCGACTACCGGAGAGACTCCCATGTTGGCCAGGTGCACCGCCTCTTGAAAATTCTACCCCCGGGTTGTGACCAATGTGTCATTGGCGTAACAAATTACGCCCAACCCGGGGAGAAGACCTCAGGGGCCTAGTCGTATCCTACGTTCTACAGGACTGGTCCGAGGACTCCTGAGGAACGCCGCACAACAAGAGCCGCTGTCTCAGAACACCATGTACAAGGACCGAAATGGTGTGAACCGAAAACATACCGCCGTACGCTTCTCTAAAGAGTCTGCCACAAGCCGCCTCTGGTACTCTAGCAAAATGCGGAAGTAGAGTGCTTCCTGATGCAGCTAAATGGCAGACTATTAAATGCGTTGGCGATATCCAAAGACACTGCAAACGGCACACAGCCACAGCTCACCACCTCTTAAGTCACGGCTCTCAGACGCAACAAGACAACAATCCCGTCATCGACGGGGGTGTATGTCCCGCCCGCTGCGGGAAAAGGCCCGCGACCACTTCCTGCAGTAAGCAAGGCTGGAGGGACTCTGTAAGGCAGTTTCCGTGTTGATCGAGTATATCGAGTTTATGATACTCATTGTGATAATTTATTTGTTTTGTTATTTTTAATCACTAATACTAACTTTGTTAAACGCGAGGACGTTTTCTTTGTGACGTTTCTGAGTAACGACGATATTTACAATAATGTGTAGTTGTGTGTGATTTGTATTTTATTGTACAAATATGACCATTGTCGTGAGGAACCTACAATGACATTTGATCTACGGAACCGGTGTATCAACTGCTCTTTTACAATTCCAAGAAACTAATGTAGATGCTTCTTAGAATTGACGAATACTTAGACGATCAACGTATTGCAGTCATGGATAACTTCTACACAGGTAACCACAAGCATCAAATTAAAAAATATATTTGACTGCGAGTAATAATCCTAAGAGAGTCAAACTGATGCAGTGAGAGTGTGTGTGCAATAATTTGCGGATTCGATCCCTCACTGTAAATGATTTTGTAAATAATTGAAATAAGAACTTCTTTTTAAAAAAATGTGTGCTTAAGTCTACTTTCTGTAACTTACCTTTCCATTTATGGTATAAAATTATTTGTTAGAATATAATTATTTCCACGTAATAAACTTAAAAATTAGACATTTCACTTTTTACGTTGTGACAACATTAATCAATAAAAGATATTTAAAATGAAAAGGGTAAAATCAATCTTACTAAGCTTAGATTAGCAGCAGTCTGCTCAGTACACACATAAATATACCTATATTGTGCAATCTATTTCGATATCACTTTGTCTATTTTAAAAATGTTAATATTGCTTCCATTTTATTCTTCTCTGCAAAAAGTATAATTTGTTCAAAGTGCTTTGAGATAACTAAAAATCGAGACGATTAAGTGCTATGTCTTTACCAGCTTTAAGACTTAGAAGTATTTGCTTTCCTTGTTGCAAGTATTTTACACGAGTATCAAGAACTTATCCTATGCGACAAGAGAGGAATGTTTTCATGCGATTTATTCTATTTCACTTGGTAAAATAATTATTATTTAGTTAAAAGCATTTTAAAACCTATGCTTCTGATTCTAGGTCTCAATAATAACTTGTCTAAGGGCAGAGCTATGTCCAGCAGTAGACTGTTCAAGACTGTTGATGTGATGTGAACAGTTGTACATATTATGCGTATTTATTATTAAACAGAGACGTAACTATGACCAACGCTAGGTTATTGCTACAGCTACCTTATTGGTAAGGTAACTGTTGGTTGCTGTGCTTATGTCATGACAGTGGTGTGGTTCTTAGATTATGCACTATATAATGAGATCACTGCTCCAGCACCCTGCTTTAGATGATTATTTGTTAGAAAATTAATGTTTACCTACCTAATTTTTTGTATCTATGACGATGATCACCATCATTCAAGCTTATCCATCCAAGAGTTGTGGTCACCATATTCGTAGAGAAATATCTACACTTTGACTTCTTTTGAAGTTAGGTTAGATTTTCTAAAAAACTTTAGTTTTTGTTACAAAATAGAAAATACGAATGTTATTTAGTTATTTTATAAGCCGTGTTAAATAACTTTCAAGTTGAAGCCGTACTGTACCGTAGTCCATACATTCATGGTCATTTTCCTTTAACAAACATTCCTGTTGATTAAATATTTTCGGCTCTACATCATCTATCACTGTTTTTATCAACTATTTATCCGAAATTTGCTTGTATCTTTATCTATCTTTTGTTTTTATGTGTTGTGTACATGGCAAATTTATTAATATTCCTAGTCTATGCATGGTTTAATTGTCACCTATATGTAATTTCTAGCGCTTTTGGTTTACAATCCACACATCAGTCAGCCATGAAGGCATCTGAAAAAACATACAATGGTTGTTCAAATCACTGAAAGAATTAACTTTCATGTGTCTGGATTGGTTTGTTGGAGCGAGACAAGTAGGTGCACAAAAGATGCAGGTGGTGTGTCCCTATCTACATTTGATAAAACATGTGACCATTTTATACATTATTATTGTTAACATTATTATCAACGTTGTATCATTTATGATTTGTTAACCTTTTACAAAGTAAGGACGATAGCACACGACCTGTTTTAGTTAACGACCAATAAAAAAATGACGAATAGATAAAAACAAGATTTGGTAGGTAGTACCCAAATTCAAAGTTACAATATACCAACTTTAATAGTAAAACAACTTTCGTATCTATAATATTAGTGTGGATGGAGGTGATATATTCAAACTATTCAATTGCAATACAATGGAATCACCATGAATAGAGGTATCAAATCATATAGTTACTCCACATGGCTCATTTTTTTTGTAATAGAGTAACCAACAAGTAGGTGGGTCTTCTTTTTTCTATTCAACGTGACCCTCAAATTTTATTTTTTGCTGTTCTTGTTTTAGATTTAGATTCATTCCTTTTGCATAGGCGAACTATTCTTTATAAGTTTAGATTGAAAATAAGCCTTATCCAGGAGTAATGTAACTCATTTGTCACTCATTGACAAAAAGTAGGCGTTTAATATGCCTACCTCTCCATGGAAACAGACGTGATGTTATGTATGTGTATTTGAGTTTTTTTGATTATGAGTATCTATAAACACCTTTTTGGCCTAATCTGGACATTGTACCCGAGACTTCTTGATCGGCAGTCGCATGTGAATCGCTAGACCAATGATTAATTATAATCCTTATTTTTCACTAGGCATGGGTGGTGTTCGCTGTGCTGTCGAATATGATCGGGCAAGGAATGCTGCTCAGCTTTACTAGCAGTTTACTACCAGGGCTTGCGGAGCCCGAATCGGAGATAAAAGCGGATTTACATACAGCTTCCTGGCTAGGTAAAAGTAGTACTTAATTAGGAAAGACAGGTTGTGTTGTGCAATACAAACTATTCATTAAAATATCACAGTATCATTTTTAACAACGTTCTATTTAACATATTTAAATTAATTAGCTAAAGATCAATCAAAATTTTTTCAGCTTCGTCATGTGGGGTGTCTGGCATTCCAGGGTTCCTGATCTCATCTTTTCTTATGGACGTATATGGACGAAAAGTAACTCACAAACTTGTTATCTTACCAGGCACCGTTGGATGGCTCGCTATTTATTTTGCACAAAATATTCCCACTATTATGATAGGTAGAGTACTTGGAGGATTAACAGCTGGAGCCACTGTGTCCTTAGGAGCAATTGCCATTGGAGAGTATTCGAATCCAAAATACAGAGGAGTGTTTCTGAATTTAAAAACTGCTGCTGTTTGCTTCGGTGGCATGTTAGTTCATATTTTCACTCGTTTTTTTACTTGGAGAACTATTGCTGCGTTAGCTGTAGTACCTCATATAATCGCCATTTTAATTACATGCACGTGGCCGGAATCTCCCGCTTGGTTAGCTTCTAAAGGAGAATTTGAGAAAAGTGAAAAAGCATTTTTCTGGTTGAGAGAAAATAATCAAGCATCTCACAGAGAATTACAGGCACTTATAAAAGCACAAAGTGAAAGGCTATCGAAGCCAGTAGTGAAGAAGTCTCTAAATGATCAAGTTAGAGAAACTTTTGCTAAATTTACACGAAAAGATTTTTTGAAGCCAGTTAGTATAGTGTTAGTCGGTGCAGCTTTATTGGAAACAAGTGGTAGACATATTTTTCCAGCATACGCTCTGCAAATAATAGGTGAAGTAACGGGTAATAACACTCAGTCTTTCTACTACACGTTAGCTATTGACTTGATCATAACCACGAGTGCAGTGTGTTCGTCAATCCTTGTTAAAATGATGAAACGAAGGACTTTACTGTTCTCTACCGGTTTCGCAGCTTTCGTCGCGATTATGGCGGTGTGTACCTATCTCACACTGGGAGCGAACGGAGTTATTCCAAACGACAAAACCTGGATAGCAATTGGGATGTTTGTAGTATATTTTATCTCAGTGAACTTAGGGTGCACTCCTATACCTTTAGCTTTATTAGGAGAAGTATTTCCATTAGCCCATCGGGGGGTTGGGTCTTCTATCGTTGGAGTATTTATGTCCTTAGGTGTTATGATAGGACTTCAAGTAACGCCATATATGCTACTTTACCTAAAGGTCCACGGAACTTTTTTCATTTTTGGATCTATTATGGGAGTAATGCTTCTTATATTATTTTTCATTTTACCAGAGACCAAGGATAAGACTTTACAAGAGATCGAAAACTATTTTAACTATGGTGTATATGAAATTGAGGAGAGAGACGATGAAGAGAAAGTTAGGGAAAAAATGATGAAATAATAAAATTATGGGTTTTGTTCAATTAAAAAGTATGTATTCCGTGTGGTGACGGATTAAGAATACAGTGTGTCACCACCCCTACTCATCCCATGGGTGTCGTAAGAGGCGACTTAGGGACACACTTCACAAGACAACTTCACTGTTAGGAGAAGGAAAACTTGAAACAAACCATACCAACCCGTCAGGCCAGCGTGGTATAGTAAGCCAAAGCTTCCTTGCTAAGGAGAAGTCTGTGCCGAGCAGTGGACAATCTATAAGTTACTTCGTATTAGAAGTCACTAAAATTCGTCAATAATGAGATAGGTTATATTTAGTAAAATACTCATTATAAAGTTTTAAATAAATTTAGACATTGGTTATAAGTAATCAGTCAGAATATCATGAAAAGGAAACGTATGCAGAATTTACTCTGAAAATATATTTGCCATGAAATATTATACTTTTGTTGCAAATTGCTGATGTTTTAGAATCCTCATTATTTAAGTCATATTAATTTTGTTTTGGTTATAAACAACACATACTTTACTAAAAAATCCTATTTTTTATAAATAATTGATCTTCTTTGTATAAACCGGAATAAAAGCATGTGATAATGTTGTTAAATGACTAATATAAAAGTTATTGCAGAATAAATAAATTTACAATGCTGTTTTAGTTTTTACCACCCATATTGGTTTTATGGTTTTATTATTTGCTGATTGCTGATTCGAGACAAACAAACACGAGGTTCCGGATGATAGATAAGTAAAAGAAGATTATTTACAGATGTGATAGGAACTTCAAGTCAAACTAGTCACAAATGTTATGTATAATCTCCACTGTTGTTTATTTAGAAACATTATGTTATCTGAATAATCCGAAGCGTTATTAGCTATACTTGTTTGTTGTCTCGTGTATCGTATTTTATTACTCTTATTATCATTTGATAAGTTAAAGGGTAGAGCCTTGTCATAATGAAGAGTAGTAAAAGGTATGACGCAGTGGTGGCGTATTGGACTGTGGGCTGGGTGGACGTTGGACAAATATCGTAAACTTACAACAACTTCCACAAGGCCGTAAGGTGATCTTAACTGTGACCAGACTACTGATAGACATACTTATATATTACTAAAATATATTAATGTAATAAGTAAATTTATCCCCAGACACAGACTGTTAATACAGAGACATAACTATTAAAAACTACCATAGCGGACTCGATACTAGCCACTAACCTAATAGCGGCTTATTTGTACGGAAATCGAGTTGTGCTAAAGAATACTATCAAAATATCTGTTTTCTATGGTTGTCTACCATCATCCACTGTTGAACGAAGGCTTTTAACTCTATTCTGGTTTTGAGCAGTCTTCATTCACCTGCTGCCAGTCACTTTCCTCAAGTCATCCATCATACAGTTCGAAATTAGACGTTAGCGGGTTACAAATCGTTACCATGTACGTCAACGGCCATTTAACACCCAAGACGTGAGTCTTTAATGTGTACGGTTAAGTTATGGAAACCCTAACCCGGCACTATTACGTAGTATATGTGAGATGGTAATACTCAAGGAACTATTGAGACAGCGAGGTAAAGGTAAACTGCTGTTGCTATGCAAGTAAGAAAGTGTGTGTAGATTTTTATTTACGATCACAGGTATTTATACATAAATATTGCACCCGACACTACTTTTGCGGAGTGAGACGCAGGTAGCATTGAGTGAACAAAGCCGCGCGACTTACATCCCTGTTGCTCGGGTACCGGAACCATAGACGCACCGGTAGTTCAGGCGTGGTCTATTGACACCGCCTACATCACGCGATATGACGCACATCGGATGCTTCTGTGCCTCGTGGATCGTTGGGATTATCACACAATTACTTGGGCCAGTACGGGAATCGAACCTGTGATTTGTTGCAAGTCTGTTAAAAAGATGAGTACGAATACGTATGGATCAGACATAGAATTATTTTAGCAAGGAAACATGATGCGTCTCGTGTCATCGCTATTCGATCGCAGCAGGACATTTAAAAAATTAAATGATATTTACTTATAATAGTCACACTAATTATTTTGCTTGAAAATGTAAATAATTATTTTATAAATGTGTCTAGAGGGTATTTTTATACACTTTGTTCTATGTATTTCATCGTAATAAATGTATAACTTTAACCTATTATTATACTGTTTGTGTATATTACAAGAACTGTTTAATTATATTTGCGAGCATATACGCTGTAGGTATATCTATCTGTATACATGGGTAATAATGGTTAATTGCATGTTATCATAATATTGTTGGTTTTGGAAGGGCACAAGCATTAAAGCATCACATCATTATTATCGTATACATTAATAATGGATACTCTGTCATAACACAATCTGAACATATTGTCACACGATTACAGTACATATAATTAGTTCCACTGAAACGTCCCTAGGGACATATTTGACAACAAATTCGTAGATGTTCCGACGCGTCAGAGATCGCGCGAGAAGGATGACGGTAGCGTATTGGTGGCGATGCGGACCGAACTGAGCGCATCGTGGGTTACAGTGTCGCTAGGAGCGCCTTATTCCTTGCCCCCACTTATTGAGCATGTTTTTATAAAATCACATTTCCATAAATACTGTTGTGTTATTAGTGTGTCTTATATACCACCTGCTACGCTTTCAGACGCCTATGCGACACATTTACATAGATTGCCTAACGTTTACAGGCATTAATATTACAAATTATGTTCTGATAGAGGATTACAACTTACCTGATATACATTGGAAGGCTTTTAATATACATATGATACCTTGTAAGCAACTACGAGTGTATTACTTCTTCGAGCCTGTATTAATTTTATTAATTTGTTGAGTTGTTTTCCGTATAATATATCTAGGAATAGAACTGGGCGACTTTTAGACTTAAGTTTAACTGATGTTGCCGCCTGCAGGAAGTGGACGAGAGCCTTTCCCACAGCACGTGGCACATACATCCCCGTCGATGGCCTTCTTGGCCAGAGTCGACGGGGGGAACGAGGATAATGTTACCGCCGATCAGGATCAGGGAATCAGAGATAGGGGTGGTTGTTTTACGGCTCCGTTCCAAGAACACCGCTCCCGGGCCAGACGGAGTCCCTACCCGAGTGATGGCGTGAGCCTTCGACCACATGTCGGACCACCTCAAGGAGGTTCTGGACACTAGCTTGGCGTCCGGACGTTTTACTGAGTGCTGGAAGAGTGGGAAGCTGGTCCTAATAAAGAGGCTGGGGCGGCTTGTCGATTCGATCGCGGCCTACATATAGGTCCATCGTGTTGTCGGACGAGGTGGGTAAATTGTTTGAAAGGATACTCTCTGCTCGCATCGTTCAGCACCTCTGTGAGGTGGGCCCCGATCTGTTGGATGCCTAATTCCGTTTTCGTGAGGGACGTACGTCCGTCCATGCCGTGTTGCCGTAGCCATACCGAAGAGTTGGTGAGCTGTGGCGGCGTGCTGTTGGCGGTGTCAACACGGGTGTCTCTCTGGTGGTCGGGCGTATTGAGGCGCTGCGGGTGGCCTTGGACAAGACGAAGGCCCTTTTGTACCATGGGCCCCGACGTGGTCCACCCTCCGGGGGCTCCATCACAGTCCATTCACTCCTCGTACCGGTTCAGGACCAAATGCAGTACCTGGGTCTGATACTCGACGGCAAGTGGCTCTTTGACGAGCACTTCCGACAGTTTTCTCCAAAGCCAGTCGGCGCTGCTTCTACTCTTGTGTGACTCTTGCCCAATTCGGGTGGAGCCAGCGTTGCGACGAGACGGCTATACCCGGGGTTGTCCGGTCAATGGCCTTGTATGATGCACCAGTGTGGGCGGCGGCTCTGGTCGCCCAGAATAGGGCTCGCCTTTGGAGCCCTCAGAGGATATTGGTGGTTAGAGCCATACGCGGTTATGGCACCGTATCGACAGAGGCAGCATGTACCTTGGCTGAAACTTCCTCGTGGGATTTGAAGGCGGAAGTGCTCGCCGAATTTTATTGAGAAACGGCTAACTTCCAGGTGGGAAGCGGTATACGGTTCCCGCCCGAAGAGTTACGCGAGTGGCGCGAGACCGCACGTCGAGCCACGATGGCTCATTGGTCGTCCCGGTTGGAGGCTCCACGTGCTGGCTTTGCTGCGATGGAGGCTCTCCAACCGGTCATTGCCAAGTGGGCAGGGTCTCAGCACGGGACTCTTTTCTTCTGACTGACACAGATTCTTCCCGGCCACGGTTGCTTCGGGAAGTATCTGCACTCGGTCACCAGAAGGGAATTGAGTCCCGCCTGTCACCACTGCGACTGCAGTGAGACCTCGGCTCAGCACACACCGACGGTTTGTTCCACCTGGGCGGCGCAGCTTGGGGTCCTCACTGCAGTTATTGGAGGAGATCTCTCGCTACCAGTCGTTAAATACTCCATGGTCAGTAGCGACAGTTGTTTTACAGCGGTCACAACCTTCTGCGAAGACGTAATTTCGCGGAAGGAGGCGGCGGAGAAGGCGCGGGAGGACGCCCTTCAGTGGGTCCCAATTCGCCGCCGGCGAACCGGGCGGCGGAGGCGCGCGTACTAGTGCCTCATGTCGCCTTGAGTGTGGCCGCGGGTGGACGGGACGGGTTTTCTCCTCCATCCGCTATAGTGGCCAACCGCGAGGAGGCGACGTCCGCGCGTGCCGTACATTGCCTAAATGGAGAGTTACGCCGCAGATGCTGTCTGTGTTAGCGGGCAGGCGCTAGGAAAGATATGGATGTCTTAATAACAGTTGTTGCTGGATCCCTCCTACGTCAGGCGCAGAGTGGCACACCGTGTGGTTTTAGTCGGTCCGATTCCGACACACGGCCCGGCACCACACACACACTAGACGGCCGGAGGGGTTTCCACACGTTAAAAAAAAAAAAGATTAGGCTGAATTTCAGATTCAATTTCATAATAGGGTGGGCAGAGTAAGTGTCTTCCCTACACTTGGATTTTAACTGAATGTTTTGGTATCTGTAACTTACTGCACGCTTTCTCATATTTCCCGTTTATACAAATTTAAACAGGTTTTTATAAAAAAGCCTGTAGGCCGCCGCCGATTGTTCTAAATTTAATTTGGATAATTTTCCTCGAACTTCTCATTCTCTTCTCATTCTCATTCAAACTAAACTCGGCAAATGATATTGTATATCATATACCCTACAGTACATATATTACATCACAGAAACAAGTACCTAACATAAATAAGTGAATTATTGTTTACATGTATTTTTTTTCATTTGTTCATTGATCCTGACTAAGATAAACACACTTTATCAAATCTCATTTAATTATACAAATCCGAGCAATATTTAGAGAGATTTAAGTATTTATACAAACAAACGACTTGCTAACACTTTTAGAGATTATCCTAGTTAAATAATAACTCCTGCAGTTTTCATTTTATTTTGTACAGACGAATTGCTGCAACTGGTAAAGCGGCGCTTTAATGTTAGGTGCGTTTAGTTTTTTTTTTCTATATTAAGAGCCTGCCAAAGTGACTCTACTCTGCCTGAAGGAAAGCGTGAATAGAATTCAAGAATTGTGGTCACTATACTCATTGCAAATGCAAACTATACAGTACGGTGACCCATACTATGGCGGCCTTGTGAGATGCTTTTTCACACCCCGCTTGGAGACGCAAAAGGCATGACAGTCATCGTGACAGTGTAAGGCTTACACAGTTACTACGATACCTGTCACCCTTGCATCAATGGGATGGTATAATATACAATATACAGTTTTTTATGGCTTTTATCCATCATCAATCGTGTTAGTGTAGTTTTGTCTCTGCAAGTTTGATTTTAGGATCTAAAATAATTGTTGTGTCCGGTCACAGTAATTTTTATGTTGCTCTTGTAACTTTACAAGACGAATATAAAAATAGTTGTTAGTTGTTACAAAGGAGTTGCTACAGACTTATTCTGAGAAACTATCTCTGTTTGGGACTTATGGTACGTGCATGATACCACTTCCTCGCCTTTTTTTTCCCCTATTTCTTATTCCAATTTGGCTGCTATCTTTCCAATAAATATCATTGGCGACGACAGCCTGCATTTCGTAGTACGTAGCTGTGGCGGACTTTTGTTGTATTTTTAGGACTTATATTCTTTGTTTGTACGCGCTAATCTCAGAAGTAACTGAACCGATTTAAAAGCAGTTTTCATTCATACCTATTCACTACATTACATAGGTAATAATTAGTGCTTGTTTTACTTGAATCGGTTAACAAATAAAAAAGATATATCAGTTTAAAGAATGTGAAACGTCACAAAAAGTGGCTGTTATTTTAGTTTTGCGTTTTTGGATATCTCAAGTTATCTCCACATATATGTATATACTCACATTAACTGCAGTAAAAGTCAAATATTAACTTTTTTAAATTTTTGAAGTAATGAAACTCTTTATTTTTATATACACGCATACAGCGCACGGTGGAAATTCGCTTAAACATAACTTTATAATATTTTTCTTTCAACAAGGAAATTCGTTTTTCTCTCTTAAATATACATATGTTACTGTCTTAAGAATTTCTTGAAGATTTTCTGAAGACTACCTAATATTTTTGTGATACATTATATTCCTTAATTAAATCATGCAACTGGTGACTTTTGCCGTCATGGTTTACAAATATTGATATTTAATAGGTATACGACATTTAATTATTCGCGGCGAACGCACATACGAGTATGATAGAGACGCACTGCACTCCATATCGGTGACGCAGTGTTGTTTCTCCTTACTAAAATTAAAATTTAAAGTGTCTATCTCTGAGTCTGTTACCACTTCAAGTTTATATCGTTAAACTAATTAGGAATTTTTTTTTGTACAAATAAATTGGTTCCGAGTCTCAGTTTTTCTGACACTGGATAGTTTTTATTCTAGAAACCCCCCTTTAAGCGTGTCAAAAGAGGGGGTGGAAGTTTGTGTGGGAAATTAATAACCGCTGGTAAGAAGCTAATAAGAATAGATGTAGAATATTTTTTGTTTCCGCAATCGTTTCTTGAGTGTGTGAGAGAGAGAGTGAAAATGGAGAGGGAAATGTATATGGAGACAGTAGTAGCTGAACTTATTTAGATGAAATTTGGTACAGAGATAGTTATAGAAACGTGGGAAAGGATGTAGAATAGATATTATCCACGAAATCACCACTTAAGGGTGTAAAACGTCATAAGCTAGCTTTTAGACGCAGTTCCTCTTACTCGTTATTGCGGTAAAAATAATGTCAGTGTTGTTGTCGATGTCCTTCCTCGAGAATCTAATTTCATTGAAATTTTTTTAAGCGGTTATTGATTCCCCATACCAACTGCCGTCCCCATGGATTAATAAATATACTTTATCCTTCCCTGTAGCTCAAAATTTAGAAAAATCCCCTTATAGAAAACCAATGGTGAAATTAAAGTTAATATAATTATTGTAAGTTTACAAATATCTTTATTTTGAATAACGACCAAATAATTTCGTAAGTTTTTTCAATTATTTTCAAGACCTGAGTGAGTCTCAAAGTAGTACAAATAATCTTGCCACGTATTTTGCAACTGAACACACATTCTATTTTAAATTTACTTATGTTGTAATTATGTTTAAGAATCATAATAAAAGCCGAAAAAGTTTCTTATAATATTATATACAAAAGAAAAACTCCAGTATTCAACACTGGTAATAAGCTATGTACATAAGCACAGGTCATTTCAGTCTGTTATCATCTTGGTATTAGACTCCATATCCTCATCACTAGTACTTGAAAATTTGCCATGATTAAAGTAATATTCGATTTCTTGAAGTGTTCTATCTTTTGTTTCAGGTAAAATAAAATATAACGTTAACAAAGATATGCCCAAAATACTGCCATTTACAGCAAACAAACCGTAAACACCCAAATTAACCATTAAATGTGGCGTGGATTTAAGGGTTACCATCAAACATATCGATATCCAAATCCCGGATAAGGCTGATCCTACTCCTCTATGAGCTAAAGGAAATACTTCGCCCACTAATGCTAAAGGTATAGGAGCACAACCAAAGTTGGCTAGGAAGAAGTAAATTATTAGTAAAACTATAGAAATCCACATTTGTTTCCCATCAATCACACCTTTAGATAGAAGGAACAGGTACAAGCATACTAACATAAGTATTGCTACGGCTGCAAAACCAGTTAAAAACAATAAAGTACGGCGAGTCATGATCTTAACGAGAATTAATGCTATGAGAGCGCTGGCTGTTATCGTTAAGTCAATACTAAGGGTGTAGTAGAAAGACTGAGTCGTTTCTCCAGTTAGGGCCGTCATTATCTGCAGAGCATAGCTAGGGAACACATGTCTACCACTCATTTCAAGAACCAATGTAGCCAACACCATAATCGTGAGCGGTTTCAGAAAGTCTTTACGCCTGAACTTTCGAAAGAAATCTGTAATTCTTTCAGAAAATTTTACCTTTGATTTTGGTCGTGATAGTTTAGCTTTTTGGGCTTCAATCATGGCTCTAAATTCTTTTCGAGCATCCTCATTGTGTCCCCTAAGCCAGTAGAATAGTTCTTCACTTCGGTCATATTGGTGTCTTGAAGCAAGCCATGCAGGACTTTCCGGCCACGTGTAGATAATTATTAGAGCTACAAAAAGCGGTAATAATGCTACTAAAGCAATAGTTCTCCAGTGTAAATATTGACTTAATATGTGTACTAACATAGCACCGATACAAACTGTAGCATTTTTCAGATATAAAAATACTCCTCTGTATTTTGGAGATGTATATTCTCCAACGACAATAGCTCCTAAAGAAACTGTTCCTGATGAGTTAAGCCCTCCTAAAAATCTACCAATCATCAAAGTTTTAACATCTTCCGCAAAATATATTAACAGCCAGCCGGCTATTCCAGGTAGAATGGTCAATGCATGAGTCTTTTTTCTGCCATACAAGTCCATGAAGACTGATGAGAAGAGGAAGCCTGGTATGCTAGAAACGGCCAATACTGAACCTGAAAATAAAATAATATGGTTCAGATATCGGTAGGTTTATGATAGTTAGCTTATTGATTTATTCCAGTGTAATTAGCACCTAAGGTCTTAGCAATAGACATCCGTGACGAAATACCGTGCTGTTGATCAATTTAAGTTTAAAGGAATCGCAAAGGTGTATTCTATTAACTAATTTATTTTTATTTTTTACCTTCTGTAATATTTAGAAAATATTTATACGTGCTTTTGTAAATTTCTCTTAAGCGGTTTCACCAACGATAACTATTTTGTAGAGTGCTTAGTGGGATTATGCCCAAGGAGTTTCAAACATGAAAAAGAGTTTTGAAAGTTTTTACTTTCGCTGAACTGTAATGATGAAAATAACAATCAAACTAAACAATAAGAATATAATTCATAAGTACCCAGCCATGACGACGTGTTGAGATCAGTTTTGATCGGGGAATCAGGTTGATTGAGTGCTGGCAGCAAACTCGTAGGATAACTCAGCATTATTCCTTGTGCAAACATGTTGATTAATACCGCTGACATTGTCCATGTCTGGAAAGGGATAAAAACTCTTAACATTATACATAATTTAGAACTAATATCTACTGTCACATAAGGCATTTCAATTCTTTTATTTATTTGCATTTTGTTTAAGATTTATAACATTTAGGATTTATAAATTTCTACTAGTGATGAATACGTCTCTCATACACATGTATTCACATGACAAGATATATTCATTTGGAATATATTTTCTACATATATTAGAGTTATTGAACATGGATAAACATAATCCTTTAAAAGGACCTGTCCGTCAGAATTGTTTATTCATCACCATTTTCTGTAGATGTAAATTGTGTTTTTTAAATCAATCTATCGCCGTCCACTGCTGAACGAAGATCTCCCTCATCAAGAGCGCCAACCATCTCGGTCTTGGACAATTCGCATTCATTCGATGCCAGCTATCTTCTTCGAGTTGTCGGCCCATCCACAGGGTGCTCTACATTACGTTTGTCCAATCATGGTCTCCACTCTAGCACACTTCGGCTCCAGCGACTATCGGTTCGTTTGCAGACATGACTGGCCCACTTCCACTTCAGCGTTCTGATTCTCCGGGCGATATTAGTTACTTCCGTTCGTAGTCGAATAACCTAGTTACTAATTTTATTAGACAGAGTAACATCCAGCATCGCACACTCCATCGCACGCTGAGCTACTTTAAACGTGTGGACCAGTCCAATGGTGAGTATCCACGTCTCAGCTCCGTATGTCATTACGAGTAGGACGCACTGGTCAAATACCTTGGTCTTTAATTATTGTGGAATCGGCGACTCGAAGATGTGACACAGTGTTTAGTAATATGTTATTATACCTCTGGTTACCATAGTACATGTTATTTCTAGTTTGAGATTACGTGCTTTCTGTGGCACAGAAATAAGGTTCCAACTTCCAAACTCCGAGTTGTTATTAAACATTTCTTTAAGAAGAAAAACTCAATAATACTTTGTGAGCCGACCGGTAATTGAACCCGAGACTTCTTGATTATATACGCTAACTACCAACGAGGCAGTACCGCCCTTAACTATCATTCCAAAGGTCGTGGTTTCGATTTTTACCCAGGACAAATAACTGTGAGATATTATATATATCTACAATCCTTTATGATCTGACCCATAATTGTGCACAAATGAAAATATATTTAACTGCCTCGGTAGCGCAGCAGTAGTGAATGCGACTGCTGTACTTGAGGTCTCGGGTTCGATTCCCGGGTCAGACCAAATGTTTGTATAATCTACAGATATTTGTTTCGAAGTTTGGGTGTTTTCTATGTATAATATGTATGTATTTACAAAAAAAAAAGTATATAAGTATTCTATCAGACAGTCTAGTTATCATACCACAAGCTCTGCTTAGTTTGAAACTAGATGACGTTGTGTGTCAAATGTCCGAAATATTTATTTATTTATTTCAAAAAATCTTTCATTAGTAATGATTTTGTTTTATTAAAATACAATAGGATATAAAATAAGTTAAGCCCAGCTTCAGCAGTGGACTACAATAGGCGTATAATGATAAAAAACTAACCTGTCGCACTAATGGCGTCTTCATTGTATTTATGTTCTGTGTTGTCTCCTCATACTGGCTATATATTCTTTAAATTCATTTTCTTGAAGTATATTTTTAAGTGTCTTAAGCTTCTAGTCCACGTGAGATTATGTATTTAAAAGTCCATGATCTGGAAAAAAGTAATTTTAAAATAGATTAAAATAAAGAGTAAATTATTCTCTTTTTAACCGAAAAGTAACAAAGATGTGTTTTCCAATAAAGTGAAAAGAAGACAGGTATCGATTTGATTATAACAACTAATAACATAATATGTTTGAATCACTTGCGTAGTTTCAAACTTCTAAGCCTTCAAGAAGAATTCACTTTATTTTATATTACATAAAGACTTTGAAATTAAGATATTTGATATTTGAAATAGACGTGTGAAATCATTCATTCATAATGAATTATCTTCACTCTTTACATAACACTCGTATATTAGTGTCGATTACTTTGCACCGGTGCAATCGGTGGCGTTGGCCACTTTGTCCGTACATTTTTATCCTCTGACATTTTCTAAGGTATTTTATGCTGTAAAGGGCAATTTTGGTCCACATTAAGTGCATAAAATATCTAACGTATTTAATTGGATAAAGGCTGATGTTATGTTGGTTAAAATTGAAAGTATAGCCCACAAACAAAATCTTTAAACATAAAAATGAATGCTGCAGGTTATCCATAGAATGTAGACATATACCGTTGTGGATATTGAGTATATACATATTTTTACGATATACAATTACGTAATACATTATTTTCATGTATCTAGTAAAGTTTCATCAGTACTAGCAATACAGTGTTTAAAAATTCTGTGTTTTTATGAAACATGTACTTTTTTAAATATTCTATTTATATATGACAAACATAACGTAAATAAAGATGAAAATCGTATTTAAATCCATTGGGTACTTTAGAAAATCTAAGCAAACAAGAAAAAAGGTACTTCTTTTCAACTATTTTATCAGCTTAGTAGTTTAGGAGCAATGACATAGGAGTAAATACAAGCATAGATAACGTACACAGACTGCTGAAATCGTAACCTAATGTTTGTAAATTATTATTGTGTATAACAAGGCCTTCCGTTTGAGGAAACGCTTATGTACCATCTATATATATATATATAAAAGAAAAAGGTGTTAGTTACACAACTTATAACTTAAGAACGGATTTAGCTGAAAATTGGTGGGTAGAAAGTTTTGAACCAGGACACGGACATTTTATGCCGTTCGACCGCATTTCAGAACAAAATCAAAAATCTGCTTATTTATTGCCTCTAAGGTGGAACAGAGTTCGCGGGGTAAGTTAGTTTTAACTAAAATAATAGTTTTCAGTAGTTTAGAAGAATTAGATTTAATCGATCTCAATTCTAAGTTTGTCATACCTCTAATAGTGAATAAAAATATTTTCATTTTTACACAACGCTATTTTATACTACTATACAGATAATATTTGTTTAATAGAATTATTGTTAAATACGTATATTATTAAATCTAATCTAAAGCACCAGCATCCGTCTTGTCGTGTTTCGTTGGTGAGTGTGAGACCGGAGGTCCATTGATGCAGGGGTGACAGTTATCGTGGTAACTATGTAAGCCTTATACTGTCACGATGACTGTCATGCCTTTTACGTCCCCAAGCGGGGTGTGAAGAAGCATCTCACAGGGTCGCCATAGTATGGGTCACCATACTGCATTGTCTGCGATGAGTATGGCGATGACAACTCTTGGATTCTATTCATGCTTTCTATCAGGCAGAGTAGAGTCACTTTGGTAGGCTCTTAATATAGTATATAAAAAAGGTCCTCATTGTTTAATATATTGCCAACAATTTGCCACTTCTACGTATAAACAAAGTATTCCAAATATGTAATGTTTCCCTGCGTCGTGCGCGTCATAATTGTTTGAAAAGAGGTAGAAAGAATTTTCTTTCCGTATTCATATTTAAACATTATTGAGATAAGCCTTTCACAAGCAGATAATATTAACGTCATGTGGAGTAGCAACAAAAATCGCAAACCAGTTATTATCTCAAAATTTCTTATGCTATTTGTTACATAAAATACAATGTGTCAAGAAATCGGTACTCACACATTAAACCACCAAAGAACCACACACTTTACTAAACGTCACTTATTTGAACTCTAAAATGATAAAAATAAGTTCGGTTTTATACTGAGTAAGAAGTGAACTAGAGGAATCGTGCGGAGTGCCACGCGAGTCTTTCACTCCCCGACCTCTCAGGCCTAAAGTTTATAAGAAAGTAAAGTTTACGAGGCACTGCACTTAAAACTGGTATGCTTATAAACCCCCGTCAGAACTCATATTGACTACTTTCACAGACGGTATTAAATCATAAATTTCAAGTACAGGTAAATCTGATTAAAGTTCGCGTAAGTGAAGGAGAGTGTATGCGTGGATGTTTGACACACAATGACGGCTGAAATAATTTAGGTGAAAATTGGTGCAGAGACAGATTGTAATTTAGAATTACATAGGTTACTTTTTATTTAGGAAACAATACAGGTGACAACTGACTTGTGTCTCTGGAACGGCAGCTACCAATGGGTGGTGGTGGTCACTTGCCACTAGATGATCTGTCTGTTCGTTTGCACTCTGTACCATCCAAATGAGTTAGCGTATAATAAAATTGCATTTAGCTATAATTTTTCAAACTACTGATATATTTAACATAAATACATTTAGTCTACTCTACAATTACTGGAGAAGGAAAAGGAATGACCCAATGAATCGAAAAAACAAGTATTCAATGTTATTACCGAATTACATAAACACGGCTTACGGAATACCAATATTCTAAAACATTAACAATATCTGCACATTTTATTATCTATCTATTAACCTATTACATAACAATATTGATTAGATTATGTACAAAATCTCTACAAAATTCATCAGTTTTCTTTCAACATCACTAACTTCCAAATTTAAATTGCGGCCGTTGCTCAACTGGTTGGTTGGGTTAATGTGTGAAGGAGGCGGCAAGTGGCGGACTGTCCTACGCGACTTTATTCAAGAAGGCTCGGGACAGTCTCGCCACTGATTTCGGGACGGTAGGGGTCAAGTTGCGCCTCGCCCAAACGGGAGCTCGAGTCTTGGAGTTCCCCGGGGTTGAAGGCGCAAAAACAGCAGATTCGTTTGCGGAGTAACTGCGAAATATGTTTGCAGCCACGGATGGTGTCAAGATCGCCAGGCCAACAAAGTGCGCGGAACTACGCATTTCAGGCCTGGACGACTCAGTAACAGCCCAAGATGTCCGTGTTGCAGTTCAGGAGAGGACTGGATGCAACACGGATAACATCAGGGTTGGCACCATCCGCCCCGGTCCAGGGGACCAGGGGGTGTGGGTAAGTTGTCCCATAGCGTCGGCCAAAGTTTTGGCCGACGCTGGCAAGATACAGATCGGTCTCGTAAACGCCAGAGTCATAATTCTGGCAACGAGACAGATGAGGTGTTTTAAATGCCTTGGTGAGGGACACACTCGTGTCAAGCGCGATAATAGTTTGGACTGCACCGGACTTTGTTTCCGCTGCGGTCGACCGGGGCACAAGGCGGTAGAATGCTCTGCGGCCCCTCACTGCCCAGCGTGTGCGGCGGGTAACAAACCTGCCAATCACCAGATAGGGCAGGGGGGCTGTAAGCCATCCCGTTATTATCGGCAGACGTTAAGGGCCAGCCAATCGACCCAGGCTGCCTCTGAGGTCGTACGTGAGACGACATCGTCGCCCATGGAGGAGGTTGTCGAGACAGTCCAGTAATGGATCAAGTCTCCAGCCTTCTTGTCCAGACGAACCTGAACCACTGTGCCGCGGCGCAGGATCTTTTCTTACAAACCATGGCACAGTGGTCGATCGGTGTAGCTGTAGTCGCAGATCCCTATCATGTTCCCGTCCAAACTGGATGGGTGACCGGGACTGCTCCGTGGCAGTCGTCGGCTCCACAGCGGCTCATTCCCCGCCCTTGTCGTTAAGAGACAAGGGTACTGGATATGTTGCTGCTGAGTGGGGGGGATCATCGTATACGGTGTATACTTCTCCCCCAACCGGAGTTTGAGCGACTTCGAGGCCTCTCTCAACAACATGGAGACCTCGATGCGGCGACTAGCGTCTGGGCACGTCCTTGTGCTGGGGGACTTCAACGCAAAGTCCGTTGCGTGAGGTTCCCCCAGGACGGACGCAAGGGGCGAGGCTGTAGAGGAGTGGGCGGCCTCGGTGGGCCTCTGTTTGCTTAACAGAGGCTCCACCAACACGTGCGTGCGACGAGGGTCGATAGTGGACCTTTCGTTGGCTACCCCTGCCCTCGCCGCACGAGTAAGGAACTGGCGCGTCCTGGAAGAGGTTGAGACGCTCTCGGATCACCTCTACATCCGATTTGAGCTCTCGCGAACCCAGGACCCCAGTAGGGGTCACGCGGCGCGGCGTTCTTCTCGCTTTCCGCGGTGGGCTGTAGCCAAACTGAATAGGGACCTACTAGAGGAGGCAGCCATTATTCACTCCTGGCTGTCTCCGCAGGCTCCGACCGAGGAGGTCGACATGGGGGCTGGTCCTTGCCGCGATGCGATTACGCAGATCTGCGATGCGGCCATGCCCGAGTCCGAGGTTGTCAGCCTCCACGGAAGGAGGAATACTGGTGGTCCCAGGAGTTGGCGGACCTCCGCACGGCCTGTACTCGTGCCCGGAGGTCCTACACCCGTAGTCGGCGGCGACACCGCGTAGACGGCGAGGAGGACCAGCTTCATGAGGAGTACCGAGAGGCACGGAAAACTCTGAAGCTGGCCATTAGCCGCACCAAAGAAGTGAAGAGGAAGGAGATGCTGGAGGGTCTCGATCGTGACCCCTGGGGTCGCCCTTATGCGGTGCGACAAAAGCTCCGCACGTCGGCCCCCCCCCTTACAGAGACACTCCAGCCCAGCTTCCTGCGTGAAGTGGTCGAGGGTCTTTTCCCGCAGCGGGCGGAGCACACACCCCCGTCGATGGCCTTCATGGTCGAAGACGACGGGGGACGGAACGAGGATAATGTTCCGCCCGTCAGGGAATCGGAGATAAGGGCGGTCGTTCTACGGATTCGCTCTAAGAACACCGACCCTGGGCCAGATGGAATACCTGCCAGAGTGTTGGCGCGAACCCCTAGACCACATGTCGGATCGCCTCGGGGAAGTCCTAAACGCCAGCTTGGCGTCCGGACGTTTTCCTGAGGGCTGGAAGAGCGGGAAGCTGGTCCTACTACGGAAGCCGGGACGGCCGGCCGATTCGGTCGCGGCTTATAGGCCCATCGTGTTGCTGGACGAGGCGGGTAAATTGTTTGAGAGGATACTCTCTGCTCGCACCGTCCGGCACCCCTGCGAGGTGGGCCCCGATCTGTCGGACGCCCAATACGGGTTTCGAGCCGGGCGTTCGACAGTCGATGCTGTGTTGCGCCTGAGGGCCGTGACCGAAGAGGCGGTGAGCTGTGGCGGCGTGCTGCTGGCGGTGTCGTTGGACATCGCCAACGCATTTAATAGTCTGCCATTTAGCTGCATCAGGAAAGCACTCCACTACCACGGGGTGCCAGAGTACCTGAGGCGGCTTGTGGCAGACTATCTTGAGGAGCGTACCGTAATGTACGAGGACCGAGATGGTATTCTGAGGCGGCGGCCCATGTCGTGCGGTGTTTCACAGGGGTCTGTCCTTGGACCACTCCTGTGGAATATGGGATACGACTGGTCCCTTCGAGGTCGTCTTGCCCCCGGGCTGGGCGTAATTTGTTACGCCGATGACACATTGGTCACGGCCCGGGGGGCGAACTTTCAAGAGGCGGCGCGCCTGGCCACCGTGGGAGTCTCTTTGGTGGTCGGGCGCATTGAGGCGCTGGGTTTACGGGTGGCCCTAGATAAGACGGAGGCCCTTTTGTTTCATGGGCCCCGTCGTGGTCCACCCCCCGGCGCCTCTATCGTTGTCAATTCGGTCCTCGTACCGATTAAGGCCCAGATGAAGTATCTGGGCCTGATCCTAGACGGCAGGTGGCTCTTCGACGAGCACTTCCGACAGCTTACTCCAAAGCTGGTCGGCGCTGCTTCTGCCCTTGGGCGACTTTTGCCCAATTCGGGTGGAGCCAGCGTCGCGACGCGACGGCTATCCACGGGGGTTTTCCGGTCAATGGCACTGTATGGTGCACCGGTGTGGGCGGCGGCTCTGACCGCCCAGAATAGGGCTCGCCTCTGGCGCCCTCAGAGGATATTGGCGGTTAGAGCCATACGTGGTTACCGCACCGTATCGACGGAGGCGGCGTGCACCTTGGCCGGAACTCCCCCGTGGGATTTGGAAGCGGAAGTGCTCGCCGAAGTTTATCGGCGGACGGCTGACTTCCGGGCGGGTAGCGGCATACGGCCCCCGTCCGAAGAGATACGCGAGTGGCGAGAGGCCGCTCGCCGAGCCACGATGGCTCGATGGTCGTCCCGGCTGGAGAGCCTCCACGGCGGAAAAGCCAGTACGGTCATCGCCGAGTGGGCAGGCCGGCAGCACGGGACCCTTTCCTTCCGACTGACGCAGGTCCTTTCCGGGCACGGTTGCTTCGGGAAGTATCTGCACTCGGTCGTCAGGAGGGAATTGAGTCCCGCCTGTCACCACTGTGACTGTAGTGAGGACTCGGCTCAGCACACGCTGGCGGTTTGTTCCGCTTGAGCAGCGCAGCGTGGGGTCCTCACTGCAGTTATTGGAGGTGATCTCTCGCTACCGGCCGTCATACGCTCCATGGCCGGTAGCGACAGTTGTTTTACCGCGGTCGCAACCTTCTGCGAAGACGTAATTTCGCGGAAGGAGGCGGCGGAGAAGGCCCTGGAGGACGATATCCACTCGGACCCAATTCGCCGCCGGCGAGCCGGGCGGCGGAGGCGCGCATACCAGCGCCTCATGCTGCCTAGAGTGTGGCCGCGGGTGGACGGGACGGGTTTTCCCCTTCATCCGCTATAGTGGCCAGTCACGAGGAGGTGATGTGCACGTGTGCCGTACGTCGCCTAAATAGAGAGTTTATCCGCAGATGGTGCCCGCTTTAGCGGGCAGGCGCTGGGAGGGATCTGGATGTCGTAACAGCAGCGGTTTCCGGATCCCTCCTATCTCAGGCGCAGAGTGGCACACCGTGTGGTTTTAGTCGGTCCGATTCCGACACACCACCCCGCCGTATAACCCGATGGGGTGACGGCCCGAGGGGGTTTCCACAAGATAAAAAAAAATGAATGGTGTCGTGGGACACCAGGTAGGAACGAAGTTCCTTCGGATAATGTGGAATCGACACAATTTGCAAAAAAAATCGTGCTCAATTTTATGTAGGTTTTCTTGATTTTTCTCTTAAATTTTGCTGATTAGTTTTTATTTAAGTACAAGAAAGTATTTAGGAAATTCAGTATTTTAGGAAATAAAATAATAAATTCCTTAAAATAATAAAATAATAAATTCCTTAAAATAAAAAAAACATCGTAATTCAAATTTCAATTCAAATTTCAAAAAAATATGTATCTTTATTTTTTTTTGTCAACATTATTATTAATTAAAAATTACATAGAAATAGAAAAATAGAAAACAGAGGTAGAAATAGTACGAATGTTAAGTACGTGATAGATAGTATGAAACGTAGCACACATGACGCGCTTTCGCGCCTGCGCACGTCTCATTTAACGGTTTTATTCCACGCACTTTTTTTCCACAGATTTATTCCACGCACTTTTTCCACAGATTTTTTCTTACGGTTTTACTATCACATTTTTTTCAGTCCGGTCCCGCAGCGAAATCCCTATCCCCTCCAAGCCTGCCGTAGGGAACTTCGTTCCAAAAAAAAGGTGTGAAGAGCAGCATCACTTGCTCAGCGTCTGGATGCAATTCATCACACCTGTCATAAACCATAAAACAATGCAGATTTTTATATAAAATTTTAAACTGGTTTGTACACTTTGTGCGCTAAGACCTGAAATTCTGCACCGATTGAGTTCCAAATTTAACACAATATACAACACGTGCCAAAGATATTTTTCTCATTTTTTTTGTAAACAGAATATGCCTCATCAAAGTGTTGCAGGTTATAACTAGTAAGGTATACACATAAAGATACTGAATGAGGTATTTACACTTTTTAATATTGAGAGCGTGCTTAAAATGGCACGATGCCATCTTGCATTCTATAAATAATTACAGCAGTGTTTGTATAGGGAGTAACTCCGGCTGGAAAAGTCGTTGTTTAGTGTAATTTTTTGTGTGGTTTGTTAACATGTTCAATAGTTTTTGTTTTGTGTTGTGTTGGGCTAGTACCTAAGATAACGCAACAATTACTGCACATATGTTGTGTGTGAAGAAGTGGGTGTGATGTGTTTTTGACAGATAATTTGATGTTAAGATTATATTTGAGAGGAATTTTTGATAGTCGACATATACACAGCGTGGGTAAATCGAGATCGTTGTCATAAAAGTATTACTTAATGCCACCTTCAAATTTTAATGTTTGATCATTATTGACCCCACTTTTCTCTGTTGTTATTAATAAAATGAATCGAATTATAACTGTATAAAAACGGATTGTAACAGAATAAAATTTATTGTGTACCAACAAAACAAAAATATTCTAAATGTGAACAATCTCTTATGGACATGCTTCGAATGTCTATGAGAGATTGTAACCGCGAAAACAGACGACTGAAAGGTACATACATTCATAGGTATAGTACTTGTGAATATCAGGCATTATAGACAACTTAACACTCCGTCTAGCCAGCAAAGTGTTATTCTAAATGCCGTTTCTAGGGAGAGGCCTAAATCCAGCAATGGAGTGCAGCTATTGACTATTATTAAACTGGTCTAGCCAAACCACGTTCGCCTAGTATGGCTCTCCCACGAATAATTATTGAAGTTATTTTATGATATTCTGGTGGCGTTATTTGTATACGGGACCCTAAAAATATAAAATGTACTGGCAAGTGGTAAATTCAAACAACGAAGCGATAAGTGAGATTATACCTATAGATAAGACAGATAAATGATTATCTAAATTACATATTACTTCTGTTTAAACACCCACAACTGCTGAGTCAATAAGTGCAAAGGTAAATTTGTAGTGTATAATGTAAAAATATAATTTGTAGTGTTAAATAATATAAAAAGATGGTTATGTCATTTGCATTCACCAATGAAACAAAAGAGTAATGGTTTGAAAGACATACGGATGGGATGAGATGTGTAAAAATTAACCTAAAAGTCAAGGTCGCAAACCTATATAACGGTTTAGTTTCAAACTACTTCTTAATCCTACTACATCGATTGATATATATACTAAAATATTATTTACGTGTATCTTAGATAGAATTCCTCCACAGTATCACTTCTAAAAGCGTTTCTCGAAGGCAGGTATCATAAATGCGTTCAATAACAATGCCAAATTGTCTATGTATAAACATTTTTTTGCTATCTATCCCTGATTAGTATTGTACAATTACTTATCTAATTCCTTATTTATTAATGAATTTAATGGAAAAATTTGATAAAAGCAATATATCAAATGCAATAGTTAATTCAATAATTAAATTGATAGTTTTCTTTTATAAACAGAGTTAAGTCACATGCCAATACGAAAAATGTCACCGTTGGCAAACAAACGAAGTTTATCAGAAGTGTAACGCGTTGAAGATCTGAGATAAAGCCTACAAGTGGCAGACGACGGCATGCTGTTCCTCACGGTGAACGTACCCCAGTGATTATCAGTGACAGTGAAGTGATAATAAATCAACATGGAAAAACAAAGATCTGGTTGGATAACACCTTTCAAAAAGCAAGTTAGTTATCTGTTACAAACATTTTGTTCGTGAGGTTTATTTATATTTTTATCTCTTATTACAGTATATTAATTACCTAATTACTATTACTTTTGTTTTAATGGGATTATGTGTTTTAAAAGTTAGATGTGTATGTAATTTGTGTTAATTACAAATTTTACACTCAGGACTGCACGGTTGGCTTAGTGGTTTAAGCGGTCGCCACGCCGCTCTCTACTACGCTGAGTGTTATGGGTTCAAATCCCACACGGGATAATACTTTGTGTGATCCACAAACTGTTGTTCTGCGTCTGGGTGTTCTTTGTGTCCGTTTCTTGTATGTTGGTAAGATCCCCCGCGACACAGGATTTATTCCTATTACAGACGTTGTCTTTTTTAAAAATATACAATATTTTGTTAGTTTTGATAGCGATTATATCCAAGTATCCTAACCGTTAGGCAAGTAGTAGTCCTCATCGGTAGGCACAATTTTATTGATCTGTTCAGTAGTTTAGCAGCAAAGGAGTAACTGAATGATATTACTAAGCATATATCTCGTTCAACATACACCATAACACGATCTTCTGGGGTCTGATCCTATTGACATATACCAGCTACCTACGTTTCCCAGATCGTCAGTCTATCTGGCTGCTAGAAATTGACGTGCATTAAGTAACCTCAAATAAATACGATACAAACTTTACAACTGATGATATTTTTATCAAAATAAACTGCAGTTGTAATTGAAGATTAAAGACTGTTATTGAATTTTCCTTATTTATTCTACTTCAATAAAAATAATGCAAACATTATCTAAGGCTTGTTGTAAAATTTATATAGAGTAGAATACTCGTGAAATAACAGACATAACTCGGATAGACTTCAAAACATATGCCTGTTAGAATAACCAGTGAGCAACTTTAATTGCACAGATAGTCCAGTGTTATAGGTTCAAATTGCATATGAAACAACACTTTGTGTGATCCATAAAATGTTTTTCTGAGTCTGGAAATTCTTTATGTCCATTTCATGTACAAGTATGTATGTGGAATCCCTTGTGACGCAGAAATATTTGTAATGCAGGAATTCCCTATAAATATTTATTACTTGTTTGATTTTTTTGTTTTGTTTTGATTTATTTTAAAAGAAACATCTACACATAATTCTTGTAACCAATAGTGATATACGAGTTCGTTTGGGTATATCAATATAAGGGGTGTATCTTTATTTATCTATTTATTATTAATCTATTTATTATAATATTATTATTTATTTATTTATTTATCTTTTTTTTGTAACTTTAACTCTATTACGTATATTGTAAAGCTTGCTTTAAGCTTCTCAAAATGTATAATTACGTGTGGTGGTGGTGACGGATTAAGAATACATAGTTTTACCACCCCTATTCATCCCGTGGGTGTTGTAAAAGGCGACTAAGGGAATAAAGTATACAAGACAACAGCATTACAAAGAGAAGGAAAACTTGGAACATATCCTATTTCAACCCGTCTGGCCTAGCTAAGAGGAAGTAAAAGGTATATTATTACAGTTCACTACAAAAAAGGAAAAGCTAAAATATAAAACACAACAATAAATTAAATGTCCATCACTTTCAAACACAACAGAAGGAGGGAGCAGTACCAATACCAAGCAAACTTGTCATTTAAATAACTTAAAATTATGTTATAACCCTTTTCAAATAGTTTTTGTTTGATGAAGGACTTACATTTGATAGTACTTAATTCTTGAAATTTGTTTGGCATTTTATTGCAGCGTCACAAACCTTGACATCGAAAAGACTTGCTTACTTTTTGTAATCTAGCAATACGAGTTTATCTTTATTTCTAGTGCTGATATCATGAACGTCGCTAAACTTTGTGATTAAATTAATATTTTTTTTTCGTATACTAAATTCTCGTAGATATATTGAGATGCGACTGTCACGATATTAATTTCTTTAAACAAATCCCTTAATGACTGCCTGTTACTGAAGTTATAATACTGTTATTGCGCGGACAGCCCTCTTTTGTAACACAAAGGTGCTTTGAGTTAGAGTTTGAACAAAAAATATTTATTTCTATTTAGATAATGACATAAAAAAATTCTGTTGTATTGTTGCTGCTATACGGTGTGTGTCTAATATCACCTTGTGACATAATAATGATGAGATAAGATGAACAAATACTACTACTGTATAAAAAAAACCTTCAAATATAACCAGTTTTCCTTCATAGTTCACCTCAGGGCCGTGTTAATCATATTTTAATAATACAAGTGAAGAAAATTAAAAGAAGTAATTAAAACAATCTATTAACATAAAAAGGTGCGCAAGGAAAACCTAGAGTTGTCATTTAGACGTCTTTAAAAATTACAATCAGCCTTCTTAGACAATAAGATAACTCTATTATTTACTTACCTTTTTTCTAAAAAACGAAGGGCATTGAAGTAATTACTCAATTGTTAGATTCAATCCACCCTGACCGTCATAGTACGCCGCCGTGGTAAAGTCACAAAATGGTAAAGTCACGTGGTAAAGTCGCCGTGGTAAAGTACAATGGGCTATCGCATCTCAATTCAAATTTAGTTTTACGCTTACACTGCTAAGCGTTGATGAATTCCCCCTTGACTGAAGGTGACTTTTGGATCTTGTGCCAACTGGATCATAGTATAATATAGAAAATACATTGAGTATTCGTAAACTGTTGAACTTCAAACTTTTAAACGCAACGCTTTCAACACTGTGTCTTGTTGAGAATATTGTGTTCTCTTAACATATCTCCATCAGCAGTTGAGTGATTACGTAGCTAGCTGCATAGTCACCACCAGCGTACTTGTATTGAAAATATTTACCCTTTTTGGTGCATTACACATGCGGGCGTAGCTCAGGGCGGCGTGTTATCACCTTTACTTTTCATAGTTTTTGTTAACTCAATCACAAATAATTACATTCTTCTTATCATCTTTGTGACGATCTCCAAATTTACTCACTAGCTACCCCAGAAAATTTAACAGAAGAAGTGAAAATCATCAATAAAGACTTAATGCAAATACATAACTAGAGTAAAGAGTCAGCACTCAGTATGAACCCAACCAAAACACAAGTTATACTGTAGGAAATTCCAGGCTGCATTGTAGAATTAATGTCTAGCAGTTGCCAGCCATTGCTTGCAACAGGACTTGCTCGATTGTCTCATACAGTGAAAAAGTAAGAAACTTGGGGATACATATGGATAGGTGCCTATCTTGGGTACCCTCAGATTTGGAAAGATATCCGCAAATTATTTGCGGCGTTGGGATCTCTACGAAGGTTACAAAATTTCCTTCCCACACCGTCTCTTCTTCTGCTCATCCTTGACTATGGTCACACCAAACCACTATGGACCTTGATCTCACCAAAGACTAACTAAATAAACTTGAATGGCTCCAAAACCTCTGATTATATCTCAGAATGTCGTCCTAAACTCAAGTTTTTTTTTTATAGAAACCTACTAAAATGACTCTATTCTGCCAGATGGAAAGCGTGAATAGAATCCAAGAGCGGTGGTCGCGTTACTCACTGTGAATGAAGACAGTGCAGTATGGCGAACCACGCTATGGTGGCCTAGTGAGATGTTTTTTCACGCCCCGCTTAAAGGACCCGGGATCGTAGTAGGAGGGAGACACGTGCGCTGGTAATGAATTCCAGGCTTTAACTGATTTGCATAGGAAGGAAGATTCGAACCGTTTAGTTTGGGAGCGTATATCTACCATTCTGAAACGGTGCCTTCCAAGGCCAGCACGAGTTGTCCTGTAGAGGAACGAAAAGGATAGGATCAGTTAGAAGAGTTTGTCAGAACACTCTCCATGATACAGGCGATAGAGGACTGCCATAGAAGCGACATCTCTTCGCAACTGCAGAGACTCAAGGGATTCAGTGACTTCAAGTGCCTGCCAACACGCTTTCACCGGCATGTGCATATTATTTCTCTATTATACAGTATTCTCTTTTATTCTTACATATTCTCTTATCTTAAACAACGTTTTCAGTACTTACACAACACTGGTTGTAGGGACCTGAGGTCATCAGAGAATTTAGAAAAATCTCTGGCTGTGCAACTTGCACAGAGCAAGCAGTGCGACAATGGAATAACTGAGACAAGTCGTCAAGCTAAAACCATGCCTATATTTAAAAAGCTAGTAAAGGATTATTATTTGTCATTGTAAATACTTAATATAATCATAGTATGTAATTTAGTATGTATACGTATACGTACATTTATTTTTATATGTTTAAGATGAATAGATATTTATGTATATATATTCGTAATAGATTTATGGTTTTGTGATTGAAATATTTCTTTTTTTATTTATTCAATTTCATTTTCTTCATTTTCGTTTATTTTTTGAGGAAATAATAGATTTTAAAGTTGTGTGCCACTAATTATATAATTTATATCTGTACAAAGGTTGTCTGTAAGAGATCACCGTAAGTGATACGCTTACATAATTTGTAACAAATTTTTCTTTTGTTCT
Organism: Hypercompe scribonia; assembly: GCA_949316085.1. Classification (NCBI taxonomy): domain Eukaryota; kingdom Metazoa; phylum Arthropoda; class Insecta; order Lepidoptera; family Erebidae; genus Hypercompe; species Hypercompe scribonia. The sequence continues at coordinate 301,342 of OX438993.1, forward strand.
TATTTATATCTGATAATGAAGACAAAATAAATAATACGACATTTAGTTGCAGGGAGTCTAAAATTGATTTCAATGGAAAACGGTGCATATAAATATAATACTGAATAACTCAGCCTGGCTCAGATATCGTTATCAATCATACTTTAGATAACAGTAAATCAATTATCAAATTCGTCAATCTATTGATAAACAGCTATAGATTGCAACGTCTATTGATATTCAATGCGATATCTTCAAGGTATTGGTGATATGTCAACATATGTAATACCCACAAGAGGTCTGATCTTGAAAAGTTCTGTAACGCAGGATTCTGTTTCTCAAATTGATAAAGGAACCTTGATATTATCACATCGTTACTTTGTATTATCAAGTAAAACTCTATATCAAATGTCTATGACCAAGTTTCTTCAAGGCTATCGTAGTTGGAGAACTAAGTGAGACGTATTAACGTTCGTGTTATCATTTTTGTAAGCCAAATGTAACATCTAAACGTTTATACAATGTGTGAGAATATTGAATTCAGTCAACAATTAAACCTGAAACTAAAATATTCCTTTCATAAATCAAATATTGATCAGGTTCAGATATAATAGATACAAAGTCAGTTCAGCATATAATATAACGCTTTAATTAAATTTGACTGCTCTCTATTTCCAGTGCTTTTTAATGATGGCGTGACGATGATGCTAAGAAATATAATTTCGTTAAGGAAACGTAGTTATTAAAACAAACTCGAGGTTGTTTGAGCACTGTCACTGTCATTGTAGTCACTGAAGTGTTCTATTATCTATTTCCTGGCTTCATGTTTAGACCAATTCTAAAATCTTAAATTATAATATTGTTATCCAAACTACACATACACATGGTGTGTATATTTGTTACATTTAAATATGACAATTACAAGTGAGTTGGGTGTTAGGCGTTTTATGGCCTCCCATGAGGAATATAGACTTAAAAATATGAATGTATATGTCACCGTAAAAACCCGAATATTGGGTAATTTTAGGTTTACCAACAAGAGTTAATAAATGTAAGAATTTATAAAAAAATGAACAATCGTTCTAGACTTTTGCCTTTAAAATTTAGTACATGCTAGGTTTTACTCGCGACTGTTAGCAAATGTTGATTTTGGAGGAACAAAACAATCAACTCAAACTCATTCAATTCAAATTTGAAATTTGACTGCACGGTTGGCCTATTAGTTTAAGCGGTCGCCACGCCGCTCTGTACTGCTCTGAGTGTTGTGGGTTCAAATCCCATATGGGATATCACCTTGTGTGATCCATAAATTCTTGTTCTGAGTCTGGGTGTTCTTTGTGTCTGTTTCTTGTATGTTTGTATAGTTCCCCGCAACACAGGATTAATTTCTAGTGCGGGTGTTGTCTTTCTAAAAAAAAATAAAAAAAATTGAATTGACAACAACAGAGTTCCGCGGCTCGTTTTGCTGGCTCCCTATCACGCATTAATAATCATTGTTCAAACTTAGCTATTTTATTCAACAACCGTATTTTATGGTACCTGTTATAGATGTATAAGGAGAAGAAAAAACATGTCCACATTTGCATGAAAATGATAGGTGCTTAAAATCTAATCCTTTTTCAGCAAAAATATTTAGTGAAACTAAATGTTCTTGTGACATATTTATTTCAATATTAACTGTGGTTTTAATACAAATTTGATTGAAAATTAATCACCTGAATGGTATTAAAAGTTCGAAATAAACAATGATCATGGAACGATGAGGACTTTTATCATTAAGAGCTGGTTAATAAAATGTATCGTAGTACAGTACAGTACAGTACAGTACAGTACAGTACAGTGTAGTATATTATATATTATTGGTTTTTATAGTCACATAAACAAAAACCTAAATAATAGGACATTAATTTAATTGAATGGTATACTTGTAATAGACAGAGTTACGGTGGTTCACGATCTGAGGGCGATATTTGATAGTGTCATGTCTTTCTGACCTCATTACAAATATTTTTGTAGTAAAGGCCATCGTATCTAATAAGAAACATCGAGTACTGTTCATCAGCGTGGGCACCGATATTTGGAACTCATACTGCCTGAATAGAGACTACACAAAGACAATTTATCAGGGCTTTCTTTACGTACAAAAAACTGGCTTAACATAAACAGTAATAGACTACGATGTCCGACTACGACAAACTCAAATAATGAGCCTGGAGAAGGAGGTAGATGTGTGACTTGATCACTCCACACAAAATTGTTGATAGTTCTTTGGATTGCTAACTCGTAGAAATTTTAAAAATAAGTTTATTTATTTATTTGGTTCACCAACAATTGTATACACTATTTCATTGTTAAAAGACATTAAACAAAAGTATGAAGTAGCATAGTGTTACAATTACTTATAGCTAAACACCACGTGCACAGTAAACAATGATTAGTGCATGCTTATGCTAAAAATCTAAAACAAGTTTTGACGAAAACAGGTATAACATAAATTTAATATTTAGCATACTATTGAGGAATTTGATAAGATTCAGTGTGTATATCGACCAGGGAGCTGCAACCATTAATCAGTTTGTAAAGTCGTGCAATGGTGAAGCTTGCACCAAGGACACTTCTGTGAAGCAGGGGATGCAAGGGGTGATGGGAAAACAAGGGTATCTACTGGTGCAAGGAAATTATTTTGCTCAAAAGTTTTAACATACCATTGGTATCTATGCCGTGTTCCATAACTTTTTGTTATAACTTCATCTAATTATAATATGTCTCAAAATAGTCACATTCTAATGTGCTCTAAAATCAATTTTTGCTAATACAGTTAATGAATTTTAAACTTCAATACATATGTTTATTAAAACATTTGAAAAATAGAACACACATTTTTTTTCAATGAAGCGTTACACATTTGTTGTTGTGTACAACATTAATGTTGTCAAATATTGCTCAATAAATAAAATAAAAGTAGTAGTTGCAGTATCTGACGTGAATCGTAACAGTGTGCTCTTCGCGTAAAGAACGCAATGTTATCTAATAGATTAAGCTAGTTAAAGTACCATCTTATATCCATGATATCACTCGAAATAATAATTTTTTTAGATTTTGTTAACATCCGTTACCGACCGACCTCAAAGATATATTCATATTTCTGTAGCTCTAATACGTGTATTTAAATTTTTATGGCGCTAGTTTCAGTTCGTATAGGGATGGGAAGCCGCGGTCTCCTTCTGTGAGCATGTTATGCTCTGGTAGGAGACTGCAGAGCGAGATCGGTAAAGGGCTGATCCCGCTTGAAAGAAGTGACGAAGGGGACGCGGCAGAGGTCGCTAGCTCCGTAATCACCGCCTGAGGGTTGCTGCAGTCATATCTTGGGGCGATGTGACTGCTGCAAAAGACCCGAGACAGGTGACACTCCGGTGCGGTCGGGGGATTTTGTCTTCTGGGGAGGGACGCTGTTCTGCCTCTTACTGCGGAGGGCGGTAAGAGCTACGATAGTGTCTTGACCCTAGGGCATGAGATGCCCGGGATGTACCTCACTTGTGAGGTACGGCAGGGAGGCCTCTAGAAGCCGCTAATGCGTTCCTGGAGTTTCTCCCGACTGCCGAGGTAGGCTGCCGCGGAGTTTAGTAGGTAGACCGATTTTCTGGGAGTTCCCCGCACGCCCTTCGTTACTCCGGAGGGTATGGTGCGAAAAGATTCCACGCGTAAAAAATAAAAACGGTTCAGTTCGTATATTCGTATTTATAACACAAATGAATGGATATATTCTACAACATCAATGAGTTACCTCTTCATTACAAGTTATACGATCATTATATTCATTATCTAATACTTAGGCCAACGTTACCAGGTACCCCATCAAAAAACTATTAGTAGGTTTACGATTTTATTTAATTAGAAATGTTTTTAAGTGTCAGTATTTCGACTAACGACACTGAAAACATGAGCCTCGTCCATCAAAGTAAATTTTGATAGTTCACTTATTTGACATAACGTGCAACTCAATGTATTTGTATATAATGTATCACACACATAACGATTTCTTTTTGCTTTTAAGTTATATATAAAGAAGCCTCGTCATGCAACAATCTATAATATCACCTCGCTAGTTGATCAATTTATGTATTGTATCAAACTAACCTTTAGACGATCTCGTCTAAAGGATAATATATAAAGATAATATATACGAACTAAGGGTAATGGTTAGATTATGTTTGATACCTAAATAACGACTAGAATACACACAGATCTATGAAGTGGAGGTGTTCTAAAATAATTATATCTGGTTTAAGACTGATCGTGACTGTACAGAAGAAGAAGGGGAGGCAGTAGTTCTAAATAAAAATTAATATCATCAACAAACTTTAACAATCCACAGCTTTACAGAGGCCTCTGCTTTAAAAGCAGGTTTTGGCTTACTGCACCACGTTGACCAGACGGATTTGTTTCAAGTTTTCCCTCTCTTTGCAGATGTTGTCCTGGGTGATTTGCCCCTTACGACACCGAATAGAAGTGACACTCTATATTGCTAACAACATGGACTTAAAGTTAACATGTATAATATTAATTTCCTTGTGACCTGTACGGTAACTAGTTACTATATATATACATAATAAATAGTAATAACTTAATAACACGCTAGATAGAACTCTCATGCTTCGCAGCATTGGATTGATGTTAAGCGTTGACGCCTAGCTTCCCACAACTCGTTTGACTTAAGTAGGCAACCCAACTGTTTGTATTAAGCTGGAATCGAACTGATGTCCTTTAACATTCTTGCCGAATGTTTCATCACCATCTTTAATCACATGAATAAGGGATTCTTCGTGAGGCTGTATGCTTAACCTGAACTAAAATGTTACAGTGCTTCGTATCGCTGGGAGTATGTCTGAACATGGCCGCCCATGGGCTAGTAATGGGATTTGCCGCTATACTCCTACCTCAACTTCGGAAACCAGAATCCATCATACCCATTGATGATTCTTCAGGATCTTGGATTGGTGAGTTACACTTGTGTTTACTTGATTGAAACTTAATCATTATTGAATAATTATTAATTAGTTGAGATATGGGAGCACGTCAATGATTCGCTAAACTCCATAATAAATGCATGTGATGTGTCTAGTCTTATGTGTATTATCTTTATTTTACAGCTTCAATTCATGGATTCGCACTAGTTGCCGGTAACTTGATTGTCCCACCAATCATGGCAAATTACGGTAGAAGAACAGCCAACATTGTTAGCATTACACCCCTAATTACAGGCTGGTTCACCATTATCACTGCCAAGAGCATTCCTCAACTTCTTGTAGCCAGGTTTTTTCAAGGTATTGCAATGGGAATGAGTGCCTCGCTAGGTCCAGTTCTCATTGGAGAATACACTAGCCCTAAGAATCGTGGAGCATTCTTAACTATCATTTCTTTGAGTATAGCTCTTGGAGTAGTGTCAGTGCATTCAATGGGGAGTTTCTTAAGTTGGCAAATGACCGCTCTTATCTGCGCATGTGTTGCTTTTCTCGATTTATTAATAGTTATATATTCACCGGAGTCACCAAGTTGGTTAGCGGATCAAGGCAAGTATGAGGATTCTAAAAGAGTATTTCGTTGGCTTCGAAATGAAGACGAAGAAGAAGAACTGCATAAAATGATCGAGGCTAGTATCATTGTAAGAGAATCCAAAGCCGAGGCTAACATATCAAAATCACTTGGAAAACGAGTCAAAAGTAACATTGCTTACTTTAATATCACTATTAGAAAAAAAGAGTTTTACAAACCCATATTTATAATGATGCATATTTATACGTTGGGCCAATGGGCTGGGGCAAATCTTCTTGCTTCATATACTACAGATATCTTTACAAATGTTGTAGGTACAAATGCAAATATTGCTTTATTGGTTATCACACTAGGTTTGCAAAGATTAATCTCGAATACCTTTGCTGTTTTATTTATTAAGAAAATTAGTAGGCGAACAATGTTATTTAGCACCGTGTCACTTAACCTGTTTGCTTTCTTGGCTACTGCAGCGTATACTTACTGTAAGGGCCATGGACTCTTGCCGTTTGATCATCCCGTCATTGGTATAATGTTAGTGCATATTCACATGTTCACCGTCGCTACTGGGACTGTGCCACTGCCCTTTATAATCGCAGGTGAACTATTTCCTTTGGAATACAGAAGTTTGGCTGGAGGACTTAGCGTTCTCTTATTGTCATTCAATCTTTTTATCACAGTGAAAACAGCACCATTTTTCTTTGCAACGTTAGGAATACATGGCGCATATTGTATTTATGCCGCAGTTGTAGCTTATTGTCTAGCGATCGCTTACTTCACCCTACCGGAAACTAAGGATAGAACTTTGCAAGATATTGAGGATGAGTTTAGAGGAAAGGCACTATCCCCTGAAGAGTTGAAGTCAACTCAGTCACTGACGTCGTGGAAATTCCATAATCACGATAGGAGATGCAGTAGTCCCGTATTGTGAAATTTGTTTATTTGATATTTTCGTTACAATTTTGTGATAGTCTTGAAATGTGTAACTTTAACTTCACAGAATTTTTATTGTGATAATTTAATAAAATATTTAAAATGGAAAGCACAGAGTTTGTAATTATGTTATACATAATATCAATAGTAATAAGTAATTGATTACATTTCAAGTGCACACTTGGGAGTTTGTAAATATTGACGAGGTGCATGCAAGTGTACTTATTTATTAGTAATAAAATATATCGTTAATAAAAGCTTACACTTTGTAAAATTTATCTTTAGATGAGACTACTATTACTTACTACTGCTAATTCGGAGGTTGTGGGTTCGATTCCCATCCTGGATAAACAATAGTGTGATGGCAACGGATGTGCCATGATGATTTGTTTTGTGTCTGAAAGTTATTTATATGTAGTATGAATGTATTTAAAAGTTTATAAGTATGCTTATAAGCAGTCTGGTTATCATAGCAAAGGTTTAGCTTAATGTTGGAATTAGACGGCCGTGTGTGAGTTATGTGGATCTATTATTATTACTTGTTTATATTAAAAATAAATATTCAATAAATATATTCAGTGTATTTATTTCTTATTAGTACACCCGCGACTTTATCTGCGTGAAATTTGTTATAATTCTAAAAATCTAAAATGTAAGTATCCTAAATTTTGCCCTATAACATCAGCTATCTGTCAGTGAAAGTCCCGTCGAAATCCGTCCAGCCGTTCGAGAGATCAGCCGGAACAAACAGACAGACAGACAAAAATGTAGAAAAAGTAATTTTGGTGTGTGTATCGTATGTACATATATGCATATGCATGTAGTAAAAAGCGGTTATTTCAATGTTACAAACAGACACTCCAATTTTATTTATGTATATGTATAGATTTATCTAGATTCTTCGAATAATCATCTAAAAGCAAAGTATTGATTTACAAACTTTTTTATGGCGCTTTTCTTCATATAAACCTTCTATTAAACAGAAGCATAAGTGCTACTAAGTATAGCAATAATATGCTGCTATACCTGATTATTCAGTTCTGAAAAGAAAATACAAAAAAAATGTAATTTAACAAGTGGTTCTTGAGATTACCACATTCAACCAAACAAATTTCAGCTTTATTATATTAGTATAGATGCCTAATACAATTGGTTATCATGTGTGAGAAGGAAGTGTCATACTTTGAACGTAAATGGTCCTCCAACCAGACCAGGTGCGGTCTTGCCTGGCGTACCGGGGCTCAACGATTGATGTTAAGCAGTTGTTTAAAATATTGATATTAATTATTTGGAGCGTAAACTTAACTGTGCGATAGTTGCTTAGTTACTCTATAGATAGTTGTGTATTGCCTCTTGTTTTCACAAGAACACTAGGTATACTAATACGAGTACGTAGAGCATTCCTTTCTCCTTTTATCAGTTTACTATTATTCAACTATTATAAAACTCCAACATAATTCAAACGGTAATAATCTTGCTATAATTACAGCAAAACGGATGTAATAAAAACATATTGATGGGCAAGAGTTACATTTATAAGCCTCACTGACTCTAGGACGACATACCACTTGTACAGTGTTTTCTATTACGGTACGCAACTTTGGTAAGCGAATTATTTATAATATTACTTGTCATTTACACATATAGGGTGGGCCACGAACTAATTAACATGATCTATCTCTTGTATACATTACACATACATCGTTATTAAATCCAATCTGTTGGAATCATCGAAAACTATTATGTGAACCAAAACTTAGGAGTTTTCTTATCCGATTTCTGGGGATTCATTTCTTGGGACAGTTTAAAGTTCCATTTCTTTGCGACTGTTATTTGAGGTGAGTTAAATTTCACTTCTATTATTATTTAAATTGTTAAATACAAGTGTAGTAAATAAATAAACTACAGATTACTACTGCACGATTGGCCTAGTGGTTTAAGCGGTCGCCACGTCGCTCTCCACTTCGCTGAGTGTTGTGGGTTCAAATCCTACATGGGACAACACTTTGTGTGATCCACAAATTGTTGTTCTGAGTCTGGGTGTTCTTTGTGTCAGTTTCTTGTATGTTTGTAAAGTCCCCCGCGACAAAGGATTTATTCCTAATGCGGGCGTTGTCTTTTTAAAAAAAATGAAAAAAATGAAAATGAAATGAAATGATTTGTGATGACCTAGGAAGTAAAGGCCTATGTTCAGTGATGGACTATTAAAGGACATGGTGTGTGATGTTGATGCATAATTTTAATACAGAATATTCAATAACAATATTTGTAATTACTGCTGCAACCGTAAAAATATTTCCTAACTGTACTTAACTGAGAATTGAATACTTGATAGGTTCAGCCATCATGAATCTTGGGAAGCTTTTTATCACAATCTTGATGTTGATGTTGGTCATCTCTTCCACCGCGTATGCCTCTGAAAAAAAGGCAACCAAAGGCACCACAAAAGCCAACACGAAGAACAGCAAGAATAGTGACTACAAGGCTGGTAAAAAAGCCTTGAAGAATTCGGGAACTTTCACCAAGAATGCTAACCCGAGAAGTAGTTATTAAATTCACAACTCTAATTTAATACACTTTATATGCTTAATACGGAGATTTCTCAACTTAAATCAAAAATTATTAATGAATTGAATACTTAAAGCTTTCAAAATGGTTATATTATTTAAGAAGTAAAATAGTGTTTAAAAAAATGTAATAAGTAAATATTTGCAAAATACAAGTAATACAAAATATATAGATGTAAATATCTTTTCTTTTTTTTCACCACGATAACCTCGATCTTAATTATTTAAAGCGTAGAGCAATTTGCAAAATTGTAACAAAGTTGTTCTGTTATCGGGCCAATATGATCACGTTCAAGAAAAGAGCGTAGCGTTGTCTCTTGAGTTGATGGTATCTAAAATATAAGTCTAATAAAATGTGAAGTATTCGAATTGCATTCAAATAGTGATCTATTGATTACCTTGCATTTATGTGCCTGAAATGTTACTTTCAAGCAAATACAAAGCCGTTTGCAAACCTTGCCATAACAAAATGTCCCTTGTGAAGCTTTATTATATTTGTTTTGTTTTATTTTAGTTTCTTCTTTTTTTGAAATCATTTGTTTTGTTAAATTTGTACTGAGAATGTTTTAAGCTCAAATTGTATTTTGACTTCTTTCAAATATTCTGTAAAAAAATATTGTGTACGACTATAATTGATACATGTATAAGTTCTTATTCTCAGTTTCTATTGTAAACCGATTCTCTATATGTATATTGTTGATGTACCTTAAAACATAAATAAATAAATAAACAAACATTTTGCCTCTTACTACCAAGCACGAGTACAAAAGTGATATGACACTTTGAAGAATTAAATAAATAAAATCTTACTCCAACTAAGAATTTGAGTATTCCCTTCTTAATAATAATAATGAATAAATCGTTTACTAGAGTAACGCATCTGAATTATTTGTTTAGTAGTATTAAACAATTTTTACCAACTATTAAAGTCTAAAATCCATACCACAGCTATGTTGTGAAACAGAAGATTTGAACCTGCTGGTAACAATGCATTATACTACCTGACTGGCCTGCACACAGCACACCAGGGATACACATCCCTCATGCATCGTGGTATAAAAAAAACAGTCCAATTGTCCATGATGTGCAATAATATCGGGGCAGCCCTATCAGTACCCGGAAGGCGTAATTACTTTTTGCTCTTTTATCAGTTTCGATTATAAAATCGTCACAAAACTCGTAGTTAAGTTACATAACAATTACATTGCTGCAATAATTAGCAGCAGGCGGATGTAATAAAAACAAAATGATGAGTATGAGCTACATTTATAAGCCTCACTGGCTCCAGTACGACGTATTCCTTGCACAACGCTATAACAATACGCTACTTTGGTAAGTGAATTATGTTTATTTTTACTCATTGTACGACCGTCCATTTCTTGGGTTCATAATATAACTCACTAATAAAACAGGAGTTCGCTAGTAGTAAAGTAAGTAAGATCACAATTCTTGAGTGTATAAATCAGTTACAATGTGCAGTTTATGTACGACAGCAATTAAAAGTACCTACGAGTATATAGATTATAAGTGGTTCTTTAGTTAACTACAAGTGAAGCTAATAAAGTCAAATTAAAAAGATTTAAATTCTGTATTCACACAACTAATTCTAAGTGTGTTACTTTCATCAGTTTCTTGCCTAAACCTAATTTAAGACTTCTGTCTTTGGGCTTAGATTGAGGTAAGAAACTGAATCACTTTTTATTCTTGGAATATGTTATGCGGTGTGCTTTTTACACATTTTATAATCAAATGTTATGATAACATTTCTTCCAATTACTTTTAATTGTGGTAAGAGATATAATATCAAGTATTTTAATATTAGATGTTTAGGTGTAAGCTACTTCTTTCCTAAATAACTTGTTATGTTAGTCTTAAAAAAACATGGCTTCTTTGATTTTACTTAAAAGAATATTCATACTGTGCTTATCTATTATATACACACATATGTATATACATATATATATATACATATATGTACATAATTTTAACTTGGCTTCGCCCTATACAAAAAGTTTTTTGATAAATTCAATGAGCCAGAAACTAAAAGTACATTTTCTAAACTTAATAGTTTTCTGTTTCACCTTATTAATTAATAGAATATTTATTATTTAAGGAAAAAAGTCTTAATTGGTTGTAGTTCCAGTCCAAATGACGCAACTTACAGGCACAAAGGGCACAAAGTAATCAAAATAATGCAAATGCATGCAAATCTAGTTAATGATCATCATTTAGAGTAGACTGCCGCAATGGCGTAGCGGTAGCGAAAGCGACTGCTGCTAGGGTTTCGGGTTCGATTCCCGGGCCGGACCAAATGTTTGTATGAATCCGCAAATATTTGTTTCTAATTTTGGGTGTTTTCTGTGTATAATATGTATGTATTTATAAAAATAAAAGTATATAAGTATTCTATCAGTCAGTCTAGTTATCAGGTTACAAGCTCTACTTAGTTTGAAACTAGATGACGTTGTGTTAGATGTCAGAAATATTTATTTATTATTAATTATTTATCTAGATACTTTCCTTGATGTGCAAATGATCTACTCGTTGTTCCTACTCCGGTACCGTTCATTTCTGCATATAAAACTATTTTCTCTACATTCTACTCATTCATATTCACAAAAATATCTTTGATAACATTCTCACAAATGTAGCAATATCTTTAAACTATACTCAAAGTAGACAATTTGTGCATTTAATAGGTCCAGTCAGTATGAATCTTGGGAGAGTTTTCATTATAATCTTCGCGTCGGTGTTGATATTCACATCCAGCGCGTATGCCTTCCGAAACAGTAGCAGAATCGCCAGCAAGAAGAACTCAGTGAAACAAGGTGGCCTTGACTAAAGGCTATTATCAAGAGAATAATGTCAGTGTTTTCTAGCTTTATAAAGTCCGATGTGTAAAAATATCTGTAAAAGATTTACTTGCAGTAATTAATATCCTTTATCAATATTAATGAAATAAATCTAAAGTAAACACGTTTTGTCATTCAGTGCAAGAGAGAGTTTATTATCAACAATAAATACTTAAGGCTACGAATATGTTGGCTTACAAAGATCATTGTGTGATAAACAGGACCTCTTAGTAGTAAATAAGTAGTGATTCACCGGAAGATTTAGTTCTGGTTTCGGCTTCGAGCAGTTTTGGCCAGAAAAATCTATTTTCGGCTTTATTTCGGCCGCAATATTTGATTGCTCTTAAATTATCTCACGTCCTAGTGCGCTGCCGTCTATTGTTAATCGCATTGTGTTTAGGTTATGTTTTAAATATAAACGATTAATGAACCGATTGGATTCAGGATAAGTTACACGTTTTCATAACTTGCAATATCAAGTGTAAATGCCTTTATTGTAAATTAACCGCAGCCAGGTTCACAAGTACCCGCAGAGCGGTAACACCACACGTTTGACTCCTCCTGGAAGCTGCCATCGTCCAGGCCTGGGACCCTGCGTCGGACAGTCCTGTCAACGTGGAAACGGAGGCAGATTGGTGCCGGGAGACCTGCGTCTGCGATGCGGTGATGCCTAACGTTCAACCCAATACTGTCAGGCGCCAGGTCTACTGGTGGTCGCCGGATATCAACGGGCTGCGATAAACCTGCATGACCACACACCGCTGGTAGTCCAGTCTCCGTAGAAGAAGGCTCTAGGATGTGGCTATGTCGAGAGGCGGAGCTGTTAACGGGATACAGGCATGCCAAAGGCACCCTACAAGCAGCGATAAAGCGGGCTAAGAATAAGGCCCACCGCAAATTACTGGACACACCAGAGCGGGATCCGTAGAGGCGTCCCTATCCCATGGGTAAGATGCACCCATGGGCTCCACCGCTAACCCGGCGTTTTCAGCCAGAGTTGTTTGAGCGGGTTTTCGATACCTTGTTCTCAGCGCGTTTCCAATAGCATACTAGGCCGAGCTTGGGTCCTGGCTCTAAGTGAGAATACTCTCGAGCCCCGACTGAGAGAGTTTTTCAGCGCATGCCTCGAACAGGGCCTGTTTCCTAAATTGTGGAAGATGATGAAACTGGTCCTTATAGGAAACGAGCCCCTCCTTTCAGATGAGACCCGGCAGACTCATCATCTACCTATTGGCCCATAGTATTGTTTTACGAGGTATGTAAACTCTTTAAAAGAGTGATTGCACGACGCCTCGTCAAGCACCTCTTTAGGGTGGGGCCGGATCTGGCGGAGAACCAGTATGGTTTCCATCAGAAATACTCCACCATAGATGCGATCATGCACGTGAAAGCTCTAACGGAGGAAGCAGTTTCCCGGAGCGAAGTAGTATTGGTGGTGTCTTTGGAAAATGCCAATGCGTTCAATACTTTGCCCCGGAGTTGCATCAGGGAGGCACTCGTGTATCACCGAGTGCTTCTATACCTTCGTCGATAGTCGGGGCATATTTATCGGCAGGTGCTGTCATCTAGTTGCTAGGTCTTGAGGTGGCTTTGCACAAGTCTGAGGCCTTGTTATTTCATGGTCCTCGGAACAAGCCACCAGCTTGATTCAGCCTCATAGTAGGAGGCACCCGTATCGACATTGAGCCCACCATGAGGTATCTGGGGCTCACACTCGATAGCCGATGGTACTACGGAACTCATATCCGAAGTCAGGTCCCGAAGTTAGCAAGAGCAGTGCGAGTATTGGCGTAGCTACTACCTAACATAAGGGGACCTGATGACTCCTACAGGAGACTTTACGCGGTAGTTGTGCGATCAATGGCCCTTTACGGGGTACCAGTGTAGTTGGAGACCCTCAAGGCCAGCAACGTCGCGATACTGTGATGACTACAGCGAGTGCTGGCCATCAGGGTCACACGAGGATACCGCACAGTCTCGTTTGAGGTGGCGAGTCTCCTGGCCGGAATTTCACCATGTGACCTGGAGGCAAGAGTCTTTGTGGCTCTTTATCAATGACGCAAAGAGGCGCAAGAGATGGGTCGAAGTCCTGAAACTTGGGAAATCGAGAATTAGAAAACCCAAATCCGCCAGGTCCTTGTGAAAGGAACGACTTGGGTAACCAAGCACCAGGCACACCGTTATTGCGACGGCAAGACCCGTTGTGGAGGATGATCCTCCGGACGATCCACGGGACCCTCTTATACCGGCTGATGCAGGTGATCACTGGGAAAGGATGCTTCAAAGATCACCTGCCTCTGATCCGAAATCTGTAGCATGATTACGGCCATATTGCGGAGCGAGAGCTCGTGGAACTCCACTGTCTCCTTCTGCGAGCAAGTTATGTCTGTAATAGAGATGTTGGAGCGGGACCGGGAGAGGCTTAGAACTCTTCCGGTCCGCCAGGCCCGGGAACTGGTTCAGTATCGCAGATGACTCTAGTACGGGAGATCGTGGAACGATCTACGGGCGCCGGAAATCGCAAATGATCTCCGTCCTCCATAAGCACAAGCCTGGGGATGACAGGTGAAGCCATCCGTCACCCTATCAGAAGGAGGCCAGGATGGCAGCGCGACTTGCTACGGAGCACACGCTCTTTTGGGGACAGAAAAGGTGTCATCTGCTAGTCGTAGGTGGATGGCCCGAGATGCATCGGGATTCCAGGGATTTCCTTTTTAGGGTACACCTGGTTCCCCAGCTACTGGTACCAAAGACAGCGTGGGTTTTTGGCGATTCGAGTCCGTCGCCGTCCATTACCACCATTAAGTGGTATCCAAGGGGATTTCTGCACAGTAAAAAGTAATATGATGGGAAATCACACGGGTGCAAAAAACCTAGGCTTATAATTTTCAAACACCTACTTGTATCTGCTTAGGAAAAACTATAGTTTGCTAAAACCAAACTCAAGGGGTCTGGTATTACTCTGTCCGAATTTATTAATAAGAATAAACACAAAGTCTTCATGACTACACGTGAATGGTTTTGGTGTCACTAAGTGTTTAACACGAGAGGGTTAAATCTATACTCTCGACTCCAATTGGACACAACATCGTACAAACTCTCTCAGTAAACGCAATCGTCTTGGTTCCACGCAGAGAATAACTCCTGTTGAAAAAGCGCATCATAATCCTGACGAGCCGTAAACAAAAAAATAGATTGTACGTTGTATTTGTATTGATACATCACGTATAATTTAAGAATATCTCAACTTTCACAAAAATGAATCGTTTTGAGTATAACGTAATTTGACATAACACTTTGACAAATTCTATTTGGGTCCTATTGCTATGCCTTCACGCATCATACAAATATCAGTGTTATCGGAACTGACATTCTCGTTTCTTAGTTTTTCTTTTTAATTTCGATGTAATGTCAATTAATTTTTTCTAGTTTTCTTTCTAATATCACTGTATTCTTGTTCTTTTGTCCTTATGTATTTTGCCAGTTTAATTGATTTTATTTTTTTTCACTTTTTCAATTTAAAGTTCAAATTTTTGTTTTGAATTATATTATTCTTAGCAACACAACTGGTCAGTGGACAAAAAGGTTGAAAAACAACAACAGCAATAAGCCAAAGCAGTTATATTTATTACCGTTATTATATTTGTGCATATATCTTAAAATACTTTTACAAATATTGCTTTGTAATGGTGTTTTCATTTTATAATGCTATATTTAGGCAACAGCTGTGGTGATGACAGTTTTGAATCAGCCAGTAGTCATAACGACAGCTTCGTAAATATACCCTAACTCTCTGATATAATACAAACATAATTTTCAGATGTAATCAGGAATTTTAATGTAGTCCACATAAGTGTATAGAGTATTCTGGCTCCCAGAGATGCTAACTAACTTTGACTGTAAGAGTATCTATTCAATCCTCCTCGGGGAGGTGTTGCCATATACTTACTTAACACTCTAACTGCCATACGGTCCGCTGGCGGGTCGTATCTTTTCGAGTAAAGCAAGCCACTGTATATAACGTTAAGCGAGATCAGCAAGCCGTGCGGGCCGCCGGCATACCGTATCTTTCGCGCCAAAATCTAACTAAATATCCGTTATTATTTGAGACAATTGACGAGTATGTCACGCCATGCCTAATAATCAATCATTAGCCCGCCGGCCGCCCGCTAGGCTTGCAACGGTTGCATTTTCGCGCGGTTTTTGTGAAATTACACTGTGCTATTGTGTATTTTGTTATTTGAACGCAGTGTTTATCATTATGTCGGACTCAGACAGTGACCCAGACTACCAGCCGTCTACAGACGAAGAATCGGAAAGCTATTGCATGTTATCTGATACAAGTTTGTCTGAAGAAAGCGTAGAATTGCCCACAAACAGACACGAACATGAAGCTGCAAGTTTTCAAAATGCACAGAGTAGTAACTGGAATATACCCTCATCAGATGGTTCAAGAAAAAAACAGTTTACGTTTAATGTTGATCCAGGTATGAAAAACATTGGTTCAGATTGTCAAACCGAATTAGATTTTTTATTTTTATTTTTGGATGACGAGATTATCGATTTGATGGTACTTATGACTAATTCGTACGCAACAAAAACACAAATACTCAGACGTGTAACACGAAACAGTCGAATTTCTAAGTGGAAAGATTGTGATGCTTCTGAAATGAAAAAGTTTCTTGGTTTACTGATATGGATGGGGCTCAAAAAACTTCCAAAAATAAGTGACTATTGGAGTACGAACGTTTTATACGAAAATAATGTGGCAAAACGGATTATGAGCAGAAACCGATTCGAACTGTTACTTAGATGTTGGCACTTTGAAGATTCCTATTATGTTGGAATGTCAGGAACAGATCGTCTCATCAAAATAAGACGCTTTGTCGAGATGCTTCCCAAAAAATTTGATGTATACAAAACACCTGGAGAGTTTCTCACCATTGATGAAACTATGGTGGCATTTCGTGGTCGGATTGCATTTATGCAATATATACCTGGAAAGCGACATAAGTACGGTATAAAAGTATTTAAAATTTGCGACGACGATGGATACACCTATGACTTGATTGTATACGAAGGAAAAAAGACCACATCAACCACACGAAACGTATCTTGTGAAGTTGTTATGAAACTTAGTGAAAAGTACTTGAATGCTGGAAGAAGTATCGTAACTGATAATTACTACACAAGTCTCACTTTGGCTAATAATTTACTTCAAAAAAATACTCATTTGATAGGAACTCTAAGAAAGAACAGGAAAGGACTCCCAAAACAATTACTGAAAGAGAAACTGAAGAAAGGCGAGACCTGCGTTATGGAAAATGAGGACGGAGTGTTAGTTCTGCGCTGGCAAGGCAAGCGTGACGTATTAGCTCTATCAACTAGGCATACACCTGGTTTTGTCAGCGTGCGCAGTAAGAGAAACCGTAATAAAGTGACTATGAAGCCAACGCTGATAGCAGACTACAATCGTCATAAATGTGCTATTGATTATTCAGATCAGATGGGTAGTTATTCTAACCCTGCAAGGAGCAGCTTGCGTTGGTTTCAAAAATTAGCTATAGAACTTTTATTTAGCACATCTTTGATCAATGCCTTTATTTTATTCAAAAAGTCTAAAAACCTGACATCTAAAAAGTATACAATTACTAAATTCAAGGAAAATATTTGTCGTGCATTGATGGGCCTTGACCAACCAAGTAGACCACGTCGAAATAATATCACAACTGGACACCAATTCGGTAAATCTCCAATGGTCGACCATCGCAATAGAATAGTAAGAAGAAGATGCATCCACTGCTATGAGAAGAAAAGAGAAGAAGGTTTATCAAGTGTCGAAGCATGTAAAATTACAAAGAAAGTAAATACAGTGTGCTTAATTTGCCCTTCGAAACCAAGTGTTTGCTCCGAATGCTTTGCTAACTATCATAGCACCATTGTAAGGCAGTAATAAAGCTATTTTATGAATAAATTGAAGTTCCTATTATTCTGAATTTCTGTTTTAATTCTGTTATAAATCACCCTAGAAAACCTACAAATTTGAAGATACAGTAACATTTTTTTTTTTAAATTGTAATATAGAAAGTAAATTTTGCATCTGGTAGCTTAATTTTTTTGTAACAGCACGCCATGCTTCACAAAAACTACATGAAATTACGAGGTCGTAGCGGACCGCACGCCCTGCTAGTAGAAATAAAGCTTGAGCCTGCCGGCCGCCCGTATGGCCTACTAAACCTCGTTAATAATTTTTCCCGTGGCTTGCGCGAGTAGATATATTACGGACGCTGGCAGGCCGTGTGGCCTGCTAAACTGAAAAATTCTTTATTTAGCTGGCAGTCAGAGTGTTAATAGTACTCCTTTCTAAATTATAGATTTGTCACCACAACCACCACCACCAAACGTAAGTGAACATTTATTCGTGAGAATAGAACTATTTCATACTAACATACTACGTGGTGTGTACTACTGTCTATTTAATGTCAGTATAATGTCTATACGTCTGTACGAGTATGTCTGTTCTATCTCCCATTAAATGCTACTGCTGCTTTCCTAACTCTACTACGTACCTCTGCATCTTATACTTGTCACCTCCTTGAATTCAGTTGCTAAGCATGGACAATGTTCTGCTGATGAATGAGGCACTTTGAGGTACTTTGTCGGAATGCTGTTGAAATCGATTGGAGCTTGTTGACAGAAATAGACTCAATTGGTGGTTAAATTAACTTTTTTGAAATCAAACGGACCAGTTTCTATAGCATCATGTGATAGTTCGAGATGTAAAACTAAAATATTTACCTGCACCATGGCTAACAGATGAAATTAAAACGTTAATATCAAGAAACTATAGCCAAAAGTAAGTTTTAAACTCAACCCACACCTTTTTTTGTCGTGGTGGAATATCCTTTCGGATGTCTGGCTCTTCGGGGACGCAGAATCCAAGAGTAAGTGGTGTTTTCACTAACTCTCTGAAGGGTACCCGGGCCATATTATTTCAGGTCCACTTCAGAATCAACTCCGTGCCTAGTCAGACCCTATCCTGAGGAGGCCACAAGGGCTTCCCACCTATCAGTCAGGTTGTCATAATTTGTTGCGGCCCGATTACAGTTCTTTCCTGTCTTTGAACTCTATTAGCACTCTATTAGAGGATTCAAGGATACAGACAGATGATCAAGTTATTTTACATTTTCTTTATAGGAATGGTTGAAAATACTAACCCTAACAACATTATAATTGACATCGTTACTAAAGCGTTCTGAAACTTTAATGATTCTATGAAGACAGGATTCAGTGCAGACAATTGTTCAGCCATGTATGTGAAGGGCGTGATTGTAGAATCTGAAGGAATAAAGCTTTTAGATTCAATAAAACTCAGATCTCTGTCTGCCACAAAAACCCACAAGTACAGAAAGTCAGCGCCCCTGTTCGTGACATGGGTGTTGCGATAACTAAAGGACAACTACACAGGATAACATTACTGCAAGGTGAAGGATGCTTGAAACAAACTTTATACCACATCGTCTCGACAGCATGATGTAGTTCTTCGAGACATTCTTGCAAAGGCCTCCGATGTTATACATGAGGCTTCAACTTCTTTTCCAAGAAGAGGCTGACGTACAATAGTGGACTATTAGTGGCTGTTAATGACATTTATGAGCAGGTGAGTTTCATGAAAGGATCTTGTATTGCCCTAATTTAAAAACATTAAATATTAGTGCTTCACTGAATTTCCGACAGGAGTTTAAGCGGCAAAGTCTCTGTTAGAGGTGGAGGCAGAAAGTTCAAAACTCTCTGCAACGCACTACCAATCCATGGAATAAATTGTAACCTGCCATAATTCCAGACCGATACATCTTTCCAGCCTTCATGAAAAGAGTAAACTCAACCTGAAAAACATTCATCTTGGCTTTTGAATTGTACTTGTATGGCCAGTGGTAATTTCTTACCATCTATTAAGTGGATTTGTCAGCTCGCTTCTTAATATATCACAAAACAAATAAGGATCTTTAATTTTACAGGTCATTAAATAATAGCGTGTGCATTACGTGTGTGTCACAGACAAATGTTGGCTATGATGTGTATCTATGTATGTTGGCTATTCCATATGTTATTTTAGTTAATAATCTAATTATTTTAAAATAAACACCCACTACACATCATGGAATAGTTTAATGTCCAGAAGAAAATACTTACAGCATTTAGTTCACCTTGTACATTTTAATTGCTGGAAGTGTAAAATAAAAAACAGAATAAATTAAGTATTATTGTTATAGGTATTTTACTTTAAGTATACATTGTAAAATTGACTATTAGTAGCCTTTTAAACTATAAACTTACATATAAAATTGAACATTCTTACACTATCGATACTTTACCGATTAATTTTACATTTTCCAACAGCACAAAATGCAGAACCATTGCTACGTAAAAATTTGCTTGCCCTGACTAATTCATCAACGCAGAACCGCTGGGGTTACGAATCTAAAATTTTAGCAGTTGACGTTTATACCTTTTATACGTTTTATACCTTTATCAGGTAGTAGAGCGACGCTGATTTCATCACGAACGAGCCGACTCGACCGGGGCAGTACTACTCTCTCACAGAAGACCAACCTAAAGTGCCAGCATCCATGCTATCCTATTTCGTTGGTGAGTACGAGACCGGTGGCTCATTGATGCAGAAGTGACAGTTAAAGTAGTAACTGTGTGAGCTTTACACTGCCAAGATGATTGTCATGCCTTTTACATCCCCAAGCAGGGCGTGAAAAAGCATCTTACTAGGCCAACATAGTGTGGGTCTCCATACTGCATTGTCTGCATTTGCAATGAGTATGGTGAACACAACTCTTGGATTCTATTCCTGTTTTCTATCAGGCAGAGTAGAGTCACTTTGGCAGACTTTTAATATAGAAAAAAATGCATTTAATCTTCGGAGGACAGAAATTTATTTCAGGCCCGTTTTTTAAAACGAGCCTCATTCGTGAATCTAAACTTAAAACTGATTTTATTGTTGAACATTATGCAAAGCAAGATTCACTGACCCATACTCAAGTGAGTGATAGCTTATAACAGAACAATGTATATATCGAAATTTTCACTCAGGTATAGATTTTGACAGATGTGATCTCTGTTTACGTGAATTAGGCTGAACCTAGTCTCAAGTGTTGATTTCTAAGGTGTTTTAAGGGAAATAGTCATGTTTTATGATTACGAAAAATTTACTTGATTTACTTTATTGTCGAAAAAATTACTTGAGATATATATTTTAATTCATTTTCGTTAACCTCAATTGATATTCTGTCCTCTTAAATATACGTTCCAGTATTTGTGTAGTTAAAAATCACCACAACCATTTAGTTTATGACAAAACTATAACATTAACTTGACCATTTAACGTGACCAGTTTTGATAATTTTTATATGTTTCGTTACAGTTAATAGCTAATCATTTTTATTTTAAAATTTAGATTTATTGATTTAATTTTGGCGGATCTAGTTCTTGTTAACATATTTAATTTACTACACTAGTCAATAATGTTTTACTCGTATATACAAAATCACAGAAATTAAGTTTCAAAAATATACATTTTAATTTAATTTGCCGTGTGATACGGAATAACAATGTCAATAAAACGAAAACGTAATTGAGAACAGACTGTAACACGTAAAACACATTATATAGTAAGAATGACGTTCAAGTATTGCTGTGAACTTGGAACTAGTTTCAGGTAATCAGAGTTCAAAGGATACTTGAAGTGCCTTTTAAAATACGGGCGTTAATTAGGTTCGACAACTCATATTGTTGTTAACCCTAATTTTAGCTCTTAATTATAAAGTTACTAGTCGTTAACCGGGTTCTAGTAGCTTCAGTTCCAGGATTATAAAAATTTCTAAACAAGCATAATATAAGCTTAGATATTCCTAATCACGTAAAATTTAAGTAGTAGTAGTTCGTAGATTAAATGATTTCCTACGAACATAAACTCATATTACTGTATACCAAAGTAAAAGATAATAGGTCATAGCTATTAATGTTAATAATTGTCATTGAGTATGGGTTGTTATCTTCAGCGCCACCTCTGAGCTGATGAAAACTTAATTGTAGTCTTCGTCTCGACATCGATAAGACAACAAGTACTCCTCCTCATTGCGTAAAGTCTATTAAACCTAGAGCATTTTTATTATCCGTTCTTTTATTAGTTTTCGATTATTAAGCTATTTTAAACTTCAAATTAATTTAATTTACAATCACATTGCTGCAGTTAACAACAATCGGATGTAATAAAAATAGAACGATGCGCGTGAATTATATTTAAAAGCCTCGTTTACTCTACGATGATACCTACTTGTACATTGTTCTCTACAACAGTACATACCTGCGGTAAGTGTATCTTTTTCACTGTTTCCTGTTACTTTCAAATAAGATATTTCACCCTTTGGTGTAGTCATATTACCATCGAGAACAAAAAACCTCTACTTTTCGTACTCGACTCTTGCAATCGTTAACTCCTATATCTAATCATCATCATAAACAGCTTTTTTTAGTCCACTGCCCTATGTCTGGCAGGCCTATTCTGAAAAAGAAGACAATACTGCAGACCAGACAGTTTTCTATAGAATGTGTTTCAAGTTTTGCTTTTTATAGGCGCCCACTACACAGGAAAATACCAACGGGATGAATAGGGTGAGTGGCGACGCTCAGTATTTTAATCGATTACAACCTGGATTATACTTTATATTTTGAGACATAAAACCTTTGAATCCATATTTATATATCACTTTTGATAAGATAACCTGTCCTGTATAGTAATTTGTATATTTAATAGGTCCATTCACCATGAATCTTGGGAGACTTTTCATCGCAATCTTCGCGTTAGTGTTGCTCTTTTCAACCAGCGCAAATGCCTCGGCCAAGGGCGGCGCCGGCGCCGGCAAAAACGCCAACACGAAACACGTTGCTAAGAATTCTGCCAACGCCAAGACTGCAAACACCAAGGGTGGCTTAACCAAGGGTGGCTTAACCAAGGGTGGCTTAACCAAGGGTGGCTTAACCAAGGGTGGCTTAACCAAGGGTGGCTTAACCAAGGGTGGCTTAACCAAGAATGCCAACAGCGATAACGAACATGACATTAAAAATGCCGATCGCCCAGAGAAAACTGGTGAGCGTTAATGAGAAATTTAAAAAAATACTGACAAATTAAATACTTAATCTCATCAATACGTCTACATTATTTATTAAAACCAGCATATCAAATAACTATCTCAGTAACTAAGCTCACTTATTGGTGGCCATTCCATCATGTTGCACCATAGTACGCGTAAGGACCTGTACCCCATACTCTCTTAGCACTCAATGCTCTCCTATGTGCCAAACCCGACTGTGGTTTGTTTGTTTTATCATCAATCAATCAAGGAAATTACAAACATGTGTTTCAATAAACTAAGCATCTCACCACTTACTGGTAGGCACCACACTAAATTGTAATTATAATTAACGAAAAGAAACAAATAACAAACTAATCAAATGGAGCACAAATTCTGCCTTTAACAAGCACAGTTCTCATGATTCGAGGCACACATGTCAAGTTAATACTTTAAGCCTTTGTCGTGAGTGCCTTTTCTGCCTTTCGATGTCAACTTGAGTTTTTGGCTCATTGCCATGCTGTTCACTTGACAGCATGAAGATGTATATACGTCGGCAAATGCTACTATTAGTTGGTGGTTGCTAAATGGAGTTCCCGAGGATAAAGACGAAGACTCTGCTCAGTGAATTCTTACCGTTGTAACTGGTCAATTTAAATTAGAAGATTTCTCGAAGACATGCATACGACGATTACACACACAGACACTGAGAGTATCGTCCCGTTTCTAAATCGTCCTTTCTTTTAAAAGTCTTAGAACGGCTTGTGCACACTTAATTCAAGTCAACTCAATCAAGTTTCCGCACAGGTCGCAAGTAGTACGGTAAGTGCGGTGACCCATGTAACGGACAGCATTGGGCAAGGTATTGAGAATAAAAATCTCACATTTCTCTCCTTACTGGACTTTAGCAATGCATTTAATAGTGTAAACTTTCACATATTACTGGACATACTCGTATTGCGCTCTATCAATATCTCTTCGACACCAATTGATTGGTTTAAAAGTTACCTGTTAGGTCGAAGGCAGCACGTGCCCCTGGAAGGATCTTTATCATGTTGACGTAAAACGTTTGTTGGGGTTCCGCAAGCTGCCGTTTATCCTCCTCTACATTTCACTATTATATATTTAAGAATTCTATCTCTAAATCATTAACCTCATCTCACCACCTTTATACAGATGACATACAGTTACATAACATTACATGATCAATATTGAGTTGTAGTGAATCCGTCTAAGACTCAACTTATTGTTGCGGGCAGTCTTAGGGTGGTATCGAGAATATACTGGACACTATTAAACTACGGCACTCCATTATCAATGAGTACTTGTGTTCATAATTTAGGAATTTATATTGATAATACTCTAACCTGGTATTCCCAACTGAGAGAGGTTAGTCGAAAATTGTTTGCATCAGCGGAATCCTTACAAAGATTGTGCAATTTTCTGCCAACAACCACTAAAATTGCACTTGCACAATCCCTCCTTGCTATACTCGAATATGCTGATGTCAGTTATCTCGATATCACGGAGGAGCAACTCGATAAACTTGAGCGCCTTCAAAATTTTTGTATTAGATTCATACTTGAATTAAGCAAATATGATCATGTATCTGAATATCGCTACCAGCTTAAGTGGCTCCCAATTCACCTTCGGTGGAATGGTTGTATTCTTTCTATATTTTATGATAATACACTTCATCTATGTACTCGACCTTATTTAAAGAAACATTTAGGTTACCTCAGTGACACACATTCGAGATTCTTGAGGTCACCTGAATCTCTGTAACTGGCAGTACCAATTCATTGTAACAGATTCTTTCTCTGTACAGGCCATCCGACTATGGAATGCTTTGCAAATAGATAACTATTTGCAAAGCATTCCATATTTTGGCTGTATTTAAAAAAATGATCAAAGAACATTACCTGTCATCTTAATTTATTATATACCTAAATTATATTTTATCTACTATATTCCTTTGTAATGAAAATATAGAAATTGTGTGTTTATGCTATTCAATAATGAATTCTGTTTACTAATTCTTTTGTTATTTATTTTTATCAGAACCATTAGAATTATTTTACAATATTATTTGCTTTATTCTCACATCTAAACGGGCAGTGAATTGGTATTTTTACAGTTTAATGACATAGTTTAATGACATTTTTAACCGACTTTTAACACTATCCGTAAGATTATAGGTTAACGTCACTGGAAAAAGCTTTTAAACGTGGAGTTAATAATAGAAACGTGCAATAACGTCACATTTCTGTTTTTGTGTGCATTACTACGTAAATGATGACACCATTGTCAATTAGCTACAGTCAGTACAGTTCAGTACAGAGTCAGAACCGCTAATCATCACATGGGTTTTGCACTGCAAAGGGCTGACTACGCACAGGGCCGCGCCGCCCCTGTGTGCGAAGTGTGTGGGGGGCACCACCGCCATTATCAAAATTATTTTTGTTACACACACAACAACATATTTCTTTGTAGTGGAGTATCGATAAGTAAGTAGGTATAATAGGCGCAACAAATACCTCGTAAACAACAAAACATAAAAATGTGTTTATTGTACAAGTGCCCCAAGATAATATTCATGTTTGTGGTTTAATTTTACGCTTTGGGTTTTAGTTTACAATAATTACGAGCTCAGCGTTAAAATTAAAAGAGGCGCCATAAGTTTGCTTGAATGAGTTTATGAATACAACCCAAACGATGCTATGCCTGCTACGCAAGCGGGGTGGGGTCACGGGGATTACCCGACAGCCCGATTTTTACGAACGAGAGAGCTAAAAGAATTGATTGAACAGTCATCCAACCGAAAGTGTGGGCAAGGTGCGCATTATTTTTTCATAATAAAGAAAAGTTCAATAGCAAAAAAAGCACTAAAATACAACGAAATAGTTTGTGTGTTACTGATTGTTTTAACGTGTTTCGACAATGAGTGATAGTAATCAAGATAAAAGAAAGAGATTATCTGGTTACCAGAATTTAATAAGGAAAAGAAAACAAGCACACACAAACAAAACAATACGTTCTTCTTGAACGTGATAAAAATACAACTAAAATAAGTAAATATTTTACGGCTCTACTATCCACTTCGAAAAAATCATTAGACATGTTGTTAAATCTGATTCAAAAAACGCTTTATGTAATTTCCATACAAATAAAATATAACTTTAGTCTGTTTGTGATGTCAAGATAAAAAAAGCAATTTTCTTTGTTAATTCCTATCAATCTTTTTCTTAATCGTCGTAATAGATGTCGTGACTGTTTTATTTTATACAACTAATCGCTGTCGGAAATCATGAGTTTGATTCTCACAAGGTGTTAAAATAAAACTTTGTGTTTGTGTGTATATGATATGTATTTATTTGCAGAAATAAGTATATTAATAGTATTTCAAATTCAAATTTAAAATGCTATAAATCATATTTGCACGTCAGTTGTCTAGTACCCATAATATCAAAACCTGTTTAGTTTGGGACTAAACGGCTGGGTTTGATTGTCGAGAAATATTCATTTATTTATTTATTTAATTTATATTTATTATAAATAATTATTCATAGATAGAGAAATCATCAGAAATCATCAAATTTATTCGTAGATTAGAATGTACGA
Source organism: Hypercompe scribonia (assembly GCA_949316085.1). Lineage (NCBI taxonomy): Eukaryota > Metazoa > Arthropoda > Insecta > Lepidoptera > Erebidae > Hypercompe > Hypercompe scribonia. The sequence continues at coordinate 327,985 of OX438993.1, forward strand.
GCAATATTATATTTTTGTTTGTCTGCCTTTAAGATAATGCTAGCTGAAGTTACGTCCGTGTCTCTGCCTGATACTGTTGATTCACCATTGTCACCGCCAAGACAATTATCATCACTAATACCAACTTTTTCCAAAGATGACCCTGGACTCTGACCTAAAGTTTTAAATGCTACTTTGATCCAGTATCTAACAGAAAATCCGATTAAACAAATTAAACAGTATAATTTACCGTGTGATTCTTCGGGGCGAAAATTTGCCGAGTATTATTATGAAAGGCATTTAGGAAACGGTGAAAGTGTCACAGAGAGTGGCTGTTGTATTCAGTGTCCAAAAATACCGTTTATTGCTTTTGTTGCAAGCTGTTTGAATCAAACCATAAAAATTTTGCGTGGTAGTTAGTGATTGGTAACATCTAGGTTTGTATTGCAGCAGACATGAAAAAAGTTCTGCCCATTTCAACAATTGTAAAAAATGGATAGATTTGTATCAGGCTCTTAAAAATAAAAACACTATTGATAGTGTACAACAAAACCTTTTGGAGGTTGAAAAGCAGAGCTGGTCTAATCAAAAGAATAATATAAGAGGTCCAGTTTTAAAGTACACAAAATATGGCTTTTCGTAGCCAAAGTAACAAAATATACAATCGTAACGATAGTAATTTTTTAAAATGTTTCAATGACTGAACACATAAGACGCGTAAGGAATGATTCGGATTTCAAAAATATGCCGACTTAGCTTGGAGATAAGATCTAAAATGAAATCATTTACATACTCGGTAACCAAATTCAACAATTTATTTTAAATTTATACAAAATGAATAAATATTTTCAATAATACTGAATTGTACTCCTGACGTTTCACACGTAAAGCAAATTAGTATTATAATAAGATTTGTCAATTTTCACACAGAAACTAGAAAGTTGGGAATAAGGGAGCATTTCCTGGTCTTCTGTCTAATTATCGATACAACTGACGCTGGATTAACGTCATTCATAATAGAAAAACTAGGCAAAATTAATTTAAGCACAAAAAACTTAAGGGGACAGGGCTATGACAGTGGATCAAATATGCGCGGTAAAAATGGTCTTCAAAAAAGATTGCTGGATTTAAATCACCGCGTTTTCTATGTACCGTGCCACAGTTTAAATTTGATAGTAAACGATGCTGCCAATCTCAATCATCATACGGCTGGCTTTTTTGACGGATTTTATGACGCTAAATGTCTAGCAGAAAAATATGCTCCTTTTCGTTCATTTGTTCATTAAATATATGGCATATAATATTGACAAATTAAATTTTGTGTGCAAAAGACTGCAGTCCATCGATATTAATATGCAATGATTAAGATGCTTTAACGATATTAAAGAAGTTTTTGATAAAAATAAGAAACAACGCAAATTTCTAAGAAATTGTAAATGATGCCATGAAAATTGCCGAAAAATTAGATGTCGAGGCTGAATTTGAAACTTCCAGATCCAGGCCCCTAAGACGTCGTAAGACTCCAAAAAGTTTTGATTATGAACACGAAGACCAGACTATAAGTGATCCGAAAATAGCTTTGAAAATTAATGTATTTTTTATATTTTGAATCAAGCTTTGTCCTCCGTAGACGAAAGATTTAATTTATTCAATAATCACAATGACGTGTTTAATTTCTTATTTAAACAAAGTGATGACCAAGAACAAAGTCAATTAAGAATTAGCTGTCATCGTTTGCAAGAAAAACTTACAGCAAATGATTCATTGGACATTAACGGGGATGATTTGTGTGAAGAAATTATATCATGTTAATCTTTTTTCAAACAATTAAATAATGATGTGGCGAAAATTCTCGAATTTATTATAAAACTAATAAAAAAATACCTGCGCCCAGCAATGAGCCAGGCAAGTTTAACAAATTTAGCCGCGATATCCATAGAGGAGGACATATTAGACCATATAGACATATACGAAACTATTAAAGATATGGCAAACAAAAAAGCTAAAAGAGTGGAAATAATATAATTTAAATGTTTTTTATATTCTTACACATTTTAGACTCTTGTTGTTTTTTTAACATACCACACGTAATAGTTAAATTAGTATTATAAGAAAAAGTCAGTTCTATTGTTATTAATGTATAATTATAATATATGATTAGATGGAACATCATAAATAAAATATGTAAAAATACAATTCGCGTTTTATTTGTCGTAATAATTGGCAAGCGAAAACGAACTGATTTTACCTATTTAGGAAAATATTATCTAATTATATAAAACTAGAGAACATTTATTTCGGTCAAAATTAATAAATAAGAAATAGAAATAAATTGAAACAATAAGATTCATGACAGAAAAGGCGCTTCATAGGTTATGCACGCAGGCGCTGTGGGGGTTTGGCGCTGCCCTGACTACGCAGGTCAACAACTACTGCAAGGTGAAGGAAACTTGAAACAAACATTATACCAACTCACCTGAACAGCGTGATGTACAGTAGAATCCAGATTATGCGAATCCCGATCACGTCACGGCTCTAGCTGCTGCTTGAAAAATTTTATATCGCGCAACTAGACACGTAACGACAAGTTTAAACGCGCCTCCGAATATTTACTCCCGCTCTTTTTCGTTTCCATAATGGTGTTGCATGATTGTGTTTGTTATTGTTTCATACCCTCTTATAACATTTAACTGTGGTTTAACCGATGGGTTGTCTTTTATTTTTGTTAACATCTTGCGTTGGAAATATGAAATGTCTAAGCGTAAAAGAGTAGTGTTGTCCCTTGGAGACAAAATGAAGATAATCGAAGGTATAAAAAATGCGCCAATATATGGTGTTGGAGATAAAGAAGAGACTGAAATTAAGGATGAATGTCAAGGACCATCCCGCGCAGAAGCTTTTGAAGCTCTAAAAATAGCTTTTAAGTGGCTTGAAAGACAGGAAGAATCGGATTCCTTACAGCTGTTACAACTAAAGCGCATCAGGGACTTGGTTGTAATGAAAAGATGTGATTCATTACGTCAAAGATCAATAACAAGTTATTTTCAACCAAAATCGTAAATAACATTGGTACATATTACAATGTCATTCATTACATTTGGACCACATATGTATACCTAGTCTTGCCATAAATATTGTAATAAAGAAAAAAGAAAATTGTTAACTGCAAATAACATTTATTACTTTTACAGTGTGTCAGTTTAATACATAAATATAAAACAATTAAAAATATAAAAAGCTTATTCGAAGTGGTCTCCATTGGCTGCAATACAGTCCTTTAAACGATGAGGCCAGTTATCAATAGAAGCACGCACTCTTTCCATGGGAAAATTCTTCACTGCCAATCGTATAGATTGTTTTAGGGACTCCAAATTATCATGGCGTTTAGAGCAAGCTGTACTCTCTAAAACTGACCACAAATCATAATCCAGCGGATTAAGATCGGGACTAGACGACGGCCAGTCTTCAGCTCTGATGAAGTCCGAAACGTTCGATTCCAACCAAGACTGCGTGGACCGAGCTTTATGACCCGGCGCCGAGTCTTGCTGGAAGGACCATACTTGGTTATTGAACATGGTGATGTTAAGGGGCTTAACTACCTTCTCAAGAATGGTATCTTGATACACTTGTGCCGATGTTTTGATACCTTTTTCACAAAAATATGGCTCAGTCACTCCTTCATAGCTAACACCCCACCAAACCATCACTGAAGTCGGATAATGTCCACGTTGCACTCTGTCGACTAATTGGGAAGCTTCCTTAGAGCTTTGAGCATAAATACGGTCATTTTGTTTGTTAAAATGTTGCTCAATTGTAAAAATTTTCTCATCCGTAAACAAAATTTTTCTGTGACCTCCCTTTGCGTACCGCTTCAGTAGTTGTTTCGATTTTACCACCCTATTCTTCTTTAAATTATCAGTTAAGAAATGGCCAGTGCGTCTCTTATAGGCTGCAAGTCCTAAGTCATCTTTTAAAATACGCGACATGGTTCTAGGTGCTATCTTCATTTCCCGAGATAAAATCTTTTGCTTTCGGACAGGATTTCTTCGAATTCTTTCCCTTACTGCTTTGACCACCTTTTTCGTACGAACACTACGTGGACGGCCAGATCTTTTTCTGTCACAAACAGAGGAGGTCTCATTGTACCTATTAATAGCCCGGTACACAAACATTTTACTAATACCAAGTGTATGGAGAGTTTTAAAAATTGCATTTGGCTCCATACCTACTTTGTGTAATGCTATCACAGCGATTCGGTTCTCTTTATCACCCCACACCATTTTAATATCGCAAAATATTTTACAATGTATTGGCGCCAAAATGAGAAAACACAATGAACAATCGTATAAAAATGACAGATTCGAAATTCAAATGTAATATTTTTTTATAATTAAGTGTAACAGTATTTATGGCCAGACTAAGTATAACTGATTTTTATATCCTTTTGTCTAATCGACGTAGGTACATATGTCAAACTCATTACATAATTATAACATTTCAATTTCAAATATGTATTGTTTGATTTGATTATGAAATCGATTATCCGGATTTTCAATTATCCGAATTAACACTGGTTTTAATTGATTCGGATAGTCGGGAGTCTTGCGAAGTAGGGGCCTCTGTCCGGCATTAGACTGTTAACGTCTATAGATCATGACGTCATATATGAGAGAAATTTCTTTTTTAAGAGGCTCACGTATAATTGTAGACTATTAGTGGTTTTTGATGACGTGCATGAGCAGATGAGTTTCATAAAAGAGTCTGGTGCTACTCTATTGAAAATAAAATAAATATAGGGTGGGCCACGAGTTAGTTGAAAAATCGTATAAAAACCGTTTGAAATACTACAAAAGTTGTTTATTTACAAAAAATCTAATTAGTTTAAATTATTTTACTCCCTCCTTATTGCGTCAAGTCTATTAAACCTGGAGTAATTTTATTTTCCGTGTTTTTATTAGTTTTCGATTATTAACCTATTAAAAATTTCAAATTAATTTAATTTACAATCAAGTTGTTACAGTTAACAACAAACGGATGTTATAAAAATAAAATGAGGCGCGTAAGTTATATTTAAAAGCCTCGTTTACTCTACGACGATACCTACTTGTACATTGTTCTCTACAACAGTACATATCTACGGTAAGTGTATCTTTTTCACTATTTCCTATTACTTTTAAATAAGATAATTCACCCTTTGGTGTAGGCATGTTACCGTTGAGAACAAAATACCTCTAGTTTTCGTACTTGACTCTTGTAACTGTAAACTTCCATATGTAATTATCATCATAAACAGCCTTCACTAGTCCACTGCATTACATAGGCCCATCCTGAAAAAAGACAATACTACGTAGGCCAGACGATTTGGTATAGAATATGTTTCAAGTTTTGCTTTTCTTAGGAGCCAACTACACAGGACAATACCAACGGGATGAATAGGGTGAGAGGCGACGCTCGCTTTTAATCGATTACAACCTGGATTATACTTTATACTTTCGGACATAAAACCCTCGTATCAATATTTAAATATCACTTTTGATAGAATAACCTGTCCTGTATAGTAATTTGTATATTTAATAGGTCCATTCACCATGAATCTTGGAAGACTTATCATCGCAATCTTCGCGTTAGTGTTGCTCTTTTCAACCAGCGCATATGCCACTGCCAAGGGTGGCAAAAACGCTAACACGAAAAACGCTAGTAAGAATTCTGCCACCGCCAAGACTGCCAACACCAAGACTGCCAACACCAAGGGTGGCCACACCAAGGGTGGCTACACCAAGAATGCCAACACGAAGAACACATTTAAGAATATTGAAAATACCATTAAAGATTCCGAAGGCCCAGAAAAAACTGGTGACCGCTAATGGCAAACTCAAAAGAATACTAACAAATTAAATATTCAAGTTCATCAATACGTCTACATTATTTATCAAAACCATCATATCAAATAACTATCGCCGCAACTGATCTCACTTATTGGTTGTCATAACATCATGTTGTACAGTAGTGCGCGCTAGGGCCTACACCCCAAACTCTTTTTGCACTCAACGCTCTCCTGCGTGCCAACTCTGACTACGATTTGTTTATTTTATATATTTACTTATTAGGCCACAAACCGCTCATAAACTGATCCAACATGTATTTCTATAAACTAAGCATTTTACCACTTAGAGGAAGGCACCACACTTAATTGCAATTACAATTAACGAAAAGAAACAAACCTAATCACTGTTCTCATAATTCGAGACGTCAAGTTAATTTTGATTATATATGCATAAGATTGAAAGGCGGTCAATAATCGGGTTCTTGGGTAGTACGGTTCAAGATTCGTACGACGTTTAGGTCTGCAAAAATATTCACGCCTAATACAAGACCTAGTAATCAATCTGGGAACATCGAGGTCAATCTTGCTGAGTAACTCGGGGCAATTCATGGGCCCAATGTAATTTGTGTAGAAAAACTGTATCCAACATGTACTTGCGACTATCAAATGAAGCTAACCCAAAGTACTCAAGTCTTTTCGTATATGATGTTAGCTTTTTACTCATCTTGTAACTCGATAATTTTAGCTCTCTGCTGGACCACCGCATTCTTAATGTGATCCCTTAGTAAAAGGCCGAGCATAGCCTTCTCCAGAACACCCTGAGTGAATTTGAGTTTGTGGACCAGCCGTACCATTATTGTCCACTTTTCGGCTCGGTAAGTCATAACTGGTCTCGTTTGGCCAGCGTCATATAGTAGACCAAAACCTTCTTGATAAGGGGAGACCTATATCCAGCAATGGATTATAAAAGGCTCTTGATAATGAAGTCATAACGGGTGAGACGCCCTGGATAAAGACAGTCTTTAGGCACTTTGGGATTGATGATGAGAAGAATCAACTTAGCTTCCCAAATTCTGTCTAATCCAACCGAGTTCTGCTAACCACCTCGTCCCCGAAGTTGTGTCTACCAACTGCAATGTCTGCCTGAGGTAAACATATTTTTAAACAACTTGGAGAACGGTATACCACCACTTGTTCCGGAAATACGTGCTCATTGAGCTTGGCCTTGGTTTTATCCAAGTTCATTATCAAAACATCTGTTGTTGGTCCTGTAGCATCTGTACTATGATGACGATGTCGTCTGCAAATCGCAAGTGAAAGATGCATTCACCATTGATGTTGATGCTCTGCCCTTTCCAGTGTAGCGCTTTAAACATGCCCTCCATTGTTTCTTTGAACAATTTTGGGAAAATTACGTCTCCTTGTCTCACTCCTCGATACAACGGTATTAACCAGTTTTCTGATTTTGTACTAGGACGGACATAGTAGCGGCTTTATAGAGACATTTCATCACTTGAACATACCACTGATCTAGTCAAAGTCGAGTCAAATGCTTCTCATAGTCCACATATGCTACACACAGGAAGCTGATTATATTCTTCAGTCTTCTGCATAATTTCCCGAATAGTGCTAATGTAGTCTATGGTGCCATATTCGCTTTAAAATCCAGTTTGTTCCGGTGGTTAGGATTTACCAAGTCTTTGCGCAACATATTTCGTGATGATGCTTGAAAACAGTTTTCAGTAGACGTGTATTTGCCTCCATGATTCCTACTTCCGTATCCATAGGATCCTACTACTAAATCGCTGCAATTCTTAACTCATAGTTTAGCGTTAAAGTCGCCCATAACAACTGTGTAGTTGGTCTTAGTAGTGAAGTGAAGGGCCCTCGATTGACAACTAGTATAGCCGCCATCTCGTCATCTGAATGTGCCGAGGTCGGTGCATAAATTTGCATAACCTTGAGGCTATAACTCTCGGTGAGCTTGACGATGAGGTTTGCTACTTTGACCGGAACACAGGACATTTCCATAACGTTATTAGACTTATTTACCAGAAACCCAACGCCAACTTGAGATTGTTGTTCTCCTCGCGGAAATTGTTGCTAGTCTCCTCACGGTGGTCTGACTCAAGGGTTATAGTGTCCTCCCCCTTTCTTTCGACTTCACATAACCCTAGGGATATGTCACCTAATCTTCCCAAGCTATAATTTGAGTTGCTTCAGGTGCGAGTCAAGCCGTAGTGTGTGCCCATTAAACGTAGCAAGGGTCAGTCGGTCATAGTGGTTTCCGTAACCTGGCAAATTTTCACACCCCCAGCCCGCCACTATCAAAATAACCATCATGACCAGAAATAACTTAATTTGTTTCTGCATAAAGGACTCTTTAGCCATAATCATACTGTGCAGGCAGGTTGGTATTCCCAGGACAAGGCTTGTTATATCGATGACGTCATACCATTTACGTGCCCAAGCGAGGTGTGAAAAACATCTCGCTAGGCCGCCATAATATTGGTCACCATATTGCATCGTCTGCAGATAAGAACGTGTAAAACCCAATTCGCTCCCATTAGTCAGGCAGTTAGCCTGCTTAATACAAAAATTCAAACCACAACAAAAATTACTAATAAAGAGTTTTGGTCGTGACAAACGGTGTTCTAATTGTCAAAAATTGAATAAAGTTACAATTCGTTTATGCAGCACAAGCGCATGCCAGAATACAGTAGAAAAGTAATGAATGCGTTACTGTTGTGTAAGCTATTGTAAGATTATTTTTGTCCAGGTTATTGTGAAGACATTCTAAAATATTAATATATTTTCTAATTCTACTAGACAATTGAATTATATAATTATCGTATATTAAACGTTCATCCAATCTAACTCCTAGATACCGAGCAGAGTACGTTCTATGGTATTGCAGCTACAGCTAGGTCGATCAATAGGAGTACAGGAATGAATTCTCAGCGTATGTCCTATTGAAGTATTGATGAAGCATCTTGTGGAAAATGATGAATTTTGTCTTTTTTAAGTTGAAGATAAGGAGATTTTGGTCGAACCGTTGTGCAATAAGATTTCAGCAGATGCTATTGTTCTTGATCACGATATTATCAAAGATTATCAAGGTATCATCTGCGTAACACAAGACTTCCGCGTTTGTCATAGATACAGTAGCGCTCAAAAGTATTTTGACAACACAATTTTATTCCATATCACAAAAAATGATAACAAAATTGTTTCCAATCAAAGATTTGAAGTAATGATACATTTCACAAATTAAGACACTTAAATGTAATGTATTTCTACACAAAAAGAAAACATAAAGAAAAATTATTTACGACACGGCTCAAAAGTATTTTGACAAGGAAAGTTTTTAATTTCAAAAAATATAAAAAAAAATATTTTTGATATTAACTATTAGAATTTTGTTGCATATCCATTAGCCTTCAAGACCGCTTCACAACGCTCCGGCATCGAGACAACTAGTTTCTGCAAACGATCAATGGGTATTCGTTACTTAGTGCTTCATATAAAGCATCTTTATTTGAATAGTTTCGACATGTTACGCGGCGATTCAGTTCTTCCCAAAGATGCTCTATCGGGTTTAAATCGGCACTTTGACTTGGCCAGTCGAGAATTTTGATTTTAGCGAGTTTTATGAAGTCGTTGACATGTTTCGATTTGTGCTTTGGGTCATTGTCTTGTTGAAAATACCAACCAGGTGCCATATTAGCTTTAGCATAGGGTAGCATTTGTTGCTTTAATATATCTGCGTACATAAAGCGATCCATAGTACCTTTTATGCTAGCTAAAGGTCCGACTCCGCGGCGAGAAAAGTATCTCCACACCATAATATTGCCACCTCCATGCTTTACTGTGGGTATTTGGTATCGAACATCAAATCTTTTGTTCACAGGACGTCGCACGTACCGTATACCATCAGATGACATTAAATTAAATTTGCTTTCGTCACTCCACAACACCTTGGACCATTCTGAACTCGTCCATAATCTGAACCGTTTCGCAAACGTAAGGCGCAGCTTCCTATTCCTTGCAGAAGTTAGAGGTTTCTTAGTTGGACGTCGTCCATGTAATCCGAAGTCCTTTAATCTGCGTTTTACAGTTGAAACGTGTAAATTCACGTCGTAATTTTCCTGTAATTCGTTTTTATTTGCACAGTCGTTTATCGGACATCACTAGTCGATAACCTTTTTATCAAATGGTCTTCCTTAGCGTATGTTTTTTTCAGACAGCCACTTCGAGGCTTATTTTCAATAGTTTGACGTTTATTATAAGCTTTGTTCCACGAACTAACAAGTTGTCGTGACACTTTAAAACTTCGAACAACTTCTGCTTTCGTCATTCTACTTTGTAGGGCAGTTATCACGGCATTTTTAATATCATTTGAATATTCTTTAGTCTTAGGCATGTTGATAAATGCGGAGTAATTATACCTTATAGACAAAAATATATGCAATTTGAGTAGAACCGCTGCCAGCAAGGAACTGAATGGTTGTCAAAATACTTTTGAGCACATATATACTCGTAGACGTGTATTGTTTTTAACAAAGAAAGAATGTTTTCTCTGTTGTAACAAGTTCCAACTTGTAACTCACAGAGGATGAAATACATCATAAATAATAATATAAAAAATACTAAAATTATTTTGAAGTACTCAGTAAAAAGATAACTGCAAAAGTAGTCTTGTCAAAATACTTTATGTATATTGAGAATATAATTTATATACATTCTAAACAATATGGGGCCTAGAACACTCTTCTGGGATACACCAACCTCGATACAGCACTGGTCATTAATTGTGGATCTCACTCGAATACACTGATGACGATTTGTCAAATAATTACGTCACCAGTTCAGCACAATAACTCGAATGTTGCAAGTTTGTTTGACATGTTACAGATCTGCTAAATTGAAGTTTTTTGTGATTGCCAGACTCAATTATCATTGAGTGCCTATTCAATAGTTGTAACTTTGGATTGGTTTTGAGGCATTTTTGTGGGTTTTATGTGTACTTTGGCAAACGACGTTTTTGACTTAATTTTTACTTTCAAGATGAAGTTTTTCTTGTGTTCTCATGCATCTCATTAGTCCTGCCGTTATCTAGGGCTTTAAGGAGCTCTGGAAGCGACTAATAGTGGTGGTGGTGGTGGTGGTGGTCCTAGTGTTTTATGGTTGTTTTGGATGAATCCTTGGTTAAACTTAAACGCTAAGCTACATTCAAATATTCATAATCAAAAAATTATGAATAAAAAACTGCAAATTTATTGCTTTTCCTAAAGATCTAGTAAGCTATTAATGATTTCAAGCGATCAATCATGTATCAAGCTTTTTTAACATACTTATAAAGCGTGCCCGCGATCTTCACCTAGTCGACGGATTGTCGACGGATTAATAATAATAATAATAATCGTTTATTAGCAAGAAACATTTCATTACTTACATATCACCAAGGTTTGGATACAAATATAAACATTTTGTGTTTGAGTTGATATGGCAAACGTTGTCAGCCGTACTAGTATGCACTGTGTGACGGCTTGCAGCGCCTTCCTTACATTGCAAGTGATTTAGACTATTTATGTTTTAAATAAAGCTATAAAAACGCAGTGATTGTAAGATCCACCAATAATAAATCCAAAGAAACCAAAACAAAATTAAATAAGTAAAATAAACAAAAGAAAATTAAAATTAAACTATCATGCATGGGTGTGTGTGTTTGTGTATATACTTGCGTGCGCGCGCGTCTGTGTATATGCGTGCGTGTATTAGTATGCGTGTATGTGAGTGTATGCGAGCACGTGTCTGTGTTTGTATATGTGTTTGCGAGCGCTTATTGCAGATGGTTTTATGCCATTATCTCACTAAGTTTTCAATTGACGAGTATGATCGATCCCTAAGCCACTGTTTTAATCTATTCTTAGTTTGTATACCGTTTAAATTTAAAATATCTAAATTATCGTTTACCCTATTATAAATACGGGTGCTAATAACAAAATATTGACGAGCTGCCAGTGCCGTCCTATGAGGCTCAGTGGAGCAGATACGTGCATTTCTACGACGAGTAGAAGGTGGATTGCGTGATACAGATGTGTGTCTTCGGAGTACGACTCGTAGAATAAACAATTGCCTCACTGTCAGTATTGAGCATTCCTTGTACAGTTCATCGGTGCTATACCATCGAGGTTTATTCAGCATGACCTTTATAATTGCTCTCTGAGCACGCTCCAGTCTCAGCATGTAAGTTGGTCCAATTCCTCCCCAGGCCACAATACAATAGGATATAACTGATTGTACAAGGGCGTAGTATACGGTTGTTAGAGTGTCACGATCAGCACTATGCTTTAGCTTTTTAAATATCGGCATGAGTTTTCTAATTCGGGCAATAGTATTGTCAATATGTGTTTGCCAATTTAACGTACTATCAAGCACTACACCCAGGTATTTGATTTCGTTCGCTTGTGCAATTCTTTTGCAGGTACATGTGAGAGATTGTGAATCACAGGTATGTGCCGTTATATTAAAGGAGTTGGGGGGCGGAAGAGTATTCCGTCGCAGACAGAATAGTAAATACCTAGTTTTTTCTACATTAATAGTAAGTAAGTTGGAGTTTAAATAAACAATAACTTCTCGCAGCGCTGCTTCCGCATTAGAACGAGCCATATCCCAGCCCTCCCCACTCACAACCAACACCGTGTCATCTGCATATGATATTATTTTACAGTTCGGCAGTGATGCAGTGCACAGGTCGTTGACGTATATGAGGAAAAGTGTGGGACCTAGCACACTGCCCTGAGGGACTCCAAAACTGGGACTAGCAGGATCACTCAGATAACTGCCAATTTTAACGTATTGGGTTCGGTTCGTTAAATAACTTTTAAACATGTCCAGCACGACTCCCCTCACACCCAAACGTTCCATCTTAGAAAGTAGTAGAGGAACAGAGACAGTGTCAAATGCCTTAGAAAGATCCAGAAATATTCCAATCACCTTGGATCCACTGTCAAGTTTCTTCACCAGTGACTCAGCAAGATCAACCACAGCATCTTCAGTAGACTTACCCCGTCTGAAACCATATTGAGTCTTCGCGAGAAGATCATTTGTCTCAAGGTAGTTAACGAGTCTTCTATTTAAGACTTTTTCCAGAATCTTAGAAATCGCAGTAAGAACCGAAATAGGCCTGTAGTTAGTGACACCGTCTCTGTCTCCACCCTTGTGGATTGGACTTATTAACGCTCTCTTGAGGATCTCAGGAAAGGTACCGGTTCTTAAGCAGAGATTGCACACATGAGTAATGTGGGGGACTAGTAGGTGCCTTGCAGCCTTTATAGCTGCGGACGGAATTGTATTAATACCCCACAGCTGCATTACCACGCAAACCCATGATCAAACCATCAATCTCAGACTCATCTGTCTCGAGAAGTCCCATTGAATTGCCCAAAGTGTTACGATTAGGGTTGGTACGAATCATATTTGGATGCATAGGTAAGTATGTCTTTTGAATTTTTTGAGCCAGATTGGCACCAATTCCAGAGAAGAAATTATTAACTAAATTAAGGGAATATTGTGGATTTTGGGTTGTGTTCAATAATTCGAGTGGGGGTTTAGTAACGTTCTTCATATTAGTGATTCTTTTTACTGTTTGCCACATTCTTTTAGAATCATTTTTATTCTTCAGTAGCTCATTCTTTTCATAGGCCGTTTTAAGCCTTTTCAGCAAATTGTTACAGAAGTTACGATATCTACAGTAGGTCAACTGCAAGATCGCGTTATTGGAGGCCTTTCTTGCATTTCTATGAAGTAAATCTCGATGTCTAATGCATCTAAGCAGACCAGGAGTAATCCAGGGTTTGAGGCAGATTTTGCGGTTTGGCATCTTAATAACGTTTGAGTGCCTATTAATCGCTCTCGATATCAAATTGGTTAATTCTTCAGTGGCATCATTTGCATCACTCGTAGCATAGATCGAGGAGAAATTTGTATTTGAAATTGTATCCAGAAACCCGGCATAATCTATTTTATTACAAGTAAATTTCTCATGGTGTTGTTGTATTTCTGAGTACATACAGAAGACCACAGGAGCATGGTCTGTAACAAAGGAATCAAGAACTATAGTAGTAGATTTATTACTGGTTCTAACCATGACGTGGTCAATGCAACTGTCTTTTCGAGTGGGAAACAGATGTCCTGGTAGAAGACCATGTGAAGCCATGAGATTCAGATACCTGTCTGATAGAACTTTATTCTTCTTAGGCGTAATATTAATATTTAAGTCACCAATTACTGCAAAAGTTTTGATCATAGAACAATTTGTGAGAACTTGATCAATACTGTCCAAAAATCTATCAATGGTAGGGTATGATGGAGAACGGTATACTGCAGCAATTGCCAATTCTTCCCCGAATTTCATTAAAAGGCAATTTGCATCTTGAACCGGGGGTTCAGTTACAGAGTGCTGAATAGAAGATTGTATATACACAGCGACACCGTCATTTTGGTTATGATAAAAAGAAGAGTACGATATGTATCCCTCAATTTCTGGGAGCGTAATGACTCTACTAAGCCAGCACTCCGTAAGAACTATAATGTGAAATTGCAAGTTTGTGCGAGACAACAGCACACCAAGACCGTCAAAATTACAATTAACACTCCGGATATTCAGATGCAAGAGTGAAATACCGTTATGAATTTGACCAATATGTAAATAAATATTTTCAGGACGGCATATGTGTGCGTCAGATATCGACATATTGTCAATATCGGAAGATATGTTAATTATCGATGACATTATTAAGTATGAATGTTATAAATGAGTACCGAAAATCCGAGTACAATGATTTATCGCTTTTATTATATTTAATTCGTGGTTGTGGTAGCAAACTTTAGAAAAATGCACTGAAAAACAGTTATTATGAGTGACAATTTTAAATAAACGGAATTTATGAAGAAAATGAATCAATGTAATACTGCAACAATTAAACGCTGTTTGTAGCCCAATAATAGCTTCAATCGAGCATAAAATTTTCCTCGTCATTGATTTTAGTGAGTATCTGTAAATATTGTATGAAAAGGTTGAGTTCATGGAGTTTGTTGTTTGATATATAAGGTAGCATTGTGCATGTACAATCAAGAGCGTATTAGGATCTGCTGTGTGTATATTTGTACATAGTATATTGATTAATCGGTTAAAACATACAATAACTAAAGAAATATTAATAATTGGTATCATACTATAATTTTGAAAATGATAGCGGCATTGTAGAGGAAACCCTAGTCAATTCGAGGCTTTTTCCTTTATTTTTTCTAGATCCTTTTCCGATTCAATACGTACGTGTGGGGCTCCAGCTTGCTTTCGCATGAAGATCTTGCCATTCGTAACCCAACAAAAATTATACTCGTTAAGTTTAGCGTGTTCTCTTGCTTGAAAATATAATCTCCTAGTCCGTGCTGTTAAGTTTTCCGTAATATATATCGGTCTCGATGAGCCTGGGAGCCTTATAAGTGTAGTGTTAAATTTCTCGTTATTCTCTCGGTTAAACTTTTTGTATAGTGATAAAAATGATTCTTTAGTGATTGCAGACGTAAGGTCCACAATAATAGGTTTATTTTCATCCTTCCTAGTATGTACTCTATATATATCCTTAATGTTTGTGTCCTGTATTTTTATATTAAGTGCTTGTCCAATATTTCCAATTAGCTGCAAAAGATCTTTTTTAGTTTCCCCTTTCTTCGCCGGTATATTCTTGATCTCTAAGCTCGATAATTTGTGTATTTTTTCTAAACTGTCAATTCTACTTTCAAGAACCTGAATTTGAGCCAAAAATTCTTTCCTTTCCATTTCTATGTTGGATAATTTTTTCTCCATGTTATCATACTGTTGGGATATGAATTCCATGGAAGTTTTAATTTCACTGTTCTGGGTTTTTATGTCTTGTATTGAGTTAAGTAAAGTATTATATTTATCATTTTGTTCCCTTTTAAATGCATCCATGCTCGCCTTCATCTCACTCATAAAGATTGACAGCTCATCATCATGTTGGCGCTTACGGTTTCGCGTGCGATTAATTACTTGTCTGGATTCTTCATTTTCAACGTCAGTCGCAGCTCCAGAACTTAAGTTCGTGTCAGATGTTTGAATTCTTTGAGATATTTTTTGAGGAGGCGATCTTTTAAGAGGCATTTTTTCCTTTTCTTTTCCCTTTCTTTTTTTTTTTTTTGTAATATAATGTAATTAGGTTTACTCACGTTTCCTATAATTTCGGACGAATGGTAGAATTATTCCATTTTTATGGCAACACTGTTATGTCATATGTCAGATAGGACGACAGATGACAGCAGTCAGACACAGTGATAACTGTCAATCCGTCGCAATGTGACGCGACGCGACGTAGCCCAGCGAATAACTCCCTTTCAACTGTTGCTATCTCTCTCACACAGTCAATATACGTTTCCTTCACGCTATGTGCGCCTAGTACTTCACTTGAATATTTTGATTTTTAAAACACTTGTAAATTTATAAATTTAAATTAAATTAAACGTATACACGTCTTACTGCTTTACTGGTCCAGAACGGAAGGGGATTGGATTATAGATGGCCTATCCACGCTCCTTCTTCCAGTATGTGGTCGCCACTCCAGAAATTTTGACCCTATTAGCTGTCCCAGTTATGGATTAAAGTTAATAGGATTTTACCATAAAGAAAAAATAAAAATCATATTAGCATTAATAATCTTTAGTAGGTATTTAAAATTTTATATTTCCTGTAGATTTTAAGTAGGCATTAAACTTCTAATTTAAACTACATAAAGAGCAATTAGAGCCTTTTTGAACTATTTTCTATAAAATAACATTCAACATTTTCAATATCGACACTATCGTAACTATACTAACGACTAGTTTATCGCTTCATTTAAATAAACTTAACATTTTCCATGAATATATATTCATATTTACTACAAAGTAATCAATTAAGACTCCGATATCGAACTAATACGTAAACAGGTACGCTAAACTAATTTAGGTACTTGCAAGCACCCTAATATTCATAATAAAATCATAACAATTTTTGTTATTCCAACCGAAATATAAATGTTTCATCATCATGTAAACAAAAACCTGCGTATTCCATGAGTTAGTCAAGCAGAGGAAACCGGTCGAAATTACATCTAAATGAAAAGAATTTAAAACCTATTATTAATCACGATTATGGCGTCTACATAATTAGATAATAGGTACGCTGTGCTTACGCTCAGACATTTTTCTCTTATACATTACAATAGGATCACTCTGCAGCGACAGACGCGCTTCAAGCTCTGCTGGTGCCAACGGATGTCCCCTGAATTCATCTTCAATTTGCTGTAATGTCTTGCCTTTTGTTTCTGGTAACAATATCCAGATGATAGTCATGCAATAAGTAATAATACCTCCATACAACATATATACGCCATGCATTCCAATGCTTTCTACGGATGCAGTAAATGTCTTCAAGACCAAGAAATATGTAGCTGAAAATGAACCCAAACTAATTGTGCCACCAATACTTCGGTATTCTAAAGGAAAAACTTCTCCACCAATAACGTTTGGTAGTGGTAACATTCCAGTTGCCACTGCAAAGAATTTTAAATTAATCAACAGAGCTGGTACCCACAAGGAATCATATGGTAGACTTCCTTTTTGTTTGAAGTACACATAAGCAGCTAAAGAAAATTGCATGAAAATTGAGAGACCTCCAGTAGCAAACATCATGGTACGTCTTTTAAATTTATTTATTGCAAGAACTGCTAAAGTATTTGATATTAGACGTTGTGCTCCCAAAAAAATCATCCAAAAATGAGCGTTAACTTCCGGTCCCATAACAGCTTCAATGATGAAAGTTGAATACGATGACATAGTAGTACCTCCGGCAAAATTTACTAACACATGAGCGTGTAGCATGAGAATGATTGGTTTGTAGAATTCTTTTTTTTGGATTGTTGACATTACTTCACGCAATCGATTCCGTTTTCTATTATAATTTTGTGAAATTTTGGCCTTTTCAAACAGTATTCGTCCAGTTATCATTTCTTCTAACTCATCATCTTCATCATTACCTCTGAGCCAATGAAAAACTTGTCTACATTCTTTATGTCTACCTTTGGTGACAAGAAAACTTGGAGATTCAG
This sequence comes from Hypercompe scribonia, assembly GCA_949316085.1. Lineage (NCBI taxonomy): Eukaryota > Metazoa > Arthropoda > Insecta > Lepidoptera > Erebidae > Hypercompe > Hypercompe scribonia. Next base: position 345,958 of record OX438993.1, read on the forward strand.
GAGAATATATGGTCATAACAAGGCTTGTAAAAGGAAAGAAAGCACAGATCAGAGCAGTCTGTTGCCAACTGAGGAACGAGCCCACGAGATGCACGAAAAATATTCCAAACGATTGGGACAATGAAACTGTAGTAAGAAAAGCTCCTCTATTCTTTGGGCTCGCATATTCTCCAATAAGCACTGACCGTAAGGGTGAGAGCATCCCGATTGAAAGTCCTTGGAGTATTCTTGCCGTCAACATAACCTGTAAAGTGTAAACTAATAAATTTTATTGGAATTACGTAATAGAAATCAGTCAGGTTAATGGTATAGATCGGTTGCAGTGACGAAAAATCTGCATTATCAGTACTCTCGAAGCTACGGAGCCCCTTGAGCCTCTGCAATAGCGAGGGGACCTCACTTATGGCAATCCTGTATTGCCTTTATCATGCAGAGTGTTTTGATGAACTCTAGCAACTGTTTCCACTTTCTCCCTTACTCTATACAACAATAAGTGCTGGCCTAGAAAATCATCGTTTTAGAATAGCAGGCACATGCTCTCGAACTGCATGGTTCGGTTCTTCCTTCTTGAGCCAATCAGTCAAAACCTGGAACACACTGCCTGTTCACGTGTTTGCCTCCCACTATAATCCCGGGTCCTTTAAGCAGGACGTGATAAAGTATGTCATTGGGTGTGCATACCCGCCATAATGTGGGTGACCGTGCTGTATTGTCAGCAGTCACAATGAGTATGGTGACCATCACTCTTAGGTTCGACTCATGTTTTCCATCAGGCAGGGTAAAGTCATTTTGGCAGAATTAACATTAAAAAAAAAAATTGAGTATTTAAGTGCCACATATATTAGGAGTCTGATGAACCTTTGTGGCAGATATATTCATTGTAATGTCAGTTACTGGAGTAATTAAAATACATTAAGTAATAACTTAAATTAATCAATCTATTATATTTACCTCAAAATTTGTCGCCATCGTAATGACAAACCAACCAATAAGGTTTGGAACGGTAGCAGAGAAATGGGCAACCTTCCTGCCATATCTCTCCATAATGGGTGGTGTGATGAAACTGCCGATTAACTGAGTAATCCCAAGGATAGAGGCTGTAATAATTTTTATTTTTGACTTTACAAACATACACGAAATTGACACAAAGAACACCCTGACTCTATACTCGGAACAACAATTTGTCGATTACACAAAGTGTTGTACCATATGGAGGTCGGATCCACCGTTATGGTGTAGTAGGAAGCGCGGAGTGTACCATTTAATTTCACTACACCATCGGTGTAAGTATGTGTACCTTAACTTGGATTCTGTTATTAGGTAAAATATCTAGAAATATTAATAAAGGATAATGTACTTTAAAATGTTAAATTCAATATCAATTAACAAGTAAATGTGATTTAGAAACAGGTCAAAACCTGTGTTCGAAAATTATATGAAAGTGTAGGTGTATCAAAAGATTTAATTTATTTTATTTTGGAACCGTACTGCAGCAGTGGCACCAATACAGCGTTGTCACCCAATTTCTAAGTACCCACTAAAGTTATTTACTTTACACTTTAAAAGTTAAATTTTGGTTTACAAGACTGTACGTTTATGTTTAACTACCAAAACTTGACTGCAAAAATATTCTTTTTAACTGATTTAAAAAAAAGAGAAGGTCTCTAATTTGGGTGCTTAATTTTCATTCGTCATCACTTTTATTTATTCTCTTGCATTCTTGTACTCGCTCCTAATTTTTATTTGTAAAAAATGCCTACGTCGTATACCTTACCTATCCAAGAGGCAGATACAAGATCGAGCGTAAATTGTGAGCCGGGCATGTTCAGTTGTGGTAACAGAATAGCTGTGTAGCCGATGACACTGCCATGGCCCGCAATATTGCTCCCCACAGATGCTGTCACGAAACACTGGAATACAGCATTATGAAAATGGGTAACGTATTACGATCATTTGTGGTAAAAACAAGACCATAACAGAGGTGAAGACGGCCGGCAATCATAAAGGAGAAACCACTTGTTTTTGTATCAGAGAACAGTGTTACTGCGCTTTTTCTAAAATCCGTGCTCACATTTACTTGGAATGAGGGTGAGTTGTCACATCAGTGACCATTGAGATTCAGTTGGTTGCCATAAAACTCGGGAGAATTCTATGATTTTAGAGACCACTAATAGTTATCAAATGTACAGATTATTTTTAAAAATAATGTACTCACTTGTTTCAAAAAAGGTGTAATCCAAGTTTTTCTATTTCTATCCATCGTTATTAATCTAATTTTATTATTTTAATGTCACAATTACTGCATTCGCATGTATTATATCGAACTACTCTACGACACGGAGAAGTAGTATGTGTTTAACTAGTATCAATGAACTTATTACACGTGTAACTAATATGATTTTTAATAAAATGGCAATAACAAACACGAGGGTAATAAAATATTATCAAATTTTATTGATCAGATAATGTCTAATTTATTTACAATCTTGTGAAAAATGACGTTCAGTACAATCTGGATCGGTTTACACTGACAATAAAAAAAACCGGCTGAGTGCACGTGCGCGTCAGATCATAAAGCGATCTGGTGCAGGTTCCGTAGCTATAAAAAAATATAGTATATGTAGAATTTACTCATTCTTTTCTAGAACGGGTCAAATGTGAAGAATGGTTTCTATCTTTGAGATAAAAGTAAGAGCGCCCTGGTTTTTTTGAAGATTGTAAGTAGCTAAGTCACACTGCTTTCAGCACGAATTCGCCGGCTCAACCGGAGGAGTACTACTCTCTAACAGAAAATCAACCTAAAGCAACAGCATCCGTGCTGTCACATTTCCTTGGTGACTATGAGACCGGTGGTCTATTGATGAAGGGTTGACAGTCGTCGTGGTAAGTGGGTGTACTTTACATTACCACGATTGCTGCTATAAATTCTACGTCTCCAAGCGGGCGTGAAAAACCATCTTACTAGGCCGCCATAGTGTGGGTCACCATACTACATTGTCTGCATTCGCAATGAGTATGGTGACCATAACTCTTAAATTCTGTTCATGCTTTCCTTCAGGCAGAGTAGAATTACTTTGGTAGGCTTAAAATTGTGGATTGTGGCGGTCCAGAAATACCGTAGGCGACAATTTTTTAAAGCTTTGAAAGTCGTGTCAGTCCGAAAATAACACAGATGAAGAACGATGACGACGAACGACGATTATATGTGGTAAATAGTTTCTTGAAAAATGCACAATGGTAGAGCGCCAATTTATCTAAATGATGTGGATGGAAGTTTTGCTGCGTGGAACGATGACAGGAAACTGTGCATATTAATCTGAATACATTATCGGTATAGCAATAAAAACTGTTAATTGGTGGCGTATCATCGATATGTGGAATAATCACGGCATACGGCAATTCATATGATTTCTTAGAAAGCATGATATCTACAGAAATAAAGCTTCTGAAATAATGTTGTATGTTAGTAACTGATTGTAAGTATTCACCGTACCCAAGGTCCAGTCTAACCACTCGAGTCTTCTTTTGGTCCCGATGGCCTGTGCCCCCTGGTGACTGGAATACAGTACAATAGTGCTACAGTATGAGAAGATCATCAGCTAAGCGACGGACATTATATTGTCGATTATCTTCTGAATCTACTCTACTCTCTGAAAAACTTTCATTTTTTAGTCCAACCGTCTCCACCGATTCATTTACCAAGGAGCTTCTGAACTCGTTTACCAAGGAACTTTGACTGTATAATACATATTACATAAAGATAGATAAATTGCTCGCGTCATTGAGGAGGATCATATTCATAAATGATATTAACTAACGTAATTCGGCAGATGTAGTTTATTATTTCAAGCACCTTTATCGTAGATGTAAGTTTAATAAGAGGTATTTTCATTTTTAAATTGCATGTGCTTGTGAACGTCTTTGAACCTCTTTCTAATCAATATATCGATTTTAATAATTATTTTTCTGTTTGTTTAACTGGTCTCTAAATAGTTTACTTTTATAATTGTATACTAGTGATAGCACTTCCATCACGTTACATGAATCTTATTTTATTTTCTAAGATATTTTTCATGTAAACGTGTTCAAGAAGTAATAATTTCTTATTTTTTTATGTAAGATTTTTTCTTTGTTTTTAAAGATTATTATTTCTTTGATTTTTAGAAATGTTGGTGGTTGTTTCTTTACTTCGAAATCTTTGTCTACTAGGATCGTGTAATGAAGATTTTTAAATGAAATTTTTATTTTTTGTAAAGAAAAATATTAGGGTACGAAAATATTTATTTACAGTAACAGAAGAGGGCTCTTGCTAAATACTCGTAAATGAATAATATAAGTACATCGTGCTATCTTACTTTATCCAGATCCAATAACATATTAATCCTTATATAGTAGTACAACATTTATGTAATAAATATCTACATGAAATATCAACGACAAAAGGTTTTTATCACATTATGGAATTAGGAAAACTGGATTACGATAAATTGATACGAAATCAAAGAGCCAAGCCATATACTACACGAGCTGGCTGACAAGTTGAGCTCATTACAAGGTGTGGCTACAATGTACCTAATCTCCGTTTAGAGTGAGTTTCTCGTGTTAGTTTGTCTTAAGTATTTACAAGTATTTATATTTAATTGTTTTGAGGATTTTATTATTAACGGTGAATTTCATATACAAATTAAACACACTTCAATGCCATCTAGCGGAGACACTGAACTACGGAGTAACTAATAATCCTACATCGCGCATTAAAAGGTTTAACGGCATATTTACAACTTTCCAGCATTAATCGTTGGGCCCTTTACCGCTAGCTACCATCACCTTCTCAACACCAATAGATATTAGCCTCCCTCGGTTGTATTTTAAGGACAAGAAAGGTAAGAACAAACATTAAATATTAATGCTTATAATATATTTTTGATTAATAGATTTATATTTTTATTCGATGTATTATATCACATTTTATTATTATTAACATAATATATAATTATTAATCAAAAGAATAGAGATTATACACATTCTATATACACAAACATGTATGTTTTAATTACGTCCTATAGAGAAATGTATTCTAGACTATAATCACATTTTTAATTATATTTTACACTAAAATATGTATTTATAAATCACAAGTTAAATGAAAACGTACTTAAATATTCACTGGTGGGTATTTTAAAATACATAGATACTTGAAAAAGTATTAGGTATGCCTAGTAATTTTACATTTTTCAAACTGAATTTGAATACTTAAAGGTACCATGGACGTGGTATAGTAGGTTAAAACCTTAAAAAAGGGGCTTATGTCCAGCAGTGGACTGTTAAAAGTTATTGATTGGATTATGTGATGGACGCTTATGTCTGAAGCACTCACTCCAAAGTGGTATAGTCAAATAGTAAAAAAAAATTAAGAAGGTACAATTTTTGACATTAAGCAGGTGTGAAAAGTTTTATTTTTATCTATAAAATATTACTTAGTTCTTACTTAAATGTTTAAACTGACTCGTGAAATATTCAGTAAACGAAAATTTACAAAATCAACAGCATCTTTCTCTTAAAGTAATAATTACTACTAATATGCATACTACTAAATATCGTATATGTAAAGAATTAACGAGTACTTCAGACACGTTCAGAATAGTTTTAATAAATTTTAAAATGTACATGGACAGCAGCAATGTTCAATTTAATAACTTTTGTCATTAAATTTACAAGAAAACGAAGCATTGCTTTACGTACCATATATCATATAATCACTCAAGATAGTCCAGATATTATTACACCTTGAGATATTTACGGCTCCAACAAATATTTATCAGTATTTATATTTGGAATACTGAGATTTGGATTAAAGCCAAACTTTTTAAAAGATCAGACCACATCATCTAAGAATTATACATGAATAGACTTAACACTCCATTCTGACACTCTCCTCTTGTACTGTATAACCGGATCTTCTTGTAGTGACTTCAGTTCCTCCATTTCTTCAGGAGACAGTGGTTGACCTCTGAACTCATCTTCGATCTCTTGTAATGTCTTACCCTTTGTCTCTGGTAGCAGCCACCAGATCACGATCAAACAGTATGTTAGTACTCCGCCGTACACCAGGTACAAACCGTACATGCCGACGCTGTTTAATAAACTGGTAAACGTTTTCAGAACTAAAAAGAATGTTCCCGAGAACGACGCCAAGCTGATTGTTCCACCGATACTTCGATATTCTAAAGGAAAAACTTCGCCTCCGATAACATTAGGCAATGGCAGCATACCTACAGCCACGGCAAAAATCTTTAAATTTATTAGTAGTACGGGTATCCAGAATGCATCATACGCTAGACTACCTTGCTCTTTAAAGTATAAGTAACCAGCAAGGGCAAATTGAGAAAATATCGAGATGGCTCCAATAGAGAACATCATTGTTCGCCTTTTAAATCTATTTATGGCAAAAACTGCTGCAGCATTGAACACCAGCCTCTGTCCGTCTAGGAATATCATCCAAAAGTACTTATTCGCTTCTGGTCCCATAACTGATTCAAGGATAACGGTGGAGTATGCTGTCATAGTAGTCCCACCAGAAAAGTTTACCAAAACATGAGCATGCATCATCAGTATTATGGGTTTATAAAATTCTGGTTTTCGAATAATTACCACCAAATTCTGGAATCCATTAATCTTGCGTTCAGCTTTTTCTGTTATTTTTGCTCTTTCAAATGATATCCTCGCTTCTATCATTTCCTCGAGTTCCTTATCTTCTCCATTTCCTCTGAGCCAGTGAAACACTTTTCTACAGTCATCATGTTTTCCTTTAGTAACTAGCCAGCTAGGGGATTCTGGTGAATAAATGGTCATAATAAGACTGATAAAAGGAAAGATCACGCAGATCAAAGCTGTTGTTTGCCAACTGAGAAGAGATCCTATGAGATGAACGAAGAATATGCCAAAAGATTGTGTTAATGAAACAGTTGTTAAAAATGCACCACGGTTCTTGGGACTAGTATATTCGCCAATTAAAACGGACCGTAGAGGAGACAGTAGACCTATTGATAAGCCTTGGAGAACTCTTGCAGCAAAAAGCATCTGAAAAAATATAAAAAATATATAAAAATTGCTATCATTTATTATTGTTGGAATAAGGATGTATGCAAATTCAAATGTATGCGAATGCAAAAGGTCAAAAGCATTATGATTTTAGCAGCTCAGTATTTACCTCGAAATTGAATGCTAACATTATGACGAACCAACTCAGCAAATTAGGTACGATAACAGCAAAGTGGGCAATTTTCCTTCCATATCGTTCCATGATAGGTGGCGTGACGAAGCTGCCTAACAGTTGTGTTATTCCCATAATGGATGCTGAAATTAATATAAATAGTAATTTAAAAATTAAGAAAATTAGTAGATAATTTACTAAATAAAAACTTCTACAACTATCAAAAACTCAGTTACTGAAGTTATTCGAATTAAATCTAATATTATAAATGCGAAAATGGAAAAAGTATACTGAGAACCCACACTTTACTTAATTTATATCAAGAAAACAAAATAAAAAAAAGCCTCTTTAATAACTACTTTATTTAAACCATGTAATAAAGTAAATCCTGTTTTGTTACCTTAACCTTACCTTTCAGTTTTGCTTGCTATCACATGTTTTAAAGAAAAGTATAGTTCAATGCAAACTTTATAGTTTATGGTTCTGAATATCGTACAGTTCGATGCGTAGAATGTAATATACTAGCGAAACACAAAGGAACGTGGAGACAGGGCAACATACGCGGTGTACGAAGTGGCCACAATTACTGTTAAAAAAAATATTAAATAAAAAAAAATATTTTCCTCAACGATGATCCTAAAAGCTTTTACCTTATTTAATATTGGGTTAGAATGATAAGCCTACCTATTCATATTTTTATGACTTGGTTTAACTAGAAAATTAGTTATTTTATTAATATATAGTGTGAGATCTAGGGCCTCCATCTATGTATATTTTATTTTCATGCGACAATAAAAATATTTTATTTTTAAATATTTTTATATCGATTTGTGTGTTCGCAGTTGATTTTCCAGCAGCCATTACGAGTAGCTTTGCATCGAACTATATAGATACATAGATTGATATTGTAATAACTTTTTTGACAATCCTACTTAATCTACACTATAATTTCTATAATAAAAGAAAAAAATATATTTCTTACAATATTCCTCATCAGTTTAAATTGTAACTGTTATTTGATTACTGACCTATCCAGGAAGCTGCAGATGTGCTAAGTTGAAATGCAGCTTCAGATTCCTCCAGTTGTGGTAGCAGGATCGCGGGATACCCAAGCACGCAGCCATGTCCAATGATGTTGCATCCCACGCCGGCTGTCACGAAACACTGTAAAAGTAAAATTAGAGGATTTGTAAATTATACCAACTTCTATATAAAATAAGAATGCTCCAAACAATCACGATGCATCATTGAAAAAAAATATAATATTCTTACATTGTAATGAACAGCAATTAACCAACATAAATTTTGAAAGTAAAAATGAAGGTGACTTTAAAAGTACTGGTATGAATTTAAACTAGTCAACTCAGCTGTTAGAAACAGTCACATAACTACAATTTCAGTCAAAATTACGTAAGAAGTAAACTGTTTTAGGAATAACATAGTCCAATTAGAAGTACTTGAAGAGTGACTTATCACTTGAAAGGTGTTAAGATATAGTCTTGATGATGATACATTTACTTATTGAGACAGCTAATCCAAACATCTCTAGCTATTTCTAAGATATACGAGTAGATATACTCGTACGTATATTTATATTTATTTATCTGAATTGACTGAAATAATACACTTGATTCAGATTAAATAATTTTACGCATAATATATATTCTGTCCACATCTGATTTGTACTAAAATTGGTAGTTTTCTAACATCATATCAACAGCATTCAACAGTCCATTCCTGGACATAAATTCCTCCATAAAAAGGAAGTTTTGGTCTACTTTACACGTTTACCAGACGGGTGAGTGTCGGGCCTATGTATTTCAAGCTTTCCTTCTCTTTGCACTGCAGTTGGTCTGCATAGTTAGCTCCCTTAGTCTTCTCCTATGGCACCTATGACATGAATAATAACTAAACTCTGTTTCAAAAAAGAAATAAAAAAGATATTTCCTCGTTCTACGTTTACTTTAGCCAGAGTTTGGGTAATGAAAACATAAGCATGGGATTTAGATAGTAACATTGGCCAGCACACCTAACCGGTTCGAAATGTCAGACATTTCCAAGGCAGGTATATAGTCCACCGCATTGTTTTGAGTGGATATGAAGTAAGATTATATTTTTAGGAAATTCATTAACAAGTTCCTTTCACTGTATGGAACCTTTTTTGGTTTTAAAATGTCAGGTATTTAAGTAACAAGAAAAAATCGTTTAAAAGTGTCACTTACTTATAATTTTAGATAGTCAGAATTTGCATGACGGATATTGATATCATTCGAAACGATTGAATGATGGTGAGATACTCTTTGATGAGGTATTGTAGGAATAAAGTTATATGATTGATTGTTTCAACATGAGCCCTTCAATCTAAGAATAAGATATACTTTTCCATGCAAAAAGACTACCGCAGAACGTCGGACATTTGCAAGGCACAAGTTTGTTGCCATCGTTTAAGTTGGGGTAGTAACTGAAAAGGCTTTTTTTACAGCGGGTGGAACATACACCTCCGTCGACGGCCTTCTTGGTTCGTAAGCAAGGGCGGTCGTTCTACGGTTCCGCTCGAAGAACACTGTCCACTGGCCGAAACGGATACCTGCCTGAGTGATGACGCGAACGATGCGAGGTTCTAGATGCTAGCTTGGTGTCTGAGCGCTGAATGCTGGAAAAGTAGGAAGCTGATCCTTTTATCGCGGTCACAACCTTCTATGCAGGCGTCACTCCGCAGACGGAAACGGCGGAAAATGCTCAGGATGAACATCTCCACTCAGACCCAATTCACCGACCGCAAACCGGGTGGTGGACCCTGAGTATAGTCGCAGGTAAATGGGACGAGCCTTCCCTTACGTCCGCTGCAATGACCAACTGCGAGGAGGTGACGTCTGCGTGTAACAATACCTATTTTAGGCACAAAGAAGTTTTAATCGGCCCGATTCCGACACATCACTCCGCTGCAAACCCCGATGGGGTGACGGCCCGTGGGATTACAGGTATCAAAAAAAAAAATATGAAAAGTTCACCTGTTAGTACTTTTCTAAGACTCACCGGTTTATTGCGATGGTTACAATACTAAAAGATTAAATATTTTTTGGGCCCTTGTGCCCAGTTCTAATTGTGGCCTTTAGCTCGTGAACTTAACTTCAAAATATGATTTTTTTCTCACAAAGCTTATAGCTTCTTTGAAGACTAACACTTTTGAATCAAGCATTAACTTTTTTAGAAACTAGCACTCTTAAGTTAAATTAATTTCAAATGAAGTCGTCCTATGATATTTGCGTTCACAAAAAATACTCCAACGAATTGATAAATACGTACATTTTATATTAAATGAATTCAAGCTAAAAATATAATAGATACAGATGTCATCATTCAGAACGTTACAAACCATACATCAATACATATTGTCATTATTCTAATTACCTAAAATATAAATAGTTGTTAGAAATTTGTAAAAAAATTCCTCATCTTTATTTATATTTTATATGTATACAAGAAAGATACATAAATAAATCATATAGAGAAACACTCAATTCAAAATAAACACTCATGTCCATCCACACAAAAATGTCACTTGTGTGGGAATCAAAATCTTCGACCTTAGACGTTGGAGTCAGTCAAACTAACCACAGCGTCATCGAGGATGATCATACATATATATATCATTGCATATATTTCACTAAACTGACCTTAAAAGTGAAGTTTATTTATTTAAAGAGAAGGCCAGCTAGAGCTCCAATTACGACGCCAGTCTTCAAAAAATCTCGAGCTTTTCAAAAAGTCTAAACCTAAAAAAGGCGTAATTCCATTTTCTGAAAAGCAACTTTCATTATCCTTTTTTATGAGTCCACCTCTAAAAAATTCTCGTAAGATTTAAATTAGTACTAAAAGGCTCAAGTCTTTTTTATCACTAGCTAGGAAATTATGTCAGAAACATCCAGCCACTGCAGGCGAAAATTTGCGTCACAGGTTGATTGCGTGAGGGTGAATATCATTTGTTTAAGTGATTTGAATAGACGTCTTGTTTTGGTGAACTGCAACCGGTTTCATAAGACAAAGTCAGTAAACAATGACACCACGAACATATTAGAGACAACAGAAAAAGAAAAACAAAAGCGTCGATAATACTTGTATTATGTCTAAAATACTAATTTAACGACCCGTAAACCTGATCCCGAACGACATATTTAGGTGATATTGTATGCTGTAACGTGAACAACGGGTCACGTTTATTCAATAGGTTAAAAACTAAAACTGTTTTTGTTCTTTAAAATATTTTAATTTTGGTCACGGTGATTTTACTGTTGACATTGAAGACGATATAATTATTCTAAGTAGTATATAATATTTTTTTATAAAAATAATTATACACATAAATATTAATACATTATGTTGGTATGGCGTTAAACCGGAGCCCACAAACAGAAAATGTGTCTTTTATCGTTTTCTTTAACAATTATTTGAAATAGATGAACTAGTTTGAGTTTTATGGGAATTGTCCAAGTGTATTTGTGATGACGAAGTACCACCACCCATATTCATCCCGTGGGTGTCGTAAGAACCGACTGAGGGTATAAATTACGCAGGACAATAAAGAAAGTAACCTTGAAACTTGACCTATATCAAATTGTTTCATAAGTGTGATATGGTAGGTAAAAAATCCTTTCTAAGGAGAGGTTAATGTCCATTAGTGGACTATTAAGTGGACATCAGATTTTGATTTGATAATGATGATAATTTTGCTAATTCAAATTTCAGTTATGACTATCCGTGTGGTGACGGATTAAGAATACATAGTGTTGCCACCCCTATTCATTCCGTGGGTGTCGTAAAAGGCGACTAAGGGAACCAAATATGCAAAACAACATCATTACAAAGAGAAGGAAAACTTGAAACAAACCCTTTTTTTTTTTTTTTTTTTTTTAACGTGTGGAAACCCCCTCGGGCCGTCACCCCACCGGGGTTTACGGCGGGGTGGTGTGTCGGAATCGGACCGACTAAAACCACACGGTGTGCCACTCTGCGCCTGACATAGGAGGGATCCGGGAACAGCTGTTATTACGACATCCAGACCCCTCCTGGCGCCTGCCCGCTAGCGCGGGCACCTTCTGCGGACAACCTCTCCATTTAGGCGACGTACGGCACACGCGGACGTCACCTCCTCGCGGTTGGCCACTATAGCGGATGGAGGGGAAAACCCGTCCCGTCCACCCGCGGCCACACTCAAGGCGGCATGAGGCGCTGGTACGCGCGCCTCCGCCGCCCGGTTCGCCGGCGGCGGATTGGGTCCGAGTGGAGGTCGTCCTCCCGGGCCCTCTCCGCCGTCTCCTTCCGCGAAATTACGTCTTCGCAGAAGGTTGCGACCGCGGTAAAACAACTGTCGCTACCGACCATGGAGCGTATGACGGCCGGTAGCGAGAGATCTCCTCCAATAACTGCAGTGAGGACCCCACGCTGCGCCGCCCAGGCGGAACAAACCGCTAGCGTGTGCTGAGCCGAGTCCTCACTGCAGTCGCAGTGGTGACAGGCGGGACTCAATTCCCTCCTGGCGACCGAGTGCAGATACTTCCCGAAGCAACCGTGCCCGGAAAGGATCTGCGTCAGTCGGAAGGAAAGGGTCCCGTGCTGTCGCCCCGCCCACTCGGCGATGACCGGCTGGAGAGCCTCCACGGTGGCAAAGCCAGCACGTGGAGCCTCCAGCCGGGACGACCAACGAGCCATCGTGGCTTGACGAGCGGCCTCTCGCCACTCGCGTATCTCTTCGGGCGGGGGCCGGATGCCGCTACTCACCCGGAAGTCTGCCGTTCGCCGATAAACTTCGGCGAGCACTTCCGCCTCCAAATCCCACGGGGGAGTTCCGGCTAAGGCGCACGCCGCCTCCGTCGATATAGTGCGGTAACCGCGTATAGCTCTAACCGCCAATATCCTCTGAGGACGCCAGAGGCGAGTCCTATTCTGGGCGGTCAGAGCCGCCGCCCACACTGGTGCACCATACAGCGCCATTGACCGGACAACCCCCGTGTATAGCCGTCTCGTCGCGACGCTGGCTCCACCCAAATTGGGCAAAAGTCGCCCAAGGGCAGAAGCAGCGCCGACCAGCTTTGGAGTAAGCTGTCGGAAGTGCTCGTCGAAGAGCCACCTGCCGTCAAGGATCAGGCCCAGATACTTCATCTGGGCCTGAACCGGTACGAGGACCGAATTGACTACGATGGAGGCGCCGGAGGGTGGACCACGACGGGGCCCATGAAACAAAAGGGCCTCCGTCTTGTCCAGGGCCACCCGCAAACCCAGCGCCTCAATACGCCCGACCACCAGAGAGACACCCGTGGTGGCCAGGCGCGCCGCCTCTGCAAAGTTCATTCCCCGAGCCGTGACCAATGTGTCATCTGCGTAACAAATTACGCCAAGCCCGGGGGGAAGACGACCTCGAAGGGCCCAGTCATATCCCATATTCCACAGGAGTGGTCCAAGGACAGACCCCTGTGGAACACCGCACGACATGAGCCGCCGCCTCAGAACACCGTCTCGGTCCTCGTACATGACGGTACGCTCCTGTAGATAGTCTGCCACAAGCCGCCTCAGGTACTCGGGCACCCCGTGGTAATGGAGTGCTTCCCTGATGCAGCTAAATGGCAGACTATTAAATGCGTTGGCGATGTCCAACGATACCGCCAACAGCACGCCGCCACAGCTCACCGCCTCTTCAGTCACGGCCCTCAGGCGCAACACAGCATCGACTGTCGAACGTCCGGTTCGAAACCCGTATTGGGCGTCCGACAGATCGGGGCCCACCTCACAGAGGTGCCGGACGATGCGGGCAGAGAGTATCCTCTCAAACAATTTACCCGCCTCGTCCAGCAACACGATGGGCCTATAGGCCGCGACCGAATCGGTCGACCGTCCCGGCTTAGGTAGTAGGACCAGCTTCCCGCTTTTCCAGCCCTCAGGAAAGCGCCCGGACGCCAAGCTGGCGTTTAGGACTTCCCCAAGGCGATTCGACATGTGGTCGAGGGTTCGCGCCAACACTCGGGCAGGTATCCCATCTGGCCCAGGGGCGGTGTTCTTAGAGCGGATCCGTAGAACGACCGCCCCTATCTCCGATTCTCTGACGGGCGGAACATTATCCTCGTTCCATCCCCCGTCGTCTCTGACCAAGGAGGCCATCGACGGGGGTGTGTGTTCCACCCGCTGCGGGAAAAGCCCCTCGACCACTTCCTGCAGGAAGCTGGGCTGGAGGGTCTCTGTAAGGGGGGGGCCCGACGTGCGGAGCTTTTGTCGCGCCGCACGATAAGGGCGACCCCAGGGGTCACGATCGAGACTCTCCAGCATCTCCTTCCTCTTCACTTCTTTGGCGCGGCTAATGGCCAGCTTCAGAGTTTTCCGCGCCTCTCGGTACTCCTCGTGAAGCTGGTCCCCCCCGCCTTCTTCGCGGTGTCGCCGCCGACTACGGGTGTAGGACCTCCGGGCACGTGTACAGGCCGCACGGAGGTCCGCCAACTCCTGGGACCACCAGTAAACCACCCTCCGTGGAGGCCGACAACCTCGGATGCGGGGCATGGCCGCATCGCAGATCTGCGTAATCGCATCGCGGAAGCGACCAGCGCCCATGTCAACCTCCTCGGCCGGGGCCTGTGGAGACAGCCAAGAATAGATGACGGCCGCCTCTTCTAGTAGGTCCCTATTTAGTTTGGCTACAGCCCACCGCGGAAAACGAGAAGAACGCCGCGCCGCGTGACCCCTACTGGGGTCCTGGGTCCGGGAGAGCTCGAATCGGATGTACAGGTGATCCGAGAGCGTCTCAACCTCTTCCAAGACGCACCAGTTCCTTACTCGTGCGGCGAGGGCAGGGGTAGCGAAAGAAAGGTCCACTATTGACCCCCCCTGCTGTCGCACGCACGTGTTGGTCGAGCCTCTGTTTAATAAACAGAGGCCCACCGAGGCCGCCCACTCCTCTACGGCCTCGCCCCTAGCGTCCGTCCTGGGGGAACCCCACGCAATGGATTTTGCGTTGAAGTCCCCCAGCACCAGAACGTGCCCAGACGTTAGTCGCCGTATCGAGGTTTCCAAGTTGTTAAGGAAAACCTCGAAGTCGCTCACACTCCGGTTGGGGGAGAAGTAGACACCATATATGGTGATCCCCCCCCACTCGGCAGCAACATATCCAGTGCCCTTGTCTTTTAGCGACAAGGGTGGGGAATGAGCCGCCGTGGAGGCAACGACTGCCACGGAGCCGTCCCGATCACCCAACCAATTTGGGCGGGGAGGAACGTAATAGGGCTCCGCGGCTACGGCAACACCGATCGACCACTGTGCCATGGTTTGCAGGAAAAGGTCCTGCGCTGCGGCACAGTGGTTCAGGTTCGTCTGGACAAGGAGGTTGGAGACTTGGTCCATTACTTGACCGTCTCTACAACCTCCTCCATGGGCGACGATATCGACGCACGAACGATGTCAGAAGCAGCCTGGGTCGACTGGCTAGCCCCTGACACTTGCCGAGAATTGCGGGCAATGCTGGGTTTGCAGCCTCCCTGCCCAATCTGGTGATTGGCGGGCTTGTTACCCGCCGCACATACCGGGCAGTGAGGGGCGGCAGAGCATTCGGCCGCCTTGTGCCCCGGTCGACCACAGCGGAAGCATAGTCCGCTGCAGTCAAAACAGCTAACACACTTGGCGCGTGTGTGTCCCGATGATAGACACTTAAAACACCTCATTGGTCTCGGCGCCAGGACTGTAATCCTAGCGTTCACGAAACCAATGAGGATCTTACCAGCATCGCCCAAAATTTTGGCCGACGCCACGGGACAGCTGATCCACACAGCGCCAAGTCCTCCCAGACCGGGGCGGATGGTGCCGACCCTGATGCTGTCCGCGTCGCAGCCCGTCTTCTCGCTAATTGCAACGCGGACATCTTCGGCCGTCACAGAGTCATCCAGGCCCGAAATGCGCAACTCTGCGCACTTGGTAGGCCTGGCGATCTTTACACCATCCGTGGCTGCAAAGATTTCCCTCAGTTTCTCGGCGAACCTGTCCGCCGTCTTTGCGCCTTCAGCCCCGGGAAACTCCAGGACTCGAGCTCCCGTTTGGGCAAGGCGCAACCTGACCCCTTCAGTCCCGAAATCAGTGGCGAAACTATCCCGGGCCTTTTTAAATAAGGCCGCATAAGACAGTCCGCCACTAGCTGCCTCCGGTGTTACGGTGACCACCACAGCCGCGCTTTTAGGCACCCGCAGTTTGCGCGGCTTTTTTGCGGTAGCCACCGCAACCGATGGTGCCTGCGGGGTAGAGGCTGCTGTTTGTGCAGCCTTCTTACCCCGCTTTCGGGACTTCTTAGCACCCCCGACTACCTGCCAACCATCGGTGGAAGGGACAGATGTTGAGGGGGCACATGTGGAGGTGCCAGGTACAGCGATAGGAGTGGGGAGCGGAGGGAACGCCGCTCCAGCCTTTGCCGCTGTTTTTGGCCCCAACCTTGGTGCAGGCGTCTTGGTCGCTATCTTCGCTGCCCGTCGTGCCCCCGGAGTTGTTGTGGCAGCAGCAGACACCGACGCCGCCGCGGCATAGGTCACGCGACCGCCCACAACGGGCAGCGCTGACGGTGCCAATGCGGCCTTCGGCTTATGCGCCGCAAGTGGCGGCCGGACAACGGGGGCCGGTGGCAGTCTCGCCTCCAGGCCAGCCAGACGTCCGTCCATCATGCGCCATACCACATCCGTAATTTGGCGCAGATGGGCGTCAGGAATAACACCGAGGTTGGAAGAGGAAGTAGGCTGAGACGGGGACGGGACCGGATCTACAGCCGGACGATGCGCCCGGAATTGGGCGAACTGAGCGCTGAGCTCAGCCACTTGCCCCGTCAGGCGATCGTTGGCCGCCTGGAGGCGAGCCACGTCGCCGATGAGGGTATCCACGACCCCCACAATAGCGGAAGAGGAGTCCTTAAGGGCTTTCACAAAAGAGCCCTTAAGGTTACTCGATTTGGTGGCCACTTTGTGAATAATGGCCACCGCCGCGTTAGCTCTCTCCTGCATGGATGATGGTGTTTGGGGAACTGAATCCCCCACCATCGGCTCCTTAATTTTCAGCAGGAGAGCTGCAATCTCCTCTTCTGCCAGTGTTTCGCCGTCTGCCCTGACTCGTCTATAGGCTTCCGCCTTGCAGAAGACGGAGCCTGACGGGGCCGAGACCGGGGTTCGTGGCCTCCCTCTGCGACTGCTTGGAACCTTAGGAGGCAACATCTCCTGGGATGTGTCGCTCTCCTCGTCCCTGGAGCGTCCGCGTTTTCGGCTGTCGCATCGCTCCGTTTCCATAAGTTCCAGTGCGTCCTCCCTCGCACTGGAGTTACCGCCCGCGACGGATCTGGAACGTAATCGTTCCGATGTTCTACGGCTCCCAGCAGCCATAATGACTTCTGGGAGCCCCACCGAGATAGGCATCCCAACTAGTGTTTCCTCTTCGTTGGAAGAGAAATCCTCTGCTTTTGCATTTATATCCCTCCTATTATTGATCTCCTTCTTTCTTTCTTTAACAATATTGGTTTTTGTTTTATTTAAGTTTGATTCCATTTTTGAACCCACGAGATGGGGAGAACAGAGGTCGACCCGGGCAGAGATCCCCAATACCCGGGCAAGCGTATATTTATGCCCAACCGAGGGGTCCGCAGGTGCCTCGGCTGGGAGTGCGCTTACGACTGAACTGCCCATCAGCCATGCATCCCCTGGCCACGCACCAGAACACGGGATTCGGGGTAATTTTTTATAGAGGTTTTCTTCCTCGCAGTCCGGGCGGTTAAGCCAAGACCCTCGTCCCCGATAGAAGTCGCGAGACATAACCACAACACTACTTTCGGGACTACGATATGCCGACGGTGGCAGGGAGACGACGTCTCCTGATGCCTGCTCGGTGGCAGTGTAAGTACACACCGAGCCCGTCCTTCTTTTCCACCGCTAAAAGCGGAGGAACTCCGACCGAGAAACATTTTTTTCTCCGCATTGCTCCGAAGAGCGAAGAGCCAACAGAGGAATCGACAAAAATGCCCGCTCTGTTGGACCAAGCCTCAACCGAATGACCGAAGAAAATGGTGTCCTCTTCTTCGTGCTAGAATATTAGCCGTTGGCGGTGATGTTCTCTTCCAAATGGCACAGGAAGGAACAGTGCCGTCGCCAACGTTACCAGGGTGCACCACGTGGAGGTTTTCTAGCCCAGCACCCCTTGAAACAAACCCTATTCCAACCCGTGCGGCCAGTGTGGTATAGTAGGCAAAAACCTCCTTACTAAGGAGAGGCCTATGTCCAGCAGTCGACTGTAAAAGGCTGTTGATCCATTGATCGTAGTAGACTGTAAGAAAAAGTCTGTTCTTTTAAATCTTTAGAGGTTTAAGCAATTCCTTTAGGGATGAGGATGTAAAATTAAGAGTATATTCAAGAAAAATTAGGTATGAAGTGGAGGCAATGTTAGGAAAAGGACATATCTTGCTTATATTTATATGAGGAGTGTAAGGTTACAATACGAACGGATAAGGGTCGAAAAGGTAATTTTTTTTTTTATTTTTATTTTATTTTATTTGGCTCACCAACAATTGTATACACTATTTCAAGGTTCAAACATATTTTGTAAAAGTATGAAATGGCAGTGCTACAATTACTTATAGGTAAGCACCACGTGCACTATAAACAAAAAAATAGTGTATGCTTATGCTAAAAATACAATACAAACTTTTGTGAGAAGATAATTGAAACAAACACGTAAAATATATCGATATATTATACATAGTTCTTCCGCATCGCTTATATCAGATATCGAGCAGATTGGCAGTATTACAATGTTGAATGACAATACTGATAACTCTAACACCTACATATATCAAAGTCAATGATTATTTATCTTTATGCGTTTCCAAACCGATCATCTTATTGTCGTGAAATTTTTCGTATCCGTAACTAGGAGCACGATTAAGTAGAAGTTTTCTTTTAGAAAAAATAAACTCTGAACAGTGAAAAAAATATACTTTCAATAAGCAAAGTTGTTGTTAATCTGTCATACGAGGTAATATTTGTTACCAAAGAGTCGCTCTGGTCTACGGTTAAAGTAGTTTGTCACGTTCTTGAGATTTGAATAATTCTCAAATAAGATTAAACGAGGTCCTATTTTTAATCCATTTCGATTTTTACCTGACCTTACGCTTACGAAAGGGCAGTTCCAATTTTAAGATGAATCTTCTGTAAAATTCCAAGCATAAGTATGTGCTACTTGAGTTTTCTTTACAAATTTGTAATTTAATTAGTAAAGTAAACTTTATCCAAAGTTTATTTCGTAGACCATAATAGATATTTTCAAAGAAATTTAAACCTAGCTCACTTGGCCATTATAATGTTGCTAGTCCTCATATTAGAAGCTTTATATATGACATATACCTAAGATACATTGGCCAAACAACTTCCTTTTAAGTAATTGTGACAAGGGCGGCGAGAAAACTTAATGTAAACCAAATACTGCTCGACCTAACTGTTTCAAACCGGTGATTTTTTATCAAAGTTCTACACAGATGAATAACTGGCCAAATGCAGACATACCCTGGAACGAATTCGAATGGGAACTCTCTGATGTTAATCGATCCAAATAAGCATAAAAATCGAGAATATTTTTTTTACTAATTCTTTAAAACAATGAGCATGAAATAATAAGAGTAAAGAAATTTATGATTTTTAAATTTGTTACACCAATACAATACACCAGGCGGAGAACTCAGAAGTATTTAAGATTGACCTATCACAGTAGTGGACACAGACCACCTTTTACATAGACCTAATTTTATGTCAATTATTTCTTACCATTTTTCAGTTTGCAAGCATTCATCTTCCCACAAAACCTTAGATCTACTTAAGTTTCAGGCTACGACCTTCCTCGTAAAATTTTAATTATTGGATTAAAAAGTTTTTTCATTGTTTCAAATGCTTTTTATAACTATTATTATTTATATTTTTTTTACTAATTCAATTAAACATAACGTTGTATGTTTTATGGGGCTGTTACTTTTTTACAAAAAAATGTAATTATTAGTGTATAAGTCTTACCAAAAGTGCTTCGATTTTAATAATATAAAAAAAAAATAATTACATGTAACCGATATATGACTAAAAAATTAATATAAACCGAGATTACCTGCTTCAGAAATGGTGAAAATCTGCTTTTCTTATTCGTAGACATTTGCAACTCGGTATCCATTATATTTTACAACAAATAATCCACACAATTTACTTGCAAGCACACCTTTATACAACACTGATCATACTGTACAAAATAACAATCACTGTTTCTGATAAAAATAATGTAAAACCAAATACCACTAATCGCTACATGTCACTTATTGGAACTAGGTTAACGTCGACGTAGTCGCACAATCTTAAAAATGATTTAAAATTTGGGCGAGCCTTAAGATGTGTGTTAGACATCGGAACAAGGAATACTGATAAGATTTACAAAACGCACACACACACCGCATTAGTTAGCACAAAATGTATTTTTATACTATCGAATAACAAACGGACCTATCGGCATTACTGCTCTATCTTCACGCTGTGCTAAAACACCGCTAAACCGCTAATACCACGACATTCTGTATCAATTTAAATTGTAAATTGGATTTACAAAACAGATAAACATTTATATTTAATACTCATACGCACAACCTTGATATGTTTTACTTATAATTGTATGAATACATATTTATTTTTCCGCACGTGACCCTGTACGAGTATCAGGTGTGGCTTATCAATTTTTACTCAATTATGTAAACAATTGCTCTCAACTACCATACTTAGTATACAGTTTTATGGCAAATCATTAGACCATGAATGGTAAAATTAAAAAGAGGTACGTCGTAGAGGTTAAATTAATAATACCCACAATTTAGTAGTTTCAATTTATCTTTGAAAAATCTGAATATCGACTACTTTTGATTGTTAAAGATTCTAAAAGTTTACGTCTGTCAAAGGAATATTTTTTTTTGGATTTTCTTAATTTTTAACTGCACATTTGTCGTAGCATAATAGGTTATACCTTTCTCCATAAGTGTTAACACCAAAATATTTTTTAATAGGAATCCAGTAGTTTCAAAGATCAGCACGTTCAGTCAAGCAAAGAAATAAACTCCTCCTTTATGTTTTTAATATAGATTACAATTCAATATACATTCCCTAGCCTTGTTTTAATTGCCTTGCTGTTAAACTCTAAATTACTTATAACAAAACCAGTTTAGTGCTTGCAGGGCCACGTGCAATATACTGTGTTGTTGTTTACCACTACTAGTTTTAAACCAGTTTCAACTTCATCGTTAGATCGTAGGTGCATGTATTAGCCGGCTTGACCTGAATACCAAGATCTCACTGAAAAACGTCCAAGTGTGGCAATGCACTCATGTCTTGTGTGTTCTACCTGTGCTCTATCTTACAGGCAGGGACGGTTATTGGGGACTACGAGCAGAGCAATCTCGCAGCTCCTTACGTATACCATATAGCCAAGTAGAATAATATTTATTTTAATTTCATGTCTTACGCTTGGTTATATCAAGAAGAAAAAAAACACGATAAAATCAGATGGACAACTTCTTTATTATTGTGATTGGTTAAACTGTAACTATTTTAAACTTGGCAGTGGAGTGTCAACTGAATATATCCATATATGACGTACAATCGTAATTATTTCCATCCAGTCGCGGTTCTTACGTACATTGAAGTTTGTTGTAAATTTTCGAAGGACGTCAATGGTGTGACGATTGGTATGACGGCTTGGCTTGGCTACGGATGTATTTAATTTCCACTCAAGATAACATTTTAACATTTTCTAAATAAATAAATTCACTATTAAACTATTTTTACATCCTGTTTTTATTTAATGTGTTATAGAAAATTTTCTTAAAAATATGTTACTTTAAAATCATCTGCTAATTGAATCTAAAATTTTGGTTGATATATATTATTACCTTAACGTGTAATCTTTTTCAGATAAAACAGTCTCGAATGAGCAAAAACAACCGCAGTATTAGAGTACCAGAAAGTAACTCTTATTAAAAAACCTTGGAGCACTCAAAAGAAGTACCCATTTACTTTTCTTGAATTTTACATGTCCATAAACAGACATATTCACTTACCCCCTATCTAGCTCCCTATACCATAAAAGACCCTCCGTTTTAGGCCTTGCAATGTACATTAGTATGCAGATGATAGCACAGTTCATAGATGGTATTTTAGACAACCTACAGCCATGTTAGCAGACGCTGAGTAAAATGACAGGAGGATGTTGCTGAGCTGACCCTGGTCCTTAACCGCGTTTCTCAATGGGCTTATGAGAATCTAACTGAGTTCAACATCAAAAATACATAGGTGTGCGTGTCTCTACCAAAAGGTCTCCATTTCTCCCCTCCCCACTTTTCAGAACACTCAAATGTCACTACAGGATTAGCTCGGTATCCTGGGTATAGACATTTGCCGACATCTCAACTCATGTGAATATATTGAGAACGTCACTAAGGCGACCTGAACAAATTGAGACAGTTCTTCACGCCCGACTATCTTCTTTGCTTGATGCTCTCGATTAGTTGCAGTGGCGAGCAGTTCACACTATTGACAGTCTATTTTAGAGTGTTAAATATACACTTTCGAACTCAATCATTCAGCTCCTCCTTCCTGTGCAATTAGTCAAAACCTCACTACCAACGCACGTATTTTTCTCACACTACGATTGCGGGTCCTCAAAGTGGGATGTAAAAAAGCATCTCACGAGGCTGCAATAATGTGGTTCTTTACATAGCATTGTCTGCATTCGCAATGTGTATGGTGTCCTCTACTTTTAAATTCAGCTTATGCTTTCCATCAGGCAGAGTAGAGTTACTTTGGCAGGCTCTTTATTAAAAAACAACCCTCAATAAAGCTAAATTGCCTTTCAATGTATCAACAAGTGTTCTACATAATAACAAATAAAGTAAAGATGTGATTTATTTTATGGTCTGATTTAATATACTCGGATATATACATACGTCACCTCACCTACGACTGGCAGGTGGGCGAACATTTAAAAAGTTTATATCTAATGGTCTATCAGTGCACAACCATGATTACGTTGGTTGTGCTATTGATGTGATAGTATACATAGACATTCTCATCCCTCATGAGGATCTTGATATTTTTGTGCATCATAATGTCATGTTATTTCAGTTGTAATAAGCATGCGCATTAAAATGCTAAGGCATTTTCAAGATAGCAGGATTAGTGTACTGCTGGACGTAAGCCTCTCCTTAGAGAGGACGTTTCAATCTACTATACCAAGATGGTCTCACGCGACTTCGTATCGAGTTTCTTTCAAGTTTTTTTTTTCATTGCAGTACGTTTGTCCAGCTTAAATTGACCTCTTAGTCGGCTCCAACTACATCCATATGATGAGTCATGTGGTGATGACAATTGATTCTTATTTGTGCGAAAAGAATGAAATTAAAATAGAATATTCAGAAGATGTACAGAAAGTAAACAGTTTCCAATGGACTTGCTCTGTCTGTCTGACTGCTAATGTCTCGCAAGACAATATAAGGTTTCTCACGAGACTTACCTTTAATTATAATACTAGAATCAACAAAGTTACATGTCTGCACCAGCCCTGAACACATAATATTATATGATCGCGGAGTTTTGATATAAGTGTGTTTTAATTTAGTTTTATAATCAGGTGAGTTTGAATTGAGTTGTGGCAGGCAAAATCTAGGTTTTATAAATATTTGGAATTACCTTTAACCCAAATACTACACGAAGTATAACTAAACGTAGAAATCTAAGGAAGTATCTGTGCAAACGTGGTTTTTATCAGCCGGTCCAACTCATTTGTGCTAAAGCTTGTCTCTTTCGTGACAACGTGTGTAGTATATTATTTCTAGTCGTCGTGTCACCGTGTCACGTCGGGGCGTCACCACCCGTATTAATTTTGTGGATGTCTAAGAAGCAACTAAAAGAGCAAAATACGTAGGGCAACAACAATGCAAAGAGAAAGAAAACTTGAAACAAACAACGTGAAATATTTCCTACCAATTGACCAGGATAGTATAATAGGTCAAAACTTACTTTCTGAGGAGAGATCTATGTGATCCGATTATGAAAAGCGTATAAATCACAGACCTATTGAAATAAATAACCTCGTCAATCTTTACGGCAAAACATGTATTTATATACGTGTCTCTTTCACTAAGGTATAGTTGTTTCAAATCACAAGCTCTCTGTGACACGTGCATTCAACT
This sequence comes from Hypercompe scribonia, assembly GCA_949316085.1. Lineage (NCBI taxonomy): Eukaryota > Metazoa > Arthropoda > Insecta > Lepidoptera > Erebidae > Hypercompe > Hypercompe scribonia. Next base: position 370,434 of record OX438993.1, read on the forward strand.
TTATTCGTAGAAATGTAACAAATATCATTCATCAACATCTATCCATTCTTATAACAACAAGATAGTTGGCCAAAAAGTTATCATAATTCGTTGTAACTACGCAGAGAAAATACAATTCCATGTTCGAAGTCAAGCAAAATGAATGGATTACATAATACACATTTTTCAATTCAGACGTACCAGACATGACTCCCACGCATTTTTTGCCTTCTAAATATATATTTTCTTTCAGCACCACGCCCCCTTATTCAGTTAATATTTCAGTTGCGTTGCTTTTGACGTAATCAGGAAGATCATTCTATCTATAAGAATGGACGTTAAAGACATTTTTTTTTAATTTATAGGTGACTTTTCTGCGCTTTGGTCGATAAAAACGGATATATTCGTCAAATACGTTTGTAAAGAGAGATATGAACCATGGGCTGGTTGAAAAGTATATTTAAAAAGGATAGCTAGAAACTACAGATAGTTAAGATTAAATCGAGAATTTGTTGTTTTAATTTTTTCATATTCGAAAGTATGTACTTTCGAGTTGAATCCAATTTATTCTACACCCATTATTAAATATATATGGTATCCCATTTGAGAAAATTGCACCCAATGTCCAGCCAACGTAAGATATATTTAAAACATTAGTCAAATCACAATAGATTAAGGTCAAATAAATTTTCAAGTTGTAAATTGACATTGCAGCAGAGGAAAAGTAGGTGAAATGTTTTTAATTATACAGAGTGCAAACGCTTATCAAACACTAAAGGTATTTCTCCAAGTCAAATATCAAATATAATTTAACTTCATTCAAGATTCTAAAAGTAAATATTGTCAAAGACAAAAGAAAGAAGAAATTATTCAAATAGTTAATCAGAATGATGTCTCATACGTCAATCGTATTTTGTATTTAAAGTGGAACCTATAGAGTGCCAAATATTTTAACACGTATATAGTAATAATAATTACACTACAGGGTCCCCGCTACCGGTGGTGATGTGAGCCGCATGAAGTGGACAAAATCGATAAACGAGAATGTCATGCGGGCATATTTTCGGGCTACAGAGTTGGGAACGAACCTTACTGCGTACCGTGTTAGGCTAGCCTCTCTGTTTCAGGAGTTTGAACCAACCATCAACGTTTCAGCACAACGTTTATCGGATCAAGTACGAGCTATACAGCGCTGTCACCTGCTGGATGATACAGTACTTGAGAGGATACGCTCTGACATAAGGAAAAGCTTTACTATCCACTCTTCGTCACACACTGCGGTGGCCAATAGCACACCTCAGCTGCCATCAGGTATTAAAGATGTTAATGAACTAGTGCAGAGTGAAGTTATATCCGTAAGTACCCAATGTAACGATAAGATAAGGAGTGCTTTGGAGGATGCGATTCAAAAATACCGATTTGTAAATATTAATAGTAGACCACGGTTATGCCGTTTGCCCATTCATAAACGTAATTTAGCGCTTGTGGGTGCCCTGGATTCGTTATTATCAGATTATTTTGATAATAGCGAAGATCTCAGTGATGCACATTCTATTCTATATTGTGCAGCTATTGCAGTTTGTCGAGTAGCTGGTGTTAAATTAATTGAACGTGTCAGTACTACTCGACCCAAAAATGCTGTACCAGCTTGGCAGTATAGAATTGAACGTCGTATTGCTGAAACTAGGACACTCATCGCTAAATTAACATGTTTTCAAAGTGGTAATACACGACCAAGAGTCATGCGCTTTGTGAAACAGGCATTCTTGGGGACTACCATTAGTCCTCAACAATACATGTCCTGTGTCACAGAGCGCATAGACTTTCTAAAGGAAAAAGTTTATGCATGGGCAAATAGGATAAGACGTTATAGAAAACGAGTTGATCGGTATAATCAGAATCGAATGTTCCAAAGGAATGAGAAATGGCTTTATCGGAAATGGGAGGAACCGAATCCATGTGTGAGTGATGGGCATTTTCCAGATGAAATTACAACTAATTCATTTTGGCGTAACGTCTGGTCAGTGCCCGTCACTCATACAGAAGGAGATTGGTTGGAGGATGTCAAACGCTCGTGTGAGTCTATAACAGCTATGGAACCCATTACTATTAATAAAGATGATGTAAGTTGTGCAGTCCGTTCATTACCGAATTGGAAATCACCTGGTCCAGACGGACTGCACAACTTTTGGCTTAAGTGGTTCCGAAGCTCACATGCGTGTTTGGCATCACAATTCCAAGCAGCTTTGGATTCTGGTTCATTACCACAATTTTTAACCACTGGTGTAACCCATTTACTCTATAAATCTGGTGGTGCCATGGATCCCAAAAATTTTAGACCTATTACTTGTTTACCAACTACATATAAACTTCTAACATCTATTTTGAGACTCAAAATTACTACACACATAAATAAAAATTCGGTACTATCTATTTCTCAAAATGGATGTAGAAGTGGGGCCCGTGGCACTAAAGAGCTCCTTATTATAGACAGGACCATTAGCCAACAGATACGTCGTAGTCGTAAGAACCTGGCGACATGTTGGATAGACTATAAGAAGGCTTATGACTCAGTTCCACATACATGGCTTTTGAAAGTGCTAGAGTTGTATAAAATTGATGCAACTCTGTGCACTTTCTTAGAGTCGTGTATGAGTCAATGGAGCACAACACTTCGCTATCCAGGATGTCGGCAGGCTGCGATAAATGACGTACTTATAAAGATCGAGCGAGGTATATTTCAAGGTGACAGTCTGAGTCCCTTGTGGTTTTGTCTAGCTTTGAACCCTCTCAGTACTCTGTTAGAGGGTTCAGGGTTAGGCTATCGGTTGCAGAAAGATGATCAAGTTATATCTCACCTTCTTTATATGGATGATTTGAAATTACTGGCCTCCACAAAATTACAATTGACGGCGTTATTAAGGGTCACTGAAAACTTTAGTAATTCTATCAAAATGGAATTTGGTGTAGACAAGTGTGCAGTCATGTATGTAAAGAAGGGCGTGATTGTAGAATCTGAAGGAATAGAACTTTCAGATTCAACAAAACTCAGATCTCTGTCTGCCACCGAAACTTACAAGTATCTAGGTTTTTCACAGTCCCTGGGAATATCAGAATCTGGCGTGAAACAAATGTTACAGGAACGTTTCTTTGGCCGCCTAAAGAAAGTACTTAAAAGTCTTTTATCGGGCGGTAACAAGGTGCGAGCCTGTAACAGTTGGGTCATGCCGGTCTGATGTATTCCTTTGGTGTACTTAGATGGACTCAGACCGAATTAGATGCCCTTGACAGGAGAGTCCGTACATTGCTGACTGTATTCCGTATGCACCACCCACGTTCATCGGTTATGAGATTGTATATTCCGCGAAAGTTTGGAGGTCGTGGTCTATTAAATATCAAGACTATACAATCTCAGAGAATATTTTCTATAGACTAATGTGGGAGTGCATCGTAATGTAGTTGCAGTGGATACTGGTTTTACCCCGCTCGCTCTAGCTAAAGAGAATTGGCGCAAACCTGTAGTACTTAGTACTACTGATCGCAAGGAAGTATGGAAGGGTAAAGAACTTCATGGTCGATTTTATCGGGCCCTACACGGGTCTAATATAGACTTTAAAGCGTCGACGTCTTGGCTACGGTATGGTGATCTCTTCGGAGAAACCGAAGGTTTTGTTTGTGCAATTATGGACGAAGTTATCATGACGAATAACTACCGGAAATATATCCTGAAAGATAGTACGGTTGACATTCGTCGGGCGTGCCACCGTCCTGGAGAATCTATTAGGCATATTATTTCTGGTTGTTCTCGTCTTGCTAATGGTGAGTATTTGCATAGGCACAATCAAGTAGCCAGGATTGTACACCAACAACTTGCCCTTAAATACCAACTTGTCAATTTTGAAGTTCCTTACTACAGGTATGTGCCCGACCCAGTTCTCGAGAACGGTCGTGCTACGTTATATTGGGATCGATCTATTATCACAGATAGGACTATTGTTGCCAATAAGCCTGATATTGTGGTGATAGATCGATTAGAGCGCCGCGCAATGATTGTCGATATCGCCGTTCCTCATGACGAGAATCTCGTGAAAGTTGAAAAAGAAAAACAATTGAAGTATTTGGATCTGTCTCACGAGATTGCCGATATGTGGAATGTGGATTCGGTGATCATTGTTCTGATTATCATATCTGTTCACGGATTGATAGCCAAGAGCCTCGACCAACACTTTAAGAGGCTCACGTTAGACGGTTGGATCAAGGGTCTGATGCAGAATCCGAGGTTGTCGGCCTCCACGGAGGGGGGTTTACTGGTGGTCCCAGGAGTTGGCGGACCTCCGTGCGGCCTGTACACGTGCCCGGAGGTCCTACACCCGTAGTCGGCGGCGACACCGCGAAGAAGGCGAGGGGGACCAGCTTCACGAGGAGTACCGAGAGGCGCGGAAAACTCTGAAGCTGGCCATCAGCCGCGCCAAAGAAATTAAGAGAAAAGAGATGCTGGAGAGTCTCGATCGTGACCCCTGGGGTCGCCCTTATCGTGCGGCGCGACAAAAGCTCCGCACGTCGGGCCCCCCCACTTACAGAGACCCCCCAGCCCAGCTTCCTGCAGGAAGTGGTCGAGGGGCTTTTCCCGCAGCGGGTGGAACACACACCCCCGTCGATGGCCTCCTTGGTCAGAGACGACGGGGGATGGAACGAGGATAATGTTCCGCCCGTCAGAGAATCGGAGATAGGGGCGGTCGTTCTACGGATCCGCTCTAAGAACACCGCCCCTGGGCCAGATGGGATACCTGCCCGAGTGTTGGCGCGAACCCTCGACCACATGTCGAATCGCCTTGGGGAAGTCCTAAACGCCAGCTTGGTGTCCGGGCGCTTTCCTGAGGGCTGGAAAAGCGGGAAGCTGGTCCTACTACGTAAGCCGGGACGGTCGACCGATTCGGTCGCGGCCTATAGGCCCATCGTATTGCTGGACGAGGCGGGTAAATTGTTTGAGAGGATACTCTCTGCCCGCATCGTCCGGCACCTCTGTGAGGTGGGCCCCGATCTGTCGGACGCCCAATACGGGTTTCGAACCGAACGTTCGACAGTCGATGCTGTGTTGCGCCTGAGGGCCGTGACTGAAGAGGCGGTGAGCTGTGGCGGCGTGCTGTTGGCGGTATCGTTGGACATCGCCAACGCATTTAATAGTCTGCCATTTAGCTACATCAGGGAAGCACTCCATTACCACGGGGTGCCCGAGTACCTGAGGCGGCTTGTGGCAGACTATCTACAGGAGCGTACCGTCATGTATGAGGACCGAGACGGTGTTCTGAGGCGGTGGCTCATGTCGTGCGGTGTTCCACAGGGGTCTGTCCTCGGACCACTCCTGTGGAATATGGGATATGACTGGGCCCTTCGAGGTCGTCTTACCCCCGGGCTGGGCGTAATTTGTTACGCAGATGACACATTGGTCACGGCTCGGGGAATGAACTTTGCAGAGGCGGCGCGCATGGCCACCACGGGTGTCTCTCTGGTGGTCGGACGTATTGAGGCGCTGGGTTTGCGGGTGGCCCTGGACAAGACGGAGGCCCTTTTGTTCCATGGGCCCCGTCGTGGTCCACCCTCCGGCGCCTCCATCGTAGTAAATTCGGTCCTCGTACCGGTTCAGGCCGCTCCGTTTGACGGCAGGTGGCTCTTCGACGAGCACTTCCGACAGCTTACTCCAAAGCTGGTCGGCGCTGCTTCTGCCCTTGGGCGACTTTTGCCCAATTTGGGTGGAGCCAGCGTCGCGACGAGACGGCTATACACGGGGGTTGTCCGGTCAATGGCGCTGTATGGTGCACCAGTGTGGGCGGCGGCTCTGACCGCCCAGAATAGGACTCGCCTCTGGCGTCCTCAGAGGATATTGGCGGTTAGAGCCATACGCGGTTACCGCACTATATCGACGGAGGCGGCGTGCGCCTTAGCCGGAACTCCCCCGTGGGATTTGGAGGCGGAAGTGCTCGCCGAAGTTTATCGGCGAACGGCAGACTTCCGGGTGAGTAGCGGCATCCGGCCCCCGTCCGAAGAGATACGCGAGTGGCGAGAGGCCGCTCGTCGAGCCACGATGGCTCGTTAGTCGTCCCGGCTGGAGGCTCCACGTGCTGGCTTTGCCATCGTGGAGGCTCTCCAGCCGGTCATCGCCGAGTGGGCGGGGCGACAGCACGGGACCCTTTCCTTCCGACTGACGCAGATCCTTTCCGGGCACGGTTGCTTCGGGAAGTATCTGTACTCGGTCGCCAGGAGGGAATTGAGTCCCGCCTGTCACCACTGCGACTGCAGTGAGGACTCGGCTCAGCACACGCTGGCGTTTTGTTCCGCCTGGGCGGCGCAGCGTGGGGTCCTCACTGCAGTTATTGGAGGAGATCTCTCGCTACCGGCCGTCATACGCTCCATGGTCGGTAGCGACAGTTGTTTTACCGCGGTCGCAACCTTCTGCGAAGACGTAATTTCGCGGAAGGAGACGGCGGAGAGGGCCCGGGAGGACGACCTACACTCGGACCCAATTCGCCGCCGGCGAACCGGGCGGCGGAGGCGCGCGTACCAGCGCCTCATGCCGCCTTGAGTGTGGCCGCGGGTGGACGCGACGGGTTTTCCCCTCCATCCGCTATAGTGGCCAACCGCGAGGAGGTGACGTCCGCGTGTGCCGTACGTCGCCTAAATGGAGAGGTTATCCGCAGAAGGTGCCCGCGCTAGCGGGCAGGCGCTAGGAGGGATCTGGATGTCGTAATAACAGCTGTTCCCGGATCCCTCCTATGTCAGGCGCAGAGTGGCACACCGTGTGGTTTTAGTCGGTCCGATTCCGACACACCACCCCGCCGTAAACCCCGGTGGGGTGACGGCCCGGGGGGGTTTCCACACGTTAAAAAAAAAAAAAAAAAAAGGGTCTGATGCAGAAGGCAGTCCTCCTTGACACGGCCCGTATTGTGAGGAGGTTCCTGTCTCTAGAGCCCTAACCACCGGTATCTTGGTCCCTGTACCCGATGTCGGTGGTCTACTATTTTTTTATATTTTTAAATATGTATTTTTTATTTTTTATATATTTAAAAATGTAATCAATATGTATATTAAATGTAATAAAGAGAATAATAATTATACTAGAATTAATAAAAAGGTAACTTAAAACTAAGAAAGTATAAATAGGTTGGCAATCTCTTACAGGCAACCTTGGGATGGAAAGAAAAGTTTAGGATGGCAAGTATAGGGTAGTGCCTAGTGTACTATAAGTGCATAGGAAAAAAGAATTAAAGTGGTATATATAAATTATTTAAAGTAATAGTAACATGACGCGTGAATTTTTAAATAAATATACGCAAAAAATAACTGAAACTTATAGATATTCCATACATACCACAGGAGAACACCTTTACCTAATCGAGTGCAGCAAAGTTAACTATGTAACATTGATATCTCCCAGGTAATATTCCTTTAGCAGTGTCTTAAAGGCTGTCAATGTTTGCCCACGTCTAATCTCGACTGGTAGTGCGTTCCACACCCGAACTGCTTGGACAAAAAAGGAGTAGTCGAGAAATTTGGTAGTGTGCCCTGGCATTATTCATTTTAAGTTCTCTGATCTCAACAATTTAGGATGTGTGTCATGTTTTCTACATGTTATACCGAGATTTAAGGTAGCGTGGAGTAAGAAGACAAATTAAAGGAAAGGAATTTAGTCGACTATGACTTGACTTTTGTTTGTCTCTTTATTTATATAATTCTAACTAGAGCTACAATAAAACTAAACATACATTTTAGATAACTGAGCTCTATTACTTGGTTTAAGAATTAATATTCTTTCTTCAATCAAAGAACTGGTGCTCTTGTTATGACTTGTAGATCTAACAACATAAAAAATTGAAACGATAATTTTCAGCAGAATACAATCTCAAGTATCAAATAATAGCAAAATCTTTTTATTGAATGGCTGCCAGAATGAGAGATATGCGCGTCTGTAGTGAGTTTTTCTTTACGAGGAACGAAATGAGTGGAAATATTCAGTAATTGGATACTTGTGGAATTCTTGTAGTGCGATTAATAGATCGATTTCTTCGAATAAAATGTGTGTAGGTGTCGTCTAAAGCGGCAGATACATTTAGATATTTTAATGACACATTCATGAAGCTATTATGACATTGTTCTAATCGTGTGTGGCATTAGAATGCTGTCTTAAGTTTTTTATTACAATTTGTCTGGTTTAACAAGAGTTGAATACATTGGTATGAGACCCAATAGGTTAATAATCTAATTTGACGTTTTTTACAGTTCTAAGACATAGTGCATTCATTGTTTTTTGAAATTGTGGAAAATAAAGTACACTAATTAACAATTTTGAAAGTATTTTCGTGTCCTGGAGTTTTATAACGCTATGATTGTGAGATGCCACTTTCCTAGTTTTATTTAAGCTTACAAATGTTTTGATAGAAATGTCAGGACTTCATTAGGGCAAGAAAACGAGTGTATGAATATAGCGCTTGAAGACGACTGACTAAAGAGTATGGGAGTGATAGTTCCACTCCCCACGATGAGTTGTGAGAAAATCCTATTAATATTTTAAATATTCTACTCTTTCACGCTGAATTTATGTATCCACATAAATTTCATCCGAAACATTATATACATACAGTAATATCATAATAACACATGGGCTACAATTTATTAAGATACTGTGTAATTTGGCCGTAACATAACTATTACCACCAAGTAAGTTTACCAGGTAGTAGAGCCACGCTGATTTCAGCGTGAACGGGTCGGCTCCTCCGGGGCAGTACTACCCTCCCACAGAAGACCAACCTAAAGCGACTCGTTGGTGAGTGCGAGACTGGAGGCCCACTGACGCAAGGGTGACAGTTGTCGTAGTAAATGTGTGCAATACAATGCTACGATGACTGTCATGTCTTTTACGTCCCTAAGTGAGGCGTAAAAATCGTAATAAGCCGCCATAGTGTGGGTCACCATACTGCATTGTCAGCATTCGCAATGAATATGGTGACTACAACTTTTGGATTCTATTCATGCTTTCCATTAAGCAGAGTAGAGTCACTTTTGGCAGGCTATTAAAAAAAAAGTAAAGTGCAAAATTACCTACTGTCTACGAATTTCTTGACATACGCTGTTCAAACTGTTTGAGTCACATGACGATAGTATGGTGAGATCATTTGTCTTGTTGTACTCGTAAATAGCGACCGCAATATATCAACCTTTTATGTGGAAGTCAGGATATTCTAAATAGTGAACCATAAACACAATTAAGTTTTATACTTCTTTTACTGTGTACATTTTAGTGTATTTATCAAATTCTTATTAAATTGTACACGTTTTTCGCTTTCAGTAATTAATGTAGATGAAATCTGTTCTTATACTAAGTAATTTGGACAAATAATTTAAAATTTTTTAATTGCACTGAATGAAGCACCATTAAGCGCGTTCTGTAAGGACGTGGGGCGGGAGTCAAGAACCAGATGATGAGATGTTTAATGATAGTATGGATGCAAAAGTATTATATATTATTGTAATTTTCTGTGCCCTACAGAGTCCACGAGTGTTCCTAGCTTTTGAGCAAGAAGAAAAGCCTCCAGTATTTCTGGACCGATAAGAACTTCAAGAAAAGAAGATACGCCTTTCTCAAAGGCCGGCAACGCGCTTGTGATTACTGAGATACAGGTACTAATGGACGGGGGTGGGCACTTAGCATCAGCTCACCTGTCTACATGTTTGCCCATACAGTCATAAAAAAATGTTTGATGTAAACCAACCTCAAAAAAATTTAAAACCACTTTTTTCACCCTCCAGTCAACTTTAACAGATAAAAACCTTTGTTAGCCTGACTAATGATTCTCTACAAACGTTTCTCTAATGTAAAACTAAACTCAAGATCAGTTTATAGATTCCAACATTGTTAGAATAGAGAAACGTGAATTGCTTGTTATATTTCCAACATTACTGTTTACACTATACCTTTTAAAACCGCTATTTTTAGAGGTTTACCAAACACTCAAGGTTCATCTTCAATGTCATACCTATTAACGACAGTTTATGTACTATATTATTCAATATTTATTATTACTTTTCACGGGACTATTCGCAGCGATTCTGGCTGCTAAGTTCTAGGTCGCAGATTCCCTTCCCACCTACGACGGAAATTGCGTAATAAGCACGATTATTTATTGTATGTTTAAGTGCCAGACTAAGACTACCTTCCTAAGAAGGTCTATGAAGAGATCTATGTCCAGCCAATGGATTACTAAAAACTGTTAATACCGAAGTATGTATTTCAAAATAACAGATGTATTCATAAACCTCTCTATATCTATATAATTTGTTTATAATCAATTAACTAGTAACTCCTTATCTACGTTACATACAAACACCTTTTCACATTAACCCATTACTTCCCACTGTTATATTTTTAGGACACCAGATTACCAATTTTTTTAATTTTATAAGCTTTTTTTGTAAATAGCAAATATTTTCAACTGTTTTTCCGTTAAAAAAAAATAATTTTATAAAAAAATACAGTGACGTTATTTAGATATATAATTTCAAAGTTTATATGTTTCATAGCCGTTAAGAGGGTATTGTTGTTTGTTTTTTATAGCTAATTATAGCTATATACATTCAAAGTAATTATGTATTTCAAATTACCTAAAATTGTTGGGAAACCTTTACTAAGCGTGAAATAATAAATAAAAGAAATAATAGCCAATAAAGTCGTAATATTTTTTTTTCTTAACATGTGATATCAATGTTATACATATAGGACAGTTTGATTCAGACCCTAGAATAAATAAATTTTTGTTTTTTCGCTTCACATTATTTTTTCTTACTGTATTAACAAATATATTTTGTGATTTGAACAGAAAATTCGAAATTTTTCGATGGTTGGGTAGTAAACAAAATGTCTAACACCTAGCTGTGACATTATTTTTTCTCCGTAGTACTGCCTCAGTGTTATCTCATTCAATTCGTAAGAAGACTGATGATATTTTTATCAGTGAAGTAAACCAGTTATTTTTACAGTCACCTTTATAAATATTAAGGCACGTGAAACATATCTACGTCTTGTGCCGTAGTGTGACGTCAAATGTCAAGAGATGACGTCTCTGCGAGATAAAAATGTAGAAACAGAACATCAATCATGAGTTCCGCTTATATGAGTACATGAGTAAAATAAAATGATAATAGTTGTGAAATTATTCAAGACCAATAAATTATTTACAGACGATACGTAATAGTTGTTATTTTCTGCAGGCAATGCTTCTGGCTTTTTCTTGCTTTACTTTGCCTGTTTATATACATTTATAGTGACCAGAATTAAATTAAAATATATATACTACTAGCTGACCCAGCAAACTTTGTTTTGCCGTATAAATTAGTTCTAAGTAATATGAGCGCGATGAAAAATGATTAAATAACTAAAATGGCTATTAAAAAATAAGAGTTGGTGATAAAAGGGTAAAAATTTAGGGTTGTATATATTTTTTAATGTCACATTTTAGAAAAATAAAAACAAAAAAAGAGTTCATAAATTAAAAAAAAAAATTGTTAAGGGTGAACAACAACTTATCACTTAGGAGTATGAAAAATAGGTAGTAGCCGATTCTCAGACCTACTGAATATGCATATAAAATTAATAAATCGGTAAAGCCATTTCGAAGGAGTAAAGTAACTAACATTGTGATACGAGAATTTTATATACATATAAGATTTTTACGACGACTTAGTAAGGGTCACGTAAAGGGTGTTGCATGCGGGCGGCTATCGCTGTTGTGGAGAGCCTTAGAGGAGGCTTATGTCCAGCAGTGGATGTCTTTTGGCTTAGATGATGACTTGTTTATTTATTTAATGGGCTCACCAACAATTGTATACTCCGTTGAATGGTTAAAAGATATTTTCAAAAGTATGAAGTGGTGTCGTGTTTCAATTACTTATAGGTCAGCAACGTACATTGTTAACAACAAAAATGTGTGCTTATGTTTAAAATGCAATACGAGTTTAGGCAAAAATAGATAGAACGCAAATAAAGTACTTTTTATTAAATACTTAATATGATATTGTGGAATTTGGTTAGTGAGTCAGTGTGTATACCGACCAGGGTGCTGCAATCATTGAGTGGTTTACAAAGTCATAGAATGATGGATACACCGAAGATACTTTTGCAAAGCGAGGAACACATTGGGTGATGGGAACACGAAGATATCTAGGTGGAATCTGGTACGTTACTTTGCCTAAAAGTCGTAGACAATCTACCTCAGAAACTTGTATAAAACTTGGAGTGTAGTACATTCCTTAGTTTTTCCAATATGACTAGCCTAAAACGTGTCAATCTCGCTTCATACGATTTTATCTTTTTAGCTTCACCAGAGGCATATCCTAGGTGCCAGGAAAACCTCTCCTGATGACGACAACGATAATGATATTACATGTAATTTCGTACAAATTTAATTTCACACAATTTTATTACTATGTAATGAAGTAACATTGATTTGTATATTTAAATTCTACCAATAGTTATTATTATAGTAAGAACTTATGTTTTCTCACATTGAAACACATACGTTTTGTTGACTCACTATATTGTGAGACGTCTTCAATTGGTGGATCTGGGTATTTGCTATAAAAGTATGACAGGCACCTGATTAAAAGTTATTAATTTTTAAATCTTTTGATGTAATTAATTTATTTATTTGAGTGTTTTAAAACATATAAAGAGACATTTGCAAAAGATTAGATTTTATGTTTAGATATTGTTTTGATATTATGAAGCATCTCACTAGACCGCCGTAGTGTGTGTCACCACACTGCGTTGTCTGCATTTGCAATGTGTGTGGTGACTACAAGTCTTTGGATTCTATTCATACTTTCCATCAGGCAGAGTAAAGTCACTTTGGTAGGCTCTTAATATAGAAAAAAAAGTAGGTTCTGTAGGTACTGAGGATCAGAAGCAGAGTACAGCCTTCTCCGACGTAAGGTAGCTCCGTAGTTAGAATGTTTTGCTTTTGGAGACCTTATCTTTTTCTATGTCTATGCCTGAAGTTGGTGTTTTAGTATTTTTTAAACGTATCTATATTAATAATTTTTTATACGTGCTTAATGATGCGGATGAAGATGAAAATAATATACTAAAATCATGCTATCTAGACATAATTTGTATTACGAGAACTTACCTCTGCAGATCGTAAACCTACATCCATAATCACTGCAAATTACAGAACACAGAAACTGGTACGGACAAGAATACTCTATAATTTCCTCTACGCCTAATTACAGGCCTTCAGGTAACTAAATTGTCTGTTCCTGCCTAGAAACCTTCAATTTGGGAACCTTTCACTCAGTTCAAATTTAACTGATTTAAAATAAACTTCGAACATAACTAGAAGACATAAAAAAGTTTGTAATGCAGATACAAATTTACAGTTATGTATTTAAATTTAACTGATTGTATTTTTCAGTCCAAATCTATCGAACCATTTAGGACTGACTGCCTCGGTGGCGCAGTGGTAGCGTATGCGACTGCTGTGCTTGAGGTCTCGGGTTCGATTCCGAGGTTTGAACTAAATGTTTTTTTTTTTAAGTAAGAAACCTACCTAAGTGACTCTATTCTACCTGAAGGAAAGCATGAATAGAATCCAAGAGCGGTGGTCGCCGTACTCACTGCGAATGAAGACAGTGCAGTATGGCGACCCACGCTATGGCGGCCTAGAGAGATGCTTGCTTTGCATGACCCACATATATCTGTTTCGGAGCTTAAGTGTTTTCTATGTATAATGTGTATGTATTTACAAAAAAAAAGTATATATGCATTTATATCAGTTGCCTAGCGCACATAGTACAAGGTCTGCTCAGTTTGGGACTAGATGGCGATGTGTGTCGAATGTCCGAAATATTTAAATAGTAACCTTCCCTCTGGTGTATTGGGGTCAAAAGAACCTCAACATACTTATTGATACTTCAGCGGATATTCACGCTGTGGAGGGAACGAGTGTCATGTCCCTCTGACACAAAGGAAGGATCCTCCGGCCAGGAGAAATGATCACGGGGTGCTGGGCTAGAACATCTCCACGTGGTGCACCCTGGAAACGTTGGCGATGGTGTTGTTCATCACTGCCAACGGCTAATATTCTAAGAGGAAGCCATTTTCTTCGGCAATTCGGCCGAGAGATGGTCCAACAGAGCGGGTGTGTCTGTCGGATCCTCTATTGGTTCTTCGCTCTTCGGAGCATTGAGGAGGAAAACCTCGGTAAAAAACCACGATGGTGGGACCCTTTCTAGGGTCGGAGTTCTTCCGCTCAGCTGTGGAAAAGGTAGGACGGGCTCGGTGTGCACTTACACTGCCACCGAGTAGGCATCAGGAGACGTAGTTTCCCTGCCGCCGTCGACATATCGTAGTCCCGAGTTGGAGTCTTGCGACTCCAAGCGGGGGCGAGGGTCTTGGCTTAGCCGCCCGGACTGCGAGGAAGAAAACCTCTATAAAAAATTACCCCGAATCCCGTGTTCTGGTGCGTGACCAGGGGATGCATGGCTGATGCGTTGTTCAGTCGTAAGCGCACCCCCAGCCGGGACACCTGCGGACCCCTCGGTTGGGCATAAATGTACGCTTCCCCGGGTATTAGGGGATCTCTGCCCGGGTCGACCTGTAGTTCTCCCCCACTCGTGGGTCTAACATGGAATCTTAAACTAAAAACATAAAAATAAATATAGAAGGAGAGAAGGAGAAAAAGGAGAAGAAGGAAAAAAGCGTAAGATTGGACGACTTCTCGTCCAATTTCAAGGACACATCGGTTGGGACGCCTATGTCGATGAGGCTCCCAGAAGTCATTATGACTGCTGGGAGCCGCAGAACAGCGGAACGATTGCGTTCCAGATCTACATGTTCGTCGGATGGCACGGGAGGTGACCCGATGGAAACGGAGCTGTGCGACTCCCGAAAATGCGGGCGCTCCAGGGACGAAGAGAGCGACACGTCCCAGGAGATGTTGCCTCCTAAAGTCACCAGCAGCCGTAGAGGAAGGTCGCGAACTTCGGTCTCGATCCCGTCAGGCTCCGTCTTCTGTAAGGCGAAAGCCTATAGGCGGGTTAGGGCGGACGGCGAAGCACTTGCAGAGGAGGAGATCGCAGATCTCTTGCTTAAGATCAAGGAGCCGATGGCAGGGGATTCTGTTCCCCAAACGCCATCGTCCATGCAAGAGAGAGCGAAAGCAGCGGTGGCTATCATCCACAAGGTAGTCACCAAGTCGAGTAACCTTAAGGGTGCTTTTGTAAAGGCGCTTAAGGACTCCTCTTCTGCGGTTGCGGGGGTCGTTGAGACCCTTATTGGGGACGTGACTCGTCTCCAAGCGGCCAACGACCACCTTGCAGAGCTGGTGGCTGAGCTGAGCTCGCAGTTTGCCCAATTTCGGGCGGATCGCCCTGAGCGAGAAGACCCGTCTCAGTCGTTTGCCCTTGCCAATCCCGGTACCATCACTGATGCCCACCTGCGTCAAATCACAGACGCAGTGTGGCGCATGATAAACGGACGTCCCGCTGGCTTGGAGGCAAGACTACCTCCAGCCCCTGTCGTCCGACCGCCGCTCGCGGCACATAGACCAAAGGCTGCATCGGCGCTTCCCGTTGTAGGCGGTCGTGTGTACTATGCGGCGGCGGCGTCGGTGTCTGCTGTTCCTGCGGCGTCGGTGTCTGCTGTTCCTGCGGCGTCGGTGTCTGCCTTTCCTGCGGCCGCGCCGAGGACACTACAGGCGGCTAAAGTAATAGCTAAGACGGGTGCACAGAGGTCAGGGCCCAAAACGGCGGCCAAGTCTAGAGCGGAATTTCCTCCGCTTTTAACTCCAACCTGGCACCTCCACGTCTGCTCCCTCCATATCTGCCCCTTCCACGGATGGTCGACAGGTAGTCGACAGGTAGTCGGGAGGACAAAGAAGTCCCGAAAGCGGGGTAAAAAGGCTGCTCAAAAGGCAGAACCGCAGTCGGCATCGGTGGTAGTCACCGCCACGAAGAAGCCGCGTAAGTTTCAAGTACCCAAAACCGCGGCGGTGGTGGTCACCGTTTCACCGGAGGCGGCTAAAGGCGGACTGTCTTACGCTGCCATTTTTCAGAGGTCCCTGGCTGGTCTCGCCAATGACATCGGGACGGTAGGTGTCAGGCTGCGTCTAGCTCAGACGGGAGCTCGAGACCTCGAGTTCCCTGGAGCCGAAGGTACCAAGACAGACAGGTACCAAGAGAAATTGCGGGGCATGTTTGCGGCCACGGATGGTGTTAAGATTGCCAGGCCTACTAAGTGCGCAGAGTTGCGCATTTCGGGCCTGGACGACTCCATAACGACCGAGGATGTCCGCGTTGCAGTAAGAGAGAAGACGGGTTGCAATGCGGACAACATTAAGGTCAGCACCATCCGCCCCGGTCCAGGAGAGCTTGGCGCAGTGTGGGTCAGCTGTCCCGTAGCGTCGGCCAAAATGTTGGGCGACGCCGGCAGGCTGCTCATCGGTTTCGTGAGCGCTAGGATCACAGTCCAGGCAGCGAGACCGATGAGATGTTACAAATGCCTGGTATCGGGGCTCACACGCGCCAAGTACGTCAGTTGTTTCGACTGCAGCGGGTTATGTTTCTGCTGCGGTCAACCGGGGCACAAGGCGGCAGAGTGCTCTGCCGCCCCTCACTGCCCGGTGTGTGCGGCGGACAACAAGCCTGCCAATCACCAGATTGGGCAGGGAGGCTGTAAACCTTCCTGCAATTCTCGGCAGGCGTCAGAGGCTAGCCAGTCGGCCCAGGCTGCTTCTGACGTCGTTTGTGCGTTGATATCGTCGCCCATGGAGGAGGTTGTAGAGACGGTCGAGTAATGGCCCAAGTCTCCAACCTCCTAGTCCAGACGAACCAGAACCACTGTGCCGCGGCGCAGGACCTATTCCTGCAAACCATGACACAGTGGTCGATCGGTGTTGCCGTAGCCGCGGAACCCTATTATATTCCTCCCCGTCCAAACTGGTTGGGTGACCGGGACGGTTTCGTGGCCCTTGTCGCTAAGAAACAAGGACACTGGATATGTTGCTGCCAAGTGGGGGCGGATCACTGTATATGGTGTATACTTCTCCCCCAACCGGAGTTTGAACGACTTCGAGGTTTTCCTTAACAACTTGGAAACCTCGATGCGGCGTCTAACGTCTGGGCACGTCTTAGTGCTGCGGGACTTCAACGCAAAGTCCATTGCGTGAGGTTCCCCCAGAACGGACGCTAGGGGAGAGGCCGTTGAGGAGTGGGCGGCCTCGGTGGGCCTCTATTTACTAAACAGGGGCTCCACTAACACGTGCGTGCGACAGCAGGGAGGGTCGATAGTGGACCTTTCGTTCGCTACCCCTGCCCTCGCCGCACGAGTAAGGAACTGGCGTGTCCTGGAAGAGGTTGAGACGCTCTCGGACCATCTCTATATCCGATTTGAGCTCTCCCGATCCCAGAACGCCAGTAGGGGTCACGCGGCGCGGCATTCTTCTCGCTTTCTGCGGTGGGCTGTAGCCAAATAAAATAGGGACTTACTAGAGAGGGCGGCCATTATTCACTCTTGGCTGTCTCCGCAGGCCCCGACCGAGGAGGTCGACATGGGGGCTGGTTGCTTCTACGAAGCGATTGCGCAAATCTGTGATGCGGCCATGCCCCGCACCCGAGGTTGCCGGCCTCCACGCAAGAAGGTTTACTGGTGATTCCAGGAGTTCGCGGACCTCCGTGCGGCCTGTACTCGTGCCTGGAGGTCCTACACCCGTAGTCGGCGGCGACACCACAAAGAAGGCGAGGAGGACCAGCTTCATCAGGAGTACCGAGAGGCACGGAAAACTCTGAAGCTGGCCATAAGCCGCGCCTAAGAAATTAAGAGAAAGGAGATGCTGTAGGGTCTCGATCGTGACCCCTGGGGTCGCCCTTATCGTGCGGCGCGACAAAAGCTCCGCACGTTGACCCCCCCCCCCCTTACAGAGACACTCCAGCCCAGCTTCCTGCGGAAAGTGGTCGAGGGCCTTTTCCCGCAGCGGGTGGAGTACACACCCCCGTCGATGGCCTTCATAGTCGGAGACGACGGGGGGAACGAGGACGATGTTCCACTCGTCAGGGAATTGGAGGTCGGGGCGGTTGTTCTACGGATCCGCTCTAAGAACACCGCCCCCGGGCCGGACGGGATACCTGCCCGAGTGCTGGCCCGAGCCCTCGAACACATGTCGCAGCGCCTCAGGGAGGTCCTGGACGCTAGCTTGGCGTCCAGACGCTTCCCTGAGTGCTGGAAAAGCGGGAAGCTGCTCCTATTGAGGAAGCCGGGACGGCCAGCCGAATCGGTAGCGGCCTATAGGCCCATCGTGTTGCTGGACGAGGCGGGTAAACTGTTTGAGAGGATACTCTCTGCCCGCATCGTCCGGCACCTCCGCGAGGTGGGCCCCGATCTGTCGGACGCCCAATTTGGTTTTCGGGCGAGGCGTTCGACGGTGGATGCCGTGCTGCGCCTGAGGGCCGTTACCGAAGAGGTGGTGAGCTGTGGCGGTGTACTGTTGGCGGTGTCGTTGGACATCGCTAACGCATTTAATAGTTTGCCATTTCGCTGCATCAGGGAAGCACTCCACTACCATGGGGTGCCAAAGTACCTGAGGCGGCTTGTGGCAGACTATCTTGAGGAACGTACCGTCATGTAAGAGGACCGAGACGGTGTTCTAAGGCGGCGGCTCATGTCGTGCGGTGTTCCACAGGGGTCTGTTCTCGGACCACTCTTGTGGAACATGGGATACGACTGGGCCCTTCGAGGTCGTCTTTCCTCCGGGCTGGGCGTACTTTGTTACGCAGATGACACATTGGTCACGGCCCGGGGGATGAACTTTCAAGAGGCGGCGTGCCTGGCCACCACGGGTGTCTCTCTGGTGGTCGGGCGAATTGAGGCGCTGGTTTTGCGGGTGGCCCTGGACAAGACGGAGACCCTTTTGTTCCATGGGCTCCGTCGTGGTCCACCCTCTGGCGCCTCCATCGTAGTCAATTCGGTCCTCGTACCGGTTCAGGCCCAGATGAAGTATCTGGGTCTGATCCTCGACGGCAGGTGGCTCTTCGACGAGCACATCCGACAGCTTTCTCCAAAGCTAGTCGGCGTTGCTTCTGCCCTTGGGCGACTTTTGCCCAATCTGGGTGGAGCTAGCGTGACGACGAGACGGCTATACACGAGGGTTGTCCTGTCAATGGCGCTGTATGGTGCACCGGTGTGGGCGGCGGCTCTGACCGCCCAGAATAGGGCTCGCCTCTGGCGCCCTCTGAGGATATTGGCGGTTAGAGCCATACGCGGTTACCGCACCGTATCGACGGAGGCGGCGTGCGCCTTGGCCGGAACTCTCCCGTGGGATTTGGAGGCGGCAGTGCTCGCCGAAGTTTATCGGCGGACGGCTGACTTCCGGGCGGGTAGCGGCATACGGCCCCCGCCCGAAGAGATACGCGAGTGGCGAGAGACCGCTCGTCGAGCCACAATGGCTCGTTGCTCGTCCCGGCTGCAGGCTCCACGTGCTGGTTTTGCTGCCGTGGAGGCTCTCCAGCCGGTCATCGCCGAGTGGACAGGGCGGCAGCACGGGACCCTTTCCTTCCGACTGACGCAGGTCCTTTCCGGGCACGGTTGCTTCGGGAAGCATCTGCACTCGGTCGCCAGGAGGGAATTGAGTCCCGCATGTCACCACTGCGACTACAGTGAGGACTCGGCTCAGCAAACGCTAGCGGTTTGTTCCGCTTGGGTGGTGCAGCGTGGGGTCCTCACTGCAGTTATTGGAGTAGATCTCTCGCTACCGGCCGTCATACGGTCCATGGCCGGTAGCGACAGTTGTTTTACCGCGGTCGCAACCTTCTGCGAAGACGTAATTTCGCGGAAGGAGGCGGCGGAGAAGGCCCGGGAGGACGATATCCACTCGGACCCAATTCGCCGTCGGCGAGCCGGGCGGCGGAGGCGCGCATACCAGCGCCTCATGCCGCCGTGAGTG
This sequence comes from Hypercompe scribonia, assembly GCA_949316085.1. Taxonomy (NCBI): domain Eukaryota; kingdom Metazoa; phylum Arthropoda; class Insecta; order Lepidoptera; family Erebidae; genus Hypercompe; species Hypercompe scribonia. The sequence goes on from OX438993.1 coordinate 390,395, forward strand.
TGGCCGTGGATGGACGGGACGGGTTTTCCCCTCCATCCGCTATAGTGGCCAGCCGCGAGGAGGTGACGTTTGCGTGTGCCGGACGTCGCCTAAATAGAGAGTTTATCCGCAGATGGCGCCCGCGAAAGCGGGCAGGCGCTAGAAGGGATTAGGATGTCATAATAACAGCTGTTCCCGGATCCCTCCTCTCTCAGGCGCAGAGTGGCACACCGTGTGGTTTTAGTCGGTCCGATTTCGACACGCCGCCCCGCCGTAAACCCCGGTGGGGTGACGGCCCGTGGGGGTTTCCACTCGTTAAATAAAAAAAAAAAAAGGAGAAATGATCACGCATGGCGGGCCACGGTCCAACGGTTGACGTTGGGATGTTGTATATATGCTAATTGCCACGTGAATCTCTATTTCGCGATACAGGATTAGTAGTTGTTCCGTTGTTCATTACATTCATACGCTTCGCTCATACTTCGTAGTTCGATGTATCTTCGCTAGATGGTGCTGTTATTTATTTATATTTTTTGATTGTGTAATGTGGAAGTCGCCACAACGCATTGCACAAAGATTTATCATGATAATCATATTTTTACATTTTAAATATGGCTTCTTTGTTTCTTTGAGGCACTATTCCTAGTCTACTATTACATTAAAAAATCGCTTTAACTACAATTTGAAAGAAACCGTGAGTTTGAATTTCTCTCAATGTAGATATGTATTTTGTGTATGTATATGCATAGTACCAACTATGTTTAATTCTGAATAAGAGAACAATTTATAAGATTTGTGTCAAAACATGATTTTATTGTATTATTAGTGTACAATTGAAAAATGAAAATCTTTAAAATATTAAACTGATTTTAAACTATTGTAATTATACTTAAAGTCACCCAAAGAGCAATGGATAGGGCAATGCTCGGAGTTTCTTTGAGTAATCGAATTAGGAATGAGGAGATCCACAGATGAACCAAGGTCACCGATACTGCCAGTAAAATTGCTTATGTGGCAGTGGGCGGGGCACATTACACGCAGAAACGATGGCGACTGCGAACTGGTAAACGCAGCATTGTAGGCCCCCCACAAGGTGGTCCGACGACCTGGTGAAGGTCGCGGGAAGCTGCTGGATGCGGGCGGCATGAGACCAGCTATTGTGGAACCTTGGGAGAGGCCTATGTCCTGCAGTGGACGTTTTGGCTGAGATGATGATGATGAATTTAACTTGATTAAATAGCAAATAAAAGTGTCTAGTTACACAAACATTACAGTAATTAAGTACAATTTACTTAAAAATGCCTTTAAAAATATTCATAGCAATCTTTCACAGATTCACATAACGACCAAGTATAAACTGAATCACAATTCCTTCGTAGGATAAAATCTAATTTACGAAATCGATGGTTCTTCCCCACATGTTTGAATTATCTACATTCGCAATGAGTGTGGCGAGCACCGTTCTAGGATTTTATTAATACTTTCCATTCAGCAGAGTAGAGTCACTTTGGTAGGCCAAGAATAACAAAAGAAAATAGTTTTCAAGGGAAGTCAGAGAAGTTCTTGACATGTTTAACTCGATGTCACTTTTAATTGGTGAGACTTGAGATTTAGATTTTAAGAAGTGTTGTTACAACATCCCAGCTTAGTTATATACTCTATAGTATTTTTTTTACATTTTTATTTTGCGAGATGGTGAGTCCTATATCAAAATAAGACATTGTATGACTGAAGACCAGGGGTCTGAAGTGAGCTGTGTACGTTCTTTTACTGAAACGTTTGTGTTAAATGGTGCTCTATATTATCATGGCACGTATTTTGTCAGAATTACCCATTTCTATGGAGTCCTTTGTAAATTTTGACCTTAAAAATTTGAAAGATAAACTAAGTTTAATGATTATTAGCACGACAGTCAAAGAGATTAATACTTTAATTAAATTAGATTTAATTATTAAAAGTAGTGAAGGATAAATATTTAACAGTTACTCACAAAGACACACAATAAATAATTAAAGTTAGGTTTAATATTCATTGTATCGTCTGTAGATTACATTATTTCAAATAAATAAATCAGAAGATATCGAGTTTGACAATTGTATAGTGTGTAACCGACCGTATCACCCGCCCCGCGTCCCGCAAACCATCAAGAGGGCCAAGCTTACGCCGGTTCGAATATAGACAAATATACGCAGATATATAAACATATTAAATTAAATAGATATAAAAAATTGTGTGGGTCAGCTCTGACCGTGCGTCAGAGCTGACCCACACAATTTTTTAGTCTGGAGTTTACTTCTTAAGTACGATTGTCAAAACAGACGCTTACTGCTTATTTAACTGAAAATTATTGAAAAAAGATTGATACCGTGTGAAAGGGTAAATTAACAAATTAATGAAAATAACATATAGATATAGTCGCTTTGCAGTATACTCTAAACACGTCTTAATACACTCACAACCGGTGCAGCCGCACCAAAAACGTAACGAGGTCATTCGTTCAGTAGATTTTACTCCTCACATTTTTCTCATACTGGGCGTCTTATATCAAAAAACCGATTCTTAAGGAGTCAACTTCAAAAATTAAACAATATAAATGTATATCCGTATAAAAGTATTATAATTAAATAATCAATGTTTCATGATGAGCAAAGGCTTTAATTCTGCCAATTCATTTAGTAAAAACTTCTTTCCTTTTATTTGAGAAGCCCGATCGATTCAAATGCAAGTATACACGCAATCAATAGCTATAAAAAATAGATCGAAATAAATAGAATAGATAGAATAGATAGAAAGCATATTTCTTTTATATTCAGATGCGTTATGTTATTTAGGAATGTTTAAATTTGTCCACTCATGTTTGGTAATGAGTTTACGGCTCCCTACGGGATGGTCTGACCCATTAACTCAAAAGCAAGGCTGATTGTATTACCAATCCGTTTAATTGGCGACATTTAGTGAGAACGGTACGAACAGTTAGAAATATAGGCCAAGGACAGGCTGACACTACAGACAGCTGTAATAACAGATGTGTACAAACTTATGCGCGTACGCAACAATACACTGACACTCGAGGAGGTGAGAGCATTTATCAATCATCGCTGGGTTTTTCTTAATTTGTTTATATATTTATTGACTTACTATTCACTACTTTTATTATTATATATATATATATATATATATATATATATATATATATATATATATATATATATATATATTATATATATATTTTTTTATTATATAGTAGTACAACTTTAGAGCGTATTAACGGTACAATTCGCAAAAACGATTTTACTCAATTTTTGTGTAGAGATTCACGGAAATTTAGAAAACGACTTTGGCTTCTTTTACTCGCAAAAATATGAGTTGAAGGAAAAAATAAGAAGAAGAAGAGAGTGAAAGTTTGAGCGCAAGAGCAAGAATGACTTTTTGTAGGTAGTAGAGCCACACCGATTTCAGCTCGAGCAGGCCAGCTCGACCTGGGCAGTACTACCCTCCCACAGAAGACTAACCTAAAGCGCCAGCATCTGTGTTGTCGTATTTCGCTGGTGAGTGTGAGACCGGAGGCCCATAGATGCAGGGGTGACAGTTATCGTGGTAACTGTGTAAGCCTTACACTGTCACGATGACTGTCATGCCTTTTGCGTCCCCATGCGGGGTGTGAAAAAGCATCTCATAAGGCCGCTATAATGTGGGTCACCATACTGCATTGTCTGACTCACAACTCTTAGATTCTATTCATGCTTTCCATCAGGCAGAGTAGAGTCGCTTTGGCAGGCTCTTAATATATAAAAAAAATGATTAAGAAAATTATATAAATATTTTATCGAATTACAAGACAAGTCGACTACCTCTCTGACTAATACAAAACGAAGACTATTTACTGTGCAACGCGAGACCAATTTCTGTTGTAGGTACGAATGGATTACTTCATTCAGTGGTGTAATAAATCTCTTTATGTTTTCTTTTGTACAATTTTGTTCGCTATAACACTTTTACTGTATGTAAATTGAGTTTTTATTCAGTGAGTTTAGTGAGAGAAAATACGACGAATTGTTCTGACCCGAGGGTCTTGGTAGTAGTAAGTGCCAGTTGCAGGTATATGGACCTGATCTGTTCAAACTTGCACTCCTCAATCTGTCCAAACCGCGAAAGTTGGGGTGTTAAAAGTTTGAACGCTTTGTCTGTCTGTATGTCTATCTAATGGCGGATGGGTTTATTTGAAAGCAGGTTTTTAATTATTGTTCTTAGCTACACATGATAAAGATGCACGGTTGGCCTAGTGGTTAAAGCGGTCGCCACGCCGCTCTCTGCTGCGGTGAGTGTAGTGAGTTCAAACTCCACATGGGACCAACATCTTGAGTGATAAACAAATTGTTGTTCTGAGTCTGGGTGTTCTTTGTGTCCGTTTTTTTGTATGTTTGTAAAGTTCTGGCGACAGAGGATTTACTCCTAGTGCGATCGTTGTCATTTTTTAAAAAAGAAATGAAAAAAAAGAATGAGAGATCAGATCAATAAATACGAAGATGTAAGCAGATTAACATTTTGCTAATTTTATAACTTTTTGCGTTAAAAAAACCAATTTCGATTGCCTCTTCAATTCCTAACACTCAAATAGACTAGAGTATATGTACTTATATGTACTTATATGTGCATGATCATAGGAAAGTGAGTTCGAAATAATTGTTAAAATTCTTTTTAAATTCCTCGTTTTATCTCGCAAAGGATTTTAGTTGTTTTGTTTTCCTTTACGACCTCTGATAACCTTTCTTCAGAATGTGATCGTGAAGGTGTTATTGTCTGACCAAAGACATTACCGTCTTTTATCCAAAACAATTAACTTTTTGATTTCCGTTTCATCAATTTTACCAATCATTAATCGCTTTTAACGTTAAACGATCGTGTTCTGTTCTTGTGTATGTATTATTTATAAATATTTTTTGCTTCTAAGTAAGGATGACTCTGCAGTTCGGATTTACGCCATGTTGATTTTTTCTCTCTATCTTTTAGTAAAATAACCGAGAGGTTATTTTACTAAAAGATAGAGATAGATTACCGTACCGTACTAGATTTTTCGAGAGAAAAATCTAGTACGGTACGGTACTAGATTTTTCTCTCGAAAAATTTAGTACGAGGTAACTGAATAGATCTTTCGACCAAATATATTGACGATGCATTTTTATAAAAGAGGTTACAAGCATGAAGTTACATTATCCTATCAGTACATTTACTTCGGAGAAAGGATGTAAATGTATGCAATAATATACCCTATATCCAGATACATTAAAACTGAAAAACGCGTGTCAGAATCAGACTTTACATAATTATTTGCAACATAGCAACAGCTAAAATTACCAAAGATTCCAGGGTTACCTGCCTACATTTGTGTGAGTGTGTGTTAACATCTGTGTGTGTTAGGAAAGTTACCAACTTACTCAAGACGTCTTGGGGAGGGAGACAGAGATGGTCTTAAGTAATATCGAATATCGATATGATATTTTGTTATGAAGGTTCCAAGGTTGTTCATGTATTTGTAGAACAGGTTACTTGAAATTGAACAACAAGCAAAAAATAACTAGTACCGCTAGTATGTGCTGACGTTTTATGTATGTTTGACTGACGAACATTTTTTTATTATATTGAACATTGCGCTTGCTCTTAGTTTGAAGCCACTGCCGTAGAAAACAAGGTCTTCATTAATTTGATGAAGTGAATATAAGATAACTGTTAACAATTAAATCTAGCTACACACTAAAGAAGTGAGCTCACAGGAGGTAGGAAGAGATACAATCTTTTCGCAACAATCCCTTAAAACAAAATCCAGTCGATATATTTATTGTGCCTCTATAATCAATCGCTATATTTATTGTAGGATTGCTTTGTTTGTTCCAAACAATTCTCACAATATCACTAAACTTAACCTTGCAACGCATTAATTATCGTACGATTTTTTTATATCCCTGTTTGGGGATATCATCTACGTCACTAAAACCCACCGAGAATTGAACATTGACGTCACAACGCAAGACAAATAAGTTAAATTGTTATGATTGAACGTTGCATATCAATTTATAATCATCTAAAAGTACGATAACTACATGTTTTGCAGCAAATATTCATTTACAAAGAAATTAATTCGAAATATTGTGTTTTTATTAGGCATTTGTCGCGTGCTGTTAAGATTAATTTGTCACTTCATATATACGAATAAATGACATGTATGCTTTTTAATTAGCAAAAAGAAATGCTATCAAATAATGAGAGTGCCACCATAGGAGAGCCATCTTGGCGCGTCATGTCTCCAGACTAAAGGATGCCTGCTGTAACTGAAATGTGCTTGAGTGGAGATTAGGCTAACGAAATATACGACCCATGCGACGTGATGGAAAAGAAATACTTCGTTCTTTTTTTTTCTGTATTTAAAACCTCCCAAAGTGACTCTACTTTGCCCGATCGAAAGCATGAATAGAATCCGAGAGTTGTGGTCACCATACTCATTGCAAATACAGACAATGCAGTATGGTGACCTACACTATGGCGGCCTTGTGAGATGCTTTTTCACACCGCGCTTAGGGACGTAAAAGGCATGACAGTCATCGTGACAGTGTAAGGCTCACACAGTTACCACGGTAAGTGTCAACCCTGTATCAATGGGCCTCCGGTCTTACGCTCACCAATGAAACATGACAGCACGGATGCTGTCGCTTTAGCTTGGTCTTCTGCAAGAGGGTAGTACTGGCCCGGTATTAGTTTATTATTATAGAAGCTATCTACTAGTAGGAATATATTAATAGTTACTGCTTTCATTTGCATCAGACGTGACAGTGTTTAATGACTCGTATGACTTGTCCTACATGGACTCAATAGACAAATACTATTTCAACGCCCACTTTTGTACCAGTTATTTATTTGTAACTTTACCTTAATACTGGCATTTACCCGCAATAAATTATTATAGATTTTGTTAATCGATTCCGGTGTTTTTGATTAGCAGTAGAAGAAAAACTGGTATGTGTATGTGTGTGTGTGTTTACTGTGTATTTCCTACTCCAATGTGATCATAAACTCGATCAGCTTAAACTTACGTACAACTTGTAAGAGACCGATTTAATATTTAGTCTTACGTTTCTTTTACTCTTTAAACACAGTACCAGTAGTAATTACCTTCTTAAACTTTAAAGAAACCCCTCCCGGACGCTTTCTGGACGATCTCTAAACTAGGACACCCTGATGAGTGGTAGCTTCTCCTCAAATGCTAAATTCCATCAAGCTATTTAGACTAAACAGCGCGGCAAAGAAATATATACAGACAGAAATACCCTCGACAAGTATAATTCTCCTGATATCACAGTTGGGTAACAAAAGCTTGTAAAAGAAAATTAGCGGACGTATATACTGACGTCATACTCATGGGTATCCATAGCCGGATTACTATTTCACTAAGTTCAATGATGTCAAGTGTGAACTGTGATTAGAGCTTTAATTATGACGTATTCGACGTCGCACGGGTTACGAGATTACGCAGACAGGTCGTGTATACGTTGTTGTTGCTAAGCTTGGCACTCAGATAGCAACAGACATAGTTATAGAACATACAGAACGTGATGTTTTGTTATTATTATTTATTCATTATCGTCGTAAATATATTAAGAGCACGACGTTAACGTTATTTTGCTTCCACTTATACTGTGTGTAAAGAAAGATTACATTACAAGAAAAGTTGGCGGACAGGGGCCAGTTGTAAAAGAAACTAGATCTGACATAAAATCGATTTAGCAAATCTTATGTTGTTTTCCTTCGAGTGAATAAGATTACCGATCATCTGACGATTGAATTAAAGTAGATTTGTTGTGTTTCCTACCCACTTTAACAACTTCATCTCTGACAAATCACTCATAGTTTTTGCCCTTATTAAAAATATACGAGCGTAATATTATATACTTGTTAAGACAAGTATATCGAGCAAAGCAAATAACGCACACCTGTGCCACGGAAGTTATGAATTGCAAATTATTAACAAGTACCATTCATTTATTGGTTATGTTGAGCGATGAACTGAGTCATGTTGAGAGAATAACAAGAGAAATGTGAACAAGGAGTTGAAAGAAAGCCGCCAATGTTTGGTACACTTCAACTTACCTTTGGTACTAAAGGTTTAATCCAAGGAACAGATAAAATCCCATATTTATTTACAAGTTAAGCATGGTAGTATGGTAGCAAGGTATTTTATTACTGTTGAAGAGGCTTTCTCTTAACCTGTTCCCTTGGGCCGTCACCCCAGTGGGGTTTGCGGTGGGGTGGTGTATCGGAATCGGACCGACTAAAATCACACAGTGTGCCACACTGCGCCTGAAACAGAAGGGTCCGGGTACAACTGTTATTACTACATCTAGATCAACTATTCAACCTGCCTTTGCTTATTACTGAATAAAAAAAATCAGGTCACAGTCCCAGTGTATATTGTTAAAACAAACTAGTATAAACCTTCGTGTTTCTAATTTACACAACTTACCATTTGAGTATGCTAACGTTAATTTTGTTTAACATAATTGCAACTGAATCATCGCTTAATAAACTAGCCACTACCGCATGTTATTTCTCTTATATGTAATAAATAAGCCGATATTATCGAGTATATAAGGGAAATTGTTTATAATTGTGCAAGTTATTTGCATACAAATATTTTATGTTTCTGCTTATCAATATTATAAGTAATTATTGTACAGTTAACTGTCTGTCTAGCAAGTTATGTTTCCTTACCTTATTATTACTTTTTTATGTTGTATCATCACTTTTCAATAGTTTAATATTTTCTAATCACCATCATCGTCAACTGTCTTTAGAATTATGAATCTAAGTGTTAGACAAAAAAAAGAAAAACGATCGAATAACTGTGAATGATTGTGTTTTAAAATTCTTGTCTCCATCGCTGTACGGTTCAATGGAAAGAACCGCATATCTTTCGAGTAGCTGGCGCCTCACGAGAAGCCTGTCTAGTGATTTGTATTCGGCACAATTAACTCTTAAATTTCTCCAAGCAATTGATCACTGAGATTGTTATCTCCTTGGCGGTTAACGGACTAATCGACTGTAGCTTTCATTTCGCCACAGTGCATACATTGTTTGTTTTTGTATGTTTATTAATTCTTGCCCTTATATAATATGAATAGTCTTATTATTACTTACTTTGTCCGTTTGGTAACGGATGAAGAATACATAGTGTTACCACCCCTATTCATCCCGTGGGTGTCGTAAGAGGCGACGAAGGAACCAAGTATACAAGACAACATCATTACAAAGAGAAGGAAAACTTGGAACAAACCCTATTCCAACCAGTCTGGCCAGCGTGGTATACTATGCCAAAACCTCCTTGCTAAGGAGGCCTATGTCCAGTAGTTGATTGTAAAAGACTGTTGACCATATTATTACTTGGATACACTTTTTATCATGTACCTTCATTAAGGACCCTATGTTCATTGCTGTATTAATGGCAAACTAGGTTTGCACAATCTTAAGATGAGCATGGCACGGCAAGGCTTGCGGAACAAATTAAGAAACATTACTTTTTTTTACTAAATTGTAATTACTCGTGTATTATGACTTGCCATATAAGTTTATTGTTCAATGCTGAAAGTTTCACTTGAACCGAGATGAATTGAGATTTATTATATTGAGATATATACGCAGTATTTTTCACGATTTGCCTGTAAAGTATGTTGTAACACAAATATGATTCCTTTGCGATTATGTACCACTTACAAAAAAAATCTACTTAACAAAACCTTCTTTAGAAGCTTAATTCATTGAGCATAAAAGAAAATGTTAAATTGACAGAACGACTATGAATTCGGTGAAGGAATTATGTATACTTTGAGCTCCTGCTGGGTGCTTAATGCTGAGACTGTAGCAATTCTAAGACTTGATGTCCGTTGTGGAGTAGGTCTGTATATATGTGTCTTTCGAGTCGAAACCTGACTAATCAATTAATTTAAAAAAGTGTGTTCTTACTAAAAAATAAATTAAATAACCTGTGAAGAAAATGATTGCCTAACAAGTGCTTGATTAGATAAGCGAACGGGATTCCATTAAACTGGAATCTTATAAAATGTAGAAATATCTTTGTCTATGTATAAACATTCCAATGGCTAACGGAAGTGAAAGTGCTGCAAGTGATTACCGGCGCGATCACCAGATGAACAAGTTTGAAGCCGTGTTTAAGCGCCACTTAACCACAGTTAAGTGCCGTTGCACCCAACGCCGTGACTGGCATTCCTACTGGTTGTGGTGAAAACCTAATGATGGACCTCTTGTTCTACATAGTAATCTGCATAGGTATATATTTATTCAGCTGGAATTGATTGACTTGCTGGTTTCGTAGGCAGTGATCCTGACTGTTCAGCTAGAAGTCGTGAGAAATGTCCTCAATACCGTGCGTATTACAGTTAGCCTTGGGGTTTAAGAGGTCGCCACACCGCTCATTACTGCGCTGAGCGTTGAGGGTTCAATCCTCACACGGGACATCTTTGTGTGATCCACAAATTGTTGCTCTGAGTCTGAGTGTCTTTTGTGCCCGTTTCTTGTATGTTTGTAAAGACCCCCGTGACACAGGATTTATTCCTAATGCGGGCGTTGTCTTTTTAAAAAAGAAAAAGAAAAGAAAGAAAGAAATCGTGTGAAAAACATCTTCAAACCATTATATACTTGGGTGTAGTTTATTATCCTAACAAAGATTCTGTCTACTTTGGAATTAGGTGGACGTGTGCAAGCAATGACATCTATCCAAAGATGCAATCGTTGGCAAAGAGAAATCCTCCTAGTTATGATCAGAATCAATGTTTGAACCAAAACTGTTATTTTGAGACCAAAGTCACGCGTAGTGGTGATGGCTACTAGCTAGTTGATACCAATCAGTGCAAATATTAATATGCATGACCTTTACATTTATTTGGTCTGGGGTTTTTCTATGAATATAAATTGAAATTTATAACAATTATTATTTCTGTTTATTATTGTTCTTAATTGTTGTATTATTTACATTATACGACGATGTTAAATATGTGTATCGGTGTATTTACCTTATTGTTAAGAGAAATAGTCATTACCAAAAAATATGCTCAAGAATCGGTTTTCAATGATAAGCATTCAGGATATTACGAAAACTTGAAACATTAAAGTTTCTTATTCCAGTTATTTACCATATTTTTCTTTTGCAGAGTGGTATATATTAAACAGTGACAACTGCCTTCAAAATAATATAAAATCTTGAAAGTAATATGACACTCTCAGTACATTTGAATCGACTTACATAAAATAGGTGCTGTGCAATTCCTTAATGTATATTATTGAGTGAGTGGCTAGCAAAGAAGAAACCCTTAAACTTTTCCCTTACTTTCGTGGGCAATTGAAACCTGGTAACACTTTTATGCGTCTTGAGTTGCATTTTATGTAAGTAGTAGAGCCACGCTGATTTCAGCACGAGCGGGCCGGCTCGACCGGGGCAGTACTACCCTCACACAGAAGACCAACCTAAAGCGACAGCATCCGTGTTGTCGTATTTCGTTGGTGAGTGTGAGACCGGAGGCTCATTGATGCAGGGGTGACAGTTATCGTGGTAACTGTATAAGCCTTGCACTGTCACGATGACTGTCATGCCTTTTACGTCCCCAAGCGGGGTGTGAAAAAGCATCTCACAAGACCGCCATAGTGTGGGTCACCATACTGCATTGTCTGCATTTGAAATGAGTATAGTGACCACAACTCTTGCATTCTATTCATGCTCTCCGTCAGGCAGAGTAGAGTCACTTTGGCAGGCTCTTAATATAGAAAAAAAAGAAAAAAAGTGTCCATGAGCGTCAGTAGTCGGCTTTGTTGAAAAAGACACATACTTCGATTAATATTTATTTTATCAAAAGTATGTGATTTCTAACTTTTATTACGAGTATTGTACTTCCTTATTAGAAAACGTAATTCAAAGAATCTACTAGTGCCCTATGGTCATTCTAATCATCTCGTCGTATTGAAATGAAACTGCGTCTTACAACTCAGAACAGGTATAGTTTCCTTTAGAACAATGTATAAAGTTTAATGTAAAAAACATGCAATCAGAAATATGCACACACACAATCTATGACCCAAATCACGAACTCATAAACAAACTAGTTTGCTGCCGGATTATTCACTGTGTTGAGAACAATGACATTGAAATGGATTCTAGACGTCTCGAAGATACTGAACTAAAATATTTAGCTGAACCTCTACTGGTAAATACTGTGCATTATTTTTATCATCATCATCATCATCATCATCAATAGCCTTTTACAATCCACTGCTGGACATAGGCCTCTCCTTAGCAAGGAGGTTTTGGCCTACCATACCACAATGGCCAGACGGGTTGGAATAGGGTTTGTTTCAAGTTGTCTTCTCTTTATAATGATGTTGTCTTGTATACTTTGTTTCCTTAGTCGCTTCTTACGATACCCACGGGATGAATAGGAGTGGTAACACTATATATTCTTAATCCGTCACCACACGGACATTATTTTTATAGGATTTTTTTAATTACAAATAAGAACTGTGCCATATTGCATGCTATTGTTAAATGTCATGAAGATGTGTATACTGTTGGTGCGTCTATAGAAATAAAATAAAAATCTATTATAATTCTATGGCACAGGTATCAGAATAGACACAAGTGTGTGACTGTATCGGTAGATTAGATACCAGTAAAGTAACTAATGATAATGCCACACAGCGTCTCATTTGTATGAAACTTTACTTAAAAAAAAAAAAGATTAAAAATTTATGAGTTGCGTAGGGTTCCCACTAAGAACTTAGGGTCCCAAGCCAACCTCACCTGCAAGTTGGGCACCTGCTGACCGATGGATGAGGCTTGACACATAACACATCCCAAATAGCGGCAATAGGCTGGGGACGTGGGACCAAAACACTGGCGAAAAGTACGCGTTTAGCCTCTGCCTACCCCTCCGGGAAGACAGCGTGTATACTCTCAAAATCCACGTAATGGATAATTTGTTATTTGTGTGTATAAAACCGGTATGACCACATTCATTATTGTGGTTGTGTCTTCACACATGTCATGTGTCTTCAGAGTATAATAAAATTGAAATTCCAGTCACGTTTTCGACCAAGAAATATGGTTGAAGCCAAAGCACGCGATATTATTCTTAAGAACAATCGATTCATGGTATACGGTATTGCATGTAAGTTCGCTCAGTACTAACAGGTTTTTTGTGCCTTGTTTAGCGTGAATTGTCAGTTCATTATTTAAGATAATTAAAAGAAGGTGACTGCCTTGATGGTGCAGTGGTAGCGTATGCAACTGCTGTGCATAAAGTTTCGAGTTCGATTCAGGATCGGACTAAATGTTTGTATCAAATCAAATCAACCTATCGCCGTCCACTGATGAACGAAAGTTCCCACCAAGGAGGACGAACTGTTTGTATGATCTGCACTTTTTTCTTGCAGAGTTTGGAATGCCCTAACTCTGAAAAAATGTACATATAATCTTTGTATAACATTATATGTACATTTTTTCTATAGTATATAAGTATTTTTTTAGTCATTTTGCTTTCATAGTATAAGTTCTGCTTAATTTGAAACTAGACGGCGTTGTATGTCAGATGTCTGATTATTTGTTATTATTTAAAAATGTCTTCAAGTATCAGTTGCAATGCGGATAAACAGTACGTAATGCTTATTAGGAAGTTTAGACATGTAAGTATGTTTAACAGTATTCAGGTTAACATAGTGAAAGCTCTGTCGATCGTCAGATCAGACAACTTTGTGAGAGATGTCTCCTTTGTAAGTTTGTGGCAGGATTGACACGTGTAAAGCTCACTCATCAGAAAGTTTTAGGGGTCGACCTTCTAGTATAAAAGGTCACTAAAAACCTAAACCATATGCTTTTTAAAAAGTTAAAAATTTCGTAATTCCCTTCAAAAATGATTTCTTTGACATTCTTAAGCCGAAATCAATGTATCGTCTACAAAAGCATTGTAATTATGTCTCAAATTACTGCCGGCTTCATACAGTAAATAAAAAGTAAATCTTAAACATGAAATTTAAAGAGTTGTGTCCTGACGTTTTCCCTGAGAATTCTTAGATCTTTACGGTTTGAAGTCAAGCTCTTAATAGGCCAATGACTGTTGCATTTATACCACGACGGAGCCGGTTTTACATGTAATATGTACTCGTAAGATGGATGTTACAAAGTCCAACTTGACACCACGATCATGTGATTTGTGGTCGGTAACGGAAAACAGTTTTTGTAAACATCTTTCAATCATTTACTGCATATACTTCTTAGTGATTATATGTTATAAAACGATTAATAGTAATAATTGTGTTGTGGTAGAAGCAACGGAGTAAGGTGGTAATCTGTATTGATTGAAAAGAAAATTATTTAAAAATTGACTGCTCTAAAATAGAAAAGATATATTTCATTCTATATTCACAATCTTTAACAGTCCACTGCTGGACATAGCCGTCTCCTTAGCAAGGAGGTTTTGGCCTACTATACCACGCTGGCCAGACGGGTTGTTATAGGGCTTATTTCAAGTTTTCCTGCTCTTTACAATGATGTCGTACTGCGTAGTTTGTTCCCTTAGTCGCCTGTAACAACACCCTTCACATTCCGTATTCTTAATCAGTCACTAAACGGACACAGTACAACGAACAGTCAATCACACATTAAATCTCACTACCAACTTTCTGGTCTTTTTCTACTTTTTTTTCACTTTAGAACCTGCCAAATTGACTCTCAAAAGTTCAAAAGCAATCTCGGCAATTTACATATATCTATTATAAACCATGCAAACAATGAGGCATCCTCAGTAATTGAGATGATGACGACAGCCAGCAATACAGTATAACATTATTAAAGTGTCTAAGTGTTCATAAACACAAACACCACTTACATATAACGAGTAAGCAAATTGAGTAGTATAGAGAAAAACATATGAACATGTGTCACACGCAATATTTTTCTTTATTTAATTTGTCGTAAACACAGCAATTAGGAAAAAACGTGGAATATCTTATTGTCAAGAACCACGTAGCAAATACGCTTAAATTGATTCTGTTTTTATACCCTCTTCATCAGTTAAGAAAATTCACGTAACCCACAAGAAATGTTCATGTTCCTGTAGATATCGATTTCATTTATTTTCTTTACTCTTGAAATCAGAATTAACTTCTGTATACCTAATTTTGTATAGTTCCTTGAGGCAGTCAAATATTGCCTACCGTAGTGTGACCTCAAATAATATTAAAAGGTAAGAAGACCCTTTTGAAAAGAGACCGTTCAATTTAGGAAATGTATTAGAAACAAGTAAAGAATCTTAAATTTATTTGATATTTGTACATACATGTATACGTCTACATGTTTAGCTGAAGATATTTTGGTAAGGTAAATAAGTTTTTAAGGAAGAAAGTTTAGTGTGGTGAAGGGTTAAAAATACAGAGGGTCACCATCCATGTTCATCCCGTGGGTGTCGTAAGAGGCAACTAAGAGAGAAAAAAATTGTAGGACAACAGCACTGTCTTTACAGTCTTCTCTTTACCATAGAAGAAAAATTTGTTACAAAGCCTTTTTTTTTTTTTTTTTTTTAACGTGTGGAAACCCCCACGGGCCGTCACCCCACCGGGGCTTACGGCGGGGCAGTGTGTCGGAATCGGACCGACTAAAACCACACGGTGTGCCACTCTGCGCCTGAGAGAGGAGGGATCCGGGAACAGCTGTTATTACGACATCCTAATCCCTCCTAGCGCCTGCCCGCTTTCGCGGGCGCCATCTGCGGATAAACTCTCTATTTAGGCGACGTCCGGCACACGCACACGTCACCTCCTCGCGGCTGGCCACTATAGCGGATGGAGGGAAAAACCCGTCCCGTCCATCCGCGGCCACACTCAAGGCGGCATGAGGCACTGGTATGCGCGCCTCCGTCGCCCGGCTCGCCGGCGGCGAATTGGGTCCGAGTGGATATCGTCCTCCCGGGCCTTCTCCGCCGCCTCCTTCCGCGAAATTACGTCTTCGCGGAAGGTTGCGACCGCGGTAAAACAACTGTCGCTACCGGCCATGGAGCGTATGACGGCCGGTACCGAGAGATCTCCTCCAATAACTGCAGTTAGGACCCCACGCTGCACCGCCCAAGCGGAACAAACCGCTAGCGTGTGCTGAGCCGAGTCCTCACTGCAGTCGCAGTGATGACAGGCGGGACTCAATTCCCTCCTGGCGACCGAGTGCAGATACTTCCCGAATCAACCGTGCCCGGAAAGGACCTGCGTCAGTCGGAAGGAAAGGGTCCCGTGCTGCCGCCCTGCCCACTCGGCGATGACCGGCTGGAGAGCCTCCACGGCGGCAAAACCAGCACGTGGAGCCTCCAGCCGGGACGACCAACGAGCCATTGTGGCTAGACGAGCGGCCTCTCGCCACTCGCGTATCTCTTCGGGCGGGGGCCGTATCCCGCTACGCGCACGGAAGTCAGCCGTCCGCCGATAAACTTCGGCGAGCACTTACGCCTCCAAATCCCACGGGGCAGTTCCGGCTAAGGCGCACGCTGCCTCCGTCGATACGGTGCGGTAACCGCCTATGGCTCTAACCGCCAATATCCTCTGAGGGCGCCAGAGGCGAACCCTATTCTGGGCGATCAGAGCCGCCACCCACACCGGTGCACCATATAGCGCCATTGACCGGACAACCCCCGTGTATAGCCGTCTCGTCGCGACGCTAGCTCCACCCAGATTGGGCAAAAGTCGCCCAAGGGCAGAAGCAGCGCCGACCAGCTTTGGAGAAAGCTGTCGGAAGTGCTCGTCGGAGAGCCACCTGCCGTCGAGGATCAGGCCCAGATACTTCATCTGGGCCTGAACCGGTACGAGGACCGAATTGACCACGATGGAGGCGCCAGAGGGTGGACCACGACGGGGCCCATGGAACAAAAGGGCCTCCGTCTTGTCCAGGGCCACCCGCAAACCCAGCGCCTCAATTCGCCCTACCACCAGAGAGACACCCGTGGTGGCCAGGCGCGCCGCCTCTTGAAAGTTCATCCCCCGGGCCGTGACCAATGTGTCATCTGCGTAACAAAGTACGCCCAGCCCGGGGGGAAGACGACCTCGAAGGGCCCAGTCGTATCCCATGTTCCACAGGAGTGGTCCGAGGACAGACCCCTGTGGAACACCGCACGACATGAGCCGCCGCCTTAGAACACCGTCTCGGTCCTCGTACATAACGGTACGCTCTGCCACAAGCCGCCTCAGGTACTTTGGCACCCCGTGGTAGTGGAGTGCTTCCCTGATGCAGCTAAATGGCAGACTATTAAATGCGTTGGCGATGTCCAACGACACCGCCAACAGCACGCCGCCACAGCCCACCGCCTCTTCGGTAACGGCCCTCAGGCGCAACACAGCATCGACTGTCGACCGCCCTGCTCGGAAACCGAATTGGGCGTCCGACAGATCGGGGCCCACCTCACTTAGGTGCCGGACGATGCGGGCAGAGAGTATCCTCTCAAACAGTTTACCCACCTCGTCCAGCAACACAATGGGCCTATAGGCCGTCACCGATTCGGCTGGCCGTCCCGGCTTCCTTAATAGGACCAGCTTCCCGCTTTTCCAGCACTCAGGGAAGCGTCCGGACGCCAAACTAGCGTTCAGGACCTCCCTGAGGTGGTCCGACATGTGTTCGAGGGCTCGGGCTAGCACTCGGGCAGGTATCCCTTCCGGCCCGGGGGCGGTGTCCTTAGAGCGGATCCGTAGAACAACCGCCCCTACCTCCGATTCCCTGACGGGCGGAACATTGTCTCCATTCACCCCGTCGTCTTCGGCCATGAAGGCCATCGACGGGGGTGTGTGCTCCGCCCGCTGCGGGAAAAGGCCCTCGACCACTTCCCGCAGGAAGCTGGGCTGGAGTGTCTCTGTAAGGGGGGGGCCCGACGTGCGGAGCTTTTGTCACGCCGCACGATAGGGGCGACCCCAGGGGTCACGATCGAGACCCTCCAGCATTTCCTTTCTCTTAATTTCTTTGCCGCGGCTGATGGCCAGCTTCAGAGTTTTCCGCGCCTCTCGGTACTCCTCATGAAGCTGGTCCTCCTCGCCTTCTTCACGGTGTCGCCGCCGACTACGGGTGTAGGACCTCCGGGCACGAGTACAGGCCGCACGGAGGTCCGCCAACTCCTGAAACCACCAGTAAACCCTCTTCCGTGGAGGCCGGCAACCTCGGATGCGGGGCATGGCCGCATCACAGATCTGCGCAATGGCATCGCAGAAGCGACCAGCCCCCATGTCGACCTCCTCGGTCGGGGCCTGCGGAGACAGCCAAGAGTGAATAATGGCCGCCTCCTCTAGTAGGTCCCTATTTAATTTGGCTACAGCCCACCGCGGAAAGCGAGAAGAACGCCGCGCCGCGTGACCCCTACTGGCGTCCTGGGACCGGGAGAGCTCAAATCGGATGTAAAGATGGTCCGAGAGCGTCTCAACCTCTTCCAGGACTCGCCAGTTCCTTACTCGTGCGGCGAGGGCAGGGGTAGCGAACGAAAGGTCCACTATCGACCCTCCCTGCGGTCGCACGCACGTGTTGGTGGAGCCCCTGTTCAGTAAACAGAGGCCCACCGAGGCCGCCCACTCCTCTACGGCCTCGCCCCAAGCGTCCGTCCTGGGGGAACCCCACGCAATGGACTTTGCGTTGAAGTCCCCCAGCACTAAGACGTGCCCAGACGTTAGACGCCGCATCGAGGTTTCCAAGTTGTTAAGGAAAACCTCGAAGTCGTTCAGACTCCGGTTGGGGGAGAAGTATACACCATATACAGTGATCCCCCCCCACTCGGCAGCAACATATCCAGTGCCCTTGTCTCTTAGCGACAAGGGCGGGGAATGAGCCGCCGTGGAGCCGACGACTGCCACGGAACCGTCCCGGTCACCCAACCAGTTTGGAAGGGGAGGAACGTAATAGGGCTCCGCGGCTACGGCAACACCGATCGACCACTGTGCCATGGTTTGCAGGAAGAGGTCCTGCGCCGCAGCACAGTGGTTCAGGTTCGTCTGGACTAGGAGGCTGGAGACTTGGGCCATTACTGGACCGTCTCTACAGCCTCCTCCATGGGCGATGATGTCGACGTGCAAACGGCATCGGAGGCAGCCTGGGTCGACTGGCTAGCCCCCAACGCTGGCCGAGAATCACGGGGAGGTTTGCAGCCCCCCTGCCCAATCTGATGATTGGCGGATTTGTTACCCGCCGCACAAACCGGACAGTGAGGGGCGGCAGAGCACTCTGCCGCCTTGTGCCCCGGTCGACCGCAGCGGAAGCATAGTCCGCTGCAGTCAAAACAACTCACGCACTTGGCGCGTGTGTGCCCCGATGCCAGACATTTGCAGCATCTCATCGGTCTCGCAGCCAGGACCGTGATCCTAGCGCTCACGAGACCGACGAGTAGTCTGCCGGCGTCGCCCAAAATTTTAGCCGACGACACGGGACAGCTGACCCACACTGCGCCAAGCCCTCCTGGACCGGGGCGGATGGTGCCGACCCTGATATTGTCCACGCTGCAACCCGTCCTCTCTCCAACTGCAGCGCGGACATCTTCGGCCGTCACGGAATCGTCCAGGCCCGAGATACGCAGTTCAGCGCACTTAGTAGGCCTGGCGATCTTTACACCATCCGTGTCTGCGAAAATTCCCCGCAGCTTCTCGGCGAAAGTGTCCGCCGTCTTTGCGCCTTCAG
This sequence comes from Hypercompe scribonia, assembly GCA_949316085.1. Taxonomy (NCBI): domain Eukaryota; kingdom Metazoa; phylum Arthropoda; class Insecta; order Lepidoptera; family Erebidae; genus Hypercompe; species Hypercompe scribonia. The sequence continues at coordinate 410,106 of OX438993.1, forward strand.
CCCCGGGAAACTCCAGAACTCGAGCTCCCGTCTGGGCAAGGCGCAACCTGACCCCTACCGTCCCGAAATCCTTGGCGAGACCAGCCCGGGCCTTTTTGAATAGGGCTGCATAGGACAGCCCGCCATCAGCCGTCGCCGGTGATATGGTGACAACTACGGCCGCAGTTTCTGGGGGCTGCAGTTTCCGTGGCTTTTTAGCAGTGACGATTGCCACCGGCGGCGACTGCGGGGTAGAAGCTGCCCTTTGTGCAGCCTTTTTAACCCGCTTTCGGGACTTCTTTGGCCCTCCGACTACCTGCCAACTATCATTGGAGGGAGTAGACGTGGAGGGTCCAGGTGTTGAGTCAGGTGTAGGAGTGGGGAGCGGGGCCAATTTTGCTCCAGCCTTTACTGCCGCTTTTGACTTTGCCCTCGTTGTAGCTGCCTTAGTTGCTGCCTTGGCTACCTGTTGTACCTTTGGAGCAACCGGAGTAGAAGACACCGACACAGCTGCCGCATATGATATGCGATCACCTTAGAGGGACATCGGAGTCGACGCTAATGTGGCCTTTCGCTTATCGGCAGCGAGCGGCGGCCGAACAATGGGGGCTGGAGGCAATCTCGCCTCCAGGCCCGCGAGACGCCCGTCCAGCATATGCCCCACTGCGTCAAGAATTTGGCGCAAGTTGGCATCATGGACGTCACCAGAACCGGGAGTGGGAGCAGGCTGCCTTGGAGCCAGGCCCTGTTTATTAGGCCTTTCCGTCTGCGCCCAAAACTGGGCGAACTGGGTGCTCAGTTCAGCCACCTGCCCCGTCAGGCGTTCATTAGCGGCCTCCAGGCGAGCTACGTTCACAATGAGGGTTTCGACGACACCGGCAATAGCGGAGGAGGAATCCTTAAGAGCCCTTACAAAGGAACTCTTAAGATTCCTGGATTTGGTGGCCACTTTTTGAATTATAGCCACCCCCACATTTGCTCTCTCCTGCAACGCCACCGGTGTATTGGAGACGGAACCCCCCTCCACCGGTTCTCGGATCTTCTGCAGGAGATCCACAATCTCCTCCTCCGCTGTACTTTCGCCTTCCGCTCTGACCCTTCTATAGGCTTCTGCCTTTGAAAACACAGAGCCTGATGGGGTCGAGATCGGCGTGCGTGATCGCCCTCTTCGACTGCTACCAATTTTCGGAGGCAGCATCTCTTGGGACGTATCACTTTCGTTATCTCTGGAGCGCCCGCGTTTCCTGCTTTCACAGAACTCCATCGCTGTCGACTCCAGTACGTCCATAGTCGTACTGGAGTTACCTCCGTCCGTCGGATTAGCCGATCTGGAACGTAATCGTTCCGATTTTCTTGGGCTCCCAGCAGCCAGAAAGACTTCTGGGAGCCTCTCCGAGATAGGTGTCCCGACCGATACGTTCTCTTCATTGGAAGAGATGTCGTCCGTCCTTAAATTTTTCTGCTTTCGCTTACTGCTTCCGCTTTCCTTTTTCTCCTTCTATCTATCCTTGTTTTCTTTATTTTGTATTATTTTACTGTTTTCCATATTTAATCCCACGCGTGGGGGAGAATTAATGGTCGACCCGGGCAGAGATCCCCCAGTACCCGGGCAAGCGTAAATTTATTCCCAACCGAGGGGTCCGCAGGTGCCCCGGCTGGGAGTGCGCTTACGACTGAACTACCCATCAGCCATGCATCCCCTGGTCACGCACCAGAACACGGGATTCGGGGTAATTTTTTATAGAGGTTTTCTTCCTCGCAGTCCAGGCGGTTAAGCCAAGACCCTCGTCCCCGAGTAGAGCCGTAAGACGTAACTACGTCACCCATCTCGAGATTACGATATGACGACGGTGGCAGGCAGATTAAATCTCCCAATGCCTACTTGGCGGCAGTGTTAGTGTACGCCAAGTCCGTTCTCCTTTCTCCACCACTAATAGTGGAGAGACTCCGACTCGTGAAAGGGTCCCACCTTAGTGATTTTTTAACGAGGTTTTTCTCCTCATTGCTCCGAAGAGCGAAGAGCCAACAGAGGAATCGACAAACATGCCCGCTCTGTTGGAATGGCCGAAGAAAATGGCCTCCTCTTCGTGCTAGAATATTAGCCGTTGGCGGTGATAAACATCACCATCGCCAACGTTACCAGGGTGCACCACGTGGAGGTTTTCTAGCCCAACACCCCTTTGTTACAAAGCCTATACTAACCCGTTTGGCTAACATGGTATCTAAGACCAAAACCTCGTTTCTAAGGAGAGGCCTATGTCCAGCAGTGGACTATTAAAAGCTATTGATGTGATAATGTAATAAAGGATGAAAGAAAGTTAAGAGAAATTGACATCTCCTTAAATTTAAGTTTATAAGTCCCAATGTTAATTCGAGGCAACCTTCAACCAAACAAAAAATTAAACGAAATACAAAAATAGTAGTCTTCACTTCTAAAGGGATATAATTGCATGTTTACCTCTACACGAGGCAACCTCAAGAACAATTCCTCAGCATTTAAGTACATGTGGGGCAATATTTTTTTCCAATAAATTATCAAATCGTGTATCGTACGCAGTAAAATTAAATTAACACAATGTTTTTACGACTAAATATGTGACGTAAATGCTCAGTCTACAGATCATAATAACTAATTACGTCATCCTGTTGGTTTAAACATAAGTGGGAATGGGTGCACACGCAAAAATTGAAATGTTATCGGTCCAGATAAGTTATTTGTTCAGAATTTAGAGGTTGTCGTTTGTAATTTTAGCGCTAAATGCTTTGATAATTGTCCTATATTTTAAGTTTAAAATGAAAAACAAAAATAAAGGTCTGAATCTTACAAAATTTTAATAGACTTTCCTAATTGTAGCCGTGGGCGCCGGGAGGGAGGGTGTAAGGAAGAAGTAGCAGAAAAGAACATACATAGAAAGTAGATATTTTTACTTATTTCATAAAAAAAGTAGGTTGCATAGGTAAAGACCCAATATAATTCTAGATTTTAAATCGATTAATAGTATGTATAGATGCACCACCTGAAAATAATTCTGGCAACGCCCATGATTGTAGCTAAAAACTTTTTGATACAATCACCTCTCAAGGAAAAGAAACTAAATCCATACACACATACACGTACACGCACATACAGAACGATACACAGATAAATCGTTGACTATATAACACTTTTATTGCTTCATTAGTTAACAAAATATACCTGATGTCGCAAATATCTCTGTGGAGTTTTAACAATGTCTTGCTAAGTTTTATGACTTGCGTTTTTACGCTTGTTCTTGCGTGTGCTGATTCCTATGTTACATAGATGTACCTTCTCTCTCCTTGACTAGAGGGAGCGCCGAAAGACCACAACTCACTGGTCATCTGTCTGCCTATTTGGCTCCCTATATCACCCTATATATTACAAAAAACCTGTGAAGCTACCATAACCCAAACCCTCTCACCCCTTGATTCTATGAGTACTCAAAAGGCATTCACTCTCACGTTGATAGTGGAGAATTACAGGCACTTGATGGTAAACTAAGTGCTTCTAATCCTCACATTGATGCAGGGGTGACAGTTATCGTGGTAAGCCTTACACTGTCACAATGACTGTCATGCCTTTTACGTCCCCAAGCGGAGTGTGAAAAAGCATCTTACTAGGCTGCCATAGTCTGGGTCACCATACTGCGTTGTCTGCATTTGCAATGATTATGGTGAGCACTACTCTTAGATTCTATTCATGCTTTCCATCAGGCAGTAGAGCCACGTTGGCAGGCCTTAATATAGAAAAAAAAAAAAAAACATGGTATTCAATAAACAAATCTATTATGTGTCTATCAACTCACGTAACTGAATGTTTCATGTCACGGTGATTATAATCTTTCCATCGACGTTGAATCGGTTAACGTGTCAACATTTTTATAGTTACGATGACTCATATACCTGAACCGAAATATAGTTACAAGCTGTGGGTTACAAATCTGCCACATTTTTTCCTTGTTGTTTCATTAATAATTTTAATCACGTTTCGTTTATCTTTTATTACTCCTTCGTTTTGTAACGATTAGTTTATTTACATTGATAAAATCAATTTGTTATTACGTGTGGTACATTGTTCACACTGTCCAAGCTTTCCATTGTTGTTTTAATGAGCGCTGAAATTCGCAATAACATCTCTAAACATATATCGAATTTAGCAGTAAACAGTAAAACTAAAAAATCTCAGAGGGCTCAAAGTTTTTCATTTCCTATTTGTCTGTATTTGATAAACTGATGTTAATGTTAATGTCTTCATATAGGAAATAGAAAGTCATTTGTCTAACCAAAACGCATTCTATCAAGAAATAATGGTTGTAAAGTAGAGATAGCAGAAGAAAGAGCAACATAAGCCAGTAGCGGATATTACTCTATGTCGTTGAAGTAAGGCCTTACACCATCTAGACACAGAGAAAGAAATAATTTGTTAATAGATGTTAAGCGATTTTTTTGTAGCTTTGAGTGAGATTTCCTGAGCCCTAGTTCTAGTACTTAACCCTTTTGCTAGCATGTGGAAACTCCTCGGTCTGTTGACTTACCGGGTTTGCGACAGGGTGGTGTGTTGGCATCAGACCGACTTAAAACTATAGCGTGTGCAGCGATTACAGGTTCTGCACTCTTGTGGAAAATGGAATATGGTCACAACCGGAGCTTACTTTCACGACGACGCACTTGACGTCCAGGGGAGTCTCTTTGGTGGGTGGGCGTGTTGAGGCGCTGGGCTTACTGGTGGTCCTAGATAGGATGCTTTCTTATTCCATGGGACCCGTCGTAGTCCGCCCCCGGCGCCTTCATAGTGGTCAATTTGGTACCCCTACCACTTCAGGCGCAGATGAAGTATTTGTACCAGGTCTTCGACTGGAGGTGGTTTTTCGACGAGCACTTTTGACAGCTTCTTCCAATTTCGATACAATACTCTGCCGTAAACTCGGATGGGTGACGGCCCAGGGGCTTTCAACACGTTAAAAAAAGTGTTTCTTCAGATTTTCTTTTTTTTGGAGTGATGTTGTCTTGCGCTGTGTGTTTCTTTAGTCGCTTCTTACGACACCCACGAGGTGTGCTATGGTGACACTGTATTCTTAATCCGTCACCACACGGATAATAAACGCATATTATATAATATGGGTTTTTTCGCTATACAATCAGTCATAGTTACTGAAGTTATATTAATCGCAATTAAAAGACACGTGCACAGCCATTCGAACGATTGCTTGAGGCGAGTCACATGATCATCGATCTACGCAAGAAATATCGTGGAAATGTATTCGTTTATACTGATAATGAGAGCAATCATTTTGTTATTATTAACAATATCAGAGGGCGCTTCTGTACCTAATCCATCTGTACAACTAATAGACGAAAATCATTGTGAAACAATTCTTTCGTTACCTCCTTCCCGTCCCTCTCCTAGATTTTGGATGGAGAGGATCCAAGGACAGTAGCGCACTTGGCACGTTAGTCCCTTTCCATTAGATTCATGACACGTCTGCTCGTTTATAACTTTTACCATAAAAAAATTTATGCAAGATTTACTTAAATAAGTACATAAGATTACTTGTGTCACGTCATATAAGCACATCACGATAACGTTCAACATGTGTGATAACACCGCTGTACCAGCTTCGATAGACCTTTTGATTTAGTGGTATATGATCCTGACTGCTAATGCAGATTTCGATGGTTTGTTTCCACCCAGGACAAATGATTGTTGAATGAGCGTGGTTATTTTGGTTCTGGGTGTACGCCATCTAACTGTAATATGTATGTGTTTAGAAATATATAAGTCTATTTATCAATCTAGTCACGATAGTACCGACCTGGACTAGTTTGGGTATCCCGTGTGTGAGATATGAGGTTATTAGTACTATTAGTGTCGCTATAGGAGGTGAGGATAGAACAAGTATCGCGACTGGTTAGAATTCATTTGATATGTAGTTATTATGATTTGCGTGTGGTCTCTGCCGCTTGGCAGTCAATCACCCTCCCACGCACGTGAACTACATAATAAGGCTATGAGTTATGCCCTCTCATATAAACTAGATAGACAAATGCATTTTCTCTGGCGACGATCGACTGAGGTTTCTTATGTGGATTACGCCAGTTTTAAACCCTCATATGCATATTAACTGTCTTGCTGGTCTACTGGTTAGCGTATGCGACTGCCAATCAAGAGGTTGCGTGTTCGATTTCCAGGTCGGGTCAAAAAGGCGTTTACAAGTTGGTCGCCGTCGGTCCTGTACCTGATCTCTACCCGGTGGTGTCGGATAGTAATCCCATAGGATTGTGAGAGTGAGGGAAGAGAGAGTGCACTTGCGTTTACGGATACACTTGCGCACCATAGTATCTCCTGCATAGATGGCTGGTGTCTGTTGAAATTGATTGCCGTGGCCAAAATCGGTTAGGAGTACATCCTCATACACAGGTAGTTCATTACCCAAAACGGTGTTCATTAAAGGTCGCCTTTCTGCGATGTATTTTTAATTACTGACAATTTTACTAGTTACAACCACTTCAATTCCCAGCACCAGCTCGTATCAAGGTTTAGGACCTGATATTAATTTTAAGCTGGATCCGGTACGACCGGCTAGGCTGTTATGACGGTGCCAGAAAATTAGCTGTAACGGAGTTCATAGGAATAAAGTACCTTCCATTTATCCAGAATCACCCGTAAATCCAGACGCTCGATAGACTACACCAATAAACGCTCTTTTCCTTAGACCTTGTTTAATTTATGGTAATGGAAGTCTAATAATATTGTTTTAAGAAACAAAACTTGTCAAAAGCAAACACCAAGTATATAAAATTAATGCAGTAATCAAAAGTTCTGGTGATCGAAAGAATTTACGTGCGCACACGCAGTTCCCACGCTGATAATACAGTTATTTTAGTGCGAACATCGGTCTCTCACGAACTTGAATATAAATGAATAGACTGCTAGAATAATTTACTATGGTAATATTCTTTGTGAAAGGGAAATTATTGACATTATATTTATGCGATGATAGAATTGAATGTAGGCACGTAAGTATAGTCTTTGCTCATGCATTTTTAGATAAGCTTATGTGACAGCGCCTGAATATTGACGTATTTTGAATGAACAAGACAGGATAGAATGACAAACGGTCCTTGTGTCATGCCAAGTCTTGACCTTACATCGAATTCCTATAATAGAAATTCTTGAAATTCAAGAAAACTGTTAAATTGAGCCCATTGGTGCAGAGGTAACAGTTGTCGTGGTAAATGTAAGCAATACAATGCCACTATGACTATCACCTTTTACGTTCCCAAGTGAGGGATGAAAAAGCATTTTACTAGGTCGCCATAGTATGGGTCACCGTACTTAACTGTCATTCACAGTGAGTGTGGTGACCACAGCTCTTGGATTCTATTCATGCTTCCCATCAGGCAGAGTAGAGTCACTTTGGCAGGCTCTTAAAATAAAAAAAATGTGAAAAAACAATAACAATAGTGTTCGAAGAAAAATAGTGTTTGTCTATTTTCATTTTAAGATGACATTGTTTTTTTATATATATTTTATGAGTACAGTATTTAATTGACTATAGAACAAAAACTATTTCAGTTATTGTCTAATATAGAAATATCAATGCGTAATATATTATCTCTCGATTATATATCGATTCATTTTGAGTGGAGACGCTTAATCGAGTGAATAAGTTAGTTGATTGTAAAATTGTGTTACAAGGATCGACGTGCGGCGCCAGATGCTTTATTCAAGATAATATTACAATGCCTATATAGCCTTTGCATAATCCCGTTATAATTATTTTGTAATTGTTTGTTTGTCTGTGTGTTTGTTCACGTTAATCTCAAAAATACCTGAACCAATTTAGATGCAACGTTCTCATATGTATTGTATTTAACTTCACTTAAGATTTAGTGTTTATATTATTTTAATAGATTGACTATTAAAAAAAATATATCAGTTTAAAGGTTCACAGTGATAACTGACATATACGCGGGTGGAACCGCAAGCTAAAGCACTAAATACATTTAACACAATATTAAAAGATTTATTTGTCTAATATTTAGGAAGTGTCGTCTACTTCAATGCTCCTTCAAGATACAAATCTTAAACCTCAGAATTGTTCCTTATTTCCTTTCATCATTTTATCAAACAGAAAATATGCTCTCACAAAAAAAAAATAATCTCAAAACAGACAAAATAATTACAATTGAATTAAGAACCTACTGTTTATTATGAATTAGGTTAAAATTACCTTCTTTGTCTCCACTATCGTATCAAGGACAAAGAATTGCTACCTAAGCAACTTAAATACATTGAAGAATGCACTTACTCACAATAATACGAGTATATATACATATGTGTTAACAATAGCACTATTGTAGAAAGTGTTTGTTCGTGCAATAAAACTATTTACATCATCATAAGCATATTCCATTAATGTACAACACTACATTTCGATACCACACAAGTAAACAGGTGAAATAGTTAGACTATATCCTTAGGTCTTATGAAAGGTCCGTTTAACCCAATAGTTAATTTTACTCATACATTTAATTTATAGGAAAAAATACAAAGGCGGTTCGTAACGTATCTTTTTATTTTTTTATTTTTAGGGCCTGCCAAAGTGACTACTCTGCCTGATGGAAAGCATGAATAGAATCTAAGAGATGTGGTCACCATACTCATTGCAAATATGTAATATTGCACGCATACTATGGCAGCCTAGTAAAATACTTTTTCACTTCTCGGTTGGGGACGTAAGAGGCATGACAGTCATCGTGGCATCGTATTGCAGACACTTACCACGACAAATGCCACCCCTGCATCTATGGGCCAACCGACCGGTCTCGTACTCACCAACGAAACACGACAGCACGGATGCTGTCGCTTTAGGTTGATCTTCTGTGGGATTGTAGTACTGCCCCGGTCGGTGAGTAATGTATCGAAAATTTCGGAATATTTTTTGAAAGAAAATGGATGATGTCTTACATTGAATAACCTGATGAGGTTTCTGGCTTTTGGTTTACAAATATTAGCCACAAACACTAATTTTCCTGTGAACTATCTTTTAAAATAGTCGATTATCAAATTTATATTTGTATATTAAACGTATAAATTATGTATGCTACAATATTTATTATTTTACAATAGACGGTCATTTTACGGTCAGTTGGGCCTCTGCGGTAGGCACACTCATTTGGTGAAATTCGACAAAAGAATTGCTTACACAGTTTTCTGCTAGGCACGCAACAAAACATGCTTCTCTTACGATTAATTCTTAATTACTATGATAAGAAAATTTGAGTTTTGTTCCCATATGGATACCATATTATGTTATATACACGGTGATATAATGATATACGGATCAAAGTCAATGAGATTGACTTCAATCACCAAATAAACAGAATCCTTTGTATATTATGAGTGAACACTTCGTATGAAGAGAAAAATTGTCTTTTTATATTATTACTAGCTTACCCCGCGATCTCTGTTCGCCTTAGAGGCAATAAATAAGCAGATTTTTTTTACTTAAACCCTTTCTAACGGGATTAAAAGTATCTTATGTCCGTCTCTTGGTTGGCCAGGGGCAAAGGGCCAGTTGCCGCCCTAAGTGGAGATGCTTCGTAAAATCCAAAGAACATGATTTTGAGGAGCGGAGGAAATCCGACCTGGATGTTAAACGCGATGCTCTTAAGGCTAAACTACCAACAGTTCAATCCTATAACTTTGTCGACGGTGTCCTCACGTGCCGCCAATGTTCGCGAACGTTCATTAATAAAATTGGATACTGTAGCCATCAAAGGACGCATGCCAGAGCTGATTAATCTCGTATTTCAGCTAATATTAATTAGCAGCGGTCACCATAGTCGAAATCGGCTGGGAAGGAATCAATCAATCAATCAAATCACTAAGCTAGCACCCCACCAATTTTCAGCTAAATTCGTTCTTTCGTTCTTGAGTTATAAGTGGTGTAACCAAAACCACTTTCTTTTATATATATAGCTTTGAACACACATGATATACCTATATATAAATATGTGCACCGTGTGCTTTTCAAGAAACGTTTGCTTCGCACAATCAATCTGTCTTATCAAATTTCCGGACCGAATCGACGCCAGCAACGACCTCGCTACTCCTGAGTAATAGATGTCCAAGGGCGGTGAATGTTACTGTCTACTAGATGATTAGTCTGCTTGTTTACCTTCCTATTTCATAAAAAACTAAGCACAGTCCCTCAACAACTCTTCAAAGATATTAATTTATACATACGCTCGGAATAGGAAAAAAATATTCGTCCGTCTGTTACTGTAAAAAAAATATTTGTCCTTGTGTACTGTCACTTAGAAGGGTTTTATTGTTACTTATGCATAACACGTTCTAATTATATTATGTATATATATTACCCGGAATAACTATATATTACTTCCTCATAATCTAAACGAATGAATACATTTCAATAAGTTTTTGCTTCTTCTGCAATTCATTATGTTATTTAATGTCAATTTGCTGTCATATTCTAATGGTCACCCAGAATAATCGATTCCTGAATGTTAATATTAATGTATGTTAATACCAGAATGTTCATTTATAGGTACATTATTTGTAGAGCCACGTTGATGTCAGCATGAACGGGCGGGTTCGACCGGGGTGGTACTACCCTCGCACAGAAGATTAACCTAAAGCGACAACATTCGGGTTGTCATCTTTCATTAGTGAGTGCGAGAGCGGAGGTCCAATGATAGAAGGATGACAGTTATCGCAATAAGTGTGTAAGCAGTGCAATACTCATGGAATCATTGTATTTGTCATTGTACATTGTGTACGTTGTGTGAATTGAGCCATCGGCCAGGGAGACCCGTAAAAACGATGGTACCGCTAGCCACCCGCGGCATAGAGATGTGCCCAACTACGGTTAACCATCCCCAGGACGCTGCCGCGTCTGGTTATGCATAATCTACGGAGTGGTTCGTCATGCCAGTTGGTGACAGGACGGTGAAGCCCGGCTATCAATTCACGGATCTATGAACTGCATCTACATGTTCCTCTATCGGTTCCATTCCGAAGACTCTGTGACAACTCGTCTCTTTAATCATCTGAGTCAGGTAGCGAATAAAGCACAAGAACAGTTTCAGACCGTCGAACTAGTATCTGGGAGTTGTTAACACCCACGACTATTTCTGGTTGGGATCCTCCAGTACTGACTAGGCGGGTTGAAGCCCCGTGCATTTGCTCTCACATATGACCTCACTCAACTCGTACTATAGCCCACCAAAACACCAGAAATATCAAATCAAGTGCCCTTCTGGCTACTTTACTGACTGCTGACGAGTCACCCATCGTAGTACCGGGTATTGGTTCTCAGCCCCTTTGGGATGCCGGATCATTGCCTGGGTCCTTAAAAATCCGGGAAAGTAGCAAGAGGGAAACACGAGCGCTGGTAGCGAATTCCAGGATTTAATTCATTGACACAAGAAGGAGTAACTGAACCTATTAGTTCGAAAGTATATATCCAATCCACTAAAACGATGTCTTCCAAAGGCAGTACGTATTGACGTTTGGAGTAAGGGAGAAGGTAGAAGCAGATGGAAGAGCTTGTCAGAACACTCCATACTAAAGGCGATATAGGACTGCCATAGAGGCAACATCTCACCGCAACTGCAGAGGTTCAAGGATCTGATCTACAATCAGATCTGCTCGGCGCTGCAACCGATCGAGAGCTTCCAGCACATATTACTTGAAAGCATCCACAAGATGAGACTAATACTCGACGCAGGAACGAAACTGTGTCATATATAGAAGACACAGATGCGCGGGTGAGAAAAACTTACTCACTTTGTTCATTACTTTTTGCTTCTCTGTCCTTGTATGATGCATGTCCGTTACCTTACTTACTCCAGTTGTTACCTCATGGACGTTGGTATGAGTTTTACGTTTCAGATACTTAAATTGCTTTTTTTTTGCAAAAACTGTTTTTTGTCCCAAACAAATTAGATAAAATAAAAACAAATTACACCTAGTTTCCGCGAGACCACCTCAACAACGCTCCCAATGCTCACATCGGTTGAGATCCAGGCACATATCCATATCCGAAGTATCTATTCATTGAGGAGGTTCTAAGCTTGGGCTATCAGCACGCACCCTTCGAAACAGAACTGAACCCTGTTGAAAGCTTTTTTAATAATAATGGGGACAAACAACAACACATACCAAGAGTCACTAATGTATTGCCGAAAGAGTACTGAAAAACTCAAAAAAAATCAGTTGTTCCTCTACAAAAAAAATCGATATGGCAGAGTCCGTAGCACAAATAAACAAAAAGGTTATCGCAATAAATTTGTATGTCAATATGGTCTTATTCGTTGCAGTTCAAATGTCAATCTTAGCGGGGGAGAAATAATTTTACATCACCTCCGTTTATCTGGACCGATTTCATTATGTTATCTTTTGTAATTCGCTTTGTTTCCGTCAATGTTTATTTAGGTAATGAATTCTGATATCTTAAGAGCATATTTATTTGCGATGAAAATTTTCCTTAGAATTTTTTTCTCCACCCATGTCCGCCCATTACACACAGCACGCAAAACAAATAAAACCACATAAACAAAAATACTTCCGTAAATTCATCCACCGTCGCACCCACGGCATTGAGCACATTGGGAAGCGTTAAGGTGACTGCTAAAACCACTGCACCATTTGTACAGTCAAATCTAAAATTTGATTTGGGAGTAGCAGCAACACACCCTGAAGACACATTAAATACGACCTTCGGTTTTTTTCAATCCTCAATTTTAATTCAATGATTGTTTGACTATATCGTATAATTAAATCGATGTTATTGATATCTATGGACTGTTGTATCGTTATTATGAAACTTCAAGATTAATAATCTTATTAACCTCTGGCACTAGTACAAAATAAAGTTCGGAAACACATTAACATCTTATAGTTATGGTGTCACCTATTATTGATTCTGGGGAGTTTTTACTACTGACTCTGTCACGATTTTCTTGACGATGAAGGTTTTGGAGCACAAAGACGACCTAATGGTCTAAATCTAATATCATATGATGTGTGTGTGTTCATGTATGTATGAGTGTTGTGTACCAGGAGAGCAGTAAAAAGTAGGAAATTAATATATTTACGTTTCCGTTCTCATTTGTGTAATATGCTAAATATATCTTATTTGCGTTCAGTAACCATCTGACGACATATGTGTTTACGACAACGTTCGTTAATTTATTATTATTTAAGAACATTGTTTACAAAATTATCACGATAATAGATTGTTATTTGGATCGCACAAATAACCTCCACAACGTCATACTGTTTACCTAGTGTACCTAGGTAGTATTGTCAATTAACCCTCTGTTAAAGCTAGATATCCACATGTAGTCCACGACATCAATTCTTCTGCCGTGCCGTCTCTCGACCAGCAGTGTATCTAATCAAAGAGAACCACCTTTGTACCTATTTAACTTCAACGACCATTTATCCTTCACCAGACATGGAAAACCCATTGCAACTTTAGAATACTAATCCTACAAGTTTATAACAACAGTCCTTTGTAGGATGACCTCATCATGAATTTTATCTTACAAAGAAACCTCAATGACCGTTTATTCCATAGCCCGTCTTTTTAAACTTATCAGTAAATTTTGTACAGAATAATTCGCACCAATCTGGTTTTCTTATATAAATACAAACTATTTAAAATAGGCTAATTATAAGACTAAAGAGTTTTGTTTCTATTGTCTGGGGGTTAAACTTAAATTTCTGTTTTAAAACTACTATTCAATGTACACAATAAGATTATCTAAAGCATTCTTCACGGAGCGCTCTGAAAGCACCGATAAAAATATCGTATATTTCTCAACATAAACAGATTTCACTGTAATCTGAACTGTTTTAACAACATTCTTTGCTTTCAATAAAAATAATTAATAAATGTAGAGTCAAAACACAGACACTCTAAACGTTGTCTGCAAAAAAAGACCTTTCACCTTTCAAGCGACTAGGCTATCTCCTCATTATAAGTTTGAATACCTATTAGTCATGGCGTGCACCGGCTGACATTTGACCTCCTTAACCTAGAGATGTATAATATTACATAAAGTACTCACTTGCCTTATTGATTAGTACTAATATTTTCTTGAATAGCAAGGTTTTATTCCAAACGAACGTGAACGGTTGTCACGTAATGTCAATTTCAACCGCATATTTATGATTTTACTAGTTTTACTGTCTGCTGGACTGCACTCAACCAAAGTATTTTTACCGAGCGCCGTCTGATACACGGCAGAACCGGTTCGAGCTTCGTGCCCCGCATCGTTCATCAGCTGAGTTATATGCAGTACGAAAATAAGTTTTGCACATTGGTACACCATTAAATTGTGTATGGCCGAATGTGCATAATGAGGTGCGATTGTATCATTGTTTCTGAGAATATCCAAATACTATTCTTATTTCAAGTGCTTATTTGCTATATTTATATCTATTTTCATTAATTTTGTTCAATGGGGTAGATGGTGTTTACAGGAAGTCTCCATCTCGATCGGCTATGTCCCTCATGCTATATCTCACGCCACGTCTTCCCAATGTTTCTCGCCTTACTGCAGTTTGCGCTTTCCTTGGGGGTTCCAGTCTAGTCCAGAACGCATCTCTTACATTTTGCAACTTCTAGAAACTCATCTCTTAAACAAATACCTGACTTTAATTAATTTAGTTCTTATTAATTAAGATAACTCACAGCTTGCTATCGCGACCAATTACCGTAATTGATGGAGATATTTATCAGTAAATGCGTCAGCACAAATAATAATAAGTTGGTTTAGGTTTGTTTACGAGTAGGTTATTAATTTGTTAGGATTACTTTTAAACATAGATTTTAACAGTCTTTACAATTCCATATTTTTTTTAAATCACGAAAAGAAATTGTGCAGAAGAAAACAAGTAATTGTCATTAAGGTGTATTTCCTCTTTAACTGTAAATTTGTATGTTCGATAACCCCAATACACACATTATTGAAATATAACGTGTTTATGGGTTATCTTATACGATGATAACTCTTAAGGAAGACCCTCAACTCTCATGTTAATATAAACAGCTACTAATGTAATCAAATTAAACGTATTTCGTGACAACTTCGCCGTTTTACTTCGTGACTAGAAATAAAATAAGTTGCTATTAACCATCACGATATAATATAATCTATTTAAGTAAAAATAAACAGTTAAATGCGCAAAACACAAGAGTCGAGCACCAATTGCGTTGTTATTTTTTTTTTTTCATATTTTCTTTAAAGCACGAGGAAGGATTCAAAGAAATAAAAAAACGTAAAATACATAGAGTAACTTAAAACACTTGTCCCTTGTTGTCAAACATTCAGACGTCCATAAAACAAAACAAAGGTGCATTGAAATTGTCTTTGCTATGACTATGATCTTTATCTACTCGTAAAAAAGTTAAAAAAAAATGATAACTCTCATACATTATATTTTTCTATTGTTCTGCGGCATACCAATATTTTTTTGCCAGAACCGTGTCTGTCGTTACACTTAGTGCTAAATAAAATCACGCTTTAAAAGCAGAGTTACACATTAAAAGTGAAACCGAAAGGCTGATTTAATAACGTAAAAAATAAAATATAGTTGATGTTTTAAATGACGTGACCAAACTTACCAATTACAGTCAACGTTGGGTATTTAATATTTTACTTTGAAAATATCTTTTTATAACAGTTGATATCGAAAGTTTATCGAAACTGAATTGTGAACAAACTTTTATTACGAGACTTGGTATCTGATAGACAAAGGAGTCTTCCCTTCTTAGTATCTACCCAGGTATTTACTATTGGCTGACACCTTGTATGTGACGGCTCTGTAGTACAAGTTTCGAATAAAATCACATGTTGTTTTCTTTAGAGAAAGTTCAATTCCCAGAGGTCAAGAGGCACGTTCTTTGAAGTCATGTGAGTTTCGATATGAATGGTGAGTTATCGATGAAACGAGTGCTTGAGTATCGAGTAAGACAACATTCAAGATTAAAGCTTAGTTAAACGAGACAGGGAGTGATGGTGTCGACGGGATGTTGGCCTAGTGGCTAGTGATCCTGGCTGCTAAGTAGAGGTTCATGGATTCTATTCCCACGCAGGACAAATGACTGTGCGATGCGTACGATCATTAATTATGTATGTATTTTGTCTAAGACGAAAACAAACCTATAATTAGGTCCACGATGAACGCAGAACACAATACAAGTTATGTTGTCTGCCTAACTAGATGGCGCTGTATCAGTTCTCTGAATCACGATAAATTTGTTTACCGGGCACAGTATAAAAGTTATCACGAGTGTATGAAAGTCGATCAAATAAATAGGTAGCTTGTCAGATCAGCAGATCAGTTCACAGTGGTTTTCTTGGTTTCTTCAATAATGTAATAAGAAGAGTAATAAGAAATGTAATAAACATTTCTTAAGTCGTCAGTCTGTTGATAAATGATGTTATTATATGTTGATTATTTTTTAATTACCTAAACTGATAATCTCCATTGTGATGTGTATTTTTAGCACTAATAACACAAGTTAGCGTGGGTAATTTATAAGTTATTATTAGATTTCTGCTTAGCGGTATCTTATTTAAGTTTCTAGTACATACCTACCTGGTTTGTTGACATTCAAGTAATCTTGGTTGCCGAGAATACTGGACATGCACTTATTTTTGTCATTTATTTCTTGAATAAGTGGTTCATAGAATTAAATTACCACAACAAACGTTTTAGAAAATAGAAAAGTGAATTGTTATCAATATATATAAATGATATTGTATCCAAGGAAGAGGATTTTGTGGTAATATAAAAATTATTGCGTTATATAGTCTATATTTGCTCTTTATTTATTAGTTTAATGTTGAATCACTAACAGTTACAACATTATTCGGCATTTTTTACAAATGTAGTGAAATCTCTTTTCAATTGTTTAACTATATACTTAATACAAGCTCTGCTTAGTTTGGGACTAGATGGTGGTGTGTGTCATATGTGTGAAATATTAATGGTTACTATTATTATATAGGTACAGATGAATGCAGCATGCAATTCAGTACGATAGAGGTAGCAACAACAAATTATAAATAAAATGATATCAAACAAATTATTGGACATTCGATGATTTTACTTTTAGGTTATGTAATGTTTTTAGTTTATTGATGTAGACACGATTCTTTAAATAACCTCATAAAAAGAAGTATGCTGGGAATAGATTTGGACTTCTGGGTGGTCATACAATGTCGCCTCGTCTGGAAATTAGTTTTTCCGGCAACATGACCACTGGCAGGGATTCATTAGATGTGCGACAAGTGGCTCTATCCTATTGAAACCATGTGTTACGATTGTAGCCAGCAAAGTCCAGTAGCATCGGTCCCGAAAACTCCCGTAACATTTTCGCATATTTAGCAGAATTAACAATAACTGAACGGCTGCGAGAGTCTTCGAAAAAGTAGGGTCCAATGGCTCCTTTTGCCGAAATTGCAGCCCATACCTTGGGAGAATGAATTGGCTTCTGTTTAGTTTTGGGATTTTCACTGCTCCAATACCTGTAATTCTGTTTGTTTACATGTCCGTTCAGGTGAAAATGGGCTTCGTCAGAAAATAAGATGTTGTCAAAATGACTGAATCGTTCTAATATTAATGTGTATTGTGATGTAATTTCAAAATACAGCGTAATGATGTACGCGATAACCCTATTTCAGCTGAACGTTTGTACGGCGATAAATCTGGATTACATCGAACTTCCTGAACGTTCTCTTCGGTCCGAAAAGCCTATGGGCTTCCAGTTTGCTTCACATTTAGCGTAGATTTCATCTCTTCGAACTTCTTCACCCATTTTCTTACTAAAGGAGGACTCGGACACTGATTTAAGTCGTGTAAACCGTATTCAACACTAAATAAATGTCTCACCGGTAAGCAAACTGTTGCTTAAATAAAGTTGTTTCACACAGTCAGCGCACGGCTGCCTCGTAAAGCGAGCCTTTCGACAAAATTACCGAGAAACGAGCTATTGGTCAGACCCCTCTACGCGCCACGCCCTGCATTTATTTGTGCAGGATGTTAGATTCAAATGTTAACAAAATATTGGTCCACCTGTATTTATTATACACTACTGGAAAAAATTAAAGGATCAAAAAAAAATTCCAAATTTTTGGGCAGTTTTCAACAGGCCGTAACTTCGAGAGAAATAGTCTTACAGAAAATAAAAAAAAAGAAAATTGTAGCTCCAAGTGTCTAGTTTTTGGATTTGAATTTTAAAATTTTATAGCCTCCGCGGTTTTTGAATAATCGTAGAAAAACCAGCAACAAAAAAATTTTTTAAATTTTTTTAGTTTTTTTTTTGGTCTACGGACGTGGAAAAAATTTTTTTAGCTTAACCACTATAAAGATCGGATACCTTGTTTACTTAGCTTTAATTTGTTTTTTTATACACTCTGATACGCCCACTTCTCGCCCAGATATCGGTTTTCAAATGGAAAAAGATCCTTTTGTCTTTGATTATCGATATCTCATCAACCAATGATTGCACAGAAATTTAAAGGTAGGTTTCAAGAACATGAATAAATGTTGCTTAACAACTGGCCATTGTTTTTTCGAAAAAAATTTTTTTCTTTTTGTCACATGAATTTGAAAATGCAACAAAAAAAGTACTTTTGGTGGTTTTTTGGAAAATCAAGCGCTGGATCGAAAATATTGAGGAAACCACTAATGTTAAGTGTGCCTTTTACAGTTCAATATGTCCACAAAAACCCCACAAAAAACCAAATTAATCTAGCTAGCTGTGTTTTTGTTTCACTCGATTGAATTTTTAAAAAAATGAAAGGATCACGTTTTTTGCTCTGAATGCTCATAATTTTTAAAATGAGAGAAAAAAATTTTTTTTTCCGAGCTTTCCCCACATTTTTGTTCCAGAAAGTGCTTAAATTGAAAAAAAAGGAAATTCAATTCAATTCCGTCTGCATTAACATGGCTGAACGTTTGAAAGCCGTTATTGAAAACAGAGGTGGTAACATCCCGTATTAAATAAACAAAAATCTTCGGCACATGAGTTTGGAGTCATTAAATACGGTGGAACTGACGAGCCACCGGTTCTCAATTCTCCTGAAATACTACACACACACACACACACACACATACATACACACACACACACACAGAAGCGTAAATTCTTCGACCGCGCTACCTCCACTTGGTACGTTTTGGATAGCGCTAATACCGGCGATAATTATAATTATTTTATTAAACTTCTCAAAAGAATTTTTTTTTTATTTGAATTTCCTTTTTTTTCAATTTAAGCACTTTCTGGAACAAAAATGTGGGGAAAGCTCGGAAAAACAAGTTTTTTTCTCTCATTTTAAAAATTATGAGCATTCAGAGCAAAAAACGTGATCCTTTCATTTTTTCAAAAATTCGATCGAGTGAAACAAAAACACAGCTAGCTAGATTAATTTGGTTTTTTGTGGGGTTTTTGTGGACATATTGAACTGTAAAAGGCACACTTAACATTAGTGGTTTCCTCAATATTTTCGATCCAGCGCTTGATTTTCCAAAAAACCACCAAAAGCCCTTTTTTTGTTGCATTTTCAAATTCATGTGACAAAAAGAAAAAAATTTTTTTCGAAAAAACAATGGCCAGTTGTTAAGCAACATTTATTCATGTTCTTGAAACCTACCTTTAAATTTCTGTGCAATCATTGGTTGATGAGATATCGATAATCAAAGACAAAAGGATCTTTTTCCATTTGAAAACCGATATCTGGGCGAGAAGTGGGCGTATCAGAGTGTATAAAAAAACAAATTAAAGCTAAGTAAACAAGGTATCCGATCTTTATAGTGGTTAAGCTAAAAAAATTTTTTTCACGTCCGAAGACCAAAAAAAAAAATTAAAAAAATTTAAAAAAATTTTTTGTTGCTGGTTTTTCTACGATTATTCAAAAACCGCGGAGGCTATAAAATTTTAAAATTCAAATCCAAAAACTAGACACTTGGAGCTACAATTTTCTTTTTTTTTATTTTCTGTAAGACTATTTCTCTCGAAGTTACGGCCTGTTGAAAACTGCCCAAAAATTTGGAATTTTTTTTTGATCCTTTAATTTTTTCCAGTAGTGTATATCTACATATTCTAAACAATACTGTATCCAATACTTACCATTTTTTTAATACGACTAGTAAGTTCTAAAGTTTAGTCTATTGAAATCATCGAGTAATAAAATAAACTATTGGATTTATTTTTAAAGCCAATCAGTCAATCACATCAGCAAATGTGATGAGCTTTTGTAACTTTAAAACACTTTACGAAACATAAACAACACTCTTTATAGGCAATATTTTTTTTGTTAACTAGTTATATTCTTTATTATTCATATGGTTATATTCTTTGGACACCGCAGCAGTTGGATGTGGTCTATGGTACTGAAATCTTTTCGAAAACCGACTTTCCGTGAGACTAAAAATCGTCAAATCCGTAGATTTCAAATTCGAGACAATTCGTGGTGACTCTCGAGAACAGCTTATAGAAATGACTCAAGAGTAATGAGTCTATAATTTTCGAGAAGGATATTATAGCCCTTTTTGTAGAAAAGTACCACCACACTCCTAAACAATGCCACGGGCGATTTTCCACTTAATACAATTACAGAACAATTTAAACTCTGTTCAAAAAATTGTCACAGCTGTTTTTACAATAACTAAACTTTCGCGTTGTCGACTAAACACATTTCTACATTTTATAAGTTTACCATGTTTAAACTTTGCTTAATTAAAAACTAGATGACATTGTAGTGACTTCTACATACAGCACAAATAAAAAAATATACAACAGCGCCATCTAGCGAAGATACATCGAACTACGAATAGCGAAATACATCAAACTAAGAAGTATAATAATGAACTACGAAGTAGCTACTAATCCTGTATCGCGAAATAGAAATTTGCGTGGCAATTAGCATACGAGTATATACAATATCCCAACATACCCTGTAGGGCTGTGTCCCGCCATGCATGATCACCTCGCCTGGTCGGAGGATCCTCCTTTTGTTGTCGGAGAGACGTGACACCCATTACCTCCACAGACATTATGTGTCACATGTCCGAAAATATCTTTTTTTTAATTTAAAACTTAAATTACATGAAAAACAATAAAATATGTAAATCAATACTTATGAACGATCTGCCTGGTATATAGCAATTAAAATATTTTTTTTATTCCTAGTGTTAAGCGTACCGATTATACGCGATACAAAGTAAGAAAGGAACATGTTATTTAAAATCAATTTATTTAGGAAAAGTTAAAAAAAAATAATCAATTTTATTTGAATCGATTCTTTTAATCGTAAACATCATTAAGTAATTCAACTAATTTATCAGAGCAACATTTTATAACATGACTGATCGAGAAAATTGTGAACGAATGATTTGGATTTTAATAATGTGGCACTATGCTATTTTGTTGACAGCCATGACAACTCATATATGACAGCCTACGAGTAAACTACAAAATGAAATAACATTTTAACACAAAGCTTAAAAAATCTGCGTATTGCAACTTATTTTTGATAATATTGCCAGCCAAATAAATATATATAATTCCTACCATGAGATACACAGGGCGGTACAGTCCCATACATAACTACCATTGTTCTTTACATAAAAATTATATTTTCAATAAAAAAAAACAATTTATTTTTTAGTACCTACATACATTGTTTTATGTTGAATTTATTAAATACATAACACATTATCAGTTGTTAAAGTAAAAGACGTTGTAAATAAAAATATTTGGTTTCGTAGATGATGTGCATCATCTGTTGTGTGTAAAATGACTGTCACCACGCCACCTTGACTCTTTTTTCATCATCCAACACTAAGGCCAGTGTAATTTGATATACTGGTTTACCTAACAAACAAAACACAGTAATTACAGTACAGTTTATTTATTTATATCAACAGCCTTTTACAGTCCACTGCTGGACATAGGCCTCTCCTTAGCAAAGAGGTTTTGACCTACTATATCATGCTGACTAGACGGGTTAAGGTTTGTTTCAAGTTTTCCTTCTCTTTGTAATGATATTTTTCTGAATAGTTTCTGTCCTTAATCGCCTTTTACGACACCCACGGGATGAGTAGGAGTGGTAACACTATGTATTCTTAATCCGTCACCACACGAACAATTGATGATGATATTAATATAAAATGAAGCAGTTGCAGCTAAGGTTTGAACTCAAGTAAATAACAGTAAGCCAGTTACAAGCCCTCGCTTGTAGTGGTACGTTGACGTAAAAATGTGAGCACTCCTGGATGTCGTAATAGCAGCTGTTCCCAGATCTCTCCTATATCAGGCGCAGGCTGGCACACCGGGTGGTTTTAGTCAGTCCGATTCCGGCATACCACCCCGTCGTACACCCCTGTGGGGTGACGGCCCCAGGGGGTTTCCACACGTTAAAAAAAAATGTGAGCACTAGCAATGTTATAATACGGGACATATTAATATCTTTCTCTTTCTTCAAAGAATTTAAGGCTCAGACATAGTCGCACATTTAAAACACTCATAAAGAAAAGATGTATAGTACCTATCCTGTTTACGAAGCTCATTAAAAGCTCTACTCACACTCACAATGTAACTATTTTGCCGATAATGGGTTTCTATCTTAAGATCCTGCCAAAGTGACTCTACTCTGCCTGATGGAAAGCATGAATAGAATCCAAGAGTTATGGTCACCATACTTATTGCAAATGCTGACAACGCAGTATAGTGACCCACACTATGGCGGCCTTGTGAGATGCTTTTTCACACCCCGCTTGGGGACGTAAAAGGCATGACAGTCATCGTGACAGTGTAAGGCTTACACAGTTAACACGATCACTGTCATCCCTGCATCAATGGGCCTCCGGTCTCGCACACACCAACGAAACACGACAACAATGTAATAAGACGAAATGTAAGTATTATAATACTAGCTAGCTGCCCCGACAGATTCCCTTCTGCCAAAAGCTATTTTCTTGTTGGCATCTAATTGAGAAAGTAAGTTAAACGTATTCCAGAGTGGTCACTTATCTTTCATCTTTGTTTTGGGCAGACATACGAGTAGATTAATATTCACACAGCCTTATCAACTTGACGGTAATTCTAACATGTGTTCGTTTTGTTCTAATGAACATCAAATGTTTGACTGGTTTAATTAACTCTGTGATTTATGTGGCAAAAGAAAAGTAATTTGCTACTATTCTCTTCGCCTTTTTTTCATAAGAATTTTCTTTGTACCTTAACGAGATTGTGAAAATAATAGTAAAATTTGTTATTTCGTCTCTTGTTTTGAGTTCAGAAACACATTCGTCAATTCATTTTTATTTTTTAACAAAATTTTATTTGTTAAACAGAAAGTATTGTGAATAGTTCCAGAGTCTTGAGGTAGAAAGTCCAACCTCGACCCACTTTGTTTCTAAAAACACTCCATTTGATACTGAAGTGAAGAGCTCTTACAAACTCTTGTGCACTTTCATAAACATACAACCTAAGTACCCAGCTGGAGACAGACGCGTATGAAACGCCCGCAGCGTATTACTTAGTACTTACACTAAAAATTATAATTGGGCAGTCTCTAATTGACATATTGTTATTCAAGAAAACTACGCTTTTAATGTTTGCTTTTTTGAGACAATTTATAAATTCGTCTCACATCTTTTGCGTATATAAAAATGCTAATTTCATTTGTGAGCGCTTTAAAAAGTCAACAACTTGTTCATCAATTGAGCTTACATTTTGACTTGATATACAAGATGCTTCAAAAATGTTTTTTATTCGTTTTTTACAACCATTATATGCTACACTGAAATAGAAGCAGGGTGTAGCTGGTATATAGTATATATATATAAAAAACATAACATAAAAACCAATATTGCAAACAGGATAACTAAAAGAAACTACTTAATTGCTACTAGCTGAAAGGAGCTCAGGTCAGGTGGGGAAATCTTTCTGCATTGTATTTGAAAGTAATTTTTTTTGGTCAAGTAGAGCGACAGATTTGCGTGCTCTGACTTAAGTCAAACGCAAACCAAAGATGTTCTCTCAGATACAGTAGTTTGATCACATCTTTCACCGTATTCCCAAGCAATTTATTTTTTGTTCGAATTGTGAGTGGACCCAAAGAAAAGTTAATTTAAAGATGAGATAAAACAAAGGCACAAAAAAATGTTTTTAATAAAAATGCAACTGATAGATTCTTGCAGAATATTTAATATTAAGATAAACACAAATTCTGATAGCCAGATCTTTTTTTTCTTAACGTATGGAGTCTCCCACGGGCCGTCACTCCACCGTGATTTGCGGCGGGGTGATGTGTCGGAATCGGATCGACTAAAACTACACGGTGTGTCACTCTGCGTCTAAGATGGGAGAGATCCGGGAACAGCTGTTATTACGATATGCAGACCTGGATAGCCAGAACTGACCAAATGTAGGCAGTGCAAGCTGTATACAAAAAAAAATCAAGTTCTTAGTACCTCAAACTTATCGATGCAGTATTATTTACAAAAGTTACATGATAGTGGTTATTCGTGTAGTGACGGAGTAAGAATACAGTAGTCACCACCCCTTTTCATCCATTAGGTGTCGTAAGACCATCCGTCTTACCAGGTAGTAGAGCCCCGCTGATTTCAGCATGAACGGGCCGGTTCGACCGGGGCAGTACTACCCTCCCGCAGAAGATCAACCTAAAGCGACAACATCCGTGCAGTCGTGTTTCGTTGGTGAGTGCGAGACCGGAGGCCCATTGATGCAGGGGCGACAGTTGTCGTGTTAAATGTGTGCAATACAATGCTACGATGACTGTCATGTCTTTTACGTCCCCAAGTGGGGCGTAAAAAATCGTAACAGTCCGCCATAGTGTGGGTCACTATACTGCATTGTGAGCATTCGCAATTAGTATGGTGACTGCAACTTTTGGATTCTATTTATGCTTTCCATCAAGCAGAATAGTTACTTTGGTAGGCTATAAAAATAAAAAAAAGAGTTGGCTTTGTCTATGAGGATAAATGAACCCGATTGATTTATTAACATTTTGTTCACCCGTGACTTCACACTCCTTACAGACTATCCTTCTATGTTCGCTTACACTTTACCTAATATTTTTTAATTAGATAAAAATGCTTTATTTAAGTCAATCGTCATCATAATTAAACTACAACATAATTCATTACTGTTAATTTATTAATTATTTTACATTTAAATAAATAAAGTTGCTATACCAACACTTGTTTCATTGAGTTATTTTAATACTGTCATTATTTAAACGGTAAATAAAGACGCTTTGTGTAAAGACTTTTGCAATTTCATAACCAAATACAAATGTTTTCTGTGCAAACAATGTCTACCCACTATCATACAATAATATTACAGTGTCCTTTATCTCAAGATAGTCACAAAAGTTAACGTTATATATTATATTATATAGCCTGTTGGTCTAGCGGTAGTGATCTGCCGGATTACGAGGTCCTGGGATTGATTCCCGGGTCGGGCCAAAAAAAAGTAATATTAAATAACAGGGTTTAAAAGTTAGGGTCTTAACCCCTGTGCCTTGTAAAGCACGTTAAGTAGACTGTCCTTCGTCTGCTAACTCCCCGTCCCATCGGATTGTGAGAGTGAGGGAACAAAGAGTGTATTCGTGTTGCTAGGTAGTAGAGCCACGCTGTTTTCAGCACGAGCGGGCCGGCTCGACCGGGGCAATACTACCCTCCCACAGAAGACCAACCTAAAGCGCTAGCATCCGTGTTGTCGGGTTTCGTTGGTGAGTGTGAGACTGGAGGCCCATTGATGCAGGGGTGACAGTTATCGTGTTAAATGTGTGCAATACAATGCTACGATAACTGTCATGTCTTTTACGTCCACAAGTGAGGCGTAAAAAATCGTAATAGGCCGCCATAGTGTGGATCACCATACTGCATTGTCAGCATTCGCAATTAGTATGGTGACCACAACTCTTGGATTCCATTTATGCTTTCCATCAGGCAGAGTAGAATCACTTTGGCAGGCTCTTAATGTAGAAAAGAAAAACTCCCCGGTCGTGTCGAATAACCGTCCAATCGGATAATGAGAGTGAGGGAACAAAGAGTGTATTCGTGTTTGCGCACGCGCTTACTATTCTATCTCCTGTGTAGTAGTCTGGTCACCGTTGCGACTGGCCGCCATGGCCGAGTACGCCCTCATCTTCATATTCGTATAAAACTAGCGTAGAACTTTTTAATTTATTGAAAACAAATTACAGTTTTGAATTAAATGATGATTACTTTAAAAAAAAGTTCTTTGGTAAACGTAACACTAAGGACATGTCATGTGTGTAAAAAGCAAATTAAACAAAAAAAATGGATTCGCTATTTAGTATCTGGATAGTGGGTGTAATTCGTTTTATTTTTGGTGTAATATCAACTAGCTTTTGCCCACAGATTCGCTTCTGTGAAATTTAATCTGCCACATAAAACTTCGTAACAAATCATCGTAAATAAATATATATTTTTAACATACAAACAATCCTACGCTACATAGTCTTTGAGTAACTTCAATGGTTTAGGCAGCGTACGCCAAGATAACTCTCAGAGGCTAGACTTTTTTTCCGACTTAATTGACATGTATTGTTATATTACGACCAAAATTACATAAAATCATTATAAATTGTAGCCTATATGTTATGTCGGTATTACTGTAAAGTTTCACTCAAATTCGTCTAATAGTTTTTTCGTCAAAGAGTAACAAACATCCATACGAACAAACTATCGCATTTAAAATATTAGTAGAATTTTTCTTTTACCTAAAAATTTCATAGGCACTGTGGAGGTACGAGTGTCATGTCCCTCCCACACAAAGGGAGGATCCTCCGACCAGGCGAGGGATCATGCCTGGTGAGCCACGGCCCAACGGTTAATGTTGGGATGTTATATATATGTTAATTGCTACGCGAACCTCTATTTCGCGATATAGGATTAGCAGTTGCTTCGTAGTTCATTACATTCATACGTTTCATTCATACTTCGTAGTTCGACGTATCTTCGCTAGATGGCGCTGTTGTATATTTTTGATTGTGCTGTAATGTGAAAGTCGCCACGGGCACATTAAATATCACCAATTATCATCAGCTCCCTTTACTTGTCTACTGCTGGACATATGCCTCTCCTTAGCAAGGATGTTTTAGCTACTACACCACGCTATCCAGACGGATTGATGATTTGGTATAGGGTTTGTTTTAAGTTTTGCTTCTCCTAACAGTGATTATAACTAAAGTGGCATCTAATTACATTTACTAAACCTATATACTGTAAATTGCACTACTTTTTATTCGAATTATACCGGTCGTATTAGCGCGTGTTGTTGGGCCTCACAATTAAACGTGTTTTAATGCAATGAACTGATTGAATAAAATATTATGCACAAACAGACAGTGTTACACTTTTGTATTGTTTTATTGTAGTGAAATAGTGTCATGTCACCAATTTGTACAGTGGAACGGAAACGTGTAAATATATTTAGACATTAAATATGGCTAAAAAATATTTGAGACAGCATTTACATTCTCTACACATATTTAGCTGCCTCGGTGGCGCAGTGGTAGTGCATGCGACTGCTGTGCTTGAGGTCTCGGGTTCGATGCCCGGGTCGGACCAAATTTTTGTATGACCTGCAAATATTTGTTTCGAAGTTTGGGAGTTTTATATGTAAGATATGTATGTATTTACAAAAAAAAAGTATATAAGTACTCTATCAGTCAGTCTAGTTATTATAGCACAAGCTGTGCTTAGTTTGAAACTAGATAACGTTGTGTGTCAAATGTCCGAAATATTTATTTATTTATGTATTATATAGTTGGAAGTAATATTGACTGTCTGGTACACTTTTACCAATAAATGGTCAAACTGTATTTAATGAACTGTAGCATGGTGATACTCTGGCCAAAGACATAGATGGCGATAACCAACATACATGAGGTCGGAGACACGGGTTAAAGTTAGTGATTTAATATTTTAGAAAAATAAACAAATAATATAAAAACAGAATAGATATTCAACTGCTGCAAACTCTTACGAAATACCGGTAACCTCGCTTATTTTCAAATTCAAATTGCCAATTTAAAAAAAGTTTAAATAAAAAACCAAACAGTCGAGAAATAAACCAATTAATATCCTTCTCTAATGTAAATACCTAAAATAATTAAGAATCGGGAAATATCAGCAACATGCAGCTACAATAGCAATTAAATGTTGCCAGAATTGTGGCACAAAAAATTCAGCGACTGGCAACAATAACCTTCAACAATGAACTTGCTATTATTAACTTGTTTTAGCGCAGAGGTAAAAGTAATACTCACTTCAAATTTTTTTTTTGATAATAACATTATTTATAGACATTATCTAACGTATTTTGACTGTCCAAACCCCCAGAGTTAGAGAGGAGGGTCGTCTCTCTGGCTTGTGCTATCGACCATCCATTTTAGATGAATCATGGCTGTCATACATTCGTTTGTGAATAATAAACCACGGTGTATAATGTATGAATTGACTTTTGGGTACTAGGAATTCAGTCGCGATTTTCATCCGAGACGTGCGGTATCATCACCCGAGTTCATGGGTGAATATAGTTTCTGTATGGGCTTTTACTTTCTCTCATTGTCCGTCTCAAAACGATTGCATTCGTAGAGGTCACGGACTCAGTATCTTCATGTGCTTCCTGTGATTGGTGCAGACAGTAAGACAGGGACAGCAACTGACCTTACAAGTTTCATATCTGAACAAATCAAATTATTTAAAAATAAAAACGTTATGCATAATTTTGCCGCTTTTCTTAAATATTTAGTGTAGGTTAACAAAAGTAGGTAGGTTTTATGCAACACAGCTATTTCGCAATTTTATTAAAATCAATGTTAATGAAATTCTAGTAATTTGATGATTTGCTTATTTTATACACGAGTCATTTCAGTCTATTTGACACTGCTGCAAATTTTCATATTACCTTACTAGCTATTTCTCGCGGCTTTGCTAGCGTAATTATAAGATATTCTTATTATTAACTTTGCAAATGATGAGATGCCACGACACTATTCTTCCCTTCTAGATCAAATTGCCACAAATACTCTAACGGGAGCGTACATCATAAAAGTATTGGCTGTCAGAAACTTCCAGCTGCTACCTTCAGCGGCTTAAGCTCTGCGTTGACGAATGACGTAGTCAGTTGGGCAAGTTATATTATATGTACTTACTTGTCCGTGTGGTGACGGATTAAGAATATATAGTGTTACCACTCCTATTCATCCCGTGGGTGTCGTAAGAGGCGACTAAGAGAAGAAACTATTCAGAAAAATATCCTTACAAAGAGAAGTAAAACTTGAAACAAACCCTTTTTTTTTTTTTAACGTGTGGAAACCCCCTCGAGCCGTCACCCCACCGGGATTTACGGCAGGGTGGTGTGTCGGAATCGGACCGACTAAAACCACACGGTGTGCCACTCTGCGCCTGAGATAGGAGGGATCCGGGAACAGCTGTTATTACGACATCCAGTACTTGAAACAAACCCTATTCCAATCCATCTGGCCAGCGTGGTATAGTAGGCCAAAACCTCCTAGCTAAGAAGAGGCCTATGCCCAGCAGTGGACTGTAAAAGGTTGTTGATGGTGATGATGACTTACAAATAATTATTAATACAGAAATCATCACGGTCACGTGTCAGTATATATCAACATTGCCATATATATCGAGCAGTGGTCGCAACATGTTATCCCCACACCCTCTAGTATCTCTTAGACAAGCCTTCTTCTTTCTGATCTGCAGCATAGTCGCTCAACTATATTTTACGTTTGTTATTTACTGTTATTATTATCTAACATATTTACATAGTTAAAAATATCTTAAAAAATAAATTAACAAATATTTGGGAGCAAGTTGACAAGTCAGTGTTTGAACAGTGTACAGTGCGGCTTAGTGGTTGCCGTTTTGGCAACTGTTTGTGTCAAAAGTTGACAGAACTAAATAGATATGGGGTAAAACCCTCGAACTATATTTGGTAGTGCGTAGAATCGATCTGGATTTTCCATCAAAATAATTATATTTCCTTGAGCGTTTTACTTTTCGCGTGTATGTATGATGCTTCTATGTCACACCTTACAGACTAAACAAGTAGCTGGATTTTGATTGTGAGGAGTTCAATCGTCTCAATGGGGGTAAGAGTAACATCTTTGTAAATTTTTGTGGCATAGTGTAGATAGGCGAACGAGCAAACTGATTACCTGGTGTTAAGTGGCTGCTGTCACCCATAAACATTTGTAACTCATGAGCCACAAGTGTGCTGCCACCTCACAGAGTCCCCACTCAGAATCACGAGATACTTTTGGGGGTAACAGTCTTCGGTCATCTCACCAATTCCTTCTTTACTTTACACCTCACTCACTCGCTGAAAAGTAAAGAAGGAATTGCTTGATATTAGTTTGAGAGTTTTTTTACAGAAGATGAACTTAAAGCGACAGCATCCGTGCTGTCATGTTTCGTTGGTGAGTGCGAGACCGGAGGCCCATTTGTGCAGGAGTGACAGTTATCGTAGTAAATATGTGAAAAAGCATCTTACCAGGCCGCCATAGTGTGGGTCACCATACTGTATTGTTCACATTCGCAATAAGTATTGTGACTACAAGTTTTGGATTCTATTCATGCTTTCCATGAGTCACTTTGGCAGGTTGTCAGTATAAAAAAAAGACCGTAACATGGCAGAGCTAAGCCATAACACGTACCGAAGCATGGCTCTCCCACTACACATATAATTATATAATATTCAAGTAAATAAAAGTACAAAACAATAGGAAATAACTTTAAAATTAATTCTCTCAACAAACATTCGTTTATACGGCCTGAACTAATCAACCGTTAAGTATAATTAATTGATACTCGTAGAAATGTATGGAAACTTCCACCTAGTGTTCCGCAATCTATTTTTACTGAATAGTTTTAGTGTTAGTTGCCAAGTGAACGTTAAAAATGTACATATTGTAGTGTATAACGCATTCATTTCTAATGTAGGTAGGATCACTGATAAAATCTTCTGAATTCTTCGAATAGCACAAGTTCAGTGACACTTAAAATCATTCATTTTACATATTTCTTTTGTATACAATAAAATGTGAAGTAAAATAATCAACTAGAATTGAATAAACCTTTATTTATTTAATTGAATAAAAGTTTTGATTTAATTTTAACGATGTATGGTGAATCTTCCGATTTCATGTTAAATATAATTCATTGAACTAACCAATATATATTATACTAGCTGCGCCTTACAGCGTTAGCGTTACCTCACTCATATCTATCTATCTATCTATCGAATCTGTCTCCATGCTAAATTTCATCCAGATCTACTCAGCCGTTTTTGCGTAAAAGAGTAACAAACATCTACATACATTCAAACATCTATACGTTCATTCTCACAAACTTTGGCCTTTATAAACGATTAGTAGTATAAAATGTATTCAAAACAAGAAAATAACAATTACTATTCACTCTATTTTATTTACTTTGAACATTTATTTAGTTCACATGTTAAAGTAGAATAAGAGCTAATCATTAAATTTTAAATTCTTGCATTTAAAACAAATAATGTATTAGTTTTACGATGTAAGTCATAATTGTTCTAGTTTCCCTTAAAGGCCAAGTGCTCTCCACGACAGTACGATAGCACTTAATTTTGTATCGATATCAAATACATGTACGAGACTTTACCTGACTTTTTTAACCGACTTCTGGTGTTCTATGAATGCATGTTTGTATGTTCTACTGTAGTGCCTAAACTACCGGGCCGATTTTTATGAATTAATGTCCTAGGTTTTATATAAGTTTTATGAAAATTGTATATTATAATAAAAAAAAATTAACAATACTAGTACATTACAAATATTAATATATATATATATATATATATATATAAATTATATTATTTAAGTCAAAATATATGTTTAAAGTGCTGTTGTTCACTTTACGCGGTCCAGTTTCCTTCCCACAGTCCTTTTCAGAAGTTTGACTCGTTTAAGTAAGCTATATCTTAGGCTTAGAAGTCAGGATTCTGCTGAACACTAAGCCAATTTCTATTTGTTTCTATAGGTATCGCGGTCTTTACCCTTTTTTAGAACGCACGGTTTTTGAATAAGATTATTCACGAAATATATTAGTATACATACAAAATAGAACAGTTTCAGTATCAAAATTTATTCATCGAAATTTGTTATCGATCCATAGAATGTAGTGTAATTATTATATTGAGAATTATTTATTGAAATTACATTAAGATGTTGTGTTTTCACAGTTTATGATAAAAAGCGGTCGTACTTTGAACTCGAGTCGCAGCGACAAGTGTTATCGACATGTGCGTGTCCCATCTCTAAAAATGCGTACGCGCCGACTGCAAGGGCTCGCTGTTCACCAAGCTCGGTTGAACCATTCAGTTACAACTGTGTGTTCGGTTGAACTACTCGGTCTCAGTGATATCGCTCGCGTATTTTTAATTATTAATATTTCCGCTGTTACATTTAATATAATTTCCAGTGATTTTTGTGATTGTTGTAAAACATCGATCGTGTTTTGTGAACAGGTGATTATTTAATGTTAATTTTAATTACTTTTTTTTATTAAATAGTGCAAAATGTTATTAATTAAGTATTCTGTATGGGTATGATTATATTTTTGCATATTTGTACCATTTATAAAATTACAATAACGAATAATTAAACAAATTATAAATGAAACTATATTTTAAAACTTGAATTATTCACAATTATAATTATCATAACGAAATAGGTTAAGATAAAACGTTTTTTTCTGAATTTTTAGTAAAAGTTTATTAAACATATTATTGTGTATACATATATTTGACTAAGTGTTTAATAAATGTATCTTGTTTTGAATAAAATTAATATAAATAATATGTATTAAATCTTATAATGATAATAACTCCAAATTTTATTTTAACTCCTTTTTTTATTTTTTTTGTATTTTATGACACACTCGTAATGACGGCTTGATGTAGAACTGAGATCGTGGTTTCTTTTGACAACAATATACCTATTATTAGAAAGTAACTCGTTTGAAACTAAAGTATTTACACTGAACAATGTAGATTATTGCATAGCAAGCTACATAATTAAATCATACATAACATGATTATATACTCCTAGGCGGTAAGTCTCAAAGCAGGAGATATTATCGGCTACAAGTGTGTGCGCAAACACAGGTACACTCTCTGTTCTCTCACTCTCATTACCTTATGGGACGGTTATTCGACACGAACGGAGAGAGATCAGGTGCAAAACTGACGGCAATACATACCCTCCGGGCACACGGATTGAGATTTCAACTTCTAAGCTCCCGGTTGTTATTAAGTTTTACCGTATCCTGAATAACTCAATAACACTTTTTAACTCGAGAACCGAACCCGAGTAAACATACATGACATAATTAGCGGTTGAATGTGCCAATATTATTACAAAAATGTTAACCAACGAAACGTGTCTAGATTTTTCGTTATTTAACCAAAATCAAAAAATAATGACATATTTCAACAAAAACAAAGTGTTTGGTGGTGACAATTTTTTGAATGTGTTTAGAACTGTGTGTTTATCGTAATTAGTTTATATAAAGTAATCAAAACAATCAGTTATACTAAAAGCCGGTAATGTCTCAAGGTATTTTCTATTATATTGTTTTATTTATGTCGTTACTCTCCCGCCGAGTGAAGTTGTGAGAGATAAAAAAAAGGGTCAGTTGTACGGGTTCGGGACTTTGAATACTTTTTACATATTTTTTTGTGTTGGCCTTTGCCTTTGTTAAAGGATTAAAAATTAGATTGTGTACCGTGAATATTCTAAAGATGTCTATCAAAGATCTCCTTTATTTTTAAGAGTTACCTGATCTTCGGAATTTAACTCACTTCATTGCTATCTTTTCTTTTTAATATTCGAAAAGGATCTGACATAACCTTTTCTTTTATTGACCTCCTGTCTATCCTTTATGACATTCTTTTCAAGGTCATTAATTTATCGGCAATGTTGCTGATAGTCTGTAAATGATTAAAGCTGTAAGACTACCGCACTGTAGGTGTAACAACGTCAGCACAGTTATCAAGTGCTGAGCTAACTAAATTCTGTACTTGAATACTTTATAATAACTCATTTGCTATTCTTTCTTTCGTATAATTTATTCTTTATATTAACATAATATTCAGTATATATCTTCGTGTCCTATGAGGTTAGTGTCAGTACACCTGGTAAATTCTTTGGTCCTAAGTGAGAGGGGTGAATTTGGTGGCGTTAAGTGGGTAAATTTCTTTTTACAATAACGATTAGTTATAATCAGGAATCAGTTCTTATCCTCACAAGGGCACAAAAACAAACGTTAACTTAAGAGTTGGCAATTTCAAAAGTAGATACCTTTAGTATTGAGTTGAGTTTTACTGATATATTCTGGCGGAGCTGTTACTGTAAGAAGTTTGCGTTCAAAGTATGATGCAACAAAGATTCAGGTTAAGACGAACATTAATACAAGTCCGTCATCTAACTAGAAAGTAAACTTATAATAGATGAGTAGTCTCTTGTAGCCGCAACTGTTTACCAATGCACTTTTTATTTTCATTCTCAATAAATGGATAATACATCATCATCTTTCTCTCTTGTTTATTCATTATGAACCGTTCTCAAATAAAATAGCTAACATTTAATTGGATCACTTTGACAGGTACTTAAAAAAATTACGATTAAGTCTCGAAAAATAGTCAATATCGCATTTCTCGGCTGAGAAAAAGTTGTCTAAGATTGCAGTTGCTTGAAGATTTCGGGTCACGTATCTACCAGTGTTATATCCTCCACGTGATAAGTATATACTTATTAACCTACTCCTTTTTAAGCAAAGACCTAAATACAGCAATGGACTGTTAAAGACTGTTGATGATCAAATTGGAAGATATATACATTAATGCTGTGTTCGCTGGTGTCTTGTGTATAAAATATGCTTCTTTATACATACGACAATAGATACAATATATTTGAATTTCAGTACAAAACGCTCTCATGTACAAACGCCCTATAATACCTAAATTATAAGTTTCGAGAAATTAATGTTTTGTCTAAATGTTAATATAACAATTACATTTTGTAATATACGTCGTAAATATGTATTTGTGTTTGTAATAGCGTGGCCTAATTACGAATATGCGGTCGATAAAACGCGCGTTCCTTCACCCGCTGTAACACAACTACTCTATTCGTGATAAGCATCTGTTTTAAAGTACTAGTTTTTGCAATTGTTACTATCATTACTACTATTTTGTCTAAAAACTAGTCTAGTAGTAGTAAGCTATGTTTGTTTTCAACCTACGCATGTCTTTGGCAATTTTTATTGAACTCCTTTTAAGCGTTTTCGGTGATTAAAATCAAACAAATACGAACAATCCATATTTTCTACGTGACGGTATTTTTTTTGTTATTATGGTATTTTGTATGCACGTAGAGATATAGAAAAAGACAAAGGGCTGTACCTCATCCAGAAAGTTAGGACAAATTTGAAAGAGATGAAAAAAACGTAATTTATAAAAAAAATTTGAGGTCGGTCCTCAATAAATTTCAGAATAGGGTAGGACCGCCGCCGCCTATAGTATACTAATGATTGCTCATTAATAAAAAGAAGAATCAAGAAGAGAGATAAATGCCATTCGAATTTTTCATCCATTTGACGTTTTCCATTATCATCTAACATAATCAAGTCATGCGTATTCTTAGTAGTAACACTGTGGTGACAAAATGGTACCTTTTTCAGCAATATACAAATGAATAAGCAAATCTCATGTGTGGTCTAATCAAAATGTTGTGATATTATACTTAAGAGTGGAGTTTAATCATTTCTCATTAGCGCTTTTATATAATCGTAGTGCGTGACAAAATCTCTAACAATTGACAATCTTTTGCAAATAGGTATTATATAACAACTTGAACTACTTCACACTGATTGAACTAGTCAGTATAATAGTAACTAGGCTACCGATAATCAAACTAATATATTTCTGAATACATACCTATTATAGACAACATTACATCAGACAGAACAGAACAGCTACTTTATCTATCGTATAACGCAAAAACTTTAAAGTTAGTAATCATTAAATAACCTATAAAGATAATTAACTTGTATTTTAAAGTTATTCATAGTCATTCACATAGTTCAACTAATTCAAAAACGTAAAACTAAACATTGTTTGAACTCAAGACCTACTAGACGTAGGTGCAACACGCTTAGCGCTATACTATCTTCAATAAGTTAACAGCAGTTCTATACATAGCTTACCGGTTCTCCCAATACCGGGCGCCGTGGGTCAGCAACTGCATCTAATTTTAAACCAGTGGTCGCATCACGACAAACTGGATACCGAGCCTCCGTCGCGGCAAGTTTAGACACTACTTGTTTCGCAACAGCACGGTGTCTGCTTAGCGATAGGCTGAAAGAACGCGATTTATTCCATTAGGCAGTATACAAACTTGGCCCCTGGAGTCTAGCTTACAGCTAGTTACAAATTATTATTTAAAATACTCCTTACGTTACCACTGGTTTTAAGAATTATACATATTATATTTGTAAAGTGGTACCCACAATATTTACCGCTTACTCTGAAAATATTAGCAGAAATAATAGAAATAGACTTAAGCGTTACTGGTCTAGGTATCTTTTAGAACTGTGTGAGAAAAGGTGTATATTAAGACTATAGAAGTATGCAAAAACTACTTTATCAATTCAAGATCTTGCCGGTAATTCTATTTAAAAAGTTTGCGTCGTAACTTGCTTTAAACTGAAATTGGTAAAAATGACAATTTAGTAGGTATTTAATTGACATTTATTTAAACTTTTTGCGTTTGTTTATCACCATCCACAGCTTTTAGCAGACCACTGCTCGACATAGGCCTCTCTTTAGGCCCTCTTTAAGCCACACTGGCCAGTCGCGTTCGTATAGGGTTTTTCTAAAATGTTCCTTCTCTTTGTAAGGCTTTTGTCATGTAGGGTTTGCTTCCTTAGTTGATCCTTACGATGCCCAACCAATGATGATGGTGACACTGCATATTCTCGACCCGTCTCCACATAGGCAGATTCTTGTAAATATTTTCGGGATTCTTGAAAACTAAAAATATTCTCTAATCTGCAGCATGGCACGCTTGTTTTTTTAAACTAATTTCAAAAGCCTCACAAGATTGAATATTTTTTGTTTATTTGTTAAAGAAAGCGAATTTCTAATAATTCCTAAATTATTCCAACCTTTTGGTGACCTAAATTGCTTACGGTAGATTCTCATACTATATACTTCAGCATCTGATATGATGACTACTTTTAATCACACAAAAATGTAGGTAGTACGGTAACAGTACAACGTCGGAGGTTGCGTATTCATTTCCTACTTGAGACATGTATTTTCTGTTTTGATTTATTTGAAAAAGAAAAACAGTATACAATAAAAACATGCAACATCCATAAAACTCGTATTGTTTTAACTTGTGTGCAAATGTACATTCCTCATTCCGCTCTGTTTCGTTGAATGTACCCACATGCACTACATAAACAGGTAATTATACAAAACTATAACAATTCGCAGGTCGCACTAGAAGAAATTATAAATGGAGGGTAGGTAGGCGTATACACCTTTCTAGCGGTAGACCAAGTGTTGCTATTTACGTTTGGTGAACATTTTATTTTTCCTTCTACTGTTATGAGTTCGTTTAATATTTACAGGTCATTTATTTATTTTTAATTTTTTCTATTTTAATAGCCTGCCAAAGTGACTACTATACTTGATGGAAAGCATGAATAGAATCCAAAAGTTGTAGTCACCATACTCATTGCGAATGCTGACAATGCAGTATGGTGACCCACACTATGGCGGCCTATTACGATTTTTTACGCCTCACTTGGAGACGTAAAAGACATGACAGTCATCGTAGCATTGTATTGCACACATTTACTACGACAACTATCACCCTTGCATCAATGGGCCTCCGGTCTCGCACTCACCAACGAAGCACGACAGCATGGATGCTGTCGCTTTAGGTTGGTCTTCTGTGGGAGGGTAGTACTGCCCCGGATGAGTCGGCCCGTTCATGCTGAAATCAACGTGGCTCTGCTACCTGGTAATTGGTTTCGAAGACATTTTTCTTTTGTTTTTGTACTTTTAACTATTTTGTTTTCTTTTCTTAGCTATACGTTAGTCATATAATAGGTAGGTTACATATAAATATTACGTGTTTATTTATAATATTATATATATAAGTTTATGTTAGGTTACTGTTTGCTGAAGTGTAGGTAGGTATGTATATGTCTTTGACTAATCGTTTTAAGTTGACTAAACTTATTTTATTTCTTGTTTCCAATGATATCTCAATTATAATTCTCTGTAGGAGGTAGTCAGTAGTTCACTTGCCGCAGTAGTTAGTAGCTGTTTTGGTAGTTAACTTTTTATTTATCATTTGCCGTGTCACGATTGTGTGTTTAGTCAGATTATAATTGAATTTAAAATAATAATTTCAACCCCTCTGGCCAGCGTGGTATAGTAGGCCAAAACTTCCTTGATAAAGAGAGGCCTATGTCCAGCAGTGGACTGTAAAAGGCTGTTGATGATAATGATGATGATTATAAAGTAAAGTATCGAAAGGTATTTTATACTTTAGTATAAAGTTTTACCAAAATAGTGCGTAGTTTGTCACACACAGTTTGAATATGTGCTGATTGATGACATCGGTCTGATACAAATAATCTACTACATATTTAAAGAAATCAAAAACAAATTCTGAAATATTCACGCTAGAAAAAGCTGTCCTTAACGCGGGTTTAAATAACCTTGAGTGAAATGTTTCATAAAATTATTGCTTTCATAGTTTAAAATAAACATAATTTATAGCAGGCTAATATTAAACACGTGTTTACATATGATTCATCGTTGCAATCCGATAACTGATATGCAAAAATTGGCAATATAAACTAAATATCGATAAAATATTCAAAATATGTATTGTAGGTACATCTCTAGTACAGGGAGAGTGCATCGCGTGGGGCAACACGTGGAACCGTCTCGATTGATCTAGTTGTGGGAGACGCTGCGCCTATTTAGGAGGTGGGAGGGGGACGGTAAGAATTGGCAACTCTCCATGTTAATATTATCATTGTCTTACGGAAGTTTCCAAGATCGGTATATTCCTGAATGTGTTTGTAAGTGGCTCACTGCCAGTCCCCGGGAATCCGGAATCATTAAATCGATAATTGCGCTCGATACTCCGTGTAATAAGTGTTCAAGGTCTTTTATTGTAATTGTAAATAAAACAATGTTGATAATTTTTTCTACGTATGTTAGATTCACACAAGAAAAATGTGTTTATTTCATGTGTAGGTTTAGGTATGCATTTGTCGGTTGGTTTATTGGTTTGTTTTGTTTTTGTATTATGGAGGGCAAACGAGCAAACGAGTCATCTGGTGGTAAGCGACTACCACCTCCCATTGCCACCTGTAAGTCTAAGTGAAGACGTAAATAATTATATTTACATGAGATAAGAATATTGTTATCATCAAATGCACGGCTGGTGTAGTGGTTCAAGTGTTATGGGTTCAAACTCACATGAGACAACACTTTGTACATACACACAAACATAAAATTAAGCCTATTTCCACGAAGGGGTAGGCAGAGGCATATTAAACGCCCACTTTTCGTCGATCATACGTAATAGGTGGGTGCACCCACAAGACCTTTTATGATTCCGATATTGTTGTTCTGAGTCCGGGTGTTCTTTGTGTCTAGTATGTTTGCAAAGATCCCCGCGACATAGGGTATATTCCTAATATGGATGCCATCTTTTATTGAATTAATAAAAAAATGTGCACGCTAAACTTAGGAATGTGTGTGACGTCATTTTGTAATGACTTGGTGATAAACAAAAGTACGTATTACTTATTTCAGCAAATCAATTCACAATTCCGTAGCAAACATGTTACTCCCCTTATAGAACTCCGACTTGTGAAATGAGGTTATTAAAAGTAATTTACTGTATAGTAGAATTAAGCTTGCACGTGCTTTTGGAGCAGATCCCACGCTGTTAGAAATCTGTTCTGTCTGCCTATTCAATGTATAAAATTAAAATGACCTAAAAACTCACTATAAGGACGTTTAGCTACGATAAATCTGGCGTTTGTAACAATCAAAAAATGACTTCTCATTTTAACTTCTTTTTCCCATAACATTGTGGACGGTAAACAAGCAGACAGATGACCTGATGATGAGTGATTACAGCCATTCATGGACACCGACAACTCTAAAGTCAAACCCCTTTCCCCTTTCCGAGGCAGGGGTAAGGGGTTTATTGGACTCCAATAACGTCTCTCACTCGACAAAATCGATGAAGGATTCAATGATCTGTTCTGTCAATTTCTGATAGTCTGGTTGAATTCAGAAATAATGTTCAAGCTCTTTACTGGGGAAAATTTAGGTGTTTAACTATTCACACCTACCTACCATTTAAATATAAAGAAATATGTATATGTGTGTGCTTATATATGTGACTGTATGCATGTGTTTGTATGTTCGTCTGTGTGTATGCATGTGTATGTGACTGCCTTTTTTTCTTAATATTTTATTAGATCCTTTATCCTTCACCTACATAGGCCGTTTGGGCTACTATTTGTGTAAACATATTTAATTCCCTTTGTAATGAACATGTTGTGGTCTCCCATCACTGAGAAAACGCAAGACATGAAATTTTAATTGTATTTCAACTCATGTAAAACTCACATATAAAGTGTATTACATGTCAGAGATCCATAATAAATAAATAAATAAATGATAACATTCTTTGTTTGTCAACTAAATAAGAAGAAGTCTTTATTTTATATTCGTTATTGAGACAAGCTGAGGTCAGGCTATTTCAGGAATACTGTTTTGCTACTTGCCGACACCGATGAATTTAGCATACTCTTGACAATAGACAGTTTCATTACCAATTATTTTACGAGTAAATAATGGGAATACGTCGTCAGTATTCCGCACTATGATAGACTAAATATATATTTTTGTTTATATCAAGGGCCCGTCGAAGCGACTCCATCCAGCCTGATGGAAGGCATGAATAGAATCCAAAGGTTATTTAGAAACAATCTTTGCTACTTCTTTTAGATATTGGTCTAGTTGTCAGTGATCGTCACTGCTATACTAGTGGTAGGTTCGATACCCGATAAATCTTTGTGTGAGGAGTACGATCACTTTTTCTGTATCTAGGTGAAATTTCTCTATAATATGTGTGTATTCAGAAATACATAAATGTGTTTATCAACAGTCTGGCTCTAGTTTGGGATCAGCTGGCCATGTGTAAAATGTGTTAGAATGTGTAACGATATTATTATTATCTTGTAGATCTCATTTTGCACTCACATCGCCATCTCCTATGTACTGTCTACTGCTAGACTCGACTGCACGGTTAGGCTAGTCGTTTAAGCGGTCGCTGCGCCGCTCTCTGTTGCGCTGTGTGGTGTGAGTTCAAACCTCACACAAGACAACACTTTGTGTGATCCACATATTGTTGTTCTGAGTCTGTGTGTTCTTTGTGTTCATTTATTATATGTTTGTAAAGTCCCCTGCGACACAGGATTTATTCATAGTGTCGTGTTGTTTTTTTCTATATTAAGAGCCTGCCAAAGTGACTCTACTCTGTCTGATGGAAAGCATTAATTGAATCTGAGAGTTGTGGTCACAATGCTCATTGCAAATGCAGACAATGCAGTATGGTGACCCACACTATGGCGGCCTTGCGAGATGCTCTTTCACACCCCCCTTAGGGACGTAAAATGCATGACAGTCATCGTGACAGTGTAAGGCTTACACAGTAACCACGACAAGTGTCACCCCTGCATAATCAACTTTTTTTTTAAAAGAAAAAGTTACTTACTTAAGCCGCTAGAAGTTTAAGGCAACCATAAGACGTTTATTAGACGGATTAGCATAGTGTTTGTGTCAAGCTTACTTTCTCTTTGCAGAGTTATTGTCCTTCAAAGTTTGCTCCTTTAATTTGCTCTTATGACACTCAGGGAATTATTGAGGATGGTGCCACTCCTAGACTTAACGAATCAACAGACTTATCGCAACCAAGTTACTGAAAAAACAAACTTTAAACTCGTAGGGCCTAAGAGCTTACCAGAGACTAATTATATTTCTTATCAAGCCTAACGATAGATGGTGTCGACAA
This sequence comes from Hypercompe scribonia, assembly GCA_949316085.1. Classification (NCBI taxonomy): domain Eukaryota; kingdom Metazoa; phylum Arthropoda; class Insecta; order Lepidoptera; family Erebidae; genus Hypercompe; species Hypercompe scribonia. Next base: position 452,391 of record OX438993.1, read on the forward strand.
TATTGGTAATAACCAAAGCCATTTATTTAAAAAAAAATGCGGCTTTGTAACCTCACCTCAGTATCTTATATTGTCGATTTAATACAGTTAATCATCAACGTAATAGTTATGGAATTGGATAAGCAGGTTGCTTAGTTGACTCAGACGCCGACAGATTAAAAAAATGAGGCTAAACGTAGTAATCTAGTGCTTCCTGCGCTTAATAAGAAAATTACATAAAGATGCGTGCATTGCCCATGCACTTACCTAATAGTAACAAATTATATCACTGAACATGTTCACTTGATGGATTGTGAAGGAACTGGCCCAAACGAATGGTAATTTATTTCCTGTTGGATCGTAGAAATCAAATACAATTTTTGTTTTAGGTCTTTCTTTTAGGCTAGGGGTCTCTGTACGATACCGGCTAGTAAAAATTCAACTTGGTTCAAAGAAATTACCCTTTAAACCTTTTCAAAATATACCAAAGATTAATTCTATTTAGAGACCTACTGGCTATCGATCACATACTTGCATTAAGTTTAACGTTTAATACATTTACTACTATTATTTAATATTAATTAATCATATTGTAATTTATGTTCGTTAATTGTATTTTCACGAAGTCTTTACGACATAAGAATAAATCCAAATGTCTTAGAGTTTATCTATTTTTTATTACAACCTTCCAAGGTGACTCTATTCTGCCTGATGGGAAACATGAATAGAATCCAAGAGCGGTGGTCACCATACTCACTACGAATGACGACAGTATAATGTGGCGACCCACGCTATGGCGGACTAGTGAGATGCTTTTTCACGACGCGCTTAAATGACCCGGGATCGTAGCGGGAGGGAAACACAAACAGAGTATTTCAAAACTTATAAAAGATATATTCTTACCCACCAGTGTTGACAAAAAGTCCGTAGACTCGGCTACTCGGGCCGCATGTCGCGCCGTAAACTCATCAATCATTATTTTAAGCTGTGTTAATGACTAATTACATAATATATTTTCACGTGTTATTGTATTTTGGGAGACACTCTAAAAATAATTGAATTTTTAAACATATATTTAATACTAAAATTAAAACCGAAGTGCATTAACCTATCCCAACACAATATCCAGCGTGACCGTATAATAAGGGTCGTAGGTTCCTCATATAAAATAGAATTAAGAAACTACCCTTGATTATTGCATCGTTAGAGTTTTCATTAAAACTTTCACGTTGACATACTTTCACTTGAATTTGAGCAATAAGGATAGTACAAGACTTACTAATTATTATGTTATATTTCTTAAAAATCATTATTTTAATACGCATTTCAGCTTCTGTTGTCATAAATGTGACCATTGCGTCAGATTTCAATGACCTCAAATGTCGTTTGATAACACACCCCGTGTCTGCTACAAGAAATTCAGAAAAACGATGACATCATCGATTACGTATCATCTGTGACGTAGAACGAACGTGAGCCAAAAAATCTTTGGCTACAAGTTCAACCGAGTCCAACGATTCATTGGATTGCGGAAGAAAAACTATTTGCCCTTCATTTTTGTAAATATAGTGGTTTTAAAACTATGCTCTGCGCTCCGTGTATATGTTTTGAAAACACCAAACAACACCTGAAAACAATTCTTAATCATCTTGTGAAGGTTTTGCCCTCGGTTTCGAAACTATTAACAGGTTTTATGTCAATTAACTAAGGTAATCCTCGATAACTGCACTGTATTATGCTGATAAAAGGAACTCAGTATTCTTTTCTATATGTACGTACGTACATACATAATGTCACGTATATTTCACAGAGAGGTAGACAGAGACAATTGATCTTCACTCCGAACCTGACACACCTTTTCTGCTTTGTCCACATCCATCATCGCTGCATGTATGCTCGTCAGTCCCTGGCGCTTTTCCAGTTAAAACCGATATACACCGACGACCCAAAAAAATGATATAATGTCAGATTTAAAACGCTGATATCGACTAAATTGTTTTTCATACTTTATCATATCATCTAGAACTAGTTGTAAATAGGGGCTTATTGTTATGAAATCGTTGGTACATCTGTATGAGATTTGTGTTAATCTCAAGTATTGACAAGGACTTACTATTCGAGGGCAGTTACTGATAATAGACACGAGGTAGTCGATAACATATTATCTCTGTAGTACTTAGTAGAGTTAGAAGTGCAATCATTTAATCGTAACAAACAACAACTGTTGTATAATAACATAATATTATTTAGATTAATTAATGAAATGGTTATTATATGAGTAGTATATATACGTAACAAGCGTTCACATATTGTCAATTATAAATAAAATTCTTTTGTTCCAATTATTTAAAAGAGTAAGACTACTGAATTTTATTGACGTCAATCGACTATTTAGAATTTACATTGAAAATTTGAAGTGCATGCAAAGGATATTTAAGGCCAGGAGTATTGCTTACACGGATGGATTGAGAGAGTAAACAATTTCTAAAGAGGTTGCATATTTGAAACTCGAATTACCTGTCACCGAAAAGTCTAAAATGCAAAAGATATAAAAAATTTTTTTTTGGTAATACAGTGAGGCATTGGTATCAATTCTATGGAGCCCTGATAAATATGGCCAGTCATAAAAAGGTTTATTTTTAACTACGTTTTTCTTTGAGTCTTATGTTAGGATACCAAACCTTTGTAGTCACATACAAAAAAAAGAATTTGAAATATAAACATTACTTGCCGTGACAAAAAAAATATGACAAACAAGTAATAGTTTCAAATAATATCTTAAAAAACACACCAGTTTAAATAACTTAAAATTATCAACAATTATCATCTGCCTCTTTAATTTGAGATAGCACTTGAGTTAAATAACCTCACTTTGCATTGTACAGTGGTATCAACCACTTGTAGTAAACAAAGTGTATTATATTACTTGGGTACCTACGAAGTAGGTCAACCAACTTTAAAATGGCGTTATTATAGAATCATCGTCTTATTTCAGTGACTCACTCAATAAAACAAATGGTTACATGCAGCATTTACTGATAATCTACACCTTTATTTTGGTAAAGCAGAGGGATGTCATAGTCAAATGTCTTTACGATGGATCCGCGCAGTATTTGCTTGACGCTTTGGATCGGTTACAGCGGCGAGCAGTCCGGATTATTAATAACCCGAAAGTCACTAAATCCCTTGAGTCTCTGCAGTTGCGAAGAGATGTCGCCTCTATGGCAGTCCTCTATCGCTTTTATCATGGAGAGTGTTCTGACGAACTCTTCCAACTGTACAGGACAACTCGTGCTGGCCTTGGAAGTCACCGTTTCAGAATGATAGACATACGCTCCCGAACTAAACGGTTCGGCTCTTCCTTCCTGTACAGATCGGTTAAAACCTGGAACTCTTTACCAGCGCACTTGTTTCCCTCCCACTACGATCACGGGTCCTTTGAGCAGGGCGTGAAAAAGTATCTCACTAGGCCGCCATTGCGTGGGTCGCCATACTGCACTGTCTGCAGTGAGTACGGCGACCACCGCTCTTGGATTTTTTTTTTTTTTTTTTTATACCACGACCGTGGCAAACCAGCAAACGGCCCGCCTGATGGTAAGCGGCTACCGCAGCCTATGGACGCCTGCGACACCAGGGGCATCACGTGCGCGTTGCCGACCCTTCAAAAACCTATTAACCCCCTTCTTAAAGAACCCCATGCTGTAGTTCCCAGGGAAAACCGTGGCAGGGAGCTCATTCCATAACGGGATTGTTCGCGGGAGAAAATTTCTCTGAAACCGCACTGTGCGCGACCATTTAGGTTCCAATGTATGTGGATGAGCTCCCTGACGATGGCGAGCGGTGCGATGGTAGAATGTGGCTATGGGCATCATATCAAACAATTCTTCAGAACACAACCCATTGTAGAGACGGTAGAGCACACACAGGGAGGCAAAGTCTCTCCTAAGACTTAGTGGCTCGATACCGTCCGTGAGATCAGGATCGTCGACTATTCTCACAGCACGTCTCTGGACTGAATCGAAAGGCTCAAGCTGGTACTTCGGTGCTCCCGCCCAGAGATGACAGCAATACTCCATGTGAGGCCGAACTTGTGCTTTGTACAGTAGTAGCCTTTGTGCCGGTGTGAAATATCGCTTCGCTCTATTCAGAATACCAAGGTTTTTTGATGCCAGCCTCACCTTTCCCTCCAAATGAGTCCGAAATTGGACGTCGCTGGAGATATCGACACCGAGGATCCCAATACTCTGTGAGATGGTAAGGGGTGTATTCTGGAATTGTGGAACCACAGTGAACGGGGTTTTTTTTAGCAGTAAACGCACAAACTTGTGTCTTAGAGGGGTTAAATTGGACCAGGTTATCCCGACCCCAATCGGAGACTCTGTGTAAAGTGCTCTCGATTTGAGACACAAGTTGTTCGCGACTTTCTACTACAGCAGTACGAGGGATGTTAGCCCGGCCCGTGTAATACGCATCTCCAGTACTGTCATCCGCATAACAATGAATGCTATCTATGGTCAACATATCATTGATATGCAGCAAGAATAGTGTTGGAGATAGCACGGAGCCTTGCGGGACACCAGCGTTTATGTCCATGCTTTCGGAGCAGCTACCGTCGACGACGGCTTTTATGCGTCTGCCGGACAAAAAGCTAGCCACCCATTTGCACAAACCCTCGGGCAGGCCGTAGGACGGTAACTTCGATAGAAGGCCCCTGTGCCAGACCCGATCGAACGCCTTTGCTATATCCAGGCCAACTGCCAAAGCCTCACCTTGACTCTCAATGGCTGAAGCCCACCGGTGAGTGAGATACACTAGAAGATCACCAGTCGAGCGACCGCGGCGGAAACCGTACTGGCGGTCGCTGATCAAATCGTGCTCTTCCAGGTAACTGAGGAGCCGTGTGTTGATTACACGCTCAATCACCTTAGAGAGAAGGGAGGTTATAGCTATAGGCCTGTAATTCGATGGGTCCGATCTATCACCCTTTTTTGGCACTGGATGCACATGGGCAGTCTTCCTCGAAGACGGCACTTGCCTTTTGCGGTAGGAAATCGCGAAAAGTCGCGTTAGTACAGGGCACAACTCAGGGGCACACTTTTTGAGCACCACTGCAGGTATGCCGTCTGGCCCACTCGACTTATGAACGTCTAGACAGTTTAGTTCCCGCCGCACTTCTCTTTGCGAAATGTGTATTTCCGGCTAAGTGTGTTGGCACGGCGGGTTAATAGGCGGTACCGCACTTCCATCCTCGTTCATGGTCGAGTTCGCGGCAAAGAGTTGCCCAAGTAGGTCGGCTTTCTCTTTAGCACTATGGGCCAAGTTACCATAGTCATTTCGCAATGGTGGTAAAGACGACTGGCAAAAATTTCCTTCGGCAGCCTTAGCAAGAGACCAAAACGCACGTCTCCCAGAGGGATAGCTCGTAAGTCGCTCACCAATCCTGGCCGATGAAATCAAATTTGGCTCTGGCAATTGTCTTTTTGCTGGACCTCGAGGCAGCATTTAGTTTGCGTCTCACATCAGAGATGTTCGGATCCTTATTGGTACGGGCCGTGGTCCAAGCCCTATAGGCGGCCTGCTTGACTAGCCTGGCTTCCTTGCAAAGCCGGTTAAACCACGGTCGCTTTTTTTCCCCCGCAGCTACTAATGGGTTGGGAATAAAATACTCTATACCCACCAGGATCGTCTCAGTGACAGCGGCTGCGCAGGAGTCAGGATCTTCTGGCGTGAAGCAAAGCTGCCTCCACGGGTACGATGCGTAGAATTCACGCAATCCATCCCAGTCTGCTGATTTATATTGCCACATGTGGCGCAAATTGGCTGGGCGAGGTGGAATATGCCGAGGGCATGGGACTTCGGTCCGGACGAGGCAGTGGTCGAACGAGCCGAGAGGTGCGTCCACTGCAATAGTGTAGTCGTCCGGACGCGTCGTCAGCAGAAGGTCCAGCAAAGAGTGTGCATGGCTCTCAATATCAGGTATTCTTGTTGGAGAATGTACCAGTTGTGAGAGGCCATGGGCCAGAGCAAATTCATGAGTAGACCTGCCTGCAAAGTCGGTGGATCGAGAATTTAGCCACTCACAGTGGTGGGCATTAAAATTCCCTAAAATCACCAACTCAGCACGAGGGTACCGGTCAAGAACTTTGTCAGTCGTCACCTGCAGGTGCTCAAAGAGTGCTTTAGTCTCCCTGTCACCGCTATGAGACCTGTATAGGCACGCATAGATTCGAGTCTCACCTCCGTAGTCTACGCGCACCCACATTACTGACAGGTCCCTGTCTTCATAAAAATGGAGACGGCGACAGCAGATATCCTCCCGGATGTACATGCATACACTGGCACGTCTCAGAAATTTGTGTTCGAGTTTGTAGCCGGGGTAGTATATCGGCCGGGCAGGATATCTGCGTCTCCGTAAGAAATAAGAGGGTCGGCTGCGCAATCTCCAGATGAAGGTGGACTGCGTTCAGGTTGGAGTGAAGTCCCTTGATGTTGCAGAAGTCCATATATGTGGAAGAGGATGCCGCTGTAGATCTTCGTCATTTTTTTGGGGGGGGGTTTAATTGGTTTGTGAGGATTCACTGTGTTGACAACTAAGGGGGCAATGGGGCGGTGCTAATCTACTCATGGTCGATGCGGGTAGTGCGAATTGTTGGCGCGGCGTACGAAAGAGCCCCCGCTCCCCCCCTGCAGCAGCAGTCGGGTTCCACTCCGGTCTCCTCCTCCGGCACGACTACTACTGCAGGGATTTTTCGCAGGCAGGCGGTTCAGCCACCCAGGGTGGAGGTTGTAGTGATCCCATCAGGCAGAATAGCATCACTTTGGTAGGTTTCTATATATATAAAAAAAATAGTCGCCTACAACTCAAAGAGTCACAAATGCGCTTTTCCACTTTAAATATTTCCCTCCCCAATATCAGGAGATTGAAACTTTGTTAGGTATAATTTTGTGTGTGGTAACGAAAAAAATACAGAATGTCACCACTACTGTTCATAGCATGAAGATCGTGTCAAGTGTTCAGAAAGCAGATAAAATTTTACTGTAGCTTTTAGTAAACCCAGAGGTTTGATATTTTAAGTTGTGACAAGTCCAACATATAGTATTTAGTAATGTTCTTTGTATCCATTTCATATAAGTTTGTAAAGTCCCACGTGACAGAATAAACTCGTAGTTTGTAAGTTGTCTTTAAAAAGACAAAAAAGAAAGTCATCCATTATTCGCATAGATAATCTAAAACGCAATTAAACCATGCCGCGACCCAACGTTTATCAATAAGGAAAGATAAATTTGCTGCAACATAATTGTTTTTTGTCATTAGTAAGGAGCAGCTGGCTCTGTGCCCTCAGATAACGAACGCAGAAATGCATTGCCTTTTGTTGTTTCATCGTACATTGTTGCTTTATCTCGTCGGGTCGTCCACAGAATGACTAACTGATTGATGAAGCTTTTTAAGAATAAATACAGTCACTGGGGCAATTTATGACAGATATAAACTTTTTTAATTGTTTTTTTTTCGTAGATAATGACAATAGACTTCTTCCTTGATTTTTATGACGTTCGATTTGAATTTTGATAGGCCTGTTGGTCTAACGATTAGAGATCCTGACTCCTAAGAAGATTTCGTAGTTGCGATTCTCTCACGAGTCAAAAGTTGTGGTTAAACTAAGATTAATATAAAAAAAGATTACAGATTTTGTTTCTTTGTCAAAAAGGTGTTGTCTTCTTCAAAAAGACACACTTAATTTTTTGCCTTCTTTTCTCTTCATTAGAGAAAATCTTTTTTAACTTCTTAGTCCTATTACTCAACTAAACAACAGTAGACTACCAACCAAACCAAAGATTGAAACAAAGACACAGCATTAATTTTTATTTCCACCGTGCCTTACCGCCGTCAATTCTTAAATGATTCAGTTAACCCCATTTATTCGTGTTGTACATATTATCTGCAACTTCGCTCGTTGCTAACAGCGGGTAAGTACTTAGCCTAGTAACGGCCCTTACCGACTTGCTCCTCAACAACTTGGTCAAGGATCTCTAGGTACTGCTAGGTTGTAAACGACCTGTACTTAATCGCAAACAAGTAAGCCTTTATTGAGTTTATACGAGTATAACGCTAAGAGTTGAAATGTAATTAATGTTTCTGATGAGTTTGTAGGTCGTTCTTTGTCATGCACAAATAAACATTGCAATGAATTCTACGTTAATTAATACTTGAGTAGTATTTATTAGTAGATTTTACAAGGATTGTGTAGTAAAGAGATTTAATTTACAACAAAGACCTTAGTGATTCATCTTTTAAATATAAATGTCATTTAAAAAGTATTTCGCTGATTCATTAATAATATTGCTTACCTAAATATTAATTTACTATCCGTAATTGCATTGTATTGTGTTTATAATCCTATTTTCATACTATTTCTGTGTTTAATGTGTAACACATAAGTTTGATATAACTTATTACTAATGTTTTTATGCTGTAGTGTCCTGAGGGAGTGCACTGAAAGATAACCGTGAAATGTTTACTTTAAGTTATAACTGTGTGTAGCGATTGTTGGAGATTCTTAAATTATATAAATAAATAGATAAATTTCGAGAGAAGAGCACCGATGATAAAAACTAACGTACATGAAAGTAGAGTACGATAAAAGGAAATATGGATGTGTGCCGATATTTATCTACACTATAAATATCATCATTATCATCATCAATAGCCTTTTACAGTCTACTGCTGGACATAAGCCTCTCCTTAACTAGGAGGTTTTGACCGACTATACCACGCTGGCCAGACAAGTTGAAATAGGGTTTGTTTCAAGTTTTCCTTCTCTTTCTAATGATATTTTCCTGTATAGTTTCTTCCCTTAGTCGCCTCTTACGACACCCACGTAATGCATAGGGATGGTAACACTATGTATTCTTAATCCGTCACCACACGGACAGTTAATCCATTACCATGCTAAAAATATCATTTAGCGCCATCTAGTGTAAAAAAGCTGAACTAATCAGTATTTATTTATTCTGTATCGCACAATTAAAGTTATCGCAACGACAAGTTTAACCATAGCTTGTCAATCTTCATAATATATTATTTACAGTATTAGCCAGAAAGTCGGTGTCTTCCAGGTATTACTCAGTCTACTATACTTTCTTGACAGATAGGCTACACTGCAGAGGTAAAAAAGGAATTAAGGCTTTTAATTATGACTATGTTTTAATTACAGCGTATTAAATTGATTTAAACGATAGGAAACCAATTAATTTGTCAAATTCATCAGTATTTTTGAATATACGTACTTTTGACTTTTCAACATATGTATTTTTTGTAGTTTCTTCAACAGAGCGTTGTATTGAAAAAAACAGACAATTACCTTTAAAACAGTGTGTGTTACTTATTGTCTATGGTGTGTTTAGCTAGGTAAGTGGTAGGTGGTAATGGGATATCCCGTTAAGATTCCAAAGTCGCTCAAATACGGGTCTTCAAGTAAATAGCTCTTTCCTTTTACGTACAAGCAATGTTGACTTACAACTGTGCAGAGAATAATTGACTGTGTTCATAACTTTAAGATATGGGTAAGAAAACCATAATATGGATATTTACTATTAGGATATACTATTAGGATATTTCATTTACTTGATAACAGCGTATTAGTATTTTTAATTACTTAAATAGTGGTCCAACATCCAGATTTCTCAACAATAACCAGTTCAATTACACCTTTAGGTATATGATTCCGATCTGAGTTATTTATACTTGATTATTCGTCCGTATAAACAATTTCCCCTTTTAAATTGCCCCGTTACTTGACGCCAATAGGTTTCCCCCTTCGCATAAGTGGGATCAAATTATAATTGGCAAAACGTCGGTGTTTATAGCGCCCCTTCAGAGATACGCGCGTACTGATGGAGCTGAAATAAATAAGATTGACGGTACAAACATAGTACTCGTATCTGAACGGACAAAATGCTTACTTCTAAACGGTCGGTTTGATATAAATGAACTGAGACTTTGTATGAACTACTTATGAATTGTGTTTATAGTAATGAGTTATGAGATATTATAGTATAATTATTTTAAATTGAAACATACGAGTATATTATTAATGTATGACACATTTATTTATTGTACGTCTTTGGATATCAGCGGTTTACCAATAAAAATTGTACATCGCATTTACATTCATTGTTTTCGCACACTTTTTACAAGTAGGAAATCGATTACTTTATTTCATTTCACTTCATTTCATACCATTGTGTTTCATTCACTATTTAGTTACAAATAAGTAAATGAAATCGGTTTATGTTATCTATGTGGAAATGCAAATGAGTGCACATGTGATGTGCGTCATATTGTTCTGGCAAAACTAGCTTATCCAAACAATGATATGGTGATGTTGTTGTTAGTTATCTAAACATAGGAACAGAGTTCTTTTTACCGAGAAAATGATCCTAAGGTATCCATTGATGAGATAAAACTACGATAAGCCAAGTAAAGCTGTGCTTTTTACTTTGATATATTTTCCATTTTCAGGAAGTTTATTTCCCCCTTTCTTTAATTTCGTAACAGTATGTCTAAAAGTGGGGAATCAAACTGTGAAGAATTACAGTTAAATATAATTTAAAATAACTGAAACACATCTAAATCATTAACACTTTTCAAGTTAATTACTAGACATGAATGATTCAGTACAGACACTGTACAAGGACGAGGTTTTATGCTACTTTTCTAGCAAAGCACACCGCTATTGTTCTAAACATGTACACTATTAAATAAATAAATAACGAGATAATATTTTACTACTACTACTATACATTCTACTGTTTCATCATCATCATCATCAACAGTCTTTTACAGTCTACTGCTGGACATAGGCCTCTCCTTAGCGAGGAGGTTTTGCCCTACTATACCACGCTGGCCAGACGGGTTGGAATAGAGCTTGTTTCAAGTTTTCCTTCTCTTTGTAATGATGTTGTCTTGTATACTTTGTTCCCTAGTCTTTTACGACACCCACGGGATAAATAGGGGTGGTAACACTATGTATTCTTAATCCGTCACCACACGGACTTGTTTACAGACTCCATACCACTGCAGTTTTTGCCAGAGTTTTTATATAATAACTGTTAGTACTACCATAGTTTAATGAAAAAAATAGACATTATAGTCCACGTGGCATTGTTATTATGCGAACAGTTGAAGCATTTACGGCTTAATATCAATATTAAATAGAGGTTAGAGGTCTTTACTTGTTATTACATTCGTCTCACACACGACAGTCTAATCCCACACTGGTGAAAAACTATGCTGTAACCGAACTGCTGATAAATTTAATTAAATATTCCGAAATATGTACATATATATTATTGTGAAACAACACCTAGACATAGAACAACTGATGGTCTACAACACACAATTATTCCACTCACACACCCACACACACACACACCTACACACACACACCCACACACACACACACACACACACACACACACACACACACACACACACACACGCACACACACACACACACACACACACATACACACGCACATACGTACAAAGAAAAGGTTTGCTTATAAAATATATATATATACCTAGTCTTGCCATAAATATTGTAATAAAGAAAAAAGAAAATTGTTAACTGCAAATAACATTTATTACTTTTACAGTGTGTCAGTTTAATACATAAATATAAAACAATTAAAAATATAAAAAGCTTATTCGAAGTGGTCTCCATTGGCTGCAATACAGTCCTTTAAACGATGAGGCCAGTTATCAATAGAAGCACGCACTCTTTCCATGGGAAAATTCTTCACTGCCAATCGTATAGATTGTTTTAGGGACTCCAAATTATCATGGCGTTTAGAGCAAGCTGTACTCTCTAAAACTGACCACAAATCATAATCCAGCGGATTAAGATCGGGACTAGACGACGGCCAGTCTTCAGCTCTGATGAAGTCCGAAACGTTCGATTCCAACCAAGACTGCGTGGACCGAGCTTTATGACCCGGCGCCGAGTCTTGCTGGAAGGACCATACTTGGTTATTGAACATGGTGATGTTAAGGGGCTTAACTACCTTCTCAAGAATGGTATCTTGATACACTTGTGCCGATGTTTTGATACCTTTTTCACAAAAATATGGCTCAGTCACTCCTTCATAGCTAACACCCCACCAAACCATCACTGAAGTCGGATAATGTCCACGTTGCACTCTGTCGACTAATTGGGAAGCTTCCTTAGAGCTTTGAGCATAAATACGGTCATTTTGTTTGTTAAAATGTTGCTCAATTGTAAAAATTTTCTCATCCGTAAACAAAATTTTTCTGTGACCTCCCTTTGCGTACCGCTTCAGTAGTTGTTTCGATTTTACCACCCTATTCTTCTTTAAATTATCAGTTAAGAAATGGCCAGTGCGTCTCTTATAGGCTGCAAGTCCTAAGTCATCTTTTAAAATACGCGACATGGTTCTAGGTGCTATCTTCATTTCCCGAGATAAAATCTTTTGCTTTCGGACAGGATTTCTTCGAATTCTTTCCCTTACTGCTTTGACCACCTTTTTCGTACGAACACTACGTGGACGGCCAGATCTTTTTCTGTCACAAACAGAGGAGGTCTCATTGTACCTATTAATAGCCCGGTACACAAACATTTTACTAATACCAAGTGTATGGAGAGTTTTAAAAATTGCATTTGGCTCCATACCTACTTTGTGTAATGCTATCACAGCGATTGGTTCTCTTTATCACCCCACACCATTTTAATATCGCAAAATATTTTACAATGTATTGGCGCCAAAATGAGAAAACACAATGAACAATCGTATAAAAATGACAGATTCGAAATTCAAATGTAATATTTTTTTATAATTAAGTGTAACAGTATTTATGGCCAGACTAAGTATATATATAAAACTGTAATAAGTAATATGTTATAACTTATGCTACTTATGAAATAAATCACTAGTTTAATTATTTTAACATTGTATAGTTAATTATAGCTTAAATTGTCTACTGTAAAAGGAAAATGTGTCAATGATAGATTGCTGGTACTTATAGCACAGGTCTTCCTATTTTAAGTACCAGCTGAACATAAACATTGTTTTAACCATTTAGTATACGAAACAAACTGCTCCACAAGATGTAAACACTGTGTAACATATAAATAAATAAATAAATAAATAAATAAAAAAAAAAAAAAAAAAATTTGTACGGGTTCGAACCGACCTGGTTTAGCAGTCACTAACCGTTAGATGAACAAGCTCATCTCATGACAGCTAGTTTTATTTACAGATATGGTACTGTAATCAGCTCGAGCTATTGGTTTCACTTCCCTTCTTACATTCTCAATTTTTCCAAACTATAGCTGTAGCGCCTGTGTAATGATAATAGACTAGGGCCTCGTTAGAAGGTGTAAAAATATTGACGCTAACGGTGACTGTGTTGCTTCAAGACGTGAATGTGTATGTATATTTATTTGTTTATCAATATACAGCCATACAGAGTAATAGATAAACAGAGAAAGAGTAAATAAAGCTTAAACAAAAACTTCCTGAATCGATTACAATTCAATAATATGCATAATATTGTTACTGCGTACATATTTATCTTACTATTAGCTAATATTTATAATAAAACAACAATATAGAGAAATATTTATCGTTCTAACAACGGTTATTAAATTTCATAACGGAATTAAAATTTATCGTCCACAATCATATGTGACTCTTCCAATTTATAAATCGAGATAGCAAACATTATTGTACAAATAAATTATTTTCGAAAAGGGTTTCTGTCTCTTTAAACGGTCGATTTTTCAGAAACAGAAACTTAAGTTTATGTAAAATTTACACTTTCGTCAGTTTGAGAAATTAGGATAATTGATACTCAGATCTGGGAAGGGGTACCGAGAGTGAAAGTAATCTATGGTGTTCTATTATGTGAGTAGACAGTGATAGGACCAGAAGATAAATGTGTTGTAATATTGTGTTATGATGTAATGTACTTATAGAGAGGAAAATTACTGAAAATTGTTAGGTGTAAATACTTCGAATTACATTAGTCATACCCATTAATGACATATCAGTCTAATAATTATCCCATAAACATTCAATTCATAGCAGTATATAATTAGAGGTAAACTGTGCGTGTACTCTTTAATCGAGGGTCTGTAGGAAATTTAACTGCCCACCATAAAACACTTGCTTATTTTTGAAACAACTTTTATCATCTTTATAGATCGAGCAATGGGAGAAAATTTGCCGGAGAATACAGAAATTTCACTTGTAAAAGATAACGAAGCCTTTCAAATTGATCACGAAGATCTGAAAGATGCTCACGATCATCAAGAAAACAGAGACTACAACAACGTTCAACAAGATGCTGTCTCTGAAGCCATTAACTCAGCCATAGATCAAGAAAACGCCGAGAGAAGATCTAGAATATTTCACAAGAGTAGTTCTAAACAAGAATTTAAAAATTATGAAGACAAACAAAGTATTCATGAAATAGTAAATGAAACGTTAAAAAACTGTAGCAGTCAAGCCGAAATTAAAATCATAGATCTTAACAAAAGACAAGATGACAAACGAAATTCTCGAAGAATGTCAAATTATATGCACAATATACAGATGACCAACTCTTCCTTAGGACTTACGTTTAAAGCCAATGAAAATAAGGATAACTATTTATTGAAGGACTCCCAAACCGTTACTAGATTTTCTCCGTTGTTGAAACAGGTAATTACTGTTTTTCAGTTAATTTTATTATCAACATGCTTTTATGTGGTGTTACAGGCAAGCAATTAGTCTTAAATGTAAGGCTGTGCTAGTCCCAATCAACTTTCTCTATGTTTACTGAGCTATAGCTCTCCTACGGTAAAAATGTATATTTTTAAATGGCAACATTTTCACTTTTTGCAAATACAATTTTGGATACATTTTAAAATAACATAAATTCTGCGCCACTAATTTGCAGATATCAATTGAAAATTATTACGGGATCAAATGATTTAGTTAATAAAAGGAAGGTCGGTGTTTATCGTGAAACGTAATAAATGCAATTTAACGTAACGATACTGACTAAGGAAAATAAGATAAGATATGTATATACTTAGTTATTGTGACATACGTAACACTGAAGGATTGAAATAAATCTCTTTATTTGGATAGTTCTTTCTTGATATAGACATTATGAGTTTAAATCAACACATCAATCTACAGTTGCTAAAAAAGATATGTCTTTTTGAATGACTATTACAAACTGTTTCCAAATGAAATATTTCCATATTCTAACTATAGTGCGGCTATTTTCTTAATTAAATGTACACTAAAGGCAATGTTTTTGATAAAAATAATTCACTTTATTGAGATCGAAGTTTTCTATAATTACTAACTTACACAGCTGTAATAAAAATAGAGTCAAATTTGGAAGTTTTATGATATGTTCTCCATAAATTAGTGGTAGTTGATTTGATTTAAAATTACAAATGTTGACGTCTTTTCATACCTTCCCTTTTCTAAAAACGTTATTTCTAAAGTTTTGTAATTACAAATTATTTTACAATTTTATTATAAGATCTATTCTATTCTCATGTAGACATTTTTAGGTCTAGGTAGTTTATATCAGCCTATATTTTTATTAGCATTACCCTATTAGCATTTATATTTTTGAGTATGGCTATATGAAGTTTGTATTTTTGATATTTCAGACGTTAGGCTCTTCGGCTCCGATTTTGTTAACTTTCATCACTGGACTTACTTCAGGTTATTCGGCGATATTGCTGCCTCAACTGAAGAATGGCACCGGTCCCATACCCTCTGATGATGATACCACTTCATGGATAGGTAAGCGTTCGTAATTTACAGTTTTCTTATGACGATTTTATTTTGATCTTTATAAATGGATGTCTCTTTTGCACCATTTTTCAAGATTGCTGCTAATAGTACATACGAGTATAATAGGAAATAATTTTGTTCTTTTGAATTTCCAGCGGCTATGGCAGCACTACCTATGGCACCTGGATGTCTGGTCTCCGGATGGATGATGGAAAAGTTTGGACGACGCACTTCCCAATACATAACCTGCATACCTTTACTCCTCGGTTGGATCTTCATTGCCTGCTCATATAACCTAGGACTCATGCTGATAGGTAGATTCTTCACAGGCCTCTGTGCTGGACTACTTGGTCCTCTGGTCGCAGTATATATTGGTGAAATTACAGAACCAAAATATAGAGGATTCTTCCTTGCAAGCATATCTCTAGCCATCGCCCTGGGTATCCTGGCAGCACATGCGATAGGAACTTTTATGACCTGGCAGTGGACTGCGATCATCTGTGGCTCATTTCCCATTCTCTCAATTTTCCTTCTAACATTTATACCCGAGAGTCCTAGTTGGCTAATAACTCAAGGTAGGATTGAGGACGGCATTAAAGCTTTCTATTGGTTAAGAGGGTACGGTGAAGAAGCTAAAATCGAACTGAAAGGAATACTGGATACCAAAAAATCTGCTGACAATGAACCGCGTATGAACTTGAAAGAAAAACTAAGAAGTTTGAAGAGCCCTGAACTGATTAAGCCCCTTTTTATAATGATCTTGTTCTTCATGACTTGTCAGTTCTCCGGTGTAAACGCAGTAGCTTTCTACTCCATCGAGATTGTTGAAAAAGCTGTTGGAAAAGCAATAGATCACTATCTCACAATGCTTATAATTGATTCATTGAGAGTCGTCATGTCAATTGTTGCTTGCGTAATATGCAAACAATATGGAAGGAGACCTTTATGTTTCATTAGTGGCATTTGGACCGCTTTGTCTATGATAGGGTTATCTATGTTCTTGTACTTTAAACCTGAGAATATGGCATGGTTGCCAATGATTTGTTTGATGTTCTATATATGTGCTATTTCAATAGGTCTGGTTCCCTTACCTTGGATCATGTGTGGTGAAGTATTTCCTGCCAAACTTAGAGGTCTTGGATCAGGTATTAGTTCAGCCACTACCTTTATATCATTCTTTGTTGTCGTGAAGACTGCTCCTGGCATGATGACAAATTTTGGTGAGGTGGTAACATTCCTTACTTACGGAGTTATTTCTCTTTTTGGTACCGCAATTATGTACTTCATACTGCCAGAAACAAAAGGAAAGAGCTTACAAGAAATTGAAGAAAGATTTAAAAGAGGAAAGAAATCTGAAGTTAAAATTGTAGAAGAAACGTTTACAAGCATTTGAAGTATTTGATTGTCGCTGAAAGCGCAATAGTTAAAACTGTGATATTAAAGTAGTCATTAAAGAAAAATACGATGTTTCTAATATCTTGCTTCCACCGGCAATCAAATTAGACTCATAATTTTCAATAGAAATTCGTTTGATAATATTTATAAAAGTCTTAATATGCATACCAGTAAAAATACTTTTGTGTTCACACACAACTGTACAGCCAATGGCACCAGTTTTTATAATATAACCAGCATTGTAAACTTTAACACCATTAGGATTAAATCCTTATCTTCTGGCTTCAGCGAAATGTATAAAGAAGTTACGAAAATGATGAAGCGGGAAGACCAGAGCAAAACTTTTTCGTCTTTAGCATTCTCTAACTGTAGTTTTCATGAATAAAATCCATACAAAAGAAAAATAATAAACAAAGTATGAATTTTCATGACTTTTTTTAATGAAATCAAAGGAAACAAAATTTGAAATTAATATTTCAAGTCTGAGCGCAGATGATTAAGATGGGATGTATAAGGAGAAGTTGTTGAACATTTTTATGAATCGTATGTTATTATTCATACTATATGTCTCAAATAGAGGGAGAACGAAAAGAAAAGAGGGAGTGATAATAATAATAATTAGTGAAAGTTGTATATGCCATATCTTATTATATAATAATTACGTATGAATGTTACATTCCCTACAAAGACGAATTTACTAACGAAGTAACTGTTAAGTATTTTATTCATAGATATAATTGTAATTGTAATGTAATGATAAATATATTTGTATTATAATTTAAGGTTCCATTATTTCATAGGATACAAGTAGAATGGAATATGTCAACTCGAAACATACATGTATGTATATATATTGTATCGAATTTGGGAAAACAGAATGTAGCTCTTGCCTATTATTATGGATCTCTTATTTATTTTAAAACTGTTTTTGCAAATTTTCATACTTTTCTCAAAGTGAGAAGGATTAGGCACGTATTACCTACAAAGCATAATGTAAATTATTAACAAATATGAAAGTCATAGATCTGGTAGTAGTTGAATTTAATGGAAGGGTTTGCAATCATAAGGGCCAGTTTCTCAAATTACTGAAAAAATGTTTAGACAGTTACCTGTCTTATAACTATATTTCAATGATAAATGTCACTGATATATATATTAATAGTTATCTGACTCTGAAACTTGTGAATCCAAAATATTTAATTATCAGACAGATAAGTTCAAAATAGTCTGTCAGGGTCTATATGGTGTGGATAGTTATCGTTATCTCAACCCGCGAAAGCACATTGAGAGCGTTCACTGAGGCGGCCTCGCGGATACTAGGTATACTGAACAAGCTGAGACCGTTCTTCTCACTGGATCATCTACGTCTTCTTCATAAAATCACTCCTCTGTGGAGTACTATTATTATCTTTGCGACAATTTCTGCTCTTCCTTTCTATGGAAATCAGTCAAAACCTGGAACTCACTACCAGCGCAATCGTTTCACTCCTACTATGATCTTTCAAGCAATAATAATATTCACAAGGCCGCCATACTGTGGGTCACTATACTGCATTGTCTGCATTGGCAATGTGTATGGTGACTACCACTCTTGGATTCTATTGATGCTTTCCATCAGGCAGAGTTGAATCACTTTAGTAGGCTCTAAATTAAAAAAGTAAAATAGCAAGTGGTGAAACTGGCCCTAAGTCTGTTTAATTTATTTAATAAACGTTTACACTGCCGTTTTACAAAGTCAACTGAAGGTTTAATTTTAAGTAAAAAGCATAGAAGTCGCATTCAATTCTATGTCTTAACATTGACCTATGTTACAACAATTATTAATTTTCTAAATTATCACAACTTACAACATAGAATACACACATATACTCTACCTTTCTATCTTTTAAGGTAATCAAGCCTCAGCATAGTGAATTAAGCACAAATTAAACTTTGAAACGTAAATCAAATCATTCGTTCTGAACTCCTTTTGTTAAGTTCAACGTGGTACCAGAACATCGTCAAATAAAACCATATGTATATAGAAAGTAACGTTTATTAATACAAATTGGTAACGAATATGAAATTACAGATCTAATTATTGTTATGGCACAGTATTTAGTTCAGTTAAATGTAATTAAATGCATTTTGGTACTCATACAATTGTCAGTACATAGTTGACGATACAGTTCTATTATCTCTGTATATTTTTTTTTGTATTTTAAAATATTTATTTTTATATGTACATTTTAGTTTGTAAATATACAATCATCCTGAATATGTAATTTAATTGTGTTATTTATTTCGTTTAGATTTCCATGTCCAAAGCGTTCCTTTGGTTTGACACCTGCCATTGCAAACCTACTGTCAGACGCAAATGTCACAAACAAACCAATTGTTAGTAAAATTTATGATTTGGGTAAATCTTTTAAAGTAAACTTTAGCTTGACAATCTCTGATCACAGAAATTTCGCACAGCTGAAACTTTTTTGTGACAAATTGATGCCTTGACAGATTATGTTTGTCGCGTCTACTTGGACCTGGGCTTGACAAGTCGGGATGCTGGCGGCGCAAACTTAGTAAAGCCCTGCTGGTCAAAGACGGGAAGCAGATCTCTAACTCTCGCGGAGACAGTACCTCCCGTCACCCTGGGGACAATTAAACTTTAACAATATGTTAAAATTATGTTTGTGCTCAAAACATGTTGTGAACAAGACACGTTAGCTTTATGTTGATTTGATAAATGAGTTTTGTTAGTTACGTTGACTAACAAAACTCATTTATAATTATATGGATGGAATGCAAGTGAAATTTAAGTGCATTTATAACAAATATCGGTAAAAAAGTAAAATAACTAGTAGTAGTAGTAAATAGTAATAGTATTTGAAATAAATTTCATGGCCTTGTGATATATAAATTGAAACATATATTATAGTTATAAATATCCTTACTTAAAATGGGCCATCACCAATAATTAACTTATAGACACTTTCTTATAAAAGATCGTGATAAAGTTCTGCGTGGGACTTATTATAATTCTATATCTTACTACTAGAAAAACATCGCCATAGAAATACTCAGAAATGTCACTCTTCTATTTTGTTAAAGGCTTATGTCCAGCAGTGGACTATTAAAAGCTATTGAAGGGGATGAATTTGTTAAATATATACTTTGTAAAATACTATATCTCAGTCTGGTGTTTCTATTTTAAGATCAGTTTAAATGCTCACAACTCATTTCGGATGGCGGATTTATAGATATTGACCAAATCAACATAAAAACTAATAATTTAAATATTGAAAGTACCTGCTTGGTTTGATGAGCTTAGCAGCTTGAGCGGGCGTAGCCAATTCAGTAGGAAAGAAAGTAGCTCCATAGAAATCCAGGCCATTCTGTAATAGAATGTTAGCCTCTTCGATATTGGCCAGTGTAACACGGACCACGCTGGTCGCTTCCTTCGGAATCATGCTGCTGACAAGTTCTCCATCGATGGTAGTGAGTGCACGAGAAGTTGTCTTCTCCAAAGGCTTGGGTGTAGAAGATCCTTAAAAACCATACAGTTATGAATAAGAATATGTAAAATTAAGAAAAAGATTTTACAGAATAATTTAGCGGCTTCTAACAACCAATAATCCAATAAGCTTATGACATTATTTTAGCTTAAAAACAAATTGAGCTCTAAACTAAGAAAATTATTATAGATGTGAAATCAACCACCAACTTTTAATGCATGACAAAGCGCCTGACAATCCAGTATTATTTCTACACCAATGATTGCTAAGCTAATTTTGTAAAACAAAAATTTTATACCTATACTATACCAACCAGTGTTTCCATCCTTTGGAGATCCAGAATAATGAAGACGTACTACCTCCACGACGGAGGTAAATTTGTAAAGGGCGTGACGCACATCCTCCTCTGGGACTTCATCAGGAATGTCATACACGTAGACTGTGAATGTTTTCTGAGGTCTACATGGGATTGCAATCTAGAAGACGTTAAAATAAGGTTAAATTTTGGGGAATTGAAGATAAGTTTGTCCTTATGCTAATTGACTATGATAGTACGTAGAAATGAAAGTTTGTAAGAACGAATTATGGCGAAATCCAAAGTATTGTAAGGAAAATGACAATGATTTACGACAGAAGGGCGAAGAGGAAACCATAGAAAGATTAAAGAAAGAAAGTTACAAGATAGGCATTTGTAGAAATGATAAGCATTTGATAGTCTTATGAAAGCGTTTGAAATGAAAGCGTAATTTCATAAATCAATTACCTTCCTATAAAACCTGGAGCCAGTGACTTTATGGAAACCCTTCTTGAAGACCATTTGGTAGTCATCAACGCTGGAGAACTTAAACAAAATACCAGTAGCGGTCTTCGTAAGGGAAAAGCATCCTTTAAACTCCATCTTCTCGCAGATGGCCGAAGCTTTCTCCATACTGAGGCCGTGGGAGGGTGTGAGAAGGAAAGCGCCTTTGGTCAAGAAGTTCTCGGAGTCCGAGATATCGGACTCGCTCTCTCCGCCCTTCATCAACGTATGGATCTGTTCTTTCCACATGTAAGAATCTGACATCTGGCAATTATAATTATTTATTAAAATTTTAACATAGTTTCATAATTTTGCTAAAAATTAATATCTAAATTTATAAAAATATTTAAAACATGAAAGATTCCCAATTAGCTAGATAATCCTTTATTTCTACTGCTAACTAGATAACTTTTAAGTAATTTAATAATTATGCACATGATTTAAATCAGACAACCATGAAGTCTTAATTCAAATTGATTTATTAATGACTAAGAAAAATCCAAATAAGAATACAATAGATCATGAATAGTGTAACGACAGTAATGATCTATGATTGTGCTACAGTTCACTGGTCACGGGTGCGCGTGCGCAAGAAATGCTCCAAGCTTAATTGAAGTATTGTTCTTTTAATTTCCGGCTGACAAAAGCTTCAGTTATTTATTGCGGATGTAGCAAACAATATTATCTTGTTGTTGTTATATTTTTCTTTGTTTATGAGTCAGAAAATCGCGTGTTTTTGTTTAAAAATCAAAAATGTTCTAGAATGCAAATTAATATTTTATATTCACTGCTTGACATATCCTTTTTAATTAGCTCCTTTAATAACTACCAAAATAACAGGTCAAAAAAGAGCCGAAGAACCGACCCCGGGCAGCAGACGCAACCGTGACTAAGGCCCAGATGATGATGGATAACTGCCAAAAAACTGATTAGATACAGACTTCTTGAATGTACCGACAATCTTGTTGATCGTTGTCATCTGGTCTCTTTATCCTTGGTCTTCGATCCAAAACCTATCAGAATTCTGTTCTACGTGCAATATGACCTGCCCACTTTTTTGTAAACTTAAAAGGGTTTTTCTATTAAAGTAAATGGCTTTTCAAGTAATAACATTAAAGATATACAACAAAGCCCACGTGGGTGTTAAGCCAATTACTGTATATAGCATACGAAGTTAATATAATTACAAATCGAATAAAAGTGGGCGGGCAAGATGAATACGAACAAAATTGGTATCAATTGCCCATATGGCTGTTTGTGAACGAAACTATAAAACCTAATATGGTACAAATTGGCAATTCTCATTAATTGTTTAATTCTTATGGTGTGACTTTAAGGTCAGTATTTATTGGACCAATTGGACAATTTTAGTTAAACTTATTGTTTCTAATTATAAAGAGACTTCTATTGAAAATGGGTTACGAGTTACATAACAGTGTATAACGAGTTACGGAATTAATTAATTCCTATTGTGGAAGAACGAGTGGCATGTCCCTTTTAGAAACACTTTTGAGATTGGTCAATTAAGTAAATACAAGTTTATCAGCGCGAGAATTTTCATGGCCTAGCAGTAATTTCTTAGATCATTGTGTCCTCAGATTAAATGGATGTCGTAGTACACGTTCTATCGGTACTAATGCTTCTGAGATCCTGAATAAACTGTTGGTAATAGGGCATAGCACCTAAATATTGAAATGAAATGATTTTTCAAATACACTCTTCCTCTATTGAATTAGAAAGAAGCCATACTTAGCAGAAGTTTAAAGCTTTTAACATTAAATCTTGCAATGAATGATCTTGATTTTGAACAAAGACCCTCAGGACTTGCGTGAACCATATTTCCTCGCGTATCATTTTGTGTTGTGTTTTATATAGATATATCATTGGTTAAAAGAAAATATTCTCGACAATGGTAAGTAACCATCGTTACTTACTTTAGGGAGTGTTACCCTTGAAACTCTCTGGTGACATTACTCACATTTATATAAATAAAACCTTTGCCTATTTGGAATTATCAAAAAGGAGCAGCCCAGCCATCTTTGGTTTAAAAGTATCTCGTAGTAAACTCGAAACTATTTTTAACCAATATTCTGTTGACTGTAACATACTCTCCGAATCTACACAGTAAAATTATAAAAAAAAACTGCAATAGCCTGCTACATGCACAGAGCAACATTTCAAAAGATTTCCTGATTTAAGATATTTTTCAAAAATATCACAAACGACACTTAATGATAGTCATTATCAACAGCCTTTAATAGTTCACTGCTGGACACAAGCCTCCCCATAAAAAAGAAATTTTTGGCCTACTGTGTCACACGGACCAGATCGGTCTGTATTTGGTTGTTTCACGCTTTCCTTCTCTTTGTCACTGCAAAGAGCATCAAAAGACAACATCACTATGTTGTCTTGCATATTTTGTTCCCTTAGTCGCCTCTTGGTAAGGCAAGAATAAAGGAGGTGATACTCTATATTCTTAATCTGTCACCACTGGCAAATTATAGTACTGTCACTGTTTTATTTTAAACTAGCTTACCCCGCGAACGGCAATAAATAAGCAGATTTTTAATTTTGGACTCAAACCCGGTCGAACTGGATAAAAAGTATTCTATATCCTTCTCCTGATTTTAAGCTACCCCCTCACTAATTTTCAGCTAAATCCGTTCAGCCGTTCTTGAGTTATAAGTGGTGTAACTAACACCACTTTCTTTTATATATAACTACTAGCTAACCCCACGAACTCTGTTCCGCCTTATAGTCAATAAATAAGCAGATTTTTTTTACTTAAACCCGTTCTAACGGGATAAAAAGTATTCTATGTCCATCTCCTGGTTCTAAGCTACCTCCCTATCAATTTTCAGCTAAATCCATTCTTCCTTTCTTGAGTTATAAGTGGTGTAACTAACACCACTTTCTTTTATATATATAGATGATGTACGTGAATGCTTCATAGTGTTACTTAATCAAATATGTTATATTTTAGAACATTATGAATCTTTATTACACTTTATGTTGTTCTGAATTCACGAAAATTGTATAATATCTAAATTGTATGTTTGTGATTTTAGGTAAAAATAAGATAAAATTTCTAGGATTACCGTAGACCTAGACCTTTTGTATATCTGTTAGTTTCCCCATAGGAAATAGATTTTATTTTATTTAATTTTTTATATTTAAAAACAATATATAAACTTAATTATACTTAGAAATTTTAAAATGTTCACAACATTCTATTTTGTCATGCTCTATAAAAATAATTTGACTAATACACTATCTAGGAAATATAATAATGAAGCAATATTGGCGTGATAATTTTTAATATTAATAATTCAAATATATTAAAAAAATATTAGCTACTTAAAAAAATACTTATTTACCTCTACAATGATGAAAAGTAACATTTTAATAAACACACAAACTGCACACCAAGAAAAACTTTTAAGAAAATAATAAAAATTGTAAAAAAAAATATAGAGCAACTTTCAAATATTTTACGAAAACAAAACTATGTTGAAGAAGGATAAAGCCCACTGACCTGTCTACCTTTGTCGTTGTTCTTCTTCTTGGTGCCGGTGGGCGTCTGTGAGTTGGTGTTCTGTTCTTCCTCCTGCTTAATGTTGTGCTCGGTGTCTGAAGCGCCTTCCGCTAAGGACATATTGTGTCTGGCGACGACGCTCGGCCGCTGCCCGTTTTCGTTGCAGAATGATCGCAACTCAGCCGTGGAGGACCGCTCCTAGCTTTCCGAGAGCAAAAAGCTATTAGAGTAGCCTCACTATTATATATTTTTATTTCATATCTTTATTTGTGATAAGATATTTTACTTTTTTTGTTTATGTGCTTTAAAATCAAAAGATGTACGATTAGTTGTTGCGGTGTGTATTTGAGTAGGCGATCCTAACCAATAATCATGTTATAAAAAAAAATAATGTTGATTATATGATTTTGGAAGTGCTCTTAGGCTTATAAAATCACAGAGATGGTAAAGCCCAAACTTTCCTCCGTCTCTCCCACCGTCTCCGGGGGAAGGGATTGAAAGGGCGCTCACGCACTTATGACTTTTGTATGACATGCCTCTGTACTCACTTACTTTCAGGTTACATGTCTGCCGTTTGGTCCCTACATCATGAAAAAGACCAGTTTATCATAACAGAAGTGCCACACGGGAACTATCCTCATCATCTTATCTTAAATGACGTAATACTCGTGTAAAACAATTTTTGATTTTTTCAAAAAAAATGGATTATTTTTTTCTGCTTTTTATTATTGACTTGCCTACTACCCTTTACATCATGAATTAAACACTAAAATTTTGTCAGCAGATCATATTAACACAACTGCTATAAACATCTTTTGGTTCTTTAATTTGAGTTTTTAGTGGGCAAAAAAAATTTTGTTCAAAGGTATAAAGATTGCACTTCATGTTACAGTCCTTAAAATCAAAATACATCCACTCCATTCAAAATTGTATCTAACCTCGGGAGACGTTCTTTTCTAAAGCTCTTGTGTCATAAAGACACAAGGTGATACAGCATACAGTTAAAATTTTTAGTAAATAATATCACTACCAGTAATTACATGTCAAGAAACTCCTAGTTCAAAACAGGGAACTGGGTTCCTCTCACGATAATCATAATAAAACATTGTGGCCTGGAAGAGATTACTTTTGGTAATAAGGCCGCCCTTGTACACTATATATTTGACATTGTATGTACTCTCTTGAAACTCTTCAATGCGGTATGCAAATAAAGAGTTTTCTACCTATGTATCTATTTCCGTAGATAAATCATGTGACAAAGTTTAGTGAGATGTTGTATTATACTTCCGTTCTTAAATACCGAGTTTTCTAATTATTACTTTTAACCACACTTGTATTGGACTCGTCGTTCAAATTATTGTATTGAAAAATACAATTTTAGGTAGTAGAGCCACGCTGATTGCAGCACGAACGGGCCAGCTCGACCGGGGCAGTACTACCTTCCCACAGAAGACCAACCTAAACCAACGGCATCCGTGCTTTCGTGTTTCGTTGGGTAGTGCGAGACCGGAGGTCCATTGATGCAAGAATGACAGTTATCGTGATGACTATGAAAAATCTTCTCACTAGGCCGCCATAGTGGGGGTCATCACACTGCATTATCTGCATTTGCAATGAGTATAGTGACTACAACTCTTTGAATTCTATTCATGCTTGCCATCAGGCAGGGAAGAGTTACTTTGGTAGGTTTTTATAAAAAAAATATAGAAAGTAAGTGACTGACTGTATAATTCAAAGCATAACATTAAGTGTGGTTAACAAGTGGAGCCGATATAGTTCCACTTGTGGCACTCGATCTGGTGGACGATTTTAGATACGTGACCGTGATCTAAAAATTTTCTTCTTTGGAGGGCTTCTAGGGCCAGTGTACCCAATGATACGGCGATTACAGTGGTCAACAAAGACCTGGAGCAGATACGAGATAGCGTTTGGGACTTTCCATGCTTCGTCCCCATGTCCATGGGCAGTGGTAGTCATTAGTCATCAAGTAACCCAAATACTCTTTTTCTTTTTAAACCATAAAATAAAGTTAATAATTGTTTACAAACTTTAAATCGTATTTTTCATGTTACTGTTCCTTAACATTTACTACTGTTCGCATATTTCTCTAAATATTAATTAATTAGTGTTTTGTTTTTTTTTCAAAATTAAGTTTGCCGTGAAATAAAGTAAGCATTTATTTTTACAGAACACGTAAACATTGCATAAGATAATCCTGTTATTTTAAGGGTTATTTACCTTTAAATCCATAATTTCAATACAGAATGATTTAAAACTATATTAAAGTCGGTACTCTCACTGGTTGCAATTATATAATCACACAGTAAGTTTATTTATTATATTTGTTTGTGTATCTAATAATATAATGATATTTCAAAGCTTCTAATCATTCACTAAGCTTAAGTCTTAGTCTGATGAGAATTAAGACAATAAATATCATATTCCTTTGTATGTTATTTATGACTAACACATGTATCTATAATTCTTTTACTGTATTGATACAGTACAAATTAACAGATGTCTATACATATTTATCCTTAAGACAAAAAGAAAGATATAAAATTCACTGAATACTTCTTAAATAATGATCATAAGGTATTACTTCAATTTTCAAGTAAATATAGTAAATATTCAAGCAAAACATATAAAAATATTTTGAGGTTAGTTCGACTCCACGGCTGTAAAATTATTTTTATTACAGGAACTATTGTAAGTAGGTAATGTAATGTACCGACATCGTTACATCGTTACTGAGACAGATTTAAAGAACTTTAAGGACCTTACACACCGAGTTTTCTACTTTATTATTTTATTTTGTAAATAATCACATTATTACCTTTTAAAATAGAATACGTGTCGCTTTTTTAACTCTTAAAACCGCTTAACCTCATGATAAAAACCCACTTCAGATGCGAAACGTTAAAAGTTGAAAGTTACTTAATTAGACACGTGAATAAAATCATACGAGTATACATAGTATAAGTGAGGCGAATTCCACATTACAGCACAAACAAAAATATACAACAGCGCCATCTAGCGAAGATACATCGAACTACGAAGTATGAATGAAACGTATGAATGTAATGAACTACGAAGCAACTACTAATCCTGTATCACGAAATAAAGATTCGCGTGGCAATTAGCATATATACAACGTCCCAACATCGATCGTAGAACCGTGGCCCGCTGGGTATGATCACGTAATCCCGTTCCCTCTACGTAAGTATAACCATAGAAGATACAGATAACATTCTCACACTACACTCACAATACATTTACGAGAATCTTTTGTATGTTCATAAAAATCTGTGTAAATTTAAGAAAAATAGTGATCTCCATCAATTTAATTTAAGAAATAAAAATAAACTTGCCTTGCACACTACTAGGCTCCATAAAATATCGAATTCGTTTGTGGGTCAATGTATACAATTTTATAATAAATTACCAAACAACATAGTATTATTATCTATTAGTAAATTTAAGAAATTTGTTAAGCTGAGGTTGTCCAAAAAGGCTTATTACTCAGTTTCAGACTATGTCACAGATTTAGACGTTTGGAAATGAATTGCTCTTTTTTTAAGACCTATGATTGTGAATATAACTGCTATTTTAATATTTAAAAGATTTTGAGTTAAAAGAGTGGTGGTGAGTTTCTTTCCTGGGTTCTTTTCTCACCACTCTACCATGAACAATCTGCGAACCCAGCTAGCTGTAATTTTAATCGACAGATTGTTCATCTTTCATCTTTTATTGTTATTTTTTATGACGTTCATAAGTGTCTTTTGTGACCTAAATGAATAAATGAATTTGACTTTGACTTTGACTTTGACTTTGATAGAAAGAAAGATAGAAAAATATTGTTTTATTTGTACACCAGGGTTTACAAACATTACAAACATTATACAATAATAAAACTAACAACAATTGTGATGTACAAAGTCTTACAGGTTACTTCTGGAAGCCCTAATTTCATTATAAGCTGATCCTAGGTATATATGAGTAAAAGTTCTACTAACAGACAAGATCTTTAGCTATAAAATATTTATATTGATCATAAATTCTAATAAACTAATAAATAAATCTATGAAATATTCTTAAAAGAAAATAGATAATAATATACGAATATATGTATAAATTTTAACCTACTTACATTCATTAATTAATTTTTAACTATGAGAAAGCAATAATACTTAGACAAAGCAGTTTTGAACGTGGTAACAGAGTGGGCACCTCTCATAGAAATCGGTAAGGCATTCCATAAACGTACAGTTTCTATGGAAAACGAACTTGTATAAAAATTTGTGGAATATATCGGTATTTCAAATCTCAGGTTTTCAGAAGACCTCAGGTATTTTAAATGTGTGTCACGAAGAAACTTAAACCGTTTTTAGAGGTAATCCGTCTCGTTAAATAAAATAATTCAATGATATGAGTATTCCGACCAAATCGAATTGAAAGCCACTTGAGCTTATTACGAAAATGAGAAACGTGATCACATTTGCGTAATCCAAATATGAATCGTATGCAAAAGTTTTGAAGACGCTCAAATTTATCGAGATGCTTTTCGGTGAGGTCAAGATAGCTGACGTTAGCGTAGTCAATAATCGAAAGTAAAAGCCTCTGTGCAAGTGCAGTTTTAGTAGATGTCGGAAGAAAGTTTCGCAACCTTCGCAAAGATCCCACTGCAGTGTACCTTTGCGGCTCACTTCTTGTACCCGAACTCCCCGAAGCAAGGTGCAAAGGTATCGAGACTCTAATTATGATTAACCAATCACCACCAAGCATCACCAACCAAGCAACCACGTACTTGGGCGCTAAAATAACACAACAATAATAAACACATTAAAAGAAAAGACGTGTGTGTATGCTTATGTACACACGTAAGAGGTTATATTTCTTTGGTGTATCAACAGCCTTTTACAGGCCACTGCTGTTTTTTCTTTGGTGTAAAAAGATAGGAGTTTAAAAATTGCATACAACATTAATGATAGAAAAAATGATATTTACTGGAAAATGAACTTGTATAAAAATTTGTAGAATATTAAGGTATTGCAAATCTTAGGTTTTCAGAAGACCTCAAGCATTTTAAATGTATGTTATGAAGAAACTTAAAGCATTTTTAGAGGTAGTTCATCTGATTAAATAAGAAAACGTAAATTTTATTGTAATAAAAAAAAAAATTATTTCACTAGATAATGCTAGTGAAATAAATTTTATATAAATATCAATAAATAATGATTAGTAAAAAAATGTTAATTTCATGGTGTCTGTTCATCGTGATGGTGTGCGTGCGCATCATAAACAATCTCTCTCATAATTTTTCCCTAACACGCTTAAATCATAACTTCAAAAAACTAAAAAACACGTTCACCAAGTCGATCACAAACAAATCTACAGGTAAAGTTAACAAACGAGTTTCAAAAAAAATTTGATCATTTTATCAAAATTGTATTCAACCACTTTGGCGGGGTCATTAATTTACATAGCCGTAACTAATTACAGCTTTCTAGAAATAAAACTCTCCAAACTACTCCTCAGACCAGTACTGCATTATTTTCTACATTTAATTGTTAACGAAGTATTCAAAACCACAATAACTCTAGGATTCTATTCATGCTTTCCATCAGACAGAGTAGAGTCACTTTGGCAGGCTCTTAATATAGAAAAAAAAATATAAATATTCAGGACATTTGAGACACAACGTCATCTAGTTTCAAACTAAGCAGAGCTTGTGCTATGATAACTAGACTGACTGATAGAATACTTGTATACTTTTTTTTTGTAAATACATACATATCATACATAGAAAACATCCAAACTTCGAAATAAATATTTGCAGATTATAAAAACATTTAATCCGACTCGGGAATCGAACCCGAGACCTCAGGCAAAGCAGTCGCATTCACTACCGCTGCGCCACCGAGGTAATTAAATAATAAATATACATACATTTGGTTGAATCGGACGCCCTTCCCATCGGATTGTGAAAGTGAGAAACAGAAAATCTACCAATATTTGTGCACATACTTAGGCACTATAAGATCTCTTGTACTCGTATATGTGGCTGGTGTTCGTTAAGACCGGCCGCCGAGGACGAAATGGGCTAGGAGAGCATCATCATCTTATACATTCAATTCTAATTTATCGAAGCGTTCTTGCATTGACATTCAGAATAGATTAAGACGACGTGAAAGTAAGCTTCTAAACTTTTAATTAAACTTGTTTAAACTTGATACTTTAGCAATAAAACCGAAAACGGAATTAAAAACCAGGCTACTTTGAAACTGGTTACAATACATTAATTGTTAGACGAAAGATAAACTCGTGACCATGTAAACAAGATTACTCAACTAGTATCTTTAATTGACAATAATTTATATTATTTGTTACAATTCTTTTCTGTGGTATAGGTTAATCCCAAAAACCCACACAACACTCACATCTGTGTCTCAAAACGGGTAAAAACAGGCCTTGTAAACACCCACAATTCAATTCGAATTATTAAAATTGAGAGATTATTAACGGAAAGATAGCTTACGTGAACATTATTTCATGTTTTATTGTAATTTCTGCAATTTGTCAACAGCCACATAAGAAAACTAACGAAAACTATACGCTATACAAACATGAGAGAAAACCCCAAAATAGTGTTTGTCTTGTAGAGGTGCGGTAAGCGTTAAAGAAATTCCAACCCCTAATTACTCTCGTTTAATCGTAACACGGAATTCATATGCCTGGGCAACGTTCTATTGTTATAACTGATAATAGAGACCAACATTTTTTTATTTTTTAAAAAAAAAGACAACGCCAGCACTATGAATAAATCCTGTGTCGCGGGGGACTTTACAAACATACAAGAAACGGACACAAAGAACACTCAGACTTAGAACAACAATTTGTAGATCACACAAAGTGTTTTCGCATGTGAGGTTTGAACCCACAACAGTCAGCGTAGTAGACAGCAGCGTGGCGCCCGCTTATACCACTAGACCATCTGTGCAGTCAACTGTCAACCAACACCCTTTGCAGACAGTATTTTTAAACCGTTATTCCTAAAATAAAAGCCTTTGTCCCTGCGGTAACGGATCAAGAACATGAATTGCCCCCACCTCTGTTTACCCCGACATATCGCAAGAATCGACTAAGAAAATGACGTTTGTTGGATAAAAGCAAAAAACTGTGTAAAGAGAAGCTAGCATGGTATAGCAGGTCAAAAGCTGATCTCTAAGGAAAGTCCTGCGTCCAGCAATCCGCCAATAAAGGCTGTTGATGCGATGTGAAAATAGAAACTATTCATTATTTGGAAGAATGGCTCAGTGAGTATTATCCTTTAAAATAAATACAGTGATGAAATACCTATAGCCGATCAATGGTGTATATCATCGATATAACTTTTTGTTCCATACTACTCTTGCAAGTTGAAGGTCAATCTGTTTGATAAATCACCATCATAATCTTCCCTCATAAAATAGACTCGCCCATGCAGCTACGAGTATGGAGATGGCATGCCTGCTCCTATATATAGTTCGGTATCCTGTTACTGTTGTGTCATCCAGAATCAGTTCTCAGTGATTAGATTTATGCTTGAACACCAAAGTACTGTGCGTGTTTCTAATAATTTCAATTTTACAGTTGCAGTAATTCTTATACTCATGAGCGTTCTTTGCTTTCACATTTCAAAGGTCGGACTTAACGCCATGTTGCATAATACAGTCAACCTTTGACAGATCACACACAGGCAGTCAGTGATTACACCGCCCGATATGGCGTGACTTAAACTGCAATTATTGAATTAGATTTGATAAGGATGTGTAATGTTGACAATCGACTGATTAGTTAAACATCACGCGTACAAATCAATGTTAAGTTACGTCATGTGTGCTACGCTAACATTTGAATAGCAAATAATTAGCTACGTAGTATTAAGTATACGAGTTACATTTAGTTAAGAAATAAATACTTTGCATAGATAGATTAATTGACATCTATATTTTAGAGTCCTCTTTCTCATAAGAGAGCCCTGTTTTAGCATGTAATTGACGGGAATGCATAACAGCTTCCTTCGTTACATATAAAGGATCGAGCGAGGATACAGAGCTCTTTGGGGGCCACAGGCTTAATCAATAAATCATAGAGAAGGACGGATCCCTATCCGTATATCCGTATGTAGCGGACTCCTGCAAATAGGAGATAAGACTGACGGCATCCCTAAGCCTATCTCTCTAGCCAAATATGGTTTTTTAAAAGACCTGTGACGAGTAATATAAGTAGACTTCCTATCAACTGCAAGACTGTTCGGTTTGAACTACAGCGCGGTAAATATCGAAGTGATGGAAGTGATTAGCCCAGAAAACATTAAGGGCAGTTGTTTTGTATTATTTATTGATCAACATGTTTGCAAATAAGCGTCTTCAAGTCGTCAGAGTGTTTATTATGTTTATTATTCAAATTATTCAAACCCTAACACGTAACAATCCTTTCATATATTTACAAAAAATAGAATTAAAGAGTGTTGTTTCTTTATTGAATGTCTGAATGCAGCATAGTGATAAAATAGCTGGTATAGTGAAAATATCTGCTAATATCTCTGGTAAGGAACTTAGATGACAGCCTTACCAATCTTTGAGACAAGGATGCTTTAAGACGGTAAATGTTGAAGGACTTTGTGAAGAATGTGAATATTAGGATAGGCAACATGTAAATGAACTTTCCTTGTCTTCAGAATAATCGGTTTTTCGAAGTAAACTAGACTTGAAAACTTAAAAACAATAGATAGGATGCTCTACAACCAGGTGGAACCTTAAGAAACAAAGAAGATTATCATAAACTGACTACTTAGTAGAATCAAAAATTACTTATAATTGAGTAAACTCTTACAGGATACATTTTACTTCATATAAGGTAAATAACTACCTAATAGCAAGTGACTACCGTCGCTCTTGAACACCTACAACTGAAGAGGCATAATTTCGTTACTGCTCTCTAATATTCCCATCGCAAAGTTACGAAAGTACAAAAGAATTGCTTAACGATGGTTTTACGTAAGGTATACTATTACTAAGGTCGAATGGGTACCAAAGCAAGGGTCTCGTACAGCACGCAAGCCTCATCCATTCATAGAAATAAGGAGACAATTATAGGTACATTTTTATTTCACATTGCCAAAGTGACTCTACTCTGCCTGATGGAAAGCATGAATAGAATCCAAGAGCTGTGGTCACCATACTCATTACAAATGCTGACAACGCAGTATAGTGACCCACACTATGATAGCCTTGTGAGATGCTTTTTCACACCCCTCTTGAGAACGTAAAAGGCATGACAGTCATTGTGACAGTCCAAGACTCACACAGTTACCACGATAACTGTCACCCCTGCATCAATGAGCCTCCGGTCTCACACTCATCATCGAAACACGACAACACTGATGCTGGCGCTTTAGGTCGGTCTTCTTCTTCTTTTTTGGATATAAATGGCTAAGTTCTCGAATTCATAACATAAACATAGTTAATAACTTGAAGAAGCAAAAAGAAAATAATCAATGTGTCGTTAATAAAAAATTTACAATTTAAATGGGCCAATTGAAAACGAGATTTTTAATGTTAAAGTCTAGGTCGAACTTGTGTTTGAATATTTAATTATCTCAGAAATGATACAGCAAATATATTTTTTATTAACTGTCTGTTAGAATTCAAGTCTCTATGTACGTTAACAGAAATATTCGTGAATATAAATATTGATTGAAGATGTGATTAAGTAATGATAACGTCAAGAAATTCGGTTAAGAGCGTTAAGCACCATATGGAGTACAGGTTCCGTAGCTCGTTACAACTTAACCTCATCTAAGTATATGAATAAAAAAAAGGTTACGTTAATTCCAACTAGTATTATAAATGTGAAAGTGTGTTTGTTTGTTTGAATGTTTGTCTCTCCATAACGTCGCAATGGGATGATTACACGGTATGATTTTTGTGTTTGGAGATAGTTAGTAGGCTGAAAAGTGACATAGGTTACTTTTTGCCGCGATAAAACATCTCATTTCCACGGAATGATACATTATGATACCTATTTGAATCACTCTAAATTTTATAAATTCCGATGGATGACGCTATTAGGTATTTTACTCGATTGCATGCGGTACAAAATCTGTCATTAGACTTTATAAAAATACTCAGAGTTTCTGATAGATGGCGCTATATTGAATAACGCACCTAGAGTCTTTATTGATAAACTTTTTAACATTTTTTTAACTTTAAATATTATAAATGTGAAAGTTTGTTAAAATGGATGGATTTTTGGTACTCTTTCAAGCAAAAATATTGTAACAATTTGGATGAAACTTTACAGTATGGCTTATACATCAGAATAACGCATAGGCTACTGTTTACCGCGGTAACCGGCATACAAACGGGCGCAGTTTCAAGCAAAAGCTAGTATTTTCAATAATATTTTCCAAGTGCACGTTTATAAGTTTTCACGCCATAGTTTTCCCCCTAAACCCGTTACATAATTTACGTCCCTCTAAGAGAGAGGGAGAGGAGGAGGTTGAACAGACATACAAAACTCAAGCAGTCTCCATAGATTAAAAATAAGTGATTGTGATTCATCTTTCAAATTTTGATTCTTGGCAACAGACATATTTTATAAAACCTGAAGTAGGCAACAATTTAAATTCAGCCATTACACATTACTAATAAAATTTAAAAAGGTAAAAGTTCATATGACTTATATATGGTACTTAAATCAAAGAATCAACTTTTAATTTTTTGTCTCTTTGTCTGCCTGTCTGTTCCGGCTAATCTCTGTAACGGCTGGATTGATATCGATGGGACTTTCACTGGCAGGTAGCTGATGTTATAAGGAGTAACTGATGCTACGTTAATTTTAGAGTAAAATAGGGTCACATGAAAGCAAAATTAAAACCAATATAATAGTGAATAATAACTAATTCCAACGCAACAAAAACCGTGGGTAATATTACAGGGAGCAACTAATCACTAATGAAATTAGCATTTTTGTTTTGCAAGCAAATCTTGGAGCGAAAACTAAGGCGCTTGAAGCAAACCGGTTGATTCAAATAGCAACCATCAATACTAGTACAGTTATCTTTCAAAGAATAATCGACCATATTACTTTGAACACAGAGCTCAAGTTAGAATTGCAAGGTATTTCGATTTTCATTGCTCAAGAACAGCGAACTTTATTCGGTCAGTTGCAATAATGTCATGACAACGAGATGTAGTTTTGTTGTTATTATAACAAATTATACGGTAATATTAAAATAAAATTAGTTTATTAGAAAAGTGATTAACAATTTTTTTTTATTACAAAATAAGTGAAGTGTAATGTAATGTCAAAATCAAGGATTTCGCCATTTTGGAAACAAGTGAGTTTTAAATTCAGAATGTCATTTTACGCACTTTTTGTATTTTTTTTGCTTTATAAATATATATTTGAGGCCATTGCCTTTTTTGACGTTGCTATAGTAAATATGCAAAGAACTGAATTCACTTAAAATAATAACTTGTATTGTACAATTGTATTTTAATTTGCGTTTATATCAACT
The DNA here is from genome assembly GCA_949316085.1 of Hypercompe scribonia. NCBI lineage: Eukaryota > Metazoa > Arthropoda > Insecta > Lepidoptera > Erebidae > Hypercompe > Hypercompe scribonia. Next base: position 488,978 of record OX438993.1, read on the forward strand.
TAACGTTTTGCTTTGCGTATTAAACAGTTTACAAACAACATTCTATAATAATCAAACGCGTTTATAAGGTTATGTTAAGTCAAGTCTCCGTGGAAGTTGAGAGTTAAATTGAAATAGGTGATATGTTGATTTCTACTTTAAATATAATCATGTTGCGTCCATTAATGGTCACGTACCATATAAGTGCATAAATTATGGACAGAAGCAAGGTCTCATTGTGTAGCGGTGTACGCGGGTTCAATTTTCGATGTGGAAAATGTTACGAAACTTTTAGAAATGTAAAATGATGAGCGTCGAGTTCACATTGTGTATTTTTTTTCAAGATTTCCTTCTCTTTGCAATGAAGTTGTCCTGCATAGATTGCTCCCTTGGTCGCCTCTTACGACCCTGTTTGAACACGTCTGGCGAGCATAGCATAGTTGGGCGAAACCTCCTCTCCAAGGTCTATGTCCAACAGTGGTCAGTTAAAGGCTGTTGATGATGATAATGTAATAATAAAACACATAAACTTTATTTTTAAGTCTTTTTCTAAATAATTAAATAATATGTACGATGATTTTTCTTTATAATAGACAGTTTTTTTACCCTTTTTTATATTTACTACCCCCGAATTCCATCTTTAATGAAGGGTATACTTTCTGTGTAGTTTCAATCAAATTTTAAATGAAAACAATAGTTATATTTTTCAGTCTTTAATTTTCTACTCTTAGGGCCACCCCTAAGAGTAAAAAATTAAAGATTGAATTAGTAATAATTTATTATGGTACAGGCGCATTAGGAATTAGTGGCTAAATGGGATACCGTGATGATGAATCGATTATTAATTGGTAAATAATAAATAAATTAGTTGAGATGTTGGCTATTTATTGCAGATTCGATTTTTTTCCAAAAATAATCCATACAAATTCCTTATCTCTGACCAAATGAAAGTAAAAACTCACATATAAGTGTAGGAATTTATTTCACTCGTGCATTTTGGAGATGGCCGACTTTTTTTGGACGCGACTTTTATCATGGTATGACGTGCCTTTTTGGGTCGGTGTCTTGAATTTGACGAAAACGTGTATATCTTTAATGAATATTCGACTGAGTAGCAAGTACACACTATTACAATTTACAATAATAACTATATGATAAAGAAATCCACGACTTTGCGAAATAGTAAAAAATTAAGGATGCGTAATAAAACTTATGGGATGGTTGTGGCAGAACTCTCAATTTTATTTCAAAGAGTTTTGTTAAATAAGTCTCATTTCTAACTTCTAATTTGCTCATGAATTTCGTCTTTTTACAGTCCAATTTTATCCATCCAAAGGTTGCCTGGAAGAAATAAATTGCTTTTAGACACAATAAGACCGCCATTTGTACATAGCCACCCAACTGATATACTCTTGCAAATAATCTGTAAAAATTTGGGTATACAAGTAAGTTTATTCTATTCTATTCTACGCTTAATTTATTAAAATTGTTTTGATATTTATATTAGTTGTCAAGTACCCATAGTCTTAGATTTGAACTGGCTTTAGTTTGGGACTTCACCGCGTTGTGTATCAGATGTCAAAAAAAAACCATAGACATCTAATTTTATTGTGTAAATATATCAGTTGCACATTTTTCGCAATCTTGTTTATAGAACAGGGGACAGACGCGGAGACGGGTCACTTGATGGTAAGCGAATACCTCCTTCAATGGAGACCCAGAACTCAATGGTCATAAGTGCGTGTCCGCCTCTACCCAAAGAACTATGAGAAGAGGGGAGTTCGGTAACCTTACTTCTATCTACTACTCTTCTTTGTGTCTATTTCGTGTGCGTTTGTAAAGTCCTCAGCGACATATTATTTATTCTAAATGAGGAAATATTTAAAAAATGTATTTAAAATCACATACAGTGTTATGTCTGAGAATAATCGCACAGCGCAATTATAATTATGTAAATATAGTGACATAGAAAACTAGTTTCCAATAACGTGCAATATCTAAATTGACTAGATAAAGACTGACAATAACACTATATCGCAAATAATATGATGAAATATAAACCAGATAGATAAAGAAAATGAATTACATCTTTCGTAAACCAGATAACATTCAATGATGCAAAAGTACGGGGGTAATAAATGACGGGGTCGAAAATCCCTTCAAATCTCAGGTTTTTTGAAGACTCAGGAACTAGTTATTTTCACTAAAAAAACCAGCTTCAGGTCCTACTCTGGAGAAGGCTTGGACCATGTAATTTCGGGTCCTCCCCAAATCGACACCGTATATAACCAGAATCTGTCCTGAGAAAAACTTGCAACTGTCTCCCCGCCACTCCTTAGGATGCTAGTCTAACATGTATAAGTCGATCCTCTCCTTAAGAATTAGTGCAACCAAAAAAGTAAATAAATAAAAAAATTATGATAATATACGACATGAGACCTTCCTCGCCTTATCTGCTGCCATTCTCGTAAATAACTTTCTTGATTTAGACCGTCTGATTAAGATAACATTGCCGAGAACGTTTAGAGTCATGTGTACCGTGCTCGGTCCAAAAAAAATTAAATAAAACTGTTTGAAATGTTATGTCATCCGGATCCCGAACAATGTGATGATGATGATATACTCCTAACCGATTTAGCAAGAGATATTATGGTGCACAAGTATATGTGTAAACACAAGTGTTCCCTGTTCCCTCACTCTCACAACCCGGAACGGCTATCCGACACGACCAGGCAGAGATCAGGTGTACAACCGGCAGCTTGTGCATTCCTAGGAACAGTGACTAAGACCTCAACTGCCGAACTGCAGGCTGTTGTTAAGCATTTCTATTATCAGAAAGATTCAATTAAACTTTTTGACTCAACCCAGGAATCGAACCTCTTGATTGGTAATTGTACACGCTAACCACTAGACCAACGAGGAAGTCACGAACAGCAAAAGGATGAGATCCATCTTATCCCTTCCCTATTTTGTGCATGATATTTATCAAGTATTTGCCGTTATCATTTATCTTTCTATGTCATGTAGTGATTGTTAGTCATCATTATTTTTTCTTGGATTCCCGCAGAAATAAAAGAATCGGTAAAAAGAACTAAGAAAAGATTTTTACCCATTTTGAGACTCTTGATCACAACACGTTAAATCAGCGATTTATAAAATATAGATATTATATTTGTAATTAACACAATTAACGAAATTTATGAATTAAATTCACTACTTACAAGTCATCATTCATATAACATAGATTGTTTTGCATACCTAAATATGTAATTAGTCTCGGGCGGCGATAAAAAAAATTATTTTTCTTCATGTTATTGAAGAGTTTTTATACTTCTTTTTGAAAAAATTTTAACCTTGAATATCAAAGAGTGTGTAATTTCGCAGGTAACATTCAAGTTTTTTAACATCACATATCCGACTATGAATTTTTTTTTAGTGTTTTTGCTTTAATTATTCAATTGATCTCGTGATTATGAGTGCACAATGTCGAGAGTACAAACTAGACTATAAAATATTTTATGTCCTGGAAAAGAAGATTGTAGCTGTTCAGTTGTTCCGGAATTGATTAACAAAATCTAACGTTTAAGGATATGTAGTTCAAGCTGAATGTATGACGCTTAGACGTGTTTTCGTAGAAACCATTGATCTCATCCATCAACGTACCCATATTTATCAACCTCTTTAACGAAGTAGTCGATTAAAAAGTCCGCTATCACGGGTTGGAAACTCGTTTGTTCCTAGTTTTAAAAATACTGTTGTTGGTGTACCTAAATAACTATTCCTAAACAGACACAGTTTGTTACTTGTGTCTCTTGTGGTATACAAGATTCATGTAACTTTCCTTACCATGCGTGTCACAGCGAGGATTACGCGCTCACGCCATTGTCTGCAAAAGAATAAGCTCACATCTACAAAAATGGTTAAGGTTACAATTACTATGATTACGTGAGTGCTAGAAACAACTCCATTAAACAGACATGATAGATATACAGTGGATGCAGCCATGGTTCTAGTACGGACATTTTTGTTCCTGTGTGGATTTCTATCTGAATTATTTTCTTGTTTCATCCTTTTTAGACCTCTTTTTCAAGTAGACAGGTTTTAGTTCTTAACTTTCTTGTTATGTAAATTATTTTGGCGTCAGATACAATTACGGCACTTCTTTGTGAGCTCTTAATTTGTATAATTCAGCAAGTGAACGCTGCTTTTGTATTATACTCGTAAAATACATTTTTTATTCTGGCTCATAGCAAACATTTAGTTCATAAACTCAATATATTATCTCTCTAGGTGTTTTGTTCAGCATCTATCTATTTATACTTATCAATAATCTGCTACCCATACAGACTTCCTTGTTTGGGATCTAACAAAAAGCGTTAACATGAATTTTAAGGCAAAGTTAGGATATTGCTTAAAAGGATATTTTGCTCAAAGGGGTCAGGCTGTATGCCACATGCCTGTACCTTAAACTGGCTGTTTCTCAGAAATCCGAGACCTCGAACCGGTGTTACAGCTATACCATTTTCCATGTTGACGTCCAGTAAAACGACGACTTTGTAAATTTTATGTTATGGTTACCACTATTCTGTAGATTTCTCCTCACTAATAGTCTGTTATAGCTATAATGTAATGTAATAGCTAGATTGGATGGAAAAAATTAAACATGTCTCGATAATTATCCGTATTCTAATATAGCTGTGTTAACTAAATAACGATAGGATGGGATGGATGGCAACATTACAACTTCTATTTCATTACAACTTGACTTAGCTTAGTGACGGGTGCTGAGGGTGGGCTGTCCTATGCGGCTATCTTCGAAAAGGCGCGGGACAGTCTCGCACACGACTTCGGGGCGGTGGGAGTTAGAATACGCCTCGCCCAGACGGGAGCTCGAGTCCTCGAGTTCCCCGGGGCTGAAGGTGCAAAGACGGCGGACTCTTTCGCCGAGAAGCTGCGGGGAATTTTTACAGCCACTGATGGTGTTAAGATCGCCAGGCCTACCAAGTGCGCTGAACTGCGTATCTCGGGCCTGGACGATTCCGTAACGGCCGAGGATGTCCGCGCTGCAGTTATAGAGAGGACAGGCTGCAACATGGAGAACATCAGGGTCGGCACCATCCGCCCCGGTCCAGGAGGGCTGGGCGCAGTGTGGGTCAGCTGTCCCGTACCATCGGCCAAAATCTTGGCTGACGCCGGTAGGCTACTCATCGGTTTCGTGAGCGCTAGGATCACAGTCCTGGCAGCGAGACCGATGAGATGCTACAAATGTCTGGCATCGGGACACACACGCGCCAAGTGCGTAAGTTGTTTTGACTGCAGCGGACTATGCTTCCGCTGCGGTCGACCGGGGCACAAGGCGGCAGTGTGTTCTGCCGCCCCTCACTGCCCATTGTGTGCGGCGGGTAACAAGCCCGCCAATCACCAGATGGGGCAGGTGGGGTGCAAACCTCCCCGCGATTCTCGACAAGTGTCGGGGGCTAGCCAATCGACCCAGGTGGCCTCCGATATCGTCCGCACGTCAGCATCGTCGCCCATGGAGGAGGTTGTAGAGACGGTTCAGTAATGGACCAAGTCTCCAACCTCCTTGTCCAGACGAACCTGAACCACTGTGCCGCGGCACAGGACCTCTTTCTGCAAACCATGGCGCAGTGGTCGATCGGCGTTGCCGTAGCCGCGGAGCCTTATTATGTTCCTCCCCGTCCAAATTGGTTGGGTGACCGGGACGGCTCTGTGGCAGTCGTCGGCTCCACGGCGGCTCATTCCCCGCCCTTGTCGCTAAGAGACAAGGGCACTGGATATGTTGCTGCTGAGTGGGGGGGGATCACCGTATACGGTGTATACTTCTCCCCCAACCGGAGTTTGAGCGACTTCGAGGTTTTCCTTAATAGCTTGGAAACCTCGATGCGGCGACTATCGTCTGGGCACGTCTTAGTGCTGGGGGACTTCAACGCGAAGTCCATTGCGTGGGGTTCCCCCAGGACGGATGCCAGGGGCGAGGCCGTAGAGGAGTGGGCGGCCTCGGTGGGCCTCTGTTTACTGAACAGGGGCTCCACCAACACGTGCGTGCGACAGCAGGGAGGGTCGATAGTGGACCTTTCGTTCGCTAGCCCTGCCCTCGCCGCACGAGTAAGGAACTGGTGTGTCCTGGAAGAGGTTGAGACGCTCTCGGATCACCTCTACATTCGATTTGAGCTCTCCCGGACCCAGGACCCCAGTAGGGGTCACGCGGCGCGGCGTTCTTCTCGCTTTCCGCGGTGGGCTGTAGCCAAACTGAATAGGGACCTACTAGAGGAGGCAGCCATTATTCACTCTTGGCTGTCTCCGCAGGCTCCGACCGAGGAGGTCGACATGAGGGCTGGTCGTTTCCGCGATGCGATTACGCAGATATGCGATGCGGCCATGCCCCGCATCCGAGGCTGTCGGCCTCCACGGAAAGAGGTTTACTGGTGGTCCCAGGAGTTGGCGGACCTCCGCGCGGCCTGTACTCGTGCCCGGAGGTCCTACACCCGTAGTCGGCGGCGACACCGCGTAGACGGCGAGGAGGACCAGCTTCATGAGGAGTACCGAGAGGCGCGGAAAACTCTGAAGCTGGCCATTAGCCGCGCCAAAGAAGTGAAGAGGAAGGAGATGCTGGAGGGTCTCAATCGTGACCCCTGGGGTCGCCCTTATCGTGCGGTGCGACAAAAGCTCCGCACGTCAGGCCCCCCCCTTACAGAGACACTCCAGCCCAGCTTCCTGCGGGAAGTGGTCGAGAGTCTTTTCCCGCAGCGGGCGGAGCATACACCCCCGTCGATGGCCTTCATGGTCGAAGACGACGGGGGACGGAACGAGGATAATGTTCTGCCCGTCAGAGAATCGGAGATAGGGGCGGTCGTTCTACGGATTCGCTCTAAGAACACCGCCCCTGGGCCAGATGGGATACCTGCCCGAGTGTTGGCGCGAACCCTCGACCACATGTCGGATCACCTCGGGGAAGTCCTAAACGCCAGCTTGGCGTCCGGGCGCTTCCCTGAGGGCTGGAAGAGCGGGAAGCTGGTCCTACTACGGAAGCCGGGACGGCCGGCCGATTCGGTCGCGGCCTATAGACCCATCGTGTTGCTGGACGAGGCGGGTAAATTGTTTGAGAGGATAATCTCTGCCCGCATCGTCCGGCACCTCTGCGAGGTGGGCCCCGATCTGTCGGACGCCCAATACGGGTTTCGAGCCGGGCGTTCGACAGTCGATGCTGTGTTGCGCCTGAGGGCCGTGACCGAAGAGGCGGTGAGCTGTGGCGGCGTGCTGCTGGCGGTGTCGTTGGACATCGCCAACGCATTTAATAGTCTGCCATTTAGCTGCATCAGGGAAGCACTCCACTACCACGGGGTGCCAGAGTACCTGAGGCGGCTTGTGGCAGACTATCTAGAGGACCGTACCGTCATGTACGAGGACCGAGATGGTATTCTGAGGCGGCGGCCCATGTCGTGCGGTGTTCCACAGGGGTCTGTCCTCGGACCACTCCTGTGGAATATGGGATACGACTGGGCCCTTCGAGGTCGTCTTCCCCCCGGGCTGGGCGTAATTTGTTACGCCGATGACACATTGGTCACGGCCCGGGGGGCGAACTTTCAAGAAGCGGCGCGCCTGGCCACCGTGGGAGTCTCTTTGGTGGTCGGGCGCATTGAGGCCCTGGGTTTACGGGTGGCCCTAGATAAGACGGAGGCCCTTTTGTTTCATGGGCCCCGTCGTGGTCCACCCTCCGGCGCCTCTATCGTTGTCAATTCGGTCCTCGTACCGATTAAGGCCCAGATGAAGTATCTGGGCCTGATCCTGGACGGCAGGTGGCTCTTCGACGAGCACTTCCGACAGCTTACGCCAAAGCTGGTTGGCGCTGCTTCTGCCCTTGGGCGACTTTTGCCTAATTTGGGTGGAGCCAGCGTCGCGACGAGACGGCTATACACGGGGGTTGTCCGGTCAATGGCGCTGTATGGTGCACCGGTGTGGGCGGCGGCTCTGTCCGCCCAGAATAGGGCTCGCCTCTGGCGCCCTCAGAGGATATTGGCGGTTAGAGCCATACGCGGTTACCGCACCGTATCGACGGAGGCGGCGTGCGCCTTGGCCGGCACTCCCCCGTGGGATTTGGAGGCGGAAGTGCTCGCCGAAGTTTATCGGCGGACGGCTGACTTCCGGGCGAGTACCGGCATACGGCCCCCGCCCGAAGAGATACGCGAGTGGCGAGAGGCCGCTCGTCGAGTCACGATGGCTCGTTGGTCGTCCCGGCTGGAGGCTCCACGTGCTGGCTTTGCCGCCGTGGAGGCTCTCCAGCCGGTCATCGCCGAGTGGGCAGGGCGGCAGCACGGGACCCTTTCCTTCCGACTGACGCAGGTCCTTTCCGGGCACGGTTGCTTCGGGAAGTATCTGCACTCGGTCGTCAGGAGGGAATTGAGTCCCGCCTGTCACCACTGCGACTGCAGTGAGGACTCGGCTCAGCACACGCTAGCAGTTTGTTCCGCTTGGGCGGCGCAGCGTGGGGTCCTCACTGCAGTTATTGGAGGTGATCTCTCGCTACCGGCCGTCATACGCTCCATGGCCGGTAGCGACAGTTGTTTTACCGCGGTCGCAACCTTCTGCGAAGACGTAATTTCGCGGAAGGAGGCGGCGGAGAGGGCCCGGGAGGACGATGTCCACTCGGACCCAATTCGCCGCCGGCGAGCCGGGCGGCGGAGGCGTGCATACCAGCGCCTCATGCCGCCTTGAGTGTGGCCGCGGGTGGACGGGACGGGTTTTCCCCTCCATCCGCTATAGTGGCCAGCCGCGAGGAGGCGACGTCCGCGTGTGCCGTACGTCGCCTAAAATAGAGAGTTTACCCATAGATGGTGCCCGCATTAGCGGGCAGGCGCTAGGAGGGATCTGGATGTCGTAATAGCAGCGGTTCCCGGATCCCTCCTATCTCAGGCGCAGAGTGGCACACCGTGTGGTTTTAGTCGGTCCGATTCCGACACACCACCCCGCCGTAAACCCCGGTGGGGTGACGGCTCGAGGGGGTTTCCAAACGTTAAAAAAAAAAAAAAAAAAAAAAAAACTTAGTGACGGGTTGGATTGCTGATTCTTTATAATTTTACGATACTAATGCAGCAATTTTCAATTAGATAAACTACTTTAAAATTTGAATATTTCATTGAGTAGGTCTGTTCTGAAGCAGCCTTGAGCACATTGCAGGGTGATGATAAGGGGAACCGGTAAGAAATCAGTAAAAACTGAGTTTTTCAACATTACTATTAACAAATATCTGTAACTGTTAAACCAAAAAATGCCTTATCTGAAGCATAAATAAGTATTCTATTTAAAATAAATTAATATAATAGTTTATTACTGTAATACAAATAATACATAATAATTTAATAAATGAAAACAAAAACAGCCAATCAATCGATGATTCGACCACTTAATTCAGTATTATTATTCTGAGTTTTTAAGATATTGCCATAACATTAAAAAAACAGTAATTATATGAAAACATATACCTATTCTATCATTTTACTTTGTTTAAATTACTAGTGTTACCAATTAATTTCTTGCTGTTTCATGAGGCACATAAACAGATTATATACGATAAAAACTTTTTGAATCGATGGAACAATATCTTTTAAATAATTGCACCAAGAGAGAAACCAGTTTAAAACTGAATTATCGTATATTGTACATCTTTTAATTATAACACCACAGCTTTTTGTACTTTCGTGAAGCTGGTTTTTGCACTCATCTGCATAACATCTACATTTGTATATTATTATTTTATATTTCGCCACCGCTTTCTTTTTTTTATGATATGGACACCAAAAGAGCTAATGGGTCTCTTGATCGTACAGACAAAAACACTAGAACCGAAAAGGTATCTAAAGATGACTCAAGACATTCAAGAAAGGAAGTTAGTGTGTTTTGGTTTCCACAATAAAAGTTACAACTATTTTCCATATGGTAAAAGTAGGTGCTAGACGGAAACATAAACCTTTTACTATATATATTATGGTTTCCAATTAATTGGACTAGTTTCCCCATAAAATTCTCTGATATTTTTCCTATTTGAAAAAGTTGGCATTGAGTTCTTTTACCTCATTTTAGTAAAGGTACTACCTATTTTTTTCCTGTGCGGCAATCCCCACAGATATGTCGGAATCGATTCAACCAAAAACCGCACGCCCTGAAAAACGTGATTAGTTTAATGTTCCCAATTGATAGCAGGTATTTAAGACGAGCAGAAGGGAATTAACTGAAATAAATGATGTTTGCTAGTGAAGTTGCCATGACCTATCACAAATTGAGTGTCTGATAGTTAGAACTGTGTAACTAGTTAGTGATTATTAATCAGTGGTAATGTTAATATCGCTTATTAAGTAATCTGTGTGAGAACTGGGTAACAATTTGTTCTGAAAATCTACGTCCTATTGTTAGTTAAGGTGAGCAAGACTAACAGAGATTTGTATTCTATTGACGTTGATTATCAAGTGGGCTTCCTGTTCGACTCTAATAGATACATAATAAAATAACATAAGATGAAGTTACGCCTATTTCGCAAAAGGGTAGACAATTGGTTTTCACTTACTACGATCTTGACTTTCTGCTTCGTGTACATTTCGATTCTTCGTCACCAATCGCTGCATACATGCTTGTCGGTTCCTGATACTTTTCACGTGACCCTTCTTCAGTATATCATCACTTTGGTCAGTAAATGTTTGCCGTGGACTTTCGACACTTTCACAACATAACAAAGTACATACCATGTATATAATAGATAGAAAAGTAATAAATGAAGATGTCTGACTTATCAAGAAGAAGTCTATGCCCAACAGTGGACTATTAAAAACTACAGATGATAATGATGATGATAATAATAATGTTAGTTATGTGCCTCTAGAAACATTGAGAATCGATTAATAAAGCACACTTTCATGATTATAATAAAGTGGTTTTGTTATTTCATAAACAATATTACATTCAATATTTATACCTTGGAAGTTATTAACACAAGATAATATAACCATTCTTAATTAAAGAATTTGAATTTTTTTTTTATTGCCTGCTTATTTTAATTTACTTCTTGATAAATTAGGGCTTTTGGACCTCACTCACTCGGTAAAATCGGTGAAATGCAATAAAAGAATTGAAAACCTTTTTTTCTGTGAGTTCATTGTGCCACTGCAATCTCGCCAATCCAAATCTGCCAGCAAGGATCTGCAAGGGTCTTCCAACTCTTATGATATATTTATATATTGTTGAGCATTTGCCTCGGCATATAGAAGTACCCTTTTTTTTTTTTTTAACGTGTGGAAACCCCCTCGGGCCGTCACCCCACCGGGGTTTACGGCGGGGTGGTGTGTCGGCATCGGACCGACTAAAACCACACGGTGTGCCACTCTGCGCCTGAGATAGGAGGGATCCGGAAACCGCTGCTATTACGACATCCAGCTCCCTCCTAGCGCCTGCCCGAAACTGCGGGCACCATCTATGGGTAAACTCTCTATTTTAGGCGACGTACGGCACACGCGGACGTCGCCTCCTCGCGGCTGGCCATCATAGAGGGTGGAGGGGAAAACCCGTCCCGTCCACCCGCAGCCACACTCAAGGCGGCATGAGGCGCTGGTATGCGCGCCTCCGCCGCCCGGCTCGCCGGCGGCGAATTGGGTCCGAGTGGATATCGTCCTCCCGGGCCTTCTCCGCCGCCTCCTTCCGCGAAATTACGTCTTCGCAGAAGGTTGCGACCGCGGTAAAACAACTGTCGCTACCGGCCATGGAGCGTATGACGGCCGGTAGCGAGAGATCTCCTCCAATAACTGCAGTGAGGACCCCACGCTGCGCCGCCCAGGCGGAACAAACCGCTAGCGTGTGCTGAGCCGAGTCCTCACTGCAGTCGCAGTGGTAACAGGCGGGACTCAATTCCCTCCTGGCGACCGAGTGCAGATACTTCCCGAAGCAACCATGCCCGGAAAGGACCTGCGTCAGTCGGAAGGAAAGGGTCCCGTGCTGCCGCCCTGCCCACTCGGCGATGACCGGCTGGAGAGCCTCCACGAGGGCGAAGCCAGCACGTGGAGTCTCCAACCGGAACGACCAACGAGCCATCGTGGCTCGACGAGCGGCCTCACGCCACTCGCGTACCTCCTCGGGCGGGGGCCGTATGCCGCTACCCGCCCAGAAGTCAGCCGTCCGCCGATAAACTTCGGCGAACATTTCCGCCTCCAAATCTCACGGGGGAGTTCCGGCCAAGGCGCACGCCGCCTCCGTCAATACGGTGCTGTAGCCGCGTATGGCTCTAATCGCCAATATCCTCTGAGGGCGCCAGAGGCGAGCCCTATTCTGGGCGGTCAGAGCCGCCGCCCACACCGGTGCACCATATAGCGCCATTGACCGAACAACCCCCGTGTATAGCCGTCTCGTCGCGACGCTGGCTCCACCCAAATTGGGTAAAAGTCGCCCAAGAGCAGAGGCAGCGCCGACCAGCTTTGGAGTAAGCTGTCGGAAGTGCTCGTCGAAGAGCCACCTGCCGTCGAGGATCAGGCCCAGATACTTCATCTGGGCCTTAATCGGTACGAGGACCGAATTGACTACGATGGAGGCGCCGGGGGGTGGACCACGACGGGGCCCATGAAACAAAAGGGCTTCCGTTTTGTCTAGGGCCACCCGTAAACCCAGCGCCTCAATGCGCCCGACCACCGAAGAGACTCCCACGGTGGCCAGGCGCGCCGCCTCTTGAAAGTTCACCCCCCGGGTCGTCTTCAGCCCGGGGGGAAGACGACCTCGAAGGGCCCAGTCGTATCCCATATTCCACAGGAGTGGTCCGAGGACGGACCCCTGCGGAACACCGCACGACATGGGCCGCCGCCTTAGAATACCATCTCGGTCCTCGTATACGACGGTACGCTCCTCAAGATAGTCTGCCACAAGCCGCCTCAGGTACTCTGGCACCCCGTGGTAGTGGAGTGCTTCCCTGATGCAGCTAAATGGCAGACTATTAAATGCGTTGGCGATGTCCAACGACACCGCCAATAGCACGCCGCCACAGCTCACCGCCTCTTCGGTAACGGCCCTCAGGCGCAGCACGGCATCGACCGTCGAACGCCCCGCCCGAAAACCAAATTGGGGGTCCGACAGATCGGGGCCCACCTCGCAGAGGTGCCGGACGATGCGAGCAGAGAGTATCCTCTCAAAAAGTTTCCCCGCCTCGTCCAGCAACACGATGGGCCTATAAGCCGCCACCGAATCGGCAGGCCGTCCCGGCTTCCTTAACAGGACCAGCTTCCCGCTTTTCCAGCACTCAGCGAAGCGTCCGGACGCCAAGCTAGAGTCCAGGACTTCCCTGAGGCGGTCCGACATGTGCGTATAGAAGTACCCACCTCAACCACCCAATACCCGATTGATTAACCACGTGTTGTAAGACAAAAAAGCAATTAACCGATCATTACTGTGCAATTTTTTATAGTTCAACAATGTTTAGCCTTTGTTTCAATGTAAAAGTGCTTAATCACGTTTATAATTAGTTATTTCTACCGGAATTAATTAAAGTCAATATCTTATTATTATATAATATTATGTTCCTTTATGACCAACGTATGTTCATGTTAGGACGCAAAGTGGGTTCAGCTGGTTTCTTTATTGCCTTATTTATATTTTTTATTAATGTAAACAGGGTAAGGGACGTTGGATAATGGCAATACCTAAATTCAATAACTTATTACGCCTCTTTACTTGTACCTGTTCATAGAAAAAGATGTTACTGTACGTACACACATAATCATCATCATCATCTCAGTCAAAAGACGTTCACTGCTGGACATATGCCTCCCCAAGGGCTCTCCACAACCGCCGGTCCCGTACCACCCGCATCCAACAGCTTCCCGCGACCTTCACCAAGTCGTCGGACAACCTTGTGGGGGGGCCTACCAACACTGCGTTTCACAGTACGCGATCGCCACACACACATATTCAATATTACATAATTATACTTCAGCAGGCCATCCTAACTGCTAGACAACACGCATTTACGGGTCGTAGTTCCCAGCCATAACAAATAATTGTTACGAGTACGATTAATCGTTTTGTGTGTGAGCGTAATTTAAGTATAACTATGGCCCACCACGATACCACGGTACGTTAATATTCTAAACATTTAGAAAACATAGAATTTCCGCTTTCAAATTAATATTTATATGCTACTTAAAATATATAATGCAAATCTATTTCTATTTACAAGGTTTTTTTATTAACATTTTATTTAACCTTTTTTTTACTTTTATGTTCTCAAGCATTTTATTTTTAAGAGGTTTATATTTTTTTTACTTGACCTTTTTATTATAACAAATATTTTTGTAGTTTTGTTATAAAATGACACTAATCTATTTATTTGATAATTTAATTGAATTGACTTACCAATAATTGTATACACTGTTAAACGGTTAAAATATCATCATCATCATTATCAACAGCCTTTTACAGTCGACTGCTGGACATAGGCCTCTCCTTAGCAAGGAGGTTTTGCCCTAATATACCACGCTGGCCAGACGGGTTGGAATAGGGTTTGTTTTAAGTTTTCCTTCTCTTTGTAATGATATTGTCTTGCATACTTTACAACAATTTAGGATAAATAAAACTAAATATTTATAATCACTTAATAATATACTTTTTTTATTGTAAACTGTGGAAACCCCTCGGGCCGTCACCCCACCGGTGTTTACGGCGAGGTGGTGTGTCGGAATCGGACCGACTAAAACCACACGGTGTATCATTCTGCGCCTGAGATAAGAGGGATCCCAGAACACCTTGTTATTATGATCTTCAGACCCCTCTTAGCACCTGCGCGGGCAAACGCGGGTAAACTCTTTATTTAGGCGACGTACGGCACACAGGGACGGCGCCTCCTCGCAGCTGACCACTGTAACGGATGAAGGGGAAAACCCGTCCCATCCATCCACGGCCACTCTTAAGGCGACTTTATAATGTACTAATTTAAATTTTATTACTCAATTTCTTCAATTTAAAATAAAAAACGAAGACCCGAAGTCGAAATAGTAAATATGGTCTTTTTGTTTATATTGTTTACAACGCTTTACTTGCGTATTCGTATAGAGACCCATTTTAACTGTCTAAGTTTTTTGTAATACTTTCTATTTTATTTATTTTATGTATCTATCTCATTTTAACGGGTTTTAATTTTTTTAAATTAAAACCTCTATAGACAGATTTAGATAGAGAGTAAATTCCAATAGGTCAACATCGACATGGTCACGTGACGTGCTAACACTTGAGCCAGCTATGGCTCACGCAACCAGTACACATAATGCAAGTTGAAAAACTTAAATTTAAGATCAAACAATGAATTTAAATATTCAAAAATAACAACTGTTCATTCATAATTTCAAGTTTTTGTTCGGATGTAGTCTTCATTCAGACTTTGTGTCTTTTTACGTTGCATTTTTTAAATTTTGTTGTTCCTTTTTTTTAAGGCTTCATTTAATTCTTTACAGCCGCTAGACCAACTGCCTCTTAGTTCTAGGGATATTGTATGTGATTATGGATCAAGTCCCGGGATCAATATTTTAATATCCGATGAATAGAATGTCCAATTTGAATAATTCAAAAGTGACCTACGCGTGTTAAAGCACTGTTACATACAGAAGTCCGTTAAAAATGATATGCAATACAATACAAAATATACAATTTCGGTAAGGATTAATATAAATGTATGGATAACATGATATAATGTTTAATATCATAAAACATTTTTGTTCTATCAACAACACATAAAACAACAAATATATAGTAACTTCTTTTACACCTTGAATTACGTTTTTTGAACCGTGTTACCTTGAATTGTGGTTTTAGTTGGGATCACAAACTTTTCTAATAATAAATAAAACCTTTGCCACTCATGGATAATGTAGCATTCTAATGGTGACAACATTTTTAAAATCGGTCCAGTAGTTTTGAGTACTCAATGCAAACAAAAATACAAACTTCACCTCACTGTAACATTACCATAAATGTAGAAATATATTAGCAGGTAGGGTCACTAACCAGTAGACGTTGAGGCCCATGAATTGATAATGATTACAAGAAATAAATAAACGTAACGTATTTCCCAGTGTTTCGTGACAGCGACAGTATGCTTCACGACGATAGGCCACGGTGCCGTGGTGGGGTTCCCGGCTATACTGCTGCCACAGCTGAAGGAGCCGGGGTCTTACCTCACTCTTACAGAAGAAGCTGGTTCCTGGATAGGTAAGCACAATATGACTTTATTTTGAGCCTCAAAATGATTTTTTTTTTCTATATTAAGAGCCTGCCAAAGTGACTCTACTCTGCCTGATGGAAAGCATGAATAGAATCTAAGAGTTATGGTCACCATACTCATTGCAAAGGCAGACAATGCAGAGACTCACACTATGGCGGTCTTGTGGAGGCTTTTTCACAGCCCGTTTGGGGATGTAAAAAGCATGACAGTGTAAGGCTTACACAGTTACCACGATAACTGTCACCCCTGCATGAATGGACCTCCAGTCTCGCACTCACCAACGAAACACGACAACACGGATGCTGGTTGACACTTTAGGTTGGCTTTCTGTGGGAGGGTAGTACTGCCCCGGTCGAGCCGACCCGCTTGTGCTGAAATCAGCGTGGCTCTACTACCTTACAAAGGTTACTGTTAGGTTTAGGTTGCCGCTGTGATTTGGTGTAGTTGTCTACTCCAGTAGCCTTTACAATCCCAGGATGGAAATCTTTAAGTTAGAGTTCCCCATCTAAGAGAGCACTTCCTTTTATTTTTACAAAAAAATATTTTCCAAAAGAAATTGATGTCGGACAGGCGGTTGACTATAAAAAACAAGAAAATCTTTTGGAATGTCAAGACATTGCCCTGATCCATAAAATTGAGAAAATAGCAATAATATGGTAATTAAACGTATTTATTGCTAACTGATGCTGCTTTACTAATTTAACTGTTTTTAAAAATCCATCGTCATGAGTAACATATGTGCTTAATATGCATGAGCGTTTAGTGTGTGTCAGCCAACCCGTTCGAGGTCATTGGCTTTTGTATATACATGTAGAAATAGATACCTTTTATATGTAGTAACTTAGTTTTAAAAGGCATTACGAATCATCATGTCCAAAAATTCGATAACTTCAAGCCCACGGAACAACCTAGGTTTCGAAACTGTCTCAGCATCGTGGACCTACACATTTTAATTCAAATAATTAATAAAACGGAAGAATATTACCAGCCTCTCTACCTAGCGTATATGGACTACGTGAAAACTTTCGATACAGCTAATTCCTGGGCTGTTCGTGAGTCCGTGTAAAGATGCTTAGTCGACTGCTGATATATCCTAGAAATGAGTTGCCTCTATGAAGCTGCAACGATTATCGTACAAGTACAAAGCAAGAGCACAAGACTAATCCAACTGCATCGAGAGTTAAAAGCGGGTGATGTTATATCTCCGAAGCTATTTGCAATGTATTCGAAGATGTCTTTAAGACGCTGGATGGAAACGGTCAGGAAATAAATATCAATGGCTAATACCTCTGACATTGGTGATTTGGAGACGAGTTAGTCATCCTAGCGGAATCTCTGCATGATCTGGAAGAAATGCTTTACGACGATGGACGAATTTTTTAAAACAAGTAAAATTGCGGACGAATATCGAAAAGGCGAAAATCATGCATAAAAGGTGTGTATCCCCGAGTCTCGTTACCGCAAATGGCGCTACTATCCAGGTGGTACAGGAATTCACAGCTATCTCAGCGTGTGATGGAATGTGCATTACTGAATGTTTCTCTGTCTGATTAAATATAACGAGGTGATTCGAAATTAACGGACATCCCACGAAGAATCAGTACGCTGAAGTGGAAGTAGGCCCGGTCATACCTCCAGAAGAACCAATGGTCGATGGAGCAAAAATATGATAGTGTGGAGACCGTAATTACGCGAACGTAGTGTAGGGTGCCTTACGCAATTAATCAACGCTTAGAAGAAGCTGGCTGACAGCAGATAGACGCGGACTGCCCGGAACCAATATGGTTAGCGCTCCTTGGAGGAAATCTTCGGTCAGCAATGAACGGTGATAGGTTAATAAAAACTAGCAAATAATGTTAATAAAAGTTAAAATAAAAATTTAACTATTTTTAAAAATTAAAAAGTAAGTCCCGTAAAAGCATCATGTGTATAACATATATACAATTGTACCATATATGAACACGACCTTTGTCTACGGATTTTCTTTTATCTGTTTTGTTGTTGTGGAAAATTTACTGATTTAAATGATTGACATCTTACGAAAGTTGTTTTCAACAACCCATTTTTTTTTTTTTTTTTATCGTGTGGAAACCCCCTCGAGCCGTCACCCCACCGGGGTTTACGGCGGGGTGGTGTGTCGGAATCGGACCGACTAAAACCACACGGTGTGCCACTCTGCGCCTGAGATAGGAGGGATCCGGGAACAGCTGCTATTACGTCATCCAAATCCCTCCTAGCGCCTGCCCGCTGCCGCGGGCACCTTCTACGGATAACCTCTCCATTTAGGCGACGTACGGCACTACGGCTGGCCACTGGCCACTGGCCACTATAACGGATGGAGGGGAAAACCCGTCCCGTCCACCCGCGGCCACACTCAAGGCGGCATGAGGCGCTGGTATGCACGCCTCCGCCGCCCGGCTCGCCGGCGGCGAATTGGGTCCGAGTGGATATCGTCCTCCCGGGCCTTCTCCGCCGCCTCCTTCCGCGAAATTACGTCTTCGCAGAAGGTTGCAACCGCGGTAAAACAATTGCCGCTACCGGCCATGGAGCGTATGACGGCCGGTAGCGAGAGATCTCCTCCAATAACTACAGTGAGGACCCCACGCTGCGCCTCCTGTCCTCCTCCTCCTCCGAGTCCTCACTGCAGTCGGTTTTCTACAACCCTACCAATTTACATACATATACTTATATTTACATTTGTTCTATTAAATAGTTATCAAAGTTGTGATAGATAATAAGCCTAGAAGCGATTAAAAAAAGAAAAAAATGAATAAATTTAATTTAGTTATTTAAACCAATGACCTTATTCCGAAACTTTCTAATCACCTTAAGTGCTTTTGGTCCTATCGATATTTAGACTAGATACACATTCTTAGGGATATTTTAAACATTCCAAAGAAATGTCACGCATAATTTATTCGCAGACATTAGAAAGTCGCAAATCGGTAAACTATCTCTTGTTAAAAGCAAGTTAGCTATCAAAATCAGATATCGCATTAAGTTAAATATCTTAAAACGCTAAATATATTTTAATTTTGATCATTGATTAACTTTTCAAAGGGCCGATTAGCCTTATGTCAATCTTTTAAAACGTAATCAGTTTCAGACAGGATAACAATCCGTCACGATGCGGGGAGATTCAATTTAGTATTTGCAATACACTGGTGCTGTTTTGGCACCGCTAATCTAAAGTTGTAAGGACCGAATACGCATTAGTTGACTTTGTTGTTCCGGAAAACAACTTGTCTAACCTGTTGTTCTAATAAAGGCAAATAATTGTAATTAATATTTACAGTAGCGCAATTATTTCCAATGTGTCCGAGTATAATTTATCCATAATATATATTTCGAAGTATATTAGATATTTATTAGTAATAATAAATATAATTAATTAATTAACTGGTTAAGAGCAGTCTTGTTGTTTTAATATAAGCTGTGATTAGCTTTGAACAGGACATTTGAGTTAAGAAATAAGTTGATTTCGTAACTTTATTTAGGGTTCTGATATGGATTAATATTTTGTAAATATATGTTTTCAGCGTCAGTGACAGCAATCACTCTTCTATTAGGAAGTTTCATAGCACCCCCGATCATGGGACGTTTGGGACGAAAGATAGCACACTTCGTGGTTATTCTCCATATTCTAGTGGGATGGCTGGTCATCATTCTGGCTAAGAGTATAGAGGTAAACGAATATTTGTTTAGTTACTCTAGTAATTTAACCGGTCGATTTTTATTAAGCCATATAGAGGAAGTCAATTATCATGATCATTATCTTTCGAGGTCTATGTCCAGCAGTGGACTGCTAAAGACTGTTGATGATGATGGTGAATCATTCTGTATCGTAAGACATTTTTTGTCACTTCATTTGTATCAAGTTCATGAATCAATGGTGTGCAAATATTAGACTTATATTAGCTATGCAACAAATAAGACATTCAAAGAGACCATGCTATTAATATATAAGGTTATAGCGCCTTTTATTATTCAATAGCAATCTACGAGTTCAAATTCTATTGCTGTCTGTTTACTTTTATAGTAATTTGCCGCTTTTGACTTTGAGCTGCGAGTATCTTATCTACGGACCGCTTACCGCTTTTCATCAGATGATCCAAGTACTCGATTGCTAAATATCACACTACCTAAAGCCATACAAGAATATTGTAAACATTTATTTCATATAAAAATTTATACAGATAAACTAAAATTAAGGAGAATTCTTTTTTTCACATTCTAACAACATTTCTTTTCATTTCCAGGCAATGATCATTGGTCGAATCATACACGGAATGTCGTTTGGTCTAATGCTTCCTCTCCGCTCAGTCCTTATTGGGGAGTACACCAGCCCAAGAAACAGAGGAGCGTTCCTCGCCACAATATCTGTCACACAAGCCTTTGGAATCTTGCTGGTCCATCTCATAGGATCCTGCGTCAGCTGGCAGAAAACAATCCTCATTCTTATCTCATTCCCTCTAGCAAGTCTAGTAATGACTTTCTTTGCTCCGGAAACTCCAAGTTGGTATGCTGACAAAGGCAGGTATGAGCAGTGCAGAGAAGTGTTCCGATGGCTCAGGGGTGATGAAGAAGAGGCGGAATTAGAAGCAATGATAAATGCAAGAGCATTTAAATCAGACAAGACTAACATAGCTGGTTGTAAGGATGTAGTTACTTTAATGAGGAAAAAGGAGTTTTACAAACCTATTGTGATCATGGTGCATAGTTACTTGATGGGAGAATTTTCAGGTGGTGCTTTAATGTCGTGTTATTCTACGACGGTTATCACTCTGTTGGCTGGACCAGAGGTAGATGCACATTTCTGGATGGTGGCACTGGACGTACAGAGAAATATCTCCAATATCATAGCAGTTTATGTAGTGAATAAGGTGAAAAGAAGAACTATGATACTGTCTACTGGTAGTCTTTGTCTTACGTCCAGCATTGCCATAGCAGGTTATGTTTACGCCAAAAATACAGGCATGTTGACTTACACTGCATCATGGATACCTATTCTTCTCATCAACATTCAATTTTTTACTGTAGCTGTAGGTATGTTGTGCCTTCCTTATGTTATAGCAGGAGAAATATTTCCTCTCGAGTACAGGAGTGTGGGAGGCAGTATCAGCATAGTTTCGATAGCCTGTGGATACTTTTTAGTGACGAAAACTTTTCCAGCTTTGGAGGGAGCTGTTGGGCTGCATGGAGCTTATACTGTTTATGCGGTAGGCATGGCTTATAATCTGTTTGTGGTCTGGGCTCTACTGCCTGAAACTAAGGGCAGGACGTTACAAGAGATCGAAGAATATTTTAGAGGGAAACCTGTGAAAACTGAAGATGTAGAGGTCAGCCAGCCACTGAAAAATAATAAAGAAAACATGGAAAAGCCTATTAGCTGATTAGAATTATGAAAATATATTTTGTAAATAGGTAAATAGAAATTATTATAGATTATTAATTTTATGATTGATATAACAAAAATATACCATTTTCCTCGTCTTAATTTCTACGTGTTTAAGGTCCAGATAAGGTTTAATATTATTAAAATTGTCACAGATGTCTTTTGTCGTCATTTTGACATATGTATATCTAGTTTGTACATATTCTGTTTTACTTTGTACTTGGTATGTAATTTGTAGATAATAAGTATGTAGAATCCTGCTATATTGTACACAATGTTCATCAAAAAAGTATATTTAATTATACTTGTGTCTTTTGTTTAGTATTTAAGTTTTTATATTGAAATCATATCTATATTGTAATGAAAAGAAGACCATGACAAATGAAAGTAGGATTGAAAATGTTTCTATGTGTATGTGTTTTACTTGTTAAGTTTACTAATTTTTAAGTTAGTTTATTGTTTAAACTGTAATATGGTAACCAGACAAACACGTGTACGTACACAATTTTGTTTTTTATTGTTATTAATATACATTCTTTATACTTAAATTTTGCCAAACAGTAAAACAGTTTGTCGACAGATTTTATATTGAAATCATATATATCATAGTTAACAGATTTCTTGAATATACTTACTAATACTACATAAACTACACTCGGAAACATAAAAAAATATTGTTCTCATAGCACAATATATGTATGTCATGGGGAAAAAACGACCCAACGGGTAATAAGTCGTACATTATTAACTTTGTTATTACAATGAAAAAACAACTTAAGAAAAGAAGAAAGAGAAATTAAAAAATATAAGACGTTTTATTTTATGCAAACACAACAATATATTTGCACTCAACACCAAGACAAAACAATTGATTACATTAATGTACAATGCAACCATACATTTTATTTTTTCTTTGTGATTTATCAATATGCTTTACGTCCACATAATACAAATAAAACATATATAAGATCTTTTATAATGGCATTTAATGTAAGAAAGGTGAATATATATAGATTGAAACACATATATATAAAGTAGATTTAGTATGCAGTAGAGCCACGCTGATTTCAGCACGAGCCGGCCGGCTCGACCGAGCCAGTACTACCCTCTCACAGAAGACTAACCTAAAGTGAGAGCATCTATGCTGTCGTGTTTCGTTGGTGAGTATGAGACCGGAGGCCCATTGATGCTGAGGTAACAGTTATCGTGGCAAGTCTGTGAGCTTTACACTGCCACGATGACTGTCATACCTTTTACATTCCCAAGCGCAGCGTGCAGAATCATCTCACTAGGCCGCCACAGTGTGAGTCACCATACTGCATTGTCTGCATTTGCAATGAGTATGGTGACCACAACTCTTGGATTCTATTCATGCTTTCCATCAGGCAGAGTAAAGTCACTTTGACACTTTTATAATAAAAAAATAATAGTTAATACCGATTAGTTTTGTTAGATTTGTTTTAATATTTTTTGAACAAAAATATTCAAAAAGTATATGCCAATATCACATTATTTAACAGAAATGATCTTATTAGTGTAAGTTCCTCTTGTAATAGACACTTAGTGAATTAAAGTTATTGTGTAATCTCAAACAAGTATATTTTTAATAATATGGGAATTTTACTAACGGCTAGATAATGTTTCTTAAGTAATATTCACTAATTAATAGTATGAATAATATTTTAAAATAAAGACATGAAATATCTCTTATCTATGTATGTACAGATGACAGTGACGAGTTACCAACGTTTACTGACACACACAGCTCCGCCGCACACACATAAACAACTAGTTAATTTAAAACAAAGTTTTATAAAAAAAAATGATCTTTCTAACAGTTCCTGTTATTGTGTTAAATATTTGTGATTTGAATTACACGATTTAGTGTAATATATAGTGATTGGTTACACAGTTTTGTGCTGTGGTATCGACATAACCTATCACAGAAGACAGCGTGAATATACAACTATAATATTTAAGGTACAAACGCCAGGGTGTAAAAAAATCCATCGAAAATGACAGAGAGACAAAGCAGATTTTCCCCATTTTGGAAACAGGTATGTAAACTTTATCAATAATAATAAAAATTTAAAATAAGAAGCTGTGGAACCAAGAAAAGTAGCTACGTCTATTTTTATTTTCACTCGTCCGTAAAAAACTGTCGTTGGACATTATAACACTGTTTTATATAGAAACTAAGAAGTGATAAATGTATTCTAATCAGGCAAATAAATTATCAAGTCACATGAAGGTTACCAATATTTACATATCTATTCTTCACTTCCACTTCATAAATACGTATACTAATTCAACGACAAACATACGAGTATTAACTGAAATCTTTTGTTGGCGTTTTCCCGTTACACAATTTATTTTGGTTAGGGCTGAATGGCTTTTTGAGTGAACTTTGTCTTCGCACTGGAATGTTCTTTCTTCTGGCCTTAGATCATGTTATGAAGTTGCTCTAAATTGCTCTAAAACGCTATAAAAAAAGTCATTTTTAATTGCTCCAAAACCCTTTTTGTTTGTTTGTTCAAATTTTCCTTCTTTTTGTAGTGACTTTGCTTTAAATGGTTTATTCCATTAGTCGCTTCTTACGATACCTATGGGATGGGGTAAGGGTGGTGACATTATTCGTAATACGTCATTATATAGATATTGTTGTTATAATGCGAAAACAATTTTAATCAAGACATTAGAGACTATTTCAATGGACCATTATCTTATTGCTCGTTGGAGCTACAAAACTTTTAGATAGCCGAATGACCTCAAGCGTTGATATGAGTTTAATAAACTAATTTTACATGATTTTAATTGCTGTTTAATTTCATCAACGCAATTTCGTCAAAGCAAACCGCATAACGTATTAGCTAACTATTGAAATGTTGAATTCTTCACAATTTAAAGAGATCAATTAATTATTGCGATTATGATTATATTATAACTAATATTATGTTTGCACTGTCCGCTTTGTTCTCGTATCCGAAACTTGAAATATCCCTTACCATCGCTCCCTCCGGTTGCCTGGCCTCGTAATGTTGACGTGGGTACACTGGCCATAGAAGAACCCAACCAGAATCCCTCGGTGACGCAGTGGTAGCGTATGTGACTACTGTGCTTGAGGTCTCAGGTTCGGTTCGTCGGTCGAACTAAATTTTCTAGGTAGTAGAGCCAAGCTGATCTCAGCACGAGCGAGTCGGCTCCACCGGGGCAGGACTACCCTCCCACAGAAGACCAACCTAAAGCGTAGCGTCAGTGTTTTCGTGTTTCATTGGTGAGTGTGAGACCGTAGGCCCATTGATGCAGGGATGACAGTTATCGTGGTAACTGTGTAAGCCCTACACTGTCACGACGCCTGTCATGCCTTTTACGTCCCCAAACGGGGTGTGCGAAAGCATCTTGGCAGGCCGCCATAGTATGGGTCACCATACTGTGTTGTTCACATTCGCAATGAGTATGGTGACCACAAGTTTTGGATTCTATTCATGCTTTCCATCAGGCAGAGTAGAGTCACTTTGGCAGGCTCTTAATATAGAAAAAAAAAACAAAATGCTTACATGATCTGCAAATATTTGTTTCGGAGTTTTATTCGGAGATGGTATTGTGTGTCAAATGTCTGAAATATTTATTTATTAAATATTTATTATTATTTATTTTAACACTGTTAAACATTCAAATAAATGCAGTCTTCAAATAAATTGGGAAAAGGGTAGAGAAATGATAGTGATGATGCTCAACACAATAACACTGCTGTTAATTCTGCTCTCAATGCAATTAAGAGAAAAACTCTGAAACAAAAACCAAATTACTGTAACGATATCCACATAATATATACTATACTGCCTCGTTGGTCTAGCGATTAACGTGTATGCCAATCAAAAGGTCTTCTCTTGATCGGGTCGATTCTTCGGACAGATCAAAAAGTGTTATTGAGTTTTTCGGGTTACAAAAACGCTTACTAACAGTCCGAGTGTGAAAGTTGGAGTCTAAACCCTCGTGATTCGGAGAACACTTGAAACCGTCGGTCTTGCGCCTGATATGTTCCCGGTCGTGTTGAATGGCCGTCCCATCTGATTATAAGAGTGAGGGTACAGAAAGTGTTTGTGCATATACTTGTGTACTATAATGTCTCCTCCGTAGTTGGCTGGGTTCCGTTGAGACTGGCTGCCCTGGCCGAAACCGGCTGGGAGTACATCATCATCAATATACTCCAACATCATCTAAAACATAAAGGCTGATGTATTAAATATTGATCCTAAATCGCGCAGCAAAGTTCACGACAAGCTAACTTTTCGTAAAATGAGGCAAAGAAGCCAAGTGCAAGCCAGTGTTCTCTGGGTATAGTAGCCAGAGTCCTCTGGACATGAAAACCACTGTCCTCTGGGCATAGTGGTCACTATCCTCTGACCATAGTGGCCGCTGTTATCTGGACATCTGGACATAGTCAATCCAAGAATCGTTTGCAAAAAAAAGACGTAACAGAAATTGTAACCTTAATTCACCATGACTGTTTCAGTGTTTTGTGACTTCGGCAGTTGGAATTAATTTGATCGGACATGGGAGTGTCACGGGATTCCCTGCGGTTTTGCTGCCTCAGCTCCATCAGCCAGACTCGAACATAGATGCCAGCTACGCTACTTACTCTTGGATAGGTAAGGTCATATTTTTTTAGACAATCTTAATTTAAAATTGAAGTAAATTAAAAATGGCCAAGAATAAACGGTAAAGCCAACGTCCACACTTCAGAAATGCCTAACTAGTTTTAGAACCTATTGCGGCGATAGCCATCATTTTCAAGGGATGAACGAACTGAGAAGTGCCTGATGGTAAGCAACTACCGCCGTCAGAGTAATCATTTCAAAAGTTATAAATATGTCAAAGTTTTTTTCGTCTCAGTCCCCGCTCTCTGGGAGAACCTTTTGATTTTGACTCTTTGACACTTTTTAATTCTGCTGGGTGAGGACCACCCTCGGAATCAAAAGGCGGGCTTTGGAACCTTTACTCAATTAGTGAAAAGCAACCAAAAAATTACTAAGCACTGGTTGTCTGTGAGGCCCTGGTGTATCACCGAGCCGTTTGTGCTGGAACATTGTTTGGTAACAGTTTTTTCTTTTTTAGTTCAAAGTCTGGTGTTACTTATCTATGAAACGTATGTATTTAGTAGTACAAATTATTCATGTTCTAATAGTCATTTATTTATGTGACTTCAGCTTCGGTGTTGCCCATAATGCTGTTTGTTGGAAGTTTCGTAACCCCTCCCATTATGGACCGTTTTGGGCGAAAGGTAGCGCATTTTGTTATTAGCGCTACCTCGGCTGTTGGTTGGTTAATGACCAGTCTAGCATGTAATGTCGAGGTAAATAATTTTGTATATGTTACAATTTTTATATACATAAATCATATTTATATCTAAAGATTTTTTCATTTTAATCTTACAGCTTTTCAAAATAAAGACTATTATTTTTAAAAACACTATCATGTAACTAAACCGTACGTATCAAAAATATTAAATTCAATCTTATTTCTTTTGTTTAAAATAAATATATTAAGCAGATATAATTTAAGAATATTTATCATTACTTTCCAAAACAATTTACAACTATTGTTTACAAAGAAACTAATAAAACGAATTCTTAAACCAACAATTTCAGGTAATAATGATTGCAAGAATTATCTCGGGTCTTTCCTTCGGAATGATGCTGCCGCTGCGATCAGTTCTCATTGGCGAATATACGAGCCCCAAAAACCGTGGACCCTTTCTCACTACAATATCTTTAACAGTTGGCTTAGGGATCTTTTTTGTTCATCTTCTCGGATCTCTTCTTAGCTGGCACAAAACTGCATTGATTATTCTCATTCTTCCTTTGACGAGTCTTATCATGACATTCTTTATTCCTGAGTCTCCTAGCTATCTGGTTTCTAAAGGAAAATTTGAGAAGTGTGAGCAAGCCTTTCGTTGGTTGCGGGGAAATAAAGAAGAAGAGGAACTGAAAGCTATGATTGAAGCAAGAATTGAATTTGACAGAAATACCAATGGGCAGAACAAATTAAATATTCTTGGTAACATACGAAAACGAGAATTTTACAAGCCAATTATTTTAATGTTACATTTGTATGCCATTACTCAACTGTGTGGCTCAACAGTCACTGCCACCTTCTCGATGACGATAATAAATTTAATTATGAATCCTAACGTCAATGCTGATGTGTGGATGGTTGTTCTCGATACTGAGAGAATAATAGTCAACACACTGGCCATTTTTATAATGAAAAAATTCAAACGTCGTACAATGCTATTTACAACTGGTGCTCTATGTACAATCTGTATGTGGTCTTTGTCGGTGTATGTATACGCTAAATCATTGGGTCTTTTGGCTCATGATATACTTTGGATACCTGGTGCTCTAATGGTAATACAATTCTTTACCATAGGAGTTGCTCTGGTGCCTTTACCGAGCGTAATCGCTGGAGAAGTTTTTCCTTTGCAGTACAGAAGCATTGCCGGGACGATCAGTTTGGTTTCTAATTCGGGCAATATGTTTTTATTGCTTAAAACCTTCCCATTCTTGGTAGAAACTATTGGTATATCTGGAACTTATTCGTTATATGCTGGTGGTATAATATATTGTTTAGTTGTAGCATGGATTCTGTTACCAGAAACGAAAGATAGAACTTTGCAAGATATCGAAGACGAGTACACAGGAAGAAGAAAAATTAGAAATGTTGAGGAAATGGAAACCCTTAAAACGAACGCTGATGAAACAAATTAGTATTTTTATGCTTAAAATAGAAGTCTGCCAAAATGTAAAAAAATATTTGTATAATTTTGTGAAAGGCCCTTAGCATCTATAGATTTGTTGTATAATATCTTGAAATAGAGCGTTAGCTAAAATACATAGAAGTAGCGCATCACATATTTATTTATTTTTATTACGTCTATTTATTCTTAAGTCTACTCATTAAAATTAACTGACGAGACAATCCTATAGAATAGATTTTGATCATATATTTTGACGAGTGTGATTTGTAAATTTAATTGTAGTCAAGTAGACAGTTTTAGCTATTATTGTTTTTGAAAACTTATAAGTCAGTTGTTTTTAATTTTCTCGTCTCCTTAGCAATGATAAGAATTATCTAATTGTCTTATAGTAGAGTAGATAGTGTATCAGTCGTTGCAAGTTTGCACGCCAAACAACAATGTAAACGTTATAACTTAGAATGACATTTAGAAAAGTTGTAAAAATATCGGACAAGCCTGTATATACACTTTTTGAAAAATGACGGAAACTAATAAAGAATTCACACCATTTTTGAAGCAAGTGTGTATCTCATTTATTTTTTCATTTATGTTCCTTATTTGCATATCTTTTAAATTCATGTAAAAAATGCTGATCAAACATGTTCTTGCAAGCTAGAAGAACAGGTCTTTATCTTACTAATACAGCAAGTCAATTATTAAGGTGTAAAGAACACACCATCATCTTTCGACTGTGATACATATCACGAATATAATAAAAAACAAGTTTTTGGAAAATAAATGGAAAAAAATTGTTGAAGACATTTTAGCCATTTAAGTTTCTGCTTCGAAAGAACTCTGACAATTAAATATGGTACATTTTTAGTGTTTTGTGACTTCAGCTGTAGGCTTGAATCTCCTCGGACATGGAAGTGTGACTGGATTTCCAGCGGTTTTGCTACCTCAGCTGCATTAACCAGACTCTAGTATAAAGTCCAATGAAAACATGGACTCTTGGATTGGTAAGATCGATAAGAAAACGTACAGTATTAAGAAAATTAAAGTGTCTTACCACAACCTTCCTATTTTACCGATTCCGTAAAATGTTGACAAAACACAAACAACACTAATACTTCTTTTCTTTGTTGTTCTTGTTGTTGTGTTGTCTTGATGGCTTTACAGCACTTACTTGAACTGCTAAGGCAAACTTCCTCATGCTATGGGATAAAACTTTAAGAAGTATTACCAAAAACACATAAGAAAAATTCTTGAATGAACTTACCGCTGCTGAACATAAAGATATTGTTTTTCGCTTTTTGACTTCATATGAAGTAAAAGAGAAAAATCTATGTCCAGGCAACTTCAGTTCCCTGGCCTACAGTTATACAGTCAAGCCTTATATGCATGAGTTGTATTTGTGTTGCACATATTGTAAATATAATGAACTGGTTTATTAACTTCACCTCAGTACCTAATCTGTAACTTATTGTTCTGAAGTTTATCGATACGAAGCACATGCGGTATTTCTTCCGTTTATAATCCAGAGAAACAGAGTAGGTACAACACAACTTCCTTTTTAAATCAAATCGGTCCTAATCTTCATTTGCTGATAACTACGTGAATATAGATTGTATATTCAATAAAAATTAACAAATGGACAAGGGTCATCAGACGTTCAGACATCTACATCCTATTATCAGCACTGAACTAATATTTTTGTTGATATCTCGTAAAAATTATATATTTAATCTATAACGAACACAATAAAACAGACTAGATTAGATAGTGGACGAATAATTGACTTGGCTATACTAAATTTGGTGATGCGTACACAGCTCCAACAGTTTCTAAAACTGTAATGGGTAACCAGATATAAAGATAATCACCACCACAGACTGTTAATTAGATAAAAATTTAAGTTTTTCAGGATTTACACCACTTTACACAGACATATAAAATTTTGTTAAGGGTATTCAAATTTTAAATCCATCCGATTTTGTAACAATGATGATTCTAACATTTAAAATTAAAAATTAATCCAGACCATTCTAGTCAAATAGTGGTAAACTAAGTGATTATGAAAATTAATTGTATCTCATGTTAAATTGACACAGACTCATAGAAGTATTAGAAACGTATGAAGTATATTTCACTGAAGGTGTTGATAAGGTGTAATAGTATAATATGTACAATGTAAACCATAAAAGTTGATTTTCTTTGTAGGAGCACAGTTATGTCAATACTCGTTACATAAGACTTTTCACGAAACTACCACTGTTCATAGCCGTAATTGATATTACTATGAGTAGAAATTGACAAATATTAGAAGAATTACTAGTTTTTACTTTTGTAATACGAGATGAAGAAACCGTACCACTTGCCATACGATCATCTTTAACAATCGTTATGTATAGTTGGAGCGATAAAAAGTCTAACAGCAGCCTATCTGCAGGTTGTGGAAGTGGAAGTCAGCCATGTCGTAGTATAAAGATCTTAATCCAACACTAAATTAATTTGGGAAAAAAGGTTCTGAGGAAAAAGAAAGTATTATACCTTAACTATATTAAGAGTCTACCAAAGTGACTACTCTGCCTGATGGAAAGCATGAATAGAATTCAAGAGTTGTGGTCACCATACTCATTGTAAATGCAGACAATGCAGTATGGTGACCCATGCTATGGCGGCCTTTTGATTTTGAAATACTTTTTCACGTCCTGCTTGTGGATGTAACATAGTCATGACATGATGACATGACAGGTACGGATGCTGTCGCTTTAGGTTGATCTTCTATGGAAGGGTAGTACTGCCCTGGTAGAGCCGGCCCGTTCGTGCTGAAATCAGCGTGGCTCTACTACCTAATTTTACCTTAACTGTGATTTCCTGATATATTTTAGCATAGGTGTTTGCAATAACTTTGTTAATTGGAAGCTTCACTATATCTGCCATCATGGACCGTTTTGGCAGGAAAATAGCTCACAACGTCGTCAGTGTCACGTCCTTGACAGCATGGCTGATGACGAGTTTGGCAGGAAACGTCGAGGTAATTAATGTAAATCCGAAACTTTTTTCTATTTATTAATATTAATGAAATATAGCCGACTTCAATGCACTTACATAGTCATGAATAAACTGAATTCTTCATCTTCTAATTTTCAACTTTAAAGATGGTCTTTTCTCAATTGACGGAGCAATCGGTGAACAGTGGAACATGGAACCTCATCTTTTTTTGAAGTCTGTTAAAAAAGATAGTTTATTAAATATTTTAAAAAAATAAATCAAGTTTGAAAAGCAGTCATTTTTATTTACATAAATTTATTTCAAAACTAATTTTTTATCGGACCTCCGTCCGATCTTATCTACAAAAGTAAAAAAAATTACAACCAAAGTTACAATATTTTTCTTTTTTAAATTCAATTAAACCAAAGAAAAATGTATATAAGTGAGCCAAGTAATCGCTTAAGTATAAATAATAAATACAATAAATCATAGAAGTTTTACACAGAGACATAAAGTAATAAAACAAAAAGGGTTAAAAGAAAAAGGGTAAAAATAGGATAGTTAAATGATCGAAAATGATCTTCCTAATAAGAATTATCAATAGGCATGAGATTTGTTCATGTATTTTACAAAGTGTTTTTTTTAAACTGCTTTAAATTTTAATTTATGGTAAACCCATAATAACTTATTCCTTAACACCATTGCTACATATTTCCAGGTAATACTGGTGAGGCGAATAATTGGCGGGTTGTCTTTCGGAATGATGCTGCTTCTTCGCTCAGTTATTATCGGCGAATCGAAGTAAGAAAGCAAGTCGAAAGTATCATGGCGCCTTTCTCGCAACGGTTTCTCTAACTATTGGATCTGGAATGTTCTTTGCTCATCTCGTTGGATCTTTCCTCACTTGCCGGCAAGCTGCGTTTGTAATTTCGTTTTTGCCGCTCACTAGTCTCATCATGACTTTCTTCATTCCTGAATCGTCCAGCTACCTGGTATATAAGGGAAGATACAATGACTGTAAACGAGCTTTCCGCTGGTTAAGAGGCGGTACAGAAGAAGAGGAGTTAGAAGCTATGATTCAAGCAAGGATCGAGTTCAACAATGCTCCAAAATGTGACAAGAAACTAGAAGTTCTAAGCCATATACGAAAACAGGAGTTCTATAAGCCTATTATTCTAATGCTACATATGAATGTTATTTCTCAAATTTGCGGTGCACCAATAACTGCTACATTTGCTACAACTATTATAGGTTTAATTATGGACCCCGATGTCAACGCTGAAGTGTAGATGCTTATTCTTGATACTGAAAGAACAATAATTAATACACTAGCCATTTTTGTTATAAACAAAGTCAAGCGCAGAACTATGGTATTTACTACCAGCGCTTTGTGCATCGCTAGTCTTGTAGGTATTGCAGGTTATGTCTATGCGAGAACTTCAGGGATTTTAGCTCATGACGTTCTTTGGATACCATGTACCCTGATGATTTTACAATTCTTTGCAATGGCTATTGGTTCGATGCTCATGCCGGGCGTACTTCCTGGAGAAGTATTTCCTTTGCAATATAGGAGTATTGGTGGCACAATCAGCGTGGTCTCTACCTCCGGTAGTGTATTTGTGTTGCTTAAAACTTTTCCCTCCCTAATCACGAATGTTGGAATCTCTGGAGCTTACTTAATATACGGTAGTTTTATATTTTACTGTGTCATTGTAATTTGGATCTTATTGCCAGAAACTAAAGGTAAGACATTGCAAGATATTGAAGATGAATATCGAGGTAAAACATCAAAGGATGAACGAGAAATGCAAACCCTTAAAAACAATGAGAATGAATAGTAACCTAAAAACTCGCATTAACAGACTTGAAAAAAAGAATATTCACAATTCAGATGTATGTTTTCTACATTCGTTACCTCAGAGTGATGTTATTTAAGAACTAATTCGAAAAATTTAAACATTGAAGACCGTTATATAATACATATTTATTTATTTATTTGTTTTATTTACTTCTCTTTATGCTATACATTAACAAAACAAAAGAAGAAACAAGTTACAAAATATATGTATAATGTAACTATCGACGGCGTCTTATCGTTCACAGCAATTTCTTTCAGACAACCTCAACACGGTCATCAAATGTCATATTATGACTATTTGATACGAAAGGTTGTCTGGAAGAAATTGCTTTTAGCGATAAAGCCACCATTTGTATGTCAATAATCAATCAAATGACATGCTCTTATACTCGTATATAATCTGAAAAAAATTTGGTGAACAATAAAATTTAGCCTATTCTATTCGATATTCGTTGGCGTCATACACTTTTATTGTCGAACTACTTTCGTTTACACGAAAACAACGATTTTTTTTTCTCGATACTCAACTTCACGACTCTTAAATTGCATGTATCCTTAAACGAAGATCGCCTGCTCATTTTCCCTCGATATTTTGCTCTATATATCACAAAAAAACATTTAAAAAATACTTTTGAATGTGAAACAATACAATCATTGCATTATTAAGTACCAGCGAAGACTAATTATTATACATTCTTAGACGCTTAGTAAATTAGTGCCATGCATCACACCTGACAGTTACTTGATATACAGTGACACTGTAATAGCGCCATAAGTTTGATTGGCCTGCTGGTGTATCGTTTAGCTATCGCTTAACCAGAGCTGTAGGTTCGATACCTAAGCAAGTCAAATTTGACTTATATTAGAATAAATTGTTGTGTTGATCACCAAATTCAGTAATCAACACAATTATTCCATGTCTTTATTTAAAAAAATACGTGCCCGATTGACGGCGATAGGCTTGTTATCTATAATGTGAAAAAGACCAAAATTTATATTCGGCAAAACATAGGCATTTAGTGCACCTCTATCTACCCCTAGACGACAAGGATTTAACTATGTATACTTATTAAATTCTTTTTTTTTATTAGATCAATAACTTACATAAAATTACAATCTATGCAATATAAAGTGTGTTACCTGTAATCACGAAAATAAATATGTATTAAAAATTAAACTAATTTATTGTTTATTTCCATTGTTAACTCTTAAAAGCTGTCATCCGCAATGAGAGTCGGTTGGATTTAGAAATGGAAAGGGTGATGAAGTCAAAATGTGTAGTATATAAACAAAATATATTATAATTAAGTACATATTTTTCACCGTCAACAGACTTTCATAGTCCACTGTCGGACATGGGCATCTAAACATATAAGTTGTTAAATATTATTATAAATATTACTTTAAAATCAATGTAGAAAATATTTTATACAAATGAAATTTATATTTAACAAATGTATTTTTAGGTAGAATTTATACACACTCTGAACTGAAATCCAACTGACAGATGTAAAAATCCAATAGGGCCGTTGGCATCTTCGAGGTAGTACACTAGCAGACCCATTTACCAGACTGACATTATCTTTCCTAGGGTAACTTCATCGTTCTTTCTTTACTCCACAGCTTAATTTACTCTCACGCTCTGTTTCCATACAAAACGATTCTTTTCCATAAAAGAAGATTTTGGTATAAAAGAAATTAGCCAAAATCTTTTGTGATCACAATAGACAAAAAATAGGGCAATGATGATGATGAGGTATTACAATAACCCTGGTAATCTGTACCTTGTTTTTTTATAAGGTCTAGATTAAAGATTAAATACGGAACCCTGAACATAATCTACACAATTGTATGTATCTTATGATAAGATAATTGTATACATCAATGTGTAAAGATTTATTGTGATCCTTACGAGTCGTATTGCAATCATTTGTTAAACTCGTTGGTATTTCACACAATACCAATACAAAATGAATTCGTAACACTAATTTTAAGTAAAAAATCGAAGTGCATTTCGTGTAATTGATGAAGCAGTGGTATGTTATACTTAAGTAGATAGTGCACGTCCAAAAATGACCGGCGATAAACAAGGAGTTCCACCATTCTTGAAACAAGTAAGTAATTTGAAAGAAAAGGTTCATTAAATCGTATTTATTAAGAAAGCAATTTGTTTTTCTAAGGAGATGCCTCTATCCAGCAGTGGACTATCAAAGGCAAATAATTTATATTATAATTAACTTTATTACATATAATGATAAATCTGTGCTATCGATGTAAAATTGATAAAAATAATACAGTGAATATTACGTATATTCGCTCCTCTAATAAAAATAGAAATGAAGAAAAGGAGGCGAGAAATAATAAGGAGAAAACAATAGAGTCCATGGTGTTACCAAAAATGAGATCGATTTCACTATGTCGACGGAGAAGCAAATATTCATTGACGTATCTGTGATCCATATCTTTAAAACCGGAAGCTATCTTCGACTGATTAGGAGCACAGTGCTTGCTTGAAAGATCGTGGTTGATGAAACCCACGCGCCGCCTATCTTGCACGCAGATTTCAAGACTTCCAGCCTTCCGAACAAGCCGGTTTTCGAAAAGGCTTTGTACCGTAGATCACATTCATACGTTGTAGCAAGCTATACAGAAGTCCGAAGAACATAACCTTTCACTATGCTTGGGGCTTGTGAACTATGAGAAAGCTTTTGATTTCATTGAGGCTTGGGCCGTACTACTCTGTCTACAGCCTCTCCAGCGGTGCCAAATAGATTATCGGTACATCGAAGTGTTGAAGTGTTTATATAAAATCACCAATATGTCAGTCCGTTTACAAAATCGGAACTCGAAACTTATCAAACTACAGCGAGGTGTAAGACAGGGAGATGTAATATCTTCCTCCTCTTCGTCCTCAAGCTGCCGGGTTGGAATGGACTTGGCATTAATATCAACGGCGAGTATATCACCCACCTTCGGGTTGGTGATGTTATAATTGTCATGGCTAAAACCATAGTAAATCTTAGCACAGCCTTTGATGACCTTATTAGAGTCTCGTGTGGATCTTAAAATGAACATGAATAAGGCGAAAATTGTGTGAAATGGCCACGCCACACCCAACCCAGTGAAACTTAGGTAAACGACACCAAAGTTAGGGATGTCTATGATTACTTCAGACAAACTATCCAAGTAGGTAGATCCAACTTTGAAGAGGAGATCAACCATCCGATCCAATTTGATTGGGCAGCGTTTGGGAAGCTGCATAACGTTTTCAGATACGTTTCACCACAAATACCACAGTGTCTCAAGACAAAAGTCTTTAACCATTGTGTGTTGCTAGCCATAACTTATAGTACAGAAACGCGGTCGCTCACTGGAGATCTCATAATAAGGTTTAAAGTCGCCCAATGAAAAATGAAGAGGGCAATTGTCGGCATTTCACCGTCTAATCGTACCTGGAATGCGGAGAATCCGCAATCGAACTAATCGCACATTGCACGAAGAAGCAATGGCTGATAGGGCGATAAAGTACTGGAGTGGCGGCGGAGTACTGGGAAATGTAACGTTAGTACTCTCCTCACAAGGTGATCCGACGACCTAGTGAAGGTGGGAAGTCATTGAATGCAGGCGACACGGGGCCAGCTGTTGTGGAGAACCTTGGGGAGGCCGATATCCAGAGGTGGGTGTCTTTTCATGGAAAGGAATAGAGCCAAACAACTACTCATGCACGCATGACATTCCATCTGGGATAAAAGTTCCCAGAAGTGAATCTGACCTCTTGAAGCAGATTATCAGAACGTCTATACTCCAGGTCTGTCGCATCATCGGGAGAGATTTATGCAACACTATGTTCTCGCTTTCCCGGTTTAAGAGACAAAAATGGCCTTTCGATTCAGTGTTGTCACATAGACCTATCGTGTTATTGGATAAAGCGGGCAAATTGCTTGAGAGGGTACCTTGTGCCTACATTATCCGGCCTCTGCGAGGTAGGCTCCGATCTATTTGGTTTACGAGCGGGGCCTCCGACAGTTGACTCTAATTTACACCTGGGGGCCGTAGTCGAAGAGGCGGTGAGCTACGGTGGCATACTGTTGGCGGTATCATTAGACATCGCCAACGCATTGAATAGTCTGCCATTTAGCTGCATCACTGAAGCACTTTACTACTACGGGGTGCCAGAGTACCTGCAGCGACTAGTGGTAGACTATTTAGAGGAATGTACCATCGTATACGAGAACCGAGATGATATTTTGAGGCGGTCTCGGACCACTCCTGTAGAATACGACCTTCGATTGATAGCTTATTAGTCGTTCCGACTGGAGGACAGAGACGTGCTGCTTTTACTACCGTAGAGGCTCTCCAGCCAGTCATGGAGGAATGGGCAGTTTGGCAGCGCGGGCGAACTTCCGGCTGACGCAGATCCTTTCCGGGCACGGCTGCTTCGGTAAATACCTGCACTCCATAATGCGCTCCATGGCCGGCAGCGACAGCTGTTTTTATTTGTTTAATCTGAACGAAATTTATGTCACTGCGCACTTCATTATCTGACAACCAATACAAAACAATTCGATATCTCACGTGTTCTTATTACCTGCCTCGATGGCGCAGTGGTAGCGAATGCGACTGCTGTGCTTGAGGTCTCGGGTTCGATTCCCGGGTCGGACTAAATTTTTGCATGATCTGTAAATATTTGTTTCGGATTTTGGGTGTTTTCCATGTATAATATATATATGTATTTAAAAAAAAGTATATATGTACTTATATCAGTTGTCTAGTACCCATAGTACAAGCTCTGCTTAGTTTGGGACTAGATGGTATTGTGTGTCGAACGTCTGAAATATTTATTTATTTATTTCGAAATGTGATTTTTTAGAAATTTTTCACAAATTTTATTGTCTTATGAAATAAATTATATTAGTAATAAAAATGCCAAGCATATAAGAAACTTCTATCATTGTTTTTTAAGTAGTCGCCACGATATTTCCCTATGCTGTTACCCTATGACAAAATGAGGAGAATATCTACTTGATTTGTAATACTACGTTTATTTGTTGTAAAACTTTGTATTTAATTAATCCAATTAAATTTACATACAAAATGTGACCTTTATAAGCGTGCATTTAAAGTAACAAATTAAACTGATTAAAGATTTTTTTCATTAAACACATATTTTAACGGTTCCAGTGCTTTGTGACGTTGGCAGTTGGATTCAACCTGATCGCACATGGTTGTGTAACAGGATTCCCTGCAATCTTGCTACCTCAACTGCATCACCCAGACTCTACCATAGTTTCAACCAAGACAACCGACTCCTGGATAGGTAATCTATTATCTGCATAATATTTATTACTAGTTATACTTCTTTAAACCCACAGTCTTTCTACTGAACTTCGATATCGCCGAACACTTGATTTGTGAAGGTCTGATGCCGGTCGCGTATCTATATATCTTTTTTTATTATTTTTTTTCTAGATTAAGAGCCTGCCAAAGTGACTCTATTCTGCCTGATGGAAAGCATGAATAGAATCCAAGAGTTGTGGTCACCATACTCATTGCAAATGCAGACAATGCCGTATGGTGACCCACACTATGGCGGCCTTGTGAGATGCTTTTTCACACCCCGCTTGGGGACGTAGAAGACATGACAGTCATCGTGACAGTGTAAGGCTTACACAGTTACCACGATAACTGTCACCTCTGCATCAATGGGCCTCGGGTCTCACACTCACCAACGAAACACGACAACAAGGATGCTGGCGCTTTAGGTTGGTCTTCTGTGGGAGGGTAGTACTGCCCCGGTTGAGCTGGCCCACTCGTGCTGAACTCAGCGTGGCTGTACTACCTAGCAAAATAGGTAAAAGTATCGCAGTGGATCTAAAGCTAACGTAATTTAGAAAAAAAGCTCGGGGAACAGCACTACTTTAAACTCACAAATGGGTGCTTTGTCTTTTAACTGTAATTTCAGTATTTAGAGCTGTTGATAACTAACACGAACAAGGTGCAGCTTTTTACCTAAAGTAAAGCTGCCTTGTTGAGAATTTTTAGCTACCCAGTATGGTGAATGCGGTCATAATGTTAAATACAGATATGACTTTAGCTATACACATATTAATCATTTAATCATTTATTTGCACAAATGTAGGCTTACTTATGTTAATAATGGTTATTATCATTATATGATAGGTGTAAATATCTAATATCTTAAAACGAGCAATTCTTGTATATATATAATCTGAATCTCGGAAACGTCTTCAATATTGCTAAGACTCTAAACATTTGGCCTAACAATCAACAGCCTACGCGTTTGGATCAGAATTCTTATTAGATTGTATTACAGATTGTCCCACTGAGACAAAAATATATACAATATATTGTAGGCTATGTATCACTTTGTGTACAGTAAACAAGCGACAATTTCTGTCTAACAACTGTTGATAAGCATTTCCTCGTCCCATTTAGTTTTTTAGTGTAGTAAGGGATATTTAATAATACAAAATTACAGTGATACCTGACTTTCCTAAACTATGATATTTCTTATCATTCATGGGCTAAATACAATAGTTTTTAATTGAGTTCGTTTCAGTTTCTTATTTACATACCAGAATTTAAGGTCTAAAATTTTAAATTGAAAAGTACCAATGTCTTCGACTCTTCAGGTAGATTCAAATCTTCGACTGTACAAACTAAGGGAAAACCGAGCTTCGGCACCTCGATTCTTTACATTTCACCCAAACTTGGTCAGTAAGAGGCTAGACTAGTGCAATTGTGACTTGCTTGCATACTATAGCTGCTAGGTTAGTCACTTGCCATCAGACGACTCGTCTACATAATCTTTAATGTTGAAAATTCATCATTAATAGGTTTTATTATCATTCCAGCATCTGTCTTCGCAATAACACTCTTTA
This sequence comes from Hypercompe scribonia, assembly GCA_949316085.1. NCBI lineage: Eukaryota > Metazoa > Arthropoda > Insecta > Lepidoptera > Erebidae > Hypercompe > Hypercompe scribonia. Next base: position 529,103 of record OX438993.1, read on the forward strand.
TTGGAAACTTTCTAACACCTGGTGTAATGGACCGTTTTGGACGAAAGATAGCACACTACATTGTCAGCGCACTGTCGGTGATTGCTTGGTTTATGACAAGCCAGGCCGGAAATGTAGAGGTAATTATTTAATCACTTTCTATCTAGTGACCCGTCTGTTAATAATTAAAAATGTACACTTGAAGTAGATGTTGAATCCAAAACTTTAATAGCTAGTAATAGATTCTAGAATAAGAATTACCCCCGCGCTCTTCCTGCCGTTGGTGATTGCCCACACACCTTGTTTGTGCTTACCAGCAATCCATAGTCGACAAAAACAGACTCATCCCTCTGGTAATTTGATGATATGAACATTAAAAAAATAAATTAACTCCAATATAAAACAGTTGTGTCCTATTGCTCTGATCAATGCGAACTTTAGGAACAAAAGTATATTATACACCTCTGGATAATGCTTCGTCAAATTTACTTTATTAGTAGTACATTTTTTTGTGGCGAGGGATTTAGAATACAACGTGTCCATATCCTTTTTCATCCCATGAGTGTCGTAAAAGATGGTTAAGGGAGTAAATTATGCACGAGAACAGCACTGCGAAGAGAAGGAAAATTGATACAAATTCTGTACCAACCCGTCTGGACTGCGTGGTGGCCTATGTCCAGCAGTGGACTATGAAAGGCTGTTAATGTGTGAAGTGTAGCAATATAGAGTATCGCAAATGAAAAAACTGCATCAACAACCTCTACAGTTGTTTTGTTGAGTGTTTTATAAAATGACAATGACATTTCTAAATAAGTTTCAACTCTTTTCAGGTTGTAATAGTTGGCAGAATCATTGGAGGGATATCTTTCGGGATGATGCTGCCTCTTCGTTCGATCCTCATTGGCGAATACTCAAGTCCAAAATATCGAGGAAGCTTTCTCTCAATAATTTCTGTTGCTCTCAGTCTAGGGATGTTCTACGTTCATCTTCTTGGCTCTGTTCTAAGTTGGAGCAAAACTGCACTTATTGTTTGCCTTCTCCCACTAAGTAGTCATATCATGACTTTTTTTATTCCTGAATCTCCAAGCTACCTAGTGCTGAGAGGAAGATATGATGACTGCAGAAAAGCATTTCACTGGCTAAGAGGTGATGTAGAAGAAGAGGAACTTGAAAATATGATACGAGCGAAGATTGAATTCAATGAAATTACAAAACGTGAGAAGAAATTTGATATCCTTGGTAACATAAGAAAGCAAGAGTTTTATAAACCAATTATTTTGATGATGCATATGCATGCCATTACTCAACTTTCTGGAGCACCAGTAACAGCTACATTTACAACTACAATTATAGAATTAATCGTTAATCCCGATGTTAACGCCGACGCATGGATGGTTATTCTTGATGTCGAAAGAATTTTGGTCAGTATTTTGGCAATATTCGTTGTGAACAGAATCAAACGGCGAACCATGGTGTTTACTACTACCGGCATTTGTACAGCTAGTATTATCGGTATTGCTTGCTACGTGTATGCTAAAACTTTAGGTGTTTTAAAGGATGACATCTTTTGGATACCGGCGGCTCTTATGTTTATACAATTTTTCACAATGGCTATAGGCCCAATGTCCATGACATTTATACTTGCTGGAGAAGTATTCCCCTTGAGATATCGGAGTATTGGCGGGACAATCAGTTTAATTTCCACCTCTGCTAATTTATTCTGGTTACTAAAAACTTTTCCAGCGCTAGTGACGAGTATCGGTATTTCTGGTACCTACTTGCTATATGCTTGTCTTATGGTATACTGCTTGATTGTAATTTGGTTTTTATTGCCAGAAACTAAAGACAAGACTTTGCAAGAAATCGAAGACGGATACAGAGGGAAAGTGACAATTAAAGATGAAAAAGAGATACACAGTCTACGAAATGTAGACACTGAAAAAAGTTAGTATTACGTGAAACTCAAGAAATAATTTAGTGAGTTAGATCTGTAATTGTAGTCGTAAATAGCAAATAAAAACTATAGCTACTAAGGGTTATAGACGAAAATGACGACATCAATATAGAAGAATTCTCCGTAAAATCTGTGTAAATGACATGTTTGTGACACAATAATTCCTTAAATGTAATTAGTAAAAATAAAATAAGACTTTTCATTAATTGTTTCATTTGCTAGAAAATTAAATATTTTAACTCATTGCTCCTTCTTGTGTAACCACTAGTGTATTATAATAATAACTGGATCCGATCTGCAAATAATTTACATAATTATGTTTCAATATACAAAGTTAGGCAATCCAAGCCGGGGTAATCTATGGATGGCTATTTCTTGACGTATTGAGTCCCGCGTGCTTCGGAGAGCATATTAAGCTGTTGTTCCCGGTTGCCAGATGAACATCTGTCTGAAAATCTCAGTCCGTGATGGCAGTCGCTCTACACAGAAAAATGATCTTTAGCTGTATCGTAGTAAACTTGAACCTAATCTCAACCTAGTTTGGGTAAGCTTTGGCCTAGGTTTGGGGACAAAAATAATTAAAGGGCTAAATCGAAAATCAAACGAAAAATAACTAAGTGATTGTAAATAGACATGGGGTGGTAGTTACAGGATTTTTATGTATAGGTAATAAAGATGAATTTTTGAAATAAAATATTGAATTGATATGTCTTAAATAAGTGCTCTGGAGAAAACCTCGTAGAATAGTCTTTTGGTCACAATAAAACTTTAAATGGTTTTCTACAGCAGGTAAATGGGACAATATCTTTATGTTGCAAAATAGAGCTATTCACGCAATTTATAATCTCACTTATAGGCAATTACTAACGAACAAAGTAATTGGAGTCATGACAGTTGTATCTTAATATAATCGTGTTGCCAACGACTAGACTGCAAAAACTAAGTCTTTTCGATGTTATGGTGTGCGATTGTATAATAAAATATCAAACAAATTGCTAGAATTAAGTATTTTGTTGTATTTCGTTTTAACCATTTGTTTATTTTTTTTCTTCTCTTACATGGAAATACATACAAGTTGGATTGCATTGTAATTTTTTTTTGTATGTCAATGTGAATATAGTCCAGGTTTGTAATGTTAGTTCATATTTAGTATTTTTGTAACATTAGTTCATACGTACTAGGTAGTGTTGAGTTTCCACACAGCAGGGGGCCACCCACAGCCATAGGTGGCCCGAGATATGTCGGAGTTCCAGGGATTTCCTTACTAGGGTGCATCTGGTCCCCTTTCCAGTAGTACCTGAGACGGCGTGCGGTTTTTGGTCGTTCGAGTCCGACATAACCACCCTTCAGTGGTATACGTGGGGATTACCGCACAGTAAAAAAAAAGGTGGTGTTGAGTGTTGCCACGACCTACCAAAGTATCCTGGTGGCAGTAGTGACGCGCTTCGGGTCGGTAATCTTGGTTACCATGTCTTGGTAACCCATTAGGTAACACGATGGCTGGGGTCCGAATGTCTGCTGTATAGATACGTCGATTCAAAACTATGGTCCTTGTTTCAAAAGAGCCTCTCGAACACCATACTGTTCTCACATAATTTTTATTTAATCAATGTTTACTAACTTAAGGAAACACCTCTCTGATTTGTTGCAGCATTTCTTTCGAGAGTCTTAGGTTATGCCGGCGCCTTCCAGCTGTTAGGTTAAATAGTAAAAATATCTGTAAAACATTTACTTACAAAAATAAATGCCATTTATCATTTAATAGAGCCAACGACGAGTTATGGTAAGTAAATATGGTCCCTCATAGCCACCTATGAAGTGAAGCTGGCGATACCGACTTTCGAGTTTCCCTGTCGAAATGCCGTTACGTAATTACATTTTATACATGAATTGACAAACTATGTAAAGAAGAGAACAACAACACAACAATAATTGAAAAAGGCGAGTAGTAGCTTATTGCCTTTGGTGATAGAATAGGTAACCTGCGGCAGGGGATCAATTGATCGATACAGGTGGTGTTGAGTGTTGCCACGACCTACCGAAGTATCCTGCTGGCAGTAGTGACGCGCTTCGGGTCGGTAATCTTGACTGATACCCATTAGGTAACGTAACCCAACCCTTTGCCCGGGGTACTTTCGCGCGGCGTCTTTTTCGAGAAACCTGAAATCATTAACGGATCTTGTCTTGGACGGTTATGGTTATTTTTCAACCTAGGAATATCTGAAAGGTAAAAAGATTTAAAATCGGTCCGTCGACTAACCTGCATACCCTACCGATGCTATAAAAACGGCAACCTCAGTAACATATATTATTGTTAACTTTAAATAAAAGTTAAAATTATATCTCACATACACTTGCGTTGAAATCATTATTTGATACATATTAATATAAAGAAAACGACGAACCTCATTTATTCAATACGTCACTTTCTTAATGGTAAAACGTCAATACTCTGTGGTCTGGATTCTAACAAAAAAATATCGATAGTCGAAGAATAAGAAGAAGTGTATTAAAATAATTAATGTTAAATATCACCTGGAGTAAAAACTTTTAATGTTGTTTTCTGTTTTTATTTCAGAAATCCAACTGAGTTTTTATTTCAAGAAAGAGTAGTGTAATAACATTATTACAAAACAACATTATTGTGGAAACTTCGTGAAAATGGAAAAACTAAGGTTCGATTTTAAAATGCGAGGAACGTCAGATGGAAAAACTACAATTTTGTGCCTAACCTCAATCGGCACATTAGATGGTCGTTCATTTGCAATACCAGATGAATATCAACCAACAAGTTTACACAAAGAATTGATAACGTCACAAGTGTATGGCAGAGTGAAAAACACATTGGGAAAAAGAAATCAATACAGGAAAGTTTGGATAACTTTAACAGAAAATATGAAAAAAGCTTATTCAGATGAGGAAGGTAACTTATTATTTGAAAATTTTTATTTGGAAGAGATTCCAGACAAAGCAGCTGAAATATCTACCACAAGCTCGTCAGAGGACACAATAAAGAAGTTGCTAGAAAAAGTTCTAGAATCCAAAGAACAAACCTCTGAAGTTAAGAACTTAAACAAAATCGCTAAAGATTTCATGATTGAAAAATTTGATGAAAAAACCTCCAATGCCAGCCAATGGATTGATCAATTTGAAAAAGAATGTGTTCGCTGCGTAGTGACAGAGATAGGAAAAAAATTGAGATCCTGAAATTTTTCCTTGAAAAATGTAGTGCTGATTGGTACACTTGCATGATTTTAAAATACTCTATCGAATCGGATTGGGAGAACTGGAAGAAAAATTTCATTGAAACTTTTGGGAACAAAGGTTGGTCTCCAATCAGATATGCTTTTAACTTCAAATATCAAACAGGTTCACTGCTTGAATATGCCCTGAAAAAAGAAAAGCTACTACTTCAAATTAGAAAATCCATGGATACTGAAACATTAATTGATCTTATTGCTATTGGTTTACCAAACTATGTATCCGACAAGATTGACAGAGAAACACTTCAAGAAACTCAAGATCTGTACAATGAAATATCTAAATTAGAACACCTTGTCAAGAAAAATATAACTGAAAAAAAAGGGAAACCTTTCTGGGATAACAAACAAAGGAAAAATGAAGACAAAAATCCATGTGAAATATGTGAAAAGGCAAACAAAGGGAAGCGTTTTCATTCTGAATCAATTTGCTGGTTTAGAGAAAAAGAAGAGAAAAACAAAAAAATTGGATCACTTAAATCAGTTAATAATTCAGAATTGGAGGTGGAATTAAATACAGAAAATCCAAAAAACTAAAAGTACCACCATTAATAAAAATCAAGCTATTACTAAATGACACATTGGAAATTTCTGGTATCTACGATTCCGGTTCAAACGTATCATTGATAAATGCAAAATTATTAAAAATTAAAGAAAAAAACGTGCAAAATTTACAAAAAATAAGCTTGAGAACTATTAATGGTGAAGGAAAAACAAAAGGTATGATAACAATAAAAGTGAAAATTTACGATATTGAAAAAATGATCACAGTGTTTGTTGTAGACAGTGAGAATTTCAATTATGATTTTTTGGTTGGATTAGATTGTATTAAAAATTTTAAATTGATCCAGACTGAAGATCTAAGGATTATTCAGAACAAAGACTTCCAAAAACAAGTAAATGAAATTTACAGGGAAGAGGCAGAAAATCAAACAGATGTCAAAATTCCTGTTTTGACAGGTGACATAAAAGAAAAAACGTACAATTCAAGAAAATATGAAATAAACTTCAATGATCATCTAAATACGGATGAATTTCAGATGATTGTAAATCATTTAGATACATATGAACAGTCGGAAATCGACAAGTTGTTAAACAAATATAAATCCGTATTTGCCAAAGATAAGTACGACATTGGTACTGTTAAGGATTATGAGGCTCATATTGATCTAATGGAAGAAAAATATTGTTATAAACGACCTTACAGATGCTCATTTGAGGATAGAAAAGAAATAGAAAGTCAAGTAGCTAAGTTATTAGAAAAGGGTCTTATTGAGGAGTCATACAGCCCTTTTGCTGCGCCAGTTACTATGGCATTTAAGAAAGAAGATAATAAAAAAACAAGAATGTGTATAGACTTTAGAGATTTAAATAAAATTATAACTCCCCAAGCACAGCCATTTCCACTAATAGAAGACTTGATAATAAAAAGTGTGAACTGCAAATATTTTACAACATTGGATATAAATTCTGCATTTTGGTCAATCCCTCTAAGGATTCAAGACAGACCTAAAACTGCATTTTTAACACAGGAAGGACACTTTCAGTGGACTTGCCTTCCTTTTGGGTTAAAAACAGCACCTGCAATTTTTCAAAGGATACTGAATAATATAATAAGAAAATATAAACTTTCGGATTTTGCAGTGTCTTTCATCGACGATATATTAATCTTCTCACAAAATTTCGCACAGCATATACAGCATCTTTCAAGACTATTGGAAGCAATTGAGAAAGAGGGATTCAGATTAAAATTTTCAAAATGCTCATTTGCGAAAAATCACGCAAAATACTTAGGTCATATTATTGAAAAGAATTCTGTAAAACCACAGAAAGATTATTTAATTGCAGTGAGTAACTTCCCAGTTCCAGAAACAAGAAAAAATGTAAGACAGTTCCTTGGGAAAATTAATTACCACCATAAATTCATCCCTCGCATGGCACAAATCTCAGACCCATTACATAATCTTCTGAGGAAAAATGTGAAATTTGTTTGGTCGACAGAATGTCAAGATTCATTTGAGAAAATTAAAACATTACTTTGTTCGGAACCAGTCCTGAAAATTTTTGACCCTAATTCTCCAATTACAATTTATACTGATGCTAGTATTAAAGGAGTTGGAGCTGTGCTGAAACAAGAAGATAAAGATAAAAGTTGTAAACTTGTAGCATACTTTTCTAGAAAATTGAACGAGGCACAAAAGAAAAAAAAGCAATATACCTTGAATGTTTAGCCATAAAAGAAGCAGTGAAATATTGGCAACACTGGTTGTTAGCAAAAGAATTCACGGTATACACGGATCACAAGCCCCTGGAAAACTTGAACATAAAATCTAGGACGGATGAAGAGTTAGGAGATTTGACATATTACCTATCTCAATATGATTTCAAGATAAAATACAATCCTGGAAAATGTAATCAAGAAGCAGACTGCCTAAGCAGAAATCCGGTTTTAGAACCAAATGATAACACAGATGACATCCTGGAAGTCGTAAACCAAATAAGTCTTGAAGACATAAAAAAGGACCAGAATGAGAATATGTACTTAAAAGAAAAGAAGAAAAACATTATATTAAAAGATGGCATTTATTTCAAAAAGTTAAGAAAAAAAGATAAAATTCTATTGTCTGAAAACCTCAGTATGATATTGATAAAAGAGGTACACGACACTTACTGTCATTTAGGGAGATCGCAAATGATCAATAAAATAACTCCATTTTATTCAGCGACAAACATGATAATGAATATAAAAAAAGTTTACGATGATTGTTCTATATGTCAAAAAAACAAATCAAGAAAAAAATCAAGATATGGATTCCTATTGGTGGATTTGGGGGTTCGCGATCAACAAAAAAATATTTACACCTTATGGTGGATCACTTTACTAGATACGCTTATATTTTAACATCGAAAAACCAAACCGCTAATGACTTTATAAAATTAACAACGAAAGTAACAGAAAGCAACGATATAGGAACAATACTAACAGATCAATACCCTGGCATAAATTCAAAGGAGTATAAAAATTTTTTAAAGCAGAAAAGGATAAAGATGGTTTTTACAGCCGTAGATGCTCCATTTTCAAATGGGCTTAACGAAAGATTAAATCAAACTCTGGTAAATAAAATACGATGCAAAATAAATGAAAACAAAAATAAAAAGACATGGTCAACAATAGCTCAGGAATGTGTTAGAAGATACAATGAAACGGAACACACAGTGACTGGATTCGCTCCGAAATACTTAATGGAAGGTGAAAGTGTAAATATTTTGCCCCACGAATTGAAGACAAATTGTACAAAAGAAGATCTAGGAAGAGATCGGGAATTGGCACTGGAAAACACGAAAAAGTCCCATAATCAAAATGCAGAACGATACAATAAACACAGGAAAGAAATTACATTGGATGCCGGAGACTTAGTGTATGTAGAAAATGGAAACCGCCTCAATAGAAAAAAGCTGGATGAAATACGAATCGGACCATACAAAATACTTAAGAAAATCTCCAATACAATATACGAGGTTGAAACTGGACACAGGAAAACAGAATCAAACCTTTTTCATATAACAAAATTGATTCCGATAGCTGGCGACGCGACTGGATGAACAGTCACATAACAGTTATGTGATTGTTCTTCTTTGAAGGGGGGAGATATAAAGAAAACGACGAACCTCATTTATTCAATACGTCACTTTCTTAATGGTAAAACGTCAATACTCTGTGGTCTGGATTCTAACAAAAAAATATCGATAGTCGAAGAATAAGAAGAAGTGTATTAAAATAATTAATCTTAAATATCACCTGGAGTAAAAACTTTTAATGTTGTTTTCTGTTTTTATTTCAGAAATCCAACTGAGTTGACTGACTTTTATTTCAAGAAAGAGTAGTGTAATAACATTATTACATTAATATAATAATACTTTCGAACATCTAACCCACAATGCCCTCTAGTTTCAAACTAAGCCAAGTTTGCACTATGAAAATGAGATTGACTAATAGAATATTAATATACTTTATTACACATAGAAAACACTGAAACTCCTAAACAATTTTTTTCAAATCATTCAAACATCTAGCCCGGCTCAAGAATCGAACCCAAGACTTTAGCACTGTAGTCACAAACGTAACCACTACATCGCCGAGTCAGTTATAACTAAATAACAACTGGTCATCTGAGAAATCATGCGCATCATCGATGATATTGACAAGTACATATGTCTGCCATTTGATTGATAATAGGTACTACAAATTGATATTTTGCAGCTGATGATGGGGATAGGAGGAGTAGTAGAACTCTGCAATGCCTGCTAACGAACTTTTCAAATGTCGGACCCTTCCAACGGTTTATTTTGACGAGTAAAAGATACAACTTTGAAGAGATATTCTAAGAATCAAGCCATAAATGAGTAGTGGACCTCTTTTACTTTTTTCTTCGGTTTGGTAGGTAGTAGAGCTACGCTGACTTCAGCACGAGCGGGCTGGCTCGACCGGGGCAGTACTACCCTCCCACAGAAGACCAACCTAAAGCGCCAGCATCCGTGTTGTCGTGTTTCATTGCTGAGTGTGAAACCGGAGGCCCATCGATGCAGGGGTGACATTTATCGTGGTAACTGTATAAGCCTGACACTGTCACAATGACTGTCATGCCTTTTACGTCTCCAAGCGGGGTGTGAAAAAGCATCTCACTAGGCCGCCATAGTGTGGGTCACCATACTGCATTGTCTGCATTTGCAATGAGTATGGTGACCACAACTCTTGGATTCTATTCATGCTTTCCATCAGGCAGAGTAGGGTCACTTTGGCAGGCTCTTTATATAGAAAACAAAAAGAAAACACGTGCACGTGTAAGTATAATTTGGGGTCGTTTATGATGTACTTAATACCACCATAAAATGCCGTAAATCATACTTGTTTATACTGAATTCCATTCATTCTTCGTACAGAACAAAGTAAAAATTAATATTGCGATAACATTGATAGGCCTAAGCTATGTGAGGTAGACAAGATAAATGATAAAAGGACTTCTTTTGCAAATACATCTTCACCGCTAGTATATTTGAGCTACTTGATGTTTTGATCCACCCCATCCTATCATTATTTCTTACACTATTTCAACTTCCTTATCATAAGTAAAGAATCTGATGCAGTTGGTAGTTTTTGCGTTTAGTTACAAATGTTTTACAAATAACTAAAGCACTGTTTAAAGAAAATCACCATCATCATAGAATATTAAGTTGTTTCATTAAAAGTAAAGTATGATGTACAAAAAGGACATCAGGACCACCTTGACACTGGTACATTTACCTCAAATAGAAGTGGATCCAGAATAGTACCCTGTGGAATGCCTATCGATATATTAATTTCAATTCATATTTTTCATTCATTAGGTATGATAATAGTATTGGTGTACAATAAAAAGATTAATAAAATACAGTAATAATACATCAAGTTAAAACAATAAAAAACAAAACAATAAAAAATCCTATCTTTGTAATTTAACAAGTGTCCCTTGTCAATGTCATCAAGATTAAAAGAAACATACAATTAATACAAGTATAACAAAATATTGAAACCTGCCTATACTAAACCAACTCCGCTAAAATCAACCATGAAATGAAAACATGTACGTATGTAGGCTAATCCTTAAACCCCTGTAGAAAAGATAAGTACAACAGAATGTATCTTTATTGGTATTGCAAATATCTGGTTGTAAATCTAATCAAATTATGACGATTCTTATCGAACAATAATATGTCAAGCACACACATGTCTCCCTCGTGTAGTACTGCTGATTTTTAGTAAAACAAACATCATTTTCTTGATTTTATCTCAATTTTATTTTAGATCAGTGGAATGTGAAATAGAAAAAACATTTGATTAGTTTCTGAGAATGCAATTGTTTTAAGACGGACAATTTTGTGGGAGGTAAATTGGAATTAAAATAATGCATAGATAGAACTACGCTAAGTCAATTATCAGACCTCAAATGTAAAAATAATGTAAAATGCGAATATATATGTACACTTTAAATTCTGAGGAAATCTTAGGTACATAAAACTTACTAACTGTGCATAATCTGTAAGGTGCTGCATTCAGAATATGGCGTGTCACCATCCCTGTTCTGCCCATGGGTGTCGCCTTAAGTGGAAAGATGAATCCAGTAAACCTAGCAGGAGTTATTTAGACAACTGATCATCCCCCTGAGGACAATAAGACATAGCGAGAAATGTTAAGATATATATTGATTTCAACATACGGCCATATCAACGTGCGGATGTTTTTTTATTAATAGGAATAGAAGAGTATATATATTGAAAAAGGTGTCTATAACTATTATATTAGCATAGATTATAGATAAGAATTACACTTGGTAACTTATACACATTTTACTACACAATTCCTACGTCATATTTTAATACATGACATATTTACACGAGATAATGTCTGTCAATCGTTTCCTTTAGCAACAAACGCTCAAAATTAACAGCTGATACAGAAAGATAAAATCGCGAATATCTCCTTGAGATCCTCAAATGTTGCAAAATCGATATCATAACATTAACATACTGAGTGATAATAAGGATAGGTACAGAAAAGCGAACATCATTTTGAAAATGATCCTGGAATATTCACAAAAATATAACTTGAATGATAAATATTGCAGACGCGGTCCTAATTCCCACTTCGATCCTGAGACGGACACAGTGGAAGCAGTCTGAATTCCCTTCCTAGACTTTTAGAATTTCTAGCCCTCACTCTCTTGCCTTATCTTTTTTTTACCTTGATCATCTTTCTTCTTTTGTCCCGTTTAATAACTATTATAGTACTGAGAAGGTTAGCCTCAGGAAGACGACATCTTAAAATAACGTGTCAAATCTTCTGTAGAATTAAATTTTACGTCGACCATACACGACCACGCATGACAAATTGAATGAGGACCGATTGAGGATAAAAATAAACATTGCACTAATGTTGTATTTTTTATGTATTGAATAGACAAATATCGATTTACAATTTTACAAAAAATATCAAAACCAGTCGTAGTCTATAGGCTTCAATCCCAAATGGCATGAAATAGCTAGTTAGTTAAGTGGGTCTAGTGCACACAAATTATACATAATTGAAACGTTTTATAAATATATTTAAATATTTAATTAAACGTTTATCTGGTTAGTACTGTATACGATGGCTTAGAAAGGCATCGTAGTATTTCGAGATGATCCCTTTCTACTTTGGTGAACTCTTCAATAAATGACAGCAAAGCTGTCGTGGTTACTACAATTACATGTATATGCATTGTTTACGCAATCACGCAATATAATATCACGCCTATACCCTCTAAAGAACTATGCAGATATGTTTAGTATATTGTGGTCTACTCTATAATGTGACAGTAATTTAGAAATCAATAAATACGTATTGAAAATATGCCCTAAATGAAAAAATTAAAGTTTTTTTAAATTAATACCGATTTTAAATTTTTTATTCCTAAATCTCTTTCATTTGGTGATGTCCTGACGGAGATAGTTCGAACGGAAATCTCTGTGGAACTCCCATTTATTATAACAGACCCTGTCTCACTTCAGCAATAGCTTGTATTTTAACATCGTCTTTCTGATTGTTATTTAACTTACTGAATTATGTTGGTTAGAGAAAAACATCCTACATCATTTTGAAACCTTAACAATGTTAGTTCTTCATTAAAGTTTGAAGAATCATATCATAAATAATGGCAACTTTTGTATAAACTAACACATCTGTCCCTATTCAAGAGAGCTTTGTCTTGTTTCATTTAATTACGTATTAGGCTACATGTCTATCATTTAGTTTCTTAGCCATCAGTGCTCATCGAGAATTGGGTTCATTAAAAATCACTTGACCTTCCAATTAAAATTTATATAATAAATAGGAAAAGTATATAAACACAAAAGCCTATAACAACTTTCATTTTAAACTTACTTTTCGGTCAAAAACACTTACGAAATAAAATACCTAAAGCGAAACAATATCATAGTCTGCCTTATTTTTTTGCAAGTAATAAATATTTCGCGCCTTCAAGTCGCATGAATTTATCGATAACATGCTAATATAAAGTCTCTATGACCAGAAATTTGCTTCAGATCTTTATGACAATCGTACGATACAGTTCCTTGTTTCTCTGTTACGATTAAATGTTAAAACACAGCGGTATTTATCAAACTTAATGTGAAATAAGGCTTGAAGTCAGTGAGAATGAGACCTTAGATAAAGTTGTATTGGTGTAATCCTGCGAGTGCATTTAGAATGATAAAAGCTAAATTCTCTTTATTGTTTCATTACAAAAGTATGTACTGACCGCTTAAACTATCGGTAAGCGTTTGTATTGAACTGAAAATGTGCTCGTAAACTCTAAATTGTGATATTAAATATATAAGTGATATTAGATGTATATTTTAAGTTTATTGTGATCATTTATTGTTATTGGGTTGTGGGTTGAACATTAGACATGTCGAAAAAGAGTAGATTCTCGCCGTTTTTAAAACAGGTAAAGTATTTTTTATTTTTGGTAGAATTTATAAACTGTTGTGTCTAGATTTTAAAAGAATCCATAGTGTAATATTTTTTGCTCATCATGTACGTAAATAATTTCTTGCTCGTTTTCCTGAATCATCTTCCCTGATGAAAAAGTGAACACACGTATATTAAATATTGGTTAATATATTTATATACTTTATTTCGTTCCTGTTTATTATTAAGGCATTAAAAATATTGGGCAGATATTTAATTTTGGTATAAACTTCCAATTACGGACAATCTGATTGAAATATACTTTTCGAGTGTGTTGTTTACCATCACACACACATATGAAGTTTAATCTCAACGTGGAGTTGAATTTAGTTTGGATTCGTGTTGTTTAACGAAATCGATAGAACATTAATTATTGCTTTAAAAGCATCAAGTCTTTGGATAGGTCTAAAAAGTTTTAACAGTTTCTTAAGGTTTTAACAGAAATCATCTTTAATGGCAAATTAATATGGCAAAGGTTCCTCTCGTTTGTCACGATATAGATCATGGTAGAGCAATATACCCTAAGGCCTAAATGGTCATTGCCAAACATTAAACGTCCATAAGGACAAAAAGTGCTATGAGACATAAATGCTTTCATTTTACCCGGTTCCTAAATTTTGAATTCCTAATATTTGATATTTAATATACACAAATTGCTATATTTTTATTTTACTCAAAAATACGTTAAAACGGTAAAATAGAATGTCCGATTTCGGAATCTAACCGACTCAAACCACGTGGTTTTCTGTCTCATGTGAGTCCGCTACAACAGACACCAAGAACCCTATGGGTTTGACTAAAAAAGTATATAGGGTTTCCCAACAGTGTTGAGTGAGTAGCCTTCGAAGAGAATTCACAAGTTCCCTTATAAACTAGTGCCGGCAATAAAATATTTTGACATCTATAATTCGATGACTGCTCCACCTTTTTTTTGTGCGGAAATCCTCACGGATACCACCGGTGGTTATGTCAGACTCGAACCGACCAAAAACTGCTCGCCGTCTCAGGTATCAGTAGCCGGGGCACCAGGTGCACCCTAGTAAGGAATTCCCAGGAACCCCGTACGTGCCTCGCGCCATCTATGGCTTGTAGATAAACCCCGCCCCCAGCCCCGTGTGGGAATCCCCATGTTCCCTTTTCTTCCTGCCCAGAAAAGGGCGACAGATGGCCCCACCTGCCACCCTCAGGCCTGCAGTTATAGAGGACGGGAATCGTTTAAGGATCTCCGGCGCCCGAGTATCCTGCGATACCTGGCCCGTTCCCGGGCCTGGCGGACCAAGAGACTTCTAAACCCCTTGCGATCCCGCTCCGTCATCTCTTTCGCAAGCATAACCTGCTCGCAAAAAGAGACCGCGGAGTTCCACGCGCTCTCGCTTCGTATCACGGCCGTAACCATGTTATTAAGCGAGGAAATCTCCACTGCAATAGCCGCCACGAGATCACGCCTCTGCTCCACCCATACCGGGCATTCAGCCAGTGTGTGGAGCGCTGTGTCCACGGTCTGGCCATCGCAATAGTGGCACTTAAGCGTTGGCTCCTTGCGGATCAGACACAGGTGATCTCCGAAACACCTTTTTCCAGTGATCAATGGTATGAGAGGGTCCTGTGATGCCTCTCAAGCTAATCCTCCATAATGGGTCTTACCGCCGAAACAATGGCGTGCCCAATGACTGCTCCACCTGTGCAGTGATAAGGACATAGATTGACACTGCCGCCTTAACAGGGCCGCCATAGGCGGTTTATTTAAAATATAATTTAAACATATCAGGGACAACAATACCGTTTACATTTTAAAAATTTGTTTGTCTAGAAATTTTGTCTTGCATCCAATAAATACATTATGACATAGTTAATGTTAAGTTGGATTGTGTTCGCTTCAAAAACTCTGCACCCATTGTGCTCAAATTTTGACGTGATACACAAACCGATTCAAGGATTTTATGAAATTCAATAAGTTTTTCCAACTCAGCAGCAGATCGATTGTCAGTTATCGCGAATACTTGCAAAGTAGTTTCACTTCATGTGTATTGATCCACATAAATATTTAATTCACCCTCAAGGGGTTTGTGTGCTTGCAAATAATTTGGCACGAAGTAGTTATTATCGAGTTCATAATCAATATCAATTCGGTTTCTAATAAACATTAATGCCCTCAGAATCAATATTGTTTGATAAATCCATTGATACCTTATCTTTAATCCACATGCTGTTGTCACGTTTTCGTACTACATTGTCATCTGCTTTGAAAAGGATTGAACTGATTACATGTTTCTAAATCTTCGACCTTATTTCTTTCTTTTTCAAAGAGACAAGTGCCCCGATAGGAATATATTTTATATCACATTGGTAAACAAACATTGATGAATTTAAGATAAAAAACGTCCAGACTCGAAACAACAATTTGTGGATCATGCAGTGTTATCACAAATGGGAAACTCTTACACTTAGCGCGGTAGGGAGTGGTGTGAGAATCGTTTAAACTCATCTGTGCAGTTTACTTGACTTCTGTCACTTAATTTATGGTAGACCACCACTGATGTGTTAACTACTCATATTGTTTCTATTCCTGGATCCCTTTTTTCATATTTATAGGAATATCACACCTCATCGAAAAGGCACCCAATGGTTTTTCCACTGTGGTTCTACAAGTTTTTTAAGCAGGAAGAAACCGAGCTCAAAAAGTCCTGAATATCGCAGTCTTATTTTTTGTAGAATATAATCACAGCAGAACATCCGCATATTTACACCAATAACATTTTATATATTATTCCATACTTTCTTAAAGTATTGAGAGCCATAATCCCTTGACACTTATCACAAAGTTAGTCATCACTAAATTCTTTATGTGCTCATTGATAAGAGAGACAATGCGGCGGTTGTCGATATAGCTCCTCTAACAAATGGCAAACTATCGTTTCTTATGCCTCAATTATCTGCTGCCATTGCCAGATAACCCACTTAACCTTCTTTCTACCTTACCATGTCAAGTTTGTTTTTCTTTTTTATTTTGGTAAGTGAGGAAATGTTGCAAGTAATTTTAATTGACATATCTTTTTCTGTATGAGCGCACAAGACGGTTTACTGATTGAGATACTTTTGCCATTGCCAGCGGTTTATCAGACTCATATAGAAAACCGAGAACCGACCCGAGAATTTTCAATAAAAATTAACCTTAAACTATTTTTGAATACTTTTCTTTTTGGGAACACTAGCTGTACTCTACTAAGCTTCACTATAACACATTGTACTTCTATGCTGCTAAGAAATGAAAAACAAAAGTGACGCAGAAAATTGCTAAAATCTACCTTTGAGGCGGAATGTGTACTGTCAAAATTTAAGCTCATTTGGCGTAGAAGTTTTCGAGTTTTGAAATGTACAAAAAAATAACTTGAAATTTTCAAGCTGACCTACGCAATCCCATCAGTGTCTTCTCTTGCCTACACACAAAACAAATTCCTACGTTTTTCATAAACTTGCCGTACTTAAACTCTGCTTAGAAACTAGATGGTATTGTATCCGAATATATTATTATATTAATACCGGTTCAGGCCAAGGCACTTTATCTGGGCCTAAACCGGCCGAACTGACCACGATGGAGGCGCCAGGAGTAGATCACGACGGTGCCCATGGAACAAAAACGCCTCCATGTTATCTAGGGACACCCGTAAGCCCAACTCCTCAATAGGCATTAAATACATTAAATGGATTTATCGAGCCTTTTCTTTAAAAAAAAACTATGTTAGATGCTAATTTTCTCAATTTCTGAACATATGTAATGTCACCAAATATATAAAACTATTCTGAATCTCGACTAATGCGCTTACTTTCATACATTTTACTGTCGGCAGTGTTTCGTGTCAGCCTCAGTGTGCAGCAACATTATTGGACATGGTTGTGTCATCGGGTACCCTGCCATCCTGCTACCACAGCTCAGCAGACCAGACACGGAAATTAATCTATCTCTATCTGAAGCGTCATGGATAGGTAAATATTACAAAAATAGTTGGTTACTTATGTTACTCGCTATTTACTCGCTCTCCTGTACATACTTACTATCAATCAGCTGCAGTTGACACCTATGTATAAGTTTTATAGGAAATAAGTAATATAGGCATTGATAAATGATTAATTCAAGTACCTCTTGTCCACAGCTGCATCTTTAGGGATCACACAATTAATCGGCAGCTTCGTGTCACCACCGATCATGGAGCACTATGGTCGTAAAATTTGTCATCTAGCTGTCACCATCCCTGTGCTTGTGGGGTGGTTTATCACCATATTGGCAACTGGTTTCCAGGTATGTGATCGACAATGTTCTTTTTTATTTTGTTTCCAGTACTCGTAGAATAATCAAAGCATATTTTCTCAGGGTTTACTCATTGGCAGAATACTTCAAGGTCTTTCAATTGGGATGCTATCGCCGCTTCGATCAGCACTTATCGGAGAGTACTGTAGTCCCAAGAACAGAGGAGCCTTTCTTACTTTGGTCTCCCTTGCTCAAGCTTTCGGTATACTCTTCGTACACCTTCTTGGTTCCCTCGTCAGTTGGCAGCAGACAGCTCTAGTCTGTGTTTTCTTTTCATTTATCAGCTTAGTCATGACTATATATTCTCCGGAATCACCTAGTTGGTTAGCTGCTAAAGGTCGATATGAGGAATGTCGGTACGTCTTTCGCTGGTTAAGAGGAGACGAGGAAGATGACGAACTAGAAGAAATGATTAACGCCAGAATCATGTTTGAAAAAGCAAGCCTGACACAAAAAGTTGGTAAAAAACCGAACCGTACGAAAGCAGCATTAGCGACAATTGAAAAAAAAGAGTTTTACAAACCAATTATTTTAATGATACACGCTTACGTTATGGTGCAGTTCGGTGGAGGCACCACCATGGCAGCTTACTCCACGAAAATTATCACTCTTATTATGGGTCCGGAAGTCAATCCTCACTTCTGGATGATATTTTTGGATACACAGAGGTTTATTTCAAATACAATTGCAGTGTTCCTCATCAATAAGATGAAAAGACGAACCATGTTGTTTCTGACCGGAGGACTTTGCGTCTTCTCACAACTTCTGATATCCGGCTACGTTTATTTAAAAAATAACAACATGCTGCCATATGACCACGTGTGGATTCCCGCACTGCTTATCAATTTACAATTCTTCACTGTCGCTACGGGAATGCTGCCACTTCCTAATGTCATAGGAGGAGAGGTATTTCCGCTAGAATACAGGAGTATCGGAGGCAGTATCAGCTTGGCCAGCACTTCACTATGCTTCTTCGCAGTATTAAAGACCTTCCCAGGGATGGTAGCCAGTATCGGTATAACTGGAACTTATATCGTTTACGCCGGTCTTCTGACTTATTGCTTAATAGTGATCTTAGCTTTACTACCTGAGACAAAAGGAAAGACATTACAACAAATTGAGGAAGAATTCCGAGGCAGACCATTGGCACCAAAAGAGGTTGAAGAGAAGATGATCTTCCAATCGTGTCCTGTTCTTAGTTATAAAAGAAAATTATCAGCCACAAGATGTAGTACTCCGTTACTGCATTAATTTATAAAACATCGACAACATTGATTTTTCGATGGGAAAAAGAATGAGGAGTGACTCTATATGTTGGCTGTATACATAATTTATAAGACTTCTGGATATGTTCTACTAGGAACGTATATTCGAATAAAAACTTGTTTGACTGGTTCTTATATTAATTTAGGATATACAGTTTTCTCATCGGCATCGATTACTAGCACTAGACAATAGTCATACAGACTATGTGTGACTAGACAGTCGGGCTTTGTCGAAATATAAACGTAAATAAAAGCTAACACCTATACTTAATTAATAGGTACGTATTCATGATAAATTGTGTGTGTAAAACGAATTGTGGACTATAGATTTTAAAGTACGTATTATAAATTTGTATAAGGAAAATAGTAGGTACATATCACTACTGATAGTCGTATGTGAAAAGTATTTTCAATGAAACTGGGCTGAGCTATGCCTACCTCAAGGTGGTGATGACTGATACAGGTGACATGTGCTTCTTGAGCCAAAAACAAAAGTAAAAATATACCATAATCAAGAATTCAGAGACATTTTATTTATCCTGTGTACTAAATATATGGCAGTTTGGCAGTCACATGTGCTGTAGAAGGCACAAACAGTCGAACTCACAATTGGAGTTCCTAAAAACTAGAATGTCATATCTAATCTATTTACGAGCTCATAAGGAGTCATAAAATTTAATACGATTAAAATAGAGCGAACATGTGAATACGCTTTTATATAAGTTGGCGACAGGTAAGTGATAAATACTTGTTTATGAGGTAAGATAGGATGCACGAAACTGATATATAAAGTAGGAAAATGGATTGACCTTTTCGATACAATTTAGTCGATATACCAATAAATATTAAACTTAGGTACCATTTGCGGGTTTACTTGAAAGTTTGCTGAGGGAGGAACCGAGTTTACTGCGAGTTCATGGATGGTGTAGTGGTTCATGCGGTCACCTCGCGACTTCCTACTGCACCGGGTGTTGAGGATTTGAGTGGCACACGAGACAAAACTTGGTGTCATCCACAAATTGTTGTTACGACAAGGGATTTATGCATTCCTAGTTCAGGAGTTGTGTTAAATGCCGTAATAGCATTTCACATGCTGTGTACACTAGAGGGTTACTTGTTTGTGAACTGATCTGCTGATCTGACAAGCTATTTATTTGATTGTTACATTTATACACTCGCGGTAACTTTTACACTGAGTCCGGTAAATAAACAATATCGCGATTCAGAGAACTGATACAGCGCCATCTAGTTAGTCAAAGACAACACTCGTATTACTTGTATGATATTCTGCGTTCATTGTGGACCTAATTATAGGTTTATTTTCGTCATAGACAAGTTGTCTTTTTTAAAACAAACAAAACAATGTTTAGTGGGTATATTAAAAAGAGACCAAGTGGTAAGGTATTAGCTTTATTCAATTGTCTTATTATAAACTATTATATAAACATTGATTCACAAAGAAAGAGTTGCTCATAAATATCCTCCACGAATATAAACACATTTAAACAGATACTAAAGAGCCCGCGTCAACTTTTAACATATCTAACGTAAAAATGGCATAATCCCTACGGCCACGTTAGAAACGAACGGTTAGAAATCAATTGTCAAAACACATTTTTTTATAATAATTATGTTTTGGAACTGGTTACCAACAAAGTCGTATCTCGCTTGTCCGAAGGGACCATAAAGCCCTTCTCCTTTTTCCCCTCGGTTCCACAAGTAATCGCTAAGACAGCCAAAATATTCAAAACTTTTTGAAATTTTAAATGAACGTGGTTTAATATCTGTGAAAATATGTGATTAAGGTCGACTCACACGGCAGCGTGTTACAGGCTTACGTAACGCTGTGTCGTTTGGTGTGAGCGGAGCTTAACACCGGTTACAAATAGTTAGGCGACAACGTCGCAAGCTCTTACAACATTAATCTAACAAAGTGGCGTCAGCGCCTCAATATACATACATTGAACTACATTTAGACATTATTTACAGAGGGACGCTCTCGAGCCAACAAGCGAATAGTCATTGGTCATACAACACAAGCTTTTCAAGTGTACGCAAATTATTTGTGTAGTGGCCGCCATTAGCGCCGCCGTGTCGACACTTTGTTCAACGTAACTCGTCAGGTCTCAACAATGTCTCGCTCACAGATCTCACTTTAACAATATTTTATATAATGTAAGTTTGGAATTATTTTTTTACCATACCAATAGTTAATTTCGTATTCTTTCAAACTAAAAAAATTGTTTTATATATTGTCCAGTATTTGTGTTGTTTATTTATCAGATAGCTAGTAACTAATGTAATGTAATGTGAGTAATATGATGTCGAGTTTGAAACGTTGATTGACACGGCGGTGGCTAACAGTGGCGATAAAACGAACGTTACACGTTACACGTATTACATTAACAACGCAACTAGATAAATCTGCGCAAAAGTACAAAATGTCCATAAAAAGTTAATTTAAATTGTATTTTCAACTTGGCAACACTTGACGCGTCTATTTGTAGCAAGTATACGAGACAGATGCGATGTTCGCATATGGCGCAGCGGTGGAACGCCACCGGTTCTGTGCCAAGTTGGGACAAACAGATATAAACACACTCTCCTCACACATAATCTACTTACCCTATCAGTTTTTTGCAAAAATCCTTTTTTATTACATTAAAAAATTTTTCCTAATGTTTTTTTAAAAAATATTTACAAAAATTTCTCGCATATCCAAAAACTCCGTCTTCTCGTTACAATCTTAGTAATATTAAAAATGAATGTGGCCACCGTTCATCTAGTTTCATGTAGATCCAAGTGTACGTTTGTCAAAACACTTCGAGTAATCTATGAAATAATAATAATAAACACAAGTACAGTGAAAGGACGTTAAATATAAAGTTATCGAGTGTAAACTAACAGTTTCCGACCTTATAAACGACGTGAATAAAGTACAAAATTAGTAAAAAGTATAAAATCTCAAAACGCTCGGCCACATCCTCTTTTAATACCGTCAGGACCGCGGGGTATCTCTCGTATAACAATTTTTATTAAAAATTCATATTATATACAAAATCTCGTAAAAGACAACGCTATACAATAGTATACCTTTCGACAACATTATTTAAACAATTCGAGGCGCGCACGCATTTCTACAATTTTCTCCCTTTTACAAGATTTTATACCAAGTGGACTACAACAATTTACACTTAACTTAAACATATACCAATCG
This sequence comes from Hypercompe scribonia, assembly GCA_949316085.1. Lineage (NCBI taxonomy): Eukaryota > Metazoa > Arthropoda > Insecta > Lepidoptera > Erebidae > Hypercompe > Hypercompe scribonia. The sequence continues at coordinate 551,629 of OX438993.1, forward strand.
TTAACGCACGCGTGCACCGAGCCCTCAAACGTGGAAGCTACCTTCAGTACGTATATACAAGCGAGTATATCTATATACAATAAACTCGGTGAAGCGTCGAGTTTACCGCGTGTTTCAGTTCCCGGAGGAGCTCCCGTACTAGTCTGGGACCTTGCACGAGTTATAAATACAAATTGATCCTTAAAACCTCTAATGACAATATCTAAAATCGACCCCTGTCCTGACCGCCATATTTAATTGTCACACACAATAAAACAATAACCCCTGCCTGGCTCACTGGTACCGCGCGCCGAAGAGACCGCACTACTGTGATAGAGAGACGTGTTATTTGTATATTTTACTAACATCGTGATAACATTATTATTTCAACATCGAGATTGATATAACGGCTATAATAATTGTATAACAGGGGTTAAATAATTACTGTGACAAGGATACACCAACAAACACACTTCGTGGATCAATTTAAATCTTAAACCGAACATGTTTCCTAAACTTAGAGCTAAAGTTCGAAGCGATTATCGCCTCGGGGACAAATACGCCGCGTTAAAACTCAAAAACGAATATTCCACACTGCTATCGTTTCTAATCTGAATGCATTAGATCACATTCTATTTTCATACATATGTATTTCATCAAGATTTTATAATTTTTAGTAGGTTTCTTGTCTTATATAGAGAAATAAAAACGTGGAGTAAAAATAGCTGATCAGGTCTAGCTTTTCATCATGATGACAAGCCTATAGACTCGCTCTAAACATATTGAAGTAAGCTGGAGATATTCTCTTTACATATAAATGTATGTGTGTCTATGTCCAATATTGTCACGAGCCTCTTCGCTGTCACAGTAGTTATAGATTTCAAGGGGTCTAAAGGATGAACTACAAACACCGATAACCAATACTTCAATGTATCGAGACAACCAATACCATAATTATAGTCGTAGACACTTAACAACATTGATTATTGAATTATATTTTTAACACTTTCTATTTAACATCGAGCGAATGACTTGTACCTACAAATTTGTAATTCATTATTAAAGTATTTCATTTTTTTATACTGCGCACGCAGATCGTAAATCAACCGTATGTCACGTTAATAAGCGTCAAATTTGTGTATCTTTTGTGTAAAGAAATGTCTAAGCCGGTGAGTCGTACATATTGTCTCTCTACCCTTATGATTAGCGGGGGGTGGCGGGCGGCGATGGCCTAGTGTTGCCACGTTAGCATCGAGTACCTTGAACCTTAGAATGTTCTAATTGAGCAAGTCGTATCCGAGGCAGATACAAGTTAGTTTGATACAGAGGCACCCGTTTACTTAGTCTCCAAGGTCTCGATTTTGAACACTGTTGTAGTACATCCAGTGAATATTTAAAGTTCTGTGTATTCACTAAAAAGATTGTAGAGTGTATGTGTACGAAGGCGACCCTAAATCGTATGCGTTTCGTTATTGTTATAAATTATCATTTATGCAGTTTTATAGAGTTTATTTATCTTTGGTTGGATTTCACATTCAATAGTTATTTAAATTTATTCTTGTTTGTAATATTCTCATCAATAATCCTTTACTATTTTGTTAATACGAACGTGAATGCAACACTTATTAAAACTAAATTCTTTATTTTAGGCCATTTCACCCACGATATGTTCCCACTGTGCTTCTGCGGGCAACATTCGCGCCATCGCCGCTCGCTCCCACTCGTCCTACAATATATACCCTGAAATCTGTTGAACAATAAAGTCAGTGATGTCACACCCCTCGGGTTGCGCTCAGATCGTCGTCTACGTTCAGTATCGTCGTCCTCGGCCGCCGGGTACAGACCGACCACAAACTATGAAATACACATCGTTTCAATTCGGTCCAATTCGTGTATATATGTTTAATTATGTAGTTTTACGTTTGTTCAGTAGAGTGGTGGTGGTGGTGTGGCGCGGTGGTGTGGCGTGGTGGTGTGGTGTGGTGGTGGTGGCGCTAGTGCGCGCACGAGCCGCACACGTAGTCGTCGTCGGGTCGAAGCGCGGCCTTGGCGAGCCCCACGCAGTGCATGTGGAACCACTGGTCACAGCCGCCGTCGCACTGAACCCAGTCCACTTTGCCTGCCGTGTCGACAAAACGTTCAGTTTGTGTTAGTTCAATTGTTGATTCGATCGAGTTAATTGATATTTAAATGAAAGATGAAATACTATATACTAAAGTAATGTTGCCGTAGTGTGGTTTCGAGAAACCTTAAAAAGATAATAATTATAACCAGATATCGTAAATATTTGTTAAACAAATAACAAAATTTTAAATATATTTGATAATCTTGAGATTTAAGAACTGTTTTTCTTTCTAATTTTTATCAGAATTAAGTTATGACTTTATCATAACATTTTTAGATCATGGTTTACTTATAATTTTGACAGATTAATTTTCGAGTCACTTTAAATTCTTATAATCGAAAAGTAACAAAGTAAACAAAAACAAGTAAATCTGGGCGCTGATAGCGAAGCAGATTAAGCGGTCACCTCGTTGCCTTAGTCATCGTTGTGAGTTCGAACTCCACACGGGACACCTTTTGGTGTTCCACAAATTTTACATCTGGATCTGGATCCTTTTCTTTCGTGCATATTTATAAGGGGTATTCCAAGGTGAGAGTTTAAAAAGCAAGAAAAAATGTACTGACGTGCTACGAACGACTTTTCAGACGTTTACAAGAAATTCATTTAAATGAAAAATTAAGAATACTGAGTTTCACCACTGCTACTGATCTCGTAGGTGTCGTAAAAGACGTCTAAGGAGGATCTATGCAGAGGAACAGCACTGCATAGAGAAGGTTAACTCGCCCAAATCCTATACCGACCAGTCTCGTCAAAATGGTACAGTAGGCTAAAGCCTCGTTCAAAGAAGACGTTCACGTCCACGTCCAGCAGGTGAGCGTTTAAGGCTGTCGATGAAGTTGAAAGTGTACAATACACGGAGGATACGTACCGGTGGGTCGGAGGCAGTCCTCGGCGGCGCAGTCCTCGTCGTCCTCGGCGGACGAGGCGCTGGACGAGCTGGCGCTACGCCGCGTCGAACCCGCGCCGCTCGCGCCCGCCCCCGCGCCCGCACCCGCTCCCGCTCCCGCTCCGCTCGCGCGAGCCGCCGCCGCCGAACGCTGGGCGGCTACGGAACCGATTTCACATTATTTTATTAAATTATACTTTACGTTCAACATTAAATTAATGTAAAGGAAACGCGTATACTTTAATTTCGCGGTTTCTTGACACTACTTAATTTATAAACGATATCTCAATTTCGTGCACTTTTAACATAATTGAGTAACCACCCCCACCGAACCTCGCTTAATTCTATAACATAATAGATGTAAAATCGACATCGTAAAACACTTTAATAATAAAAAAAAGTTAACCTTGATATAACTAAAACAATGTTTTTTTTAATTGTAATCAGAAACATGAGGTTATATAAAAAGAAATTAAAGTTAAAATCATTCGTGTAAAAAGAGTTATAATTTACTCCAACGTATATGGAGTATGAGAAGTGGACGTGCGAAGGTGTAACGTGTAAGGTGTAACGTGTAAGGTGTAAGGTGTAAGGTGTAAGGTGTAAGGTGTAAGGCGTAAGGCGCAAAGGCGCAGGAGACTCACCGAGCCGCGCCTGTCGCGGGTGCTTGCCGCGCGCGGCGGCGAGGCCGCGCTTGCGCCGCTCCTGGCGCGCCATGTAGTGCTTGCGCATCATCAGCCCCGGGCCCGCCGACGAGCCCGGCGCGCCCTGCCACACACCACACATTTACCCACATTGCATTGAGACGCTGACCGATAAAACTGTTTATTTTATTTTATTTCATATACAGCGTGACTGGTGAGATACCTTCAATACTTATGGAGAGTACTCGGTACTCGATTCTCGTTAACTTGATATAAAAAAATAGGTGCTTATTTTTTATCGAAATGTCTCTAAAAAATAAGTGAAATTTGGATATTATACTCCCTAAGCTCACCGCACTGTTTACGTTGATCTAGTCACGAGGGGCGCGGCGGCACCCACCCCCGCCCTCCATCCCGCTACATAGGCAACAGCTGTACAGTGTAGGTACCTGTGTGTTCTGTGTTGATAGACACGTGCGGCCGCGCGGTGTCCAAGTATTCCGCAGTTAAATACTGGGCTCTCGGTGTACTGTGTACGAACTTTACTAAGAACTTATTTAATATTTCGTTTTTACGTTATTTTATTTCATGATATATGTTCGCATACTATCACGTCCTCAAATATTGAAGGTATCTCACCAGTCAGTCTGTATAAGCGGTACCGATATTACGATTCTCGAATTGATTAAAGATATAATTATTCTAGGTATCTTTATTCCTTCAAAACGATGCAATGTCAAAATATTACGATAAAATATTTAATGAATTCGTTATTTAAAAGACTGGAAGTGTAGTTTTTTAAATCTAGAAGGAACATAGAACATAGAACATATCATATGACAGAAATAACTGATACCGGTGACTATTATACCAGTTTTATGTTTAACCAGTGATTTTAATGATTTATAAAAGAAATAATGTTCATTCAGCAAGGTACATACCTGTTTTCTATTGAGATAATTCGTGGAACTGGTCGCACCGCCGGACCGTTTTAAAGTGGGTTTTACGGTTGGAACCGTTCCTGGAATAAAGTTTAATACAGAAACGATTAGGAAATAATAGCTTAGATTATTTTAGGAAATGAACTTTAACTTATTTATTTAGAATAGGAAGAATTATTATACATTTATTTGTGTTAAATAATCGTTATCCTCCATATCATGGGAGTTAATCGCGTATTGTTTTTTATTTTTAGCTACATACCTTTAAACCTCTAAACCGTTTACTTAACAGTATAGACGATCGATGAAAGTCGATTATATATAATATCGTGGAGCGGATGGAGGTACGTACCGGCGTGGTGCTTGGTGCGCGTGCGCTTGAGCTGGTGGTGGTGCTTGGGCGCGCGCGAGTGGCGCTTGCGCCGCCCCGCGTCGTGCGTGCGCGCCGCGCGCCGGCCCTCCGCCGCGCGCGCCGCGCTCGCCGCGCCCCACACCTGCGCCTGCTCCTCCAGCCGCACCTGCGTACGGGCACTCGTTAACGCTCGTCCCCGCTCGTCGATGCTCATCGACGCTCATCGACGCTCATTCACACTCATCCACGCTCATGAACATTCATCGACGCTCATCCACGCTCGTCAACGCTCATGAACACTCATCGATACTCATCAACACTCATCAACACTCATTGCACCTCGCAACTTACCCTTCACTAGAAAGCGTTCAATATATATTTATCGTGCCGATAGATTGCCGTTTCTCTTAGCGACAATCTCGTAAAAGTCGAAAAAGAAAAACATACCGTATCCCACGAAATTTTCAATATTTGAATAAAGATTCGGTGATTATTATTTCAATAGTCGTATTCGACAGTAAATCGAAAATCGAGAACAGAACCTCGACCGACACCTTAAGAGACACTCGCTACACAGCAACGTTTTAAGCAGCACTTTTCTTTTTAATTTGTTTTCCACAAAAACCTATCTAAAGTTCATCAGTAGTCGATAAGTCGCTGCTGTTTGATTAAGTAACTCAAAAGCCACTTAACAATACATACAGTGACATAACAACCAGCCTGCCGATAACCATCCTTAAACATTTGTAATTAGATAAGCATCCCAGACAATCCACACCCACACGTAATAGAAAATGGGCCAAGAATTCGTCAACATTTGAAACTAACATCCCGAGCAAACAAATACCGCGCAAGGTGCGGGGAGGGGTCTGGTCACTAGCTCGTTTCTCGAAAATTTTGTCGCAATGGATCGCTTCATGAGGCCGCAGCGCGCTTGTTGTGTGAAACAATTTTATTTAAGCAACGATTCGCTTATTACTGTGAGACGCTTATTTCGCGTTGAATACTATTTACACGACTTAAATCAGTGTCTGAGTGCTGCTTTAATAAACAAATCGGTGAAGTTCGAAGAGACGGAATCTACGTTAAATATAAAGCAAACTGGAGGTCCACGGACTTCTTGGACCGAAGAGAACGTGCAGCAAGTTTCAGCTTCTGTTCGACCTAAGGTTTTATATCGACGCGCAAACGTTCGGCTGAATTAGGGCTATCCCGTACATCATTACGCCGTATTTACAAAATTACATTCATATAACATCCAGATAGCGCAGGAACTAAAACCTAATGATTTAAATTTGCGCAAGTCGTATGCCGAAACAATGTTAGAACGATTCAGTAATTTTGATAACATTTTATTTTCTGACGAAGCCCATTTTCACCTCAATGGATGTCCGGTTTCTGTTTGTTTACACGTGTAAGCGTCAAAGACATATTGCCGGAAAAGCTGATTTCCAGACAAGGCCACATTTCATGACCACCCAGAAGTCCAGATCTATCCCCAGCAGACTTCCTTTTATGGGATTATTTGAAGAACCGTGTCTACATCAATAAACATACACTGTGTCGATGTCGGTGATCTCGTGGTCACTTTGCCGAAGAGTATTCTAAAATGTCGGTGCTCGCTTAGAAATGTCGAAACGGTGGTCATTTAGAGGAAGTAAATTTTAAAAAATAAATTCCAACTAATTAGTTTGCTTGTAAATAAACAATTTTTATAATATATCAAATGGTTTTACTTATACGATTTGTTTCAATGTTAACTAATTCCTGGCCGACCCTTTATAATCCTTACTTTCTTACTGATATTACAAATGCGATTGTTATTGTTTGTTTGAATGTTTGTCTTTCTTTCACGTCGCAACCGGGCGAAGTAATGGGCTAATTTTTATGTCTGTAGATATTTAAGAGGCTGGAGAGTGACATATGTTACTTTTTGTCACGGTAAAACATCTCTTTCGCATGGAAAGATCCATTATGATATATCCGCCCTGTACAAACGATCGTGCTCATCTCTCAATCGTTAGCTTCGAGTGGGAACCAAGTCCCGGCTTTCGGTTGGTAGATAATGTATGGATTTTTAAGGCATGTATGACGGTCCACTGTTCACGACGTTACAGTGTTATAGTAGCCTCACCTCTAGCAAGTCGCCCTCCAACATTAGCTCTTCCAGTTTCTGCAACAGTCCGGGAGGAATGCGCGCGCTCGGCGACCGCGGCGTGGCGCTGTACGCGTGCTCTACATTCGCTGACGATCTAAACGTTTACAAACATTAACAACTCTAACATAAATAATTGAATGTTTCAGGCACTCGGCACATAACGCCGTCTAATTTCAAATTAAGTAATAATGTGTACTATGAAAAAATTGGCTGATAAAATGATTAAATAATTATTATTTGTATATATATATATTGAATATAGAAAACACCCTAATTCCTAAATAAATAATTGCAAATTATACATAGATTCCCTCTATTCTTCTCTTAAATGTTGTAAAAAGCTACAAAGGGAACAAAAAATGCAAAACATCACTACAAAGAAAAGGAAAACTTGAAACCAACCCTATACTGCCTCGTCTAGCCAGCGTGATATAGTAGGCCAAAATCTTCTTGCAAAAAAGAGGCCTATCTCCAGCAGTGGACTATTAAAGGCTGTCGATGATGACGAGACATAGTGTTAGCTAACTAAGCTAATGTTGAACTCCTGCCCTAATGAGATTTACTAGAAGGCTGTTAAATAACAAAAACAGCGTCTGTAATCTAATCTAACTCTGGTTTCTTGATCTTGTTGTCTTACAAACTTCAATACATTAAATTATACTAGGTTGAACCAAACTATATCGCGATGTACCTCGACGTGCACGCCATCTACCGAGTAGTTAGTAAGGTTCCACATAAATTTATGAACTGCCTGATTATTATTGTTTATTGGTCTCGTAAACACATAGATTTGGTCCGATCCGGAAATCGAGCTGAGCACCGAGCTCATGAAGTAGTTTAAAAGAAAGACTTACCTATGATTTTGTGACATGGCGTGATCGTGAACCCTGCCGGTGGCTTTCTTCAACTCGGCGTTGAGTTTATCTGCCTTCTCGCGGTTCGCCTGCAACGCAAAGCCGGCGGTGAGGCGGGCGGCGTGTGGGGTGCGGGGCGAGTGAGGGGGCGAGTGAGGGGGCGAGGGGGGCGCGCTCACCTGCGCGGCGTGCGCGGCGTGCGCGTCGAGCGCGGGCAGCGCGGCGAGCGCGGGCGCGGCCAGCAGCGCGCGCGCCGCGTCCTGCCACGCCATGGCGCGCTCGGTAACGCATTGAAGCGCCTCGCCCTCGGCCAGGCGGACGGGCAGCTTCTGCAGCCACACCTGCGCGACGCGAACACCCTCGTTATTGTACGACGTACTATCTGACCCGCGCGATTTTGTTGTTCGTTTTACGTTAACGCTCGGCTTCCTATATTAGCGTAACCTATATTAGCGTGATGTCTCATAGCCGATTGTGATCGTGTGCAATCGTTCGCCCGTGATGCCGTGACCGAGCGTTGTAGGAATTCGTGCAAATGACTCGTTAATGTTGTGAAGTGCGTCAAGTAAAAGATTTGTCAGTCAGTCAGTGAGTGTCAGTCGCTTATAATTTAAATGTACACAGATATACACGTAAACGTTGACTGTTCTTGCCTCCAATATCTTTATTGTGCGTTTTTAAGTGTACATTACACTCTAGTTATTTCACTAATTACGCGCTGATTGTATTGTATTAAACGTGTAGGTAAAACACCGTCAACAAAATGTATGTCAATACGAGAATTGTAAACTAAACATCAGAAATACTGAGACATTAGCGACTCTGACAGAATTATCTTATCTTATCATTTACTTTTCAAAAAAAAAAGTTTTTTGGATAACTCTTGCATTAGGAATAAATCCTACATCTCCAGAGACTTTATAAACATATATGAAACAGGTACAAGTAACATTTAAACTCAGAATGGGATCGAATCCAAAAAAATAAAAGCCATGGGAAGTGGTGCGGTAACCGCTTAAATGACTACACCATCCTTACGACCATAACTACTTCATTTTACTTGACTCTAATGAAAAAAAAAATCTTGTTCAACTTGCCAGTAACGCCAGTATACGATCGAGCCTCGGTCTTTTCGTTCTCATACAGTCGGGACACAAGAACTTAGGTTCAGTGTTAGGAAACGGCATAAACACCCGCTCCGGGGACTCGTCCCTCTCTTCCTTCGCTGATGCTATGCACGAAGCTGCGAGTTTTCAAAAAAAATAATGGCTGTATCAATAAATACATTCCAACAAAACCTTCATTTATAATAATAACGTAATGTGGAAATGACTTGGGTGAAGGATCATCAAAGATTTTGAAAGTACAAAAGTACATCCCACTTCCTACTAAATGCGGCAGTTTGTAAGAATGTATAGATGTTTGTTACTCTTTCAAGCAAAAACTACGGAACGGATTTAGATAAAACTTTACAGTAATGTAGCTTATGTATATATGTATATGTCGGTTACCGTGAAACCAATCCTTGCACAGCTCGCACTGCGTCATGACGCCGTACTGTCGCTTCTGGCACGTGCAGAACGTCACGCCGGCCGACACGGGCGCGCGCACCTCCTTGCGCAAGTTGCGCGCTCTGCGTACATACAAACGTCGCCATCATTATTTTTCGTGCGTTTGCAATCAACAATAAATATATAACACAAAGCAGACCTTGTTTACTCCGGGTAATAGATATTAGAACATAGCTAAATTTATATAGTAATATACGTTTGGCCGACTTAAATACTTAACGATTGCGATCTTCGATGCGACGATGGAACGACGACCTGAACCCTAACGGAAGGATGTAAACGAAAGACGTAAGGTCACCTGAGCTCCTTGATGGCCTGCAGCTCGCGTTGCTCGGCGTGCTTGAAGGCGGCCACGATGTCCGTGGGCGTGGAGTCCTCGCTGAAGTGGCGCAGGAAGGGCCCCGCGTCGGGCCCCTCGGCGGGCGCGCGGGCCCCCCGCCGCCGGGCCCCGGGGCCCGCCCCCGCCCCGCCCGCGTACGACTCGGTGCGCGGCGACAGCGCTTCCAGCAGCGAGTACGGCCAGTTCTGTAAAGTTCCAGTGCTCACGCTATAACTAGTACTGTTACTGTCTAAAGCTTTATAGACACAAATTTTATAGACGCTTTGGAGTTTAGTGTCACGATTGCGAACAATGAATTCGTGGTATTAGCACTCATTGTTCGCAGTTCAGTTGGTCGATTTACTCCTTGAGACACGTTAATCGTGTCAGTTCAGAGACACCGCTTGCCAATCGATCCCTGTGTGTATGTGCGTGCGTGTGTTCAATATACTCGTATTCCTTCCTCTCATGTGTTCGAGCGTCGTTACGCATGTACAATACATATACCATGCAAACTTTAATTATTTAACGATTCAAATTTTCATTTTTATCTGTAAAATTATCAATTTTACCTCCTGGAGTTTCGAAACGACTATAATTGTCGATGTTCTTTTCTTCTTTTAAAGATATGACCTTTTCTGTATTTCTGAAAACTGTTTTTAATCAATCAGGATGTGCATTAAGACGTAAAAGCGTAGCAATGGGACAAGCTCATTCGCACTTATGACATAAGCATGCCTTCGTTTTTACAAAACTACTGAAACCATTTGCGTAATAATGTGCTCTTCCAGATACCTCCAATAACTGGAACAGTACATTTTCCTGAATAAATGTGAAAAAAGCAACATTTAGTCATAACATGATAGATAAAGCGATTACGTTATGGTGTGAAAGCGAACATGCAAACTTAGCCAATCATTTATTTGCATTCATAACTTCTTATTGCCATAACTTATTAGTACCCGAGTGCCACGGAAGGGCTATGTTATTCGCGCGTATCTTATGTAATTAACACGTCGTTACATTCGTCTTTGTAACCCGTGTGTTCTTTGCTAGGTGCAAAAAAAATCAACGCGAAGAGTGTGAAAAGCTACAGTTTAAAGCAAAAACAAAAAAATGTGGATTTGGCAATATGTTATCACATTAAAAGGGTCCATCATACCCTCAAAGTAGTATATTATGACTATATTTTAGTTAAAATAAAATCTATATCTATTCAAGACACGCGAGAATGATTAGGTAGGTTGGTGAACCTAAATAAATAATATATGTTAAATAAATGTATAGATATGAATGTATTTATATATATTAGGTATCCATACGATGACAATTCCTATAAAGAATTAAACAAAATTAATTGACAAAAAAAAATTAGAAATTATCCATCTTATTCATAATTAAAAAGTGAAAATTAAAAAAAAGATAAAAAAAAACTCGGCTATGTAAAAATATCTAATAAAAACTAACTAATAACTTTAAATTAAACCTGAAGAAAAAAGAAAAACGTGCAGTCCAAATGTACAGAAAGCAATTTCTGTAATTACTATAACAATAAAATAATTTCATTATCATCAAATACACACATTAAATGCAATATTCGGATCCCATTTTGGCAAGAATGATTGTAAGTCTAGGTAAACATTACATCGCTTTCTACATTTCTGAACTGAACTAGTTCTTATCTCTTCAGTTTGTATTTAGTTATTAGTTAGTTAGTATTACTGTCGTTATGTGGTGCTGGCTAAGAGTAGCACCACCCCATCTCTTCCCGAGGCAGACTACGGGATAGTACACCAGAGGATGGGCAGCAATATCCTACTGAGTACATCATCTCACAGCGATCGCCAAACCGCGTGCCAAGCTTGTCGGTAAGCACAAGAAGAAACGGTCCCTGGTCCCCAGAGGCCCTGCTATTCCTGGCTACGGTAGTCGTCTAGAAAATAGTAGGGCAGGGGATACGAACAATCCCCGGGTAAAATCAGGCTACCACAAATGACGACTTATCCTAGCACAGGTGCACGTGAAAATATTAGAGTATTTTCACGTGCGCGTATGCTAGGTTAGGTTAGGCTGGAGGAGGAATTGAGCAGGTTGCGGTGATGTATTTTGTGATTATCTGAAGTCCGTAGAGAGGGAGTTGACTCGATAATACTCCAATCCGACAACATGCTTTATTTTCGTGAGGGTGATCATCAGTCTCAAGGTAGTATCAAGTTTTTGGTACATATGTCCCTCGTAAACAACGGGGTCAAGACCGAAATCGTATTGTCGATTGCTGCATACTAGCAAATAACCAAGAGGTATTCACTGAAGCTTGCGCAGGTATACGCTCCGACCTTGACTGTACTAGAGCCCATGTATGAGAACATTAGTAGAGTCATACACACGTGTAAAACTCACTACACCGTTATGGGGGATTTCAACACTTGGTTCTGAAATTCGAGTAGAAAGTTTTATTTCGCCCTTGTGAACTTGATACTACCGAACTCAGCAGAGTCCGTGCGGTCGGATCTCAGTAACTTAAAAATTAAATACAAATAGAAAGAATATAAGAGATTCTCCGACTGTACTCTCAAACTCATGAAAGAAAGGTTATACATAGCTTATAGGCATAGTTTTGCAATCTTCAGAAGATGCGTCTGTATGCCGGCAGCTTACCAACCTACCGTAAGACCTGAGGGCTAAGTTTACCCGACACTGTACCGAAGACATACGAGAAGTTAATCTGTACGAAATTAGCATAGTTTTCAAACAGATTAAAAAAAACAAGACACCTGGTGAAGACGGAATTATGGCTGAATTCCTAAAGGCAGGTGGTAATTCAGTTTAGAAAATCCTTCAGGAAATATTAAATTCCGTCATACTCGATGAGAAACCACCTCAGGCACAGATCAGAGGTGCTTTTCCTCTAAAAAAAGGCGACAATATCTTGTTGAAGCACTGTATACTCATCTGTGTTCTCGACACAAACACCACTGTGTCTCAAGAGAAATTTCTTTAACCAGTGTGTGTTGCCAGTAATGATTTACGGTACAGAGATGGGGTCACTCGCTATGGCACTTATAAGAGGGCTCAAAGTCACCTAAAGAACACTGGAGAGGGCAATATTCGGAGTCTCTGCAGTATCGAATCGATAATAGTGCGTTCCATGGACGAACCAAAGTCACCGATACTGCCACTTAAGTTTAGCAAATTATGCTAAATTATGGCCGATGGGGCCATAAAGTTCTGAAGTGGTGACCGCGTACTGGTAAACGTAGCGTTGATAGGCCCCCCACAAGGTGATCCGACGACCTGGTGAGGGTCACGGGAAGCCGTTGGATGCAGGCGGCACGGGACCGGCTGTTTTAGAGAACCTTGAGGGAGGCCTATGTCTAGCAGCGGACGTCTTTTGACTGAGATGATGTTGATGATTATTAGTTATTTTGTACGAAGTCGAGTTTTTTATTTTTAAGTTCTTTGTATGGATATTATTAGTCAACATTACAAAGCGAGGAGTGGAAGGATTTACCTTCTTGAGGAACATGTCGGCGGCCCCTCGTTTCCAGTCCTTGGCGGACTGTAAGGCCTGCGCCAGCTGGTCCTTCTCGTAGAGCGCCAGCGGGATGTGCGCCGCCTTCCGCACCAGGCTCTCCACGCTGTGCATGTACGGGTACAGCTCTTTAGATTGCATTTCTTCCACCTGTATGGATAGGCACACGAGTTATCATTTTCGGTCTCTTGTTTATTTCAAGTAACACAAACACATTTAGCCATAATATGAAAGTAGAATTCATAGTGTTTCACGTGTTCGGAAAAGTCGCAAAGTATCACAAGGTGATCGAGTTTAGTAGTTACTAATTTCCTTACATATCGTAATGGTCACTTCAGCGTTTGAGTGACTTTACAACGTAATTTTTAATCGAAGCACAAACTCGGACGTGATAAAATTTTGATTCATAAATTAAATAAAAATATCAAAAATATCGACAAATTATAAGTAATGCCATAGAAGCAGTAAAATATGAGCACGTTATTAATATCGTGAACATTCACCGTAATTTGAACACAGTCAATAGAGATAGTTATAAGTGAATGGTCTTTTACGTTTGCGTCAAATCGCTCGTCGGCCAATTCAAAAGAAACAGTGAGATCACTATAGATGTTACGCGGCGCAAAGTGCCCATGTCATGTCTACATTTACATTAATTTGATTTTAAAAGTAATTTTGTTAAAAAAATTCTCCACTTATGACATACTTTTGAAAGAGGATCGTTAACTCTATATGCCGATCGAATGTGTCTTTTTCTATCCGATCACTCTGTTTATATATTTCCACACTGTTCGTTTTGACGGCCAACCGCATACGTTCAGTAGTGAGTGAATGAGTGAATGAGTGAATGAGTGAATGAGTGAGTGAGTGAGTGAGTGAGTGAGTGAGTGAGTGAGTGAGTGAGTGAGTGAGTGAGTGAGTGAGTGAGTGAGTGAGTGAGTGAGTGAGTGAGTGAGTGAGTGAGTGAGTGAGTGAGTGAGTGAGTGAGTGAGTGAGTGAGTGAGTGAGTGAGTGAGTGAGTGAGTGAGTGAGTGAGTGAGTGAGTGAGTGAGTGAGTGAGTGAGTGAGTGAGTGAGTGAGTGAGTGAGTGAGTGAGTGAGTGAGTGTGTGAGTGAGTGAGTGAGTGAGTGAGTGAGTGAGTGCTTAGTACGGCTGCGGGCGCGTACCTTGGCGAGCCAGTCGGCGGCGTGCTGTACGGCGGCGTGCAGCGCGTGGTGCGAGGGCAGCGCGGCCTCGATGTCGTCGCCCTCCGCCAGCAGCGCGCGCAGCTCGCCGAGCGTGCTGTACTGCCGGCCCGCGCTCGAGTCCGCGCCGCCCTCGCCCTCGCCCGCCTCGCCCGCCTCGCCGCCCTCCACCAGCACGCTGCGCGCACGCGCCTCCCACTCCTCCACTTGCGCTGCGCACACCCCTTCACTTTACTATATGTCGTATAACACATGTCGCGGCCGTCTGACTCGCGACCCTGAAGCTAGATCCCTTCGATCTGAGACAGCTAGACTGACGACACAGCGAGTATACTTATTGGCTGACTAAAATATAGACAACTTAACTATTTTTTTAACTCGAATCGATCAAACCTGAAAAATTACTAATATACTTGTACAGTATCTACGAGTGCGCCCCTTATAATCTAATTTATCCGTTCAATACATAAGTACTGAAAAACAAGCGACTACCGGCATTACAGATTTGTAAGCCGCCATAATCACCTCAAATCAAATATTATGCTTATAAAAAATATATCTGTTTTTTTTTTAACGTTCGGTAACCCCCTCGAGCGGTCACCGCAACGGGGTTTGTGGCGGGGTGGTGTGTCGGAATCGGATCGACTAAAATCACACGATGTTCACTCAGCGCCTGAGATAGGCGGGATCCGGGAACAACTGCTATCACGACATCCAGGACCCTCCTACGGGTAAACTCTCTATTTAAGCGACGTACGGCACACGCGGACGTCGCCTCTTCGCGACTGGTCACTGTAGCGGTTGGAGGGGAAAACCCGTCCCGTCCGCCCGTGGCCACACTCAGAGAACCAAAAAAAAGAATACACCCTGATTTAATCAATGGAGAAGAATTTACAATATTTACCTTTTAACTTGTATAAATTAGACCTCTCTAATTCTACTTTGTGGTGTGGAACGACGGTAGCGGCGTCCTGCAACAGCCTGTCGATGACTTCGGGGGTCAGCGTGGAGCAATCCTCCTTGTACGAGCGCACCTCCTCGAGGAACTTCACCTGCTGCAGGCGAGCTTGGAGAGGAGGCAACTGAGGAAGGACTATGCAGAGCCGAGTTCCTAACTCCACCGTCTAAATAATGGTAGAGACATTATTTGTATTTTTATGGCTTTCTATGAAGAATTGTATTTTTTTTTTACTTATAGATTTTATTGATTACAAATCAGACCGGCTATTGGCTAGCAATACGTGTTTACATTTAATGCATTATAGCTAAGTGTTGCCATGTGCAAGTTACTAAGCCACGCTCCCATACTTATTGACTGATTCTACAAAATAATTTCAATGTTTCGCGTCTGTCAAAACGTATCATAACGCCTCATTTTTTTTGTCTTCCACTGTATTTCTATATTTTAGTCTATGAATAAGTATAACCTAAAATTCCAATAACATCAAAGGTCACAACATAAAAGTGCAGTCATTTTAAATTTATTTAATTTCGTGGACACTGTAATGATATATTTCTGTTTACATTTTGCACAAATTCTTACCTCTTCCAGCTCTCGGACATAAGAGGGGTCCGTTTTCTCGAGATCTTTACTTAATAATTCCGTTGCACGAGTTTCGAACTCTGACGTTTGACGTAACACCTCCTTGACGGCTGATCCTATGAAATAAAATTGCGAGGATCAGTTTTTTTTTTCTGTATTAAGAGCCTGCCAAAGTGACTCTAATCTGCTTGATGGAAAGCATGAATAGAATCCAAGAGTTTTGGTCACCATACTCATTGCAAATGCAGACAATGCAGTATGGTGGCCTTGTGAGATGCTTTTTCACACTCCGCTTGGGGACGTAAAAGGCATGACAGTCATCGTGACAGTGTAAGGCTTACACAGTTACCACGATAACTGTCACCCCTGCATCAATGGGCCTCCGGTCCGGTCCGGTCTATCAGTATCTAGCTTCTGACTTTATCGTCAGATAAGAGGCCAAATCGTGGAATTTTTGTCCATTTTATTATATATGTACATACAAAATTTCATACACTTAGAAATATGCAAGTTAATATAGAAGATTTTGTTACATATTAGTAAATTTTCGAAAAATATACGCTAATGAAGAGAGTTGAAAGTACATCTTTGTTTCCATAATACAAAGTGAGATATAACTGAAGACAATACCTTCTGGCAAAACGCAAGCGAGTCCGTCTATCTCCTGCGCGAATAACGTCAGTTCGTGTATCGTAAGCCGATACTTTGGATCGTGGTGGCGGGTTCGAGTCCTCATCTTATTCAGGTCTAACTGTTGAATGACTGACGCACACTTCTCAGCGTCTTCAATGGCCGTTTCTAGCGCTCTCACTAACTCAGTTTTGTGCATCTAGAATTATTTAAACATTTAAACATAAGTTATTTATCGTCTTCCATTGCACTACTTCATGATGATGATTCTAAGTAATTAGTGTCAATTACAGTGTTGCCACTAACCTTGAGATCATGTGCCCGTTTCAAATGTGCCCTCAGTCCATCCAAGTCACAAGTCTTAGGTGTATCAGGATCTAAAGCATTTTGTACAGCTTCTGCCCATTCCCGGAATTGCTCCGATTTTTTCTTTAATTTCTCCAACATGGCTGGTAATTCATCTAGGGTATACCGATATCTGTAACAAGAAAATTTTATATTTTATTGATCTATATGATATCTACATTGTTTGGAAAATGTTGCCATATTGGCAAAAGTGATCTCTGTGGCAATACAATACATGTAGAAGTGTGACAGCTGTCACGCGGTAGGGCGCGGCGGTGAACTCGTGCAGTCGTCGCCAACGCACTTCACTCAGTATAAATCGTTTATTTAAGAGGCGATCGCTAATTATACAAATCGATGAATGAGTTATTATTTCTCGATTAGAGTATTTATATATAGGCCTACCTACGAGTATGATGAAACCTTCTGATATTGGCCATCCAATTCGTACACATATACTTTACGTTACAGCGTTAGTTCAAAATTTATTAGAATTTAGCGTTTTCGTTTCTGCGAGCAGTGTGGGTACTGTGGACAGTGCGGGTACTGTGGGTACTGCGGACAGTGCGGGTACTGCGGGTACTGTGGGCAGTGCGGGTACTGCGGGTACTGTGGGCAGTGCGGGTACTGCGGACAGTGCGGGTACTGCGGGTACTGCGGACAGTGCGGGTACTGCGGGTACTGTGGGCAGTGCGGGTACTGC
The DNA here is from genome assembly GCA_949316085.1 of Hypercompe scribonia. Classification (NCBI taxonomy): domain Eukaryota; kingdom Metazoa; phylum Arthropoda; class Insecta; order Lepidoptera; family Erebidae; genus Hypercompe; species Hypercompe scribonia. The sequence continues at coordinate 569,395 of OX438993.1, forward strand.
GGGTACTGTGGGCAGTGCGGGTACTGCGGACAGTGCGGGTACTGCGGGTACTGCGGACAGTGCGGGTACTGCGGGTACTGTGGGCAGTGCGGGTACTGCGGGTACTGTGGGCAGTGCGGGTACTGCGGACAGTGCGGGTACTGCGGGTACTGCGGACAGTGCGGGTACTGCGGGTACTGTGGGCAGTGCGGGTACTGCGGACAGTGCGGGTACTGCGGACAGTGCGGGTACTGCGGGTACTGCGATCAGTGCGGGTACTGCTGTAACTGCGGTCAGTGCGGGTACTGCGGACAGTGCGGGTACTGCGGGCAGTGCGGGTACTGCGGGCAGTGTGGGTACTGGGGGCAGAGCGGTTAAAGCGGATACTGCGGGCAGTGCGGGTTCTGCGGACTGTGCGGGTACTGCGGGTACTGCGGGCAGAGCGGGCACTGGGGGCAGAGCGGTTAAAGCGGGTACAGCGGGCAGTGCGGGTACTGCGGGCAGAGCGGGTACTGGGGGCAGAGCGGTTAAAGCGGGTACAGCGGGCAGTGCGGGTAGTGCGGGTTCTGCGGACAATGCGGGTACTGCGGGTACTGCGGGTACTGCGGGTACTACGGGCAGTGCGCTTACTGCGGGCAATGCGGGTACTGCGGGTACTACGGGCAGTGCGCTTACTGCGGGCAATGCGGGTACTGTGGGTACTGCGGGCAATGCGGGTACTGTGGGTACTGCGGGTACTGCGGGTACTATGGGCAGTGCGGGTACTGTGGGTACTGCGGGCAGTGTGGATACTGCGGGCAGTGCGGGTACTGCGGGCAGTGCGGGTACTGCGGGTACTGCGGGCAGTGCGGTTACTGCGGGTACTACGGGCAGTGCGGGTACTGTGGGTACTGCGGGCAATGCGGGTACCGCGGGTACTGCGGGCAGTGCGGGCACTGCGGGTACCTGAGCTTGTGGCGGTGCGGCGCGCAGGCGCACAGCTGCGTGTAGTGGCGCAGGCAGGCCACGTGCGGCGTGCAGGCGCACGTGACGCACGACAGGAAGCACGTGGTCTTGCACAGCTGGCACTGCCGCTCGTCGTCCGGCAGCAGCTCGAACGCCTCGCGCTCCGCCTCCGTCACGCCCTGCGGCGGGGAACACACCCATCACAAACTTTAATACAACATCGTTACACATGACATCGAACACGTGCACAGGGAGAGTCTGTACGATAATTAACAAAAGCGTTCGTCAAAGATCATAGAGATGACTTTGTTATAAGACAATTTCTACATTAAGAATAAATCCAGAATACTGTACAAACGTACGTAAAACGGATACGGAACGTTCAAACTAAGGACACATTGTTCATGGATCTCATGTGGAGTATGAACCGACAATATTCATGTAATGGAATGTATTACTTCTATGAATAATTAAGCCCACAGACACTGACTTCAAACTTGTTGTATAATACACTGGGACACAGTCACTCATCTGTGGCACACAGTAACAGTCACGCCCATACTGCCCATCCTACGTCTGACTAGGAAGATTACTTACTAGTATTATAAATGCGAAAGTTTGTGAGGCAGAATGTTTATTATGCTTTCAGGCAAAAACTACTTACTGAATATCTTATATATGAGAATAATCCTAGGTTACTGTTTACCGCGATTATCGACATGTAAAAAGTTAGTGTATTATAAATAAATAAATATTGTCAGATATCTGACGCACAAGGTCATCTAGCTCCAAACTTAACCGAGTAGGTTTTTGTCAATACGCACATATTGTACATAGCAGTCATTGTTGGATAGTCAGTGTCCTAGAATACACTGACAAATAGTTCAGATCAACCTTCGAATTCAGTTGGTCCTCAGAGTTGCAGAGGTCCAATGCCAGTCATACCGTGGAAAAACGTTCATTCAGGTAATAGCGGTTGAACTAGTCACCGTTCCCATTACACATAGAAAAAACAACTCGAAAAGAAATATTTGCAAATGATATAAAGATTTAGTTCGAGCTGCATCATGCAGCATCGAACCTGGCACCGACGTACCCAGTCCAGCAGCCCCTTGCGCAGCTTGCGCTCGTCATGCAGCATGGCTCGCATGTCGCGGTAGGCGGCCAGCGCCACGGTGAGGCTCAGCGCGTCCGCCTCCAGCGCCATCTTGCACACCAGCTCGTCGTGCGAGAACACGCAGTTGCGCCGCAGCGTCGAGTAGTGCAGGATGCACTCGCGACCCATCTTCAGCTGTAGCGTTAACGCTCTTATAATCTGGCTCAACTCAAACTTCACTTTTGTTGTAAACCGGGATTTTAAAAAAAAAAAGAAGTCCACGCCCGCACTAGGAATAAATCCTGTGTCGCAGGGGATTTTACAAACATACAAGAAACGGACACAAAGAACACCCAGACTCAGAACAACAATTTGTGGATCACACAAAGTGTTGCCCCGTGTGGGGCTTGAACCCACAACACTCAGCGCAGCAGAGAGCGGCGTGGCGACCGCCTAAACCACCAAGCCAACCGTGCAGTCAAAGTCATTTGCCATACCATTATGGAAAAGGCTACGACAGTATACTTATACATAGTAATTTAAACAAATACCCTACCACTAAGGCACGGCAGTAAATATTTAGGAAGAAGGAATTGCTCATAAAGTTTTTAAAAAAGAATTAAATGTCTAATTTCATTTTATTTAAAATGTTGCAATATTTCAAACAGGTCTGTTACATCCCCTTGATAAAATTCTGCAAGTCAAACAAATTATTAAAGTAGACATGATCAATGCTTTATTGATATATTGTATGCATGATTGTACAGAATTCAACAGTAGTGGAGCCATCGTTAATAATAATAACAACAGCTCAGGAGATATCAGTCGAAGCTTACCCAGTCGGCCGGTGTAAAGTTGACTGCCTCTGCGAAGTTGTACCCTTGGTTGAACCCTGCGTGGTACGCTCGAGGGAATGTGATAACGAACTCGCCAGCATGCTGGTCCATCCTGAACATAATAATACCATGTGAATGACCTATACTCAACATAAACTCAAAAAATTCTTCTAAGTGCTGTTTTTTACATATCATAAGAGGAATGTTAGGAGACAAAACTAGTAAAACAATTTCAAACACTATTGTGTTAAATTCAATATATGTAATTACATAATATGTACTTATTTAGGAAAAAAGTAATTTATATAGATGTACAGAAATTATAATCCGACCGAAAATTTTGGTTTCGGGAAATCTCGGCTTTCAACCGCGCCGAAACTCGAGTGTTCGTCAATTATAGTGCGTCGTTGGGCGAACTTCGGTTAACTCATGCTCGCCCACTCGCGCCGCCTTCCATTGTTAATCGCAATGAGTTTGGGTTGACATATAAGTTGTTAACATACAGACTGGATTCTAGGGTTTACCATAAAATCATAATATAAATAGGGTTTGTGGGGATAAAAATATGAACGTAAAAACTCCAATAGCTTAGAAACAGGACAACTTTTGTGTCTGTATAATTTGCTTTTCTGGACTTTTGGAAATGGACTTTTCTGTATATTTATCCTGATTTTTTAATTATTTTTAACTGATTTCGATTGAACTGATTATTAAATTGCCGTTATATGTACGGTAACACTTTTATAGTATAATATATTTGATATATATATTTTCATGATAAAGATGTCACAAACAGTTGTTGCCAAAAAATCACACACCTATACACCGGTACTCCAGCTTTCATGAGTATATTAGGATTCATGATGGTCACGAGCTGATGAAGGAGGTCTGGCTGCAGTTGAAACAGTTCAGGAGCTTCCGCCTTCATCACCGCTTCGAACTGCTCTGCTTTTGAGCTGGGTACGCCATACCTGTGGAGGACAAAAAATTATATGACTATTATAAGGAAGAGTAATTTTGGGCTCAGCAATCACCTTAGTAAAATTAAAAAAAATCTAAACTAAAACACAAAATATAATACCATATTTCTGACTAGGAAGGGACTAAACTTAAAAAAAAATATTCAAGAAAAATCGATTTGTCTGAACTCTTAGTAATCGATTGTAAATAAATCGGTAAAATCAAGTTTCATTTCAATCAGTTCAAATCAATTTAGTGAAATCGATTCATAGAGAATCAAGTTTCTTTATCTTTTCTACTGTTGGCAATGGCAACACTGGACACTCACTGACAGATGGCAGCACTAGACAGGCAGAAAAAAAAATTGCACTTATTCGTTCACATGTGTTTCGAGGGTCTACCTTCCATATTATAAAAGACTATTCGTTGGACTTTGCAATTTCAATTTGCTCTAGGAAGGAAAATGGCGCTTAGGCGCTATACCTAACGATTGGATATTGAGGACATGAATTCTGTATTAACTTTACCATCTCGACTGGGATTTTACAATACTTCTACAAGTTAATTACTAGATAGCCAAATGTCACTAAATGTTTATTGAAGCCATGGTATTTTTTACTCTTCCAAATAAAAAAAGTATGATTGTGTCAACACGTGGACCCAGAAAACTATAGAGTCGTTACTTTCGACATTTAATAAAAATTTATGAATTGCTTAAGTCGCCACTTTCTGTGTTGTGTGAAATGAATCGTCCTCTAGTCGGCATTACTCTTGTGACACGACGCTTAATCCTTGTCATAGAGCTACAATACATTTTCTATTTTTTTTTTATGAAGAGCCTGTCAAAGTGACTCTACTCTGCCTGATGGAAAGCATGAATATAATCCAAAGAGTTGTGGTCACCATACTCATTGCAAATGTAGACAATGCAGTATGGTGACCCACAGTATGGCGGCCTAGTGAGATGCTTTTTCACACCCCGCTTGGGGACGTAAAAGACATGACAGTCATCGTGGCAGTGTAAGCCTAACATAGTTATCACGATAACTGTCACCCCTGCATCAATGGGCCTCCGGTCTCACACTCACCAACGAAACACGACAGCACGGATGTTGTCGCTTTAGGTTGGTCTTCTGTGGGAGGGTAGTACTGCCGGGTAGTCGAGCCGGCCCGTTCGTGCTGAAGTCAGGGTGGCTCTACTACCTTAAAAATTCTATAATCATTGCTGCACAAAAAGAATAAACTTACCAAGTCTTAGGTTCTCCCCAATGTAAGTAGTTGATAGAATAACTCCAGTGGTCTTCGTTGTGCCAGCAGAACGTCGCGAAACACATGCCCACGTAGAGCCAGGGGATCTGACAATAATACACACAGAGTAAGAGAATTGACATAATTCATATCCCAGTATGTATCCAACATGGATATGTCATATCGGATACATAGTCAGATATTTGAAAGCGGAATTTGATATGTAAGCTTAACTATAATAATGACCATATGTGTGTGTGACAGAGAATTCTATAACAGTGTATATCGCAGGTTCGATATCTACCTCAGTGCATATATTTCTATGTATATTTTTTTCTATATTAAGAGCCTGCCAAAGTGACTCTACTCTGCCTGATGGAAAGCATCCAAGAGTTATGGTCACCATACTCTGCAAATGCAGACAATGCTGTATGGTGACCCACATATATATATTGTATACTAAAGCGGAAATAGATCTTAAGAAAAGTACTTAGTATTCTTTTGTGTTCTAAAACCCGTGACATTCAATAATTCTTGAGAATATGTGTGGCGACTTCTACATTATAGTACAAAAGAAAAATATACAACAGCGCCATCTAGCGAAGATACATCGAACTACGAACATCAACCGCTGGGCCGTGGCCCGCCAGGCACGATCACCTCGCCTGGTCGGAGGATCCTCCCTTTGTGTCAGAGGGACATATGACACACGTCCCTCCACATATGCATCACATTTCATAACAATCAGAGGAAAGGTTCGGCAAAACATACATACTTTAATTTTTATGTATTAGACAAGTAAGATTCTTGGTGAAAATGACATTAGTGGAGGTAACTCGTCTTGAAACTTATATTCTATAATAGAAGAAAGTAAAATTCTAGAAAATACAATATCTAAAGTTAGAATCACACGTGTTACTTGAGCATGTATGTACACGTAATCATTATCAATGGCAATATTGTAAAATAGATAATATTATCGAAGTACAAAAATGACGTAACGATAATATAAGTTATCAGCTGAGAGACTACTTTTGTTGATTTAATAAAGTTAAACATTAATAGCTCCAGTATTAACCAATATGAGTACAAACAGATTTTTTTAATATATGAAAACGCCCTTGTGACACCGCCCCACCAGTATATGCCGGTGCAGTATGTCGGCATCGAACTGACTAAAACCACACTTCTTTTTTTTTACGTGTGGAAACCCCCTCGGGCCGTCACCCCACCGGAGTTTACGGCGAGGCGGCGTGTCGGAATCGGACCGACTAAAACCACACGGTGTGCCACTCTGCGCCTGACACAGGAGGGATCCAGGAACAGCTGCTATTACGACATCCAGGTTATTATGACATCCAGGACTAAAATTACACCTTGTGCCACTCCACACCAGAAATAGGAGGGCTGAGATAGAAACCGCAAAGACACGGGCATCACCTTCGGATAAAACTCACGTGATCATGTCATGGTCGAGGTTAGTCATTATGGTGAGTGGAAAAGAAAACCCATCTCAGTGGTTAACTAAATAATGTACCTTCATCCCTGAGATATCCGCGTTGATATGTCCCAGCACGGAGCCCTCTAGCACAGGAAGGTTGTTGAGATTCCAGCTGGACTCGGCGTACTGTTGCTCACCGGGGTACAGGTGTGCGCTTGTTTTGGTCGGGAAACCTACGCAACAAGGACGCATATAGCAAACATATTAACACTTAACTTCTACAATGACAAATCCGACAAACATGTGCTCTCAGAACTCTATTTAGTATGGTTTCAAAGCTATATCGTACCCCCCAGAACTTAGCTACAGGAGAGAAGATCTAGAAAAATGTTAATTAATTCTTATATCAATGTTATGAATCTCTGTTACTCAATCGCGTATTTGATTTTATCAAACGAAAACGCAACGAATTACTCACTCGATTCGAATTATATCTGGTTGATCGCAAATACATTGTGGTAATGTATAACATTGAACCCAAAAAGTACACCACTGCAAGTGCGGGAGTTCCCCAGGGTTCTCACCTTGGTCCGATTCTATTCCTGTTTATAAATGACAGTCAAGCAGGTGCAACATTGTAATTGACGGTATAAAAATATTATTTCAGATTGATCTTAACGAGCCTGTCGGTCTAGTGGATAGTGACCTTGATCGCGAAACCAGAGGTAGTGGGTACAATTCCCACTCATGATAAATATTTGTGTGATGAGCACCATCATTGTTGTGTCTGGGTGTAATTTATATACATATACATATATATTATATTATCAGCAGTCTGGTTACCATAGCACAGGTTCAGTCTAGTTTGGTATTAGACTGCTGTGTGTGAGATGTAAAAATATTATTATTATCATTAATTATGATTAACAGAATGGTACTGAATGCTGTCAAATGCCAGCATATTCAGTTCACTAACAATAGGAACATAATCCAAATTGCATAAATAACGATCTCATTGCTAATTAATCCTATTACACAAGGCATTAGGCTGGCACGTGTCCAAGTAGAATTAATTAATCCATGTGAATGTTTTTTTACTCTGTGAATATGTCTGAATGGATAAATAAATAAATTTGGACTGTTTACCAGTATTCTCCATATGATTGTTCCTTACCAGAGCCATGGTCCATGGAGTGAAGGTCTGCGCCATATTCTACAGTAACATCTTCGTCGATCGAAGACACTACTCGCCAAAATTCCTTCTCCACTGTTGAAGTAGGAACCATCTGGGGAACACATATGCCGTTAAATGGTTATAAATGATAAATGATTATTTCTGCAAGTAATTTTTTTACAGATATTGTTACATATCGGACTTTACAGCTGGAAGGCGCCGGTATCTCCAAGACTCACTCTGGGGTGAAATACCGATACAACCAGTGTCTTTTTTAGTGAGTGAATGTTGATTAAATAAAAAAATAAGCGAATACAATATAGGGTCTGGAATGGCCTTTTCATACAGAGGGCATACGAAACCCAGCCATCGTGTCGTCTAACCAGTGTTAGTCAAAATTAATGATCCGAAGCGTGACACAACTGCCAGTAGGACATTTAGGTAGACCGTGGGTGGGTTCCATATCTAGATCATTTAAAGGTGCATTAGCAGTCAAATTAAATAAAAAATTAACAATATCAAGCACTTACATGGACGGGCATGTTGAAATAATCAGATTTGAATTGGTCGGCCATTTCTCCGAACTGCTGCAACGTGTATTCACGTGAAGCTTGCTCGAAACCGAACGCTTCTGTCGGTTTTGACACCTTAACGACGATAATATATTTTTGTTAGAATAAATTGTCTACTATGTTTTATATATATATACAGAGTGACTGGTGAGATACCTTCAATATTTGAGGACGTGATAGTATGCGAACATATATCATGAAATAAAATAACATAAAAACGAAATATTAAATTACTTCTTAGTAAAGTTCGTACACAGTACACCGAGAGCCCAGTATTTAACTGCGGAATACTTGGACACCGCGCGGCCGCACGTGTCTCTCAACACAGAACACATAGGTACCTACACTGTACAGCTGTTGCCTATGTAGCGGGATGGAGGGACGCTCGTGACTAGATCATCAGATTTTGGTGCGGCTGCAGTGGTTTTGGTGCGGTTGCACTGGTTGTGTATTAAGACGTGTATAGAGTAGCTGCAAAGCGACTATATCTAAATGTTATTTTCATTAATTTATTAATTTACCCTTTCATACGGTATCAATCTTTTTTCAGTAAATTTCAGTTAAATAAGCTTTTTTTGCGTCTGTTTTGACAATCATACTTAAGGAGTAAACTCCAGTCGTGCGTCGGAGCCGACACACACAATTTTTCCTTTAGGTTTATACGTGTCGTGGGAGACTTTACAAAATATATAATACGAATACAAAGTACGCGGGGCTGTGTGGGGGCGTGGACGCGTAGGGGGGCGTACCTCCTCGACCAGGCAGACGGGGCAGCGCCAGTCGCCCTTGGGCACGTCGGCGAGCGGCGGCACGAGGCAGAAGGTGTGGTAGGAGTCGTCGCAGCCGTCGCACAGCAGCATCTGCTCCTCCACGTCGCCGCGCCCGCACACGTGGCACATGTACTTCGCCAGCTGCGCCGCGACATACTTATATGTGATTCGCTTATACTTGATATACATCTATCTACTAACTCGGTTAAAAATTAACTGTAGTATTTGTCTAAGAATAGCCTGTTTCTTTTAATGTGATATTTTTTGTAAAAATGTTAATATATAACGGAAGTCAACGTGTCTGTACCTAATACTTAACGTGAGCACGGTAAGTCCAGTCAACATAATTATATATAATTGCAAACATAAATAACATAATTGGTAACATATTTTATATTCGTCCGTATAACGACGGATTAAGAATAAATAGTGTTACCACCCCTATTCATCCCGTGGGTGTCGTAAAAGGTGATTAAGGGAACAAAATATTCAAGACAATATCATTACAAAGAGAAGAGAAACTTGGAACAAACCCTATTCCAATCCGTCTGATCAGCCTGGTATAGTAGGCCAAAACCTCCTTGCTAAGGAGAGGCCCGTGTCCAGCAGTAGACTGTTAAAGGCTATTAATGTTATTTTATATCAATTTAGGGGCACTCGCCACTCGTTAATAAAGTAAAGTCCATTATAGACTATCGGCACTGGCCCACGTAAGTAATTTCAAGTAGACAACACCCTACATCAGATTAACAGCACACAATTATCTTTGTCTGTTAAGTAGCGCTAAAAGTTGAATAGAAACCGGTGAAAGTGGACCTTGAGACAAAGAGAGCAAAGAGAGTAAAGGGAAGGGCGTTACCGGGTCGTCGGGGTGCGGCGCCAGGTCGCCGGGCGGCGCGGGCGTGACGGACACGGTCATGTTGGACATGCGGTGCTCGCGCAGGCGCGCCGAGCGCGTGACGCGCGAGCGCGCGCCGCAGCTGCCGCCCGCCGACATCCACTTGTTCTCGCGCGGGCCTGCCACACACACACCGCTCATCATCCTACATCCTTCCATCCATCCATAACCTAAATCTCATTTAAAAAATAATAAAGCAATTTTTTTTACACTGTGGACTGGTAATCCGGACCCTGGCTAATCCGGACCCCCTTGTAATCCGACATCAATCAAACAATTTTCGCTAACGTAGATCGTGCATGACTGAACAGGTTACAACTAGTGGTCGACGTGTAGATATTGTTTCAATTCCGATTGCTTAGTTTGAATTTGACTACCAGTGATAGTGGTGCAGCTTAGCGTTTATTCATTGTGCATTACGTATACATACTTAGTAATGTCGTCACAAGCCCAGAAGACAACATATAGAATTTTATAATTTGTCGGATTACAAAGTACTCTTTTGTAAAAAAATCCGGACTATAGGGGGTCTTAGGCAGTACTCTATAATCCGACAAATTCGATAGTCCAACACTGCCCTGCAAAACGTTTGTCGAATTACCGGGGGTCCACTGTATAGACAACGGTTGCGACGTCAACGCCACCTACCTCCCGGATCCAACGACGCAACTAATCCGATTAATGAACCTCTCGATTATACTTCTTATATGAAAATCTATTACGATCAAACATGCGGACGTATCAATATAGAGAAAAAAATATGTCTTTCTTGCTTTCTTGTGATCCTTACTATAAAGAGGATTAATGACATGTCCATATCTTAAATATGTCAATAACAGTTAGAGCAAAAGAAAAAGTATTACTACAAAGTATTGAAATAACATAAGGAACTCGACAAACGAACGTCTTTTCAAAATAGACCATTGTTTTTATCATTGCTACGCGAATTTAAACCTTATTACATAGTGACAGAAGTGTAGCGTTCTCAGTTATTATAGTCTATGTAAATTCATTTATCCATAGATATTGATATGTGCATTAAAGCATTCTTTAACAAAAACTATAAACACTGCATTGCGACCATTGGTTAAAGCTTTAGATATGAGTTCCACAGTATAAAAAGACATTTAATATTTTAAACTGACTTCAAGAAAAGCGGAAGTTTTCAGATTATATATTTTTTTCTCTGTACCATCTTCAAACACCGTCATTTATAAACCTATTCAAAATATTATTTATTTGTCAGTACTTAAATAACTTAAAAAATTGTTATAGAAATTAGAACGGCGACTTACTGCGTCGGGTCTCAGTGGCAGTGTCATCTTTGATCGGTGTTGCTGCAGACTCGAGCGGAGCGGGAGCGGTCGCGGCAGCGGGCGCGGTAGCGAGCGCGGCCTTGTCTGGCGTGGCGTCGGGCGCGTCGGGCTCCAGCTTAAAGCGCCGAGGCGCGGGAGGGGGCGTGGCCGCGCACTTGCTGCTCGAGCGGGAGCGCGTGCTGCACGCCTTCTCCGGCGTCTGCTCTGTTTTCACTTCAATTTTCTGTTGATTGAAATCACTTCATTAATGACGGTACCAGTTTTATCAATCGTAGCATAAAATATTTTTTTACTGTCAAAAAAGTGACCGACCGACCTTGAATTATAAAAGATATTGTACCTTTAAAATATATCGATTAAATGTCCATTAACAAATGAAATATGAACACAAATAGCGATAGTTCATAAAACATGACAGGTGGATGACGTTTTCAGTAAGAAAAGGAAACCACTAATATTCAAGCGCTAATGTTCAACTAATGTTCAAGCGCTTTCTGTTACATAATCTGCTACATTTCTCACTTAACCTACTTATAGCAACAATGAAAATGATTAAAACGGCAAATGAATTAGTATTAATACAAGTTTCACGAATCCGTCGTAGTTTAGATATATTTACAAAAATGGTTTTAATAAATCCGCCTATCGACAGACGGGGAACCTTTTACAATTGATGAAGCGAGCTCCCACGTCGGAGTGAGACGGGCCACTGACACGGAAGGCAACTTATTATTTAGAAATATGAGTACCGCTTACAAGTGTTTATTTCATTACTTAATAATAATAATTATCTAGCACGTCTCACACACGACCGTCTGAACCGAGACTAAGCAGAGACTGTGCTATGGTAACCAAACTGGTGATTAACACACTCATATATTTCTATATTAATACATGTTACAGATAAATTACATCCAAACAACAAATGATTGTCTTGATAACACAATAAATGTGCTCGGTGGTAATCGAACCCACAACTTCTGCCTTTGCAGTCACGATCACTAACCACTAAGACTGCCAAATCCTAAAGTATACCTTCGATATCAACAAGGAAACACTTACTGTCTCTTTATTATCTCCGACGGCGCCATTGTTTTTGAACACATCGTACCGGTACAGGATCTTTTCGTAATGGTTCTTGAGAATGGAGCCGATTCCTTTGCCCTGGGGAAAGCCCATGCGGCGCGCGATCTTTGACCACTTGCGCTCAGACGAACATATCTCAAAACCACCTGATTTTCATTAAAAAATATTTATAGAACACATACGACAAATAGGATCCGATCAACAATGAAAAGTATTGCGAAAAAAGGTAAGAAACGCACCACAATTCTGGCATTCTGGTTCGAATTGTTAAAGAGACACATTTGTAACAGTAGCAAGTTAGTAAGGTAATCTACCTATTAGATGTGAGGACCTAGCAACAACTCTGTATCGTGCTCCAGTTTAAACTATAAGTAATAAGTTTTAACCCCGAGCGAACCATTAAAACTGAGCTAATTTGCCTAGCTCGTGAGTTTTATCACTCACTGTTATGTGAAAATATAATTACTCAGTTGCCGGTTGTACGGTAAATAGCCCAGTTCATCTTTCTATGTGTTTACTATGTAAGGCAACGCTAAACCTGTCTCATAAAACATGCTCTTAAAAGAAAATAATGAGGCATTGATCCAGCCCAATCAGCTTTCAATATTTCATAGGAAACAATAATTCCATGGCACGCGATTGGTCTGCGCGCGGGACTTGGTCAATACGTCACAATTTTCTTAACGTGAATTGACTTTGAAACATCGTATCCCAAAACAAACAAAGTAAGAATCCAGGGACGATGACACAGAATTCGGTGACTTGAATACTAGGCACTCGCAAACTTGTTCACTACCTTACAGGCTTAAAATACATGTCAATCTTACTTTAACCGCAATAGATAATTTAAACTGCTATATCATTTATGATTCTACTAACCTGCTTCTTTAACAATCTTATGCAAAGCGTATAAATCAAGAGGTTTTCGTTCCACCGTTGGAATCTTGAGGACAGAACCCTGGAGTTCCCAGAACTTTATGATCTGATCTAGAAAGTTGAGTTTGACCCGAGTGATAGCCTGAAACAGATTGGGTTATATTAAATTAATATCATAGTGTACCTGCTTTAGAGACATCAAAACGGAAGACTGAATGTAATTTTGATAACTGGATTTTTCTGGTGATCCCTTTCCTCTTTAAGTTCATGGTCTACAATGACTGATTGTTCTCCTCAGTCTCTTGTACACTATGCTGAACGATTCAAAGTAGTCTACGGTGTTTAAGACTTTCGAAACATGATGTGGTCGCTGGAACTCTCGACAACTTTCAGATGTGGTTTAAAAGTTTCATGACTCAGTAGTTGTTCAACAAGACGATCATAAAGACATTAATATGGACGTCAAGAATGCGTGTAAATCTTACAGCACTCAAGTGGAAGACCATTAAAAAAAATTACAAGCTCCCGCATTTTTTTTTTCTAAAGGCTTATTAATAAAAAAAATTAAACATTTAGCACACAACGCCATCTACTCTCAAACTAAGCAGAACTTGTACTATGATAACTAGACTGACTGATAGAATACTTATATACTTTTTTTTGTAAAACATACATATACATAGAAAACACTCAAACTCCGAAACAAATATTTGAAGATCATAACATTTTGTCCGACAAGGGAATCGAACCCGAGACCTCAAGCACAGCAGTCGCTTTCACTACCGCTACGCCATCGAGGCAGTCATTATTGCATAGTCCCCTATTAAATATACGTATTTAAAGTTAAAACCTTTACAATGGTACAATAACATGATTATCTTATTCCATTAGTATTTACATTCGCGAATATAAGTATAATAAATGCATACATTAAGTACAGTCAGCTCGAGACTACAGGTTTGTTTGATCAAAAAGATAAGGTGTAAAAAATAAACGACGCATGGTAGGTACCAAAGCGTTCTAAAGTGTGCCTTTTATTTATAAAAAGCACCCAACGCATGTGATAGAGATAATCTTTAATTTATTTTTTTTTATTTTAAGAGCCCGCCAAAGTGACTACTCTGCCTGATGGAAAGCATGAATAGAATCCAAAAGTGGTAGTCACCATAGTCATTGCGAATGCTGACAATGTAGTATGGTGACCCACAGTATGGCGGCCTATTAAGATGCCTTTTTACGCCTCACTTGGGTACGAAAAAGGTCTTTATCGACTTCACGTTATGTTAGAAATTTATATAAATCATTAGGTGTGCGTCCCTCAGGAGCCGGCGATCTAAAGGGATTTTCCAACCCGTCAATAAAAAAAAAGAAAGGTCAGCATAGAAAAAGAGGTCGCAATACTTGTTAGTGTATTTGTTTTTAGATTGAGTTGTCAAAAAAAACTAAAAGGTCCATCAGGAAGAGAGTAAAACTCATGTACTATCCATCATGATGATACTATGAGTACTTGACAATGCAAATTAATAACATTACCAAACAATAAACCTACCTCTAACTCGTTCAACCTCTGAATCCTGGGTGTAAAGCGTAGGCGGTCCACATCTACTGCAAACGGCGGTTGCCAATGCTGTAACAATTTTTTTTTTTATTATTACCATAACTGAAATAACACTGATAATTTCACACACCTAACACAAAGCAGTCTGAGTAAAGCTAGGCAAAGCCTGTATGTACAATAGCACCTAACCAGCTTATAAACATACTTATACATCAGTATATACATTCAGATTTTTTTTCTATATTAAGAGCCTGCCAAAGTGGCTCTACTCTGCCTGATAGAAAGCATGAATAGAATCCAAGAGTTGTGGTCACCATACTCATTGCAAATGCAGACAATGTAGTATGGTGACCCACACTATGGCGGCCTTGTGAGATGCGTTTTTACACCCCGCTTGGGGACGTAAAAGGCATGACAGTCATCGTGACAGTGTAAGGCTTACAGAGTTACCACGATAACTGTCACCCCTGCATCAATGGGCCTCCGTTCTCATACTCACCAACGAAACACGACAACACGGAATGCTGGCGCTTTAGGTTGGTCTTCGGTGGGAGGGTAACAGTACCAGTAACAGTAACTGGTAACAGTCGGGCACAGTACAAATGATCATTCTCATCATATAATATTTGTCCTGGGTGGGAATCGAACCCAGCATATTAGCCATCAGGGTCTCTAAACACTAGAGGAATAGACCAGTCATATATAATAACGTGATATTAAGTCCGGTATACGACTAAGCACTACCATCGCAGTTCATAAGACATTGTAATTGTGGCGTTAAATTGATTTGTAACACCTAAATGTGAATGAACGCAGGCGCCGTGCAGTCTATTCGATCGTATTGTGGACTAAAGTTATCCAGTATGTGAGTGAACTTCTGATTAATGTATAAGTTTTACTTTATATATTTTACATGGCTCTTAAATATTTTACAGAATTTCATGTATGCCACAGGACAACAGTTTCATGATTAATTATTTCCGGATTAAACATGTCTAATAAATGAATAACTGATTCAAGTGGGTAACTCTTATTAGTGCTACTGCTTTGTTGAACATAGCCTAAAATCTACTACATCAACAGAGGAAGTTCACACCTTCAAACACAATCTAAAACTTTAACACTTAACTGTCAAAAGGAGGAAAATATTTCTCCTCATTATAAAATATTGTAAGATCAATTCTTTGGAGTAGAAATAATAAATATTAAATAAATAAATATTTCGGACATTTGACACACAATGTCATCTAGTTTCAAACTAAGCAGAGCTTGTGCTATGATAACTAGACTGACTGATAGAATACTTACATACTTTTTTTTTGTAAATACATACATATTATATATAGAAAACAGATGCAGATCCTACAAACATTTTAGTCCGACCCGGGAATCGAACCTGAGACCTCAAGTACAGCAGTCGCATTCACAACCGCTGTGCCACCGAGGCAGTTTATAACTTAGCTGGTTTAAAAGACGACTCTCTTTGAATACTACCACGACTGCCAGTTTTGTCTTTGTTTCCATTAATTAAATAAGTAAAAATATAGTTTTATGCCTTGATATTTACAAAAAAGTCTTTAGTTATCGACGTTTTTTTTTTTCTAAATGAAGAGCCTGCCAAAGTGACTCTACTCTGGCTGATGGAAAGCATGAATAGAATCCAAAGAGTTGTGGTCACCATACTCATTGCAAATGCAGACAATGAAGTGTGGTGACCCATACTATGGCGACCTAGTGAGATGCTTTTTCACGCCACGCTTGGGAACGTAAAAGGCATGACAGTCATCGTGGCAGTGTAAGCCTCACATAGTTATCACGATAACTGTCACCCCTGCAACATTGTCTTTGTTTATACAAGTCATGAAGTTACATTGTAACAAGTGTATATTTTTTAATTTATTTTAATGTGCAAACTTACAAAATTAATACAATTTATTTAATAACTACATAATTTCAAAGCTTAGCAGTAAGAGCCTTGATTTTTGAGATAACAGCTACTGGTTTTAACACACCTTGATTAACTTCACCTGTACGCTTGACTGTAATGAACTCCTTGCAACTCAATTTGGACCTACTTTGAATCATCTAATTTCATTTAAACTTCATTAATTGATCAAGACATCACAGTACATTTTAGTTGAACAAAAAAATTAATATAAATTAGAAAATATTTCTAAAAATAAAATAGTGAACAAAAGACATTAGCATTATTATGACAAAGTGCGAGCTGTTTGTAGCATATCTTTCATACCAGTTTTTGGACATACTGTACATTATAAATACATTTACATTTTTTTTTTCAAATACACACATCATTATTATTTTATTCCTGTATTAACAATTATTTTTCAATTTTAAGTTCAACTTATCACTAAACACGTCTTTTACTTTTAAATTATATTTAACTAGCTTACCCTGCGAACTCTGTTCCACCTTGTTGTCAATAAATAAGCAGATTTTTTTTAACTTAAACCCGTTCTAACGAGATAAAAAGTATCCTTTGTCCGTCTCTTGGTTCTAAGTTACCTCCCCACCAATTTTGAGCTGAATCCGTTCTTTCATTCTTGAGTCATAAGTGGTGTAACTAACACCACTTTCTTTTACATTTATAGATATGCATTTAAATAATGTTTAATAGTACAACCATTGGTTATTTTATGTACACTGGATCTGGATTAACAAAAGTGTTATATGCTTTATATGCATATTTAAATAACCAGTTTTATTGAATACTCAACAAAATGAAAACAAAGTATTCTTTTTATGGTATCGGAGGCTCAATGAACTGAATCACCTCAAGATATAGTAACTTCCCTTGTCTATGGGTACTCGTAACTCTTAGAGAAGTGCTATATCAATTTGTATGACTACAATGTTATCATTTGTACTTTCAGGTGTCTATTAATGGGATATAAGATGGGCTCAAGTCAACTTAAGAATGTATGGCAGAATAAAGCCAACCACTAACATCCATCTTCTTTAAATAACTCCAATACATCTACTGGTACACCATCAGGGCCTTCTTCAATCATACCAATCTCTTATTTAAAATTTACATACACATCATTGTACACTACACTACATCAAAGGGCTATATATCTACTCTCCTCAGTGATTAACTTCTTTTTTTAAAAGAAGCTTCGGCTTACATTTCCTTACATTCCCTCGTCTTTTATCAAGACCTTATTCATCTCATCTTTCATAAATCGCACAATTGTTGTATTTGTCCTTTCTTCTCCACTTTTTATAATACAGTAAGATATAATAACAATATTAAAAGGTTTTACTTATGATGCTGCAGCTTTTACATCTGGTTGCTATAACCTTTTTTGTCTTCTAAAAATCTTTGCATTCAATTTTAAAAATTTCCTTTATTCTTTCTTTTTTCATAAGAGCCGTTAAAGTGGCTCTAGTCTGCCTGATGGAAAGCATAAATAGAATCCAAGAGTTGTTACCATATTCATTGTGAGTGCAGACAATGCAGTATGTTGCCTTATGACCTATGGCGGACTGGTGTAATGCTTTTTCACAGCCTGCTTCAGGATGTAAAAGGCAAGACGGCAAGACTAATATATCTTTTACTAATTTACCACACTTACTGTCACCCCTGCATCAAAAGGTCGATTTTTCACTCTATTCCCTTGTTACACGACCTTATTATCTTTGAAAATTAATTTTTATTTGACCATAAATGCTAGTGACACTGCAAGAAATGACTAGGATTAATCACAACTTTCCTAAAATTATAAGAAATGAATGTGAATTGTGTTAGTCATGAATTCAAAAAATTGATAGGGACAGTAATCTCTGATACAGCAGCGTCCTTTGGAAAAAAATTAAAAGACTACATATTATAGGCAGATGTTTACCCTGGCAAATTTGAAGGATATAATAGTAGTAATATTAAACTCGCACATCTCATAGCATTAGCATTATATTGTAACCAACTAATATACATGATACCTAAATACACACATATTAGTGGTATGTTACAGCCTGACATAGAATAAATGCTCATTACTCAATTATTTGTTCTGGTAGCTACTGAATCTAAACTATGTATGTATGTATTCAACCTATCGCCGTCCACTGCTGAACGAAAGTCTCGCCCAAGGAACGCCAATCATCCTGGTTATGGACAATTCGCATCCATCTGCTGCCAGCCACCTTCTTTAAGTCGTCGGTCCGTCGCGTCGCAGTGCGTCCTACACTACATTTACCCAGTCGCGGTATCCCCGCTAAATATAATATAAATCAATCTAAAGTGTAAACAGTGTAATAATAATATAAGATATAAATAAAATGCTTTCAAGGAAATTATCTATTATAATCCTTTTTCCTTAATACATTATCAATCACACACTCATTTAAATGTAACTAATCAATCTCATTGGATATATCGTAGACACTGTCACAATCTTTGATTACCAACTTATAAAAATAAGATCAAAACCTTTGTTGACTAGCTGATGTAAAAGTAGAATAGTTAAAAATACGTTGTTTTTGCCTGTTTCAAACAGACTGTATATAGTTGACATTCCTACTCACTATAAATAATTTCTTTCCTTCAAAAAAAATATTCAGTCAAATTTCTGACATGCAAATTTCAAACTTCAACCTCAAATTCTGGCACAGAAGCCTGATTACACGTAATACAGGCAACAACCTACTCAAATACTAGCTGCTCAGATCTACATCTGTGAGTATACTGCAACTATAGTAAGTGTAAAATCTGAGATTATGCAGAGCAGTCCAATTTTTATCATTTTGAATTTTAGTTTTATATTCTATTTCATTAATCACAACAGCTTGAACCATTATTATGTTAATGTAGCCATACACCATGGAGTGTATAGTGTGTGTTACATTCGTCAGGTAAGCTTGAACCGAGTAGAGGTTAGGCTGCACAGGTAAACCAATGGGCTAAATTCCACATGCATTAAAATTCATATTTTTTTTTGGTTGCCTGAAAAGGTATGGTACAGATGCACAACATACATGCTCCAGTTCATTGTAAAATTCAACCATATAGGCAAACCTGTTAAGTACACACTATAGTGTACGGTAGTGTATAATACCTTTATTTTTTTTAATTCATTAGACATATAGTTGCAAGAAGTTACAGGTTTGTACATTTCTTCTAAATATAAGTAGTAAGTATTCCTTCAACTTACAACACTTTCAATATTTGACTGAAAAAGAGTACATTTTATTGACATACTACTTATTAGTAAGATATGTAATGTACCTCTAATGTAAGGCCTAAAGTTATTAGCCTTGTATAGATAAAAGGTGTGTCATTACTTCTATTCATTCCACATTACGTGTCCTGAGAGCCGACTAAGGGAGTAAACTTTACAAGACAATGGCATTACTAAAACTTCTGTGCAGTACTAACCCTTTTTTTTTAATGTGTGGAAACCCCCTCAGGCCGTTACCCCACCGAGGTTTACGGCGGGGTGGTGTGTCGGTATTTTGACCGACTAAAGCCACACAGTGTGCCACGCCTGACATAGGAGGGATTCGGGAACAGCTGTTATTACGACATCCAGATTGTACAGTACTAACCTGTTCTAGCCAGTATGTTACCTTTCTCCTCTCTAAGGAGAGGGTTATGTCTAGCAGTGGACTATTAAAGATTGTTGATGACAATGAGTGTCTACATATTGCTAAGTTTTTTACTCTCACACTATATCTACCAACAATAAACTTCATCATGCAATATATATTGCACATGAGTAACTGTTTACACAAAGTTTTACAGTTAATACTATGGCTTCAAACACATTTGTAACAAAATCTAATATTTCCTGTCACTTGGCTGATAATGCTAATGGCAGTCATACAATTTGGCCTGTACATTATTTTTGGTATGGTGGTGTACATGGTGGTACTCTGTCACACATTTCGCTTGATGATGAACATAATAAAAATAATCTTAGAAGCAGTTGGTAGGTATTTCATATCACAAAAGCACAATTGGAGAGTAATTATTTGAGTTTTGGAAACATACCAACTTAACAACTATATTTGTATACATTAGAATTAGAATTTAATCTTCAAATCACACAAGGGAAAATGCATACAAAGAAATGCTACACATAAAAGTATGATTCTACTGTCATTAAATCTGTTCATCTACAAAACTAAACGGAGGTACACGTGGCTAACAAAATAACTGATCAATTGTAATAGAGTATCTACCCGTCTATCTACTATTTTCCATTTAAGTTTCTTCTAATTAAGTAGAGAAAGGCAAAATAATAATGTCGACAGCAAAACGATTATAATTTACAAATTTATGAGTTACTATTCACACATTTTATATTTTATAAAATTCTCATTGGAATAGCACACACATATTTAACTTACTAGGTATTTATTTTTCATATATATAGGGACTAAGGGAACCAAATTTGCAAAACAACATTATTACAAAGAGAAAGAAAACTTGCAACAAACCCTATTCCAACCCGTGTGGCCAGCGTGGTATAGTAGGCCAAAACCTCCATGTTAAGGAGAGGTCTATGTCCAGCAGGAGACTGTAAAAGTCTGTTGATGTTGATGATATATAAATATATTTTTAATACATTTTGTCAGTTTTAAGATGGTTTATTGACTATTTTTAGAAGTTATCACTAACCTCTCAAGGATAACAATGTACTACATACTGTGTAGTACAATATAATTGGTCTGTTTTTTATATATATAGAAATGCTTCAGTTCATATGAATAGTGACAGTACAAATATATATTTACAACTGTTTCTTTAAAAGGTCATTAAGTAATTACATGTCAATTGGAATACATATCAAAATCTAAGTATAATAACTAAGTATTAGATCTTTTGCACATGAGCCAATCAAATAGAGCTTTATATGATAAATGTGATACTTTTTTCATAGTTTTTTAGTTTCATGTAGTGTATATACAACTTTATTATAAACTACTATTGTCACAGGAGGAAAAAGAAAGATTCAACCAATACTTTTATATGTAACCTGTTTGTAACTTATGGCAAGGGTTGCATTGTCTTGAATCACTTTAGCTTTAACAATAAAAGTGTCATGTCTCATTTAATATTCAGACAAACACTTTATATTGCTTTATTATGTGGATATCTAGCTTCTCAGAATGCACTTTGATCCACTTCCAACAATGTGGGCACCATTTTTTTTTTAACTTCTAGTTATAAATATGCACAGAATGGCATGCAGAAAAATCAATAACATATGTTATGCAACATTAATAGAGTAGACCTATGTTGAATCTAACTACTATTTCTATTTCAAAACATGAAACATAACTTGTAATAATTCATTATTCATCACAAAGAAATGATAAAGCAGTTTCAAACAAAAAGGTTCTTTTTGAAATTTCCAGAGTTAACATATAGAAAGTAGGTCTTGCATACTAATAATTCTCTTAGTTATCTATATTTATCTGGATATTCACTTAGCTAGCCTGTTCTAAATCATCTAAATTGCAAATTTATCCTTTTGAATGGATCCTCAGTAAAATATTTCAGTGTGCTTTCAGTAACTACTGTGGACATTACAGTTAGTCACCACAAAAAGTATCTAGTTATTTTTTTATCTAACTATCGTAGGCAGGAGGGCATGACACAAAATGGCAACCAGACTCACAATACAATATGCAAGTGCATTTACGATCGTATAAACAAAATTTTATCATTTTGCTAGCGCTCAAGCAACTCTTTGACACGTATTGCTCGGGATTAAGAGGTAAAAATTAAATTTAGATAACGAACAGCCTAATAAGTCGAGGTAATATGGTTGCATCACACGTAATTTGCTTGAGATTTTACGGTTAGTAAACTACACAATTATCGTGTTTTATCCGACAAAATATACGATAAAATAAATAGTTGTTAACCTACAAAATATTGAAACAAAGAAATACACTCACTGCTGGTGGTTTGATCTTGCAAATGCCCGACTTCTCGGCGATGGGTCGAATTTTGCTGATGTATGCCAGGGGGTCCAGGAACTCTTCTGGGGTTGGCTCAAACACTGGTGCCTCTGGAGGCGGAGTGAACGTAAAATTATCAGGTTTCATGGGGGACGCCGAGTCCCCCATATTCACTTCGACATTAGCTTCGTCACATTTTCCCATTTTTGAGAAACACTATGCAGTTCACACAAATGCAACTATAAATAATACTTTAGCATCATCTAACGTTAAGGAATGAATAAAGCACGTCCACAAAGAAATAGTAGCATTGGAATTAGTCTTTCCATAAGGAATCACAACGAAATAATAAATGAAATGAGCACCAACAAATAACAGTGCTCATTTCATGTCCGCCATGCGAAATTGAACTTTCGAAACTGCGATGTTACCAGTTAACAAATAAATTCAGTGCGCACTTTGTTTCGCGATATGTGCATTTATGAAGAGCATAATGATTTTCAAAAAATTAAAAATAATTAGCATAAAGGAAAATAAGAAGTTAATAGTAACAATGTAATAATATATAATTAGAATATTAAGATTTATAGCTTTTAGAAAGATTTAAGTAAGATGTAAAATATTTATTTTTTAATAGTGAGAGACGCTGTTGCGTCCCGCCCCGGGGTTGATTTCATCCCAGAGACTTCTGCGTGGTTTAATGGGTAAACTGGTTTCCCGGGAGTCCTAAACACACTTTCTATCTCTCCAGCCAAGAGTATGGCGCGAAATGCATTTCCCTAGTAAATAAAGAAGAAAAACTGGGCAAGAGAGTAGAAAAGTCAATAGATAATTGTAAGTAACTACCGCCCATGGCGACCTGGAACTCATAAGTCACTAGTTCATTATCATCCACTCTTTTATCTCTAGTATTAGCGGTAGTGATGTTTTGAGCTCAAACAACCTCACTCACTTTTATAATAAAAAGCAAAGAAAGAATCGTTAACCACTGATTGTCATTGAGGTCGAGATATTATTCCGGGAAACCGGCCCATTCGTACTATAGTATTGTTTCGTCCTGCCGTCTATTATTCAGGAACATAACGATATTCGTCGTCGTCGATGTCGAGGAAGATCCAATGCATGCAGCAGGAATGGCAGATTAAATAAATGTAAGTTTAGAATATAATTTTATGACTTAGACTGCGAAAATTTTAATTGAAATTTTAAACGCGTTTTTCTCAGAACTGTCTTTTTTAATACCATACCCACTATTTCTCAGGTTCTACCAAACCGATTTACTTGAAATTTTAAGAGAGTCTTCTTTAGAAACTTGTCTACGTCCGGAACTACGCATATCCCCAAAATTTTCTTTTTTACTATTTTTAAAAAATTGAAGAAAGTCAAAAAAGTGGTACAAAAGTTTTTTTTTAGGCCGTCACCATTTTGTAAAAAATAATTTGCCGTTTTTTCCGTAGTTCCAGACATTGCGACATTATTATAGATTGATAATCTTTTTTTTTTGGTTTCAGATTGTTAGGAGGGTCAAAATCGTGGGTATGTTCTCGCACCAAATTTTTGAGACTCGCCACTTCATCAGTTAATAATTATCGGGATTTTGGATTTTTTTGACTTTTTAATTTTTTTGTATTCTTCTAATGTTAATAAATAATGTATAAAAAGAGCTATAGTAAAAAATATTAATTGCTTTATTTTTACAGCACTTCAAAAATTACCTAAAATTCATGTCTCTAGACCAGAATAACCCCTTAAATATATTGTTTAGTAAAATGTATTGTGAACAATCGTAAAAAAACAATGAAAAAAAGAGTACGTATGCTAATCTTATTGTGCCTAAAGCACTTGGGTCTAGTCAACATTTTTACAACTTTGTACACAGTCTGTTATTTCTCATATTATGTTATGTTATTTCTTCACACCGGCACAAAGGCTACTACTTTACAAAACACAAGTTCGACCTCACATGGAGTATTGCTGTCATCTCTGGGCGGGAGCACCGAAGTACAAGCTTGAGCCTTTTGATTCAGTTCAGAGACGTGCTGTGAGAATAGTCGACGAACCTGATCTCACAGACGATATCGAGCCACTAAGTCTTAGGAGAGACTTTGCGTCCTTGTGTGTGCTCTACCGTCTCTACAATGGGCTGTGTTCTGAAGAATTGTTTGATATGATGCCCACAGCCACTTTCTACCATCGCACCGCTCGCCATCGTCAGGGAGCTCATCCACATGCATTGGAACCTAAATGGTTGCGCACGGTGAGGTTTCAGAGAAATTTTCTCCCGCGAACAATCCCGTTACGGAATGAGCTCCCTGCCGAGGCTTTCCCTGGGAACTACAGTATGGGGCTCTTCAAGAAGGGGGTAAATAGGTTTTTCAATGGTTGGCAACGCGCACGTGATGCCCCTGGTACCGCAGGCGTCCATAGGCTGCGGCAACCGCTTACCATCAGGCGGGTCGTATGCTTGTTTGCCAACGTCGTGTGTAAAAAAAAAAAATTCTTAAGGAGCGGTCGCCAAACTTATCGCGAGCATGAACTACATAGTATCAAAATGAGGTGGGCCGCACTATATAATAATTTAGTACCATGTATCTAGTAATCATTTAACTGTGTAGGTTAGTATTATATAATAGGTGATTTTAAAAATGGTATAAACGTTTTAAAGGTTTTTTTTCAAAATGGTATATTAGGATTCTTTTTACCACTTAAAACTCTTTTTTGAAGTGACCTAGTCATATTTGTGACTGAAATCATTAGGCATTCAAAAAAAAATATTAAATAAAAAACATGTTATGGTATGCTCTGTTAATATAAGAAATCTTTAATTTACAATTTATGGAACAATTTCTGAAATTAGTCTTACGTATTTAGTCGTTTAACATAGTAACAACGTCTAAATATTTTCAATAGCATATTTTGAGGATAAAGTATCTCTAAGAAACTTAAACTAAAGTACAATCTTCTTAAAATCTATGTAACAAAACAGGCACTTCTTTAATTTGTAGAGATTAAGTTTTATAATATATATTTCTTAAAACAGAAATTGTACTCTTTTTGAGATCTTAGACTTATAAGAGACTATAAGTTTTTAACTGACCGATCGATCGACCAAAAACAAGAAAAAATCATACCCAGGTTACAAATGAAACCTCACCCGGACTCTCTCTAAAACTAGGATGAATTCAGGCCATCCCGTACGGATGACAGCCCTACTATGATCGAACGCGTAACGATCAGGTTATTAATCTTTTGAGGCGCGTGTGATTACCGCTACTTTTGAATGATTACTCGCTTAAACGCAAAATTTATTTGTAAGAATAAGACTACAATTTACAAAACAATCGCAAGGAGAACGGTTGCGGGTCACATGCCGCCCGAAGGCTTTGCGTTGCCGACCGCTGTTCTAAAGAATACAATGGAAATTGGCAAAAAAAATCGATCTACAATTTTTTAGTACACCATAAATGTTTAAAATCTACTATATTTTTATGTGTTTATATTAAATAACATAACAATAGCACACTTTTAGAAGTAAATGTATAATTTTATGTTTAAAATCAAAATGGTGTGTTTTTATTAAAATCTGTCAAGAGACTGAAGTCAAAATATTTTGATATCAATACGTACTATTTTCTACTAAGTGCATAGTGTTACCATAATAATTTATACTAGTAAAAGTAGATTTTTTTCTTGGAAATATTTCAGTAACGGAGACGAGAATGGTGCGCTCTGCTAATATCACACTGAATTCATCACACTAAACTAACAATTAAATATTTATCTAGATTTTGAAGATTAATTTCCAATGAGTAACTATTGTTGCAAGCCTAAAATTTATATTTCATGATTTTGAGCTCCCAATAGGTTCTTCGTAAACGCGCAGGACCGAGCGCAATCGATGAACACATCCGTCATCCGCCGCCATTTGCGAATGGCTGATCGCTGCTAAGCAGCGCGAGTGTCACAAGTTTTATTATGTCGAGTGTATAATTTGTTATTTTCGATAAAACTGTGAACTGAGTGTGACATTAAAATCAGTTATAATGATTGTGAGGTTTCTGAGCGTTTTGTGCGTCGGAGTTTTGGCGACTTCGGTGTATAGCACCGAAGGAAACAACGACAATGAAGGTAAGTAATTTTTACGTGTGCATTATTTATTTTGTTATCATTTACCTAATTTTACCGGCGTGAGTAAAGTTGCTATTTAGGACACATTTATTTTAGTTTGTAAACCGACTTATATTTCATTCAGAAATATCGTAACGGTGTGTTCTAAATAGACTTGATAGTTTTGTTTCTTTTTTGAGTTAAAAATGTATTTTTGAAATGAAGTGGGTTTTCTAAAATGCTGAATGAGAAATTGGTGGTGTGGCGCGTTGGTCCGATTTATGGAAGGTATATGGCGTTGCGGTGCGTGTAGGTGTTAGATACTGGACCGGCTTGACGACTTCTTGCATGCACAATGCATACACACACGCGCGCAACTTGACTCGCACTACGTCGCGCGGGCCGTGGGCGCTCGGCCTTCTCCAACACGTTTTTGCAGTTGATTCATTCACTTTATTAAAGTCACTCACTGTTTTTATCAACTATTTCTATAGATCATCTATTACTGGCTTTTCAGCAGTAGTATGAGGTCAGCCTATAGTACTAAAAATGTTATTGACAGAGTATTACACATACATCAGGTAATTTTTCCATAACATGAAAGTCTGATTTAGAGATAATCTTTCTGTTGCTCAATGTTAGATTTGAACACAGGGCCCTTACAATTATTATCTAAGTACACCATTAGTTTACTCTTTCATGTATTGTGGCAAACAAGTACCAAGTACAGTTTGTGTCACAACATTGGTCTTTCACAACTAAATGAAATTAATATAATACCTGTTATATTTATTACTGTTAGTTGTAACATAATATTAAATATCTAAGAGCCCTTTTAGATGAAAGGGCTATTTTGATACAACAGTATTATCTGTAATCAACTAAGTATTAGTTCTAAATAAAGTAACTATGCTACAAATAAACTTATAAAGATTTACAAAGTTCCTATTATAATTTCAATATGTAAGAAAAATTGTTTTATGTGTTTATTTATAAGTGAAAATTTCATTCTGTGAAATACTATCATAATTAAAAGCCTCTAACATACTATTCTAGATAAATAATTTACTAAAGTAGAAAACCTAATTAATTATGAAATTATTTTAATTTAAACTCTTTTACTTATTACAAAAAAGGTTTTCATTTATTCAAAATATCTAAAAAGTAGAGAAGTTTACATATTTAAACCTGACCATCCTATCTGTATAGACAAGTAGAATAAAAAAGGTATGTTTCAGTTTATACAATCTACTTATTCATGTTTTAAAACTAAAATGTAAAAAACAGTAACTGTTTTAGTCTAATGCTGATGTACATAGTAAAAAAAGTAATTAAGTAATTGTAAAGAAGATTAAACACAGGGTTGCATGACTAAGGTCAATGAATGTGTTGCTATAGTGACTATGAAAACCATAACACACTACAAGGCATAGACCTTGCCACTAATATAACAGTTCTCACATTTAGGGTCAATTACATCCATAGATTACAGGTATACGTTATTAATACTCTAGCATATGTTTAAATGTCATAGGGCTTACTTTTTTCGTAAATGTATGTTCGTTTTGTCAGTTTTTTAGTACAAGTAAGGCAATTTCAGTCAGTTGGTCAGTAATACTCATTGATTGTTCAAATTTTTCATAGCAAATACTTTTTCAATTTATGTAATATACATGCGAGATCGCGAACCACGACACAAAAAATACGCAGGAAGGCTTATAGAGGCAAAACGCCGTAATGCGAATTGACATCTTTAAAGCATATTATTTCGTGCGTCGCTATCAATAAGACAGCATTTCCCATCGCAGCTTTGTGTGATTTCGTAAGAATATGTATTTTTGTGTTGACCTATAATAGCAACACAAGTAGTCTCATTTGTACTTCGCATATGGAGGAATATCCTCTTCACTCTTCTCGTAGTCGTAGTGACTATTCACTCACAAAACTGCGACAAAATAACAATAGAATAAAAATAACTTGATACATCATACACACGGTGACCAGTTTACGCATGTATTAGGCCGTCGGCTCCCGTGGGACCCATACACCTAGCCGATTTCAGCCAAGGCGGCTAGTCTCAACGGAGGAGGTGTTATAGAGCACAAGTATGTCCGTAAACACAGGTACACTCTATTCCCTCACTTTCACTATCCCATGGGACGGTTATCCGACGCGACCGGGGAGAGATCAGGTGCAGAAAAACTCATTAACAATTTTTGATCCGACCCAGGAGTTGAACCCAAGACTTGATCCATACGCTAACCGCTAGATCAAAAGAGCAGTGGCGAGCAGGGAGGCAATTAAAAAAAATAGTTGTTTTACCACATTATAGACCGGCAACGCGATTGTGACCCTTGAGACTCTGTCGTTGTCTAATACTCGCTAACATTCATGTCACCCGTTTGCTTTTTTGTCTTTTAAACCTTAAAAATACTCCATAGATTCACTGTTCTCACAAAAGTAGACCTTCTTCAATGACTCAAAAATGTTGGCAATAGATTACACCCATCATCGATATGCGATTTCTATAAACTCGTCTGTCTGTAAGCACTGATGCGGCTTCCTTACCTTGATACCTAAAAATATCATTACATAAAAAAATCCTTGTGAAACAGTGAAGTTCGCTTATCTTTAGTCAAACGTTAGCACCGCAAATATAAGATAGATGTCATTCAACCATTTTAGTATGTCAATATTATTTATTGACATTTACAACGACCGATGATTTCACGATCACGCTTTTAATTTTTTATGGACGTCAGTTTTAATCCTACTCTTCAAAAAAAAATCACAGAGTAAATAGTGGTGAAAAACCGAAAACTAGTTTAAAAGTGACCATTTTTTTGTAAGCTAATCCTTATTTTTTGTAACGTGTGAGCAGCACCACCAAGTGTGTACAAATATACACTATTCAATTATCTTTGGTAACGTTGGGTACCTTTTCCCAATAAAGTATGTCTTGATGTTTGGCTCTATTGAAATCGAATTGACCAAGAATTAAATTTTCCATTCGAGTTTTAACAGGAATTCGGAAATGTGGTAAGAGAATTTTAATCCAAGAGTATCGTATGTCTTGATATTTTAATGAATAATGATGTCACATAACGCACTTTATGTCTGTTATATGGTCAGTAATATTTTACTATCATGGAACTAAAATAGGACCATAACAGCGTTTATTGTGTTCACAATCTTGACGTCAGGCTGTCTACCCATGATTATGGCAGGCATAAAACAGTAATGTTTTGGATAGCAGCAAGACCGACTTTGGTACAGAAACTCACCATTTTCTAATAAGAATGGTGTTTCTGGTATTTTTCTTACTATCTTGTGCGCTGAGTAATTAGATTTTTTCTACGTAAAGTAAAATAAATTACTGTTTCCAAAACTTACAAGTTTTCATTCTTGAGTCAGGGTAAGACTTAATTAATTCTTAAATTCTTTTAGCTTGTTAATGTAAGCCGAAGCACAAAGTTGTAAAACATTCTTTTAACAGGCAAAATTTTTTGTGATAGTCATTACACCCTTAAAATCCTTTAAAATATCTGAAAATTTAACCCCTTTTTCTTTTGTGTGTTCCTGGAATAGACTTGCCCAATTTTACAGTTATTCTGGCCTAGGCTAGAAAATACCTGACTTGTTTTTATGACTCATCCAAAGTTTTTGCGAGATAGCAGAGAAATCGACACATTGACGTGTAACAATTCTTAAATAGAAAAATAATATTACTGTATTTAAAGGATTGCCATAGATGAAGTACCAGAATTTTACAAATACATTAATACAGAAGAATGAGATGCGCCGTTAGCGACGCTCCGGGCTATGTATGTATACAGGAAAGAGCAACGGATGTAACAAGAACCTTCAATGGTTGTAATTTTTACCTTCCTCTAAGAAAAATACCGTTTCCATGTAGGTATTTGCTTCTTTGATGTACAAATCTTCAAAGAATCATCATTTACGTTTATACGAGATGTCTATTTGCATTTAATACACAAGCTTCATTTAAAATACATACGCTTTTTGCAGCTGCCTCGACAGGAACATTTGAATATCACTGCATATGAAATGTACATACATTTACATACAATTTTTACATACAACAAAGACCACTGTATCATTCATAATTGAGTATGCTGATCGCCGATCATTATGTCATACGATACATTGTACCCTAATATTAGGCATCGTTTTAGTTTCTAGACTTCCTCTCTGCCTAATAGGAAGACCAATATCGTAAATAGCTGACATTAAAATACGAATTAATTTGTCATTTGCATAATTTTAAAACGTACCAAAGTGGGTTTACGATTAAATGTTTGGCTTTATGGCACCATAGCTTTAGAATCGGAATAGATGTCTTATTGAGCCCACGATGGCCTCTAATGAAACTGATTCAAACACAATTTGATTGAGTGTTTTGAAAAATGTATAATCCTAAGCCTTGCATGAGAATCTCTTAGGCAAATTAATTTTCGTCGTGACCTTACTAAGAATTTTCATGATTTCTATCTATGTATATCTAAAAAGGCTTTCTAGCTCTTTATGAAATGAAAAAAGAAATCAATATCGGAGTATCGAACAATTTCAAAATTGTAACTTTAAAAGTGGACAAAGCTCCGTGAGTTAAGAATTTATGACGGAAAGATTTTATCTATCGAAATGAACTGAGCCAAAGTCTTATGTTAACTTAAGACATCAAATTGACCAGTTAAAGTTCAACTTTGACGTCACAACTGATTCTTTATAAAGTAATTAACAGTTAGCCTACCTAATATCAGTTACATAAATACCCACAGTATTGCTGCAAATTTAAGTAACTCTGGGAATATGAAGTGGGACTCTTGAAAACGAAACAAGTCTCAACGTTCAAAGGAGGTTTAATAACTATTTTTTAATATAAATACTGTATATTAAAAAACTGCATAGTGTACCTAAATAATTTACTTCTTCAACAATGTAGAATGAATTTTAATATTTACGATATTATGTCTAATGATAGCCATAAGAAGCGTTCTTATGAGAAAGAGTATATGATATACATAGAAAAGAATATACAATACAAAGAGAAAAGAAATTAAGTTTTTAATTATACAAGAAAGGGGTAAAATGAAATTACTAGAAAACTGTCGAGACACAAATACAAAAAGTTGAAACTAAATTTTCTAAAAAGACCATTTAAAGTTCAACTCCCTTCCATTTACATTGTAATGAATTAGCTATTTATACAGTATTACATAACAAACTAAGAACAATGAGACACGCGATACCATACTCACATAACACTGTCTATTGTAACTGCTACAAACGTATATACTGTTAAACACAGATAGAGGCCCTCCTTGCCACTAAATTTATGCAAACTGCCACACCAATATCGCTAAGTAAAGGGATTAGAAAATGGTTAAGATTATGTAGTAGTCATTGTCTTTCGTAGTCCTTGGTTGTAACTTGACCTGCACTTCATTTAGAGTCTTCGTTCTTTGTTTTAAAAAGCCTTCGAAAGTGACTCTTCTCAGCAGAATCAAAGAGTACGTACGTTACGTAACTACTCATTGCGAATACAGACACTGCAGTATGGTGACCCATGCTATGGCGGCCTCGTGAAATGCTTTTTCACGCCCCGCATGGGGCCGTAAAAGGTATGACAGTCATGGTGGCAGTGTAACGCTCACACACTTACCGCGATAACTATCACCCCTGCATCAATGGACCTTCGGTCTTGCAATCACCAACGAAAGATGCTGTCGCTTTCGGTTGGTTTTCTATAAGAGAGTAGTATTGCCCTTGTTGCACCGGTTTGATCGTGCTGAAATCAGCGTGCCTCTACTAACTTAAAAAGTAATTCTTCTTAATCTTGTTGCGAGTCTGTGTGTTCATTTGTCAGTAGTACTTCGTCTATCCTTTCTTCGTTAAGTTCTGCAAGAGATAGTTAGTTTTTGTAAAGAAAATACAAACCTTTTGTTGGGAGTTAATAAAAGCATGGCAACTTTATAGCTCAGGGCGAGGATATTTGTAAATGTAAAAGTTTAATCTTTTCATAAATATATTGTGGAAAATATATATACATACACAATTCACTAGTTGAACTTTACAAAATCATTAAATGTATAGTTCACTGTCTGTTTTCTTGCTCGTCCTTAGTGTATGGGTAAACATCGCATTAATTTGTTACCGATCCTTAAGCTAATTACATTTGTTTATTACATTTTCTACTTTTACATTCACCTGTACGAACAGTCGTTTCGGCATCAAAGTTAAACTTAGACACCTGTTATTAACATTGGTACTACATCATTGTCATTGTTATCATCTCCATCACCTCAGCCAAAAGACATCCACTACAGGACATAGGCCTTCCCCAAGGTTCTCCACAACAGCTGGTCCCGTGCCGCCCTTATCCAACGGCTTCCTGCGACCTTCACCAGGTCGTCGGACCACCTTATGGGTGTCTACCAATGCTTTCCTAATACACGGTCGCCACTCCAGAACTTTATGGCCCCATCGGCCATCGTTTCTGCGTGCAATGTGACCCGCCCACTACCACTTAAGTTTAGCAATTTTACTGACAATATCAGTGACCTTTGTCTGCGGATCTCCTCATTCGTACTACAACCGAACATAATCCTCAATTAATCATTCCATGTATTTTAACCCAACTTAACTGTAACTTATTGGAAGAGTCAGTGACTATACCGATCGATCGAAGCTGTCTGCCGCGAAGTTATACCTCGAGGTCTTCAGAATTATCGATCGCAACTGCGATAAACTTGCTGCTAAAATATTTAACTCATAGAATGCTACTCGACGCTGTCAACCAAATGACTTTATATAAATAAAACTCTTTGCAGTCCCGGTGACCTATTGTGTTGATAAGAAGTACGATAAAGTGAAATGCTAAAGATTTTTTTAAAGGAATGATAACAGTCTGTGTTGAAATAAATTCTCTCGAGAGATGTGGGTATCTTAAATTGAATGTGACGAAGGTGTGTGCTATTGTATATTTTCCCTTATTTGTGAGTTCTCTCAAGACGCACGTTTCTTGGAAGTTTTAAATAAGAACTTCTTGCAAGTACAGTTTACGACAAATTTTACAGAATAAGATAAGCGGTTTTGTCATTAATACTAGCCTGGACAGGATTTAGTGTACATTATATTTGAAGTCGCGGTCCCTGCGCTAACGCGCTAAGTTGAAGAATTTTTCCTGTAATTCTTCTTTTTTTTTTAGAAAAAGACAACGCCCCCCGCATTAAGTATAAACCCTGTGCCGCGGGGGACTTTACAAACATACAAGAAACAGACACAAAGAACACCCAGACTCAGAACAACAATTGTGGATCACACAAATTGTTGTCCCATGTAGGATTTGAACCCACAACACTCAGCGAAGTGGAGTGCGGCGCGGTGACCGCTTAAACCACTAGGGCACTAGACCAATCGTGCAATCAATCAAATCAATTAATTTTGAATCGGACAGAATATACATTGGGCTTTGTATTATTGTTTTATGGAGTGGTGTGTCGAACATAATCATAGTTAAAACTGAGGGAAATAATTAGTTACCGTCGGTAAAGTTCTAACAGTGCGTAAGTCATAAATGAATACTTTTCCAGAGAGTGAAAAACTGTATATAATGAGGGCAATATATGCTGAAGGTTTTATTTAATTACTTCACAAATAATCAATCACATTTGAATATGCAATTCAAAAATAAATTTTACTTTCTTGATAAGTAGTAATTTTTATAACTTCAGCTACGTTATGTATTTCATGCAACGTTGATACATAGTATTAACTAGTGAGAAAGCTCATTCGCTTAAATAAAAACGACATGAGACAGATTACTCAATATTGTTAACAAATATAATAATTATAAATATTTTAGACATTTGACACACAATGTCATCTAGTTTCAAACTAAGCAGAGCTTGTACTATGATAACTAGACTGACTGATAGATTACTTATATACTTTTTTTTGTAAATACATAAATATTATACATATAAAACACCTAAATTTCAAAACAAATATTTACAGATCATACAAACATTTGGTCCGACACGGGAATTCAACCCGAAACCTCAAGCACAGCAGTCGCATTCAATACCAAATATATATGTTATAGTCAAAGTTCGATGCACAGTCTCTTGGCAGAACTGGTTTATCCAAGGTTTAGTCAAAGCCTTCAGACGATCCCCGAAATCAATTTCAATTTTACTTTTTAATTGAAATATTTTTTGTTACACCTAACCTAACCAAATGTGTCTCTTGGAGATTTGATAAAAATTCCTTAGTCAAAAGGCGAAATGGCATTTATTTCAGCTTTGACTAAGTCAGTGCTGGATTAACTAGTCCAATCTAGTAGCGCCGAAGCTTCAGAGTTTGCCTATAACACATACTTATATATAAAGTGTTTAATCACTGAACCCGTCACTTAAATGTGACTATACATACCACCTACAGTCTAAAAGACTGACTGACTGAAAAGACAAAAAATAATAACCCTAAAAGACTATTATTTTGTCTTTTTAAAAGAAATAAAAATAAACTTTCAATTTTCACAAGAGAATTTATTGTAAAAAGCTTATACACTGACCTCTAAAGGACTTGTTTTTTCCTTTGCGACTGGTCTTGGGCACAATAAATGTATTCATGAGTAATGAATTGTCAATTCAAGTTTTACTTGATTAAAGAATCAAGTTTATAAAAAAAATCTACGATAATTTATTATCATTCAGAAGACTGACGCGAATAGTAAAATATACAATCATTTTCATATTAATAATCCTCTTATAAATACGCAGAATTATAGAATGGAGTGACTTAACTACATTAACAGCTAGGTATCGATATTGTCGATACGTGAGATACGTCCTATTCATTGGTGTGCCCGACCAGCTCTATATTGTGTCAAATTGAAGTGGATTTGTGTTGCATACATGGGCCTCGTGCTAAAACGGATTGAATGTGTTTTTGACTGCCCACTGGTTTTTACGAATTTCAACCGCTGGCTATTGAAAGTTTTTAGACTTTTTTTAATACCCTGCCATATACGTTCTCACTGTGATGTTTGGCACAAACAGAAATGCTGGTTGTAAAACTAAATTCTATAAAAGAGACATCGCTGCGCAATGAATATTCCTATTCTAAGGACTGCTTTTAGCAGTATTTCGTGGACGTATTAGTGCGGCGCATTGTCTGTCTACTTTTAAATGCAAATATATACTTAAAAACATGTTTTTTATGTCATATTGTTTAGTTTAAAGGCGATGTAAATATAATGTGTTTACTAACAGATTTCCAAGTTCATTTTCAAGCAAAATAGTTACGAATAAACTGTGTCTGTTCGTCATAAATGTATTACCGTTGTCAATCTCGTACGCTATTCGAAAACGATCAGACCCCATCAAAAATTTATCTTTGACGTCGTTTTGTCGAAAAGCTGCAGTGACGTAAGCCGGGCGTTCTTTCAGCACCTTTCCATGTCCCAGATTTTACGTCCTGTCGAGTGCCAAACAAGCAGGTGGCGTGTTTTTTTTATGGTTCCGTTTCTACAAGCTATAGAATTACATTACCCTTGTATTGCAGTTTTTTGTGCGTCAGGACGGCAGGTCACAGTTTTGTATGTAAAACTTGTGAAGGTTTGTACACTTTGTAAAAATATTAAAAAAAACATACATTTGATTTGCAAAAGGAGCGAAGATGTTTTCTTAATTAGTTTTATTAGTGAAAACGACTAGTCGTCTCGCTTCAAACTGAATCTAAAGTACCTCGTTTAAGGTAAAGGCGATTCATGTAAATATTTAGTAGAAATTACAATAATTATTTCAGTTGCCTTAAAGGTAAATAATGTAAGGTAAGTTAGTGATATTTAGGTTGTTTTGTTAGCAGAAACGAGGGCGCTCCCGTAAAATCTTATCGCTACTTAAAGTAGGACAAACCTTTCATTATAGCTATTAGAAACAGTAATTATCATTAACTTGTAAGGTTTAGGAAATAAGATGTATTTTGTTGTCGCCGAGAACGTTTATTCGTTCGCTCCAACAGATAATGGACAACATTCTATCTGGTGCTTTGATTAAGTGGAATTTGTGGGGAGAAAGCGTCTTGCAAAGACAGTCAGTTTAATCGTAAGTAAAAGTTTATTAAGGGCCGGTTTTTCAATCGTCTCATAAACACTCAATTAACGCTTATTCCACAGTTAGAGTAATTTTGGGTTTTAATCTGAGAAATATCTTTATCTCTTGTTTCAAACATCAGTTAGTGATAATACCTGTAGTCAAGTGATTTTAATATCTGTCCGTTTTTCTAAATCTTTTTGTAATTATTTGTCTAAACATTGTGTACGCTGTCCTTTTGAGTGTTGAATTTAGTTAGTAGAATGTGGATGTTTTTGACTCTATCGGCGGTTTAAATTTCTAAGAAAACCATTTAGTATTAAACTTTTGTGTTCTGATACAAAAGAAAGGGTTGTTTGAGAAAGATATGGCAGTACTTTGTAGGATGATGAATTTTTTTTTTAATACAGCACCATCTAGTTCTACACAGCTTGTTTATTGATCTATGGGTACTAGACAATCGCTATAAACACACTTACTAATACATACACAAACTCAGACAAATTCAAAAATTAAATGTTCATGTACAAAAATGTTCAACTTGAGCGAGAATCGAACCCATGACCCTTTGCATAACGGTCCGTCAAGATACATAGATTTTAATTTCATTAATTGTTAAATAAACTTTACTAAAAGAATAAAATGAAGTTCTTGGAGTTTTACTAAATGATTGTTTACTATACTTATGGGAAAAATTTGAATATCAAAAACTATGTTGCTCGACTGGGATCGAACTGAATATCATATGCGTGCCAGGTAGCCGTGACAATCGCCACACCACAGAGATCGACTGTCATTTTATCAAACAAAAAATCAGAAACAAATTAATTTCAAACTAAGAATAGTCAAATTTGAATATTGTCTAATAACTTGTGATTCTATCTAACATGTTACTAATTGTATAGCCACATCTCCCTTACACATGATTGCAGCGAACTTAGCTATGAAAGACCATCAAGTAACTAAACTATATGACTGTTTACACCCAATTGAAGAACACAAAAACTTTATTCGCTTGATAAAGAGCTAGATACATCTTTTTTTAAAAAGACAACGTTCGTGTTAGAAATTTATCATGTGTTTCGGAGGACTTTACGTACATACAAGAAACGGACGCAAAGAGCATCTAGACTCAGAACAATAATTATTGTTCGCAAATTATAATTTGCAGATCACACATCATAAGTGTTGTTCCTTGTGGGATTTGAACCCACAATACTCAGCACAGTAGAGAGCAGCATGGCGACATACGTGCAGTCATTTATTGATTTGTTAGTTATTTGACTTGTGAGACAGTTTTAAGAAATATATAATGTATTAAATATTGGGACAATACATAAAGATGTGTCCATTACTTCTGGAAAGTCTGGTAATGCACCTGGTGTTTCCAGGCTTTGATTCTCGGTTGTTGCTGAAACAGTGTATGCTTTAATATATATTGGTAGTTTTTTCACGTTGGTTTGCATAATTTTATTGATTTTTAAGAGCTTTTTATGTGTTTACAATAAAAAGTGTTGCTACAATTTCATTTGTGGAAAGCAGCGAAATTACTGTCATGTAGGAGAAAGCGGAACCATTGGTTAAATGCAGTTTCGTGACTCCGTAGCATCACAGTGACGTTTCAGAATCTGGTAACCCCGATTTCAACCAAACAAATCCTCATCTATAGAACGTATTTTTTTACCATAAGTGTTGTAGTAGAGCCACGCTGATTTCAGCACGAGCGGACCGGCTCAACCGGGGTAGTACTACCCTGCTACAGAAGACCAACCTAAAGCGCCAGCATCCGTGCTGTCGTGTTTCAATGACGAGTGCGAGACCGGAGGCCCATTGATGCAGGGGTGACAGTTATCGTGATAACTGAGCGAGCCTTACACTGCCACGATGATTGTCATGCCTTTTATGTTTCCAAGCGGCGTGTGAAAAAGCATCTCACTAGGCCACCATAGTGTGTCACCACACTACATTGTATGCATTTGTAATGAGTATGGTGACCACAACTCTTGGATTCTATTGATGCTTTCCATCAGGCAGAGTAGAGTCACTTTGGCAGGCTCTTAATGTAGGAAAAAAAAACTTGTTATACTTGATAAGGAACATCATAATTTTATCGTAACATCAGTAAATGGACTATAATCTAAGCAAACTATTTTTTTTTTCTTTTATGTAACTCTTATCTTATCTTACCGTTTCTAACTGATATGAAAAGTGTTCCTTATAAGAAGCATGTAATGCTGAAACAAACGCATCTCAATAGTTTTTCACTGTCCATCATCCATCAATCCATGTCATGATGGGTTAAGAATACGGGGTGTTACCACTCATATTCGACGTGGTGTCGTCAGAATCGACTAAGAGAGAAAACTAGGCATAACAACAGTTTGTATCTGTCTCCGGCCAACGTATAGACTAAAACCTATTTTCGAAGGAGAGATCTATGTCCAGCATTGGACCTGACTTGATGACAATGATCAACAATTTTATCGCCTTAAGTAAAGCGTTCAATAGTCGTTCAAACAAGTAAGCCGACAACATTGTTCGTGCATTACACAATCGCCTTTGCGCCCTGGAGTACTCCACTGCGCCTTTCTCGAGCAGTTAACAAATATTCGACTTGATAACATCTAAATCACATTGAGTTCACGAGTAACCGCTATCAGTGTAATTCCTTTGAAACGCCCTGAAAACTAAAAGTAGTATTGTCTTCGTTTGAGTAATAATTAGTATTAGGCGTGTACCTCTACCTACACATCTAACACTAATTAAATTTCTAATACGCTATTTCTCAGTATCTTCTTATACATCAAAGTCAAATGTTTACTGTTATTGAAAATGTATCTTGAATGATGATTACTGAACATTGTTGATCAAAATTCCAGCGTTAACTTTACTATTTGCAGTTCATGTATTCTAGCGATAGGTCTTTAACATTTGGTCCTTCGAACTTTGACTTTAATTCTCTCGGTTATGTATGATATACTGCAGTATTGTTCTTTAACCGAATTTCTAATATCGCGCATTATTATGCCATGACAATCGAGCCAAGTTACGAATTGATCAGATAACAGTATTTATTTTAAACTCGATTTCCGGTACACAGATATAAAAGGTTATCTCATCTCTTGAAGCTTTCTCATGCAAATTCGAAAGTGTCATCAGAGTTTTTCGACAAAAAAAAAATAACGAGCATGGTTGGCACAAAGGAAAATGCTAAATGGTTGAACTTTTAATTGACTGCAGGGCACCGATCTGTTCTAATGACAAAGAGATTTGACTCGTTACAGACAAATCTTACAAACGGACTATTGATTAGTGATGATATTGGAGTACGTGGGTCGCGGCGTGACCTAGTTACGGGCGACTTTACCTTCAATTCAAACGTATTGTCCCACCGACTGACTCACTTGACTACTACCCCAAGAAATATTGAAAGAAAAGAACATAGTTGCGCATTCTTGTCGGGCGATTTGTGACGACGTTCAAGTAAACAGAGAGCCACTTCACTTGCACAGGACTTTACAAGTAATTCCTCTTTAAGTTTGCTGTATTATATTGTGGAAATGGGTGACTGCTTAGTACTAATTCCAAATCCAAATACACATAGGGATATACTACGAATAGTTTTTGCAATATTGTTGTACTTTGTCTGTGCATCCATCTTTTAGGAAATTTCATATTGATGCAGCGTATTTTGT
Source organism: Hypercompe scribonia (assembly GCA_949316085.1). Taxonomy (NCBI): domain Eukaryota; kingdom Metazoa; phylum Arthropoda; class Insecta; order Lepidoptera; family Erebidae; genus Hypercompe; species Hypercompe scribonia. The sequence goes on from OX438993.1 coordinate 610,002, forward strand.
TAATACGTACATGCTAAAAGTGTATATTCCCAAAGGCCAGCGTGGATACTGAACGTTTCCTGTTATAAAATGATTCGTGGGTGGGCAATTATGGCTCCGTGTGCATGTTCAAATATTGAATTTTTATAAGACTTTCTCCTAATTTAGAATAATAAAGTTTTGAATTCTGTTTAACGGCTTGGCAATAAATAAAATAAGTACAAAACTTCGGTGATATTTAGTTACTTAAGTGTTTGAAAATTTATAGTGTATTTGGATATTTTTTAATAAAATTTTGTTCTTGGGTTTGGGAATTACGTCTTATGTATAGTTTATTTGTTTATTTTTCGGAACACAATTAGTGTATCGCACAATGATATCTTAAGAATATATAATACTTTGATAGATCAAACATAGACTAGAGTGCATACATACATAAATAATGTTTCCAGAGCTTCTGCTATTTTTTCTTAAACATGAGAGATTGAACAATTATATAATACATTTTAACCAAATTCTTTGGGCGGTGTTTGCAACAAAAACTAAGCACAATTATATTTTAAATTACATCTAGACTGCACGGTTGGCTTAGTGGTTTAAGCGGTTGCTACGCCGGTCTTTACTTCACCGAGTGTTGTCAGTTCAAAACCTCACATGGGACAACACTTTGTGTGATACATAAATTGTTGTTCTGAGTCTGGGTGTTATTTGTGTCCATTTCTGATATGTTTGTAAAGGCTCCCATGACATTTGGATATGTGTTCTTAATGCGGGCGTAGTCTTTAAAAACAATGTCTATTTACGAACATTTGTTTTTTAACTTTCTTTTTTACAAAATATATCTAAATGCTTAAGTTTTTCGCGTTGAAACAATTATATATATTGCGCATTCTGACAATTAGCGAATTTATTCCAAGATTAGCACGACATCTGGGCAAAACAAACAAATTGGCTATAAGTTGTCGGAGTGGTTGGGGTCGAAATGGTATCTTCAATTTTATTTTCCACAACAAATCGGTGTTAGGTATTTTTCCATTTATAATTCCATTTTTATCGTGTGCTACGTCAGTCTCACTTATATTGCTTAAATACACAACACAGTTATAAATCAGACATCCTAAAACACTTTGCATTAAAACCTTTTTCTTTTCTAAAAGCTTTTTGACTCTCGTACGAGTGGAGTCAAATAGCTGTACGTTACCCAACGCACATGAAACCATTTGTCTTCAATACAGAAGGGCAATGTAATGATTTTTGATAAATAAATAGCAGCAGAAAGCCACTTAGGTATGCAGCAAGAGGCCATGTAATAAATCTTGTTCGTCACGAAGAACACTCGGTTTCTAATACATAAGGCTCTTGTCACACATTCGGTGATAAATTTACCCTCCTACGGAAGTACACGACAGCCGAGTGTCTTGGAAAAAGGAGAAAATCCATAAAAATAATGAAAGGAAATAAATAAACTGCAGACGGGAACAGAAATACTCAACTTTTCCATTCTACCAAACTTTGATTACTTTGCGTCTGATAGAGGGTGAAAGAAATATTATTTAGCAACATTTATTTATTTTTTTCGTTACAAAATCGGTTAGTAACATTTTCCACCGTGAATTGGCAATTACAAAACTGGGCAAAAATAATTATATAGATTTAAACCACGCCTTACAACGTTTATTTATCTTATTACTAATTTTATATATTTCATTCTCTGCACCAAGTGTGTAATTCAAATCTTTAATGTATGTTTAAGTGCTTAGTGCAAGAGTGTGTCGGTAATTAAGTTGCTCTTAATCCTCTCGTGGCTTCATCGCTAAATATTACTGTTTGTGGTTTTCAGCTTTTGACTTTGCAGTACCATTGAGGATAAGGCTGGTTTTACCTTTTTAGGTTTACAGCGCTTCTGTGAGCGATCTGTGGAGCTTAAAATACTAAGCGTGTACCGCCCTAACAAAGCGTTGTAAACTTTTATCATATTAATTGCTCTGAGCCTCTGAAACGTTGATGAAAATTTTAACTTTATTATGTCGAGAGCCTTGTCACGTTTCTTTTTCATTATTAATTCTCTTACAAAAGTGACAAATTCTGTTTGTTAAATCAAAATTTGTGTTTTTCCTAAAAGGTCCGTTTCGCGGAACTCTGAGCGCTTTGGCCTTTGTTGTTTGACTCGAAATCGCATAAATCATAATGATATTTGAAACGAAACCTAGAGCTAACACATTGGAGTTCAAACCTGTTTTTTTTTGTTATTTTAACGAAGCTATTTTTTCTACGACGCTTTTGTGTTTGAAATATTTTATCGGGCATACTAAATCTCATTTATGCACGTTGGAGTATTTCATTTTATTAGAGACAGTTTCATTGTCTCGATGACAGATTTATTAGTTTATATATTTCTTTGGAGACGGTACAGTACCATAGTGGTGAGGAAATCGACTAAACATGATGTTATTGATTAAACAAACCGCATCGGTGTGGCATAGTTTCAAGAATTAACACCCGTTGCTATCGGTTCGTTCGAATCTCTTTGTAAATGCACGTTGAATTTTGTTTGTGTTCACCAGCACTTCCATTACTTATATTGAGAATATACAATATCTGGTTGTATGAAAGGATTAAATGCCTTACCTATTTTGATATTACCTGTTTTGGAATGTTTGTTTTTATATTTAAGTGTTCATTGGTCACGTCCCGTCCTCTATTTTTACACTATTATATATTTTTTTTAAAACTGAGACTAAATTGTTTTATGTAGACGAGTAAATATACCACAATACTTGATTAATGTAAATCATATACGTTCAAATGAACGAAGGTAATACATGATTACTTTCCATCGTATAACGTATGTGACCCTCGGTGTCGCCCAGACGTGTATAAGATGGTATACTGTTTACTTTAATTATCAGTAAAAAGAATGCGGTTCGACATTCCATCGTGGCAGCTAGCCACAGCAACCAGCTCACGATCTCCTAGCATTGTTCACCAATATTAGTACAAATGGGCTGTTTTGTGTTTCACCGTATACATTCCTGCTTCATCACGAACGGAATTAAGGTTTCGTGACGAAATGCACGTCATTGTTTGATTTTGTGTGTGATTGTGTGTATTTTGGGTTATATAAGTTGCTTGTTTTATAATTATTTATGTGCAATACCAGTGGCTTATATGTGGATTTAGGAACCATCAAATTATTGAAACTTTAAACAGTTGACGCCCATGCAAAGGTTTTTAATTTGCACCTTAACGCGATATTTTAATCTTATAGTTCGCAAGAAATATTACTTAGAATTAGTCAAAGTCTACACAGTATTAATTTGTTTCAATTACTTTTGTGTAGTAGCTATTTACTAGTTTTGGTTACCCACGAAATTTCTTAATTACGCTACATTTAGTGGATAGCCGCGTGGGTGCTTTGTGGCTGAAAAGAACACCGTCGTAGTGGGCGGAGCGCTTTTAAATAGCCCTCGTGGTTTATGTTAGAAACTGTTAACGATGACTAATAATCAATACACGTTTATTTATTTCTGATTTATTGTATACCATTACCATTAAGTTAAACACACCAATTTCTAACTTGTTTCCCCAATAAGCCTTTGATGTTGTAAAGTTTTGCCATTTAAATTTGTCAATCGTGGGTAGCATGCTTAATGGTTATAGTGGTTTGTGGGTTGATTTTATAGCCCATATCGAATGTGCTTGTTACTTAAATAGAAAGCTGAAACTTTAAACTAAAAAATCTTAAGTACTTAATTCTTTCCACAGATTCCTGTTCCGTTTTACGAAGACTGATGGCATAAAATTCTGTTGAAACATTTAATCTCGGTCTCAAGTAATTTTCTTGACCTGCGCATTTGCGACGTAATCTATCTCTCTTTTACAAACAAAATAATATTTACTCCTGATTTGACGAGTTTTATTTCCACCGTATAATTATAGGAACATTAATCAAAATGAAAAGGACCTGAATTGTTTGTCAGAAGAATAAAAAGAGGACAAATTATTTCTCTTTTAATGGACAGTGAATTATTAATACTTCGTGTCAAGATTCCTCCAGAACAATTTTAATTGTTACTTTACGCAGTATTGGTTCGATTAAAGCTTTGTCCAAAAAACTGTTGTTTTCTTATTCCGAACAAACAGACAGACTCTGAGTTGCCTAGATGACTTGCTAACTTACTAAGCGAGTACCTTAATGACATTTTGTCGATGCTTAAAAAATCTGACAAATTACCAAGAAATAGAATGTAATCAATTCGATCATGACTAGCCATTTTGTGGCAACGTCAATCGAACTTGTTACAAATTTAACACAGGACAGCCACATAGATCAACTAATTTATGCCGAAACAGGTCATTACGAACAGTCACCAACAACCGTGGAGGTTGAAATCGATCCCACCTTTGATCTGGGACCTTATAAATTCAGCTTAATTAGCTCTTCAGGTATAGGACATATAATTTATCGTGAGATGAGTGCAAGCGTAAAAAATAGCCTGAACGTGATCGGGCTGTATAATTAGGTCTCTGACCCCGAACACTCCGGCGTGAAATTAGCACGAAATATGTTAATTTTATCCGTCTGCTTTGGATAAATAGACCTAATTAACTTATCTTTGTCTGCATTATTACAAACGTCTGAGTTATGTGAAAGTAACTGGTATCGGTTCCAAGTTTGAAAACATGCACTTTGAGTATTAGATATTGTTGTAACGAGCTAGTTAGCTTTTTATTTGCTTGCATACTTACAGTACCGATACTTACAGAAAATATTGCCGTTATATTACTGAACTATTGCTCAGTAATATAACGGCAATATTTCAACAGCACAGAAATTAAGAATTTTTTTCGAAGTAGTTCTCCGCAAACTTTAATAGGGTATAGAAACTAAGTGATCAATGGGCAAAAAAATATAAAATATGCATAGGTGTAGATTGTACCAGTACCAAACTATACATATGCATTGTAAGGCAAGCATTGGACAAAGAGTTGAAGATGGAAATTGGAATAGTCCAGTAATAGGACCTAAAAGGTCCTAGGCCCTAGGAACTATACTTCATTGTTTAAACGTTTCTATTGTTCAACACTAGCTAGGTACGAAGTTTCGTAATTTTAAAAGACAATTGGTCAATGTAATTAGTTAAGAAGTTAAATTATTCTCAAAAAATAGAACCGAGAGATTGTAAAGAACCGAGTTCAAAGCCATGGTCCCTTTGAGACCATTGGAATGGAATTAATCTGTTATTTTCAATCCAACACAGGACCAATTGAATGAACCGAATCATATTTAGCAAATTGTGTTATGTCTCTGTCTTTGTATCTGAAACTGGTTGCCCTCGGCTATTGAAATATTAATGTATTTGAGGGCACATTGCTTTAGCACAACCCTTAAAGTAAATAACATTTTATTTATAAGTCTGTCCCTGTTATAACCGTTTCGCTGTGTTTTCTGTAAATGTTCGCTTTGTTGACCAGTTCAAAGGCGTCACTGTGGTTGGATGAGACTCTTTTGAACGGATCGATCGAGTGTTTGTAGAGGTATCGTATAAATAAATACGACATTGTCCTCCTGGGCATCCTCGCAAAAACTACGACATCCAAAAATGACTTAATAGAGTATACAAAAAAAATGTCCGACATAAGTTATAAAATTAGTAATTAGAAAGTACTGTAGTCCAATGCCTCACTGTTCTCTAAGTCTTAGGAATTGTGTGCAATTTGGAAACTAACCTTTTAGAAAAAAATAAAACAGCCCCCTTCAAAATAAACCTTCCATTTTCTGGTTACGTACTAAGACCACCATATTACATTGTTACAATTCTTTTTTTACGCAAAATTAAAAGGCACTTGAAAAGTGAACATCTTAATTAGTCACCTAGCTATCTAGAGCTTACGTTAATTCCAATAATAAACAGCGGTACTGCGATACAGAGTGGAGCTAAGCAAATATTACTGCTTAAGCTATTTGAGATAAGTCGGTGCAACTAGTGGTTTTGTCTAGCCTCTCGACCGGAATATTTGCGGTCAGGTTTTGAATTGCGACACTCCTAACCAACAGGTTGTAACTACTATAAAATGATGTGTAAAATGTGTTATTAACAGCTTTAATTATTTCCGCTGCTTAAATTTTAATCTTCACTGATTTATATATTTTTTATCCTATTTAATACTATTACAGTTCGATCACCGATAGAGATTACTAGCAAAAACTTTACTTTGGAATATTTTTTTTGTCTTAAAAAAGTCATTACACGAAATATAAATAAATTAACAAATTGCCGTACCTATTGTGTTTAAGGGATGTCGCATATGTGCCTAAATTTGAGTATAAACTACACTATTATTTGAATACCGTTAACATCAAAGCTATGTTCCGATTTTCAAGTCATATTTTAAATCACGAATACGTTCACCTAACAAGCGAGAAATAAATCTCATCAGTACCAAAGAAAACATTCATAACGAATCCAATTCATACCATTTTTGAACAAGATCCAGCCCTACACTTAAACACACTTGACTCTCGTCAAGCCCTATTCGATGTGACAACTCCAAACGATGGATTTTATCGAAAACTTGAGACACGGATTAGAATCGAGTGTTGCTCCAAGGTCTCTAACTTTAGACTGTCACAATTATGGTATCAAAGTAATTTGAAACGCTTGTTGTGTATAACGATCGTAGGGAAAAGATTCTTTGAAAATGTTCATCTGGTGATTGATACGGATTCACCTGCCAAGATTTAAAGTTTTAATACTGCTCTGTGACACTTGGCAATTTCTCCGGGTCCGTATTAATTATTCCTTGGTAGAGTAATAATGGAAATTGCTGTTTTATTTTTGTTTACGTATTTTGAACATTGTCTCTAAAATATTTCTTACTCAATCTTTGCAAATTTTAAGTATTGCAAAGTTTGTTTCGATCTCTGGAGGTTACTTTGTCTCTAGATGCGTGGAACGTGGGAAAATATTGAAATGAATACATTCTTGTTTAGAGATTTTTTTTAAAATTTATAGCAGTACAAATATTAAATAGAGCAGTAAATGTGTTAAGGCTTACAAATGTACATAGATCTTTTCTACTTAAAACAGTATGTCTAAAAATCTACACAAGTGTTAAATTAAAAGCTTCATTTGAAGTGTAAGATAATTTTTGTCAAATACTTCCTGTCCGATGCTTTTAAATATGACACTCAAGATGGCACACTGCCACTCAGCAGGAAAAAACAAGCATCATGTCTTATTCTAAGCGATGTAGATGAATAAAAAATGCTTCGCTAACTTAATTGGGGGAAAAAAATCGCTTTTGATCTAAAGATAAAACTAAAGTTTAAGGCGAAAACTCACCTGAGTTGTTTTTTATAAACGATAATAAGTTACAATCTGGCAACAACAGCGATACCTTGAGTTTTTTTTACTAACGATTATTTTAGATATTTATCTGTGCGTAAAACAAAAGTGGAAAGAAATATTTTTAGATGGTATTCCTTGTGTATTTCTACATTGAATATTCACTTTATAACGCGAATTTTTATTCAACGTGAAAAAATACCTATAGGTAATCAAGCGATTCCGCAAAATAAATATCGAGGATCTCTCCAGATATACATATCGAATATTTTTCATCATAAAACCTCATCCGTCCATATTCATACGCATTTAATATTTGATCAAGAAGGCCGTATTTCGATGAGGTCGTTCAAAATGGCCGCCGCGTTTGCTAATAAATCACCCGTTTCCCGCTTCTTTTTATGTCACTTTTTAGTAGCATCTTAAATCACGATATCCAAGTATTTTATTATTTTAGTTAGCCATAAACGTTTTTGCACATAAGTCGGATAATATTTAAAATTATTTTAATGTAGTTAGAACGTTCTCTGTAATCTATAATATACAAGAAATACCCTTACGTTGCTAACTAATGTCGTAGTGTGTTTTCGGCGACATGCATATAAACCGCAACTGTTGTGTTCTGTACAACAGTGTTATTAACACACGTGATCCTGATGAGTGTGCTGTTACACACATCCCTTGTGATTCTTATGATAGTGCTGATAACGCGTATATGCGTTTTGTGCCAGTGTTGAAAAAAAAGACTGTTGTGTAGTAAACATATTATTGAGTGGCGACCCGCCACGGCTTCTCACGGGTACAATTCCTGTGTTTTAATAGTCTTCACGATGTTCATTTAAATGCAATGCTGTACAAGACAATTTTGGTCTACATTAAATACACAAGATATTTAACGTATTAATTTCGAAAACGATTAGTATTATATTGGTCAAAATTACTTTGAAAGTCGTATATGAAAGTGTGTGTGAAAGAAAACGTGTGAAGTCACTAACTGGATTTCATCTCTTCCTTGCAATCAAATTTACTTAAGAAACTCTTTAAATGACAAAGATTGCCACTGTCATTATTACTTACTGTTTCGGATGTTTTTTGAAGTTGGAACCTTGGCATCGGTGTAATAACAACAAACCGTAAACATGTGCCATTTTGTCCCACTGGTCAAGGGTTAGTTAAGGGAAGTAATCATACCCACACCTGCCCGGAATGACGCTTAAAGGTACACAATTACGTATGCCGTCCACGTTAGAGTTTGAAACTATTCTATGTAATTGTAAGCGTGCCTAAAACAAATTTTCCCAACTACCCACCTGGTGGCTACACAAGTAAGTGTCCGAAGATATCACACCTTAAAATAGCTGCTGCCGAGAGCTAATAATAACACTGAGTTTGTTAATGTTTGTGCTTACATTAAAAATAAACAACTGTCTCGTATGTTATTATATATATTCATCGCTTAAAAATGATTTCAAAACAGTACTTGTTTGTTGACTAATGATGACACAATCTGTAAAAATGATTTAGTGTCTGTATATTATTCGCAAAAAATATGTAACCATTGGTGTTTTAATGTGTCGTAGTAAAAACAGCACGTCTTTAGCAATGCTCTGCCTCACTTGGAAGTTCTATAGTTTCAATAATGGCTAAGTTTAATCAAGGCACAAATCGCTAACATCTAGTTCCATATTAACTAAAGAAAACTAGAAAAAGTAAAACCAATACTCGTGACAACTTCTAGCTATACCTTCTACCGAAGACACACTGAACTACGGAGTAACCAAATCCTACCGCGATATAGGAATTATCGAATTATTATTATCAACTGTTAGGTGTTAGGTCGTACCTCGGTAGGCCTCATCACCTAGCCTGGTTGGAAGATACTCACTTTGTATTGGAGAGATATGACACTCGCTCCTCCACAATACTCATAGAAACATACACGGCTAAGTATCGCGATCTGACTGATTGTATCATGCGTGTAGTTAGGAAGGAGAGCAAATAAGTAAGGTAAGGCCAAAAAGGCCCATTGATGCAGGGGTGACAGTTATCGTGGTAACTGTGTAAGCCTTACACTGTCACGATGACTGTCATGCCTTTACGTATCCCAAGCGTCGGCCGTCCGTCCGGTCCGTCGTCCCCAAGCCCGTTACGTCTCACAAGGGCGCCATAATGTGGGTCACCATACTGCATTGTCTGCATTTGCAATGAGTATGGTGAGCACAACTCTTGAATTCTATTCACGCTTTCCATCAGGCAGAGTAGTCACTTTGGCAGGCTCTTAATACAGAAGTCATGTCCCTAAGTTTATCTTGCCAATGCAATTTAAAAATACCTTGCTCATGCAAATCTAAATCCGATTGCGAGATAAAAATGACATAATATTTGGTATGCACATATATCAGTATTCTTCGAGAAGATACAATAAAGTACTTTCAAATCGTAACAACTATTTTCAAGATATTAAGAGATTTACTTGTTTTAACCTTTGCTCTTGTAAATATAATTATTCGGGATGTTAGGGACTACTAGCGGCAACTCGGATATCTGAGATAAAAACTTTCAGATAGTGGCTGTCCAGCGTGTTAAAGAAACACGTTTACACAATTGTGTCATTGCGCAGTTTAGCATTTACTTGAGGCTTTGTACACAGGGACTAACTAGCTATGTTAAATGCAAACAGGTCTATTTTGTTTTCTATCTTAAGAGACTCTACTCTGCCTGATGAAAAGCATGAATAGAATCCAAGAGTTGTGGTCACCATACTCATTGCAAATGCATACAATGTAGTGTGGTTACACACTATGGTGGCCTAGTGAGATGCTTTTTCACACCCCGCTTGGGGACGTAAAAGGCATGACAGTCATCGTGACAGCGTAAGGCTTATTTACACAGCTACCACGATAACTGTCACCCCTGCATCAATGGACCTCCGGTATCACACTCACCAACGAAACACGACAACAGGGATGCTGGCGCTTTAGGTTGGTGTTCTGTGAGAGGGTAGTACTGCCCCGGTCGAGCCGACCCACTCGCTGCTGAAATCAGGGTGGCTCTACTACCTATGGTCGCTATATTCTAAAACAAAATACAGAAACATTTTATGATATACGAGGGGGCGTTTTTAAGTTCGCGGAATGGAGGGTATTGAGTAATAATAAAAACACAAAATTATTTTTCTTTTTCTATATATTCCCCTGCAACACGAATACATTTTTCAGATCTTTCAATTAGTTTTTTTATTCCCTCGTAAAAAAAAGTTTTATCTTTGTCTGAAAAATACGCCGAAACCGCCTCCTTAACCTCCTCATCAGTTGAAAATTTCTTACCACGTAATTCTTTTTTCATTTTTGGAAAGAGATAATAATCACTCGGAGCCAAATCTGGACTGTAGGGTGGGTGATTCAAAATATCGAAGCCCACCTTATGCAGGGCAGCCAGTGCGACTCGGCTCTTGTGAACGGGAGCATTGTCATGCAATAGCAGGACACCTTTCGTTAATTTTCCCCGTCTTTTTTCTTTGATGGCTTCTTTTAACTGTTCTAAGATTGAAGCGTAGTATTCCCCCGTTATAGAAATGCCTTTATCTTTATAATCTATCAATAATATTCCTTCTGAGTCCCAAAAAATCGTTGCCATGAGTTTCCCAGCCGACTGTGAAACCTTAAATTTCTTGGGTGGTGCTGTGCCCTTTTTGTGCCACTGCATGGAGTCTTGTTTGGACTCGGGATCATAATGATGAACCCAAGTTTCATCCCCAGTAACAATTTGATTCAATACGCCATCCTTGTCTTCATTGCAGAGGTCCAAAAACGCACGTGAACATTCCACGCGCTGTTGTTTTTGCAATGGCGTGAGCATTCTCGGCACCCACCGTGCGCTAACCTTAGTCATGCCAAGATGATCGTGTAAAATTTTAAAAATTGTTGTATCCGATACTCCAACCATTTCTGCGAGTTGTTTCTTTTTTAGTCGAGCATCTTCCAATACAATTTTTTCTACTTTTGCAATAACTTCTGGCGTAGTCACCTCAACGGAGCGCCCCGGCCTCGGGTCATCTTCAAGTGATTCCCTGCCTTGTTTAAATAAACTATGCCACTTGTAGACCAATGGTTTTTCTTGTCAAGAATCCCCGTAAACCGATGACATCTCATTGAGTATGGTTTGAACAGACTTTCCTTGCTTAGTAAGGAACTTTATCACCGCACGGAATTCAATTTTCTCCATTTTTTTCACTTCGTTCCCGATTAAAATACTTGGTCAACGATAGTTTAATAACTAATGATCCAATCACAACAAATTTTACTATGCAGACTAATTATGAGTCACTGAATACGGTAGGCATCAAAAGAGCGCGTTTACCCGCCTTTTTCACTGTCATTCCGCGAACTTAAAAACTTACCCTCGTAGGTACTAAACTAGCATATCCATGGGCACCTGCAACATAGATGTCACACCGACTTCTGACGTAGAGTAGATTCTTCCCTTGAATGAGTTCCTATCGGTACGGAAATACGTCTAACGAATATTTGTTTCACAAATTACAGTAAGAACACAGCTGAAGGAGGCGGAAAAAGCAACAAATTTACCTAAAAGGCCTCGTTATTCTAAATTGGAAATAATTTACTTCACCAATGCCCGTCATATATCTTTATTCTATCTCCATGAATCATCAAAAAGCGTTTCTTAATTTACGTAACAACACCCGTTTCCTTGATTTATTTTTAATGTACCGAAATTCAGTGTTTGGTTCGTCTAACAAAGTTGAGACAATACAGTAGTAAAAAAGAAATAGATTCGCAAGTCGCTTCGCTTATTTAACAAAAGTCAAAAGCCTCGTTATTCAAAAATTCGTCGCTTGAAATTTTTTTATTTGCCTTGCACTGGCCTGCTGAACTACTGAGTGCTGCTGTTCTTGAACTGTTCATGAATGCTATTCCCGCTAATGATAGTAATTGTATTTATATCGTTTGGGTGCAGTTTATTTATAATATGTATGTTTTTTTCGAGTGGTGACGGGTTAAGAAAATGTCGCCACTCCTATTCATCCCATGAATTTCGCAACGTAAGAGGCAAATGATCAAACTGCGCAGGACAACATCCATACACGTAAATATATATATATATATATATATTTTCCTTTTTTCCTATTGCAATCTGTCTATGGAGACATTCAGCAACGTTTGTGTCAATGTATAGCAGTTTTGCAAGGTAAATGTCCAATGACATTGCCTTAATATTTATTTTAGAGCAAACCTTGTGGTACTCTTCTTTTCAGTCTCCTAACACTAGGAAATATATCATCCATAAGGTGGTGTGCAAGTTCATTTGGGTGTGTTTGTATTCTCTTTTTATAAGTTTTTATTATGTCTCTTATTTCATCCTTCACAGGTTTTATGCCAAGATCGTGGTGGAGTCGTTCGTTTGTGACATTCCATGGTGCATCCACTATCATTCTAAGTGTTTTTGATTGAAACCTTTGTTGAATTTCCCGGTTAGAGTTTGCAGTTGTGCCCCACGGTTGCACACCATATGTCCATATTGGCTTTAAAATAGCTTTATATAATAAAAGTTTATTTTCCATTGACAGGGGACTTGTTCTATTTAGTAACCAGTACATCTTGCGTACTTGTGAACTCATTGCAAGGCGTTTAGTAAAGATGTGCTTCCTCCAGGTCCTAGTCAAACGACGGTCTAGATACATTCCAAGGTATTTCGCATCTTCTGCTTGTGGTATCGGTATACCATTTAGTGTTACTGGCGGGCACATTTGCCTGCGGGTGGTAAATGTGACTTGGAAAGATTTTGCTTCGTTTGCCTTAATTTGCCAGTCTTTTAACCAATCTGTTATTTTATTTAAACTAGCCTGCAGTTTATAAGATGCTTGATTTGGTGAATCGTCAGAAGCCATAACAGCTGTGTCGTCAGCGAATGTCCCCATAACAACATCGTTTGACATTGGCAAATCAGCAGTATAAAGAAGGTATAGGGTAAGTCCCATTATACTTCCTTGCGGCACTCCTGCTCGGATTTCTTTTAGCTCTGTTGTTGCTTCTCCTTGAGTCACAAAAAAGTGTCTACCAATCAGATAGGATTTGATGATGTTGTAAAATTTTATGGGCAATGTCTTTTTTATTTTATATAACAATCCATCATGCCAGACTCTATCAAACGCCTGGGATATGTCAAGAAATGAGGCTGTACAGTAACCTTTTTGTTCGAATGTTTTGGCGATTTCTTCGACTAGTCTGTGAATTTGTTCGATAGCGCTATGGTTTCTTCTAAAGCCGAACTGATGGTCAGGTATCAATTTAGACTCTTTGATGATTGGATTTAGCCTTTTCAGAAATAAGGTCTCCATGACTTTAGACAGAATTGGAAGTAGACTAATTGGTCTGTATGACTTAGCGTCTTCCGGACTTTTTCCTGGCTTTAGAATCATAACGATTTTGGCTACTTTCCATTGTGGTGGCACAAATTCTCTCCTTACAACTGCATTATATAGCTTTGTTAAGGCCTTAATTCCCTTATCTGGTAATTGTCTTAGAACAGTCGCTGTTATTAGATCGTATCCAGGTGCTTTCCCTACGTCTAGTTGTCGGATTGCTGATTTGATCTCTGCTTTATTGAATTTATCAATTGGTAGCTCTAGTTGTTCTATTTTATATAGAACTTCCGAGACCACTTCGATTTTTGTTGAACCGACGTCGGGATTGGGCTTATAAACTTCTTGTAGATGTTCCATAAATACTTGAGCTTTGTCTATTTCATTGGTAGCCCAGGAATTATTTTCCTTGCGCAGGGGTGGTTGGTGACTTCTAGGGCGTTTAAGATATTTGGTAGCCTTCCAAAGTGAGTAATCAGTCGAGTGCTTACTATCCAGCTCTTGTAGATACTTCGTAAGGCTTTGGTTACGATCGTCACTTAACAGTTGTTTAAGTTGTGTCGTCAATTTGTTATATATCTTTTTATCGTCTGGGTATCTTGTAGTCTGCCATTGTTTTCTAGCTTTACGCTTTTCAGCTAACAGTTCTCGGATAGTTAGAGAGCACTGTAGACCATCATTAGTGGTGGTAGGAAGTGGAGGTGTGGCATCCCACGCAGCCTGCTGGATAATATTGGTAATGTGTCCCACTGCCTTAGTAATGTCCTCGTCTGACTCTAAAGGTATTCTTTCGTTTATTGAGTTTCCTATTGATTCCCTAAAGTAGTCCCATTTTGTTCTACGGGTATGAAGTCTGCATGGTTTTGGCTTTTTTAGAATTTTGCGACTTAATTTTATCTCAACAGGTGAATGGTCAGAAGAGAGGTCTGTACTGGAGTTGCAGCTGAAATATGTGCTGTTGATACCTTTAGTGACACAGAAGTCTATTAGGTCAGGTTTCTTCTTTGTGTCAGTAGACCAATATGTTGGCTCCCCAGTGGAAACAACGCCAAGATGATATTTGTTAATGGTCGATAATAATTGTCATCCTTTAGGAGATATTATCCGAGAACCCCAGTATGTATGTTTGGCGTTATAGTCGCCGCCTGCCACGAACCTTGGTCTCAATGTTGCAAAGTACTCTTCGTAGTCTTCTTGCTTTATGTTGTGTTTTGGTGGACTGTAAACAGCTGATATGGTCACAGGCCCAGTCCAGTCTTCTACTACTATATTAGTGGCCTGCAGTTTTTCTGTACAATATTGGTTTACCAAGTGATGTCTAATATTGTTCCTGATTAGAATTGCACTCCCTCCGTGAGCTTTACCGTCAGGATGCATTGTGTGATAGAATTTGTGTCCTGATATACTAAAATGATTCTTCCTAGTAAAGTGCGTCTCTGATATAAGCATTATGTCAATGTTTTTTAAGGTCATATATTGTTTAACCTCAAGGGTATGTTTTGACAGTCCATTTGCATTCCAAACAGATACTTTTATTGAATCCAGTTTGGAGTTAATTTGGACGTGAGTTGTAGAATAAGATTTGTCATAGTTGTTAATTGTTGCATCATTTGTTTCATAAATGTCATTAATTCTCGCATGTCGTTGTTACCTTCATTACCAATGCTAGTTTTAGGTTTTACTGCTTGCTGTTTCTCAATGGAGTTTTTTGCAATTTCTGCATATGTTAAGCCAGTTGTTGGTGTCATGTCCTTTATTTGTTTTGTGTTTTCTAATCGTAGAGGTCTCTTAAATCTTTCAGGTTGTGGTGCAAATTTAATTTTTTGTAGTTCTCTGTAGACTTTGCAGCCTTTATAATTTGCCGGATGGTTACCATCACACAATATACACTTAACTTTGTCAGATCTATTTTTTCGGGAGCAGTCAACTGTCAAGTGGTCACCTGCACACTTTACACATTTTGGGCTTCGCCTACAGTATGCTTTTGTATGTCCATATTGAAGACATCTTCCGCATTGAGGAATTTCTCTCTTTGGTCTTGGAGGTTCGAAAGTCACTTTACAGTGTAGAAGATATTTT
The DNA here is from genome assembly GCA_949316085.1 of Hypercompe scribonia. NCBI lineage: Eukaryota > Metazoa > Arthropoda > Insecta > Lepidoptera > Erebidae > Hypercompe > Hypercompe scribonia. The sequence goes on from OX438993.1 coordinate 625,791, forward strand.
ATATCATAAATGGACTTATTATTATCTTTTTGTTTCATTTCCACTATAAACATTGGTAGCGCTTTTTTAGTCGTATGTTGTTTTATATTCCAGACATTGGTACATTCATGATCAAGTTTAGCTAACGCTTCTATTATTTCATTTATGTTTGTGGAAGGATGCATATGTTTTAAAACTGTTTTGAAACTCCTGTCTTGTTTCGGTTTATATGTGTAAAACTCAGTTTCTTTTTTTCCCAGCTCTTTGACTATTGTGGTGTAGATTTCTGATGTTTTAGGTTGGATCTTTACCTGTTCATTTCGGAGAATCTTTAGCTCATATTTATCCAAAGCATGGGCTTCCAGTAGGTCTATCAGTGGTTGGATATTGCTTACTCTGTCAACAAACAACGTAAATATATAGGCATGTTTATTAGCAGTCTAAGTTACGTCATGCAGGCTTTTCCTAATTACAAAGCTATGCGTGAAATATGTTAAGTTATTATTACTCGTTATCAGTATGTTGCTAACGTTTTTCATGTGCTTTTTTATATGAAAATTCTACCAGTGGTCTGTTGAATTGAATGGACCAACAAAGTTATTTTCGCACGTTTAATGTTACTCAGGACCTTGGGATTGATTGTCTTCATACGTGTGAAGATAGACTAACATTTGTGGGATAATTTAAACTGACTATTGCGTCACCGCAGTGTTTATGCGTGAGATCATCAGAGTGCTAAAACATACAAATTTGCAACACTTTACGAAAGACAGCCTTAACTTAACATAACAGACAACGTTGTGTATGCAAAAAGCTCTTACAGGACTATGTTGTAAAGTTTTATCGTTGGCAACAATCTGTCTTACATACTGAATGCGATAACTTGCTGCAAAGGAAATATCACTTCATTGAAAAAGATTTTGAAACCCAAAATCGATCAAAGTGGGGTACAGGAGAGGCCTATCTATGTTCAGAACTGGACTGCAACAAGACCTACCATAAACAAGGATTTTTTTCATTTAATTAATTCCCACGCGAGGAGAACAGGGGTTACGGATTGAGTTACTAAAGTATGTCTCTCCATATCAAGTCTCCTTAATGCACTGATTTTTAAATTAGCTTATTGAAAGATGACTCGCTCCAGTCTTTTTTTATTACATCTTTTTCCCGATAGAAAACCACACTTATATTTTGTTAACTGAAGGTATTTTCTAACAATTACTGCGAACTTAATTATAGAATTTTAGACTTTCTATTTAAGGATTATTGTGTGATTTTACGATAAGAAACCCTTATAGATATTGGGTAAATACTCAATATAATTACATAAAAGTATCCACCTAAACAAAAACCCACTCGAGCCGAAACTTTTACCAACAAGGATAGATTCAGATAATCCCTTTGTATACATCTTTTTAAGTTAAAACTTTTTGTGCCGAACTTCGTAAATAATTTATAGCGACTGGCAATAATCGACGCCCTATATATTTTTTATCTAAATCAGTAAAAATACTCAGCGCGGGTTTGTTTACTTACATAATCTTCTAAGAGGGGGGGGGGGGGAGAACAATGTGTCTCCTACTTGGTATGTGTGTAATGTGAATTTTTATTTTATGAATATTTGCTACTGTTTATGAAAAACCTTAATTTAAAGCTATGGGTTTTTGTCAAGTCTATTTGAGAGTGCTTATTTACTTCGTGTTAGCCTTTAAAAGATCTATGACATACTAACGGTACTCTATAACGCTTCGTTGATGCACATACTCGTAATAAGTAGTTGCAAAAAAAAAATAAAAATAATCTTGGAAGCGTGTTTGTGGTACATCGTGTCAAAATTTAAACTCAATCGGTGCATAGCTTATTAAGCTTTGGAAGCGTACATAAACTAATTTGACATTTTTATCTAGTACCTTTAAACGAGCAATTTTTATATCTATATATATAATCTGAATCTCGGTAACGGCTCCAACGATTTTCATGAAATTTAGTATACAGAGAGTTTCGGAGGTGATAAATCGACCTAGCCAGGTTTCGTTTTTAGAAAACGTTGTTTTGTCCGTATTTTCAAGCGTTCGTCTAACAGACCCGTTTTGACACTTATTTATATGATAAAGTTAGGGATGGGAACAATAGCAGTTGGTAAATTGCAAACCGACTATCACACAATACCAAGCAAAGCTCGATTTCCAGGTAACTATAATATAAATTTCATAAAACGAAAATTTTTATGTATATACCTTTTCAGTGCCCACGTTGACCTACATATGTATTGCCAACTTCTAGAATACAAATTATTTGAATTTCAATTTTTAAATTTTAACATGAAAAGGAAAAACGAACTAGTAGTTGGGTTAAAGTATAAAGTGTTTGGGAAAAGTAGAATTTCTTTTACAATATATATAGGATATAAAAATCTTTGGCATCAGTATAAAATACAGTTCTAAATAGGCCCCATAATCCTAAAGTCCCAACCATCAAGCCGTAATGAAATAAAAGCTGAAACGTAGTACGCAACGAAATAAAAAGCTACATAAAGTTGTGATGTCAGTCGCTTAGGAGTAAAGCCTTTTTTACAATCCCGATAAACAGATAAGGGGATAAAGTTCACAATAATGAGAAGTGTATCGCAAGGAACACGGGCGCTCTAAATTGGGTTACGTCTGGGCTAGCTCTGGCTCTGATTAGCACCCCCCTGGGAGCTTACATAAACTCCGTTTCTAATTATATTATCACTACGATCAGATGCTTTGAAATTTTGTTTAAAAGGAAGTATTTTTGTTTGATTAATAAGATTGTTACACTGATAGTTGGTAAAAATATTGCAGTGACTTCCATGCACAATGAAATAGCATACTTCAAAAACATCGAAGACAACGAAAAAGTAACCATTGGTCTATTATACCCACGTGCCGCTGGTATCCGTGGGGATTTCCGCACAGTACAAAAAAAAAAAAACGTTGGTATAGAAATATTGTAAGGGAGGCGCACAGAGGTTATATTGACAATTAAAATATACAATACATGAGTGCGTATACATACATGAACACATAAAATGCATACGTCATAAATACACATATAAATATACACATATATACAAAAATATACACATACATTTAGATTATATTCGTACACTATGACAACTTGATACTGATGAGTTATAATCTACTCGACTAGTCGGACGATCCTTTCTCTATGGGGTCATAACACCCGCTCCCTCATAATATCAAGTACACAGCATAAATTAACACTGTTTATGAAATTGTGATTAACATAATTAACAAAATATTAATGATGCAAAAGTAACTATAATACTTTTTACTACAACGCGGAAAATGCCACTGTATTACGTTAAATAAATAAAGGTATATTATATTACTCTCGCAAGTTTTGAAATGCTTTGAAATGAAAATAATCATATAATCCTTACTTTTTTACTAATAATAACAATAATATTATAAATACGATTGTTTTTGTTTGTTTGAATGTTTGTCTCTCTTTCACTTCGCAACCGAGCGATTTTAAGGGATGATTTTTATGTCTTCAGATAGTTAAGAGGCTGGAGAGTGATATATGCTCTTTTTTGCCTCGGTAAAATGTCTCTTTTCCATAGAAATAGCAATTATGATATGTATTTGAATCGCTCCAAATTTTACAAATCCCGATAGATGGCGCTATTACATTTTGTCACCCATTTGCATACATTACAAAATCTGTTATTAAACCCGATAAATAAAAAATACCCGTGTTTTCTGATAGATAGCACTAGTGGATAATATACCTAGACTCCTTATCGAAAACTTTTTAACATTAATGACTTTAAATATTATAATTGCGATGTTTGTTACTCTTTCATGCAAAAAACTACTGTATGGATTTAGATGAAACTTTATAGCAATATAGCTTATACGTCAGATTAACGCATAGGCTACTATTGACCGCGATAGCCGACATATACACGGGCGGAGCCACGGACAAAAACTAGTTTAATTATAGTTATGAATATTTTTAACATAAAAGAAATCTCATATTTGTTTTACGTTTACGGTGCGGTGGGTGCAGAAGCTACGATATCGAAGGCTCGTTATATTTTTTTTCGCGGATATTTATGGGTGGTATTAAATTTTGTTACGGTTGAATATTGTAAGTTGGGTAGATTACAGCTGAAGTTAAGGTTATTACTAGGAACAACGATGTGAGCCGTAAAACTATTATGATGAGCAATGGTAAAAGATGTACAACTTTTTGTCTTTTGAGAACGAATACTAATACTAGGTGAATAATAGTATACCTCTAATAGTAATACTTCTCTAACAGTTGACCCCTGTAGGTAATTTAAATGACCATTTAGCAGTCCCTTCACCGCGGCACTGCTGTGTTCACCATCAGTCTACTGGCGTTTTCAGATTTCACGCTGTGCTGCCAACACTATCAGATATCACATTGCCAGATGAACGTCTGCTGTCTATGCTATTGTATACGTTATCTTGTATCTATACATCAATGAGATTAACGTGTACGCAGCATCTACATCAGGTAGTGTGCTTATCACACATAACATTATACGTAATTTAAAAGATTATTATAAAAGCATAAGGTGAACATGTTAAGATTTTGCAACAAAAGAAAATATCTAACAAAATCTATTGATGTTTTTAGATAAAATAAACTTGATCGTGTACGTAGTCAGACTTAGGTTTATTCAGGAGAACTTTAGACAACATGTAACTTTACTGATACAGTTATCTTTACGGTACATAGATATTGGTATAATAATTTTATCAGTAACTGCGCTTTATCTTTTCATAATCATTTGAATCTCAGCGTCAAAACTTTTGATCTTTCTTTGTCCGAGATTTTAATATCGGGGGATTATACAGTTGTAACGAGCCGCATTACACGGGAAAATGCCCGACATTTTGTTACCGAGAAACATCTGCGTGTTACGTTGGCTGGTTTAATTTTAAAAGGAAGATTGTTGATGCTGTTCCCAGCTTTTGAGAACTGATAATGGAATTAAATTGTGGAGTTTTTACAAGCGGTTGTTGTTAGTTTTGTTAGTGAAGGGTATAGTGAACTGGGGTCTGAACATTTACAGCTCCAGCTATTGATGATAAATGACTTTGGAAGGGATTGTGTGGCCGAGATAGCGGTTTTTTTAGTGTTTAGTATGATATAAAGTCATGATTAATGATTCGCAGTTAGCTATTGTTTATTTTTTTATTGTAGAAGTGTGTCAAGTTAAAACAGCATAAAACGGGTCAAAATATGCGATTAAGTTGAACAATAGTGAAACGAGTAATGTTGCTCGTTTATTAATGGATAGATTATTAGATAATACTCTATTTACACAACATTATGATACAATTTTCTTACAGTAAAAGCATTGTACATAAAAGTATATGTATATCGAATCGATAACGGATAAAGTGCGAGTTAGTTGCTGTACGTAGTCTGTTATATATAACTTTAGAATGAAATGAAGTTGCTTAAGGAGATGAGGTTATTAGTGATTGTCTATTTAATTTTAATTATTTAAGATACTAATACCTGATTATGGATATTATAAGAGGCGACTAGGGGAACAAAATATGCAAGATAACATCCACTGTAAAGACACGGTAAACTGGAAACAAACCACCTGTCTGCCTAGCGTGGTACAAAACCTCCTTGCTTAGGAGAACCAATGTCTAGAAATGGACTGTTAAAGGCTGTTGATGACTGGTACCTGGCTATACAAGAACCTATTTTTATGTTTATAAAATGACTTACGATCTTTCGATCAATCGACAAGTTTCGTAGAGAATAAATAGTATTTTACTTACCGTAACGTTATGAAGAAATACATTCTATGCGTATGTAGTGTTTTTCTACTCCTTAAATAAACATACAATAAATAAAGTCTGAGTGTATGCGAAGCTGATAGACCACGCAATATACTATGCCGTATGCAATGAAAATAGTCATAACTACTCACTACAAACACTCTTCAACTTTGACGATTCAAAAATAATATGTAAAAAAAATCTTTGATTGTCAAAATACCATGGTTATTCTGAATAATATTTAAATAACGACGTGCCGAAGTCTTCATTACAATGTTATCTATCTAAACGATCTCCGAGCCGTAACCGCCTCATTATTGGCCACGTAAACCTGCCGTAGTTAACGCAATATATTATGTAAAACGTGCATAAACTTCTAATCAAGTACGCTGTTTAATCTCTCTCGCATAGATCATAACTATGTTTCATAGAAAGGTACTAGCAAAGTGTTATCTCTTCTCGTTTTATCCAATTTTGATTTATTTTAAACAGGAACTCGAGTTTTCCTACCTGTAAAGAATCAGCAATGAGATTTTGGTAGCTGCAATCAAAACAAAAGGTTACATTCGTTTATCTGTTTGCCAAGGAATTGCAAGCACCAAAAAGGAACATGCTTTAGTAGATGACTCAATATCTATTTTGACACTATTGTAGGTATTCTCCATGTTACTGATAAAGGTGGCTCTTCTCACCCACCAACAGAAGTGTAATCATTTCGACAAATCATACAGATGTAACAAAATACTAAATGTAACATAGTAAATGTTTCCGTAAAGAAAAACACGGTCCCCCACTAGGGTCGGACAGGTGCCGCTTATTCAGTTAGCTTAGTTTTGTTCCAGCGTAAGTTTGTTACAAGTGTGTGTTCATTGTATCTAGTTAACAGTTCGTGTAAACTTAGTTTTTGACTTACTTATTTATTGTTATCTGTCTTCCTGCTGTAAGTATGTAAAATAAGTTTTTTTTGAAAACCCAAGTATTAAGTTAACGCCCTGTTATAAAGTGAATATAGCAGTTCTTGAAGAAAAAAATAATGATTCTTTTACTCTGCTTATATTCCTCTCCATCAGGTCCATGAGAATAAAGGTCCACTATAGATCTAAAACTGTCTCAAATAGTCCACGAAATGGAACAAATGACGATGGAGTATGTTTCTGCACGCAAGTTTATCTATCAATTAACCTATCGCCGTCCACTGCTGAACGAAGATCTCCCCCAAGGAACGCCAACGATCCCGGTCTTGGGCAATTCGCATCCAAGCAAACTTATCAGAAAAAGACAAGTGATAAAGAAAATTCTTGATAAGGGAACGCAAACTAACTGGAAATACATTTACATAAAATTTATTTTTTGCGAATTTGAATATGAAAACTAGATACATACAACATACTCTCATGCCCCATTTCTTTTTCGGTTAGGCAAAGACTATAGCACAACGTTAACTAAGATCCTGATATACAGCTCGCGCCTCCTCCACGTTCATCAGGGCTTTCATTCCCGTTCGTCATATATGTTTTTTAAACAAGGTCCTTCTTCAGTACACGCCTCCCATATAAACACAGTTATTCTCTATCAATAAATTTAGTATCAACAATTTTCGGACATCTCCCGCCCTCAAAACAGGAGGCTTCGGGCGCGTTACCCACGACCCAGAGCCCTCGACGCTAACAAAGGTAAAAAACGAGTGGAATTTCCAAAGCGTTACTAAATTTCCGTGAAACTAATTTGATTCGTACAAAGTGTCAAAAACATCGCCGCTCGTGGCCCAGACCTTTGTTTTGTCGGCTATTATTTATAATGCTACTTTGTGTGCGTTGCTTTCACGACTAATGGGACGTTTTGAATATTATATTTGGCAAGTTTGTATAATTTTGTGTTTTGAAATATAATGAAAATGTTCCTGAAAACGTTGGGGAAGTGTTGAGGAACATTATTTTTATATCAATATTTTTATTCTCTACCAATTGTAAGGAAACCAGTATGAACTATGTGCTAAAGAGATGAGTCCTTCGTGCTTTTAACTTAGACTGTGTTTGTTAACTCACTTGTAAATAACTAGTTAAAACAAGAGGTATACAAAGAAACTCTTCAGGAAAGAGCTAAACTAATAATAAACTACCAATAGAAATCGAATCCTGTATCTTAGTATTCTAGATTAGTTTTTCTTAACATAAACTAAGATGTATCCTTTTCCAAGGTTTTGTTTATCTCAATACCAAACTCATCCAAATTTGTTAAAAGAAACCCAGGGCCAGCCATATTTACGTAGGCAATTATATTGGTTTCATTAATGAATTAAATATTTACTGCTGCATTTGTATGTAAACTAAAGTTGTTCTTAAATGAGTGGACTTGTTTTAAATTGACTCGCGTAACAGTTAATTGAAAATAAAAAAAAATGTAATAGTTATAAAATATCCGTAAAACGAAACGGTATTTTTTGACCAACCTGTGAATGCTTGTAACGTTTAATGAAATCGATATTATCTGTAGAAATAAAAACCAATGTTTATAAATTTCGTATACTGAATATTTTGTAAGTGTCGCGCCAAACACCAGTCTTATAACCCCACTGTGGTTATTAAGACATTTTACGTAAATAATTCGGTATTTTTCTTAAAATTATATTACATACAGCCATTAATATTCCTATAGAGATAGACATAAGTGTATTATGATCTACATTTCCTCTACTATAAAAGTTTGAGCTCGGATATGTGCTAGAGTCGAACTTATCGTCAACCCGGTAATAAGATATTGCTTATATGTATGAATGAATTGGGAGTGTAAACAATTCAAAATCACAAACTTGTTACTCGTAAGGGGTTTTCTCCGAAATGCCGAGAACTTAAAACTGTGTTTGTAATGTATAAATAGGTTAATTTTAGGAAACCATACATGTACTGCTCACTTTAAAGTCTAACTTAGTTAAAGGTCAGGATGTTACGTCTATTGTGAGCACTAAAGTTAATTTCGTTTTCAATTAAGCCACCTAGCATTATGCTGAGAAACGAATTGAACTTAATCTTGAACTCAACATTAATTAGTTTCAATGTGACCTTGTGTACGTATGTACCAATCAGTCTAAATATAGGATACTAATAGGGATTCAGAATCTGGAAGATTCTGCAATAGGGAACGATAGATGGTGGAGTATGTTAAACAATCTTGAAAGTTTTTTGGTGAAGACTGCGGTTTGTCATACGCAAGTAAATACTCTGTACTAGTTTCTTTCTGAGGGGGTTTCTTGGTTAAGGACAGTTCGGTATATTCGTCTTATGTTCGGATACGTTACCAGGATAGAGTCATAACTTCATAGGTTTAACAGAAGGTATTGCTGCTCATAATACACTAAGCATTATATACAGTAAAGTATATATAGACATAGATATGTTCAATTATCGGCCTTACCACTGTCTTCTATTTAATATTACTCTGCATTTGCAATCGCGTAATAAGAACCAGTTCGAAACCGTTGCGAAAGTTCGCCAGAAGGGCCAACACCGAATGTGCTAATGTAAATTTATACAGCAGAGAAATTTCTCCTTCATCATGCAAAACGTTATCGATTCAACGGTAAATTGGATATATCTTTCGTCTGGGAAATAATAATAAATGTTATTGTATGTTCAACTGCGTCGGGTATAGGTATTATTGTCTCGTTCGCCTTTATTTGATTTTGATAATATTTCATTGTTGTTCGTTTGACCTTTACTTTATTTGATCGTGTTATGGATATTTGCCTGGATTTAATGCCTGTTGCACATTACTAACAAAACGTATAGTTCTGATCCATTTGTAAGGGTATAAAGTAATTATCTACAGTTTGTTAGTTTAATTATCAATAAAAAGTGATTACTAAGTAAAACTAACCTCAACTTTAACATTCCGACGCTAAGATAAACTTCCCAAGGACAAGGTTGATGAAAATGAACTTCATTTACTAAATCCTTGGGAGTTTCTGGGCTGAATCTTTTCAAATCAGTCACCCATTCATGGACAAGTTTGTGCCGGAATTCACTTCATTGAAATGCCACCGTTATTTTTGAGTTTCTTTATCACATACATATATCTATGTATACATGTTTTTTTATTCAGCTTAGTCTGAGTTCTACTATCCATATTTTAGGCCAAATACAATATTACTTTTCATAATAGATACGAGATTGGATTCATTATTTTCTAAGTAGTACTCCTTAGAAAATGTTTTTAATCTGTTTTTATAATCAGTAATTTTGGCCATCACAGCGTGGCCATATTAGGAATATTCACGACTCGTTTCTGAATATGTACTTTTGATTGAATCCTGACTTACATTTTAAACATGTACTTCTATGAGTCTTATTCATCCTTTTAATTGGGCAACCTGCTGTCAAAATATGGTAGCCAATTTGTGATGCAGCCTATTGTATACCCATAGCCAATTAACGTATCAAAGGATTGTACATTGTATTCAAATTGTCTAAATTTAACCAAATTCTAGACTCAAAGTTTAATTCTTAACGGTCTGGCGCGTTCAGTGTTTGAGTTCGTTGACTTATCGACCAAATCAATAGGTATTAGCCACTTGCCCATGAAGAATAATTAACAATGCGAAATAAATCACTAGTTCAGTCGTTGCGGTTTTTGCAGTTTAGTTCATAAACTGTGCGTGTATTGTTGATGTTAAAAGTAGTATTTATATTGGGACTGCTGATCAAGAGGTCTCGGGTTTGATTACTCGGTTAGGCCAAAAGTGTTATGGAATTTTTACTACTGTAATACTGGCTGTAATACTGTAATACTGGCAACTTTTTTTTTTAACGTGTGGAAACCCCCTCGGGCCGTCACCCTGCCAGGCTTCCAGGCGCCAGGCGCCAGGTTCACGGCGGGGTGGTGTGTCGGCATCGGACCGACTAAAACCACACAGTGTGCCACCCTGCGCTTGAAATAGGAGGGATCCGAAATATACTGGCAACTAGTTGAATTCAGTTCACCCTTAGGGTTGTGAAGGTCCAATGCCAGTTACTCCGTGGAAAAACGTGTTCAGGTTAAACCGGTTGAACCGAAAGTAGACAACCCACGTAATCTTGGGAATAATAACGCTACAAAGATGATGATTTTGAAAAATAATTCCTGTGAAAGAAGGCTTTGTGACTTTTAAAGGAGCAAGTGTCCATCGTTGATGGCAATTAGTATCGATTTGGGTGATTCTGGGGAGGACACAAAGTGCCACTAACACTTGTGTCCTTGAGTTGCAGGTTCTCGGGCAGCGGTAGTCTCCGGCCATTCGGTGGTCTGTATACTTGTTGTCCCATTATAAATCTTATAAAGAGAAGTATGGTCCGTGTATGTCAACTTATTGTTTAACCCTATTCTATTCTATTTAAACTACATAAATAAATGTTAATAGATTTTATTCAATATCTTTTTCTATCTCAACTAACTAATCTAAGCCTAAATTGATATTTTTATTCAAAAGATACAAGTTGCGGATGCCTTATGCTAACTTGAGAGGTTTTAGAGGTATGTAGAAGTCAAATATGCTGCCGTAATAAAATATATTAAATTAAAAGCAATTTCGCTGTTATTACATAAAAAAGTTAATTATGTCATTTTGCGAAATTATGCCGACACGGAAAAACACGCAATCTATAATTAATTAAAATACTGAGAGCATCGCCATGACACTTTTGTTAACAGTGTTGTCACACGAAAAAAATGAGAATGGCTGTTGTCAGGATTATAATGTGGAGTTGTGTCGTTTCCGTGTCCTATTTACTCGTAAAATTTTGCAAGAAGCCATTATCTGTATATTACTCAGCAGTTCTTCTACAATATTATTTATTATTCAGTTTCTTCGTGCTTTGCAATTTTCACAAAGTTATGTCATTTGTACTTGAAAAATAATGATATTATTTTAACTTCAGAATGACGTCACTAGGAATTAGGCATAAAATTTTTTATAGTTTAAAAAAATTAGGCACAAACCATTTTAAGCAGTGGATAACGATGATTCAAATCCAGGTTGTCTGAAAGCTGAAATAGACATTGGCGTCACGACATAGCGTGACGTAAGCTATTTCAAACATTCTAGTTACTTAGTATAGAGGATTCATCCAGCGTCCATTTCAACCGCTTCTCTTTGTTTTTAATTAAAAAAAAAAACAGTTTACTTAGCCTACTATACCTACTAAACACTAATTGGTTTCGTAGTCGTCGCGATGAAAAATACACATAACTTTTTTGTTATTATACTATTGTTGTATAATAGTGGTACTGGATGGACTTCCTGAGGCGCTTATGCTATCATATATTTAAGTATTGTCTTAAAAAGGGCTTAAAAGTAATTAAGAACAAATGCAAAATAGAAAATACAGCTGCTTCGTTAATTTAAATACAAAAGTACCTAAATAAGACAAAGGGCTTGAATTTACAAATGAAGCATATAATTTATGTTTATTAGCGAAAGGTAAAAGATAAAGGCTTCAGGCACATTTTAAAGACAATCTGTGTAGTAGATAAGCCCGAGCGAGGTCTCATTACAAATCCCTATAAGAACTCTTCCACAGATTTTGATCTTATGAAATAGAGGCTAGCAAAAGGAGGGTCAATGTAAGATACGTATGTTTTGAACTTTGTATAGGGTTGCCATTAAAATGAAATGTCATTTGAAAAGTAGGTTTGAAGGGCTTTTGTTATACGTCCGAATGAAGGAATGGAAACCATATAGGATAGCTCGTGCATCTATCTGTCCTTCGCATTGTATGCAACGGACTGATTAAAAAACCAGATCGGATATGAACGGAGTGCATCCGTGGACTTATCTCGCAAATGACTTACTCTCGAAAACTTTTTGTCTATTTTTCTCAAAGATTAAATATGCTTTGTAGTTTTTAATACATTTTCCTATACGTTCATGTAAATCATCAGTAATAATAATCATCATCAATAATTCATCAGATCATAAAGAAAATAGCAAAGCATAAGATTGCCAACCTTCGGTTTTTTCTTGCGTTTTTTTCTTTAACTTTACTTATCTTTAATTATAAGTAGTAATATATTATCTTATTTAAGGGAACAAGCAGATGTAATTGTTATTTTTTAATATTTCATTTACACTTACCGATACAAACTGACTGAAAGAAAAGCAAACAGACACCACAATAGTACATAAGAATTTCATTTCTTACTTTTGGGGGACAACATTCGAGGAGGTAGCCACCGTACGTTTTTGTTCACACAAAATGCAACGAATAACTAACGATGGCAATAGAAAACACATAATGGTCATGATAAAAAGCACATTCGCAGTTTATGATATCAAAACGTACAAATGGCCGTGTAAATCAGACTGGTTAATGGCTGTCGTTTCATAAATATATTTTTTATAACTTTTAAATTTATATCCTACCCGTTTCTCGGCACGTGTCTAGAGTTTTAACAGATATGGCAACACTGGCACTAGCGATCGATCGCTGAGGAACTTCGGTCGAGTTTCCTTTGCTCTAATTTTTCATTTCTAAATGACAAAAGTTCAAGGCAATTATGTTTCGATTTTTTTGAACACGCAATGTCTGCCAACGCTTGAAACTATAATTTTTTCCAATTATTTGAACTCATATTTTTGATAATGGAATATGTATGTAGATTGTAGGAATTACTTTATTTGTAGGATTAATGGTATCATAAATAAGATCTTAGGCTTGTTTGGTGTAATAACACGAATATTATATAAGCAGTGATTTAACTACCAGTAAAGTCTAACCTGAATTTATAAACCGACAATAGTGATATTTATGTATAAGTATTATATTATATTTAGGTATATACCACAGTAGTAAGTTCATGATTTACGTATTTAACCTGTAAGAATTATTTAACTTTTAATAGTAACCTCACTCACTCGAAAAACAACATAAGAATTGCTTAACACCCGTTTTTGTAAGTTCGTGATCACTTTGACAGAGGTGGGTCATGTGCCGAAGCATGACCCTCCCTTGGCTAAAAGCCTCTTTTGTGCTATCACTACTAATGGTAACACTGATGAATGAACTAATTGAACGGTTCACAATTTAGCTATTGACAATCTGTGGCGCGTGACAAGCTCGCATCGACACGATATTAATCTAAAATCGACGAATAATAATGGCATGCCCGTTATACAACTCATTATGACTTAAATAACACAATATTGCCGCGTTCGCTTCAGTTATTAGTTGTGATATTAAAGCATTGCAGATGTTCAAATTAACTTTGTGCCATCATACACATGTCAATTGAGTTGAGAATCGATTAATTTTTTTAATAATTTATTTGTGTTTCATACTAGAATATGTACAAATTTTATATGTATGTGAATTAGTAATGTTAACTCGTTATAAATGTATAAATTTCGTAAGTTAAGACCTTACTTAATTGTCGTGACTCCACTTGATAATAATTCCAGTCCGCTGTCCGATAAGACCGCTTTTTATACATTATTCTGCTTTACATTATGTACTTAACAATACCTGTAGAAACCACTTAGCGTTAATAAACTGTAATTTATCTAATATCAATCTACATAAAAGTCATCCTCTTTAGGTAGCTAAACTAGAACTTGTGTAGAATATACCGTGGACGAGTTTTAAAAGTTTAATATAAGAAGAAGGAAAAGCTTAAAATTTTCATTACCATTTGTTAATTTGGCTGTGAGTAGCGTAAAATGATTTAAAACGTAATTAGTATCTTCTTTACGTGAAAATTAAAAGTTGTTTTTGGTTCAACTTTCTGTTTCATTTAAAATTTCTAACCCACCTGTGTTGTTTTAAAAGATTTTGTGTTACATAAAAAATAATAATTACTGAACTATTAAACCTGAACAATTTTACGTCTATTACCATTTCTTGTTAAATATTGTTAGTAAATCCTTATAAACAAACGCATTCTTGCAAAAGAAAGCAATGACTCAGAATTAAGAATAATAAAATAAACAAGAATTATTTTAATATCTATCTAGCACGTGGGTCCAAAGCACTAGCGACGAATGGACGTTTAATACTACTCTGCCTACCCCTCCTGGAAACCAAGCGTGATTTTATGCATGTAGAATTAATAAAGCTACTTCCTAATTAATTTAAAAGTAACGTAAGAAAGGCATAATAAAATTAAGTATAAAATCTACAAACAAGCAAAACTGACATAGAACATAATATATAGAATTTTTCGTATCTAATTCTAAGTGGACCGTCTCAGTAGATTCTTCAAACCCCATTCAGATTAAGTGCTTATATCAAATAGGAAATCCAATTATTGGTTCCAGCAGTAGAGCAATAAAAAATGCCAGCCATAGCAATGCGAGTACTTACTGCTCGCTTATTGCTCTCTAGACGCGAACCAGTATGCGTTCAGAAATGCATGTGACATTTCTTCACCTCGTATCAGATTTCGCTGATAGCCTAGTTGCTGCGGCCCACTTGAGCGCGCAAACGCGTTTTATGTTTGTTACTAGGGATTTAAATTTCTGTGTAGATAACGTTGAGTTTTGAATATTGTATGTATTACGCTTCTGTTCATTCTGGAGTCGTTTTTAATAAGTGTAGAGTCCGGAATAGAAACGGGAGAGGTTTGATTGATAACACTCAACTAATATTCTTCAAATGGCGCATGTGTAGTCTGTTCTTCTTGGTGTAAATTTCTTTTTTACGATTATAAACTGAATAAAATAAATAGTGTGTGTATGAACCTATGTGCAGTTTACGTGATTATTAATTTGTATAGTTGTAGATATATATGTATAAGTTTTTAGTTTCAGATTCAACCTTCTTCTTAAGGAGAGACCTATGTCCAGCAATGGACTATTAAAGGCTATTGTTGAATTAGATTACGTATTAATTAATTTTTTACAATTGATAATGTTTTAAATTGATTTTAAAATATATTTTTTATTTATTGATTTCTGTTTATTGTATACACATAAGAAATATATAAAAAAACATAAAAAATAAAAATAACTTTTTTTATCTAATCGAAGAGTCTTATCTCGTTTTAATATTGTTAAAATATAGTATCTTCATAATATGGAATGTTAAGTAGCAACAGTATTGGCCGTAGTATACGTCCTTATTAGTACTAATTAGTTAAAATACTGTTATCCAATAAAACATCCGCTGCAACTTGCAATGCAAAAGTTAAACATAACAAACTTGTGAGACTGAGAACAGTTAGGGTAAAACAATTAAAGAAATGCTCACAAACTTTACTGAAAGGGAAGAAATCTATTTTATAACTCAGTTGAAACTATTGCAGCTACCTTAATTAACTACTAAAAGAAAAACGAGAGTAGCAAGATTGACTAAAACTTTTAAAAGTGGTGCACTATTAATATTTGAAAAATTTGTTAACACATTGTCACTGTCATATTTTTAGGACACCAGGTTACCAATTTTTTCTGAAACTGGCTTTAATTTTTTAAGTCTTTTTTTGTAAAAGGCAAACATTGTTAACTATTTTTCCGTTAAAAATAACATTGTGATAAAAAAATACAGTTTTTTTTTATTTTCTATATCAACAGCCTGCCAAAGTGACTCTACTCTGCCTGATGGAAAGCATGAATAGAATCCAAGAGTTGTGGTCACCAAACTCATTGCAAATGCAGACAATGCAGTATGGTGACCCACACTATGGCGGTCTTGTAAGATGCTTTTTCACACCCCGTTTGGGGACGTAAAAGGCATGACAGTCATCGTTCCAGTATAAGGTTTACACAGTTACCACGATAACTATCACCCCTGCATCAATGGGCCTCCGGTCGCACACTCACCACCGAAACACGACAACACGAATGCTGGCGCTTTAGGTTGGTCTTCTGTGGGAGGGTAGTACTGCCGCGGTCGAGCCGGTCCGCTCGTGCTGATATCAGCGTGGCTTCACTACCTATTAATACAGTGACATTATTTAGATATATAATTTCAAAGTTTATATATTTCGTAGCCATTGCTGTTTGTTTGTTTTATATAGGTTGGAAAGTCTTTACTAAACGTGATATAGCCAATAAAGTCGTAATAATTTAACATATGATCCTAATGTCATACATATAGGACGGGCTGATTCAGACCGTAGAATAAATATTTTTTAGTTTTTTGCTTCACATTATTTTTTCATACTGTATTAACAATTATATCTTGTCATTTGTACAGAAAATTTTAAATTTTTCGATGGTTAAGAAGTAATGGGCTAACACCATTTGCTCCCACGGAACTTTTGTAATTATAGGTTAAAAATCAGTAAACAGCACTACGTAGTCTAGTCAGAGTGCTTATATATGATAAAAACTTACTCTATTTTCTCTCTTTAGATAATACGTAATATAATCTGACATTAAATTGTACTTTGTTATATTTGTTAGTATTTGATGATAAGAACATTATATATATGATAACATAGGCACAAATATGAATTAAATTGTATCATTCATAAATACGAAATCTCTTCACCAATTCGCTCTCTCTACAAGCTCTATAGCTTCTGAAACGAGGTTGATCAAATTTTATTGGATTATAGCTGAAAATTTTCAATTGAGTCTCTTTTTAAACAAATTAAACTAATTATTTCAATTCATTTCTCTGCGTGCGTTGACTTCTGCAATAGAGTATATGAACGTGACTCCAAAATGGACAAAATATTTTTTTTTTCTTATCTTAATTGCTAAAAAATATGCTTATATAATTATTTTTGAAATCTATTACAGTTTAATAGTGAAATATAGTAATCAAATATTACTTTTTTTTAATGCTCTTACAAATTTCTAAACCGTAAAGCTATTGGTGGAACAAAACGTGACGTCAATTTACACGAGGACGTCTTCTGTCAACAAGTTGTTTGTATGGTTTCTCATGATTACATTTTGCTACATATACCATATTTATATTTGTCTATCTGTTAGGAAATTGCTGGACGCAGTTTTTAAACAAATAGACAGAATTATTGTTTATGTTAAATGTATACAGTTTTTTACTTAAGAACTTTTCTTAAACCGACTTATGATTCCGTTGAAGTTTGTTAACAAAACATATGTAGTAACTAAATAAAAAATATTCATATGTACGTATTTAATCACTTTGTTTTAAAGCCCTTGCTTGTAAAATATTAAAATGATCTTTGCAACAGTATAACAGCTCTCAGTATATATTTTCTCAGGTGCAGTTTTTGTGTTATTGTCGCACAGAGAACGACACAATATTTGTAACAAGTTTTTTTTCGCTTTTCCATGGTGAAGCTGATTAGAATAAAATAACTGAGTAACTTTGGAAACCAAACACTTCATTGTTAGCATGAGTGTAATCTGTCGACATAGAATAAGCGCGTCAAAATGCCCACGTTTAGCTCTTAAATTATACTAGCTTAAGAAATACTAAAAGTAATTTATATTTCTAGTAGAAACGTTAAAAGGATTATAAAATACATACATATTCCCTATTCTTAAGACTTCTTTGAATTACTGTAGTCTAAATCTTTGGTGGATCATTAGAGAATTGCGGTATCCCTTACCCCTCCTTCGCCCTCTCCGTTTTTTAGCCTAATATAAGGTATATTTCTTCCTTGTCTCATCTGTAAAACTGAACTTAAAACTTGATTTGGTATCAGGCTGGCCGCTGACCATTAAAGACACAAGACCAGAATCTTAATATTACATAAGTATCTTATGTGTTAGTCGGCCCAGCGATGTGTCTAATGACTGGTTGTTACGTGTAGTACTGGGATTATTGCAGTATTCATATGCATGAAGGACTGAAGTGAACGGGGTACTTTAATTGTATAAACTGTACTTAAGCAAAAGTGGATATTTTAGGAAATTATGAGCTTTAACTTCAACTTGACTAAGATGGATAGAATGCACTTCAATAAAAATATCTTTGCTACGAAACATTTAGCATTATTTTTAATTTAAGTGTTAGAATGTGTTTTTTTACATCCTGGAGTTGAGAAACCGTAGTGGAGTTTTATGAGGACTACAAAGTTAAGGGACTACCAAAAAATTAAAGTAATAAGTGGATAATCTAGTTCTATCTATAGAAGGGTTGTCATATCTTGTTTACGTGTCATTATGAACTTACTTCTTTTCCATATCATCATCATCATCATCATCATCATCAACAGCCTTTTACAGTCCACTGCTGGACATAGGCCTCTCCCTAGCAAGGAGGTTTTGTTCTACTATACCACGCTGGTCAGACGGGTTGGAATAGGGTTTGTTTCAAGTTCTTCTTCTCTTTGTAATGATGTTGTCTTACACATTTGGTTCCCTTAGTCGTCTTTTACGACACCCACGTGATGAATAGAGGTGGTAACACTATGTATTTTTTAATCAGTCACCACACGGACCGTATTGCGCACACACACCACACTTTTCCATATTCTGACGATTAATAACATCAGTTGATATGTGAGAGTCTGTAGAATGATTCTAAATCCAATCTTCTTTGTTACAGGTACGTAATACCATCAGATTAAGTCAACAGAACCTCCACGCAGAACGGACCTCCCTGAGGTCCACTAAAACTAAGGGATTACTAAAATGTCGGTTAACATATAAAATTTTAATAACACAATTAGCATAATCTCGTGGACTTCGTGGGCTTTAGTTACTTGTTTCAACTGAGCTCTGGAATCGCATACAATTTGTTTTATAAAAAAGTTCTAAAACGTATAGTCATGTCTTGTAGAAGTGTTTGTGAGAACCTATTTACTGAAATAAATGACTTTGGCTTTAACAGACGTGATTAAGTCCGAGAGGGTGATAGGTAGCAAGCTTATGTATATCTTGTCGTCAAATGAACATACACATTTCCTATTTATACCGTGTTTACAGGAACCAGGCACGTTGTAGCCTCTATAAAGACCTTTTTTGACCTTTTTGAGGAACTTTATTCTGTTATCACACACAATTTAAGCGTTAACCGTGAGGAAATTGGCTTTATGAGAGGGACCGTGTCGGTTTTGTAGCGTTACTGTGTATATCGGCTGCCAGCGGGTAACGATTTCATTATAAAATCTTACAGTTAAGTATTGACTTTTACATAAGAAAGGAAATGTTGTACGAAACATACTGAGGTCGAAATTCTAGTATTGTAACTTGTGAAATTATAACCAGTAAAGCATAATAGTTAAGTACGCCTTTGTTTATCCCTTCACAGATATAACCATGAGTATATATTAGAAAATAAACAATTTACAATAATTCGAATAAGCTTATTTCAGAAAATAGAAATAGATTGAAAATATTCAATAATTATAAACAATGATAAGTTATGGGACAATTATTATCAGGTGTACATTAAATAGTTTATATGGTCATAGTAAAAACATATTGTGCATAAATACGTATAAGTATATATGCATGTATACACATACATACATACTTATATGTACCATTACTGATTGAAAGATTTTACATTCAAATTGAAGTGGAGATCTTCTATTTTCTCTTGAAGTGGAGATCTTATAAGATTTCTATGAACTTCCAATATAAAATGTAGTTGACCCCATTTCTTCAAGTTTACCTCCTGTAACAAGAGTTTATGAATAGCAGCAGTCTTTTATTGTGTAATCCACGGCGTTACGTCAGCCAGGCTGAGTGCGCTTGCGCCGAATCATGTTGCTACAAGACCAAACATGGAGTAACTAGCCCCATCTGGGCTCAAAAATCACTTGCGTGTTGCGGTTTGTATTAAAATATAGGTACATTATGTTATATTAATACTTGATTGTGTAAAAATACTAATGTGCATATTATACACAAATGAATTTCTGGTAGTTCAGTAATGTTGAAAATTTTGTAGATGTACAAATTTTGGAAAATACGAACGAAGACACAGTCGAAAGCCTAGCGTCATAGCAGCTAAAACCGTTTCATTCAGTACTCGTATGAGTCCTGTTGATTGTCCTAAGCTCGCAAGCGGCTTAGCCTCAAGAGAGTTTATTTTCTTTGTTTGTTTTACAGATTGCGTAAAGGCTTATTTGCTAAAGAATTGTTACCGATGATACTGCGATTTCTACCTGAACTAATAATATAAATATTGTGGTTTTCATGAAAAAGTATAATAAGCAAAGCAATACGAATAATATTTTTGTGACTTCATTTTGTGATTCTAATGTTGACAACGTATAGGGGGAATTTTTTTTAGGATATCAAAGTTAGTGGTTTGGAAAAGCGAGATATGATATGCGAGAACCGATTTCCGAGGAGTAGACGAATCATCCACGCACAATTTTGTTCGATATCCACCGCGGGATTCAGAGGCTAGGCACTTGTCTCTCGTTTTTGTAATTCCGTACCCCGAAAGGAAAAAGCGGAACCTATACAGAATGTCTTTTTTGCCCATCCGTTCTTCTGTCAAGACCCTTTTTCTCAGGAACATGTGGAGGTATCAAGCTGAAATATATATCATATACTCAAGTCTACTGTCCCTTGGAGTTGTGAAAAAATTAAAATTCTAAGCTAACGCAATCTAAAGACACAGGGTACTTCCCGTGAACTCAGAATTTTTTTTGTTAGTTACGTTATATATGTAATAAAAATATTTTTAATAATTTCGAAGTTACTGCCCCTTTTGTAAATAAACACGTAGACGTTTGTACGGAACCCTTAGTGCACGAGCCCGACTCGCACTTGACGGTCTAGTAGGCCTCCTTTTATGATTTTTAAACCTATTTTAAGAATTTTACTGATATGCACTCACATTGCAAGATTCAATAACAATCATTCGCTCGAATGCACTTATCAATGACCATCACCACTTAAAAGTTACAATACTAAACATAAATTTATCAGAACATGTGATAATTAAACTTTAAAAAAAAATGGTACGTCTCACAGTCTCTTATTTATAATGACTTTGCGTTAAGTAATAAGTACTTACACATAATATTTCACTTCGTTATTCGAAACGAGCCGGGGAATGATATCAAATAAATACGCCATTAATGTTATCTGATATAACACCTATTAAATGTACAATATCAATTTAGCATCTAAAAGGTTTTATTTTACTCGATGTTTTAAAAGAAATGTATAAAAGCTGCCCAAAGCAATATTGTTGAGCATCACACTGCCAAGAGGAGCAATTTAAACAATCATCCACTCAGTTGATCACTGAAATTGTTTTGAGTGAGCGACACGACTCACGCAGACAACAAATTTTGACAATTTATAAACGGTTGGAACTATAAAGGGTTGATTTTTTAACAGGAACGTTTGTTTTTAGAAGGAAAATAACCTGCTTATTTTGCATTCAAATAAAACTTCGTAAAAAATACCGAACACATAAAGATACACGATATTTATTTATTCAGATGTACTTCAAAGAATTTGAGACAGGCTACAACATAATTATATTCATCTATGTATACCGTTACGTATCAGGGTTGCCCACATTAAAAAATGTGGTCTGAACTTTTAAACATTATTGCGAAACTTAGTGTCCGCCCATATTTTTGCAAATAGTATACGAGCGCTGCGACTCTTCCTTTTTTTTGGTTCCATTGTTATACAAAAATCTTGAAAAGTTAAAAAGTTTCGAGATAAAAATCCCTTTGAAAAGTCTAACAATACAGTTTGAAAATAAAGACAATGAAAAGAAACTTGATAAATAATTAACGTTATAAGGTCATTTATTTTTTGTAAAGTAAAATTCAATATTTACAGCTTTTTAGAAAAGAAAAATATAATTATACATGAAAATTAAAAAAAAACGTAGCATATGTTAAAGTAAGTGCAGACTATGTTCACAGATGTTTAAATAGCGAGACGATGGGTATTTGCTCAGAGATGGTTCCCGTCCTCGCGACGATTGAACCAACGCGCCCGTCCGTGTTATTCTTTGTGTTGAACTAACACGACGCGGTTCCGTGCTTCAAATTCTAAACTCCGCTTCGTGGTATTCTGCGTGTGCAAATCGAGTTTTTCAACTATTTTCTGTGTATTTATAAGAGTTGCAATACCCGAGAGGATTTCATTTCTTCATAGTCAACGTTCTACGCATAATTTTGTGTACTTTATAAGTGTATTTTATCCGATTGTAATTCTCATCATCAACAGCCTTTACAGTCCACTGCTGGACATGAGCCTCTCCTTAGCAAGGAGGTTTTGACGTACTATGATGATGATGATGTCCTCCCAGACGTATCCGTCGACGGCGACACACTGTTACTAACTATTAGTACGACGTTCGTGAGCGCGAATGTGACTCGCAAAACCGAATTTAGTTTTGAAGATTCGGCCACAGATAGCGCAGTAAAGCTGCCCGCTATCATTGTATGTGTAGTTATAGGAGGGCTTAGGTCGAGCTTTCAAAAGCTGGCGTTTGGCGTCAAGATGTTCGACGCGAGCGCGCTCAAAGTTATTAATGCCCGTTTTGACAGCATTTCGCCACTCCGGTCTCCGAGTAGCAAGCTCCTCCCAAGAATCGCAAGAGATTCCACAGGATGTTAGGTGGCGTTTCAGAACATCTTTGTAGCGTAGATATTGTCCTCCGGGTTTGCGCTTTCCTGAGCTAAGCTCTGAATAAAAGACTGACTTTGGCAACCTTGAGGAGTCCATAGGCACTAGGTGTCCAGTCCAGCGTAGTTGACACCTCATTAGCAGACTCTCCATACCGGTCATCTTAGTCCGACGAAGAACTTCAGAGTTAGACACACGATCCTGCCATTTCAAACGAAGAATGATACGGAGACACTTCATGTGAAAGACGTCAAGACGTCTGATGTCACCCTTGTACAGACACCAGGTCTCCGAGGCATGCAGAAGCAGAGGTAGTATAATAGCTCTATAGACGGCAAGTTTCGTGTGGAGCTTTAAGTCGTGAGATTTCCATACTCTTTGGCTCAGCCTACCAAAAGCAGCAGCAGCTTTAGCGATTCGCGCAGATATGTCAGACTCGAGACGATTGTCGCTACGAACTAGGCTTCCTAAATACCGAAAAGTATTGACTTCGTCTAGTTTTTTTCCACCTAAGTAGACAGCAGTGTCACTAGCAGATTTTCCCCTTGCAGGCTGTTTCAGAATCCGAGTTTTCGACGCGCTGATTACAAGGCCGAATTTTCGACAGGAGTCATCTAAATTGTCGACGTATCTTTGCAGATTCCCCATACTGTCAGCCATAAGGCAAACATCGTCTGCATAAAGAATTTCCAGTACAGAGGTCCGCCGGACTTTATGTTTTGCTCTGAAACGGGTGAGGTCAAGTACACTCTTGTCCATGCGAACATTTAATGAAACACCATCACTGCAGCTCCCAAAGGCATCCTTCATAACCGCAGCAAAGTATATAGCAAACAGGGTTGGAGCCATTACACAGCCTTGTTTCACTCCGCTTGTCACACTAAACCGTTCTGTGAAGTCGCCTTCGTGGCGTACACGGGCCATCATGCCTTCATGAAATTGACGCACCAAATTTACGAGCTTCACAGGACAACCATATCTCTCGAGCACTGTCCAGAGGGCAGATCTTGGTACGCGATCAAAAGCCTTTTCAAGGTCCACAAAACACATGTAGAGGTCACGGTGTTGTTCAAGGCTTTTTCTTGTAATTGTTTGACAACAAAGATGGCATCAACCGTCCCTCGATTCGGTCTGAAACCACACTGGGAGTCGGGAAGGAAGCTTTCAGCTAGCGTACACAGGCGCTTGTTGATGATATGCGCCAGGATTTTGCCAGCCACTGAGAGCAGAGCAATTCCTCTAAATGAGCTGCAATCTGAGAGGTCTCCTTTGCCCTTGTATAGTTTAACAATATTAGCGTCCCTCCAGTTTTGTGGAACAAGTTCATCAACCCAAATTTGTTGAATTAAGGCAAACAGTCTAGATTTAATGTTTGGTCCTCCGTATTTGAAAACTTCTGAGGGAAGACTATCTGCACCTGGTGACTTGCCGTCCTTCAAACGATTTATCGCGGAAACAAACTCTGCAAACGACGGTGGCTCATCCAACTCCGACGCGACAGGCAGCTTCTCAAGGGTGTCGAGGTATTGCAGATCCACTCCTTGACTGTCGGGATTAAGCACTTCATCAAAATGCTCAGCCCAACGAAGGAGAACTTTTACGGGATCAGTCAGCCTCTTGGTCTTATCTTGCGAGTACACTGGGGCGGTTTTCCTAGTCCGAGGTCCGAAAACACTCTTAAGTCCCTCGAAGAATTTAGCAGTTTGATTGGTATCTGCCAGCCACTGTAATTCTTCGGATTTTCTGATCCACCAGTTATCTTTTAATTGCCGCACTTTGATTTTAAGTTCCTGCTGCATAGATTTTCGTTGCCCAGACTCAACAGTGCTTCTCAAAGTAGTTCTGAAGTTCTCAACGAGCTTCCGTATTTCTGCATCAGAATTGTCGAACCAATCTTGGTTTTTCTTCTGCAATCCACCAATAACTCTTTGTGATACTCCATGTAAGGTCTCCGCGTACAGACGCCATTTAGCATCAATGGTTGAGTCACTATCAGCACTGGACATGGCATGTTCAAATTCTGCGTCAAGGAGGAACCGAGTTGCCTCGTCGCTTACTAACTTTGTAAGAGCTAGTTTCGCTGGAATTTTATGTTTTGCTCTGCGCGGAGGCTTATAGTTAAGCCTCATCTTAGATCGAATGAGACGGTGATCCGTCCAGCCCTGGGCACCCCGCATCGCTCTTGTGATAAGTACATCCTTCAGGTCACGCCTTCGAACTATGATGTAATCAAGAAGATGCCAACGGCCAGAGCGCGGATGCATCCAAGATGTTTTGTATTTTTCAGGTAGCCTGAAGAATGTGTTGGTGATACTAAGCTCGAATTCCGCACATAGAGCCAATAATGCAGTACCATTGATGTTGCACTTTCCGATACCGTGTTTCCCCAGTACGTTTCCCCAAGCCATGTGGTCCGCCCCAACACGCGCGTTGAAATCTCCAAGAAGACAAATTTTATCCCGCTGCGGTACGTTCAGTAGAACTGTACGAAGGTCCCCGTAAAATTTAAGTTTATCCTCATCTGATGAGGTCAAGGTAGGTGCGTAAATGCTGATGAAATGCAAGTATTTACCAGGTCCCACGCAGAGTCTCAGGGTCATGATTCTGTCACTGACGCCCTTTGGAAGTTCAATGAGAGATCTAGCTATCTCATTTTTTATGGCAAAACCTACACCACTAGCGGATCGTTCCGTTGCTGGTTTACCTATCCAGTAGTATGTAAACCCACCGAGTCTCTCACAGAGCTCACCACTATCCGCCAGATGCGTCTCACGTGAGACGTACTATACCACGCTGGCCAGACGGGTTGGAACAGGGCTTGTTCCAAGTTTTTCTTCTCTTTGAAATGATGTTGTCTTGCACACTTTGTTCCCTTAGTCGCCTTTTACGACACCCACGGGATGAATAGGGGTGGTAACACTATGTATTCTTAATCCGTCACCACACGAACGACAGACGTAATTCTTATATAACATATAATCTATCTAATAACAATTCTATAACTGTAACACAAAGAACTTCGTTTTAGACACAGACCGTAAAAGAAACATACTCCTTCAGAAATAAAATATTGTATGTTATTCTTTTCCTCGTAAGTTCCGCTAAGATATTGTTCAAAGCCGCCTTATAAATAAATATAAGGTATGTAAACAGTAGTCTCTAGTTCATCGTGTGTCGATTGTTCCGAGGTATTTGATGCCAGCCTCCGATAGTATTAAACTGCAGAGGCAGAAATAAAGCTTCCCCATCGTTCGTAGGACTTAATTCACCGTAAATATTTCTTGGTACGACAGAATACAAAGCAATATCGATGTCTTAATCGTTTAGATATCTTCTCTGTTATCGAGAGGTCTGTTGAGAGCTAGTCAATGATCCTCGGAAACGATAGCTCTGAGAATAATTCATTCTGTGATTGAAATCCTGCTTTGAACAGAAAGCAGAGTAAAATACACCAATTGGATCAGCAGATATTTTGAACAGAATGTTTTACGTTAAAATTTAGTACATTCAAAGATACTTACAGTTAGTTACTGTATTATACAATTCATCACTGTAGGTGACATACAAGCGAACACTTTGTAAATTTACAAAAAACTATCCACTGCACGGCTGGCCTAGTGGTTTAAGCGGTCGCCACGCCGGTCTCTACTGCGCTGAGGGTTCAATCCCAACATGAGACAACACTTTGTGTGATCCACAAATTGTTATTCCGAGTCTGGGTATTCTTTGTTTTTATTTCTTGTATGTTTGTAAAGTCCCTTTCGACACAGGATTTCTTACAAGCACGGGCGTTCTAAAAAAATATGTTTGTATACGTATTTAATATTTATTAAATTATAAATGTAATATTATTACAACACACAAATAAACAAACATTACTATAATATATAAAATACTGTTTGTCTATAAATATTATGTACACATCTGACAAATTATGAAATGCGACTAGACATAAATAAAATAATGTTTCTACGACACCTTACACCAGACACAACTGACTACCGCGCAATGAATGCTCTCGGTGCCTTTCGCTAAGTAATGCCAATAAAAATATACTTACAACGTTCCAAACATATATTTGAATAATGTAAATTGTACCTTTTGTCATGTTCTGTGAGTTTCCTGTCACTCTAACTTTTATTATGCCTTCTAACTGTAAGCTTCGTGTCTTGTGTATGCTGAATATTAAAGTGTTACTATCAGCAAAGAATTGTTTGCTTTTCTTCCAAACTGTAACTAAAGACCTAAAATCACAATATACAGAAACATACAGAGTATTTTTAAAACGATTTAGTAGTAGAATCAATGTTTTTTAATTTATTTTAATTCAGACTTAAGCCCCGGTGGGGGGCTGGAGTTTAAATTACAATTATTTTCATTTCAGTTATACCGAGATTTTTTCTACAGATTTAATAATGAAGGTATATGATTAAATTTACATAAATAATAAGTTTTAGTAATCTAAAACTTCTATATATTATGTAACTTAACTTATGTAACTTCTATATAAATATAGTAGGTTAAAATAATGTTCTGAATTTTATGAATTTAAATAAATGTGTCGTCTAAGATGTTGAAATATAATTATGTTCAGTCACATTGAGATTCAGTTTTGGCCAGGGGACAACAACCAGACGGCTCAGGCGCCGGAGATTGCAGAACGATCTCCGTCCTCCATAAGCGCTAGACTGAGGGTGATAGGTGAGGCCATCCGTCACCCGAGCAGAAGTACGCCAGGATAGCAGCAGGACGTGCTACGGAGCAGACGCTCTTTTGGAGCAGAAAAGGGGTCATCTGCAAGCCGTAGGTAGATGACCCGAGGTACGTCGGGGTTTCAGGGATTTCCTTTCTAGGGTACACCTGATTCCCCGGCTACTGGTACCTGAGACGGCGTGCGGTTTTTGGTCGGTTCGAGTCCGACATAACCACCAGTAGGTGGTATCCGAGGAGATTTCCGCACAGGAAAAAAAAAAAAAACGAGCCAGCAACCTGGTCGATTATCTACGTGATCGCGTAGATTCCCGTGGATCAACATAATTATTTATATATAATGAAACGCAAATAGACGATTAACATATATCTGGACAAATTACGGCCACTTTATTAAAATTACTGAAGCAAGGACATATTGTTTTAAAAGAGTAATTATGCTTACATAGGTCTAAAGCTTTTTCGGAAGCCTGAAAGTATCCAGCAACGTTTTTACTATAAATCATTTAAAAAAAAGTTTGAGCTGGTAAGATTTTGGTAACGGTCGGAGTTGTGAGTAAGAAAGAGTGCTTAACTAGCAGCATCTCTTTAAACGATCTGTTCGAGAAGTCACGTGTCGATTGACATTACACGGGCAACCTCATTTAATAGACGGAAAGAGCCACTTTACAGTGTGATGCAGTTACTACGTATGTATGTCAATTTACTTAAAAATTTAGTTCAAGAAAAAACAAAAACAAAATAGGAGGAGTCTTAAGTGTTGTGATATCTAAGTGCTTGAGGCGTACCCAGAGACAAAGTAGAAAATGCTGATTTTCTGTTTTTATTTTGCCCTTGGACTGATAAAAAATGGGTAGCCTCTATTTTGCAGCAACTCAAGAAACAAAAGTACTTTTCACCCATACTGTAGTGAGTACTTAGTGATGGCTCGTTCCGATATACTCCGTCAATTACTGAAAAGCTGCAATAAAATTTGCTTAACACCGATTTTCTGCATAGATCTTCCACGGTAAAACATTATAAAAATGAAACGATTCCTTAAAAACAACAAGAGAATCCAAAATGGCGGCCAGAACTTTTCCATTGTCATCACGGGCCGTGGTTATTAGCTAATGAAATTAGCTTGGAAGACATCTTCCAAATTGTGTTTTGTAACTTGATAATGGCGCCAAAGTTTTATGTTAAACGCATTAAATTTAGATAAGAATACAGATTTGACTAGCGAAATTTTGGAGTGTATCGGATAATGCTGAGTCGCCGGGCGCCCGGGTTCATTGTGGGTTTAACTTAGCAAATTGCATTGTATAAGCAGTTTATTGTGCGGTTTGTGAGGTAAGCTGTTTTATAATTGGGATAATTTCATCTGTACGATTTATTATACGAGAGAGACTGTATTAAATGGAATCTCAATTTTGATTATAGTTATAAATCAAAACTTTCCGTCATAAATGTTTGAGATTTTTTGTTTGTTTATGTGTGTTATTACAGCTCAAAGTTAATACTCACGTTTACTAGATGACACAACACATCTAAGAATAGTACAGTTACGGATGTTCACTTGAATTCATCAGCTCATCGCAGTCAACCGCTGGACATGGGCCTCTCGAATCGAATAACAGAAACTGCGTCCAAAAGCTAGTTTCATTATGAATGTGAAAGTGGCTTCTTACTTTTTGTGTGAAACCGACTTATAGTGGGATGATACTTGTTTGTCATGTGTCCCACTTCACTCTTCAGCCGTATAAGGTTACACAAACGTTCAGTTAAGAGTGTTACAGACAGATGATAATGGTTTTGGTAAATTTCGTGATTTTTAGTACACTAATGACGGTAGAGTTAATTCTTTGTAAGAGCGTAGGCGTATATAACTAAGAGTGTTTTATACAAAGGTTCATAGTGAAATTTCTAGATTATTGTAAACATATAACAAGGAAAAATAGTAAAATTCTTATACTAACTTAAACAATAACGATTCATGGTATTTACGACGATATCGAAGTTACGATCGCCGCGTTCTTCCCATTATCATAGACTCAAGTTTTCAATGCAAATTCTCATTATCTTTATGCTAAATTTCAGCTAAACCCCTTCAGCTATGTCAACGTTATTGAGTATTAAACATCTATTTAATTTTCACATTTACAATAGCAGTAAGATTTGACAGACCATCCCAGTCGCGCCACATATAATTAAAGCCCCAATAGTGGTCAGACCAAGTCTTATAAATGACTCCTATTTGTATCCACTGGCTCCTTCGTACCCTTAATTGACAGCCAATCTAATTGAAAGCGTGGTACACTATTCGTTTACTCGTTTAGGTCAATTTACCCAAGTATTGTGTACTTAACGCTCAACAAAGCTTTTGCAATGTCGATGTACGAATTGAATCTGATGTTATTTCTAGTTGTTTACTTGCCCTAGACACATATTTTTTAGGTTATAATTTATTTATGATACGAGGGAAAACTGGTTAGAAGACGATAAAAAGGTTTTTATACAGATATGGTGTGGTTCACTGAGGCAGTCAAAGTCTGATGGGGTTCTTGGTACTTCTTTCCTTTGAGCACTTCGAGTAACTCAGGCGCGAAGGAACATTTGGTTTCGTGTGTTTCAGACACACCATTTCACTGTGAGTCCAAGGTGAAGTGTTGGCTCGTGGGGTTTTGAAATACTTTTTACACACATTTCTTTTATTTATTATAGAAACTTCGTTAGTATACATTTAATAATAATGTTAACTATGGCACGGTTCTATATAAACACAGTACATCAATAATTTGACCAATAAAATCAAAACCATTTTACGAGTAAATGAATGTATTTTGTCATTGTATTTTTTATGCGCACAGACACCTACAACTCCACTCGTCCTTTGAGTCTAAAAGTAAGGTGGAACCTTAATGAGAATCGCCGTTGTATGGCTCTCATACGATCAGATCGGTCATGTTTACCCATAAAGCCCGACTACTTGGTGAGTCACCTCTATCCGCTTAATCGATAGGCCGCTACGTGTCTTGAGCAATACGAGATACTCCGGTGAATATAACGTTAATAATTACAGACACCACTCACGGACAGTAGTTTTATATCTACATTGAAACTGTATACAATGACATCACGTTTAATTATGAATACACGTTTGTCAGAACCTAATGGTGCCTGTTATACACAATCATTTTGTAACCTTTTGTTAAATGGGAATGTTTGTTGTTTGATCGAGCCAAACCTTGCCAGTTAACTTTATTAATCATCTAGAGAGTGATCGTCAACTGATTGTGGTGATCTATACATTTGTATAGGTACACGTTTAACTTGGAAGACAATAAATATTAAGAAACACATAGATATTCATATGTGTGTATACATTATTGAGTGAAATACACAAATTGAAGAATATAACAAAACTATTTGCAGGGGTGTGACAAACAATAAGGGTGCATAGGATTTCCGCCAAGAACTTAGGGCCCCAAGTCAACCTCACCTGCAAGTGGTGCATCTGCAGATCGACGGACGAGGCTCTCTACATCTGCGGGTGTACCTCAGGGCAGCATGTTATCCCCGTTTCCTACCAGTTGCATAGCAGATGATCTCCAAATTTACGCACAAGCTTCTCCAGATAAGTAAACGCAAGCAATGGACGTCATTAATGGAGACTTGAGGCAAATTTGCAACTAGAGTAATAAGTATGGACTAAATGTAAGCCCAAATAAAACACAGGTCATTACAATGGGTAGTTCTAGGCTGCACTGTTCAATATACTATCAACACATACCAGTTGTTTGTTGCGGCTGTTCAGTTGTTCCGTATAGTGAAAAGGTGAAAAACTTAGAGATCTCTATAGATAAGTACCTGCACTGGCGCTCTCAGATTAAGGAAGTAAGCCAAAAAATATTTGCAACAGCAGGGTCTCTGCAAAGGCTACGGCACTTTCTCCCAACTGTTACTAAAGTTGCACTCGCAAAATCTCTTCGGCTTCCTATCCGTAACTATGGCGATGTCAGCTACCTGAACCTCATTAAGGATCAACTCAACAAACTTAAACGAGTCCGAAACCTCTGCATTAGATTCATATTTGGATTATAAATATAATATAAATGTAAATAAATATGATCACATCTCTGAATATCGTTCTAAACTGAAGTGGCTACCAATACGCTTTCACCGCAATCTGCATGTTCTTTCTCTTTATAGTGTTCTGTTTCATCCTTACACATTTAAAACTAAATACGCCAAAACATTCCACTCAGTTTACAGATAAATCTTCTACTGTGCAGGCATTAAGGCTTTGGAATACTCTGCCTGAAACAATCCGACAAGAATGTCGTAGATAGATACATTTTGCAAACGCTGGCTAAATCCGACGATATAGATCAAAATAATGCACTATACTTGTAGTATTGTACAACATAAAAAGGCCCACAAAAAGACCGCGATGGTGTGTGTTAAGGATAATCCACAATAACCATTTTTTATCCTTTACTTTTCACGAGAAATAATGGTTTATTTACGAAGTGATTCTAAGCATTACAGCGTAAAGCCCTAATCAAGTAAGTACCCTAAATACATTGTGCATTTCATATAGATCAATATGACCCTTGACAACATGCAATTTAAATTAATATTTTTGAAGATATGGATTTAAAATATATGGTCACAGCGCTCGCGGAGGGCACTTTCTGATCAGCAGCGATCTCTCGCTTTACTTACTAAAAACATGCTTTTCAGAGCGACAACGTAATCCGTACTTACGTTACGATAAATTGAAAAGGATATATTTGAAATTGTATAATAGTATTTAAATACTAAAGTGAATTCGATTTTAACACAATACGTGCCTTTCAGAGCGACAATTCGAAATTGTATTGTCTAATGACTAGAAAACTGTGAACGTTGTATATAGAGACATTCTGTAGTATGTTTAGTATCAGCAATGCACCTGCTCGAAGCCGGGGCGGGTGACAAGTTAATAGTAAAAGTATTGTTACTTGAATAACCATTTAAATAATCAAATACAATAGCGCACAGTAACGTCTTAGCAATTCAAAAAACACTAAAGATTCTCGTATACATTGTAAACGTGTCCATGTCTTACCATTTATTAAGCTATCTAGTTCTAAAAATATATAAATCCTACAGAAACTGCAATCAAAATGTATTTACAAGTACACGTTACTTCCATTAGTGGAAGCCTGAACGCGTTAAAGCCTTCGCTAAAATTCTAATGAAGGAAACAGGCTATGACGTCATTAAGGACATGCAGATCATGAACACGTCGCTAGAATGCTGCACACGTCCGCGTGACTGATGCACAGGTTATTCATACGTACTGAGGTAGTTGTCGCACGCTCGCAATATTATTTACATATTACTGTACGACTTTTAGCTTTTGTGGTACTTTAATGAAGACATGAGCGCCATCTACGAGTAGGTGACGGTAGATGCACTCTCTTCTCCAACGGCCTTGCTAACATTATAAATGTAAAAGTGTGTTTGTTTGTTTGTCTTTGTTTCACGTCAGAACCAAGCGATTTTATGGTAGGACTGTTAGCTGCTTTTTACCGCAGTCAAACCATGGGAAGATATGATGTGTATTTCTATTACTCCAAGTTTTGTGGATTAGATGTTTTAGACACTATTGGTTTTTTTTCACCCGATTGCACACGGTATAAAATCTGTAATTAGACTTTAAACAAAATACCTGCGGTGTCTGATAGATGGCGCTATTGAATAACTACCTCTGTATCGATTAACTTTTATGTTTTTTAATTTTAAATATCATTAATGAGTAAGTTTGTAAGGATGTATGGCTGTTTGTTACTTTCACGCAAAAGCTATTGTACGGATTAAGTTGAAACTTGACTGTAATACATGTAACTTATATAGCAGAATAACGAATTTAACGGACATACCGCACAAAAGATAGCATGCTAATATTTTACTTCAAACTGTTTTATTACCGGAGCATAGTTTAAAATGTGAATTTTGATCAGTTGACATCCGTCCAAGTTGCATCTGAAATCATAGAACGTATGTGCGGAAGTGCATCTTAGTCTTGGAGCTATTGCAGACTTAGGGGAAAGTCCCCTAGTGGCGGACACCTAAGGTTATTTATAAATAAAACAGAAAATATCTCAGGAATGTTTATTAAATTATGACTTATATTAGACAACAAAGTTAGAAATCAAATTAAATTAACAAAAATGCAACCTCTGTTAAAAATTAATTAATACTATCAATCAAACTTTGGTAACAAAAAATATAATTTTAATAAGTGGCACCTAGTACCGGACGAATATTTATGCCATACCCCTAGCACCGGACATTTCAAAACAACCTGCATCGATCACATATGTAGCCATCTCCAGACTCTGGAATATCGGCACATGCTTCATGTACCCACCCACGACAGGATGAGCACTGGATCCAGTCTTCGTCAGTGTCTTCTAAGCAAACTACGCAAATTGTTAAGTTTGTGTTAGATGTTTCAGTTAATGCTTCTACTTCACTTCCTTTCTTTCCTTTAGCTTTCACGTTTTTCGCTTCTTTTTCCTTGTCTACGCTCTTCCCTTTGGTTTTAATTCCTTTGGTTTGCTTACCTTTACCTCCCATTGCTACTTCAAACTTAGATTTTATTTCCTTCTTTTTATCTTTCATATTCTTTTCATTTTCTTTTTCTTCTGCCACTTTTTTATATGGCGATGAAGTTAAAATTTCACTTCGTTCATTCTTTCTTTTTCGAGATGCTGTTCGTTTTTTTGCTGCCTCAGGCAACGGTGATAAGTTATGGATTATCTGAACAAGATCGGGAGCAGAACTTGTCGACGGTTTGGGATTTGTGGTTATAGGCTCACTAATAGATTGTTCAGATTCTTTCATTTGCTCTTCTATGATTAAATTTGATACCACGACAGCTTGTTCGTTGTTTAATGCATTAGATGAAGTTTCTGTTTGTTCTAGTGGTATATTAGTCATATCTGCAGCCAAATAATCTAGGTCAGAAAATAAATGCCTGTCAAATGGATGGATTCCAGTGCATTTGAATCCAGATACTGCAATATCCAATCGAGCTACTTTTATAAATGCTTCTTTGACCAAACCAGCAATGTCGTAATCCGTTATCCGACATCCAGCATTTATTCTCATCCACAAGTCGCATTGTTGGTTGTATGCGTCTTTAAATGGCTTCATAAATGTTCTGTCCAGAGGCTGAAGCTTGTGCGTAGTGTGTGGTGGTGAACTCATCAAGTGAATATGATTTTCTCTGCAAAAATTGATTACCGCCAATGTCTTGTGGCTGCAATGGCCATCCAGTAGAAGCAACACAGGGTTCTCTTTGGTTGGTTGCGTGTGTTTGACGAATATTCTTAGATATTGCAAAAAAAAGTCACTATTCATCCACCCTTTTGGCTGGGCCACACCGATGCTCTCATCTGGAGCATTCATCATTAGCCTTTCATTCATTCTTTGCCTCGGAAATACAAAAAATGGGGGTATGTAGTGACCGTTAGCACTCATACAGAACAAAACTGTAATATTTTTGCCTCTCTCAGCAGAAGTGAGCTTACCTACTTGACGGATGCCTTTCGGAGCGAGAACTTTTTGATGTTTGTGCACGCAACTAACACCAGTTTCATCACAGTTATAAATTCTTGAGGGTGTGAATTTGTACTGTTTCATCAGCTTTTCAAGGTTGTCGTAGAATAGATCCACTTGTGGTTTGTTAAATCCCACGGCGCGCATCATGCTTGTCGATTCCGGTGCTCTCAACGAAATGTCAGAATGCCTTTCCATGAAGTCGTAATAAAAATGTTTACCAGCACTGCCTTTTTCTTTATTAAATCGATGAGGAATCTTCATGACTTCAGCTAAGTCATATGCTAATTTTAGAAACTCCTTTTTCATGAGCGGCATGCATCTATTCGTTAAATCTTTAATGTGGTCCACCAAAACTTGTTCATACTCTGCTGAGAAGGTGTTGGTGAACCTACCTAACTGTGGTTTCATTGTTACTTCTTCTCCTCGATTTAGGGCCTTTATTTTATCGTGTAGAGTGCTTTTAGGAATATTGTATTGCATTGCAGCTTGTCTTACACTCACTTCTTTTGACATAACCTTATCAATAGCAGTTTGTAAGCTCTGTGGCTCCCAGGATCCTTTCTTTTTCTTCTCTTCCATTTTAATTATCTTTTTCTTCTATACTCTAAAACAAAATTAAATAATTAGAATAAAATAGGTAATTTCTTACAAGAAATATCAATATGTTTATTGTCCGGCACTAAGGGACGACTTAGTGTCCGGTGCTAAGGGACACACATTTTCGTTCATTAGGTGGTACCTACTATAATTGTTTAAAAGATTTAATAATATTCTACCATTTTACGGATAACAATCAAGTACTACTTTTATCTTTGAATACCACTCAAATGTAAATGCATAAATATACTTGAATTACTTACATTGATATTTAGATGACGCCGTGATTTCGCGCCTAAAACAGCAAACGGTTGCTCCCGCCGCGGCCGTGTGCGTCACTGGCGAGACGCGGCGCGTGGTCCTGTACCTGTGTGCCCTCCCCGCCCCTTTCACTTGTATTTTAAATCGAACAGGTTTATACTCGCTTGAATAGTACGAGTGTCCGGCGCTAGGTGCCGTCCGGCGTTACGGGACTTCCCCCTACACTTGTTGCCTCCGATCCGAGACTTGCACCACCTACTTCTGTTATTTATCTAACCTTGTTTTCTTTGTTCCCTCTATCTATAACGTTTACATTCTCAATAAGGAGTGGTATCTGACAAGCTGACTATAAAAGTACACAGTCGGAAATGTAATGTTACAGCGTGCCTACCACAAACTCTGTTTTGTAAAGAAAACTTATTACGGAAAAACTTTCTGTACGAGCGAACATTAGAATGGTTCAATTTACAACTTTATAGCCCTCGTAATGACTTCAGCGCGTATGTCTTATTGTGTAGGTAAAATTTTAAACATAATTTCAGTTTTATTTGTCTTTGTTCCATACAGTAATTGTGCAAACGAAATACTTTACGCGTCACTTTGTATTATACATTATAGTAGAGTGAGAACATACCGTCTAATAGTAAATGATTATTGTTGCTCATGGAAACCTGTACTCAAACGTCCCTCCCTTTAGAATTGAATTTTTTAGGTAGTAGAGCCACGCTGATTTCAGCACGAACGGGCCGCCTCGACCAGGGCAGTACTACAGTCCCACAGAAGATGCAGGGGTGACAGTTATCGTGATATCTATGTGAGCCTTACACTGCCACGATGACTGTCATGCCTTTTACGTCCCATGGTATGAAAAAGCATCTCACTATGCCCCCATAGTGTGGGTCAACACACTGCATTGTCTGCATTTGCAATGTGCATGGTGACCACCACTCTAGGATTCTATTTATGCTTTACATCAGGCAGAGTAGAGTCACTTTGGGAGGCTCCTCATATAGAAAAAAAAAATCAGGGTGTTCAGAATTCTACCCCCTCAGGAAGTTGATTGCGAACGAGCCTGTCTGTATGTGTCGTAGCTGTTCGAATCTTTTACAAAACTAGACTGCAAATATTTTGGTTGTTCGAGATGCTTAATAAATGTGGGCAGATCTAATGACCGTTATAAATTTTACTTTCTATGTTTATAGCGGCCTTATACTGTTTCTATGAAATTGTTGATACAAACGATGATCATTTTAATGAAATGTGTTCAAATACGACGAGGCGTTATAAACATTTTTGTTTTTGTTTATATGCAATTTGACTCTGGACCATATTATGGCAAAAGTGAGCTAGAAAATTGTTATAATTGTATACTGTAGTAGTAGCAAGAGGTTGTCTTTTTAATTTCCGTATTTTTTAAACCGATCTGAAAAATTATAAAAAATCATCTTTTTTTTACTTTTGAAGGTATATTTTCTATAACTTGAAGAAAAATACATCCCCAAGGATTAGTTTATTATATTCCGAAATTTAACTTTTTAACATTTGAATGAGTTAAGATTATTGTTTTTTTAATTTTATCTGTATTTAAAATACATAGTCTTCATCATCATCATCATCATCATCATCATCATCATCATCATCATCATCATTATCATCATCATCATCATCAACAACAACAACAACCTTTGACAGTCCACATAGTAAATCACCTTATTATCGTATCGTTTCTTGAGATGATACCTTAGACACAGCAATGTTGAAACGATCACCTCTCAATTGTCAAAGTGTCGAATATATGTAACAAGTTTCATTCTAACATTTATTACACATTCTTTAATCATAGTATATCTTTAATAAACTTGTTGTCTATACTAACTACTAGAATAACGTTGTTAGATTAACGCGCACCAACGATCTCAGTTCTAACGTTTGTACAACTTGAATGTAAACAGTGGTTTTTTATCTGATTTTTAATTCGCAAAGCGACGTGACGAGATTCTTAGCAGATTACTTGTTCGTGTTATTTAAATTAGTTAGTATTTCTTATACGATATTTAGGTTATGCTCGTGTGAAGCCAACCAAATAACCTTTCCGTTTTTAGTTGCTGCTTTTAGAGAACTTAAAGGAAGAAAAAGAGCCGAATTATCGTCTGTGAAACTGTAAAATATCTACATTTTCTACTAGAAATTTTAATATTTGGGAGATAAAATAAAATATAAATATTAATCTCTATCTCTCTCTCTCTATCTCTCTCTTTTTACTAGGTAGTAGAGCCACGCTGATTTCAGCACGAGCGGGCCGGCTCAACCAGGGCAGTACTACCCTCCCACAGAAAACCAACGTAAAGCACCAGCATCCGTGTTGTCGTGTTTCTTTGGTGAGTGTGAGACCGGAGGCCCATTGATGCAGGGGTGACAGTTATCGTAGTAACTGTGTAAGTCTTACACTGTCACGATGACTGTCATGCCTTTTACGTCCCCAAGCAGGGTGTGAAGATGCATCTCACAAGGCCGCCATTAGTGTGGGTCACCATACTGAATTGTCCGCATTTTTGATGAGTATGGTGAGCACAACTCTTGGATTCTATTCATGCTTCCCATCAGGTAGAGTAGAGTCACTTTGGCAGGCTCTTAATATAAAAAAATAATAATCTAGAATGAGGCAACTTAAAAAAAAAGATATAACAGGATAAGTATTAAAGAAAATCCGAAAGTCTTTCTTTTTATCAGAATTATTGTCTTTGTGACTATGAGGGACGTATATCGTTGAATGGGATAGTATTTTTATAATTGCAAAGAGAACTTTATCGTCCGGGAAAAAGAGCACAGATATAAACGAGAATCGATTCCCGACAATTTCCCGAAATAGATGAACTATTTATATACTAGTAAAAATGGAACTACGGTTCCTGAGACACAGTCTCACTTAAAATTTTCCTTTAACCGAGGCGCTGATCTGATATATTTCATAAATACATACACGTATAAGGCAAATATACGCATTTATGTCGATGAGCGTATCACTAACAGTTTTTCTAGCGAATCGTAATTCAAAATGATGCCGCACAACAGTATTTTTTTTCTATTTTAAGATCCTGTCAAAGTGACTCTACTCTGCCTAATGGAAAGCATGAATAGAATCTCTGAGTTGTGGTCACTATACTCATTGCAAATGCAGACAATGCAGTACGGTGATCCACACTATGCCGGCCTAGTGAGATGATTTTTGACGCTCCGCTTGGGGACGTGAAAGGCATGACTATCATTGTGGCAGTGTAAGGCTCACACGGTTACCACGATGACTGTCACCCCTGCGTCAATGGGCTTCTGGTCTCGCACTCACTACCGACACACGACAGCATGGATGCCGTCACTTTAAGTTGGTCTTCGTCTTCGGTCCACGTGTGAGGGTAGTACTGCCCCGGTTGAACCGGCCCGTTTCTTCTGAAATCAGCGTGGCTCTACTACCTGAATCTGCCTTTTCTATAACAAATATGAGTGTTAGCTATTCGTAAGCAGTACCAGTCCGATTGAATGGTACAAAATTACTTCTCGCCTCACACGGATTAATTACAGATTCCACTTTAATGAAAACGCGTATTCAATGGATTCCTAAGGTTTTTAATTTGCTTTATCTCTTTTACACGTTAAACTTTTGTCATTGTCTCAAAGCCTCGAAAGGGTTTCGAAACCCTTTGAAACAAAGACATGATGCTGCACATTTTTTTCGTTGTCAAGATTTTTGCAATTCATACCTACAGAGATTAAATTTGTTCTTAAATCTTTCGTATATTTTTTTAAATCTCTTTTTCCCTGATTAAGCGTAAATCTTTCGTATATTTTTTTAAATCTCTTTTTCCCTGATTAAGCGGGACACGTGATGAAAAGTGCTAAATACAGGCCATGAACACCTGCATCTCAGGAGACAAGCGCTTTGACGACCTTTGAAACTTTTATAAGTGATGATAAACTTATTGTAATCATCTTTATCATCAACAGCCTTTGACAGTTCACTACTGAACGTAGGCCTCTCCTTAACAAAAGGTTTTACTTACCATACCACGCTGGCCAGACGATTAGCATAGAGCTTTTTTTTTTTTTTTTAAATTATGTTGTCATGCATAGTTTGCTGCCTGAGTCACCTGTTACGACACCCATGGGATGACTAGGGGGTGGTGACACTTCGTATTCTTAATCCATCACCACACGGATAACTTATTGTAATATGGTTGTATATGTAGTTTAAATTTCAAATTTAAACATTTCTACGCAAGAACGCAGCAATTTCCATATGAAATGTTTCTATATGATAAATTTGCCCAGAGGCATTTAAAATTTAACGTGATATGTGTAACTTAGAACCTTATTTCTAAGGAGAGGCTGTGGACTGTTACACGCTGTTGATAATGATCATAGATAAAAATTTAGCAGCAATCTAATCTCTGACATTATTTCTAAACATGGCCTTTCATTTTATCCGAAAAGTACTAACGGAGCATTACATCACAATAGCTATGCATATTCATACTGCTCCAGGCAGTGTACAGCTTACCCGTTCGCCTCGAATTTTCCGCATTACTACGGCTTATAGGCGGATATAATCGATTTTCTTTATCGATACTTTTCGATTGCTAGGCGATTTTTCCAATTCAAGTTTTAGTTAAGCCTTGGCTTTATTCAATGTAATCTGCTCTTGGATTAAAGGTGCTTTGTTATGTGTAGGGTATGCTAGGATTGTTGTACAGCTGGCATTGTTCTTCTGTAACAATGGGATGAAAGCAGTTTTTTTGTTTTAAATGTGATAGCGTGTATGTCGCAAACGATATATCTCAGAAGAAAATCATCATAAAATGTTAATCACAATTATTAAGGACGTACTGATTAGTTTTAATTCTGGCAAATCTAATGGAAAGCATGAATAAAATCCAAGAGTTGTGGTCACCATTCTCGTAAATACAGACGATGCAATATGGTGACCCGCACCATGGCGGCCCAGCAAGATGCTTTTTCACGCCCCGCTTGGGGACGTAACTCTTCGCTCTTTGATAAAGGTTCCCCATCCGGTTCGATACTAATTACAAATCCCTGAAATTGTGAAGGTATAAGTAAAAATATTATATTAGTTAAGTATTGTTGAGTAAAACTGACTCTTAATTCTTCATTTACCAGGCTTAGTTTGGACGTGCTGTTATATACCGTTAACAAACACAAAGTCTAAAGAGATAGACGATTAAATTAGGATTATGTAATATTAAGTTATTTTCGTATCGTAGTGAAACTGTAATTGAATTAAATTATACTTGTAAAACTGTCGTACATTAGAGATATCTAACTAGCGCCCACCGATCGTGGTTATTCTCAGAACCGCCTATTATCTTCAATTTGCCAATTTCAATAGAAAATTCTAATAAGACTCTAAAGGTTTTATGTTCAAAGAAAATGCTATTTTAGTTCAGCAAACCGCTGACTTCTTCTGTACCTCGTCTTATAAAAATACCCCTTTTTACTTAATTGGCTTTTAGTACACAATAGAACTTTCATGTTTAATTTATATACGTCTGCAAGAATATCGTATAATCCATACAGTACTGTTCGACTATAACGCTGGTAAATATGAGAGTCCACTCAGTTAGTAATAAACTTTGTAAAATGCTGTCAACCGTTTTCGATTATGTTATTTTATACGTAAATCGGACACACACAGTCCCGGTCGGTAGTACGAAGTACTTGGGTTTTGATTAGTAATAATTAGAAAAATTGATACGTTGTCAAACGGATAAAGATAACCTTACCGGAATAATACACGTGGAAACTTGACCAGGTATATTGTGAGCCGGTTTAATATTCGACATTAAATAGTAAATCAAATTAATATTAAATTTCTAAATCATCACCAAATTGCACTTACTCTTGGACAATACTTTACCATTTCAGAGAAATAGCACTGAAGTAAAGCATTTGATGGCTTTTAAAACTGCAAACAAAATCATACACTTATCAACTTAGAACACAGCGTATTCGTTCAGCATTGAGTTTCTTGTTCAGCATTCTCTTTTATTTGTTGAAAGTGGCCAAAGACATGACCCATCCCTAACCTTTGTAATAACTCCGCAACATCAAGAGCGCCGATCAATACGCAATATTTGGTCTTATTCAGAATCCTAATAAAAGATTTACTTCCTTGACTTGGCCATCCATAAACATCGAGATTAGATGTACTTGTGTGTTTATTGTGTCGTGTGTCTTATCGAAGCCTTTGTCGACAGCTGTTACAAAGGTATTCCAAAGCCTTTTATTGTCTAGAAAAAAGGATTTTCTTTAGATCCTATTGGAGTAAATAATCTTAGGGTTGGCTGTTTGTCGGTACAACTGCGCTATTACTATTCACGAGACCTCTTTTTTCCTAAAGGCAATGCGTAAAACTAAACATAGGTACTTCTAATTTTTTTCTTTTGTTCCTGTATTTTTAGAAAACAATTCAATATGTATAATACATACTAATTGTGATGAGCACGAACACTTGCTTTGTGTCTGGGTGTAATTTGTTAATGATATGTATATATTTAGAAATATATAAGTATGTTCATCGGCAGTTTAGTTACCACATTTTTTTAACGTATGGAATATCCCTCGGGCCGTCAGCCACCGGGGTTACGGTGGGGTGGAATGTTGGAATCGGACCGACTTAAACCACACGGTGTGCCACTCTGCGCCTGGTATAAGAGGGATCCGCGAACAGCTGTTATTACCACAGTCTAGTTACCATAGCACAGGCTCAACCTACTTTAGGACAAGATGGCTTTGTGTGAATTGTGTGAGATTATTATTGTTTTCGTGTAAATCGTAACTTACCTCCTTTCCGTACTTTAAACTACCTATCTCTTATTTAATCTAAATATCCTGTCTAAACAGGTTTTTACGATTGTCTAAATATTTGGAAAACTTTGTTTGATGAAGAGCTTAGGAGTGATTGGTTCCGTTGTTCGTAGATTGAAATATACTGTAAGCAAAAAATGTACATACGTCTCTTGAGTAAACCATTCTCGTTTTCACTTAAGTTATGTCAATGTATCTAATTGTTATTTTGTGCATCAATCATCCTTATCTTTCTTCCAATTTCATTTGAATTCGACTCAATTTATAGCATTGTACGAGTAATGGATGTAATTGATGTCATCTCTCTCTGGGAACTACCTTTTTTTTTACGTGTGAAGACTCCTTGAGGCCGTCGCCGGGGTTTGTGGCGGGGTGGTGTGTCGGAATCGGACCGACAAAAACCACACGGTGTGCTACTCTGCGCACGAGACAGGAGAAATCCAGGTACAGCTGTTGTTCCGACATCCGGACCCTGTAAACTTTACCTAGCACGACCAATTCTTAGAATAAATTGTAGCCTGCAGTATTATCGAATTGACATGACTTTCAAACCTACAAGAAAACCACGCACTCCCATTTCAAAAACTGCCAGTACACTTGTGCCTTATATTTGACAATTATTTTTCCTTTATTTAAAAAAAATCATTACAAATCCGATAAGATATATTTCAGTTACATATTTACTGTTCATTTGTATACCAAATGTCAATATAGAATTAACAAACCAACATAAAGGATCTAATCAAGTATTTGAAAGGTATTTAAAGCTATTCAGTAGCAGTTAATAAAGCCACTATATATTTAATTGGCTGACGGTAAACTACCGAACATTCACCGTTATCAGATATTATATTTAAATTATAGATTGTACGAACGGTTATTACGCTGGCAATATTGGTCGTTAAAACTTAAATTATTATCATTAACTTACGTACGTTATGTGAGTACTTAAAAAGCTAAAAAATGTTGA
Source organism: Hypercompe scribonia (assembly GCA_949316085.1). Taxonomy (NCBI): domain Eukaryota; kingdom Metazoa; phylum Arthropoda; class Insecta; order Lepidoptera; family Erebidae; genus Hypercompe; species Hypercompe scribonia. The sequence continues at coordinate 670,063 of OX438993.1, forward strand.
CGCGTGTGCGTTTATACAGGTTATTTTTTAGAGTTGGGGCAGACAGGAGACGGGATCTGGATGTCGTAATAACAGCTGTTACCGGATCCCTCCTATGTCAGGTGCAGAGTGGCACACCGTGTGGTTTTAGTCGGTCCGATTCTGACACACCACCCCACCGTAAACCGGGAGATGGGACGGGATGTAAGGTATATAGACGTAAACTAGATAACCGTTGGGTGACGCAGATAAAATAGTTCCAAAGAATAGAACGTGAATGCGGTATAGCAGTGAGAGTCATATTATGACACAGAACACTGGTGTAAACAATGTTTTGTAGCAATTCACGGAGTAATTAAGCGCAAACTCTCTACTCGTTTGGTGCCATCACCATCATGTTGTGGTTCCAATAACCTCACTCCGAAACATTTAATGGCCGGACCAAAAATCGCCCGAGTGCAGTATATAGATTAAAAAAAAAAATACGCCGCTGTATTTATATTCGACAAAAAATCTGTCACAAAAACTTCTTTCCAGTTGTCACCCACAACCGTACAATTTTATCTGTGACCTTCTCTTATCCTTTATTTTCAGTAATCTCTTCATCTCTGATCGACAATTAGTTAATGAAAAACGTTGTAAAATTATGTATTCCATTGTTACTTTGCACATTTTATTTATATTCCTTCTCAGGAATTCATTATAACCAATAATAACGAGAACAAACTTTGTTAAGTTTCTGCAGAAATTTCGGGTTCTAAAGACAGACCCTTTCCTTTCACTACTGATATTTCCTAAACACACTTCTAGGTTGCTTCTGTAGAATTCTTTTTAACGCAAGAAGACGTTTTTAACTGTGTCTTACTGTGCCGTAGTCTTCGGAACATATTCGTTAGATTGTGTGCGAGTTCCTTGATTCAGTTTTGATGTGGTCAGACATATATCAAAGCCACATACGTAATCGAAAAGGTCACCGCAAATAAATAAACCTCCGAGTATCTTCAGAAACATATTAACGTATTTAATTTTGTATTCCAAACGACAAATAAACGCCGTGAACCGTATAAATATACTCCGTCTAACAAAAGAAGGCGAACATGGCGATAAATGGAACTAACGTGACAGTTCACCATTAGTTCCATTTTTCGCCGTTGGGACTTGTTTGTTGTTGTTGTTGTTCATTGCTATTGCACTTTTTAGTCAGTTGCCGTAGGTCAATTGTTACGGTGCCTGAAGTTGTAAAAAGAGCTGGTCGAAAAATAATATTAAAGTTAAATAGTTTTGTGAAGCAGAAAAGCAGAATCGAGGCGTTTTAATACCCGTAAATAGTGATTGTAAGAGAGTAGCCGCCATGACGCACTTATTTGGGGATTTCAGTAATGTAATTCTTACCTTTTTATTTGGGACTTTTTTATGCTTCTGTACCTATTCCGACGAAAGTATTTTGTTATTGTTTAGAATAAACATTAATTTGAAACTTATGGATACTATTGAAAATTCAAAAGTCCTATTTTGTTTAAAAATTGAACTGAAAACATGAAAAAGTTATAAATTTTAAACCAGTCTGGACAAAAACTATAATTTTGAACTAATAAAATAAATAAACACCTAGAAACAACCGACTGAAAAAGCGTTGGCAATCGTGACTCCAGAAACGATAGACTGACGAGTGAAGAAATGGACCACATTATGATATATTCAGCTGGTGATAGTGAAACAGAGGCTGATGACTATAGTAATATAGATGACTATGATTCGGACAGTGACAGTTGTTAAAATACTTAAAAAAAAACTTAAAAAATAGTAATTCTTTTTTAATGGATCTCTTCCCTCTTAGAATGTATTCTCTCTTTTATATAAACACACGAGAACAAAGTAACTGTTCAATTTAATTTGTTACAATCTACCCGTTAATTAGAACTTTTTGGAAAATCCAATAGTAGAGGTCGTCGCATGACTGTAGCGCCGTGTCTTTGACTTCTTTCTTGTAACGGAGTATACTAATCAAAATGCAATATTGTCGATGACGCAATCACTACGAACTCATTTGCAAACGTAATATTGTGGACTATTCGCTCAATTTCTATATTATTATCAGCACATCACTTATAATAAACACAATCATTACATTAAAAGCACTTCTACACAAATACCATTTAAATATTAAAGCGAAATAAATGTGTTTTGTGTGATTATTGTCAACCTATCTACTCACCAGACAAGCGACATGACGTGATATGACAATATAAGCTGTAATATAACACGTAATTCATTCACTCTTGACGTTTCAATCTGACGTTACTCCATTGTCTACGTGTTCGTTAAATTAATATGGCTAAGCTCAATAGAATTAATGACTCAATAAGCCTCTAGCAATAAACTTTGTTACTTCCATCTAGGAACATCTAACAAAGGAAATCAATCTGATCAAATATATAGTTAACTTTAAAACTATAAGCAGAGGTGAAGCCAAGAGCTAGGGTAATGATTTTGGTAATCTATGTATGTACATATGTTTGCATGTTCACCCTAGCACCTACACTACTGAACCGCTTTTGATGAACGAAGGGCCAATAGATTCGTAACAATTACCCGGGTGACAGGCTACCTAGGTTTATGATTGAAATTCGACGGAATTTAAACATTCGATTCTGACTTCGAAAAGAAAAAACTGTGCGACAATTTTTGCAGCCATACATTTGTGAATTTCTATATGAGTTATTTTCTTGTTTCATAGTTTTTAGATTTCTTTTTCACGTATTCGGGTTATATTTTTTAAAAAAATATTTTCTTCAACTTAAAAACTGAATATAATCCCTATACCCCATGCCCCATGATCCGTAACTAAGACCTGTTAGTACAGGCTAAATTAAAGGTCCAGGAGGAGCTGTTACGCATTATTTGTTATGAGTTAAAGTCGAACAAGAATCGAAGTCGAAACCACTAACTCTAATCTAAATAAATCAGTATAGTCTTAAAACTCACGTAATCGATCGTATAACATATTGTAACATAAAGAAACTCTATCACAAAAATTCGTATTGTCAAGAGTAATTCACATATTTCAATTCGGATCATTCGACTACACGATTGGCCTAGTGGTTTAAGCGGTGGCCACGCCGCTCTCCACTTCGTTGAGTGTTGTGGGTTCAAATTCTACATGGGACAACACTGTGTGTGATTCACAAATTGTTGTTCTGAGTCTGGATGTTCTTTGTTTCCGTTTCTTATATGTTTGTAAAGTCCTCCGCGACACAGGATTTATTTCCAATGCGGGCGTTGTCATTAAAAAAAAATACTAGAGCTATCCTACATAATGTAATTCTTCTGAGATATAAATGTAGCTTACAAGGCTAGTAGCCATATGAACACGACACTAGTTTTAGTTTTACATCTGGGTATCGTGACTAGTATAAAAATGACCAATTAAAGCCGAAAGAACGGGTGGGGCGCGACAGGACGCGACATGATCAGGTTGTAACGTGTTGTATGTTAAAATAATTTTAATATTGTAGTGTATTTTATTTGTTTATTAATATTTTGCATATTAATTTCTTAGATTAGGTAAATTTACACAAATTTTGCCCAAAGGTTGCAAGAAATTTCTATACAAATAAGGTCACCCTTTGTTTTAGTTGAAATAAAGTATTATCATTATATTACAAAACTAGCTAACACACTCAACTTAGTCGTCTCTCAAAAGGAATAAATTTTCTCCGCTGTCCATCATTTTTATTATATTCGGCTCTATTAATCGTAGCGTGATGTAATACTATACATATATGACTATCCAAAATTAAAAGAACTTTCAATTTACAGTACAGTACTTATTTTCTGTTTTCTTTCTATCTTAAGAGCCTGCCAAAGTGACTCTACCCTGCCTGATGGAAAACATGAATAGAATCCAAGAGTTGTGGTCACCATAATCATTGCAAATGCTGACAACGCAGTATGGTGACCCATACTATGGCGGCCTCATGAGATGCTTTTTACACACCCAGTTTGTGGACGTCAAAGGCATGACAGTATAACTGTCACCTCTGCATCGATGGGCGTCCGGTCTCACACTCACCAACGAAACACGACAACACGGATGCTGGCGCTTTAGGTTGGTCTTCTGTGGGAGGGTAGTACTGCCGCGGTCGAGCCGGCCCATTCGTGCTGAAATCAGCGTGGCTCTACTACCTAGAGAAGCGTGATTAAGATTAGCCTATTTAACTCAACAATCTCTTTCTCTCTTCAACTTTAATACAAAATAGATAACAAATCACACAGTTGCTAGTTATAATAAGATGTTCAACATTGTGAATGAAGAGTCGCCACCAGATACAAATACTTACTGCGTGGTTGTAGCATACTAACTGACACATTTGTATACGCACATGTCCGAGCGACAATACCAACGTACTTAATTAAAACGCTCTACGTTAGTGTTTTATTTTTTAAGCATCAGAATAAAAGCGATGTTTTAATTACCTGTCTGCAGTGAAATGAAAAGGGTTTTACATTTTGTTATTATTACATTAAGTTCAGTATACATTTTTTTTGTTCTCCTTGATGTAAAAATACCTAGTCTTGCCATAAATATTGTAATAAAGAAAAAAGAAAATTGTTAACTGCAAATAACATTTATTACTTTTACAGTGTGTCAGTTTAATACATAAATATAAAACAATTAAAAATATAAAAAGCTTATTCGAAGTGGTCTCCATTGGCTGCAATACAGTCCTTTAAACGATGAGGCCAGTTATCAATAGAAGCACGCACTCTTTCCATGGGAAAATTCTTCACTGCCAATCGTATAGATTGTTTTAGGGACTCCAAATTATCATGGCGTTTAGAGCAAGCTGTACTCTCTAAAACTGACCACAAATCATAATCCAGCGGATTAAGATCGGGACTAGACGACGGCCAGTCTTCAGCTCTGATGAAGTCCGAAACGTTCGATTCCAACCAAGACTGCGTGGACCGAGCTTTATGACCCGGCGCCGAGTCTTGCTGGAAGGACCATACTTGGTTATTGAACATGGTGATGTTAAGGGGCTTAACTACCTTCTCAAGAATGGTATCTTGATACACTTGTGCCGATGTTTTGATACCTTTTTCACAAAAATATGGCTCAGTCACTCCTTCATAGCTAACACCCCACCAAACCATCACTGAAGTCGGATAATGTCCACGTTGCACTCTGTCGACTAATTGGGAAGCTTCCTTAGAGCTTTGAGCATAAATACGGTCATTTTGTTTGTTAAAATGTTGCTCAATTGTAAAAATTTTCTCATCCGTAAACAAAATTTTTCTGTGACCTCCCTTTGCGTACCGCTTCAGTAGTTGTTTCGATTTTACCACCCTATTCTTCTTTAAATTATCAGTTAAGAAATGGCCAGTGCGTCTCTTATAGGCTGCAAGTCCTAAGTCATCTTTTAAAATACGCGACATGGTTCTAGGTGCTATCTTCATTTCCCGAGATAAAATCTTTTGCTTTCGGACAGGATTTCTTCGAATTCTTTCCCTTACTGCTTTGACCACCTTTTTCGTACGAACACTACGTGGACGGCCAGATCTTTTTCTGTCACAAACAGAGGAGGTCTCATTGTACCTATTAATAGCCCGGTACACAAACATTTTACTAATACCAAGTGTATGGAGAGTTTTAAAAATTGCATTTGGCTCCATACCTACTTTGTGTAATGCTATCACAGCGATTCGGTTCTCTTTATCACCCCACACCATTTTAATATCGCAAAATATTTTACAATGTATTGGCGCCAAAATGAGAAAACACAATGAACAATCGTATAAAAATGACAGATTCGAAATTCAAATGTAATATTTTTTTATAATTAAGTGTAACAGTATTTATGGCCAGACTAAGTATAGAACAATGTGGAACCTACGAGGGTAAGTTTTTAAGTTCGCGGAATGACAGTGAAAAAGGCGGGTAAACGCGCTCTTTTGATGCCTACCGTATTCAGTGACTCATAATTAGTCTGCATAGTAAAATTTGTTGTGATTGGATCATTAGTTATTAAACTATCGTTGACCAAGTATTTTAATCGGGAACGAAGTGAAAAAAATGGAGAAAATTGAATTCCGTGCGGTGATAAAGTTCCTTACTAAGCAAGTAAAGTCTGTTCAAACCATACTCAATGAGATGTCATCGGTTTACGGGGATTCTTGCCCAGGAAAAACAATGGTCTACAAGTGGCATAGTTTATTTAAACAAGGCAGGGAATCACTTGAAGACGACCCGAGGCCGGGGCGCTCCGTTGAGGTGACTACGCCAGAAGTTATAGCAAAAGTAGAAAAAATTGTATTGGAAGATGCTCGACTAAAAAAGAAACAACTCGCAGAAATGGTTGGAGTATCAGATACAACAATTTTTAAAATTTTACGCGATCATCTTGGCATGACTAAGGTTAGCGCACGGTGGGTGCCGAGAATGCTCACGCCATTGCAAAAACAACAGCGCGTGGAATGTTCACGTGCGTTTTTGGACCTCTGCAATGAAGACAAGGATGGCGTATTGAATCAAATTGTTACTGGGGATGAAACTTGGGTTCATCATTATGAACCCGAGTCCAAACAAGACTCCATGCAGTGGCACAAAAAGGGCACAGCACCACCCAAGAAATTTAAGGTTTCACAGTCGGCTGGGAAACTCATGGCAACGATTTTTTGGGACTCAGAAGGAATATTATTGATAGATTATAAAGATAAAGGCATTTCTATAACGGGGGAATACTACGCTTCAATCTTAGAACAGTTAAAAGAAGCCATCAAAGAAAAAAGACGGGGAAAATTAACGAAAGGTGTCCTGCTATTGCATGACAATGCTCCCGTTCACAAGAGCCGAGTCGCACTGGCTGCCCTGCATAAGGTGGGCTTCGATATTTTGAATCACCCACCCTACAGTCCACATTTGGCTCCGAGTGATTATTATCTCTTTCCAAAAATGAAAAAAGAATTACGTGGTAAGAAATTTTCAACTGATGAGGAGGTTAAGGAGGCGGTTTCGGCGTATTTTTCAGACAAAGATAAAACTTTTTTTTACGAGGGAATAAAAAAACTAATTGAAAGATCTGAAAAATGTATTCGTGTTGCAGGGGAATATATAGAAAAAGAAACATAATTTTGTGTTTTTATTATTACTCAATACCCTCCATTCCGCGAACTTAAAAACGCCCCCTCGTACGTACGTACTTATTTGAATTACAAAGCGATGTATTAAATGGTAGACGATGTAATAAATTACCATTTATTGCAGTACTTTCCAATTCCCTCCGAACTCTTAATTCTCTTCTTTCAGAATCCAGACGATTTCTTAATAGTTCTGTCTCTGAGGAACATTTGAAGTTTTGGGTATGTACATATCCAGACATTGAAACTGTAGTTTCGTCTACCGTTTGACAAGAACTATCTTCACTCCTGAAAGTAATCAGGCACGGAAATATGTACTGTTTTCATATTTATTTACTTTATACCGAAATACATGTAAATACGTAGGATATTACTCGGCGACTTTCCGGTAAAGCAATATTTTCTTAACACTCCTCAGAGCTTCAAAGGAAAATACGCGTAAACTTCTAACAGTATTCGATTTCCCAGGTAGAAAATATATTACTTTTTATAAGTAAAAATCTTTTGCTTTTAAATCAAATGGAAGTCATTAAGGATATGTAGACGTACCGTGGTAAGCACTTAGCAGTATCAATAATACGTTGATGGCCATCCTCAATATCTTGTAGGCGGTTGTGGAAGTCTTATTCAGGCTTTTTAGGTTGATGTTTTTGAAAATTACCGTCTAAAAGCCCGAACTATACAGCTGGCGACCTATTTTGAAATACTTGAGACCGGAGGCCCCTTGATACAGGGGTGACAGTTGTCGTGGTATGTGCAATACAATGCTACGATGACTGTCATGCCTTTTACGTCTCCAAGTGAGGCGTAAAAAAGCAACTTGATAGGCCGCGATAGTGTAGGTCACCATACTACATTGTCAGCATTCGCAATGACTATGATCACTACAACTTTTGGATTCTATTCATGCTTTCCATCAGGCAGAGTTGTGTCACTTAGGCAGGCTCTTAATATAAAATAAAAAAAAAGAAAATTCAAATTAGTCAAATTCAATTCTTGCCAGATAAAAATTTCTGACGTTACCATTGAGTCAATACTACTCTATGAGCATCTTTAGTCACAACACAGTTCCGACGGGACGTTGGCTTGTTTTAGCTACAGTCTCAGTTCAGGATTCCTAATTCTTACTCACTTGACTGATCCATTTATGTTACTCCACTTTATTTTCTTCATTTCTTTAATTTGTTGCATAAGATTTTTTTCTTTTTTTCGTACTTTGCCTTGTATACAATCGCACTTCCTGGGAGTGATGGCAAAGAAACACCACAGCATATAATATATTGTTCACGTGCCTCTACGTTAGGCATTTCTTTGCGTACATACTATATACTTAAATTATTTACAAAATAAATGTTTACGCATGTTTAACTATATTCTGGGATATGGGTATCAGTCCAATCGTTTGGTAACATTATACAAATATATTGAAAATATCGTTAGTATGTACTGTGTATAATAAATAGCAGATTCAGTTTAATTTCCCTCGGGCGTACTACCGCCCAGTGATTTAGAGTCTGTTTTAAGAGATAACAGACGCGAGTTGTGTCGATTCCGAGCAGCGTGAGGCCCGTACGATTGTTCAAGGACGAGAAATATTCTAGTAGATTCCTGAAAAGGTTTAGACTAAGGGCACTCTCGGAATCTTGTTTTTTTTTTAAATATAGTGCCCTCGAAAGTGATTTTACTCGACCTGATATAAAATGTACTAAAACGACACCGAACTTAAGTCGTTACCTTATAAAGTGAAACTAAAAGTAATGTTCCAAAAAGGGGTTTTGGCAGCCCCTGGTGGCAATTATTTTATTAATTGTTTCGGTGTTGTTATTCTGCAATGAGTAATGGGGTTGTCAAGAAAATGATTACTAATGATTCGTCCGGAGAAAAATTAGGTTGCGAGCGACTCCACGCCCAAAAACCACGAACCAGGAAATACTTGTCTTTTTACGATCAATATTAGGGTTGATAACTTAATGGTATAAACATATATTCAAAAATTATAATATAACGTTCCGAAATATTTTTAGTTTTAATAGAATCCCGTGCCTCGGAGAGCACACGGTATCCAGAGAGAGCTATCGGTTCCAGTTGTGATAAATATTTATGTCAATCATTATTGGGAAATCAGTATCCTAACATGTACTAACAATTAGTTCAACCTTCGAATTGAGAACACCTTCAGGGTTGCGGAGCTTGGATACCAGTCGCTCCGTCGAAAAATTGATATTCATGTAAAATCGATTACTAGTTCAATAGCAGACCCCAAGTAATCTCTGAAATAATATAGGCTGTAATAAGGATAGGTGATGAATACTTTTAATAGACTAAATAAGTAGATATCACTATTCATTAAAATAAAAGGTTCTTAACAAAAACTTATTTTTATTTAAAAAATATGACGTTGCAGAGAAACTTTCTTTCAAAGTTTACGTATTTGAATATTATGAGATATAAAGTTTGAATTTTACTTATGCGTGAAAACTGTATTAATTAATGATTCAAAACTTTTACGATTTACGCATACCGTAAGGCTGGAGCCGAGGAATACACGCCTTTACTTGTTGTAATTATAAGATGAAGAATGGTGGCAATTCTCGCAGACAGGACCTATTTTATTCGCTATTTTTTATCAGTTATAGATTTTTTTTGTTTATTAGTTAATACCTATTCTAAAATAAGTATAATAAACAAATTATTTATGACAATTTGTATTGTTTCAGGTGAGACTTAATACTACACAACAGGGATGTCACGTCGTGAAAAATCAATATCTACAATACTTGATTATATTATTTAATTAAGGCTTGAAGGTAATGTATGTACATATTTAATGGTTGTACGTGGGACCTCTAGACCTGCAAGAAAGAGCGTACTCCTATCTCAAAAGCTAGCAAAAGCCAGCTTAGTTGCAGTCGTTTATTCACTTTTCATCATGTTTGATGACCAAATTGCTCGTTTACTCTATTTTTCATAAAAAGAAACACGTTTCAAGCATATGAATACTTTAACACTCTAAAATAGTGTTTAGGTTAAATTTTTTTAGTGTAAAAAAATTTAACCTAAACACTATTTTACACACATTTCACAATATTTCACAATCAATTGTTTTTGGGAATCGAACACACTGTCGATGTAGTGCTAAAATCGAATTGAGCATCTATTTATGCTTTATGTTTGCCTTATTACAGACTAGAAGACATATGTGATATCTGACGTGCATCTGTGATCTCTTATTAAGAAAAAAAACAAACTCGAATTTACAAACAGTAAGGTAAAATTTGGTCCTCCTGACCAAAGCTTTATTCTTTACCCAGACGACAAGGTTATTAAAAGGTCAATAAATTATATTTAGAATTAATGTCATCACTACTACAAAGGGTTAAATACGTAGATTAGAAGATGTTACATACCTTTAAAAGATCGGACGTTTCCCTGGTCAGACGGGTTGGTGTTGCCGCCTTGAATGTGGCCACGGGTGTACGCGACGGATTTCCCCTCCAGCCCTCCCTTAAAATAGAGAGTTTACCCGCAGATGGTTTCCGCGGTAGCGGGCAGGCGCTAGGAGGGATCTGGATGTCGTAATAGCAGCTGTTCCCGAATCCCTCCTATGTCAGGCGTAGACTGGCACACCGTGTGGTTTTAGTCGGTCCGATTCCGCCTCCGCCACCTCGCCGTAAACCCCGGTGGGGTGACGGCCCGAGGGGGTTTCTACATGTTAAAATAAGGATTTATTTCAAGGTTTCCTTCTCTCGTTCGTTCGTTTGTTCTTCTTCGTTTGTCCCCTTAGTTACCTCTTACGACACCCACGGGATAAATAGGGATGGTGACATTCCATGCTCTTACGTAGTGCGATGTCCGTCACTACACGTAGTGCGATGTTTACATTTTCATACTCTAGAGAGGAACCTTTTTGTTTTTGTCATGGTGGAAAATCCCTTCGGATCTCCGACTCCTCGGGGAGCAGGAGCCAGGAGTATGTGGTGTTGCCACTAAAAACCACCCCGGCGGCCGGTCTCAGGCGTCCTTCTCTGAAGGGGACCCGGTCCATATTATTTCAGGTCCCCTCCAAAATCAACGCCGCACCTAGTCAGGCCTTATCCTGGGGAGGCCACAAAGGCTACCCCACGTATCGATCCGGTTGTTATAATTTGTTGCGGCCCGATCGCATTTTTACGACCAGGCTGCAACAAATTATCCTATCACCGACCGCAGCAACTAATCCGCCACCAGAGGTCCCCACTCTCTGGCGGCTCGCGGTCCCGTCGACGGCTCATAACGCCGCCAACGTCTTATTCGCTCGGGATCGGCCCTCTTCCAATCCCGTTCAGCGGTCTCTTTCTGGAGCATAACAGCTTCGCAGAAAGAGACCATTGCGGCCCAGAAACCTATTGAAATGAAATTTTGTTTACGCCACGAGGGTTATACGAGACACCAAACAGCTCCTATCTCAACATTTGATGAAAAATGAAGATCGAAAGATCATAAATTTTCCGAGTGACAGACTGATTGATTCAAATAGAACGTAATGTATACTTTTACACACAATTAACTACAAATCAATTGACTGGGGCAGGTCATCAGAAGTCGATTTATTCGCTCCTAGATTATCAAGAAACATGAAATGTTGTAAAGGGCATTCAGTATATAATCTTTCTTAGGGTTTATTCATACACCTCTTAAAATTATACACAGTAAAGTATTGACATAATTTACATTGTATCATGATGGAGTTTGATATGACATAGAGATTGGTTCTATTCAACCTATCGCCGTTCACTGCTGAACGAAGGTCTCCCCCAAGGAACGCTAACCATCCCGGTCTTGGACAATTCGCATCCATCTGCTGCCAGCCACCTTCTTTAAGCCGTCGGTCCATCGCGCCACAGGGCGTGCTACACTACGTTTGCCCAATCGTGGTATCCACTCTAGTACACTTCGGCTTCAGCGACCATCGGTTCGTCTGCAGACATGGCCGAGATTGGTTATCTCTATTGATTGATATGAGCCTTACCTCATGTCACACCACATCTCGTGAGTACAAATTTTGTGAACATGTTTTTGAATAATTGATTGCACTCTTTGCCGTTATTATTAAACAGTAATTCTGTAATTACTTGATAAGTTACTTAGATACATACATAACTGTGGTTATAGTTAACAATGGACAAATGTTTCTTTTTGTGAGTAACTATATTATTAAGAATTAGTTACCAAATCGATGTTTTACGTCAACAATTCTCAGTTATGCACGACATGCCAAGAGAAGGAAAATTAGATATAAACACGTCTGGCCATACACGCAGTATAGTAGGCTGAAACCTCCTTTCCAAGGAGACGCCCATATCCAGCAGTGGACTATGAAAGGCCTTTGATCTAGATGATAATAACAATATTAAACTGTAACATTCGTCCCGGATACTACAGAAAATGTATGTACCTTTGCGATTTTACTATTAAAAGTCTACTTATATACGTTATCTTAACTTCCGTTATAACTGTGCCGAGGTAATCGTTTAGGTATGTTTAAAATGCATTCACGCAGACTGCACCTAAAACCAGTAACAATTGCTATGTCTGCGATCTTAAATCACGTTCCTTACTTAAATACGCTGTGAGAAAGGCCTCAAAGTGACCTTTCAATGCTAATATATATACAAAACCTTTTAGCAAACCCTTAAGGAGCACTAGAATAACAAACATAGACCTTTCCATAATCCCTTTAGAAGGTCCCGTAGACGTTACACGGAAATATATGTTGGTTAAAACCCCTGCTACATCTGATTATTCACCATTTATATAATACGAATTAGGTCCAACGCGGTCTTGGTTTATACAAAGATCGAGAGACCGTCGTTGGACATACCAAAGACATGGTGCATTCCGAACAGGTTTGTTAACCTCCTTGAATATCTTTCAATATTAATGAAGATACTGTTTTAATCACACGTGTATTTTAGATATGGATTTGACCTGGATTGGACCTAACAAGGAGTGACGTGTCATCGATTCTCGCGTTTTTCGAACACTAGCGTTGGACGGATACGGTGTTGTTATAGATATGTTAATGTGTACCACTCATTAAAGTACCAAGTTATCCACCACTGGTCGTGAAATATAGTGAGACACGTATTTGAAGTAATCAATGTGTGTTTTGACAGCAACCGTCTAGTTTCGGACTCGAAAAGGCTATCATGGAACAAAACGACCCGTACAATCAATGCGTATAATTTATACTAATTTGTTACAAGGTCATATAAGCCAGGCCGCGTGTTAGTCATGTAAGTAAATACTAGGGCACCCAAGTCACATCACTAACAATACCTAGCCCCTCGACCTAGTAAGTCGGCCTCGTCCCGCGTCGATAGCATTGCGACCCTTGTGGCTTGTTTTAGAACTAACTGCTAGACACTGGCTGTAATTGGATTTATAACTTCAGCTTTAGATACCTGGGGCGAATAACAATGTTTTACTATTGTTACAGTTGTTTGGGCATGTATACCATGGTGTATTATTCGTGGGCAAGTGACGAGCATCATCATATTTCTGCTCAATGAGCGTTGGGCGCTTGTGACCGGTAGTAGCGTCCTGTGATGTTAACAACACAAAATATTAAGACATACGAGTTTTTATATTCGATGATTAGAACTCCGGTTTAAGATAATTAGTGAAAGTAGGGCGTGTATTGTTGATTTTTTTTCTGGTATTTCCGAAACGACATTACCTTGAACCAAGAGTGTACTCTAATCTCAAGTTCTCAGCGCTTGTGATCAAGGTACGGGAGCCAATTAACATCATATTCGTCCCACCCGTCCTTTTTTCTCCTATAACATCATATCATAGAAAGTGTACCGGTCCTAAAGAATGGATCGTAATGTTATAAAAAATACAATATGCTTGATGAACCCAAATTTCCTTTAATGTTATTCGTTTACATGTTATATCTTTAGTAACTATCTTATGTTATGGTAGTTATTACACCTAATAATATGTGTAAGTACTTTTTCTATATTTTCCAAGGGGCCAGTAATGAACCTCTTTAGTAAAATCGTAGTCCATTACAAAGTGTGGCCAAGTGTAAAAATCCCTACAGCTAAGACCATTTGTGGTTTTTTAAAATGAATCGTAGGATATTGGTAATGGAACGCAATATATTATCAGTGCTGTTAAGTGCCTCCCCAGCTTAGTCCTCTTCAAATCCCTAACGAGTTCGTCTTTAAAATAATGGCCATCTTCTTGTGTACCTACGCTTTTTTATTGGTGTTTTTTGTCTCGAAATTTGGAAAGTATACAGAAATTGTTAAATTTATACGCATTAGAATGGGTTTTTTTAAAGACAATTCTCGCAAATATATCCCGTGTCACGTATCACGTTACAAATATCTATCGAATGGACACAAAGAACACCCAGGCCCTGAATAACAAATTATGGAGCACAAAGTATTGTCCCATACGGGGATCGAACCCACAACACTCAGCGTAGTAGCAGTTATGAGTAACAGTTTTATTAATCATATAGTATCGTAGTACCGTGTTATTAACTCATAGGAATGGATTTTTCTAGTAGAAATACTACCCTTTTCTTTCAAATAATGTTATAACAATATCTTTAATAATCTTTGTTTTTTTATATAAATATGTTGAGATGTTTATATAATATAGTTCCTACGTCAGTCAGTCTTTCCCCGAAAGGGTACACAGAGGCAACCGCTCCATACATAATAGACGGCAATTCTATTGCTGTCAACCGAGCATTCAAAATTTATACGGGCGTAATTGGGTGTATATTGAAAGGAAGGTATTAAATGACTAATATATGTATCAGATTCAATATATTCCTGCTTATAATTTCATAGATTTGCTTTATAAAAGAGATCTTTGCTAAAATATGATATTAAAACAAGCAATCCATACATATCATAATGATAACTTCAAATGTGTACGCTTCAAAAACAAGTACTACACCAATTTTTACCCTCAGATTTTTACCCTTACACTCACTTTTAAGACGATTTTTAATTAATTGCTCAGGGCGATTTTCTTGTTCAATTTTCAGCAATCCAACCAGAGTGTACCACACCATAGTGTGGCAGAGTACAGATAATTTAAATTACAACATATTTTCTCATATCCTTATCACACTTAAAATTTATACTCATCATCAATCGCTTTTAACAGTCCACTGCTGGACATAGATCTCTTCTTAGCAAGGAGGTTTTGGCCTACTATACCACGCTGGCCAGACGCGTGATATGTTTCAAATTTTTCCTTCTCTTTGCAGTGATGACCCACGCGATGATAACGGAATGGTGACACTACGTATTCTAAATCCGCCCCACACAGAAAAGATTTACATCACCCCCACTGTTTCTTTCATCACATATATATACATACGTATCCAGATATACGCATGTAATACTGCTTCCTATTACGTCACACCTCGCTATATACAAAGTACGAAGACATTTATCGTCTTTGTTTATGTTACAGTACTTGCCTTGCACCTTTTCCATATTAATTCCTAGCATCACGTCGTACATCACTTCTAAGGTATTTTTTGCTGAATGAATCAGTTTTTCCATGAGAACAGTTGCTTCTATTGTCAGTTGTATAGCGTTTTTAAGATATAATTGAAATACTTTAATTTGTCTTGACCTTTGGTTATTGATTCTGAATACTGAGCCCAGAGGTTCTATTCCCATCCAGGGTAAATATTTATGTGATATATTTATTGGATATCGGGTTATCACAGATTTTATCTGATGTTAGATCAGATGACTACTTTTAAAATGGTCATCATCATCATCATCATCAGCCGGATGACGTCCACTGCTGAACATAGACCTCCCCCACTAGAACGCCACGCCGTACGGGTGGACGTCAACTGCATCCATCGGCTCCCCGCGACTCGGACTGTGTCGTCGGTCCATCTAGTGGGGGGCCTACCTACGCTTCGTCTTCCGGTACGTGGTCGCCACTCGAGAACCTTTCTTCTCCAACGGTTGTCGGTTCTTTTGTTAAGATGGTATATCAAGTTATTATCGTTATTTTTAATTAGTAGATAATTTAAATTAGGTACTCAAAAACACTCTAAAACCACCATAGGTGCTCTAAATCGCGTTGGCAGTTCTTAATAAGTAAAACAAATTAGTTATGAAGATAATAGTATTTTATGATTACAAGAATTATCACTTAGGTCAAACTATTTTTACATCTTGAAGAAATATAAAATAACTGGAGCATTTATATTCATTATTTCCATTCCTTTTACTTACCTTTTAATTAGTTCTTTTGATGTTATTACGTTTTTATTATTATAAATAAACAAATTCGTCAAGCAGTACAGCCACGCTGATTTCAGCACGAACTGCTCATCCGGTACAGTACTACCCTGCCACAGAAGGCCACCTTAAAGCGACAGCATCCATTCTGTCGTCTTTCTTGGATGAGTGAGAGACCAGAGGCCCGTTGATGCAGGGGTGACAGCTATCATGGTGACTGTGTGGGTCACCATACTGCATTGTCTTCATTTGTAATGAGTATGTTGACCACAATTCCTGGATTCTATTTATGCTTTTCATCAGGCAGAGTATAGTCACTTTGGCAAGTTCTTAATATAGGAAAAAAAAAACGATTATTCTAAGAGTGTCGTAGTTAGGCACAAATGAGTCGGCTCGACTGGGGAGAGCTCTAATTTCATTCGCAATTACTTATCTCTACATATTAAATTCAGATACAATTGTATGAGGCAGGTAATTGGTTGTATATGCTCCCAAAATATCTCAATAAGCGAATGTGACGTGATAACCTTGAGATCTGTCACCCGCTAAATACATTATTAAATTGTTTGTGCGCTTGGATCATGATGTCATAATGCTTAATGTGTATATAATGTATTTATTTGTTGATTGAATTACGCCAGTCCTAGTGTACTCTTCGATTACAAAATGGACAGAAGAAACAAATTAGATCGAACGACTGGGACTGGGTTGTGGTGGTTTTGCCTCAACTCTAAATATTGTGAGTTCGTTCTGATTTGGGCATGTCCTTTTCATAAATGTTTGTAAAGTCACACGCGACACAGGATATATTCTTAGGGAGGGGTTATCTTTATTATGGAACAGGAGACAAGCGAATAAACGGGTTTATCGATTATAAAATAATTCTTTTGTGTGCAAAATTTTAAAAGCCCACACACGGAATTCCCTTCTTGTGAATTATAATAAAGATCGACAACCAAAAAGGTTGCTTCATATCGTAATATGCGAATTGTGGATAAGATGCTTGACCTTCACTTTACTCGTTATATACTGCAAAAATCTTGATCTCTACATTTTTAATCCTTAGAATTCATAGAAAATAAAAATAATAAGAATTCGAGTTTTGTACCGACTGGAACTAAAATGTAAAATTAAAATTAAGGGAATTCAAATGAGGGTTGTGTTGTGTGTAGGGACGGATTACGGAAATAATGTCATCACCCCCTGTTCAAGTTTGTCATAAAGAACAAACTACGCAAGGCATCTCTGTGAAAAACTCTATATCAATCTATCTGGCCAGCGTAGCATAGGAGGCCACAACCTCCTGTCGAAGGACAGGGTTATGGCCAGCAGTGGACTGTTACAAACTGTTGATAATGACGATGCGATGAGGATTTATTTTTCAATTCGATAAGCTTTGCTTCCCATTGATACAGGGGTGACAGTTATCGTGGTAACCATGTAAGCCTTATACTGTCACGATGACTGTCATGCCTTTTACGTCCCCAAGCGGGGTGTGAAAAAACATCTCACAAGACCGCCATAGTGTGGGTCACCATACTGCATTGTCTGCATTTGCAATGAGTATGGTGACCACAACTCTTGGATTCTATTCATGCTTTCCATCAGGCAGAGTAGAGTCACTTTGGCAGGCTCTTAACATAGAAAACATAGAACATAGCATTTGATTTTTTTTTGTAATCTCAGTTCTCCGTCTTCTATGAACCGATTGGACATGTTTTTAAAATGAAAGTATAAACTTTCCATTTATTCTAGAAGAAAACAGATTATTAAGTAGAGTTTATTATTACGATGTTAACTAAACACATTCCTTTGCTTTACGTTAATACACTACAAACAGTCTTGATACATGTGTTTATATCCAGTAGAATTCGTAGAAAATACGCCGAAATAAATTATCTCGTAATAGTAAATATACATTTAACATATGTAGGTATGTACTTCGTCTATACATAAGTAAAAAAGAAACTGATCTGACGTCCAAATTGGGGTAATCTGTGGTATTCATAATATTATTGAAAATTCCTCGAATCGACATCCACGGTATTCTTAATAATGTCATTGTGTGTGTCTTTATTAAAATAGATGGTATTTTTATACACTTACACATAAACATTTTGCACTAACTTTTTTTTTTGTTTTTTGTTTATATTAAGAGCCTGCCAAAATGACTATACTCTGCCTGATGGAAAGTATGAATAGAATCCAAGAGTTATGATCACCATACTCATCGAAAATACAGACAATGCAGTATGGTGACCCACACTTAAGATTTTGGGTTCGATTCCCCGGACATGCCCAATGTATTATTGAGTTTTCCTGATACAGAAATGCTTAAAAGCAGCCCGGAGTTTGAAAGTTAGGGTCTTAAACTCCGTGCCAAGGAGAGCATGTAAATCCATTCTGCGCCTGATCTCTCCCCGATCATGGCGGATAAAAATCCCATCGGGTTGTAAGAGTGAGAGAACAGAAAGTACACCTGTGCTTGTGCCACACTTGTGCACTGCCTTGTGTCCTCCGTAGTTGGCCGTTTATTATTTCGTGCTTAAGTAAGTTCCTCGAATATTTTTAAGGACATTAGCGATCAATCGAACAGGATTATCTGATGGTTGCGTAACTATGACCACACTTAAATACCAATAGACAGTCACAGAATCGGAGGTTGGAAAACAAGAAAAGGAATGTTCAGTTCTTAATGTTTAGACCATTACTTTTATAAACTATATTTAACTTTACAATAAAGAAAATAGTTATCCTCAATCGTCAATAGAAATAATGAATTACGAACTCAATATGGTAGAATTCTGCCAAGCTCTACTGCATTTCTAAATTTTTAACCAAAGTATTGACTGCTCTCCGTTCAGAATTCTGAACAAACAATTTATGCTAATTTAGCAAATCTACTCTTGGCCAATCAATTAGTAAAGTTCTGATGCATGTGCACTCGGGATACTGACGTCGGGAGTAAATTCATCTTTGTGCGAAGATGAGTTGAGGAATTAACATATCGAATCGCATTGAATTCAATTACTGAACAATTTTGGAACTATATTACCAAAGTAGACATTTCCTTTAGTGATTAAACTGTTGTGACTGATGTGTGATGTGATGCTGTAAATGCTCTAATTCAAGAAGCGTGACTGAGGAATAATCCTAAACTGGCTGTTGTTGTTGACTACGCAGCCTATTTGTTTCTAGCGGTGAGAAGGATCGCCAGAGATTCCTAAGAGAGAAGCTCCAGATTTGACCTTATGTATTTGCGTCAACTCAGGCAGATGTATACAGTGTTGCACCTCCTAGAGAGCGCACACAATATAGCAACCTCGTAAGTGCAATATTTACGACTTAATAATGACTAGTTGTTCTAAGTTGTTCAAAACGTAACTTTTCCTTTGTAATTCTCTGTTTTGTGTTAAGACACATAAGATCTAATAAAATTACGTTCAGAAATTGTTTTCCAGATCGTTAGCAAGTTCACAGAAGCGTTGTATTCTCAGAGACAATGTGCCTTGGTGTTGCACATGCGCTACATGGAGGGAAAACTGATTGACACATAGCTTGCTACTGATGAGTCCATTCAGGGATGTTTATCAATATGTGAGAGGCTCTAGGAAAAGAAAAAAATCTTTTGCAATACACAATTCTTTATGTCTGTTCATATTTAGTTTGAATTGTGGTGAGTTTTGCGGATTAGGCGAAAAAGTTTGATTCTATGAAGGATACTTTAGCCTGTATCTATGTTAACACGCAAACTGGTGTGTGTTCTTGTGAATTTCGTATATGTACGAATGTACGTAATTGCACACTGTGAAACGCGAAACTTTATTAGTTAGAATAGTTCTTTTATGTTCAGTTCGCAGTATAACCTAGATAAATATTTGTGCACCGAATCTCTCTTCTCCTATAACTATTGGGTAAGGCTTCTGATAACCTCGCTAAATCCGATGATGTGCAACGTAGGAAATAAACAACTAAAACAACTCACGCACTAAGAATAAATCGTTTAACGCAGAAAACTTTACAAACATACATGAAACGGACACGAAAACACCCAGAGTTGCTGCTTACTAGTTCGGTCAAGCCGGCCCACGTACGTTTTGGACCTCTGGGAACACTCCACAGATAATATTTGTATTGTGTCGGTTGTTAATTTTATGGACTTCTAAAACTGGACATCCTTCCCTGAAATAAAACTTGCTAACTGTTTTTTTTTTTAAATAGAAGCCTACCAAAGTGACTCTATTCTGCCTGATGGAAAGCATGAATAGAATCCAAGAGCGGTGGTCGCTGTACTCACTGCAGACAGCGCAGTATGGCGACCCACGCTATGGCGGCCTAGTGAGATGCTTTTTCACGCCCCGCTTAAAGGACCCGGGATCGTAGTGGAAGGGAAACACGTGCGCTGGTAATGAATTCCAGGCTTTAATAAAACAGTTTGTATAGTTCCTTCTAATTCTTCCAATAGTTTAAATAGTAATTGACATAACAATTGGTTCACCGCTACCATAAAATATTAAATCGACGGCTCCATTACCGTATCATTAGTCACGTCGCCTTGAACTGTAAACGGGTCGTAAACCAACCATTGCCTTCACTTACATGTTATTTATAACATTTGAGCCACCGCTCGTAATATTTGTTGTATAACTAGGTCGCTATATGACTCGCAACGAACGAAATAAAAATGACTAACTAATTGGAATAAACTTGTACTGAATCTTAGGAAAAATATTCATAACAGCGCATCTGTGTGGCAACTTGAGTTCTGTATAAAACTGTGTGTAAACCACATATCTCGGAAAAGGATTCTCGATTTTACCAGCTTTTTACAATAGACAACTTTTTTTTTTCTATTTCGGACATCTGACACACAACGACAACTGATATAAATACATGAATACTTTTTTTGTAAATACATACATATTATACATAGAAAACACCCAAACTTCGAAGCAAATGTTTGCAAATCACGTAAACATGCCCCGGGATTAGAACCAGAGACTTCCATCACAGCGGTCGCATACGCTGCCACTGCGCCACCGAGGCAGTCATTATGTATAGAATGAGGAGATTAGTTTTATTAGAACCACAGACGAGGTAGATATATTATTTGAACTAGGCAAAGTGATCCTACTTCATTATCTACAGATAGAGACAGATGGCTATCGAAGTAAGCCGATGAGATCATCTTTTTTCCTTTTGACGTATAATACTTTAAAATTAATGTAATAGTTAAATTTTTAAGTACGTGGACTTAAATTATTTATTTATTTCACATAAAAATCGATGCTTTTTAATTTTTTTTTTTTATTTACAACCTACCAAAGTGACTCTATTCTGCCTGATGGAAAGCATGAATAGAATCCAAGAGCGGTGGTCGCCATACTCACTGCGAATGACAACAGTGCAATATGGCGTCCCACGCTATGGTAGCCTCATGAGATGCTTTTTCACGCCCCACTTAAAGGACCCGATATCGGCAGTGGAAGGGGAAACACGTGCGTCGGCAATGAATTCCATGCTTTAACTGATTTGCACAGAAAGGAAGAGCCGAACCGTGTAGTTCGATGTAACGATAATCGATAATCGATCGCTAAATCCATTGAATCACCAACCCCAAAACTTCTAGAACTATTTTTAATGTATGTTTAAGTAATAAATTCTATTTTAGTACGTTTTGCATTGAATGGCGTCGCTTTAGACGCAGCACTGACTAGTTACCTCCGAGGCTAGACGAGACAGGATTAATTAATGATCGAATTTATGCTAATTCTGCTTGTGGAGCTAACATGCGACACCTGCGTCCCTTTGTGATTAACGATCATCATCATTCTCTCACTCATTCCAATTAGCGCTATTTGTGCATGTCTGTCCTTGTCTAACGAAATTTGAATTAAAGCCTTACGCTAACTTTTCAGATTAAGCTTCTGCAGTAAAATTATAAAATTGGGACATAAACTTGGTAAGTCACAACCACCATGTATGGACAATTCAAGACTCCCATATGCGTTCTTGATATTTGAGTACTACCACTAAATCTGGACGAGTTCGCCCCTTACATCTAAACCAATTAAATCTTTACTATTACTATGCAATTTTTTGAAAAAGAAAACGTGTTACTCTCCGTGTGGTGACAGATTGAGAATACATAGTGTTACCACCCCCATTCATCCCGTGGGTGTCATAAAAGGCGACTAAGGGAACAAAGTTTACAAGACAATATCATTACAAAGAGAAGGAAAACTTGAATCAAACCCTATTCCAAACCGTCTGGCCAGCGTGGTATAGTAGGTCAAAACCTCCTTGCTAAGGAGAGGCCTATTCAAAGCAGTGGACTGTAAAAGGCTATTGATGATTATGATTGCTGATGACTATGTAATTACCTAAGCATGTGTGCTCTCACGATATATTTGCAAAGTCAGGCATTACTAGCCCTAAAGAAAAATAATATTTGTGTTATAACATGTTGTGATAATTGTTTGCGTGTAATTACTACCATTCATCATACATATTAATATATCAGACTGTATTTTGACTCTCAAAACTACACAAGCTAACTGATTAAAAGTTCTTATTAGGGTCCGACTCATCACTACGAGTTAAAACTATTTTTGCTACCTCGGCTTTATCGACTCAACCGCTGATACATGTATGTGAAATAAAGCGATATTTTCTTGTGAAGCCTAATGAAAACTTATTTATATGTGTCAAGAATTCGTTAACATTCAAACATGTTACGGGAGTTCTTGTGACCGATGCTGCTGGAATTTGCTGGCTACAATCGTTACACATGATTTCAACAAGATGGAGCCACTTGTCGCGCATCCAATGAGTCCCTGCCGGTGGTTAAAAATTGACAGAAAAGCTGATTTCCAGACGAGGCGACATTCCATAACCACCCAGAAGTCCGAATCTATTCCCAGCAGACTTCTTTTTATGGTGTTATTTGAAGAATCGTGTCTTCATCTATAAACCAAATACACTAGGTCAACGGTGTTCATTTAGACGATCTAATTTTTAAAAAATAAATTCTAACTAATTAACTTTCTTGTAAATGAACAATTTTTATACCTTATATATCTCTCTATATATAGTTTAGAAAATTACGAGGCTCTTTATATCATGTTTTTGATCGCATTCGTGTCTAAGTGCTTACGCATCATTTATCTCTGGAACAAATTTCATCTAGGTCCATTTCTCAAAAGTCATAGTCTTATTTTTATAGCCAATGTTATTACTTAGAAATAGCCTACCTAAAAAATATCTGTAACTTAGAGTTGATATGAAATTAAGATGGCATTTTCAATGTTTGTTGCTTTTAAACAAAAAATAGTTGTATTAAATTAGTATTGATTGACTGAAATAGTATCCAATATCCAATAACACCACCTCCTACATTCAGGATTTGGTTAAGAAATTCTAAAAATAGAGCGACGTGCTATGCATATGTACTCCACCAGCCACACAAAACTCGCAGACGTTGTAGACACATGACAATAAGCTGAAATAATACAACAGTGTGGCTCGGCTCGGCCTATTTACACGGTGACGTCAGAGTGACAGCAATGCGGCTATATAACACTGCGGCTCGGAACCTTGAGCACCGCAAACGACTTACATCTTATTTGTTAGATTCATATTTGGAATACAATGTGTTCCAGATTACTTGAAATTGTTATGTAAGTAAGATTTTATTTTTATTGTATGGCAACACCTAATGTCATCACAATGGGACTTTTGTTGTATAGTAACATCTTGTGCGGGACGGACGGTGAAGTGGTTATCGGGATCGTATCGGTGTTACGTCACAAGTGGGTCTTCGAAAGGGACCTGGGAATATCCTACATAGGTGTTCTCTGTCAACATAAAAATGTCTTATTACATTTGTCACGTGTCAAAATTTTGTTATTTATATTAGAAAATCACCTTTGCCCACGGCTTCTATCTCAATTCCTTCAAATCGTATCAATCAAACCGTAGATCCCTAGGAACACTGTCTGTGTCTTCTTCTGTATCTCTGACAAAAAGTTTATTGATTATATCTTTTTTAGTATCGTTTTTTGTGAGTTATTGGTTTAATGCGTGAAAGAATGAAACAAACAAATGAAATAAGTT
Organism: Hypercompe scribonia; assembly: GCA_949316085.1. Lineage (NCBI taxonomy): Eukaryota > Metazoa > Arthropoda > Insecta > Lepidoptera > Erebidae > Hypercompe > Hypercompe scribonia. The sequence continues at coordinate 694,572 of OX438993.1, forward strand.
ATTATATGTACAGACTGCACCGATGGCAGTGACTTTACTGGTCACCTCACCGCTTTCTACTGCGCTATGTGTTGCTGTTACAAAGAGAAGGAAAACTTGAAACAAACTCTTTTTTTATCGTTTGGAAAGCCCCTCGAGCCGTCACCCCACCGGAGTTTACGGCGGGGTGGTGTGTCGGAATCGGACCGACAAAAACCACACGGTGTGCCACTTTGCGCCTGAGATAGGAGGGATCCGGGAACCGCTGCTATTACGACATCCAACTTGAAACAAACCCTATTCCAACCCGCCTGGCCAGCGTGGTATAGTGGGCCAAAACCTTCTTGCTAAGGAGAGGCCTATGTCCAGCAGTGGACTGTAAAAGGCTGTTGATGATGATGATGTTACGGTTTCAAACTCCAAATGATACACTTTGTGTGATACAAAAACTGTTGTTTTGAGTTTGAGTGATCTTTGTGTTCATTTCATGAATATTCCGTAACACAGGAGTATACCTAGAGCGGCAGTAGTCTATTCTTAATAAAAACTGAAGGTGATTATGCTTTTTAACTTAATAACGTTATCTGACATTTCGTCACAACAACCGGTCCTGTGCATATCAGCAAAACTACACAAGTTTTTCTATAATACAATTGTACATAGTTTGCACAGAAACATACAAACGCAGATATTACATAGATGTGATATTCTCGGTAGTGACATATTGTCACTGCGCGTCAAACGTTATCAGGCACTCACCTCACCGCTGACACTCGTTAAAATCAATGAATCAATTTGTTATAAAACAGTGACTATGTTTTTTTCTATTTCAAGAGCCCACCAAAGGACTCTATTCTGCCTGATAGAAACCATGATATAATCCAAGAGTTGTGGTCAACATACTCATTGCGAATGCAGACAATGCAGTGTGGTGACCCTCACAGATTAAGTAATTGCGATTGACACGTTTATTTGTTCTGTGTTTTCCATGTAATGTATCAATAAAAATATATTTAGTAATGTGTAGGTAAGTATATTTATCAACAGTCTGGTAGGCTTTAGCGTAGTTTATGATCAGATGTCGCGTATGAGATGTGACAAATTATCACATATTATTTGTTCTAATTGAATGAATTCATGATATCAAATTCCGATTCAAGGAACTCTGGATCTGAACTACAATGTCTTGCTCCTTTATAAGAATTATACTTTAATTCAACTTCAATGTTGTAAAAAGTTAATGAAGTACACTTAAAAATCCGCTTCGAATCAAAATACCACATAAAACACTTATTTTACTTCAAATTCTAAAATTCTCAGCTACTTAAATATTTCGGCAGGAACAACAGTCCACAATATTTAAACACCTCCAAAAACACGCAAAAAGAACAGCATATTGACCCAAAAAGGTTCGCCGACAATGGGTCGTTTTCCAAACGTGATTCAGTGGCTGGCCTTGTAAGGGAAGGTGACATCAGCTCTGACGGCACGGCTTTAAGCTTGATTTTTTGCTTGACGACTGTTTAAGTATTCGTTAGCTTTCGATTCTAGGTAATAGAAGGAAGGCTATGTCCTGTAATGAGTCATCGTTAGGGTATTTGAACATGTTATCTTCTATTGCTTTATATTTCTTGACATTTATTTAATTTTTTTAATAGGTTGGATAACTGATACACAACGCCATCTAGAGCTTATACTATGACCGCTAGATTGACTGATATATTAAAATAATTATATATTAAAAATACTTAAACCCGACCCGGGAATCGAACTGAAGACTCCAGCAAGTAAGATTGTAACTTTTTATTTTTGTTTCAGGTAATTTCTCCGACATAAATCATGGCTGTCAAGTGAATCAAAAAGAAAGTGTGAGGATATAGTAACTGTTGAGTGTTTTTCTTTTTATTTATTTTAGTCTTGATTACTGCAAAGCTCCCACGATGTTGTGTATGTCAAACGACACGACAAGAAGAAACGACATCAGATTATTTGTTTCATTCTATGTATTAATAATTCTTCTTTGAACGACATCATACTAACGTGATATTTGGTTCAGCAGAAGAATGGAAGTAGTAATAGAATGCCCTCTATAAGTAGAACCTCCTTTGTATAGGTTGAGCCAAGAATTAACATTTGAAAAAATTGTAAATAAAAAACCATTTGATACTTATAAAAATTGTTTAAGTGACAATTTATTTATAAAAATTATATACATCGTCTAAATGGCCACCGTTTCGACATTTGCATTCTTCTCAGCAATATACCACACAATATTCACCCTATATCTGAATATAAATATACAGTATGATATAGCTATAGTACGATATGATGTAGTGTAAGGGTCTATGTAGTAAAAATGAAAAGTACTCGGATGACCAGTGAAGCGAGTTGATGCGATTTTTCTGAGATATATATTAAATTAGGGTGGCGTGAAGGATTTTGTGTTATGAGGCTTGTAAAATACGTTCTTGCATGACAACGGAGATTGTAGTTAGTATGTTGTTATATAACATCACGATTTATAATATTACCAGTGTTATTATCACTTTTTAGTGTTTATATGGTTACAAAAAAGTGGGATATTATGGTTTAAAATTCAGTTTTGTGTATAAACACACAACAAATCAACAATGATTAAATAATTGCTTCTATCAACTGTCTCGGGCTTGATTACCGGCGGACTAAGTGTTTTTATGATCTACAAATATTTGTTTGGAAGTTTGGGTATTTTCTATGTACAATATGTATGTGTTAACAAAAAAAACTATATTTTTAGTACCCATATACATGTGTACAGATAGTAGAAACTCTACTTAGTTCGTGCATTTATTATTACTAAATAAAACAATAAATATCTTTGATATGTTTATTCCATCATACTAACTACAGCATAATATAGCACAGCTATATTTATGAGTTGAATAGCCCTTATATCCCATAGTTATTATAGCCGTGTCCGAACTGTCTTCCGTAGTCATTCAGACCAGATTCGAAACCGCCATGACCTGAATGCAGGTGGCCTCCACTACCGCCTGATGACACACCACCAATGTTGTGATCTGAGACCTGGTGTTGATGGACTGACTGTGGAAACGGAAAGAAAATCCTAAACTAAGAACATAATACGGAGATTTAACAGGTGACTGTAGTAGATCTAGAGATTCAGGAAGTTGGTATTGTAACAATTGTAATCGAGTACCCACAACTTCGTAGAAAAACATGTTATGCAAATTTTCCGTCGCAGTTCATACAGCGACTAAACTTAAAGCAAATACTCCACCATCAATCCAAAAGAGCGCTTGGGTTGAAGCCTAGACTTTTGAGGTTGTAAACAATATGCAGAAAATCAGAAAAGTTTCAGAGAAAATAAAATTTAAGTATAGAAAATTCTTACCGAGTCAAACTCATTTTCCTGGTGATGAATATTGTGTCCTTGGCTTATACCGCCGCTGCCATACCCCTCGTCAAGGTAGCCATGGCCTCCTCTATCAAAACCAGCGTGATCGTATTCACTGCCACCTCCGTAGCCGCCTCCGTAACCTCCATAACCTCCGTACCGGCCAAAAGGCGTGGCCTGACAGGCCGCCACTAATAACAATACTGCGAAAACCTAGAAGAAAAATTGAGTCTTCAAATTTCAGCAGATATATTTGTGTACAACGAGGTAGATCCTTTAGAACAGAAATTAACTTAGTCTTAAAACCATAGATACACTACTTATAGAATCTACTTAAAATTTGGAATTAAGGTTGATAAGAAATGAGCTTCAAGAAGACGAATAAAAATAACATTGAAAATCTAAATACTGCATTGTTAGTAATTCACAAGTTCCATGAAGTACGGCCATCTTAGATATTTAAATTAGATACAATAATCTTAGGGTGGAAAAGAAACAAAACAGAAAGAGAAGGATATGTACTCGTATGTGAAAGTATAGGTTCTGGTCTGGGAACCAGTGCTATTACTCTGCTCTATGTATAATCGCTTGAAGATCACGATTTTGAATTAGTTTCTAAGACAAAAACACATTTATTTACTTATTTTTTTAAAACATGTGTCGCATTTGGAATAGATCCTGTGTCGTGGGAGACTTTGCAACCATATATGACACGGATACAAAGAACACTCAGACTCAGAAAATTAGTTTTTCGATCACACAAATTGTTGTACCATGTGGGATTTAAGCCCACAACACTCAGCATAACGAAAAATGGTGTGGTAACCGCTTGAACCACTACGCTAACCGAGGAGTCACTTCAACGTCAGTTTAAACCAATAATTACGATTACTAGTTAGTGTTTATAACTCACCAAGAAGTTCATTGTCACTTTAGTGGTAATAAAAGTTGTACTGAATGTCGATCCATCAAATCATCACCTTATATATTAAATTAGATTCAGGTTATTAGATATTAATGACACCTTAATTGACTCTAGCCGGCTTACATTTGTTTGGGGAATTTGTTTCCAAATGAGGTTTTTGCTTGTAGAAAATGTTATGGGTATTCCAAATCTTTTCTTCCATTAAAAGACTTCCAGCATATCGTGTTATTATCTTCCACAGTCGTTGATCATCTGTCAGTAATATTCGTTACATTGAAGACAGCGAATGTCTTGTCTAACGCTCAATTGTCACCATAAATATTTCTGATAAAAGATTGCGTTGGTGATTACTGTCAAATAAGTTTATTGTCGAGTGACAAGAATCGCAAATAACATTCCGTCCATTGAATCAAGTGACAATGTACTAGCGATAGATGATAGATGTCCTGCCTGATTTTCTTTCTGGATCGATAATAGAACAATTGTCATTAGTCTTTAACAGTCCACTGCTGGACATATCCTCTCCGTAGCAAGGAGTTTTTGGCCTATAATAGGCAAGGCTAGGCAGAGATTCGCTGACCACATTTGCCAGAGGGATTACTATAGGGTTTTTGTCAAGTTTTCTTTTCTCTTTGCAGTGATGCTGCCATTCGTAGCTTACACCTTTAGTCGCCTCTTACTACATCCACAGGATGAACAAGGATGGTGATACTCCGTATTCTTGATCCATCACCACACGGAGAACATAATAGCATTGACTAAGAAATAATTTACAGCTCGGCTTTGTTGTCACTTACGGCAAACATATCCAGAGACTCAATTCAAACTATTTTACTAAATTCTACAAGTCGCTACATAGATTAATTATACGCGTCTGTCTGTGCCTATAACAAACAAATACGAATGTTTTCAGCGTCAGTTAAATTAATTAAAAAAACATATGTATATAATAAAGTGTAAATAAGTATTTATCTAAATATAAAAAAAAAAATTCGCAATCAAGTCTCCAAAAAATGAATTACCATAACTTACCCGTGTATCTAAATTACAATTACATGAATCTGCGTGAGTAGTTAGCTTCGTAGTGTTACGTAAAATCACATCAGTCAAGCTGTACGCGTCCACAGCTGAGCAAAGGAGTGCCAACTATCCCGGTCTTGGAAAGTCCGCATCTATCCGCTGCCAGCCACTTTCTTAAAATTGTCAGTCATCGTACCACAGGGACAATCACGGTTACATAAAATCTATTGTTATATAGCTTAAATTTATTCGTCTGTTTGTTTGAACGCGCTAATCTCAGGGACTTCTAGTTCGAATTGAAACATTCTTAAAATGTTGTATAGGCATTTTATGGAGGAAAGGTAAAGACTAAATTATTGTATAGCCTACTCCAATATATCATACTTTCACCAATAGGAGCCGAGCATCAATTCAAATATCGCACAAATGCGCAAAAAATTAATCGTTAATTGCGACACAGACGAAGTTGCATGGATCAGCTTTCATCTTGTTATTTCTTAATGAAGTAACACAATTTTTTTCTATTTGGCTTCTCAGTAGTAGTAATTAGAGAGGCACTGGTGTATCACCAGTTGCCCCTCTACCTGAGGGACATCATCGGGACCTATCTTCGCGATAGGTCTATATTCTATATGAATCGGAACGGTGAGGAGCATCAAAGGCAGGCCACATGCGGGGTTCCCCATGGGTCGGTCTTAGGACCCCTTCTGTGGAATCTCGCGTACGATGCGTACCTGAGGACCAGTTTGCCCCCTGAGGTGAGTAATGAGTGTGTAGCAGACGACACTCTAGTACTAGCCAAGAACTTTTCAGAACCTTTCTGATGTTACATAAAAAACAGATTTCCAGTACAAATAAATCTGTGTGGTACCGACCAGAACACACAACTTAAGAAATACGAGTTTTGAATTAAATTAAGCTTCAATACTTTGTTCAAAATATGCCAAGTTTTGGCATTGGCATTTTGGTTGAATAATAAATCGAAGTGTAGAAGTTTGGTGTAAAATGATGTTCTAATGGTTCTTGTGTGAAAAACATGCAACACGCTTGTCGCTCTTGAATTATATATATACGCTTGATAAAATAATTTCTTGGCAAACAAAAGTTTTTGGTATAATTCAAAAAAGTTAAAATGTCATCTGCATCGTAATGATCTAAAGAAACTCTGAGTGCATAGTCAAACCTACATTTTCTATAGTACTTACAATATACAGTTGGAGGTGGAGGTTTATTAACTAATTAAAATAAATGATTTTTAACGTATTATAACCAATACTTGAAAACCTTTTTTTTTTTTGAAAACATAGATAAAATAACGTTTTCCAAAAATGAAATCTAGCTAGATCGATTTACCGCTCCCGAAACCCTTTGCATACTAAATTTCATGAAAATCGTTGGATTTCCCGAGATTCAGATTATATATATACATATGTGCAAGATTTGCTCGTTTAAAGTTATTAGACTATATAAGCGTAATATTCCAACGCCCAGTATATTTATTGTTCATAATAGTTATTATTCAGTGCACAAGTATGTGCGCAAACACAGGTACACTCTCTGTTCCTTCATTCTCATTATTTGTAAAACCATCGGTCTGACGCTTGCTCTGTATAATAATTGTAACTCGTTGTGGTGGTAGACGTTTAGTATGCCTGCCTACCTCTCCGGGGAAACATGCGTGATTTTATGGCGATGGCGACTCTACAGATATTTTCTTGCTTTCTCTCTGGGTGGTCCCTTGTGCCTGAGGATCGTAGTCAGCATCATGGTTCTTGGAATGGATGGGTTATCTGTCTTACTCAATTGTGTTACATTAGTTTCAATTTCGTGATGTAGAAACCAAGCGGATGTGTATGTTTTAAATAAACAAAATATGTTATTTATTTGTTAATTGGCTTTTAATTATATTAATAATTAAATATTATTAGTTCGTTTAGTCGTAGTCGTCGTAGTCGTAGTATATATATTATGACAATTATTGCTTGCTTTTTACTGCTTGGTTTTAACCTTTCAATTTACCTCTATTGTCTAATCTTGAATACTCAAACTCCACCATTTTGGGACATAGGTTTTACCCTTTACTAAGTAGAGTAAAAGTCATAGTTGTCAGATTAATACACTTCTAAATACCAGGGTAGGCATAGAGTTATTGAATTTAACACTAGGTTATTTTTAAATATAAACCTACCACTCCGGGGAAACAGACGTGTTTTTATTTATGTAAATAAATGTGGCTTTAAAGTTATAATAAAACAAATAAAAACATATTTAAATATGTGTATATTATGATATAAAATCACACAACTAGATTATAAGTTGATAGCTCTTATATGCCATAGTTATTATAGCCGTGTCCGAACTTCCTTCCGTAGTCATTCAGGCCTGATTCGAAACCACCATGACCTGAATGCAGGTGGCCTCCGCTACCGCCTGATGACACACCACCAACATTGTGATCTGAGACCTGGTGTTGATGAACCGACTACAAAAAACAGAAATAATTGTTAAATTACAGTATTATTTATCAGAAAAAATTAATATTTTGCTATATGATGGTTAACGCGAGAGAAAAACATGTAGAATAGGACGATACATAGTGATGATGATCGGATAAATTTGTCATGAGAGAGTCATCATCATCATCTTCAGCCAGAAGACGTCCACTGCTGAACATAGCCCTTCCCCCTAGAACGCCACGCCGTACGGCTGGACGCCAACTGCATCTATCGGCTCCTCGCGACTCGGACTATGTCATCGGTCCACCTAGTGGGGGGCCTACTTACGCTTCGTCTTCCGGTACGAAGTCGCCACTCGGGAATCTTTCTTCCCCAACGATTACGATTCTACGAGCGTTGGGGAAGAAAGGTTCTCGATTGCCATGAGAGAGTAATAAAAATAAATATGACTTAACAAAAATTTTGTTGGACAGTAAAACAACGGGAATTGCAGAATGTTCTGTTCTGTAAAACTGATATATATTGTCACTCTTGAAGCTATCTTTAAAAAAGCACAAAGCAGTACAGGTTCTAGAAGATACATGATTGAACCCAGACCACGTTAAAAAACAGATCGTAGCGACAGTAAAATTGACGAAAAAGTTATTGTGTGCAGAATTCTTACCGAGTCAAATTCATTTGCCTGGTGGTGGCTACTGTGTCCTTGGCTTATACCACCGCTGCCATACCCCTCGTCCAGGTAACCGTGGCCCCCTCTGTTAAAGCCAGCGTGATCGTATTCACTGCCACCTCCATAGCCTCCTCCATAACCTCCGTACCCGTCATACCGGCCGTAAGGTGTAGCCTGACAGGCCGCTACTAAAAACAATACTGCGAGAACCTAGAATAGTGAGTTAGAGATTAAAGAATATTTTAATTTACTTAGGGAATAAATATAAACTCTAATGTCATTAGATCAAAGTTCTAATTACAATAACACTAATAATTGTTATTGTGTTATAGAACAAAAGGCTCACTCACCAAGAACTTCATTGTCACTTTACTACTAATGGAGTAACAGTATCAATACTGAATATCGATCCAACAAATCAACGCCTTATATACTAAATTAATTAGGAGTTATTAATTACTGATGTTAATCTAATAGCATTTACAGCTGTTTCAAATCTCCATGTTTTCTGGGTATTTCTTATCAAATGAGGTTTTTATTTGTGGAAAATGTTTCGCTTTTTACTAATGTCTTTTCTTACATTAGGAGATATGGTCGGTAAGTTAATATCGATTTACGAGGTCGAAGATGTTGATGTCTTATGCGTTCGTCTTTTTATAGTATAGGAGGCACAGAGGCAAACGAGTCATCTACCGGTCAATGATTTTCGTCGCTCATGGATACGTGTATGACAAATTGGATGTGAAGTGACTGTGAAACTGTTAACCAGTTTCTTCGTTACTTTTCACCGAATATTTGAGGTTACTGGAGGCCTGACTGAGCCTTCCTCCCCCTTGATTTTGCGGTGTCTAGAGACACTAGAAGCCACTTACTATCAGGTGACACTGTGGTGATATTCGCATACAACGCAACATAACATACTACAGCACCATCTACCGAAGATACTAATTAAGGAGGAACTGCTAATCCTGTATTGCGATGTAAAAATTCACCTTATACAACCGATACTTGATACCTATTTCTTTGTAAATAATTGCTAATTCTACTACCTCAAAATAATGTAAATGTTAGTAAAGCTTTTTCTGTCATGTTATTCTTAGATCCTTCAAAGGCTGTTTGTATTCGCGAAATTCAGGATTAGGATCAAAGTATAACAAAATTCAAATGGAAATTCCAAGTACGCGTCGTAATGGCTAAGAGTACGTACACTTGACAGGCGCCTAAGTCGTATTGGCTTTTTGCTTGCTTTTTTTTCTCTTTCTGCCTTTTCAAAATAAACCATTCTCGCAGTAGAAATATATCCTGTGTCTTAGGAGGCTTTACAAACATACATGAAACAGACGCAATTCCTAGGGTCAGAACAACAATTTGTGTGTCACTAGAGATTTGTCAGAGTATTTTTTTTTTCTTATACTTTAATACAAACGATTGCACCAGATTGAATAATGACACCAGATACTAGTTATAATAATAAAGATGACAGGTCAAAATATACTGGAACCTTATCACAATTTTATACAACATTCTTTGAATATTTGTTAACCTTTCTAAAATATTATTTGAAACTTTTCGCTTTTTACGATTCAACATACAAAGTATCCCAAGTATGATATGCTTCCGTGCTCTATACTGATTTAAAAAGGTACCAAGAGTTCTCTTTATAAACGTAGACAATAGACTCACTTCAGTTAACGTATAAAAATGAGCTCCCTCTTAGAAGTTCATTAGGATTTGCTTTCTACAGATTTTGTATGTGTACTCGACCGATAGAGAAATATAAAATACGCTACTATATAGATAACACGCTACTATAATACAATGTAGGTATGTATAAAATCAATATGACAGAAAATTATAGTGTCATATCAAATAACTGAGTGTCTATTCTAATGATGAGTGTGAGTTGGCTGAAATTAGATGTTCAGTGATAGACGTTTCTCATACTAGAACATAATTTGTCACGATAGTGGTGGCAGTGTTCCCACGGAGATACTGCAGCTAATCTTGAAGTAGCCATGAAAATCCTGTTTAACAACAAAAGCAATAAACATCGGCCGTCTGGAGAGGCGTGGGTTGGCGCACATTTGAGTTAATCTGATAAAATATCATTGCCGGGTTACCGGTTTTTAGACAATACATTGTAGTGGTAGTCCAAAGACTTGCGTCCGCATATTAATTAAACTTTTCTAGTGAGTTTTTACGGTTTTTGCGGTTTTCCGCAGATTTGTAACAATAATAATAATACTCGTGCTACGTTATATTGAGATCGATCTATTATCAGAGATAAGTCTATTGTTGCCAATAAGCCTGATATTGTGGTGATAGATCGATTAGAACGCCGCGCAATGATTGTCGATATCGCTGTTCTTCATGACGCGAATCTCGTGAATGTCGAAAAAGTAAAACAAATTATATATTGGGATTTATGTCACGAGTTTGTTGATATATGGAAGTTGGATTCGATGATCATTCTTTCTATAGTCACATCTGCTTACAGATTGATAAGTAAGAGCCACGACCAACACTTTAAAAGGCTCACGTTCAAGAACTGAAGATGAAGGCGGTCCTTCTTGACACGACTCGTATAGTGAGGAGGTTCCTGTCTTTAGAACCCTAACCGTCGGTATCTTGGTCTCTGTAGCCGCAGTCGGTGATCTATTATTTTATATATTTTTAAATATGTATTTTAGTTTTCCCTTTATTACATTAACAATGCAATCAGTATGTGTAAGTACGAGTACATAAGTCCCAAACTAAGCAGAGCTTGTACTATGTGTACTAGACAACTGATATATACTTTTCTTACTACATATATACTTTTCTTTGTAAGTATATACTTAGTGTGTAGTAACATATGACACTCAGAAGCACCCAAACTTCAAAAAGAATATTTGCATATCATACAAACATTTGATGCGACCCGAGAAACGAACCGAGACCTCAAACTCAACAATCACATACGCTCTCATTGTGCTATCGGGACAGTTGAATAACCTTATCACGATATGATACACGTTTCGTTTAAATTAAAAACATTTATTTTAGAATATGCGGAAACAATGTTCAAAGTTCTCAATTCAACGTGTATATTTTTAAATTATGATTTTAATTACGCACAACTCTAAGAGAGACATTTGATGACCAGTAAATGTCTAATAATATCTACACCTTGGCTTGGATTACATTAGAATAAATTACAAGTTTTTTTCTTACTTTTTCTTTTTAAAAGACAACACTCGCACTAGGAATAAATGCTGTGTCGCGAGGGACTTTACAAACATGCAAGAAACGGACACAAAGAACACCCAGACCCAGAACAACAATTTTTAGATCACAGAAAGTGTTGTCCCGTGTGGGGTTTGAACCCACAACACTCAGCACAGTAGAGAGTGGTATGGCGACCGCTTAAACCACTAGGCCAACTGTACAGTCAATTGTATTGTTATTAATTACATAGTTATTGACCTGTTCTAACTCTTCGAGGTAGTAGCATTTGCAGGTGTTTTCTAGGTCCTACTTTCTCATCCAACACTTGCAGTATCCATTACCTGGCCTCGTATATCCTATGTTTTCTTCACCCAATTAACTGTCTTCGTGCCTTCCAAATATTTTCGAAAAAATACCATAAAATAAATCAAAATTCTTTTGCAATATAGGCACACATAAAATTAATTTAAGGAAAAAACAGAAAAACAATAGTGACAAATTGCCATAGAAAACCCATCAAAAATAATTGCTATAAATTACCATTTTATATGATTTTGGTAACCTCATGTTGTAACATTTTTTTGTGTATATTTATCAAAAATGTTTTTCAAGTATTATCATTAAAGTCGTTAATTAAAACATAATGAATAAATATGTAACTAATCACTTTATTTTATCACATTACAGTCCATTAATGAAACGGGATTTCTGTTATATTCAATAGTTATGATAGCCGTGTCCATACCCCCGGCCGTAGTCATTCATGCCCGATTCGAATCCACCATGACCTGAATTCAAATGGCCTCCGCGACCTCCTGATGACACACCACCGATGTTGTAGTCCGAGACCTGATGTCGATGGACTGACTGTGCACACACAAATAAACAGTTCAATTGTGGGATTTTCTTTTCAAAAACCCTGTTAATGAGTTATAAATGTAATGCTTGGATATAGTCAGAACTTATATTTTAAAGAAGTCTTTATTAGTCTGTTGGTTGAACATAGACCTCTCTTTAGAAAAGGGTTTTGGCCAACTGTATATACCACGCTAGCCAGATGAGTTGGTATAGAGTTTGTTTCAAGTTCTTCTCTTTGCAGTGGTGTTGACCTCCTCCTTAGTCAGCTGTTACAACACTCATGGAATGAATAGAGCTGGTGACACTCTGTATTCTTAAACCGTCACGGGAAATGTTCTGCTTTAGAACATACCACTAACTTTTACTGAAGCCTGAGCTTGTAACTGTAAGCTTATTATGTTAAATCAAGTTTTGTATCCCTCACCTCGTCGTAGGCATTTTCCTGGTGGCGAATATCATGATGATTGTCCATGCCGTATGCGCCGTATCCCTCGTCAAGGTAACCATTGCCTCCTCTATTGTAACCGACATGGCCGTATTCCTGGTCGCTGCCGTAGCCTCCACCGCCGTAGCCTTCAATGCCGTAGCCTCCACCGCCATACTGACCACGGTCGTATATACCACCAGGCACATAAGGTTTGGCCTGAACGATTGCCAATAGAACTAAAACTGCTAAAACCTGGAATAGTCGGTTATGAATTAAATAACAGCTCTCTTTGAGAAAAAAATCCGTTTGCTGTATAATATGTACCACACTTATATTTTAGAAGACACTTAGATGGCATACTTTACAGGTTTTTAAATAAAATGAGATTCACTTACCGAGTACTTCATTGTCGTTGGAGCAGTAGCACTTCTGAATATCGATCCATCAAATTCCTGTCTTATATATTATATAAAATGAGTTTCCCTCATTACTAATAGTCACTAATAACACTTTAATGATATTTCTGGCTAAATCAAATTTTGCGCAATGTTAAAGTAATCGTTGTTGAATGAGGTTTTTATAAATTTCTGCGTACTTTCCACATGCGTTTTTGGTACTTTTCGTCTGGTTCTTATTCATCAATCACCCATCATTAAATAAAACAATTAGGTGCTTATAATTAGTATATTTAATATTCTTTAAAGTGCCTTTAAAGAGAATCATTTTTGTATTGGTCCATGGTGTGATTAAATTACAAGGCATTCGATGCTGTGTGGTTAAATATTTTTATGATATAGAGGACACAGCAGCAATTTCAGGAGTTCATGAACGGTAAAGTCACAAATGCGTTGCCGGTGCTTTTTTCTTAAAAATTAAGAGATCATATCAATGTTAAAATTTCTTATCAGTTCTATTGTTACTGTAAAATTAAGATAACTGTTTTCAAACTCATTTCTTAATTTTCATATTATTAATGAGTCATGTGAATTTATTATCAATATTGTTTGGTGATCTGGCATAGACATCCCACCATCATCATTGCCGGCAACTTTTATAAATACTTTAAAAATTTTATAACTAAAAAAATATTGAAAAAAAAAGTATAAAGGAATGGTAATGAGGTGTGAAACACCGTAGTGCTAACTACTAAACTCACTATAATGAATGAGGTGTCAAAAGATTCGTAATAACGGCCCAGGTGACGTAATACACTTTATATGACTGAATTTAAACCGCAGATTCTAACCTCGAAAGAAAATAAATTGTAGACAAGGACTACATGTTTGGTGTTAAATGAAAGGTCTTGGCGAGCATATTACAAGTATATGTAGTTGTCAAAATGTTTAAGTCAAAATATATGATCATGTGTGTGTCAGAAACACCTTCATTAATCAGATATGGTAGGTATACGATAGAAGGAGACCGCAGAGCGAGATCGGGAAAGGACCGATCCCGCTCGACGGATGCGGTGAAGAGGACGCGGTAGAGGTCGCTAGCTCCCTAGTCGCCGCCTAAGGGTCGCTGCTGTCACATCTTGGGGCGATGTGACTACTGCAAACGACCCGAGACAGGTGACACTCCGGTGCGGCCGTGGGGTGTCGTTTGGGGCGAGCGCTGGTCCCTCTCTCACTGTGTAGAGCAGTGAGAGGTGCGATAACGTCTTGCCGGGGTTGATGTACCCGGGATGTACCTCAGTTATTAGGTACGGCAGGAAGGACTCCAGAAGCCGATAATGCATTCCTGGAGCGCCTGCTGACTGCTGAGGTAGGCCGCCGCGGGGCTTAGTGGGTAGACTGGTTCTCCGGGAGTCCCACACATGCCTTTTGTCCCTCCGGAGTGTATGGTGCGAAAAGCATTCCCCGCGTAAAAAAACAATGTATACGATAGATACCACCATGGCTCTTCCTTGACTATATTTGTGCCTATGCATGTCTGGCATGCAATCTGAGTTATTTATTCATTTCATCCTTTTTGGAACCCTTTTTACGTATTAGGGTTACAGTTTTAGTTTATTAGTAGTATATAATTAATTTAGTTCATCGCTGTACTAAACGTACGACGTATAGTGGAATGATGTCATTGTCTTAGTAATATTAGTAGTAGTATATTTTAATTGTAGTACGATGGCAAACGTTGTCCTGCCATTTAAAAAATTAGGTAAGAGGTAGAATTTAATTAAATTATTGAAAATAAATTGGGTGTCATGGTTTTTTTTTTATAGTAGAAGAAAGAAGAAAAGAAAAATTCTTTTGCAGTACACAATTCTTTATGTCTGTTCATATTTAGTTTGAATTGTGGTGAGTTTTGCGGATTAGGCGAAAAAGTTTGATTCTATGAAGGATACTTTAGCCTGTATCTATGTTAACACGCAAACTGGTGTGTGTTCTTGTGAATTTCGTATATGTACGTAATTGCACACTGTGAGACGAGAAACTTTATTATTTATAATAGAATAGTTCTTTTATGTTCAGTTTGTAGTATAACCTAAATTAATATTTGTGCACCAAACCTCTCTTCTCCTATAATTGTTGAGTAAGACTTCTGATAACCTCACCAATCCGATGAAGTGCAACGTAGGAAATAAACAACCAAAACAACTCACGCACTAAGAATAAATCGTTTAACGCAGAAAACTTTACAAACATACATGAAACGGACACGAAAACACCCAGAGTTGCTACTTACTAGTTCGGTCAAGCCGGCCCACGTACGTTTTGGACCTCTGGGAACACTCCATAGATGATACACAGATAATATTTGTATTGTGTCTGTTGTTAATTTTATGGACTTCTAAAACTGGACATCCTTCCCTGAAATAAAACTTGCTAACTGGTTTTTTTTTTTAAATAGAAGCCTACCAAAGTGACTCTACTCTGCTTGATGAAAAGCATGAATAGAATCCAAGAACGGTGGTCGCCGTACTCACTGCGAATGAAGACAGTGCAGTATGGCGACCCACGCTGTGGCAGCCTAGTGAGATGCTTTTTCACGCCACGCTTGGGGACGTAAAAGGCATGACAGTCATCGTGGCGGTGTAAGCCTTATATAGTTATCATGATAACTGTCCCCCCTGCATTAATGGGCCCCCGGTCTCCGGTATGGTGACCATAACTTTTTGGATTCTATTCATGCTTTCCATCAGGCAGAGTAGAGTCTACGTTGGCAGGCTCTTCATATACATGTATAGAGTATCCACAAATATATTCCCGAAGGAATCTATGAAGGCCGAGTTTCTGACGACTACAATTTTAAGACAAATCCGTAGCAGGAGGTTACCGTTATAACTATTCAATTCATACATAACTATCATCATTTTTCTGCACTTTTCTTTACTGATTAAGAATCTCTATGTGGTAACAGATTAAAAATACAGAGTGTCACCATCAGTACTCATCCCATGGGTGTCGTAAGAGGTGAATAAGGGACCAAATTACGCAAAACTAAATCCCTGTAAACAGAAGGCAAATTTAAACAAACTTCATACTAACCTGTTCTGACCAACGTGGTGTAGTAAATCAAAGCCTCCTTTCAAAGGAGAGGCCTATATCCAGCAGTGGACTGTTAAAGGCAGTTGATGATGAAAATGACAACGAGGATTTCAAGATATATTTTATTAGATACATCTTGATGGAGGAGGTGCTCCGGCAATCCTATCCATTGTTTGAAAAAGGCTCTCGACTCTACGTTAGAGGAGAGAGATTATCTGTTTCGAGGGTCGTGTATGGTGGATACATTTGTATCAAATGTTGATCAAGCTCAAATGGATACACAAATTAATATTAAAACAACAACATACAAATCTAATGTAAATCTTTCCTTTATTTGGTTTAATTATCTTTGAATTTTAAGTAGGTATAGAATAATTTAAGATTTGTCCTTTTTAAGATGCCTTTTTATCATTAAATCTATTTATAATACATCAAGTAAATTTGATACTATTCAATTAAAAACATGTAATCAATGATGACTTTTAAAATTGTTTTTATATTCCTGGCAAACACTAATTTGTTTCGTGATGAAAGCTCCTCCAATTTACTTTCACTGTCCCTAACAACATGAAGGTAAAATAATGACAATAGCGTTACATATCTCAGGTACGGCAATCAGATTTCAAACTAGGGAGAGACTGCTATGCCCACCAAACTGTTTATAAGCATACGAATTACATAAATATTGTATATAAAACACATCCAGACACAGAACAGACAATCGTGCTCATCACATATTTGGTTGAAAATTAGCTGGCACTAAACTCTAGATCAACAGTTTAGTCTAAATACGAACAAACACACATTGTTTTTTTATATGTATGTATAAGTTAAAATTATTTAGGGTGTGGAGTTGAAATGAAATAGATTAAGTACAATTACAATGCTTTAATAACATATTATGGGGCACCACCACGTTAGATTCCGTAGTTGTAGCCATGGCCGAACTCCCGACCGTAGTCATTTAGACCTGATTCAAAACCACCGTGGCCTGATTGCACATGACCTCCGTGACCGCCTGATGACACACCACCGATGTTATGGTCCGAGACCTGGTGGTGATGGACCGACTGTGGAAACAAAATGAAAATAATTGGTAAAATTGCACTGATCGTTGTTATTATTTAAAAAAAAACTCAATTAAGACTACAGCGCTGTCAAAAAACTAGAAACTTGAAACAAGCTCTTTATTAACCGTTTGGTACAGTACGATGTGGTATACTAGACCAAAACCTCTTTTCTAAAGAGAACGCTATGTCCAGGTGACTGACCAATAAAAGCTATTGATGATGTCTAAGCGTCTCTCAAAGTAAATAATATCTAATATAATATCTTTTAAAACTGATTTCAAGCATAATCTGGCGAAAATTACGGTTATTAAATTACATACCTTGTCAAATTCATTCTCCTGATGTCCAATGTCATGCCCTTCCTGAAAACCGTGGCCGCCGTAACCCTCGTTTAGGTAACCGTTCTCTCCTCTGTTGAAGCCAGAGTGATCGTATTCGCTGCCACCTCCGTAGCCTCCACCTCCATAGCCTGCGCCTCCATAGCCTCCGCCTAAGTGCCCTCCGTACCGTCCACCGCGGCCGTAATATTCACCTCCGTGGATGTACGGCTTGGCGTGGCTGATAGCCACCAGAGCTAAGACGACGATAACCTAGAGCAGCAAATTATAACTTTAGAACAACAACTATTTCTATTTAAATATTATTGTGTGTATGACGGTTGGCTTAGTGGTTTAAGCGGTCGCCACGCCGCACTCTACTTCGCCGAGTGTTGTGAGTGCAAGCCCCACATGGGACAACACTTTGTATGATCCACAAATTGTTGTTCTGAGACTGGGTGTTCTTTGTGTCCGTTTCTTATATGTTTGTAAAGTCCACCCCCCACGACACATGATTTATTCCTAACGCGAGCGTTGTCTTTTAAAAGAAAAAGAAAAAAAAGATAATTTTGACCCTAGTTCTCAACCATAATCTTTGAACTATTAAAATGATTGAAAATAAATGTAATTTGGAAACAGTATTGCAGTTCAGTTAGAAGCAAACAGTGTATGAAAGTTTATACCAGCAGATAACACTGAGAATTATTAAAATATTAATGAAAGTAATTGCATAAATAAAGCAGAATTAAGTAAAACTTACCAAAACCTTCATTGTCACTGAAGTAGTAGAACTATTGAAACGAAGACAAAGCGAATGTCTTTTATACGTAACAAATCACAGCCATTAGACATTAATGATATTTTAATTGTGGTGTCGGTTCCCTCTTTGTCTATCAACTTTTCCAACATTTTTGTGGAATCCCAAACTCTATAGATTAGTGATGTGATTGTGATGTAGTAATCAATTGTTTATATCTTATATTCAGTGTTTCAAATCAAATCAATGTATCACCGTCTACTGAACGAATGTCTCCTCCAAGGAGCGTCAACCATCCCGGCCTTGGACAATCCGCATCCATCAGTGTTTGTAACAGGCTGAATGTTTACGCAGTTGTTAGTTGCGAAAGAAAATCAAAAGTGTGTAATTGTGTTTTTAATACCATGAACGGACCTGTTGCTCTAGTGGCCAATAATGCTGTCCGTTCAGCCAGGAAGGCAGGTTTATTTCCACCCAGGACGAATAATGCATGATGAGCGTTATCGTTTTTTGTGTCTGGGTGTAATTTCTCTAAAATACTGGGTGGGCCAAAAAATCGTAAACGTTTAAATCTAAGCAAATGTCGAAACGGTGGCCAATTAGACGATGAGATTTTTAAAAAATAAATTCTTTCTTGTAAATTAATAATTTTTATGGTATATCAAATGGTTTTCTTATATGATTTTTTCAAATGTTAACTAATTCGTGGCCCATCCTGTGTTAGTACTTGAAAATTTATGGTTTCCAGCTGTTACGATATTTTAGACTCTACTAATATGGGATCAGACGTCCGAATTTAAGATATGTGAGGTTGTTATTATTAATTTAATCCAACTTGATGTGCAGTAAGGTCCACATTATGATCATCATCTGTCTTTTTGACTGTTATATTTGAGATTGGCACATTAAGGTTTCTTGCACAGAGTTTTGTACTTTTCCTTGGCTGCGTCTCTCATCATATAAAGCTATTTGATGTATTTTAATTTCAGTAACGTTAACAGGTTATAATAAACGTGAGATATACCAACGGCTTATATAATTTCTTTATATAAAACATTGATATACTTTAAAATTTATTCTGTATAATTCATCAGATATAACAATGATTTAATGTACAATCATTAAGTGGATTGTTTAAAATATATATTTGTTCTCGTTTGAGATTATTACACACTCCAATTCAGAGCAATTCGACTCGGATAGGTTATGTTGGAAGGCTAAGGCGTCTTAGCCTTCATGTTTCTTTTATAACCACCTCGAGATTTTGACTTGATGACACTAATATTGATAATAATATAATATCTTGAGAGTTATTAGCACTCGTCATCCATCCCAGGGTACTACATAACAATGAACGACCCGTTGTGTCTTGCTCTGAAACAGTGCCACCTAACTTAATTCTTATCAATTATATTTTATAACTAGCTGTACCCGCTACTTCGTCCGCGTGGAATTTAAAAATGAAGTCGTTGAGACACAACCATCAGCAATAGCCCGCTCGCGCGTTCTGAGCCCGCGCGAAAGGCAGCCTTTGTGATATAGTGATGGGAGGTGCCCGACGCGACGGCGCAGTGATGACATGCACGTGAGCTGTACACGGTACTGGACAGTACTTAGACATTGCAACATTACTTTAGTTTTCTAAAATAAAGTATTTTAAAAAAAAAAATTTACTCCTTATTACATCAGCTACCTGCCAATAAAAGTCCCGTCAAAATCGGTCCAGCCATTTCAGAGATTAACCAGAACAAACAGACAGACAAAAATTATAAAATATGTTATTTTGGTGTATGTATCGTATTTATATTTATATGCATGTAGTAAAAAACAGTTATTTCAATATTACAAACAGACACTCCAATTTTATTTATGTGTATAGATAATATGCGTTGAACATAAATAATATACTTGTGATTATTATCACTGTACATATACTAGGTAACAAAATAATGATGCCTCTGCTGCGGAGCAAACTTCCCAGCAGAGCCGCTTAAGAGCCCGGCGTCACACGCTCGCAACGGCAAGTTGTAATTGATTCGCGAAATATTGCATCTCTGGTAACAAATAATAAACGGTGGACGTACGCCGGTGCGCAGCCGTGTGAGTGAACACCATTTATTCATAATTATTCGAGTCGCAGACTAAATATTTTATTCCTAAAATTAGGTATGTTCCTTATTTATTTTATTTTTATCGATTACTTTATTGAATCGTTAGTGAACGTACAGACTTTTCTTTACCATGCACGTATATGAGGATACCTCGAGATCTTCACCCTGTAGAGCTGTAGAGAAACCCTATCAGATAGGTACCTATCATTCTTTTCTCTTGGTAGTCTTGGGGGCAAAACAACCCGGCCGAGAACGGTCGGGTAAATATAAATAATTGCGATATTATGATATTATTATTTATTATAACATATTTACCTCATATCATACCGAACGAATTACAAAAAAGAAAAATAATGCATATCGATTCTACATTCGACGCCCCCTACAGTGCTATTTGTTTCCAAAATTTAATTCTAGCAAAATAAAATTATCCTCAATACGTGCCGCGTACTGAATGAAAATTCATGTAAAGTATTTCAGTATAAATTATAAATATACACTATCATTATAGATGATATCCAATACAATAGTGCACAACTAAAATTAACAATACATAAACAATACAACACAAAAAATAGTGCAAAAAATTAAAAAAAAAACAAAATTTAAAACATACAAACCAACACTACCCAACCAATGTCTTGGTGTACTTTGTCTAAAATATATTAGTGCTGGGAAATGTATGATTACCAGCTGTTACGATATTTTAGACTCTACTAATATATTACAACTCTAATCTATAATATTCTCCAAAGACACAATCAGTTTTAGCTCTACCTATACCCCTGATGTCTAGTATCTCATACCTATTAAGACACTCACCTCAAATGACATGTATTTTCTATATTGCTTTACCCGTGTTTCCGTCTCTGAACTGATGGCTATAGCAGTTTTTAATAACATTTACGTAGGTTTTAATGAAGTCGATTTACCAATTTTCATCCACTTCTTATCTACCAAAACCGTATTCGATTAACTTCAGTCTAGTCCAACTTTTCATATATTTATTTTATTATTTATATACACATTGAAAACCAAAGTGTTTCACATTACAAATATGAGTAAAAATCACTGCTAATTTATTTATATCAATGTTTTGTATAATAGAAATTAAAAAAAAAAGCCTTAGTGCTCGTGTTTTTAGTGGTAAATCTCTCAATGTTTAATTTATTCTTTATTCAACAAAAAAAGACTACTCCGTGTGGTGACAGGTTAAGAATACATAGTGTTACTACCCCTATTCATCCCGTGGGTGTCGTAAAAGGCGACTAAGGGAACAAAGTATGCAAGACAACATCATTACAAAGAGAAGGAAAACTTGACACAAACCCTATGTAAATCCGTCTGGCCCGCGTGGTATAGTAGGCCAAAACCTCCTTGCTAAGGAGAGGCCTATGTCCAGCAGTGGACTGAAAAAGGCTGTTGATGAAACAAAAAAGAATCCAAAAACCTTCCGTGTCCAGATAAATTCGGCCGTATGGTCCCCTACAACATCGCAGCACCTATAAGTAAAGAAATGTGAGCGGCCACACTGTGAGCGAACAGTGTAAGCGCGGTAATATTGTCTTATTACCGTGGTGTAATTTTCAGCAGTGTCCTTAATAATTACTTATGCCCCTCCTCCCGCATGTTTCTTGGGCTCACTTTAAATTAATTACTTTATTTCAAATAGGCGTAGAAGTAATTATTAGATAGTGAATGAGACAGCTAGGTTACTTGTTACAATAATTACATCAATGAGTTGCAGTTACTGACATACTCGTAAATCATACAGTTTGGACTCCATGTTAACGCAACCAAAACTAACAAAGGTCGTAGTAATGCACGTAACTCGACATTAAATCGAAGAAGCAAATCTAAATCCAAGTTCTAAGCATAATTCAGTAGTGTAAGATATATTACAATACAATTTAGCAAACAGTATGTTATGCACGCAGTCGTCCCTGCTGCGTAAGTGTTAGAGGCTGTCGGAGCGACTACCTCAACCGTGGCCAGTGGAACCACGTACACATTGACATCTGGTTGCCACTATGGCACTAGAAACTATTTGGTTTTTATTATAAATTTGAATGCATTTCGTACCATCAATATTCATAAATGAAAATTTAATGTTTTTTCAATTTTTTCCAAAAATAAGCAAGTTGATAATGATAACTATGTTCCTACGGACACAAATTTTGCTTCTTACGCTGTAAAAACGTGTGCACTTCCTTGCAGGTAAGTTTTTTGAAAAGAAAACGACGTAGAAACTTAGTTAAGTTTACTGTTTTAATGCAAATAAGAACATAACATGGTGGAAATATGCTCAAACTGCAAATGATTTTGGTATTTTATTTGTAGGGGCGATTCATCCGTCGTAGCACTCGTAAAACACGTATTCGGGATAGACATAATCTACTGTTGATTTATGAAAACTAATGGACGAATACTCTTTTTAACGTACATGTTTATATATAGCATATTAATATATAGTTTCAATTATTTTGATTCAATGATAATTTAAAAAAAAACGCCTTGTTATTTTGTGTTAGCAATTTTTTTAAATGCACTCTATAATCCAGAGCCACAATTCAAGCTTATTATTTTGTTACCTAGTACACGTACAGTAATAATGTCTATAAGTACATTATTTTAAAATATAATGGATAAGAATTTATGTAAATGGTTCTGCGGTACAGCATGACACGACCCGTTACTTCCAGAGTCGTTAAGACCACTTAAGTTATTGTGTTTTTGTAATTCTCATCATTAAACATTTTTAATTTTATTTTTTCAGGTAATACAGCAACAAGAGCATCTATTACAAGGACTAAATATGTCTCTTTTGAGCATAATCTGAATTTTAAATATTAATGTGAGTTATTCGTTTAATTACACCTAACTTTTCCAAAAGTTTGTTTTACATATTTATCAAGTTTTTGCTTTAGTACAATCCCATGTTTTATTTTGTTAAAAACATGTGTACAATCGATAGGGCGTGCAATGAGAGTGCGACGTGCGCGAGAGGTCTATGTCCAGTTGTGGACTGCGATAGGCTGATGGTGATTAATTAATCATTGAGATCCTTTTAACCAATAGGATTTACGAATAATAGCCTGGCAAACTTTCACATTATTTTACAAAGTCAAATTCAAAACATTGAATAAATTTGCGTCGTTCAAACACCATTTAGCGCGCACTTTGAATGACGTCACGTCCTGTTTATTTACTCTAAGAATTTCAGTTACTTTAGACATATCTTCAGTTTCAATTGCTTTAAGTAGTTAAAAAAGTGTTCTAACAAATATTGTATGGTACCAAAGTGCAAAAACACTTCTATAAAATAAGAAAAACACTCGATATAGTGTATTTACGTATTTCAGTCGATGTGATAGTACGACATTATGAGAAGGAATAAAGTATCTCTATTATGTGTTGTGTTGTCGTTCTAACGTAGCTTAGTGTTGTTGAGAGGAGGAGTGTCATGTCCCTCCGACATATGCTAATTGCCACGCGAATCTCTATATCGCGATACAGGATTAGTAGTTGCATTGTAGTTCATTACATTCATACGTTTCGTTCACTCTTCTTAGTTCGATGTATCTTCGCTAGATGGCGCTGTTGTATATTTTTCTTTGTGCTGTAATGTGAATGTCGCCACAGTGTGAATTAGTCAGAAATGTCGAAGTTTTGCATTAGCTATTTAGTAGTAGAGGATTCGGTTTAACACTAACCAAACTTAGTTTAACAAAAGTTCCGCTACACTTTCTATAACAACCTTTTCTTAGTCTTACTTCAGTGTACGAAATTTTGACGATTGATGATATATTTTAGGTCATGGAAATAAATGTAAGCAAATAGAAATAAAAAGAAATAGAAATTAATGAATCATTATTTCTCAACATATTAGCAATATAATTTGGATATTCACAAAGTACTATTTCTAGAATCTTCTCTTAACCCTAGAAATCACATCAGCAATATAGTTTTAAAGTATTTTTCTCACAAACACTACTACCATAATATAAATATTGACCCCGATAAATCCAACCTTGTGACATCTGACGTCACATTCCAACCAATCTATGGTGACGCGTTTTGTAAGTTAGAAGTTGCCTCCCTTCAGTTTTTAATCCGAATAATAGTTAAATTAAAAAAAAAACTTTTAATTATAATAAAGATTTGAGAAAAGTGTTTGATACAGTTTTTTAATTTTATGCACATTTATTGAAATATCATGAAAACGTAGCTTGTAAGTAAAGTTTCACAGTACAGGCAACTTGCGAGACATAACTTTGCAAAAGTTTATTGGCTGTAGTGAACGTTTTCCTTCACGACCTATATATTAATATTTATCTAAATAAATAGTTCCTTGTGGAGGAAAATCAAACCTAAATCGGACAAGGGCAGTTCGTTTATTCATTAATGTAGTCAATTGTTTTTGCCAGTGAGTTGGGTTGACAATCAAAAGGCAGCAATGCTGTTGGTAATATGTAGGGCAAAGGCGTATTAAATACCCTCATTTTGCTAGTAATTCATTCTCATTCTGCTATGCGTTTGAGCCTATGATCTTCTACCAGGCCCTTGGAAAATGTATCTTATTTTTTTACCAGCCTACCAAAGTGACTAATCTGCTAGATGAATAACATAAATAGAATCCAAGTTTTGGTCATCATATTTATTGCAAATGCAAACAATGCAGTAACGTGACCCACACTGACAGCCTAGTGAAATGGCGCTTCACGACCCGCTTGGGGACGTAAAGGGCATGACAGTCATCGTGGCAGTGTAAGGTTCTCCTGACTTAATCATGATAACTGTCACCCCTCCATCAATGGGCCTCCAGTCTCGCACTCACCAACAAAAGATGACAGCACGAATGCTTAAGAAATTCAGAGAACAGCAAAAGTTTGAGTAAAGCAGGGTCGTACAAGTTGTGTTTACAACTAGATGTGACTGCTACCGGCAAATCCGAATTTTCGGTCCGTGTTTGTGTTGTCTTGTTACCACTTACCACTTGGTGAGATACAATGTTGTTGACCAACATTGTATACCACTTTATTTGTTGTTTATAAATTATTAGAAAAGTTACAAAAGATGTGCTGAAGCAGAATGTATCATCAATTGAGTAATCGCATTCTGTTTGACGTAATGATGATTAGTTGAAGGATAGAAATATAGTAGCAACCAGAACAGCGGGGGTACCCGGAGCGTCCCCTATGAGCGGGTCTGACCAGGCATGGCGTTGATCCTGGAGGAGATCTGAAATAACATGGCCCGAGTCCCCTTCAGAGTAGGACGCCTGAGACCGGCCGCCGGGGTGGTTTTTAGTGGAAACACCACATACTCCTGGCTCCTGCGTCCCTGAGGAACCGGAGATCCGAAGGGATCTTCCAACCCCTCAACAAAAAAAAATGTACAGAAATAATAGTCCTTACAATAGCTTGATCACGGTGACAGCTGTCAGTAGTGTCACTTTAAAACTTACGAAGTATGTATCAATACATATAAAAATACACACCTAAACTGTATCTGAAAAATGTCGTGTTTTGTTGATGAAATGTACTTTAAAGTTGTATAACGTATAGACTTCATAAACGTTCTGTAGAAACCGGCCCTCATTCTCATTAAAACAATCTTCACTAATGCCATATGGAAGGATTACTGCATTATAAATATTAAAGAGTAATAAAAGACAATATATGACTCTTTGTGTTCAAATTATTGGTTTATTAACTCTCTCCCGACATCCAACAAATCGACACCATTCTTCAGGCCATCTTTAACGCCATCCACACCGCCCTTGACTGCTCCAGTCACACCACCGACTGCGCCCCCTGCTACACTTTCTACTGCCTTTTCAACAACACCCAAGACTGGTAGGAACGGCTTAGCCTGAACGACTGCCAAAACAGCTAAGATAGTTAAGAAGACCACCTGGAAATTATAATTATAATAGTTAAATAGTTTTTTTTTAAGAAATAACGTCTTGTCTATTGTATAATTGTTAGTTTTTTTAACATTAGAAGAAATTAGTTTTATACAAAGTATTACATAAATGAAATGTGAAAAACCCTACAATAATCGCTTGAGTAATCGATAGTTAAATCGATCAAATTCTTAATAAAATCGATAAACTAACCTAACTATATTGAAAGAGTTTATTATAAAGTTTCAGCTACCCGAATGTTGTCTATTGGTCAAAGTTCGTATCGAAGTTTTGGGTGTTTCACATTATCATTTGTTTGGGATTAAATGTCGAATGTTATAAGTTTGGCAACAACCATAATACCAGTAACGCTTAATAATAAATCCAAAGTCTACGTGACATCATTTTAAGAAACGATATTCAGTAGGAAATTATATATGGAATATATCTATAAAAGTATTCAGAAATTAAAAATATTACTTACCAAGTACTTCATTGTCAGTGTAGTGTTTGCTGCAGTTAGTTCAAAAATGATACAGATACTTCGAAAATTAGGTCTTTTATACTGAGGTAAATCGCTGTTGTTATCATTTGACGATATTTTAATTAGATAGTTACTTAAGTGAATAAGAATTAAGTAATTCTCGTCCAGGTTATATGATGCTGTACTTCTATCCGATTCCGATCCGACAGCCACAGCGGCCAGTTTTTAACGGAGACCAGCCATCTACGCAGGAGATATGACAGTGCAAAGCTCCTTGTTCCCTCATACTCGTAATCCGCTGGAGGCCGTAACCGCAGAGCTCAGGTGCAGGGCTGACGGCTTTACATGCTCCCGAGACACGGAGATTAAGGCCCCAACTTCCAAATTCTGTGCTGCTATTAACTGTTTCTATAATCAGAAAAACTCAATAACAAATTTTTGATCTGAGTCGGTAATCAAATTCAAGACATCTTGTTCGGTAGTCGCATACGCTAACCGACGAAGCAGTTTGTAGTATATATACATACACTTTTTTGATTTTTTGACCGACTTTGACGAATTCAAAAGGAAGGGTAATGATGTACGAGTACATATGTTCCACCTTAGTTCCTAAACCGCTGAATCTGATGGGGTTCTGGTCTCGAGAATTCTTCAATTGCATGTATATTTTCGCGCGACCCAGCCTATTAGAACTTCTGCAGTTTGAAGTTCTGTTTTCCCATTACAGACTGGCTCTATCATAATATTACCTTATCTCCCTCATTCCGGCCATTTTCCTTATCTTGTCTTTCTAGGTACATTAGTTCACTTGTCCCATATGAAAACTCTATGTTTAATAAGTTGTAACAAATCATTTCAAAGATGTAGAAGTTAATTACGCGTTTTTTTTACGCATTTATTCGAAATGACAGCTACAGTGCATTTGAATTAAGTTTCCTCAGCTGCTGTCCACTCATAAAGTCTTTTTTTTTATATATTAAGAGCCTGCTAAAGTGGCTCTACTCTGCCTGATGGAAAGCATGAATAGAATCCAAGAGTTGTGTTCACCATACTCATTGCAAATGCAGACAATGCAGTATGGTGACCCACACTGTAGCGGCCTTGTGAGATGCTTTTTCACACCCCGCTTGGGGACGTAAAAGGCATGACAGTCATCGTGACAGTGTAAGGCTTACACAGTTACCACGATAACTGTTAGCCCTACATCAATGGGCCTCCGATCTCACACTCACCATAGAAACACGACAACACGGATGCTGACCCTTTAGGTTGGTTTACTGTGGGAGGGTAGTACTGCCGCGGTCGAGCCGGCCCGATCGTACTGAAATCAGCGTGGCTCTACTACCTATCTAAAGTCTCACTACTATCATGAACTTAATGGCCGGTATACATACTTACTTGAGGTGTTACATTCGATTTATTTAGTTGGTTTATCTAACGAAATCTGTCTGCGAGTCTAGCTTTGAATATCCAAATACAATTGGATTGGAAAATTGAGAATGTTTCTTTTCTTACTTTCTTCTCCTGATTTGGTAAATTGACTCATTATATAAGGTGATAATTAATATTAATTCAAGTAATCGCTCATGTGTTTGTTTAATTAATTTTACAAGTAGTAATCGTAACGGGAAGATGACAAATTGCAATGTTCATGTATTTGTGAACCCTTGTTTGTATATATGGCGTATATCTACCTTACAAATAGACATAAATTTTGTAATAGATGTGTATTATTTTCTTTGCACAGTAACATATTTAACATCGTTTTTTTGTAATTCTATCTACAGAACTCATGTTTGGTATCTAAAATAGATAGAGTACTTAATGCATTAGATTAAAGATTTTTTTTGTAGTCTTTTTGTAGATCTAGTCGTTAGTGATCCTGACAGTTAAGGTTGTGGGTTCGATTCCCACCATTGTGTGACGAACACGATCATTTTTCTGTGTTATATGTATGTGTTTAGAACTGTATGAGTTATTTAGAAGTAAATGGGTACAGTTTTTTATTTTCAGAAACTGCTAAACTCACTCTACTCTGCCTGATAGAAAGCATGAATAGTATCCAAGAGTTGTGGTCACCGTACTAGACAATGCAATATAAATTCTATTTATGCTTTCCATCAAGCAGAGTAGAGTCACTTTAGTAGGTTTCTATAAAAAAAATGCTAATCCAAAAGTGGCTGCGAAGATGCTTTTCAACCTCCACTTGGAGACGTAAAGGCATGACAATCCTTGTGCCAATGTAAGGCTTACACACTTACTGCGATAACATTCACCCCTGCATCAGTAGGTCTCCGGTCTCGCGTTCTCCAACGAAACACGACAACACGACAGCACGGATGTTGTCGCTTTAGGTTGGTCTTCTGTGAGAGGGCAGTACTTTGTCGGAAATAGGTTTTACACTAATTACGTATGTGAGACTGCAATTATAATCTCAGAAATGTGTATTTGACATGTATATGACAAAGATATAAGTATGTGAATAATCTAGTCTATTGTTTTTATATATTCTTATTAGATCAGCGGTCTAATTTACTAACTGACAAAGCACATATAGTAAGTAGTTTTTTAGTGAATATATCACGAAAAAAACACTGAGAGGCTCTCTGAAGGCAAACGCGCCAAATAACTATTTCTTTTACGTTAAAATTTGTGTCATAGAATACATTTCTTTTTTGTGAGTGGAGACGATATATTAAGGACTTATATAGAGAAACATGTCAGACAGAGCGCTTTGTTGCTAGATGAAAGGTGCTTTATATCCTTCTTTGT
Source organism: Hypercompe scribonia (assembly GCA_949316085.1). Classification (NCBI taxonomy): domain Eukaryota; kingdom Metazoa; phylum Arthropoda; class Insecta; order Lepidoptera; family Erebidae; genus Hypercompe; species Hypercompe scribonia. The sequence continues at coordinate 724,418 of OX438993.1, forward strand.
ATGTCTGGCTACACAAATGCAAAAATATTTGATGATTTAATATAAAACACAGGCAAAACCAAAGCTGACTGGAATAGTAGACATACTTACACACAGACAGACAGATATACTATAATGTACTATTTACGTTATGAATTACGTGATGCAATTTGCGTGCCACCTGCGTTTATGTCGGTTATCACGATAAAAAGAATCTGAATCCTTTCTAAGAATAAAAGTATATGCATTCCAAATTCCATTGAAATCTGGAATGTGCGGCTGTGCTGTCAATCTGATCGGGCTGAGCTAGAAGAGCTTCAGTTTGACTTTCCCACACCATATGTGTGATTCCTATAAAACTGTAGTCATGGTATATTTTTAGAGATGGTTAAAGGTTTTAATTTTAAGATCACATTCGACAAGGTCCTTTCTTCCCGAACTGACCCTCGCTCAGGAAACCGATACCTTCTTTCACGTCGTTTTTGACGTCTTCCACACCGCCGTGGCTGCACCAGTCGCACCTCTCTCCACGCCTCCTGGTACGCTGCCTACTGCCCTTTTAATAACATCTATACTTTTCACGAAAGGTTTAGCCTAAACGAACGCCAGAACAGCCAAGACAGCTGAAAAGGTTACCTGAAAATTATAATTATAACAATTACGTAATGTCTCCTCTGTCGAAAACAAAGTGTTGGCCTCTTTTGTGTTTTCTGAGCATAGACACGACGACTTATTTTGAAAAGAATGAACGTTCAGACCTCATTATGATTTAATTTGAACATTAAAACAAGTTGTTTACAAAATGAATCGTACAATACTCTAGACAAAAATGACACTTGTTTTCTTGTTTCTAACATATTTGAAGCGTTGTCAGCAATGTATTACGTCATTAGTCATTACTAATCAAAAAAAAACAATGTCAGTCGTCAGCGATTGCTGCTATTTTACTTTAGCAATCACATGAAAGTTTTAGTTGTTTTACATTGCTATTGATTTAGGTTTAAGGGTTTGTCGTACGTGACCAAAGTAGGACTTAACTCGCATTTGAATCTGTACAGCTTTATACTCCCTTGTGACAATTCTATGGAAAGGGCATTCAATAGAAAGTTGTACAGAGAATATATACCTACTAGATTAAAAAAATACTTACCAAGTACTTGATGGTCAGGTGTATTATGAATAATTCCAATTCACAGCTCAGTACTTACTTTTATTCCACTTCTAACACTTTCATCAACCAACTAGCATAGTTCCCACTATACAACTTACCTCCTCGATGGTTTATCAGAAGAACTCCAATTCACAGCACAGTAAATACCATTATTCCACTTTTAACACTTTCATCGGCCAACCAGCACAGTCATTAGACATCTTACCACCTCGATGGTTCTCCAACGACTAACACGGCTCCCGACTTAACAATCAAAACGCTGTTTCAACCCCACCACTCTCAATCCTTTCACCGGAAGTTGCCACAAAAGAGTGACGGGGTCGAGTAGTGCTGCCATTTAAGGAAAATAAGACTACCCCCCATAAAACTATTACAGGTGTTTACTGGCAGTCAGTGCAAAGTAATACTAGGAAAGGATCTTTAGAAACGATGTCTTATGAATACACTATCATTACAAAGACAGGTAAGTCTATTTCGATGTTTTTATTTTTTTCTATTATGGTGTAATTGAGCAGACGAGTTTAAACGACGAGATTGCCAGCAAAATCTTCGCCAAATATGTTCGAATTGTGTTTGGAGGACCGTAAAGAACTAAAGTACTCCGTTCGAAGTGTATTCAATCAATAAATCCTTTGTACCATATTCTTTCACTTGAAATACTCGAGGGTAGTAAGTGAGTATATTGGATAAAACCTAATCAGATATAATTCGACAATCGTCTAAACTCGAACGAAAACAATACCTTTATTGAGTTTGTAATGTGTTAGTAAAATCTATGCACATAATATTATTTGCTCTAACTGACAGAGTCATCATCACAGAGTCTAAACAGGGTTATACAGTTGACAATTTGGCAGGTGACGACTTTTTTATTTTCCTATATTATGAGCCTGCCAAAGTGACTCTACTCTGCTTGATGGAAAGCATGAATAGAATCCAAGAGTTGTCACCATACTCATTGCAAATGCAGACAATGCAGTATGGTGACCTGCACTATGGCGGCGTTGTGAGATGCTTTTTCACAACCCGCTTGAGGGTGAATAGTAACAGTGTAAGGCTCACACAGTTGTCACGATAACTGTCACCCCTGCATCAATGGACCTCCGGTCTTACACTCACCAACGAAACACGACAACACGGATGCTAGCGCTTTAGGTTGGTCCTCTGTGGGAGGGTAGTACTGCCTCGGTCTAGCCGGCCCGCTCGTGCTGAAATCAGCGTGGCTCTACTACCTAGTGACTTTTAAGTTATAACCATTACTGATGATTATTTCTGTATGGAAGTCTATTAATCAACGTTGAGAAATAAGTATACAGCATGTTAAAGAATCCCGGCAATGGCGAATGCTAAATAAGTTATTTCGCATCGTTTCAAGTATTCTTTCATAAAAGTGAGTCAGAGCATAAAACGGCAATAAAATCCAGCAACTATTCAACGCTGAAATAAGGCTTTTAAAAGTGCTTTCTTATCCCACCATGAAAACAAATTGAGTATAACTCCAATCTTCTTTGAATCAGTGATATCGATGTCTACGTAATCATTCTGTAAATGATTTTGATAGTAAAACGGTCTCATATAAGTAGTTTGAAAGCAAACATCAACCTACCTTAATCACTTGTGATTGTTCAATTTATCCAAAATAATGATAATATTACTATATTTAGATTTTTAATAGTTATCAAGTATAGAGAGTGAGAAGAAACTTTAGGTATTGATTACACAGGTCAACATCATCTTTGGTGTCATGAAGTTATATTTTCTTACCCGACTACAGTGAAGTTACAAGAAAGGACGAATTTTGGCAGTTTACGTATGTGTGCCACCGAAGCGCCTAAACTATTGAACCAATTTTAATAAAATAGATGCGTACTGATGACCCGGGTGACATAGGCTATATAAATTTTAAATGACGATGTTTAAACCTTGAAAAAAAATTAACTGAGATGAACATCACGTGTCTAGTATAAAAATAAGTCTTGACGTGCAAATTACAAATATATATCATCAATTTCATCAACAGCCTTTTATAGTCCACTACTGGAGATAGGCCTCTCCTTAGCAAGGAGGTTTTGGACTACTATACCACGCTGGCCAGACGAGTCGGAATAGGATTTGTTTTAAGTTTGCCTTCTCTTTGTAATAATGTTGTCTTGCATCTTATATACATATAATAGCTTATAATGTTCAAATTGAAATATATGTTTAAAATGTGGTCGCACAGTTTACGCGGTTCACTCGTTTCAGTTATGAAGTTGTTGTTAGTTTTTAGTAGATATAGTACTGTTAATGAATACGCCCGGTTAGGAAACGGAAAAATGTTGAAAAACAAAGTTTAACAAAGCAACCTACGTAATAAAAGGGGTTTTACTTAAAATGATGAAACAAGAAAATAATTCAGATAGAAATCAATAAGTGCATTGCAAAAAAAATGGTCAAGGTAAAGCCATAACAAAAGTTGCCTGGAAGAGAGCGCAGACTAATAAGGCCGCCCATTGAACCACTATTTTTTTTGGTTTGTGTTCTAGTAATGTTAGTTATGGTGTGCAATAAAGAGTACCTATCTGTCAATCTACTGTACGTGTATATTATTATATGTATATATGTATAACAGACATGCCAAACATTCACAGGCACTGCGAACTTTGTACGACTTCGACCACTGACACTTTGTTTAAAATTTTCATTTTATTTGCAAAATCTTTTTATTGTGTATTTATCACAAATGTAGCAAAATACATTGTTTCATTGAGACAAGCCCTTCGTGTGAATAAATAATATTTGTAGAAATGTCGTATAAGATATCAGGTTATACATAAGGGATATATAGTTTTGTGAAACATTCATGAATTTTCATTGGGATTTTTTGGAACCCATCATCGAAGGCGTGTATCATTAACACTATCTCTTTTTCATTTTCGAAAGCGCCTCTCTAATGCAATGTATAATATTATATGCATGCAAATGATGCAAATGAACATCCACTCTAACCTATGTTACACTTTTCTTTAAAATTACACACACTACATTATATTGTAGTATTTTTTTCATCTAAAATATATTACATACTGGACATAGGCCTCCTTAGACCTATGTATGTGTGTGATAGGCATCTTGGGAAGGGTGACCACACGTGTGTGTTATTGTTTACTTAGTTATTTGAATGTTATATGCATCTACCTCCTACTGTGTAGGCTATTATAGTCCATATAAGTTAAGTATAGGGTTGGCCACGAATTAGTTAACATTTGAAACAATCTTATAAAAAAATCATTTCATATATTATAAAATTTGTTTATTTACAAGAAAGCCAATTAGTTGGAATTTATTTTTTAAAAATTATATCGCACGCTTCTAAGTGAGAACCGAAACTTTCGAATACTCGCCGACAAAGAGACCGCGAGATCGCCGGCACCTCTTCGCTGATTTTTTTCATTTAGTTGACGTAGTGTATTTGGTTTATTGATATAGACACGATTTTTTTTAAATAACCCCATAAAAAGAAGTTTCTGGGTGGTCATAGAATGTCGCCTTATCTGGATATCAGCTTTTCCGGAAAAATGTCTTTGGCCACCAGCAGGGACTCATTGGATGTGTGACAAGTGGATCCATCTTGTTGCATCCATGTGTTAGGATTGTAGCCAGCCAAATTCCTGTAGCATCGGTTCCAAGAACTCCCGTAACTTGATGCTAGATTCAAATGTTAACGAATTCTTGGCCCACTCTATAGTTTCGTTATTCTAACCGTGTATATTTGAGTTAGCAGATTATTTCTTGCTTACACAGCTGTACCAATTTTAATAAAAATACACTGCCAGTCCCGAAAAAATACCGTTTTCTATACCCTCGTTTTAGACTATTTATCAATATTTCATACATATGTATATGTTCACATTGTACATTCATGGGATAAACCAAGCTAATGCCATTATTTTCCTCCTGTCTTATCACATGCCTACACACATCACATCACACGACAGGTGAATTTTGACTACGCTATTCTTTGGTGTCACTACTCCCCATAGCATCTGTACATTAATGTGGAAAGAAAATTGTTTGTACTTTTTTTATCAAATATAGCCCACGATAGGATATCATATTCGCATTTTTGATTTCACTTTACATGACATGAGTCAAATTTCATATTAAGAATACTTTAATTAGACCCTTTGAAAAAAAAAACAAGCAATTTCAACCGTAAGTGTTTTTATGGCGAGAGTTTTTATAAGGTAACTCCCGCACCGTGTCCTGGTGTCCAGTGTGGAAATCTTATCCACAACGTTCAACACAGTAGGAAGCGTGACCACTTATGCCATTACGGCATTAGTGCAGTTAAGCATACTTTTGATTTGTAAAGAGCTTTGACTGCAACGTGTAAATGTAAATTGTACACTTTTAATTGAGTTTGCTTCCTTACACAGTATATTTACCGTTGAACTAATACGCAGAAATGTCGCACAAATAATGTAAAAAGAGTAGCCTTATTACTTTATATAGTCTGTCCAGCTTATTATGCATACAATGTGTACATTTGATAAAATTTCCGTTTGATCCCGCTCTATGTTATTGAAACAAAAATATAGTACAGCTCCAGGCAGTAGAGCCACGCTGATTTCAGCATAGCTCGACTGGTGCAGTACTACCCTCCCGCAGAAGATCAACCTAAAGCGACAGCATCTGTGGTGTCGTGTTTCGTTAGTGAGTGCGAGGCCGGCGGCCCATAGATACAGGGTTGACAGTTGTCGTGGTAAGTGTGTGTAATACAACTCCACGACGACTGTCATGCCATTTACGTCCCCTAGCGAGGTGAAAAAGCATCTTACTAGCTGCCATAGTGTGGGTCACCATACTGCACTGTCTGCATTCGCAATGAGTATGGTGACAATAAGTCTTGGATCATATTCATGCTTTTCATCAGGCAGAATAGAGTCACTTTGGCAAGCTCTTAAAATATAATAAAAACTTAGTTGTTAAAATTGTTATATTTGCTAGTTGTTTCCGACTCACAACAAATTTTCAGTTTTTAATATTATAATTTTATTGTTAACAATTCTGATCTACTATTGTAGTTATGCTAATATGTTCCTAGCAGTAAGTTGGCAGGACGCTTTTCTGGCACGATATTTTTCTCCTTGAAAAGGACCTCCTTCACGTCTATAATTAAGTAGGCATTGACAAAGCACACTCTCGTAAAACCATGCTTCTTGAATTAATAGAAGTAGACTTACAAAAATTTCTATTCAAATTTACTTATATTGCTGTCTAGTACTGAACCAAGGCCTCAATCAAAAAGCACCGACTATGCCGGTCTTGGGCTGTCGCTGGCAGCGGATGGGTTGAGTTAAAATGGAGATATAATAAGATAACAATAATGAATAGAAATGCTAGCCTTATCTAATATTTCGTATTTTATGCAATTATTGTTACCACTGGCAACAAATATCACCTAGATATACATACATTTTGAAGCACAGAACAACTCAGTCCACATTTGCATCACAAGCGCTCTGATGATGCTGGCGCCGAGATTACAATTGCATGTGATTGTACTGTTGAGCAATGTCGTTACAGAAATGGCGTAAGGAATTGGGTTCAAGACTTAGTTGCAATGCACAAGATTTTGTGTAGTTATTGTTGAATAAAATAATGAAAAAGAGACTACCTTAAAATTAAATATGTTGTTGACTTATCGAGTTTTGTGATAGATATATTTCAATTATTCAAAAATTGCAATAGACACGAACAAGACGCGTCCATAATCATCTCAAGAGTCTTCTTCATAAGTAGTCTTAACAGAGTTGGTTTGGTGGCCAGTGTTTATCAAGAATTAAACTAACAACGTTCCCTAGATGCTTCTCCGGTGACTGAAGACCCGTTTTCACAATTATTGTTACCAACATTCGTCTATTGGTGATCTGGTCCGCAATTTTTCATTATTTTTGACAAGGACTATTACTTTTAACCACTGTTTTACCCAATGTCGTGAGGTTCCACGGTATTATAAGAAAAAATACAAAGGACGTACAGAATGAGGCAGAATAGGAATGTTATAAACGGTATGGGAGTCAAGCCCTCTAAACTGTTGGCGTGGTTTGCAGTGTCCACTAAGACCATTGCGTCATTGGCGCAGTTACGTGACATAGTTGTAGCTAGTTATTCTATTACTACAATTACTACTTCAGTACCTTTGTTTTTGTAGACGAGGCACGAAAATCCTTTCGGATCTCGTGCTTCTTGGGGTGCAGGAGTCAGAGGTATGGTACGTTCGGCCTTTAGCACCCTACTCGGAGGGTGATTCGGATCATATGATTTCAGGCCCTCCCTCAAATTGACGCCGTACCCCGTTAGACCCTACCCCGGGGAAAAGTATTTCTCTCCCACAGAACTACTTCAGTACCTAGCTTTTTATTTTATTTTTTACTGTCAAAATATAAACAAGGTCTTGTATAATCGTTTGAAACATAATCCATGAGCTTCGACGAAGCAGGTAGATCGTTAGCATCGTTAGACAGGAACCATCCATTTTTTTGGCCTTAATTAAGGGAAGCTGAAGAAAGCCGCTTATTTTTGCAATGGAGAAGGTTCAATTAATTTCTCCAATGATAAAGGCGTGTTTTGAGGGGAGGAAATTTTTCTTTAAAGTAGAATTTAGGTGAATTATGAATAGTACGGATATACAAATTGTAGTTATATTTCGTCTGAGTGTTCAATTTATTTTGAATTACATTTTAATTAAACTGTGTCTGCTGGTTAAAATATTTTTGACCGATAGAATGTAAAGATTTAAACAGTAGATTAATCTTGAGTGGTTATTTTTAAAATTTAAGCAACAATTACATGTTCACTTGAATGCAGTATTTGTCTGACAACTCCACAACTCTTGAAAGTTTGCAGATTGACAACAGTAATATCGTCATTACTAATTTTTAGTAATAGGAAAATTACTGTTACTACAGTTTCAAATAACGTTTACTAAAAGCGAATAAATTTGTCTGAATTGATTATATTTTTATATTTAACTTTAATAAACTGGAACGAAAAGCAATATTCAATTGTTACAACGAAATAAATTTATTTAAAACGAATGACATTTAAAAGAACTTTAAAATATTATAAAATACCTATGTACCCATGTTTAAGAACACTTTTGTGATGAGTAGGATATCTCATATCGGATTTATTTCATTTCAAATACTTAAGTCGTATTTGAGACTACAAACAAAATACAAACAAGTTAATAACAGCTGTCTGGTAATTAACTCATATACTTATAATGAGTTTAACTTAAGTGAAATCCGATGTATTATTAATTGAAATGAAATCGCGTGACTATAGTGTTTGTCAGTATTTTAGTATCATGTAATCTAAGGAACCCTGGTCTTTAATTATGGAGGTACCTAAATAATGGTTTTGTTGTTTTACCTGTACGCGATACAAGCTGCCGGATGTCGTGCTTACTGCAATTAAACAATTGTGTAACCATTAACTTGTTTAACCTAATAACTGTTTTGTTTTATTTATTGTGGGAAACACGATAGCTCATTGTGTTAGTATTTAAAGTACAGAAAAGACGAAGGTAATTATTGGTCTACCTTACCTTATTGGTCTAGTGGTTAGGGTCTGGATGTCGTAATAGCAGCTGTTTTCGGATCCCTCCTATGTCAGGCGCAGAGTGGCACACCGTGTGGTGTTAGTCGGTCCGATTCCGACACCCCCATCCCGTCGTAAACCCCGGGTGGGGGGACGGCCCGAGGGGGATTTCCACACGTTAGAAAAAAAAATGCGACTACCGATCAAGAGGCCTCGGGTTTGATTCCCGGGTCGAACCTTAAAAGTGTTGTTGAGTTTGTCCGATCATAGATATGATTACTATAAGCACGGAGTATGAAAGTCGGAGATTTAACCCCCGTACCTCGGAACCGTTAAGCCGTTGGTCTGATCTCTCTGCAGTCGAGTCGGATAGCAGTCCCATCTGATTGTGAGTAAAGGAACAGAGAGTGCACCCGTGTTTGCGAGCGCACCTACGTAGTTGGCGGACTCCGTTGAGACTAGTCGTTGTCAAAGTCGACCTAGAGTACATTATTGTCGAGGTTATTCCGGACACTTAATTATCCCTAAGTTTTATAGATGGTGGGTTCGATTCCCTCTGAGTACAAATAATTGTGTGATGAGCACGATCGTTTGTTCTGTGTCTGAGTGTAATTAAGTGATGTTTAATATGTACCCATTTATTTAGAAATAGTTGAACCTATGACCTCTGACTTGACTCAAACTAGATCCATAGACGAGTTAGGTCATTGCAATCGCACTCTTGTCTTAGCATTGAAGCAGGGGTGACAGTTATCGTGGTAACTGTGTAAACCTTACACTTTCACAATGACTGTCATGCCTTTTACGTTCCTAAGCGGGGTGTGAAAAAGCATCTCACTAGGCCGCCGTAGTGTGGGTTACCATATTGCGTTGTCTGCATTTGCAATGAGTATGGTGACCACAACTCTTGGATTCTATTACATCAGGCAGAGTAGAGTTACTTTGGCAGGCTATTAATATAGAAAAAAAAATGTTATCGTTAAAAAGGATAAGTCAAATCTGTTATTTTGGCTTTAGCTGGGAGTATATCCCTAAATTTGTTGATTGACAACAAGTTGGAATTTAAAACTCTCTCCAAAATGATAAGTAGAATTATTTGCATTCAGTTTAACTGGATGAGTTAACCTTCAAACCACACTTATATGTTCGTGAAATTAATTTACAACGCGCTTCTATTTGTGGCAATGACTCATGTTACAGGCCCTTAATAGTTCCCGGTGCGGGTTATGAGATACACTCTGTAACATAAACAAACACCCAAGGCCGCAGTATGGGTATTTTATGTAGAAGCATGAATAATATTTATAAAAGGATTTGTTTATAAGGAACTCCGTTCCAACAAGTTATTGCGTCATACAAATTAGGGATAAAATACAATCTATTTCAGAGCCACCAGTTATATCCTAAGATACGCTAATTTTTAAAAAATTTTTTACATAAATTCATAAAATCACGCCTGTTTCCCCACAGGGATAGGGCAGAGGCCTGTTAAACACCCACTTTTCGCCAGCCGAAAAGAGCTATTGGGCAATTCATACCACGGTTCGAATGCGGAGCAAAACGACTAAACACCCGTTCATCGCAGGGGCGGGTTTGAATACCAATATCCTGTCGATGATGAATGCTTTCGTGTTGTCACATATTATTGTTTTAATCTCTTAAACAATTAAAATCGTGCTCAATTATGTAACACGTAATATTATACGATTTGAATAGTTTTTAACTAGTTTTGAATAGTCTAACTATCAATATCATTCGTGATAGTGAGTTGTCTTGAATGCTTTTGTTATTATATACTGTTGATTGTTTTTTTTTACGACTAATAGTTATCACTGTCATTTATTAAAATTGAGAATCATTAGTTTGTAATAATTGTAAAATTCTCAAATCAAATCAATCTATCGCCGTGCACTGCTGAACGAAAGTCTCCTCCAAGGAGCGCCAACCAACCCAGTCCTGGGCAGTCTTGGGCGAGACATCACCGGCCCACTTCCATTTCAGCGTGCTGATTCTCCTCCATGCGTCAGTTACCGGTAATATTACCGAATAACAATTTCAGGGCTTAATGTTACTTTAATTTACTGAATAACAAGTCGCTAACCCTGACCAAGTGGTTTCTCTAATCAAGAACGGCCATATAGCGTATAGGATGTCAATATTTTTAGTAGTATAGGAAAGAGAAACGGGCTCCAGGGATTTTCTTTCTGCCAGGACTTTTTGTTTTCTTCCAGGGATTACTTTTCTAGGGCACCTGGTTCTCCGACTACTAAGACCCAAGACGACGTGCGGCTTTAGTCAGTCCGAGTTCGCAGGTAACCACCAGCGAGTGGTATCCGAGGGGATTTCTAAACAAACAAAAAGAAGGGAGACAAATGTAATGAAAGCCTTACCTTTTTATATTACGTAGGTAGATAATGTAGAAATATAGCTTGATATCTGTGACAGTTGATACTACTGTCAGTTTAGGTGTGACTTTTTTTTATATTTATAATATATTAATTTATTTATTATAAAACTGGCATGTACAGAATGAATATATAGGTGATACACCATAGAATCATTTGTTCAAATTAGTTTGTCGGTTTCGTTGTCATCTGTCACAGAGTAAAGTTATATTTTAAAAGCTGTAATAATAAGTGACTGCTGCCATCACCCCCGGACCGCTGCAACTCAAAATTTGCGAGTGCGTTGCACACCTTTGAGTCCCTTCCTCAAAGTTAAAGGGTTTGAGCTCCGATAACCTCACTCACGAAGTGAGGAGCAAGAAAAAATTACAAAACTTCAGTTTTCTGTCAGGCTGTGGTCTAGCCAACAGACTGATGACTGCAGGGTGTCGAATTGGCTAATTTAAACTTCCTCAAGCTACAGGCGCTACGGCATTATCAGTCTGTTTCCCATCAAAAACCACCTTTGCTGTTTCATCCTTTTATAACTTCTTCTTTAATCTTGTTTAATAATTACATTCTAAACAATAGTTTTCCTCACAAAATTGCCAGCCCCTGCCACAGTTACTAGCTAATAATGACGATAATGTAATATTTACTATATTAATGATAATATATTTATTTGCTTCGGAGAGTACAAGTACAAGTAACAATCGTTATTGGGCTCTCAATATACGGTCGCTTCTACTATATATCGCTCCATGGAAGAAGTGCAAATCAGATAAAACCGATCGAACTACTAGCCGGCCTCATCTTGAGAAAAACAAAACCTAGGAAGAAGACCTTTTTTCATTTCATATTACATTTTTTTATTATTTTGTGCGTTAGATACGTCACCAACATTATAATACGAGGTGCTATTAACGTACTAAATAATTCACATGAATGGTCCGTTGCTAATAATTTCGGTATTCTGCTCATAACGATTTCATTAATGACATGTGTATTTCGAGGATGCCCAAGTGACCCGCCGCGGCCTCGTCTCCGTCACAGATAAAATAGCCTTTTGTATTTATATATTAAGATAATTACAGCAGATAACAAACAAGACATGATGATTATAAGGATAATACAGGTTTAGTACTGATTGGTACCATTCCGCAATCACACAACATAAGATTCTAAGGTTATTAGTCAAATATATACAGTTTTTATTTGATACACAGGAAATTGAAGCTAATACTACAATTATGTCAATACTAACTAAACCTAAATAGATACAAAGATATATTATTATTTTTATTTTAAAGTCATAGAGCGAGAGTATTTCTCTCACATCATTACAAAGAGAAGGAAACTTGATACAAACCCTATTCCAACTCGTCTGGCCAGCGCGGTATAGTAGCCCTAAACCTCCTTGTTAAGGAGAGGCCTATGTCCAGCAGTGGACTGTTAAAGGGTGTTGATGATGATGAAACGGTCACTCGTGACTCGAAGAGGTCAATGGTACCATCATTGTTCTCTGCTGTACAGATGAAACATTCAATATAGCCCTTTCGAAAATGGTGTTGTTTTTGAGTACATTTAGTGACCTTGTCACTACACTACTCTACACTACACTTCTCAGTCATCTCGGTGATAATATCAATGAGGGAAAGCTAAGTGTAAGAGTCAATTGAGTCTACGAAGAATCTTATCAAGATTAATTAAATTCTGACGTAAGACTGTTGTCAGGCACAATTGAAATGTAATTAGACGTTCAATATAAATAACAAGTTTTCTGGAAATGCCATTCTAAACGAAACCCTTTTTAAAAACTTTCTTTGGACATTCAAATCTATCAGAACCTATTGCGTAGCAATGTAATCATATTACTGACCTGAACTCCATAATACTGCTGGCTATTCTGGCTTTTGTACTTCTGGCTATGAAGCCTAGGAGTTTCAAAGCTCTGTTTGTTGTATTAATGTAATATTCGCAAAAGTACAGTTAATCATCGAGCAATACACCAAGATCCCTCGCAACGCTTTTCAAGTGTTTGATTCTCAAGTTTGTAGTTGTAGGTGGCCGTGAAACGCTTTTTGGTGAAAGTAATGACGAAAAATTTATTTACATATATTTAGAAACAAGCCATTCAGGTCACTTTATCTTAATATAGATTGCAGATTGACACTTTTTTGACATAGATTGATACTTGATATAGACACTCTAGAGACTTAAAGACTTCTAAATCGTTAGCGTCGAATAAACAAGGGCATTTCAATGTTTCTGCTAGATTTTTGATGAATGAATGAAATGAATGGATGAATTGAAAAAGTGAAGAGGCCCCAGATGAGCTCCCTGCGGTATACCAAATGACGAGTATTGGTTGCTATAAATATCTTTCAATAAATACCAGCTGATGCTTTAAGTACAAGTGAACCCAACGATAGAAATACCTATATATTCCACAGGATAAAATGTGGTAGAATATTATATTATAAATTTTAACAGTACCATATCATGACTTACCTAATCAAATGCCTTATGGCAATCCATATAAATTGCGTCCACTTGACCCCACCTTTTGCAAATTCAGAGCATTTTAATGCAAGAGCAATTTTAGAGCATTTTAGAGCAATTTTAATGCTCAAATAAATTTGTAAGTGTCGATTTATCACTTATAGAACCATGTTGACTTTGATCTAGGTAGGGCGTGTGTTTTTAAGTCAGTGTTTCCATAGCGAAGAGTACGCTGATGATTTGTCGAAGGACATGCAGTTACTCCATACGGAGTGTGATGAGATAAGAGGAGTCAATGTATTCTACGACGCCAGTAGTTGCAGAAGAAAAGTTCTCAAAGATAAATCAGCTCAGTGGTAGTTTGACTATCTGATGAGATGATTCTATAGAGTTTCATTGATTATGGCAATCTATTGGAATTCTTTCTACTGTTAGCAAATTCTCAAAGACATTTGAGACTTCCATTTGCACACTGCTACATGTGTGATACAAAAGACCGGTAATATTCTTTTTCTAGAATTAGATTATTAGATTAGATTTTTGCACCTCAACATCAAGAAAGTATCATAGTGTCTCGGCTTTTTATGTTTTCGCAAAGCAATCTCTCCTTATGGTTATATCGGACTTGAACCGATGACTACCGATAGTAGTAGCCAGGGAACCAGATACAAGCTAAATAGTGTCCCGGATGCCCGCCCCCCACCCATACTTTTTACTGGAAAATATTTAATTACAAAAAAAAACGTTTCACTGTTGATTTTTTCCAAATGTTATAATTCCTTTAAATGTAGTCTTTCCTATTTAAAACTACCAACTAGAGTTAAGATTCATTATTCCATACCAAAAATCCAAGACTATTTTGCAAGAGTACTTAGCCGAGGGTGCTCTACATTTACACTGTTTTAAAGGTAAGTTCATCCGGGGGATGTAATTAACACCCTAATGCGCGTATCTGAACGGCCGGACCTTTTCGTAACAAAATTTTTAATTGGTCTCTTGGACCGTGTGTTTTATTTGGGCTTTCCGTCAGAGGGTTAACGGGGCGTCAGGTGGTCCGGGTTATATTAATGTATAAAATATGGGGAGTTTCGTCAAGGGAGGGTGGCAGAAATATGATCGATAAATTATGTACAAGGAAATAAATTGGTATTACAAATTTGATAGGCGATTTGATTGACGTGTTTTTCAGTTCAATCAATTTTTGGGTTCAATGTTACTTTAATTTATGTACTAGGCACGATTGGGTGGGTTAACGCGACATTTCTTGAGGGTGGATTGTGAATTGGCTCATAACATTTATTTAAGCGTTATTATGAAGTTATACATAAATCCCTATATTATGTCTTGAGAGCGTTATATTTTTTGTATACTAATATGTTGAAACAGAATGTTAAATGATGCGTTCATGACTGAGGCGTTTAGTTATCCTGACAGTTAAGCCGAAGGTATCGACTCCCAACCAGGGCAAATAATAATTATATGACACAATTATTTGTATTGTGTTTGAGTATAATTTACCTAAAGTACATTATTTATCAGCTCCTTAGTTAGAACAGGTTCTGCCTGGTTTAGGATAAGACGACCGTGTCAGATGTGTGAGATCACGTTTGTTATTATTATAACAAATGTATGTATTCATTTAGAAGCAGTAATAAATAAATTAAGATTATTTTATATCTGAATGGTTGAGTAGTAGCAATGCGGTTGCAAATAGAAATTTCATAGGAGTCAAAAGGAAATTTTTGTCTGTTCCCATGTCTTCGTTCATAGAATTGAATGTAATAAGTAATTGATGTTATAGAAGCGCTATTAATTTATCTTTGTTTCATAAATTTGCGTCTAATTTGAAGTATTCAATTTACTTTCCATTTATATCTTGATAATCATCGCAACGAAATAGGTAGGGAGGTACGAGTGCTCTGGTTGAACTTAGGAAAAATTCAAATGAATATTTTATGTAGCCGAATATTTTTGTTTCATTTAGAAACGGTAAGCTGCCCAAATTGATCAACGTTTGCTTTGACATTGTCGATCATATACCTAGAAATAGTTTTTCCATAAATATGTTTAACCGACAAAAACTTATGCGCCTTAATGTTCGAAAGCCAGCTTTGAGTAAAGGCATCTCATTAGAGGCCATTAGAAGCCATTATCCGTTAGTTTAGAACTCATTAACAATCTAAAAGTTAAGCATCAACTTCGGAGGCATATTGTAAAATGTTTCCCGGTTACATTATTGAATGATTTACTAATTATTTGGAGGAGAGGTACTTAGCATTCAACCTTTGTTGTTTGGATGTGTAATTTCGTTTGTTTTGATTGCTTGAGAGGAAAAGTACGTTAGTTTGGGCAGTGATAAATCGATAAATTAACTCGTGTCTTAATAAAGCTGAAAAGCATGTACTTACGTTACATATCTCTGAAGCTACTGGTCGGATTAGAAGAAATACTTTTGTCTAGATATTTAGTAAGTGTAATGAAAACGTTGGTCACATAAACGAATGGTACATGGTACAATGGTAACTGTGTTAATATTTGTTATAGTGTATTGCTATTTTAGCGTTAGTCCTCGTATTCTCCATTAAAAAGTGGATGCCACCAACGTGTGCGTGTTCTGTAAAAGATGAGATGAATTAAATGCACCCCCTGTGCATTTTTTATCGTTCTAAATTATTTATTTATTTTCAGAACTTTATACACTTTTGTACATTGTTAGATTATATCCATGGCCTTCTCTTCCAGTCAACCTTAGGGTGGTGTAAAAACCGTGTGACCGCACATAATAATCACATCATACACACATCTCACACACGACCGTCTGAAACTATAATAATGAAGACTGCTGATAATCTTACTGTTAAATTTCTAATTATACCCAGACACAGAACAAATAATCGAGCTCGTAACACAAACATTTGTCCCATTCGGGCATCGAACCCACGACCTTTGACTTAGCAGTCAGTATAAGCAACCACTAGACATAGGCCCATTGACATAGGTTCCATTACTAATCGTTATATGTATTCTTTATGGTAATGTTCAAATATCTCCTTCAAGAAGATAAAAGCAGATGTCAATAAATAATAATTGAACAGTGTTAATGCGCTATCGGGTGTTTCGGAACGACGTACTTCTTAAGAATATTGATCGAGCTATTGTGTCCGTCAAGGTGGGGCGCCACTATTACAATATTCATACCAACTGACGTGGCGGTGAAATATTCAGATGAAAAACTTGGTGTTGGTATTCTTTTGTGATATTTGAGGGCAAACGAAACGTGTTAACTGGTGGTAAATGTCTGAAATAGAATGTATTGCCATCTCCCCACTTCGAAGGGAGGAGGGGGGTTAAGCTTCGACAACTCAATCCGAGGTTCTCAAGTTTCCTGTGCATTTACATGGTAGGAAGGTTAAATACTCTTTATGATACTATGAGAACCTTTCAATAAACTGCTTGCAAAAACAGGGACCTCGGAGACGAGGTCTAGGTCCAAGAGATGTATTTGAAATGTATATATGTCGGTTTTCATGGTAAGTAGGTAAAAGGCTCTCAAGAGTAACATTGTACACATACAAACTGATTAAAATCACGCGGTTAGAACGTCTCCACGACACCATTAATCCTACTAATTTATTTATTACGCATAGAGTAACACTAATTTGCTAGCAAAGTTTTCTGGCGTTTGTTGATGTATGTAACTCAATTTAGATATAACGTTATCAACATTATGAGAGCAAAGATTGCTTTCAACCGATTCCAAATACTGAAGAAGTTCTCAAAGCGATCGTCTTTTATGTTTGTCACTTCAGAGCTCCTTCATGAACCTATTTCCACCATCATCATCTCTACCGAAAGACGTCCACTGCTAAGACCTCTACCAAAGCTCTCCAAAACAATCGGTCCGATGATGTATTTAATTAGATTAAGATCAAAGAATACAGTTTCATTCTGTGTCGAATGCTACGTCCCCATATGTTTCATCATCATCATCATCATCATCATCTCAGCCAATATACGTCCACTGCTGGACATAAGCCTCCCCGAACGCACCTCCACAACAGCCGGTCACGTGCCGCCCGCATCCAGCAGCGTCCCACGACCTTCACTAGGTCGTCGGACCACCTTGTGGGGAGCCTACCAGCGCTGCGTTGCTCATATGTTCACTAATACGAAACACTATGCACGCAACCACGAAGAACATAACACTATAGCCGTAACCAAACCTCTGAAGTTACCTATTTCCAATTACTTGATAACGGTTACACGCTACCACGATATTCTTCGAAGAATATTGCGCCACGAAGAATATTACGCCGTGGCCGTAACCAAACCTCTAAAGTTACCTATTTCCAATTACCTCTAAAGTTATTTCCAAATACTTGATAACAGTAACACGCTACCACGAAGAATATAACGCCATGGTCGTAACCAAACCTCTAAAGTTATTTCCAAATACTTGATAACAGTTACACGCTACCACGGAGAATATAACGCCGTGGTCATGTAGATCTCGAACAACCAAATCTACACACAATACACTTGTACTATTAACGTATTTAATAATTCAAATGCTAATAAATTGACGGTTAACTAGAAAATTAATATTGTGAAACTTAGTACTAATATTCGATTAATTCAATTACATTTCAAGGAATTTATATTATTTCTTAATTGTATTTAAGTTGTTCAGTAAATTTAAGTACACTAAATTATTTTTCTAAGAAATGGTTTTAGTGTATTTAAACTTGTTTCGATTACCAAGAAACATGTATAACAAGAGATGCTGAAAGACTTCGGATTGTGACAGTATTTATTTATTTTCATAGTATCATAAATCATAAAAAATCAGAGGATAGAGAATCTAGGCTCCTCTAACTTTATTCAAACAGTGAAAAGAGTTGAAAGAATTGCTTAACCCTGGTTTTCTGACACTGTAATGTAGTCGGTTCGATTCTTGGGTCAGACCAAATGTTTGTATAACTTGCAAATGTTTATTTCGGATTTTACTATGTATAATATGTATAAATTTTGCAAAAAAGTATGTATGTAATCATATCAGTAGTCTAGAATCCATAGCACAAACTCTGCTTAGTTTGGGATTAGATGGCGGTGTGTCAATCACCGAAAAAAAATTGTCAAAGTATTACTCTCTTTTATTAAAATGAAAAGCAATAGGCAGATATTAGTTTACAAGAGCCCCCTAGGTACGAGAGGAGATTGTTGTGTGAGTGAAAATGTCCCAACCCACCATCGCTCATTGCCAGCGTTGACACCCGACCTCGTAAAAACAAACTAGCCATCATTATCATGTTTCCGATGTCTTTAAGGAGAAATTTCACTGCGACATTTTAAATATCGCCTTTCAAATTTTCATTATAAGGTCAAAGGTTACATGTATCGATCCAGAACCAGAAAGTTTCGCAAAATGCAGACATTGCCATAAGTGTTAATATTGTTTATGAATCCAAGCAATTCTTCGATCCAATTCACATAAGAAAAATTATAGGGAACGGAGATGGCACAGTAACGCAACAAAAGGCATCAAGTCCTTTCTTAACCAAGCGGCAGAACCTCGAGCTATGCCAATACACAGTAATTTGAGATACCGATGCTATATTGTGCAAAAGACCGATCAGCCAGAGCAGACCAGCAAACTGCTGTAGCGCGAAACTTCATTGAGCATAATGGAATACAGTTATATTGAAATAATTGTGAGCGCTGAACCTTGTAATCTGGCGAGCAATTTATTCACCTGTTTAAGCGCCGAAGCGTGAAACGAAACATGTACCCATATGTTTTTTTCATATATAAATTTCCATGGGATAGCAGCTACGATACGAATAGTGTTAAATGCGCATAAACAATGTAACGACAAACATACGTTGGTCAAAACTTAATTATTTTGCACTGTTACATTTATTTATACATAAAAGAATATACATAAGATACAACGAAAACATAGCTGGTCAGGTATATTACTTAGTCTGGCCATAAATACTGTTACACTTAATTATAAAAAAATATTACATTTGAATTTCGAATCTGTCATTTTTATACGATTGTTCATTGTGTTTTCTCATTTTGGCGCCAATACATTGTAAAATATTTTGCGATATTAAAATGGTGTGGGGTGATAAAGAGAACCGAATCGCCGTGATAGCATTACACAAAGTAGGTATGGAGCCAAATGCAATTTTTAAAACTCTCCATACACTTGGTATTAGTAAAATGTTTGTGTACCGGGCTATTAATAGGTACAATGAGACCTCCTCTGTTTGTGACAGAAAAAGATCTGGCCGTCCACGTAGTGTTCGTACGAAAAAGGTGGTCAAAGCAGTAAGGGAAAGAATTCGAAGAAATCCTGTCCGAAAGCAAAAGATTTTATCTCGGGAAATGAAGATAGCACCTAGAACCATGTCGCGTATTTTAAAAGATGACTTAGGACTTGCAGCCTATAAGAGACGCACTGGCCATTTCTTAACTGATAATTTAAAGAAGAATAGGGTGGTAAAATCGAAACAACTACTGAAGCGGTACGCAAAGGGAGGTCACAGAAAAATTTTGTTTACGGATGAGAAAATTTTTACAATTGAGCAACATTTTAACAAACAAAATGACCGTATTTATGCTCAAAGCTCTAAGGAAGCTTCCCAATTAGTCGACAGAGTGCAACGTGGACATTATCCGACTTCAGTGATGGTTTGGTGGGGTGTTAGCTATGAAGGAGTGACTGAGCCATATTTTTGTGAAAAAGGTATCAAAACATCGGCACAAGTGTATCAAGATACCATTCTTGAGAAGGTAGTTAAGCCCCTTAACATCACCATGTTCAATAACCAAGTATGGTCCTTCCAGCAAGACTCGGCGCCGGGTCATAAAGCTCGGTCCACGCAGTCTTGGTTGGAATCGAACGTTTCGGACTTCATCAGAGCTGAAGACTGGCCGTCGTCTAGTCCCGATCTTAATCCGCTGGATTATGATTTGTGGTCAGTTTTAGAGAGTACAGCTTGCTCTAAACGCCATGATAATTTGGAGTCCCTAAAACAATCTATACGATTGGCAGTGAAGAATTTTCCCATGGAAAGAGTGCGTGCTTCTATTGATAACTGGCCTCATCGTTTAAAGGACTGTATTGCAGCCAATGGAGACCACTTCGAATAAGCTTTTTATATTTTTAATTGTTTTATATTTATGTATTAAACTGACACACTGTAAAAGTAATAAATGTTATTTGCAGTTAACAATTTTCTTTTTTCTTTATTACAATATTTATGGCAAGACTAGGTATGTACATACATAGGTAATAGAGCCACACTGATTTCAGCACGACCGGTACAGTCGACTGTACTGGCGCCAACGAGGTAGTTATTAAATATATATCATTGAATCTATTCAATACAAACATGTAACTCGTCTGCTTCTTTGCCGACTACACTAGCAAAAAAACTCTACACAGTACGATTTCATACATATTTGGAGTGAAGATAAAACTTGAAATGTTGTTCCATGTTATTGAAAACCTCCGATATTTCGCTACACAGAAGTTTGTAAGTGTGCCTTTGTCATATACCTACGTTTTGTATTACGTTGCGATTTGAATGTTATTGAAGTTGACGCCTTTTTGAGTTCCTAAAGACATGTGTATTAAAACGAGATGTTTTTTTTTTATTTTAAGATCCTCCCAAAGTGACTCCACCCTGCCTGATGGAAAGCATGAATAGAATCCAAGAGTTGTGGTCACCATACTCATTGCAAATGCAGACAATGCAGTATGGTGACCCACACTATGGTGGCCTTGTGAGATGCTTTTTCACACCCCTCTTGGGAACGTAAAAGGCATGACAGTCATTGTGACAGTGTAAAGCTTACACAGTTTCCACGATAACTGTCACCCCTGCATCAATCATCACTTTTTCATAATCTTATACAGTATTTCGATCACTGTGTACAAGTGTATCGAGGGACACTTATTTCGAACAACATCATTGAAAGAACCGTTTCGGAGCACTTAGAGCTTATAAACTATAATAAAGGGTAGATGACACCTTAGTCAAATAAGTTACTTTTACGTCTGTCAAAACAACAATTTTGTATGAACTAAATAGAAATTTGTTGCGTCTCTGTTTCAGACTACTCAATTGAACAATGTATTTCATTATATATTTGATTTAAGTTAATAAAAAGTTTAATAATTATATACACCGAGATGTTTCGTAATATTTGTTTTAATAAAGCGGACATTGGTATTTATTTATGATACAGTCAACTACCCTTTTTTTTTTCTCCTGTGCGAAAATCTCCAAGGATACCATCGGTAGGCGGTTATATCGAACTCGAACTGACCGAAAACCGCACGCAGTCTCGGGTATCAGTAGCCGGGGAACCAAGTGCACCCTAGTTAGGAAATTCCTGGAATTACAGTCAACTATTTTATTATACACAAATTTGTTATGAAAGTAATCATTATTGTCATCATCGACAACTTTTAACAGTACTACTGGACAAGACCTTTCTGTAGAAAAGAGACTTTGGCTTGTTATACTAATCCACACTTGCCAAACCTTTTGCTGTGCAATTCTACTTAGTTACAAAACAATAAGATATACCATATAATATCGAAACACGTTCCACAGGAAGTGAGATTTAAACAAACAAAATACATGTAAAACCGTCGAACTAAACATGTACACTATAAAAACCAAAGTACAATCTCTCATCATCGTATTCGACGTCGTAGGTAGTTCCCCAGAATTTATCACGACGATACGTCTGGCTCAGCTTTATTGTATTGCATTATAGCTTTTATGGCCATATGTGTCGTTCAACCTAAATGTAATGGCGCATATTTTCGTATATGAGTTTTGTACGACAAAGGGATGAAAATGTTGATTTGTGTTGAGTGTTATATTGATTTAGATCGCCGCTTGCTGCTTGGTATTGCTAATGTTTACATTAACGACTTTAATTCTAATAAGAAAAAAAATACCAGCCCGTAGCTAAATAATGCCTTCGAAACTGATTTGTCAGGGGACGGGGCGTGATCGATGTTTCATGAGAATACGAATATACGAATAAAGTTTAAAGTAGGAACTTCAATTTAGACATTGGCTTGTAGGCCTAATAGTTAGTGTTCTTGATTGCTGATTGCTTGATTGAAAGGTCGTTGGTTTGATTCCCACCCAGGATAAATGTTTGTGCGATGAGCACGATAGTTTATTTTGTGTGGGTCTACCTATGTTATGCATGTAGTTAGAAATGTATAAATATGTTTATCAGCTGTTTGGTTACCATAGTACAGGTTCTGCCGGTGACCATTCTATGTGTGATATGTGTGAGATATTTTTTTTTCTATATTAAGAGCCTACCAAAGTGACTCTGCTATGCCTGATGGAAAGCATGAATAGAATCCAAGAGTTGTGGTCACCATACTCATTGCAAATGCAGACAATGCAGTATGGTGACACACACTATGGCGGCCTTGTGAGATGCTTTTTCACACCCCGCTTGGGGACGTAAAAGGCATGACAATCATCGTAACAGTGTAAGGCTTACACAGTTACCACGATGACTGTCACCCCTGCATCAATGGGCCTCCGGTCTCACACTCACCAACGAAACACGTCAACACGGATGTTGTCGCTTTAGGTTGGTCTTCTGTGGGAGGGTAGTACCACCCCGGTCGAGCCGACCCTCTCGTGCTTAAATCAGCGTGGCTCTACTTCTTAATAATTATTATTATTATTGTAACGTGTTTGTATTTTAATTAATTCAAAGTATCTCACGATAACGATTATAGTTCACAAAAGGACCAGCGGAGAGTCGCACAATGCCGTAGGACTAGACTCGTTAACATCACAATGGCAGATTAGAATGAGGATGGGTCGAGTTATTACACTAATGAAAGATCCGACATATTTTGTATATATATAGAGAGAGAGAGTTGTAAATAACGAACTGTCTGAGTGTTCTTTGTACGATGATATTATAATGGAGGACTGTCAAGAAGCAACCACTTTATTTATTTATTTACGAGCCTACCAAAGCAACTCTACTGTGCCTGATGGAAAGCATGAATAGAATCCAAGAGTTGTGGTTACCATACTCATTGTGAATGCAGACAATGCAGTATGGTATGTACCAATTTATTCTTGTCGGGTCTTTTATACCACTTGAAGTAATGTCCGCTTTTTTCTTGTAGTTTCAACTATCGTTCTGTCTACTCCTAAAAGATGGAAAACTTGATAATGATGGTGAGCGGCTCTAAGTGTCACCATTCAACTCAGAATATTGAAGAGCCATTCGCCTGACTTCTCTTTTTTCTTTCTTCAACTCTTCAGCGTTACCCGAATATTTCGTACCTCACTTCCGTTTCTTATGTTCGAGTCACGACCGATCTTTGATCAACAAACAATTTGCTCCTTCAATACCCCCCCTCACACCTGCAATTTCATCAGTTGATGAGAGTTCTTCCTTATGTGTGCAGTCAATTTTGCTCTGGAATGCGCTCCCTGCCGAAATCAAGATATCCGCAAATCACCTTACATTCAAATTGAAAGTTCGTATTATTATTGTTACCTATTTAAGAAAAAAAAAAACGATAAAAGCTTTTTACAAACAATCCAGTATACAATACACAACACACTACACTACGCTAACTAACAGTTAGTGTAGTGTACCATGGACCCTTCTTTCCCACGCATACTTCGCTGCTAAAGAGTGACGTCAATAAGTAGTACTTCTACTTAGCGTACTACATTTGTAACTTCTTCTATTTTTATATATCAATTTACCAACATTTTTTACATTTAAAGAAATACATTTAAGCAACTTTGTGTAAAAAAAGCTATGCGTATAAATTATTGGTGTTAATATATGGGCAACAGTCAAGAACGCCTGTCTAAACTATCACAGCAAATAATAATACGAAATGAAATTAAAAACCAAATTGCCACAGGCGCGTTTACAGGTCGCCCGGCACACGATTGTGAGGTTAGCTTTAATTAAATATATTTCGTCGCTTGTTGTCTATTTGATAAGTAATCTATTTGAATATTTTGTTGAACTTATAAACGATTTCTAAAGTGATATGAAATGGAAAAAGTGAAGGTTCAAATGAAATGTAATTTGAGTAGTTTTTGGCTACGCATTATGTAATTATGACTTAAATTAAATAGGTATCAATACGATGTAACTGTAAGTTAATATATGTATAATGTGGCAAAAATATTACGGTGCTTTTCATGTGATACCATAGTAGTAGTAGATTTGAAAATGAAAACATAATCGTCAACTTTTATGACATTATCATGCGTTTTTTTTCTCGGACTCTTGCACACAACGCCATCTGCTCCCAAACTAAGCAGAGATTGTACAAAGGATGCTAGATAACTGAATATTTAACTTTTTTTCTGAAACAAATATTTGCAGATCATAGAAACATTAGATTCGACACGGATCACACTTGACACTGCAAGCACAGCAATCACATACGCTACCACTGTGCAATCGAGGCAGTCAAGACATTAACAACAATAATTTTAGAAATTACAAAGAGTCTACTTCAATCGCAACATCTTGTACAAAAGAGTTTTATAATTTCATTATAATTTATGACATATTTAACCAATTTGATTACTTTCGCTAACAACATTTTTTTTCTAAGTCAACAGTCTGGTAATCATAGAACAGGCTGTACCTAGCTTGGCATCACTCGGTCGTGTGTGTATTTGTAAAGTTATTATTATCACAAACATTGTACACACACACACACACACACATACAAGAAAAACTATTTCCTTTTAAGAAGAAAGTTAGTCGATGACTCGTTCCATAAAGTAAAATAGAGGCGTTCGGTCCATTATCACGATCAGATATGGTGTTGACTGAGTACAGTTCGTAAGGTCGATAGTTTTTCAGCGAGGCCGCAATCATGAAACGCACGAAATAAACTGCCGCACATTTGTCAGGGCCGGCTTGGGGCGTAAAAGCGGGTAGTTGCGAAAATGGCCGATAGAGTATGGTGCGTGAACGCTTTGTGTAACCCATGTAACTATACCGGTGGTTAATTTTGTATTAAGTTATTCATTCGGAAGGTTTGAGTGGAAAGATAAATTGCACATCTAGATTAACAGCTTTGATACAAAAGGCAAATTAAAATGGACATAATAGAAATAGTACGAACTTCATGTTTGACACACGGCAGTGTGATCCCAAACCAAGCAGACTGATACTTCTGTAGCATCAAAAAGTTGAGAAGTGTCAAGGGACACCCGGATGGAACGAAGTTCCTTTCGATTAATTAGTGAAGGAATTGTAACATTTGTTTTTATTTTTTTTAAGTTATAAAAAAACAAAAATAATCGTCGCGGCACTACACTG
This sequence comes from Hypercompe scribonia, assembly GCA_949316085.1. Classification (NCBI taxonomy): domain Eukaryota; kingdom Metazoa; phylum Arthropoda; class Insecta; order Lepidoptera; family Erebidae; genus Hypercompe; species Hypercompe scribonia. The sequence goes on from OX438993.1 coordinate 750,419, forward strand.
TTCAAAGCAAAATAGAAAGACGAAACGAAAATAATTGGCTTGCTTTCTATGAGAAAGAGAGAAACAGTCAGAGAAACATGTGCACGCCGCACGGCTTACTACACTATTGCAAAAAGTGTCGTGACAACTTTTCGTCTGATTTTTTTCCGTCTAGCCTCCTTCGTAACGCGCTATAAGGAACTTCGTTCCAAAAAAAGTTGAAATAATAATTTTTTTTTTTCCTATAATTCAATGCCTGAAAATGCATATATATTAAATATGTACCTTTCTATGTAGCGTTCTACACAATCCTTAGACATTCTCCATGTATGAACTGTTCTCTCAAATATTGTAAGATACCGAACCAGTATGTTATATTAGACGTTTTCTCACACAATTTCCTGTAATTAATGTTTGAAGATTCAAATTACTGATAATAACGATGTTATCTTGAATATAATATTGAAACGGTTTTCCTTATGTATTATTTGAGACTGTTGTGCTCGATTTTTGATTAGATAACTTAAGCTAATTGTTATAGAGAACATCTGTACATAATAATGTATATACTTACACAGCTATCTATACCCTGAAGGGGTTAACAGAGGCGTATTAAACGCCCACATCTTGCTGACTTATACTTTTAGAACTACTAAGGCCAGTGGGCGAGTGTATTGCCAAACCGAGTACTTAGGGAGTTAGATAAAAACATTGACAGTAGGTATGACAAAAGAGTTGTTGAGTGACATAAGGGTACAAGTACAAGGGAAATGCAAGCATAGTTCAAATAGGCTTTTGCTCCAAAATTTGAGCACTGTAACCATTTGTACCGTCTGAACAACTTAAATACAATACCGTCTGTGGAGGATTAGATTCTATTCATGCTTTCCATCAGGCAGAGTAGAGTCACTTTGACAGGTTAGTAAATAATCAAAATATTTAGTGTTTGTACTTTTAATGTATTTTCTTATATTTCTCTTTATGAGTTTCTTAGAATTAGATATATTATTATAAAGTAGTGTTTTTAATTTACCCTTAGGGTTTCAAGCTTTTGATACAGAGAAGATTTTATTCTCCCGATTTCTTTCTAAAAATATTACGTCAGTATTGCCTTAACCTGGAGTACGGGTTCTTTTTAATATTATATGACGCCCGCATGCATGGTAAATAAGGTATGGGTGTACAATATCAATTGACAAATACAACATTTATGAAAAACATTGGGATTTTAGTTCTAACACAGGTTACATACATAATATGTATGAATGTTTATTTTATTGTGTTTAAATATGTACATACAAGTCACCATTATTTATATATTTACTAATGTAGGCTGTAAAACAATTTTATTTTGAATGCCCTTTTCTCCTCTAGGTACCGGACGACATGTATGGTAATCAAGTGAACTCATAAAATATGGTTTTTTTACCGTTGCGTAGAAGTTATACTTAGAAACATGTAATGTACGGAAATTTTGTTATTATATTCATAGCGTTTTCACTTATATTCGTTTTGCGAATAGGTACAATCATGATCGTCGACTTTCTCCATTCGTTATTTGGTTTATTGTCGATTTGCGTGGGCTTTGGCAACAACTGTATGAAAATTTCTGAACATTCTTGATGTAAATTTATGTATATATATAAAGATAAGAAGCTGCTTGCTTTAGAACTAATTTTAACTTGTGTTATCCACAAATTATTATTTTTAATTTGGGTGTTCTTCGTATCATCAATTTTTGTTCAGTCCTTCGCGAAACAGGTTAAATATTTAGAGAGAAAGAGAGAGGGAAAATTACCAGTATATTAAAATTGTAAACTTTAGTTTTTATTAATTTCATCATCATCATCTCGACCACAAGACGTCCACTGCTGGACATAGGCCTCTTCCAAGGTTCTCCACAACAGTCGATTCAATGCCGCTCACATCCAACGGCTTCCTTCCAACATCAACGCTGCGTTTCCCAGTACGCGATCGCCACTTGGACTTAATGGCTCCATCGGCTATCGTTTCTGCGTGTAATATGCCCCGCCTACTGCCACTTTAGTAATTTTACTAACAATATCGGTGACCTTGGTTCTTCTGCGACCAAAGAAACTCCGAGCATTGCCCTCTTCATTACTCATTCATTCATTAACACTTGTTAAATACTCAACCTAGCATGAAACTTTACAAACACCTTCATCGGTATAGAAAATCCACAGTAACAAATATTAGTGATTAATAACCATTTGTCTTTCTTGCAGGTAATTTTTCAACTAACTCTATGCGCAGAGCGCTAACGACCTCTAAATCATGTAAGTACGTAATTGCGGTAACAGCAACCCAGGTAGCTCTGTTCACGTTGCACTTACCCAGAAGAATGAATTATTGAACGGGTTAAGTGCAACTGGAAATTGTCACCGGATACTGTCCCACCCTATTTAACAGAATAAAGCACAAGAACAGCTCTATATATTTCAGTAAAAATTGTCTCGATTTCTATGTGAGACAATTATTAGCTATCGCAAGATAAATGATGTTTGTTATATTATAAAAAGTTGAGAGGTGTCAAGGGATACCTGGATGGAACGAAGTTCCTTTCGATTAATTAGTGCAGGAATTGTAATAACAAAATTTATTTCTTTTTATTTTATTATTTATTATGTACAAAAAACCTGTATAAGCTTAACAAAACAAAAGTAATCGTCGCGACACTACGAAACAAAAATAATTGGCTTGCTTTCTGTGAGAGAGAAAGAGAGAAACAGACAGAGAAACATGCGCACGCCGCACGGCTTACTACACTATAACAAAAAGTGTCGTGACAACTTTTCGTCTGAATTTTTTCCATCTAGCCTCCTTCGCAACGCGCGATAAGGAACTTCGTAATAGGATTTGATTTTATATGGCTGGCCCAAAAACTTCATAATACCGCAATTGAGCTATTTTCGTGATACTTTGGCTATTGTGTTGAATGGGCTTATGTACCATCTCAGTTGTATAATTTAAAATTAGTGTACATTTACAATTTTAAATACTCAACACTGATAATATACGAATGGCTGAACAGAATTCTTTAAGTCGTAGGTAAGAACACGTTACAACAACTCCTCTAACTGTCAGAATCGATTTATCTGTTCACAACCCACTTTCTTGACTCGATATTGAATAACATAAATTACATTGGTGTGTAGCGGTCATTATATCCGATCACGACAGTATGTAAGTACCCTTAGTAGGCCAGTACACACCATTGATCGGTTCTGGCCTTGAATACTTTTACGTGCTCCCTTTATTTAAAACAAGGACAATATAAAGTTACCTGTATATAAATCTTAACCACCCCAGCGGTGCGTCCGCAACTTTATCGAGGGCCAACTTCTAATATTGCGTTATTAATATATATTATGGGGAAAGGCAGAAATATAGTCGAGTGTAATGGAAGTTATTTTGCTATGTTATTACTACAGCTCTGAGACACTTTTGATACATTGGAGTTCATAGTAGGCCTAAAAGCTATTTATTTTATTATGTGGATGATTTTGTGAAAAGGGACGGAAGTGTGTAACAGGAAGTCGAGGAGGCGCGCACATATTATATAATAATAATATAAATATCCAGACGGACTGCACAACTTTTGGCTTAAGTGGTTCCGAAGCTCACATGCGTGTTTGGCATCACAATTCCAAGCAGCTTTGGATTCTGGTTCATTACCACAGTTTTTAACCACTGGTGTAACCCATTTACTCTATAAATCTGGTGGTGCCATGGATCCCAAAAATTTTAGACCTATAACTTGTTTACCAACTACATATAAACTTCTAACATCTATTTTGAGACTCAAAATTACTACACACATAAATAATAATTCGGTACTCTCTATTTCTCAAAATGGATGTAGAAGTGGGGCCCGTGGCACTAAAGAGCTCCTTATCATAGACAGGACCATTAGCCAACAGGTACGTCGTAGTCGTAAGAACCTGGCAACATGTTGGATAGACTATAAGAAGGCTTATGACTCAGTTCCACACACATGGCTTTTGAAAGTGCTAGAGTTGTATAAAATTGATGCAACTCTGTGCACTTTCTTAAAGTCGTGTATGAGTCAATGGAGCACAACACTTCGCTATCCAGGATGTCGGCAGGCTGCGATAAATGACGTACTTATAAAGATCGAGCGAGGTATATTTCAAGGTGACAGTCTGAGTCCCTTGTGGTTTTGTCTAGCTTTGAACCCTCTCAGTACTCTGTTAGAGGGTTCAGGGTTAGGCTATCGGTTGCAGAAAGATGATCAAGTTATATCTCACCTTCTTTATATGGATGATTTGAAATTACTGGCCTCCACAAAATTACAATTGATGGCGTTATTAAAGGTCGCTGAAAACTTTAGTAATTCTATCAAAATGGAATTTGGTGTAGACAAGTGTGCAGTCATGTATGTAAAGAAGGGCGTGATTATAGAATCTGAAGGAATAGAACTTTCAGATTCAACAAAACTCAGATCTCTGTCTGCCACCGAAACTTACAAGTATCTAGGTTTTTCACAGTCCTTGGGAATATCAGAATCTGGCGTGAAACAAATGTTACGGGAACGTTTCTTTGGTCGCCTAAAAAAAGTACTTAAAAGTCTTTTATCGGGCGGTAACAAGGTGCGAGCCTATAACAGTTGGGTCATGCCGGTTCTGATGTATTCCTTTGGTGTACTTAGATGGACTCAGACCGAATTAGATGCCCTTGACAGGAGAGTCCGTACATTGCTGACTGCATTCCGTATGCACCATCCACGTTCATCGGTTATGAGATTGTATATTCCGCGAAAGTTTGGAGGTCGTGGTCTATTAAATATCAAGACTCTACACAATCGCGAGATATACAATCTCAGAGAATATTTTCTACAGACTAATGTGGGAGTGCATCGTAATGTAGTTGCAGTGGATACTGGTTTTACCCCGCTCGCTCTGGCTAAAGAGAATTGGCGCAAACCTGTAGTACTTAGTACTACTGATCGCAAGGAAGTATGGAAGGGTAAAGAACTTCATGGTCGATTTTATCGGGCCCTACACGGGTCTGATATAGACTTTAAAGCGTCGACGTCTTGGCTACGGTATGGTGATCTCTTCGGAGAAACCGAAGGTTTTGTTTGTGCAATTATGGACGAAGTTATCATGACGAATAACTACCGGAAATATATCCTGAAAGATAGTACGGTTGACATTTGTCGGGCGTGCCACCGTCCTGGAGAATCTATTAGGCATATTATTTCTGGTTGTTCTCGTCTTGCTAATGGTGAGTATTTGCACAGGCACAATCAAGTAGCCAGGATTGTACACCAACAACTTGCCCTTAAATACCAACTTGTCAATTTTGAAGTGCCTTACTACAGGTATGTGCCCGACCCAGTTCTCGAGAACGGTCGTGCTACGTTATATTGGGATCGATCTATTATCACAGATAGGACTATTGTTGCCAATAAGCCTGATATTGTGGTGATAGATCGATTAGAGCGCCGCGCAATGATTGTCGATATCGCCGTTCCTCATGACGAGAATCTCGTGAAAGTTGAAAAAGAAAAACAATTAAAGTATTTGGATCTGTCTCACGAGATTACCGACATGTGGAATGTGGATTCGGTGATCATTGTTCCGATAATCATATCTGTTCACGGATTGATAGCCAAGAGCCTCGACCAACACCTTAAGAGGCTCACGTTAGAAGGTTGGATCAAGGGTCTGATGCAGAAGGCAGTCCTCCTTGACACGGCACGTATTGTGAGGAGGTTCCTGTCTCTGGAGCCCTAACCACCGGTATCTTGGTCCCTGTACCCGATGTCGGTGGTCTACTATTTTTTATATTTTTAAATATGTATTTTTTATTTTTTATATATTTAAAAATGTAATCAATATGTATATTTATATGTAATAAAGAGAATATAAATATTTCTGATGTATTCCTTTGGTGTACTTAGATGGACTCAGACCGAATTAGATGCCCTTGACAGGAGAGTCCGTACATTGCTGTCTGCATTCCGCATGCACCACCCACGTTCATCGGTTATGAGATTGTATATTCCGCGAAAGTTTGGAGGTCGTGGTCTATTAAATATCAAGACTCTACACAATCGCGAGATATACAATCTCAGAGAATATTTTCTACAGACTAATGTGGGAGTGCATCGTAATGTAGTTGCAGTGGATACTGGTTTTACCCCGCTCGCTCTGGCTAAAGAGAATTGGCGCAAACCTGTAGTACTTAGTACTACTGATCGCAAGGAAGTATGGAAGGGTAAAGAACTTCATGGTCGATTTTATCGGGCCCTACACGGGTCTGATATAGACTTTAAAGCGTCGACGTCTTGGCTACGGTATGGTGATCTCTTCGGAGAAACCGAAGGTTTTGTTTGTGCAATTATGGACGAAGTTATCATGACGAATAACTACCGGAAATATATCCTGAAAGATAGTACGGTTGACATTTGTCGGGCGTGCCACCGTCCTGGAGAATCTATTAGGCATATTATTTCTGGTTGTTCTCGTCTTGCTAATGGTGAGTATTTGCACAGGCACAATCAAGTAGCCAGGATTGTGCACCAACAACTTGCCCTTAAATACCAACTTGTTAATTTTGAAGTGCCTTACTACAGGTATGTGCCCGACCCAGTTCTCGAGAACGGTCGTGCTACGTTATATTGGGATCGATCTATTATCACAGATAGGACTATTGTTGCCAATAAGCCTGATATTGTGGTGATAGATCGATTAGAGCGCCGCGCAATGATTGTCGATATCGCCGTTCCTCATGACGAAAATCTCGTGAAAGTTGAAAAAGAAAAACAATTAAAGTATTTGGATCTGTCTCACGAGATTGCCGACATGTGGAATGTGGATTCGGTGATCATTGTTCCGATAATCATATCTGTTCACGGATTGATAGCCAAGAGCCTCGACCAACACCTTAAGAGGCTCACGTTAGAAGGTTGGATCAAGGGACTGATGCAGAAGGCAGTCCTCCTTGACACGGCCCGTATTGTGAGGAGGTTTCTGTCTCTGGAGCCCTAACCACCGGTATCTTGGTCCCTGTACCCGATGTCGGTGGTCTACTATTTTTTATATTTTTAAATATGTATTTTTTATTTTTTTATATATTTAAAAATGTAATCAATATGTGTATTTATATGTAATAAAGAGATTAATAAATATAAATTATTTCTCTCAAAAGGTACAAAGATATTCTCAACTTAAAGATACAGCATAAACAGAACCTTGTTGAGAGCTGGAGTCTGAGCTAGGTTCGAAACCTGTGTGACAGATCTCCAGTCCTCATCTTTAAACGCTGTAAAAGTTACTTTAGTGGCTGCAACTGTCAAAACAGTGTCACAAGAACAAATAAGAGAGGCAATTTTTGTAAACATTAGTGGTGTGTGTATGTGTGTGTGTTTGTGTGTATGATTGTATATTGATATGCGTTTAGTGTAAAGCTCACTTTGACATAGTTTACGAATATGTTGAAGTATTTATCACTAGCCTCCAAAGGACATTATTCTCCAGACTATTACACCATCTGATTTTTAAAATGATAACAATTAATTTTAATAACTAAATAAGGGTTTTACCAGACGATATTGTAGTTAAATAAAATAAAAATTGGTTTAATGCCGAACCTAATCAAAAAGCAAAACTAAATTTTACCATCCAACAGGTTTCTATACAGACACTAAAATGGAATTATATGAAGAGTTTACCAAATCTCATAAAATAATTACACTGGGCAGTTCCTGGCTCCATCATCATCAGAATTTCAATAATCCAAATCATATCATTATCTGTACTGCGAAGTACAAAGTACTACTCCAAAGTTACTCGATTTCCAACTAGAACCGATTCTATTTTGTGGTTCTTGAGCGGCACCACACGGATGTATTGTCACTACTTACGGAGATCTCGCTACATTTGGCAGCTGTGCAACTTAGGTGCATTGCCAACGTGGTTTTGGCACCCGACACATCCTATAGCCTTCTCCATTGCAGTTTACAAGTTCACCGACGTTAACCTAGTTTAGTAAGGTGATACAAGATGCTGTGAGTATTAGTGAAGTATTATTTGATTTTGACTGCTTCGGTGGTGCAGCGGTAGCGAATACGACTGCCATGCTAGAGGTCTCTGAGGATTTGTAAATATTTATTTCTGAGTGTGTGTATTTAAAAAAAAGTATGTAACTATCCTATCAGTCAGTCTTGTTATCATAGCACAAGCTCTGCTTAGTTTGAAACTAGATGACGTTATGTCATCATCGTGTCATGTCAAATGTCCCAAGTATTATTATATTATTATGTTTTTAATAACCAGTTTTAAAAATGAGTTTTTTATTACAACCTATAACTAAATGATTTTTAATATATTTTGTAGTGTTTATAATATACACTCATACACATAAATTACTTGCACTGACTAATTGATTAAATGAATAAACCCCTGGGACTAGAAATTTGAAAATTTACCAGTTGATATTTATAAACTTCCATTGAAGTGATTATAGTTCCTTATATTCAAAGATAAAGCAGATTTTAATATCTTCATTAATAGTTTAAAAGTTCCTAAAACTTTTCCGCCGTCTTACTTACTATATTATATTATTCTATTAACAGAAAAACTTGTCAGTTTGTCCAGACTTACGTTTTACAAACACGGTAACGAGCCAATCGCGTGACGTATAAACGTAACTGCGTGCGAACACGCGTGCCTCAATTTTTTTGATGTATCCGCAATATTCGGCTAAGATCAATCATTTTGATGTCGCTACATTAACTCTGGAATAAGGTGATAGTTTATTATAATTAATACAATGTTGAGAGTAACTTGTTCTCTGCCTTTTGGTTGATATTTAGCAGAAGATTTACAAGATTTTTTTTAAAAGGTATTTTGTATACCTATGGTTATAAATGCAAATTATTTTAAAAATTCATAAGAAGGTATTTAATCAGTATTTTCGTAATAAAGTATAATCAATTTTCATATGTGATAGTACTAAACGTAGGAAAGCCACATACTACAAAAAAAATATACAAAATATGTAATGGACATTTTTGCCCAATAAATCTCTTAATATTGAATATATTCAAAACACCAGAAAAAGCACCCTCTCGACCTTTGACCGGGAAGGGAAGTAGGTGTTATGAGGGCCATTATCTTCGGTTCTACCAAAAATATCCGCATATTGACCTCCCAAATGTTTATTAAGACATTTTGGTTATATTTCTTGTGGGACGGGTACAATGTTGGGTGGAGTGTACCCGGATAGACCTCTGGATGAGTTTCATACTTGTTATATTAAAAAAATATTTTCTCGCAGTGGCTATCGGTCTGTAACTACGAGGTTCCTAAAATTAAAAGCGTCATGTTATGAAATACACAGATTTTATATAGATAATATTTAAATTTTTCAGTTCATTCATTTTTCTGATGGTCAGTGATGACCGCTGCTCTTACTCCTGTATTTTCAATAATAACTTTAATTAAATAAAAATATTTCAGAAGTCTGTGTCTGTCTGTGTATATCACTTTTTTATCTCTATAGGGAAAAAAATTTCTTCTGCAATATTTTATGGCTGAAATGAACTTCAAGAAAAAAGAGTACTTATTTCTCAAAGGCTGGCAACACGCTTGTAACTCCAGAGTTGCAAGCGTTCATGGGCGACGGTAACGGCCCTTTAAGCGCTCTGTCATAAAAAAAAATAATATTCCACTGTCCACCACTTGTACTGTATATACTTGTGGTATATTATTTTATTTTAATGTAGAGCTTTACAAAGTGACTCTACATTGCTGTATGGAAAGCATAAATAGAATCCAAGAGTGGTGAACACCATACAGACAATGCAGCGTGGTGACACAATATGGCGGTTTAATATCCATGTTATATGTGGCTCATTAATCATCAACAGCCTTTTACAGTCGACTGCTGGACATAGGCTTCTCCTTAGCAAGGAGGTTTTGGCCTACTATACCAGGCTGACCAGACGGGTTGGAATAGGGTTTGTTTCAAGTTTTCCTTCTCTTTGTAATGATGTTTTCTTGCATACTTTGTTCCCTTAGTCGCGTTTTACGACACCCACGGGACAAATAGGGGTGGTAACACGATGTATTCTTAATCCGTCACCACACGGACTATTCGGTTTATTAATATTGTTATACAATTACGTTCCATCGATCAAACGTCCGGCAGCCATCATTACTGCTAAGTGCTTCTATAATAATCATATGAAATGGATTTTTTATCATAATGTATTCACTTAACGTTATTTGTTTGAGTTCAGGTTATCTTTTATGCCTATGACTAAATAGATGTAGAGCATACAAATAAATTTGTAAAGTCTAATATCATTTTATTAAATGTAAGGTTGTTTGCGTACACAGTACTTGTAACAAGAGTCACTAACTGGACATTCGAGACGAGGTTATTGCCTGGAGACACAAGGGACTTTCATGAATTATTGATTCATGAAAGTCTCTTTCTATCTTTTTAGGGTGCCGTACCTAAAAGGTAAAAACGGGACCCTATTACTAAGCCTCTGCTGACTAAGAACCTGTCAAAGTGCTTTACTCTGCCTGAAGGAAAGCATGAATAGAATCTAAGAGTTGTGGTCACCATACTCACTGCAAATGCAGACAATACAGTATAGTGATCCACACTATGGCGTCCTAGTGAGATGCTATTTCACGCTTTGCTTGGGGACCTGATTTTCTTTTATAGTTGATGGTAAGGAACCCTTCGTGGGCCAGTTCGACTCGCACTTGGTTGCTTTTTTACGTAAACTATGTATATTAGTTCATCTATGTACACTTTAAAAACTCTGAAACTAAAGAAATCAGAGAGTTACCAACAAATCACTTCTAAAAACAATTGAAACTATGGCTAGTTAAAATTGTTGTTAAAATATAAATGAATTTATGAACAATAAAAAGCAGTACTAGAATATATAATCATAATCACACCGAATTTTTGACTTGACAGCATATTTTTTTCTCTCTACCATATATTGAGAGCCTGCCAAAGTGACTCTACTCTGCCTGATGGAAAGCATGAATAGAATGCAAGATTTGTGATCACCATACTCATTGCAAATGCAGACAATGCAGTACGCTGACCCACACTAAGGCGGCCTTGTGAGATGTTTTTTCACACCCCGCTTGGAGACGTAAAAGGCATGACAGTCATCGTGACAGTGTAGCCCTTACATAGTTACCACGATAACTGTCACCCCTGCATCAATGGACCTCCGGTCTCACACTCACTAACGAAACACGACAACACGGATGCTGGCGCTTTTGTCTTCTGTGGGAGGGTAGTGCTGCCCCGGTCGAGCCGGCCCGCTCGTGCTGAAATCAGCGTGGCTCTACTACCTATATATTATATGACTTAGATGAGAAAATTTTAAATTCTGAACAATTGACAGTTCTTGTCTTCTTTTTAAATTATAGAATTTGAGCTATTTTACAGTATTTGATACAGTTATTAAGTGTGATAAACTAATTCATGATACATTTATTAGTGTATATTTGCATGTCGAATTCAGTAGGTGACATGTGAAGGACTTTTAGAGGGTATACTCACCAATATAGTGGTGTGTCAGATGTCCTCTAACTAATATAAAGTATGTGTTCGGGCTGCTGTGTGCGAAGGGGAGAGATTATGCGAAGGTCACAGTATATATATAACAGACGAGATGTTACGAGCTCGCATGTACAATTAACTATCTTATCCATGACTTCACGACGACGAACTTACTACAAACTGAAAACTAACCCTAAGATCTCTGTAATGTTCCATATTTCAAGTAAATAAAGCATTTATCTATCAAAAAATTCTACAGTGATTATGCTCAATTTTTAAAACAATGTACAACCCACCAATTTATTTTTCGTGTCAGTTACGACACACAGCAGAGCTTGCAACCACAGCAGAGCTTGGCAGACTACAGATAGTATGACATTACGTCAACAGTCTTTAATAGTCCACTGCTGGACATAAGACTCTCCTTAGAAAGGAGGTTTGGCCTACTATAAAACGCTGGCCAGATTTTTTGGTATTCGTTTCAAGTTTTTCTTCTCTTCGTAATGTCCTGTGTAATTTGCACCTTTAGTCGGTTTTTATAACACCCATGGGATGAATAGGGGTGGTGACACTACTAGCCACACTACTAGCCATCACCACTCCGTCAACAGATAGTATAATATAACATAAAACAGAAATGCCAACATATAACAACGAAAGGAAAGAATATTAGCTCTTGAAATGAACAGCCTTGGCGCGAGGCTACAATCATTTTAATGATACGTCAACTCCAACACTCGGAGGTACTCGAATGCTATTTTAAGCAAACCTACCTTTACGCAATCCCAGTCATGGTTGGAAAGCTTTTTCTAAATGTCAACAACTTTAGGGATCACTATTTGTTCAGTCTTAATTTATTTTTGCCCTAAGAGTATTTCGTAGTCAACAGTCGTTCCGAAACAACAATAGTCATGTTGAGTTTTATTGGTATAAGGAACAAACAAGCAGCCGAGTCACGTGACAGTGAGCTGCTACCACCACCTATAGGCTCTTGCTGCTCAAGAGACAAATGCTTTTGAAAACCCACTCTCCTCCACTACAGGGCTGACGATAGCCTTAATATAGGAAAATATTTGGTAGCTACTGCTTGTAAGCACCCACTTAAACGATTGTAGTTCGTTAAATTCAGTGATAAAAACACGAAATTAAAATAATCACGTGAATGAGTAACTGTTCAGACCTCATATAAATGACTGAAAAATGTGAAATAGAAAGTAGGACACGTTAAGAATGCCGTGACACACTGGATGTAAAGCTCCCAAGAGTAAAATAAGCTTAAGCTTACACAAAAGTTTCAGATGTATTCGATTACCACACCTAATGTCCATTATTCTTAGAAACGGAGTTCACTAAGACAGCGTTATAGGCTCTACAACAAGCTACGCATTGTAAATAACTATCTAAATATTACTAACAATACAAAATTAACGGTATATTAAGTAACAAGAAATAAATGAACTTATTCAATAGTTATTCAAAATAATACATAAATAAAAAAGTGCTAGTGGCATTTTATAACACTGGCTCGTGACGTCACACGCCCGCCTATCTATCATAAATTTGAAACGTTACTCAAACGTGTCGCGCAGCCGAATGGCTAGAGAGAGCGCTTCGCGTTTCGTGAGGCGCGCGTTCGATCCTCGCATGTCGCATAGATAGTCGGCTCTTCAATGGTCAGCTCATCTGCAACATCATGCAATATTAAATGGAAGCTAAAATTTGTCTAACTTTCTACTTACGAGGTTAGGTATGTGTACACTTCCTACATATTTGTACATTTATTTATTTATTACTGTGATATATCGATAAATATCATTAATTTTCAATAAATTTGTTTTCGCCGATTTTGCTGAAAATAAATTATTTGGTGATAAGGACGTGTACACTTCCACTCTGATTTTTAGCTTGTAATTGATTTATAACCTATTAAAATATCTAAAACAATTTGTAAGAGTTTTCAATTACTTATGTATATTACTAATGGATGAGTACATTTTCATCATATTTTCATTATAAATTAATATATTTGTTGTTCAATAAAATATTAAGAAGAATTTCTTGTAAATTTATTTTCAAATGAGATATTTATTTCTTTTCTGAAAATGAAATAAAATATAATTATGAATTTATGTTAAAATCTGATTGATGTAGAGTTCACAATATTTTTTAAGATTTGGTTTGAATTTTTATTTTTCGAATCACTTACATATTCTTAACCGACTTCAAGAAAAGGCAACGAAAATTTAATTTGGCTGTATTTATGGTTATAATATATTAAATATAACATAGTAATGTTAGAATTTGACTGCACGGTTGGCCTATTGGTTTAGGCAGTCGCCACACCGCTTTCTTCTGCGCTGAGTGTTGTGGGTTCAAATCTCACATGGGACAACACTTTGTGTGATCTACAAATTGTTGTTCTGGGTATTCTTTGTGTCCGTTTTTTGTCTGTTTATAAAGTTCCCGACGCAGGATTATTCCTAATGAGGGCGTTGTCTATTAAAAAAAATATTTAAAGCTTAATCGTTTTTGAATACTTAATATTTTCTGTGTATGCTGAGAGAAATTAGCAGGAAATAACTAATATGCTTCGTATTTTGTACATGAATTACAACACAGTTGTAATTCAATATTCCAGGTTTTGTAGTCTTTGTAAGGCTGACTTTAATAAGCCTTAACATACTGTGGAATTATTTTTACCCCGTACTGAGAGAAATTTTAAATAAGCAGTATGCACCAAAGGATCAAACTGCGCAGGAAAGGCAAACTTGAAACAAACTTTTTTTGTTATATTTAACCTGTGGAAAACCCCCCTCGGGCCGTCACCCCACGGGTTTGCGGTAGGGTGGTGTGTCGGAATGGGACCGACTAAACAGCGCCTGACATAGGAGGGATCCTTCACAACTTTTATTACGACATCCAGACACTAAGGCCTACCCGCTTGCGCAGACACCATCTTTGGGTAAGCTCTCTATTTAGGTGACGTACGGCACTCGCCTCCTCGCAGCTGGCCACTGTAGCGGATGGAGGGAAAAACCCGTCCCGTCCACCCGTCGTCATACTATGCCATGAGGCGCTGGTAAGCGCCTCCGCCACGCGGTTCGCCGGCTGCAAATTGAGTTCGAGTGGAGATCGTCCTCCCGGGCCTTCTCCGCCGCCTTCTTCTACTAAATGACGTCGTCGCAGAAGGTTGCGACCACGGTGAAACAGCTGTCGCTACCGGCCATAGACCGTATGACGGCCGGTAGCGAGAGATCTCCTCCAATGATTGCAGTGAGAGCCCTACGCTACGCGAAATAAACTCTATACCAACATGTGTCTGGCCAACGTGGTAGAGTAGGCTAAAGCATCCTTTTCAAGGAAAGGCTTATGTCTATCAGTAGAGTGTTAAAAGATGTTAATCACAGTATCAAATATGGCTACCAGTCAACTTTTATATGAACATTCCCAACGTGGTGTGCAATACAAATACATTATTTACTTATGAAGTGGCAGTGGTAGTGGTACGTACAATTTAGCAAGGGTGATATTTGTTTACCAATTATTTAATATTCTATATTCTTCATTTCTTAAAATGAACCCTAGGTTAGGGCTAGGTTAGGTAGCTACATTGTTGTACCTCCTTAACTGATGACACGACCACAGTGACACATGCAATGATCTCAAATAGCTTTATTACGGACTTAGTAACATCTACCGGAATAACTTGTCCCTAGTTAATAAAGCAGTATTAATCGTTGATTGTGTTAGTAAAATTGCGTTTAGAAAACCACACGTTTTGAAAACGCAATATCACTGAATCTGAAAGATGATGGTGATTATACTATGAATTAATTTATTTTTATATAAAATAACGATGGTCTTTCTCTTTAAAATCCCAAGTTAAGCAGTTAAAATGAAATTTATAAAATCTGTAGTCAAAAGATAAAATAGCTTTACTCAACTCGAGTTTTTACTTTAATTGCGTCTTGATAATACTTATTGGGCTCTGTTACAAGATTGTAGAGATATTGTAAGTAAGTTTAAGATGAACTTCTTCGAGTACAGACGATATTAATACTATAACAATTTAAATTCAATTTATTGAAGAGTTTCTAAAAGAAATCAAAGTACTTTTAGATATTTATGTTGTGAAGAAAGGTTTTTAACCTGCCTTTGTTGTCTCGATAAATTGATGTTTGAAATGTAAAATATTGTTTATGCTACGTAGTTTTTGATTACATTGATACTTTTTGTTTATTCTTTTTTTATGAGGCCTGTATTACCTCTCCATTGTTTTTAACTACTCCATCTAAAGGTTTCCTGGAAGAGCAGACTGCGATAAAGCCATTGTAACACTGTTTTTTTTTTGTTTATATTCTTCATTGTATGTTTTCCAGTTATGGTGTGCAATAAAGCGTACCGATCTACTGGTTTTGTCACAGATGGCGCCACTGTAGCTGTGAGCATTTTTTTGTCTTGTCCGCTTTTTAAGGTTAAAATTTCAATTTTATGCAATACTTTAAAGTCGAGTGGGTCTGTTATGATTTATGAAAACTATTAGTTGGAGTACAGAGTCGTAAATATTATAAGAGATTTCAAGCGTTCTTGTAACTTTCAATCTTCGTTTGTACTAAAGTATTTTTCTCTGCATATTTACTTCAACAAGTCTTTTATTATAAAATATATATATTTAAATTGAAACTTAGAGTACTATAAAATAAATAATTACACTTGTTCTCCTCCCAGACACAGCCTTGGCATTTCGTTGAATATTTAATCTGTGTAAAGCAGTTGTCATGTAACTTCCGATAGATGGCGGACAGATTAATTGAAATCTAAAATTCAGACTGACTTTGGGAAAATTCCAGTTAATATATAATACGTTTGTATATACATGTAAAGGGTTTTGTATTGTATACTTTGTTTTCAGTGTCGTGTTTATGTGGATTAGGGTAAAAACTACTTTTTTTTCTTCATAATACTGTTGTAAAGTAAATTTATGAACGCAATTGGAAAATTCTTTTTTACAATTTAAAGGATTTGCGTTTGTCACTTGCAAATTTTAGACAAAATCCACTTTTAAATTGAAAATTAGGGAATAAAAAATACAGTTTTGTTATAAAATTTTTCATGGCGAATTAAAGTAATTTGAAGTACCTATTTATATGTGTGAACTATTTATTGAATAAATGTCCACCAAAAAAACTTTAATGGAAGTATCTATAAACAGCCATGTCTTAAAATTACGCAAAGTTGAAAGTGTACGTACTTAAAATCTGTTACATGAACGGTTGAGTTTGTAGAGTTATGATTTTTTTTCTGTTTTAAATTCAAATTAAAAGTTTAAAATGAGTTAAATGATTGCTATTGATGGAGTGCTTTGTTTCTAATTTAGATGAAATGACAAACGAAACTCACTTAATAATAGAGACTCCTCAAATCTGTGTCTATTTCAATCAGAATAGTCTACAATAAACTTTTTCCTTCCTTTAACCTGCTATAAATAAATAAATAAATATTTCGGACATTTGACACACAACGTCATCTAGTTTCAAACTAAGCAGAGCATGTGCTATGATAACTAGACTGACTGATAGAAGTATATTTATACACTTTTTTTTTGTAAATCCATACAAATTCACCATTCTACCATTCACATCCAAACTTCGAAACAAATATTTGCAGATCATACAAAGATTTGGTCCGATCCGAGAATCGAACCCGAAATCTCAAACACAGCAGTCGGATTCACTACTTCTGTGCCACCGAGGCAGTTGAATAAAAAATAAAAATAAATTAAAAATAAAATCTATACAGTGAGTATGAGATCACAGCTACAAATCAAAATTTTCTTTAAAACTAGCAGCATTAATTATCCCCTAACGTAGTTGAGTCTAGAACTTATGTGTTTTAATAATAAACCTCCCAAAATTGTGCCCACCTTACGACTTCCACGAACCTTTAGTCATGATGACAACATTGCGGTACGACAGTACGATTACACGATACGACTTTGACAGTACGACCGGTACCCAGTTGTACCAGATTGTCTCCGGTCCGCCATCCGGGTCTCTGCAACGTTTTTGTACGGTCAAAGGCTTAGTGACAATGAAATGGGTTTGAGTTTGAGGGTTTTATTATTTCCCTATACTTTTTGTTGTGTATAAATCGTGCGTCAATCTTTTTTTTAGTGTAGGGGTGAAACGAGCACATAGAGTATCTGACGGCAATTATTTGCTGCTGGAAATGGACACTTATAAAAAAGGAGTCGAAGGTGAGCCTCGCCTCCACCACTCTCACATAGACAGGGCAAGTTTTGGACTGCGATAAGCTAACTTATATGAATAGTGAAAATATTTTCACAATATAAAGATAAGAACCACGTAAATAGGTTATGACTATGAGGTTTCGTAATCGTGGTTGAACCAAACACTCTCATTTTTTTTTTATGAAGTGCCTGCCAAAGTGACTCTACTCTGCCTAATGGAAAGCATGAATAGAATCCAAAGAGTTGTGGTCACCATACTCATTGCAAATGCAGACAATACAGGGTGGTGACCCACACTATGGCGGTCTAGTGAAATGCTTTTTCACGCCACGCTTGGGGACGTAAAAGGCATGACAGTCATCGTGGCAGTATAAGCTTTACATAGTTATCACGATAACTGTCACCCCTGCATCAATGGACCTCCGGTCTCGCACTCTCATATTTAACAATACCTACAAAAATTGTGTCAGTTATTTACAGAAGCCTTTTTCGAGTATGAACAACATTAAAAATAGAAAACAAGGTAATATAATATATCACATTTCATGAGTCTCGTACGTAATGCCGCTAAACAAGAAGTACAAGACGCTTCTCCAGTTGTACGAGTATATTTCGCACGTCGTGTTTCCTGCCGCGAGCAACACAATTACAAACATTTCGGAGAACTTGTTCGCACATGTTATTCATGTAATTCAACTGCATATTAAACGAGTAGTTCCTATGTATCTGTGTATGTAATACTTATCCTGACTGACGGATTTATCAACACACTGCTTCACCACAAGGGCTACTAGCTTGAAATGCAGGCAGCTGATGATTTTTATGCAGTAAGGGAGGTAAAGTAAGAAAGATTGTATGGAAATTTGTCAGTTCCAAAGTGGAAAATACTTAATAAGGAATAATCAGGCGAGTAAAGCTGCGGGCAATAGCTTAACAGTTCACACTTCACAGTATTTGAGGATAAGGTTATTTGTAGAGGAATGTTGTATTTTAAAGAGAGAAAACAATCTCTAAAAGTGAAAGTACTTCACATGTAAGTAGACTCCAATTGTATTAAAATAATTTTCATCCTTCATTCTGTCGTAGAAGAATTCATATTCAGATATTCTAATTTGTTTTATACTATCTTCTACCGGTACTTTGCCTGCATGTATCGCGGTAATAACAGCCCATGTTCTTCTTCAGGAATCAAAGTATCTCTATGCGAAATTTCATCAAAATCGGTTTAGCTACAAACAAAGAAAGCATGACAGACAGGCAGAGTTATTTTCTTTCATGTTTATTATATTAAGTAGGGATTTTATTCCAACTAACTAACAGTCCTTGTAGTCACGTATGACCAGACTATCTCTGGGCCAAAATGTCAAAATAACAAAACATTTTTTTTTCTTCTGTAATATATCTAAAGGGTATAAATAAAGGCTTCAGTTCACGTATCTGCCAGGAATTAATACGCACGTGCTGTAAATAAGGCATCGAGTGAGCTTGGCCCTACTCCGATAGTCTGGGCCGCTTTCATTAGCTAATTGTGGAGTTAGGGTTACCACTATCTCTATGCGTCCATGTGAATAAAAATAGTTCCGAAATGAAATCTCTTATCTACGAAGAGGTTGTCCAGCAGTGGACTATTAAAGGCTGTAGATGATAATTCTTTGTACTCCCTTTTCAGAAGCTAAAGATGCATTTGTAATTTGGAGTACTAGTTAGTATCTGGAAAAAGGAGTTGTCATGGTACAGAAGTCTATGTAGCGACAGTTCAATTTATGTTGGTTAAATATGTTATAGAACAAATCATTTTAGGTTCATTAAACTATTTATAAAATTAACAGTTTGTTTTTCAAGGTAGTAAATTAATGGCCTGCCTTTTTAATATAACATTGATTATCAACCTTAGAAGTACTGTCACTTCATGTGTGCAATCTCTCGTTTATACAATGTTTATACCCTATTAAGTGGAAAGTGTCTAGTGTTACCACAATACCCAAAAGTAGACCGTCCACAGATATAACTTACTATCTATCTATCTATTTTTTTGGAACGAAGTTCCTTACGGCAGGCTTGGAGGGGATAGGGATTTCGCTGCGGGACCGAACTGAAAAAAATGTGATAGTAAAACTGTAAGAAAAAATCCGTGGAAAAAGTGCGTGGAATAAATCTGTGGAATAAATCTGTGGAAAAAAGTGCGTGGAATAAAACCGTTAAATGAGACGTGCGCAGGCGCGAAAGCGCGTCATGTGTGCTACGTTTCATACTATCTATCACGTACTTAACATTCGTACTATTTCTACCTCTTTTTTCTATTTTTCTATTTCTATGTAATTTTTAATTAATAATAATGTTGACAAAAAAAATAAAGATACATATTTTTTTGTTATTTCAGTTGAAATTTGAATTACGATGTTTTTTTTATTTTAAGGAATTTATTATTTTATTATTTTAAGGAATTTATTATTTTATTATTTTAAGGAATTTATTATTTTATTTCTTAAAATACTGAATTTCCTAAATACTTTCTTGTACTTAAATAAAAACTAATCAGCAAAATTTAAGTGAAAAATCAAGAAAACCTACATAAAATTGAGCACGATTTTTTTTGCAAATTGTGTCGATTCCACATTATCCGAAGGAACTTCGTTCCTACCTGGTGTCCCACGACCCCATTCATTTTTTTTTAATAATGTCATTTTTAAACCAACTAAGGGTCAACTTACTGAATGTAAGAGTTAAGTCTGGGTATCAAGTGAATACCGCATATTTTGATTCTGGAAAAGCTTTTGATCTCGTAGATAATGATGTATTTGATGCTTTTTTTTTGTATTGGGATTGTGAACTCCTCAAACAAATTTAAGGTCCATTACTTGAAGGTTCGTAAGCAATTTGTTAAGGTAGAAAGATATAAATCAGAACAGTAGTAATTCTAAAAGGATTCTGTCAAGGTGATATGGTCCTATGCAATTTCTAATAACGATAAATAATTTTTTTAGTGTTGTATTTAATACAAAATGTCTTATGTTTGCAGATGATTTAAAACTGTACCTTGATTGTGTAGCGCTAGAACATGATATTGATTCTGTAGTTGAGCGGAGTGTAAGACACAAATTGTCATTTAATAATTCTAAATGTAAAACTATCAACTTTTCTTGATCTTGTAATCCGATTACCTATACGTACAATTTTGGTTGCGCACCAATGGAACGTGCCCCCTCACTTAAAGATTTAGGAGTGACCATGGATAGGAAATTAAATTTTCACGACTATATACCGCAAACATGCAAAGACGCTAACAAATGCCTTGGTTTCATTATAAGAATATCATCAATTAAAGAATACTCAAGTTATAAGATATATATAATGCCTATGCCCGTAGTAAATATTGTGATGGAAAAAAATTCAACGTAAGTTTTGTAGATACGTAAATGAGCGTCAGTATGAATGTTATCCCTTTCTCTAACCTTTTATGTTCGTGTCGGAAATGGTGGGCTTAGATGCACTTCAACTCAGGTAAGGATCCACACATATCATTGTTTGTTGGTTGATACGTGCGGGTAAGGTAGGTAGCCTAGTAGTGGGAGAATCAATACATTTTTTTTCCGATCAATATATGCGTGGCATTGGAAAACGATAGAATCTTGTGATGTCCGTCTACGTGACGCTCTCCCCAGTTTGATTACAACCCCGCTGCTAGAGCAGTTAGGGTTATAGATGAGTTTCTTCAATATAGTCCAAATGCAAACATATTTTTCACTTCCATAGCGTACTTTTAAGACATATTTGTTTTCATACAAATGTTGGAGTAATTTTATGGTTATTCCTAGTTTAAATTAAGGTTGTTTCCTGTTTACAATTAGTTTTTTTTTGTTTGTTTGACTTTTGTATTTCTAATAATATGTATTTTGTTTTTATTTTAAGTAGTATAGAAATCAGGGATTTAGTCTGCACTGTAATGATTGTTTTTAGTTAAATAAATTGAATTATATGCATTATTATTGGTTGCTACACAACTGCCATTGTTGTACGGCAAATAATAGATAATATTGCTAAGACCATATGGATTTATTTGCCTTACAAAGAAAAACCTAACTGTAATTTCCGACCTTGTATCACTCGCAGCATGTAACCTTAGAGTTAAATGCAGCTCTATTTGCAGAACATTATTCCTCTGTCTTATGATTTCTTTCAGTAACTGAACCATTCCTCTATAGTGAGTGGTAGTGCGCTTTGACTGACGAAATTTTAGAAAAGAGTTGTGAGCCTCACATTGCCACGATGACTGTCATGCCTTTTACGTACTCAAGCGTGTCGTGAAAAAGCATATCACTAGGCCGTCATAGTGTGAGTCACCACACTGTATTGTCTGCATTTGCAATGACTATGGTAACTACAACTCTTTGGATTCTATTCATGTTTTCCATCATGCATAGTAGAGTCACTTTGACAGGCTCTTCATATAGAAAAAAATATATAGAAATTTTAAGTATAAAAATTAAAAATTTCTAGAGCATTGTTATTATTCAATTGTATAGCAACCCTAGCATCGAGAGAGCTTATTGAAATCTCCACATTTGCGGAATCGGGGGCGCGCCGTGGCTGTACATGCAATAAATTCACTCCGTGGTTGTCTGCTCGGGGTTTAATCCAATTAGATGTTCGTATAGAATGCGTTAAGGTTTAAGATACTATATTGTTGAACACAATAAACATTATCAGATTATTATTTTTACATTTCGTACTTATTTGTAAGAGGAAGATCAGTTGCAGTGAAAATGTCGGTGAATTGTTACAAATTGTAAAAAGGTTAAAAATAGTATAGGAAATTTGAAAGTATGCCAAGGCCTCGATTTTGTATGATAGACAGGCGAACAGATGTGGCACATGATAGAAAGTAACTAGCGCCGCCCATAAACGTCTACAACTCAGGACCCATAAGCGTTCTACCGTCCAGCAATAGGAGGGGAAGAAGTTGGGATCCGTAACCTCATTCATTTGGTAAAAAACAATAAAAGAATGAATATATGTGGAGGGAACAAGGTGTCACCACTGTGGAGGTAACGGGTCTCATGTCGCTCCGACACAAAGGGAGGATCCTCCGACCAGGCCAAGTGATCATGCCTGGCGGGTCACGGCCCAATGGTTGATGTTGGGATGGTGTATATATGGGGTGCTGGGCTAAAAAACCTCCACGTGGTGCACCCTGGAAACGTTGGCGATGGTATCGTTCATCACTGCCAACGGCTAATATTCTAGCACAAAGAGGAAGCCATTTTCTTCGGCAATTCGGCCGAGACTTGGTCCAACAGAGCGGGCGTGTCTGTCGGATCCTCTGTTGGTTCTTCGCTCTTCGGAGCATTGAGGAGGAAAACCTCGGTAAAAAATCACTATGGTGGGACCCTTTCATGGGTCGGCGTTTCTCCACTGTCAATGGTGGAGAAAGGAGAACGGGCTCGGTGTGTACTCACACTGCCGCCGAGCAGGCATTGGAAGATATAATCTTCCTGCCACCGTTGTCACATCGTAATCCCGAAAGGAGTGTCGTGGTTATGTCTCGCGACACCAATCGGGGGCGAGGGTCTTGGCTTAGCCGCCCGGACTGCGAGGAAGAAAACCTCTTTAAAAAATTACCCCGAATCCCGTGTTCTGGTGCGTGACCAGGGGATGCATGGCTGATGGGTAGTTCAGTCGTAAGCGCACTCCCAGCCGAGGCACCTGCGGACCCCTCGGTTGGGCATAAATTTACGCTTGCCCGGGTATTGGGGGATCTCTGCCCGGGTCGACCTTTAGTTCTCCCCCTCTCGTGGGTCTAATATGGAATCTGATCAAATTAAAACTAAATATTTAAATGTAGAAGGAGAGAAAGAGAAGAAGAAGGAGAAAAGCGGAGTGGACGACTTCTCGTCCAATTCAAAGGACGCATCGGTTGGGACACCTATGTCGATGAGGCTCCCAGAAGTCATTATGACTGCTGGGAGCCGCAGAACATCGGAACGACTGCGTTCCAGGTCTACGTGTTCGTCGGATGGCACGGGAGGTGGCCTGATGGAAACGGAGCTGTGCGACTCCCGAAAACGCGGGCGCTCCAGGGACGAGGAGAGCGACACGTCCCAGGAGATGTTACCTCCTAAAGTCGCCAGCAACCGTAGAGGCAGGTCGCGAACTTCGATCTCGATCCCGTCGGGCTCCGTCTTCTGTAAGGCGGAAGCCTATAGGCGGGTTAGGGCGGACGGCGAAGCACTTGCAGAGGAGGAGATCGCAGATCTCTTGCATAAGATTAAGGAGCCGATGGTAGGGGATTCTGTTCCCCAAACGCCATCGTCCATGCAAGAGAGAGCGAAAGCAGCGGTGGCTATCATCCACAAGGTAGCCACCAAGTCGAGTAACCTTAAGGGTGCTTTTGTAAAAGCCCTTAAGGACTCCTCTTCTGCAGTTGCGGGGGTTGTTGAGAGCCTTATTGGGGACGTGGCTCGTCTCCAAGCGGCCAACGACCATCTTACACGAGAAGTAGCTGAACTGAGCGCACAGTTTGCCCAATTCCGGGCGGTTCGCCCTGAGCAAGAAGGCTCGTCTCAATCGCTTGCCTCTGTCACTCCCGGTACCATCGCTGATGCCCAATTGCGGCAAATCACTGACGCAGTGTGGCGTATGATGGACGGACGTCTCGCTGGCCTGGAGGCAAGACTACCTCCAGCCGCTGTCGTCCGGCCACCACTCGCGTCACATAGACCAAAGGCCGCATCGGCGCTGACGTCGCTTCCCGTTGTAGACGGTCGTGTGTCTTATGCAGCGGCAGTGTCAGTGTCTGCTGTTCCTGCGGCGTCAGTATCTCCTGTTCCTGCGGCCACTCCGAGGACACGACAGGCGGCTAAAGCAGTAGCTAAGACGGGTGCACAGAGGTCAGGGCCCAAAGCGGCGGCTAAGTCTAGAGCGGAATTCCCTCCGCTCTCCACTCCAGCCGCTGTACCTGGCACCTCCACATCTGCTCCCTCTACATCTGCCCCGTCCACGGATGGTTGGCAGGTAGTCGGGGGGGCTAAGAAATCCCGAAAGCGGGGTAAAAAGGCTGCCCAAAAAGCAGCTTCTACCCCGCAGTCGCCATCGGTGGCGGTGACTACCGCGAAGAAGCCGCGCAGATTGCAGGTGCCTAAAAGCGCGGCTGTGGTGGTCACCGTAACCCCAGAGGCGGCTAGTGGCGGACTATCCTATGCGGCCTTATTTAAAAAGGCCCGTGATAGTCTCGCCACCGATTTCGGGACTGAAGGGGTCAGGTTGCGCCTTGCCCAGACGGGAGCTCGAGTCCTCGAGTTCCCTGGGGCTGAAGGTGCAAAGACGGCGGACAGATTCGCCGAGAAACTGAGGGGAATCTTCGCGGCCACGGATGGTGTGAAGATCGCCAGGCCTACCAAATGCGCAGAGTTGCGCATTTCGGGCCTGGATGACTCTGTAACGACAGAGGATGTCCGCGTTGCAATCAGCGAGAAGACGGGCTGCAACGCGGACAACATTAGGGTCGGCACCATCCGCCCCGGTCCGGGAGGGCTTGGCGCAGTGTGGATCAGCTGTCCGGTAGCGTCGGCCAAAGCTTTGGGCGATGCAGGCAGAATCCTCGTCGGTTTTGTGAACGCCAGAGTCACTGTTCTGGCGGCAAGACCGATGAGGTGCTTTAAATGCCTAGCATCCGGACACACACGCGCCAAGTGCGTGAGTTGTTTTGACTGCAGCGGACTATGCTTCCGCTGCGGTCGACCGGGGCACAAGGCGGCAGAGTGCTCTGCCGCCCCTCACTGTCCGGTTTGTGCGGCGGGTAACAAGCCCGCCAATCATCAGATTGGGCAGGGGGGCTGCAAACCTCCCCGTGATTCTCGGCAAGCGTTGGGGGCTAGCCAGTCGACCCAGGCTGCCTCCGATGCCGTTCGCACGTCGACATCGTCGCCCATGGAGGAGGCTGTAGAGACGGTCCAGTAATGGCCCAAGTCTCCAGCCTCCTAGTCCAGACGAATCTGAACCACTGTGCTGCGGCGCAGGACCTCTTCCTGCAAGCCATGGCACAGTGGTCGATCGGTGTTGCCGTAGCCGCGGAGCCCTATTACGTTCCTCCCCGTCCAAACTGGTTGGGTGACCGGGACGGTTCCGTGGCAGTCGTCGGCTCCACGGCGGCTCATTCCCCGCCCTTGTCGCTAAGAGACAAGGGCACTGGATATGTTGCTGCCGAGTGGGGGGGGATCACTGTATATGGTGTATACTTCTCCCCCAACCGGAGCTTGAATGACTTCGAGGTTTTCCTTAACACCTTGGAAACCTCGATGCGGCGTCTAACGTCTGGGCACGTCTTAGTGCTGGGGGACTTCAACGCAAAGTCCATTGCGTGGGGTTCCCCTAGGACGGACGCTAGGGGCGAGGCCGTAGAGGAGTGGGCGGCCTCGGTGGGCCTCTGTTTACTGAACAGGGGCTCCACCAACACGTGTGTGCGACAGCAGGGAGGGTCGATAGTGGACCTTTCGTTCGCTACCCCTGCCCTCGCCGCACGAGTAAGGAACTGGTGTGTCCTGGAAGAGGTTGAGACGCTCTCGGATCACCTCTACATTCGATTCGAGCTCTCCCGGACCCAGGACCCCAGTAGGGGTCACGCGGCGCGGCGTTCTTCTCGCTTGCCGCGGTGGGCTGTAGCCAAACTGAATAGGGACCTACTAGAGGAGGCAGCCATTATTTTCTCCTGGCTGTCTCCGCAGGCCCCGACCGAGGAGGTCGACATGGGGGCTGGTCGTTTCCGCGATGCGATTACGCAGATCTGCGATGCGGCCATGCCCCGCATCCGAGGTAGTCGGCCTCCACGGAAGGAGGTTTACTGGTGGTCCCAGGAGTTGGCGGACCTCCGCGCGGCCTGTACTCGTGCCCGGAGGTCCTACACCCGTAGTCGGCGGCGACACCGCGTAGACAGCGGGGAGGACCAGCTTCATGAGGAGTACCGAGAGGCGCGGAAAACTCTGAAGCTGGCCATTAGCCGCGCCAAAGAAGTGAAGAGGAAGGAGATGCTGGAGGGTCTCGATCGTGACCCCTGGGGTCGCCCTTATCGTGCGGTGCGACAAAAGCTCCGCACGTCGGGCCCCCCCCTTACAGAGACACTCCAGCCCAGCTTCCTGCAGGAAGTGGTCGAGGGTCTTTTCCCGCAGCGGGCGGAGCACACACCCCCGTCGATGGCCTTCATGGTCGAAGACGACGGGGGACGGAACGAGGATAATGTTCCGCCCGTCAGGGAATCGGAGATAGGGGCGGTCGTTCTGCGGATTCGCTCTAAGAACACCGCCCCTGGGCCAGATGGGATACCTGCCCGAGTGCTGGCGCGAACTCTCGACCACATGTCGGATCGCCTCGGGGAAGTCCTAAACGCCAGCTTGGCGTCCGGGCGCTTTCCTGAGGGTTGGAAGAGCGGGAAGCTGGTCCTACTACAGAAGCCGGGACGGCCGGCCGATTCGGTCGCGGCCTATAGGCCCATCGTGTTGCTGGACGAGGCGGGTAAATTGTTTGAGAGGATACTCTCTGCCCGCATCGTCCGGCACCTCTGCGAGGTGGGCCCCGATCTGTCGGACGCCCAATACGGGTTTCGAGCCGGGCGTTCGACAGTCGATGCTGTGTTACGCCTGAGGGCCGTGACTGAAGAGGCGGTGAGCTGTGGCGGCGTGCTGTTGGCGGTGTCGTTGGACATCGCCAACGCATTTAATAGTCTGCCATTTAGCTGCATCAGGGAAGCACTCCACTACCACGGGGTGCCAGAGTACCTGAGGCGGCTTGTGGCAGACTACCTTGAGGAGCGTACCGTCATGTACGAGGACCGAAATGGCATTCTGAGACGGCGGCTCATGTCGTGCGGTGTTCCACAGGGGTCTGTCCTCGGACCACTCCTGTGGAATATGGGATACGACTGGGCCCTTCGAGGTCGTCTTCCCCCCGGGCTGGGCGTAATTTGTTACGCCGATGACACATTGGTCACGGCCCGGGGGGCGAACTTTCAAGAGGCGGCGCGCCTGGCCACCGTGGGAGTCTCTTTGGTGGTCGGGCGCATTGAGGCGCTGGGTTTACGAGTGGCCCTAGACAAGACGGAGGCCCTTTTGTTCCATGGGCCCCGTCGTGGTCCACCACCCGGCGCCTCTATCGTAGTCAATTCGGTCCTCGTACCGGTTCAGGCCCAGATGAAATATCTGGGCCTGATCCTCGACGGCAGGTGGCTCTTCGACGAGCACTTCCGACAGCTTTCTCCAAAGCTGGTCGGCGCTGCTTCTGCCCTTGGGCGACTTTTGCCGAATTTGGGTGGAGCCAGCGTCGCGACGAGACGGCTATACACGGGGGTTGTCCGGTCAATGGCGCTGTATGGTGCACCGGTGTGGGCGGCGGCTCTGACCACCCAGAATAGGGCTCGCCTCTGGCGCCCTCAGAGGATATTGGCGGTTAGAGCCATACGCGGCTACCGCACCGTATCGACGGAAGCGGCGTGCGCCTTGGCCGGAACTCCCCCGTGGGATTTGGAGGCGGAAGTGCTCGCCGAAGTTTATCGGCGGACAGCCGACTTCCGGGCGGGTAGCGGCATACGGCCCCCGCCCGAAGAGGTACGCGAGTGGTGTGAGGCCGCTCGTCGAGCCACAATGGCTCGTTGGTCGTCCCGGTTGGAGACTCCACGTGCTGGCTTTGCACTCGTGGAGGCTCTCCAGCCGGTCATCGCCGAGTGGGCAGGGCGGCAGCACGGGACCCTTTCCTTCCGACTGACGCAGGTTCTTTCCGGGCACGGTTGCTTCGGGAAGTATCTGCACTCGGTCGCCAGGAGGGAATTGAGTCCCGCCTGTCACCACTGCGACTGCAGTGAGGACTCGGCTCAGCACACGCTGGCGGTTTGTTCCGCCTGGGCGGCGCAGCGTGGGGTCCTCACTGCAGCTATTGGATTAGATCTCTCGCTACCGGCCGTCATACGCTCCATGGCCGGTAGCGACAGTTGTTTTACCGCGGTCGCAACCTTCTGCGAAGACGTAATTTCGCGGAAGGAGGCGGCGGAGAAGGCCCGGGAGGACGATCTCCACTCGGACCCAATTCGCCGCCGGCGAGCCGGGCGGCGGAGGCGCGCATACCAGCGCCTCATGCCGCCTTGAGTGTGGCCGCGGGTGGACGGGACGGGTTTTCCCCTCCATCCGCTATAGTGGCCAGCCGCGAGGAGGCGACGTCCGCGTGTGCCGTACGCCGCCTAAAAGGAGAGTTTATCCGCAGATGGTGCCCGCATGAGCGGGCAGGCGCTAGGAGGGATCTGGATGTCGTAATAACAGCTGTTCCCGGATCCCTCCTATGTCAGGCGCAGAGTGGCACACCGTGTGGTTTTAGTCGGTCCGATTCCGACACACCACCCCGCCGTAAACCCCGGTGGGGTGACGGCCCGAGGGGGTTTCCACACGTTAAAAAAAAAAAAAAAAAAAAAAAAAATGCGATGGTGTATATATGCTAATTGCCACGCGAATCTCTTTCGCGATACAGGATTAGTAGTTGCTTCGTTGTTCATTATTATACTTTATAGTTCGATGTATCTTCGCTAGATGGCGCTGTTGTATATTTTTGTTTGTATGTGGAAGTCGCCACACTAGACACTGGTTGTCTGTTAGTTCGTAGCAGCACTCCAGTCGAACTGGCTCAATTATGCTGACATTTACAGTTATATATGTTTTCAGTTACAAATACAATACAGTCCCGCTATACGTGCTCGTACAAACTCAACAGTATCTTTGTGGTCCATATTTAAACATGTCTGCAACGGAGTCGGCCGCAGACTTTTGTTGAATTATGGATTATTTATATTTTTATTCAAATACAGAGTGTTATGAAAGCTTTTAGTGTACTTTGAAGGGCAGAAATAACAAGAATGAAATTCGAGCATCTGTAAATCTTGTTTACACAGTTTGGAAGAGATTGTAAGACATATTCAAGCTATTGCGTACATTCTATTACATCGGTATCAGTGATACCTGTTTCCTTTTCTTCCTACCGATTTTACTTTTAATATACAGCTAATTTTCATATATTTGATTCTTACGGCGTAGTGTGTAGACGTCTTTGTTAATGAGCCTACCTTCTTTCGTGTAGGTAAGATCAATTGACATCATCGAAAAGTGTGTAGTTGAATAGTCAGTGCGTAAAAAAGAAATCAATTGACAACAAATAAATTGTACAAAAAGTAAATAAAATATAAACACATTGGCGGAACCGCCCCAGTCGTTCTCCCGTCGGATTTTAGAATTATCTTCAGATTTCAACATTTCACATTCAACATTTTTGCAGTAATGGCATACGCGACTGCTGCGCTTGAGGTCTTAGGCTCGATGCCCGGGTCGGACTAAATCTGGAATTTGGGTGTTTTTTGTGTATAATTTGTAATTATTTTCAAAATAAAAAGTGTATATATATTTATATCAGTAGTACAAGACCACTTAGTTTGAGATTATATAGCGTTGTGTCAGATGTCTGAAATATTATTATATGTATTATCATATACCTCACCGTGTAACTACGATTTGCCCAGAGTTATACGACAGTTATGATATTGAACAATAGAATTACGTCAATGCGAGCTGCCCAAATGTGAGCGGCACCGCACCAGACTGCGGGCCGAGGGTTGCAATCGACCGGCAACTAATATTTGCACAGCTTCCACTTCCGGGTGTTACGGCTGTTTGTGTTTGTTAACTAACAATTACGCAACTTTGTAACTTAACTTCCAAGTATAATTTACGGTGACTTATTCTAAGTTTAGTTAGGAAACCTTTTACATATTTCAAGTTGGTTAAAGTTTCTGCCAAGTGTTTGTTTTGTGTTACCTGATTTAGAGGCAGTTTCACTTAAGGCAAACAATTCTCAATTAGAAGTTATAACTAGAGTTTTTGAGACTATTATCCACTTCATAAGGCTGGTAACAGACCGAATGTCACCACGCCTATTCATCCTGTGGGTATTGTAAGACGCTACTAAAACTACACAGGACAAGATCACTGCAAGGTGAAGGAAAACTAATACAAACCCTATACCCATCCACCGTGGTATAATAGACCAAAGCCTCATTTTTCAGGAGACACCTATGTCCAGCAGCAAAACTATTAAAGGCTGTTGATGTGATGAAAACTGATAAGATATACCTGCCAGACAAAACTAATAATTATCCCGACAATTGCATACATCACAGTATATGTTTTATGAAACACTACATATGGACTATATCTGTCCATTGTGAACTGGTTGAGTCCATGACTCGTACTGGTCTGTCCAATTACAGGATGAACATATGGATACGTGACCACGTTTCGAGCTTCTGCAGTTTCAGGTCCATTTTGTAGCTGAGTTTCGATATTGCTTTACTCAACTTCCCCAATCTTTCTGTCTTCCTTTTCTCAATTTCCCTTCTTTCTTTGTCATGTCTGAAAATGTTTCCCAAGCAGGTTCACGTCAAATAAGACACGAGGCCTTAACAATGATAGAAATTATCTTCTAAAGGAGCCCATTGAATATCACAAAGCTAGGATCTAAAAAGGAAGAAACACTTGAAGTGTAGGATTTGTGACTCATTTAGATGAAGGTACTTGCATACAGAAGTATCAGGACATAATACCCTAACAAGTCGATCAAAGCCATTCCATATGTTTGTCACAGAAATTGGCAGAATTAAATGAATTCCAACTCGGCCTATAAATTTGGTTTTACTGTTTACATGTCGTGTCCCGATATGTATCGATCTGTAACAATTTAATTAACAGTCGTGTTGACACAGATACACAAACAAATATGAATATTTCACATTAAATCTGATTTGATTTTGTCATAGTTGTATGTACGGTTTGAATTATGGTATGAAGAGATACGTTTTATCTATATGGTATAAAGGAAACAGAACCATGGTTCAGCAAATTGTGCTGGGTTGAACCAGAATGATATCACGATCTCACAAAGAACGGTGTAAAACCATGTTTCTTTGTATTTCAGCTAGCGAATGGAGTTTTGGAACTCCCCCCTTACCCCAGAAGCAGGGAAGTTAAAATTACTTCAAAAATCGAACAGAAATCTCTTCATCATCCTCGTGTGATTCTGTGTTTATTTTAAGTCTGATCCAAGTTTTTTTCTTTTTGCAGGTAAACATTGAACCTTGTTGAGCGATATATAGAAAATCTACGTAAGTTGTTCAAGAGATATATTATTTATTGAGCATTCATTAAAAAGAGCCTTGTCAACTGGTGTACACAGGTGATGTTTTATAAAATGACTAGAGAGTATTATTTCCAGCCAAGATATTTCCAAATCTTCTGTAAGTTCACTATGAAAAGCGTGAAGAAAATAATTAAAAATCCCAATAAAGAAATACTTGAGTACATTATCCAAATACATTAAATTACCGAACAACAATATCCAAATTGCTTTCAAATAAATTCTATCTGAAAATGATCAATTAAGAAATCCAGTTCTCATAGATAGCATCATGCTGAAATTAAATACTTTAATTCGTTATGATATTAATGTTCTTAGGGCAAATATGTATGTGGTGTGCCTCTGTTTATACATTAATAATTTAGGGTTCAACACAGAAACTCGTAAATCGTAACAAAATGTTAAGTAAAGGTCAGTGTGGTGCTGGTCTTTTAGTATCAATACTTACTGTTCCTACATATAGCTTTATTTAAAACATAAATAGTCTCAATCAATTGTAATGTAAGGAAGGCGCTGCAAGCCGTCACACAGTGCATACTAGTACGGCTAACAACGTTTACCATATCAACTCAAACACAAAATGTTTATATTTGTATCCAAACCTTGGTGATATGTAAGTAATGAAATGTTTCTTGCTAATAAACGATTATTATTATTATTACATAATTGGTTGGAATAGAATTAAGTTGTAAAACTATACTCGTAAATGTTATGATTAGATACACACTTGAACATACGTTGTACCGTAATCACAAAAAGTTTTTCGATCAGTTTCGATTATCAAGTCATATTCCCTCCGATCCCTAATAAAGAAATATCGAACTTCCAGTACACTGACTCTATATGACAACGTAACAGCCCAAACTTCATTGCTTGCCCGCCACGCCAATTCACCTAAACGAGGCAAACTTATGCGGGGAACGACACCAAACTGAGACGAAAACCCGCCACCCGAGCACAAATAAGACCATGCCATGTTGCAATACCTATCACCATTTCCTATTCGAGGATAAAGTAAAACATCAATGACGTCACTATTTCATAGACAAGGAAAAGTCGCCCTTTTGTCGGGACTTTCTGTTTAAGGTGAAATTTCCAATGCTAGTTTTGACGTTGCGTTTGGATGTTTGTTTTTTAATAAAATTTGCGACAATTTGTTTGGGTAACTGTTTGCTCAGGTATAGGTAAAAGGAATAAATAAAATCGATAACAGTCCAATCGCTACGTTGCGACGTGAAAGAAAGATAAGCAAACAAACACTTTAGCATTTATAATATTGTTAGTAAAGATTCTAAGTTTGATAAAGCGGAAGTTACGATGCATTTCAGTTATATAAACTCGTGTGATATTGATTAATTGTTACTCTACCGCTGATAATCCCGTTTTTTCTCGTATAAAAGTCACCATGTCACGTTCCACCGACATGACTTCAACATACCTGAAACATTATTCATTTATAAAACTGATGGATTTTGCTTGTAACATGTTACGCTTCCATTAGCCGTAATACAATTTCTGTTTTAGATCGTTTTAATATTTTATTAGCGTTGTAAATATACATATGCAGTATTCGCCTCGTGTGCGCTGGCGAGAACCATTCAACTAATATTTCAACCAATGACCTACATGCGTTGCGTGAGTTAAGATCGAACTACACAACACGTTTTCTTGTATGTCAAAATATTGTTTATGTAATTGCATTTGAAGATCATAAATTTGTAATACGAGTCATCAACAGCTTTTTACAGTCCACTGCTGGACATAGGCCTCTCATAAAAAGTTTTGGCGTACTATACCACGCTGGCCAGACGGGTTGCAATAGGGTTTGTTTCAAGTTTTCCTTCTCTTTGTAATGATGTTGTCTTGCATACTTTGTTACCTTAGTCGCCTTTTACGACACCCACGGGATGAACAGGGGTGGTAACACTATGTATTCTTAATCCGTCACCACACAGTTTAAGACGAGTATGCTAGCTAAAATACGATATAAGAGAGTGATTATGTTAAAAAAGTTCATTGTTTGCTACACTAAACATAAAGTAAACGTATCTATAGAAATATAATGTCTGACGAATTGATACTTGGAGCATTTAAGTTATGGTATTCATTAAAAGCTCGCCTCACTTCATAAGACAACATTGAATATATTATCTCAAAGTTTGTAATAATGGAATGTTCTTGATACTCCCAACAGAGTTCAAGTTGATCGATATTCCAAGAGCCCCAAGCCCTTCACTTGAGATAGACGAGTTTTCGTTGAAAGGCTTTTATGTCCTTAACATTTAAGTGATGTGGTTTCATGATCGCTTGTATGTTTAAGCGATCGAGGGACTCGACGCAACTGGTGGAAAGCAGTTACCCTGACGGTACTTTGTTTAGTGTACTAATCGTAGCATTTTGAGAAATTCTATGTAAATAAATAAATCTTTTGGACATTTGATACACAACGCCATCTAGTTTCAAACTAAGCAGAGCTTATGCTACGATGACTAGTCTGACTGATAGAATACTAATATACTTTTTTTTTGTAAAAACATACATATTATACATTCGAAACAAGTATTTACAGATCATACAAACACTTGGTTCGACCCGGGAATCGAACCCGAGACCTCAAGCACAGCAGTCGCATCCACTACCGCTGCGCCAACAAAGCAGTTGTGATAGTATGTGATCGTATGTTTGACTTTTAAAAAGCACACGCAAGTAAAGTGTTGTAGATTCTAGAATACTCTAATCAAAGTAGCAGGAACTTTCGTTACCAATGCAATCTTTACATATATTTGACCAATAGACAAATCTTACAATATTAATATAGAATACAGGGACAAATATACGAGTACTGAGATAAAACAGCTCAACCAACAGTTGCTAACAAATTTCAACCAAACAGCGATTGCTAACAATTTCCAAAGGAACTTCTTCAATATTATATATCTGTCCGTGCGACACAAAAGCCTTTCCTCAAATAAACGTGCCCCTAATATAGTGGAGTTCTATTCGTGTATTTTATGAACGTTTTGTTTTCAATATACAACAATGGTATCCAATGAATGTCTTTGTAAGGTCTCTGATACAAGAAAGTGATTTGTTGGTGGTTTAAATAAACTGGTAAATATCTGTGATATTGATACAATAGAGAAAAAAATAGAATAGACGTGACGATTGTTAAATGCTAAATATATATGCTGTTATTTCCACCGTGAGAGATCCATGCGTCGGCATAAAACGACCGGAGTGATGGCATGCTCTTAAAGAAAACCGGTGTTATGACTTTTCGTAGCTTTATTACCGGAGCCCAAAGACCCTTCTCTTTGATTCTGAAGGAGGATTGATCTTCAATAAGTTTGCTAACTAATTTAAAAAACTCTGACTCGCTTTTTATTAGTAATTGGCTTAACTGACTGCACGGATAGCGTAGTAGTTGAAGCGGTCGCCACGCCCTCTACTGCGCAGAGTGTCGTGTATTCAAACCCCATATGGAAAACACTTTGTGTGATCCACAAATTAGTGTTCTGACTCGGGTGTTTTTTGTGTCCGTGTCATGTAAGTTTGTAGAGTCCCCCACAACAAAGGATGTATTCTTAATGCAGACGTTGTCTTATAAAAAAAGCAAAAAGAAGAAACTCTACAAGTTTTATATTTCAGGTTCAAAGACTTCCTCAATCTCGTAGCTAA
Organism: Hypercompe scribonia; assembly: GCA_949316085.1. NCBI lineage: Eukaryota > Metazoa > Arthropoda > Insecta > Lepidoptera > Erebidae > Hypercompe > Hypercompe scribonia. The sequence continues at coordinate 786,126 of OX438993.1, forward strand.
CATTCACCATCACAATGATAATGCCTCAAATATTCAATTCCCTAGGTTAACGAACGTGAGACATGCATAAATCAAGTTAACCACAACACACAGAGTAATATGTCGGTTGTAGAATGTCTGCCGTCCACCACAAACTTGGTTAGACCAATTAAATGGACGTAGAAATTAAGCTTCACACGTTTCAAATGGTTATCTAATGACATTTTAGGTGTGCTTGTGATATAAGTTACGACTAAGTTTCTGATATTATAATTTAACTTAAGGTTTTCGGTTACAATATATCTGTGATTGATGGATGATCTAGTTGACTAATTTAGGTGCGAGATTGTACTAAACGAACGAACACATACCTCAGTATGGATAAAATTCATACAGTATTGTTATTCAATTGTTAATTGTTAATTGCATTTACAAAAAATATTATTATTTTTTTTCTAAATTAAGAGCCTGCCGAAGTTACTCTACTCTGCCTGATGGAAAGCATGAACAGAATCCAAGCTTTGTGGTCACCATACTCGTTGTAAATGCACACAATGCAGTATGGTGACCCACACTATGGTGGCCTTGTGAGATGCTTTTTCACACCCTGTTTGGGGACGTAAAAGGCATGACAGTTATTGTAACAGTGCAAGGCTTACACAGTTACCACGACAACTGTCACCCCTACATCAATGGGCCTCCGGTCTCACACTCACCAACGAAACACGACAGCACGGATGCTGGCGCTTTAGGTTGATCTTCTGTAGAAGGGTAGTACTGCCTCGGTCGAGCCGGCCCGCTCGTGCTGAAATCGGTGTGGCTCTACTACCTAGAAACAACAAATTATTAAATTAAAATAAATAATTATAATTGATTTTAAATTATATTCCTCTGTATTGTTACTTTTATCAACGATGAAGATGATAAAGTTTGAATGTAGTAAATAAACACATTATCAAAATACATTATTACTTATTACATGTACTTACCAATGTACAATATGATGTTTTTGTATTGTCATCTTTGTAATGAATCGTGTGACGCGTCCTGACAGATAGACTTAGCGATTAATATCATAATTTAATACACTAATATATTAGTTCTGTTTGAGGTTATTATTATATTTGATTATATTTTAGTAACGTTACAAATATGTATTCACGTGGCACGACAGTCGCTCTGCGTAAAAAAATCGAAGATTAACCGGACCGTGGTAGACTTGAAGCCGACCCCAACCTATTTTAGGGAAAATCTTTGTTGGGAGGAGACACATATACTCGTACACACACACGGCTTTATTAAATAATAAATAAATATTGCGGACATTTGACACACAACGTCATCTAGTTTCAAACTAAGCAGAGCTTGTGCTATGATAACTAGACTGACTGATAGAATACTTATATACTTTTTTTGTAAATACATACATATTATACATAGAAAACACCCAAACTTCGAAAGAAATATTTACAGATCATACAAACGTTTGGTCCGACCCGGGAATCGAACCCGGGCCTCAAGCACAGCAGTTGCATATGCTACCATTGCGCCATCGAGGCAGTCATATTACCGCAGTGTTAGACAAAGGCGTATTTAACGGCCACTTTTATTTAAGTCAATCTTGCTTAAAGGCAAAATACGAGTGACATAGTCTCGACAGACACTGTCTCGATGGATAGCGTATGCGACTACCGATCAAGAAGTCTCGGATTCTATTCCCAGGTCGGGTCAAATAGTGTTATTGAGTTTCTCTGATTGTGGATATGATTAATAACAATCCGAAGTTTGAAAGTTGGAGTCTTAACCCCGTGTCTTGGAGAGCAAGTAAAACAGCCGGTAATGCACAAATCTCTCTTCAGTCGTTTCGAATAGCTGACGGATTTGGAAGTGATGGAACAGAGAGTGCACCTGTTTGCACACACACTTGTGCACTATGATATGTCCTGCGGAGTTGAGTGATCTTCGTTAAGACTGGCCGCCGTGGCTTAAGTCGGCTAAGAGTACACCATCATCGTCATCATATTGCCCGAATAAATACGTACTATTTAACTACTTGACTGATCTGTTGACCTTGTGGTTAGTAATCCTGACTGCTAAACCAAAGTTCGTGGGCTCGATGCTCACCCTAGACAATTTTTTTTGTTCTATCTGGTTGTAATTTATCTATGATGTGTATGTGTTTTGAAATATATAAGTATATGTATTAGCAGTTCGGTTAGCATAGTGCAGACTCTGAACAGTTTGAGATAAGGCGGTTGTTCTGAGTCTGAGTATGCTCTGTGTCCTTCCTGTGTTATCCTATGAAAAAAAATGTACCTTTTCATTGAATGAGCGAGGTTATTGAAACTCAAACATTCCGTCCTTCTGATTCTGGGGTGTAGAGCTCAAGTGTGGCAATCAACAAGAAGAGAATCGTTAATAGGGCAACAATCTGTTTGCTACCCTTCGCATTTTTACGACCAGGCCGCCATCCTATCGCCGACCGCAGCATTTTGTAAACTAAACACACACCTAATATATTATCCTAATGGTACTAAATATCAATTAAGTATTTTATTAGGTTAAGATAAGTCAGGGTCGTATTTGTTCTGATATGGTATAGTTTTCTTGCCTCCTTTTTGTTACCGAAATGAAAAATCCTTTCGTATCTCTTGCTCCGCAGGGACGCAGGAGTCAAGAGTATGTGATGTTTAAAATAAAGATCACCCCGACGACCGATATTATTTCACTTTCCATCCAGGACAACGCCACGCCTAGCTAGGTCCTGGGCGAATTCCCCCACCTGTCGACCAGGTTATTATAATTTTCTTGCCTTCAAGCGGTTCGTTTTTGATTTTATTTTGTTACTGAAGAGAAACAATTGAGTAATTGCAAACATTTGAAATCCTTGTCAAAATTACAGATATGAACAATAACTCTTTAATTTTTTTTAATTGTTTAAAGATTGCAATCTCTGTCACTATTAGATAGAGTGGGTATATAATTGATTAACTAAATGGGTATATATAAACTGCCTAAATGTATATAAACTGTCTCGGTGGCGCAGCGGTAGTGAATGCGACGGCTGTGCTTGAGGTCTCGGGCTCGATTCCCGGGTCGGACCAAATGTTTGTATGATCTGCAAGTATTTGTTTCGAAGTTTGGGTGTTTTCTATGTATAATATGTATGTATTTACAAAAAAAAAGTATATAAGTATTCTATCAATCAGTCTAGTTATCATAGCACAAGCTCTGCTTAGTTTGAAACTAGTTGATGTTGTGTGTCGAATGTCCGATATATTTATTTATTTATTATATTTGTGTAAGCTCTCGCTACGATTCTTAGAAGCAAAGCAGAATGAATATTGAACAACAAGATATAGAACGTGTCTTTAGTAAATATTTTTTAGAAAAACCTGGGTGAGTTTATCGACCATACTCGAAATAATTAATTTAGTGTTTAGGCGTCATCATCATCTATGGCCTTAGTAGTCAACAGCCGGACAAGTGCCCTCCTTAGAAAGGAGGTTTTGGCCACGCTGACCAGACATGTTGGTATAGTTTACTCGTATTTCAAGATTTCCTTCTTCTTCTTGCATAGTTTACTCTCTTAGTCGTCTCTTACGGCATCATCGTACCACACACCACACGGAAAAGGTGTTTTGGCGTACTAAATTCTTAATAAATTATTTAATACAGCTGATATGTTCTATAAATGTATTTATACCAGTAATACCATTAGTAATACAACATGATATCATTACTAGCCGCAGTGCCCAACAATGTAAGTCTACAAAGCTAAGACATTGCGTAATATACGAATAATATCAAGCTGTAGTTGACGAGCATGAAGTCAGTCAAAATGTTAAAACGGTAGGATTTACTAATGTACTGTTCCCGTTGATGCAGGAGTGACAATTATCGTGGTAAGTGTGGTAACTTTAGCGATGACTGCCATGCCTTTTGCGTCCCCAAGCAGGCGTGAAAAAGTATCTCACTAGGCCGCCATAGCGTGGGTCACCACGCTGCATTGTCTGCGTTCGCAATAAGTATTGCGACCACAACTCTTAGATTTTATTTATGGTTTCTATTAGAGAGAGTAGAGTCACTTTAGCAGACTCTTAAAATAAATAAATTATTATGTAATGTGCTAGCCAACTCCAGTCAAATTTTTGCTATGAGAGCTGGTAGACTGTTCTAGGGTTGTAAACCGCTGTTCTATCATTCATTAACTTTTTAAAAATGTTTTTAACAAATGTAAAAGAGGATGTCCTCTTATAAACATTTTGTAATAAGGGTACGACGTACCAGTGTATATACTGTCTTGCACATTCTACCGACAAAATGATAAAGGTAGGGTCACGAACATTTATTGTATGCCTTTATGATTTTTTTTTCACAAAAAGGATTAATGCCTCCGGAATAATCTGCCTAACACATTCGTCGGCCGACCCTGTCCGCTACGTGTGTCCGGGCTTCTATATCAAATGTCAACGCTATAAATAATTTTGTCGCAAGCTTTGTCAATATTATACCCTTTATCGTACCAGAAACAGCAGCTTTTAGATTTTTGGTCTGTTAAAAGTTTTAAAACTGACGGTTTATTGTAAAATTGAATTCCTATCAGCATGCATGTTACGGACAAAAATTCTAGTGTTTGTTTTTAATCTTTCTGTTTCTTTATCATATGCTATTAGTTTTCAAAAATTTCGGTGCTCGCTTCGAAGAGTGCAAACGTCGAAACGGTGTTTATTTGGACAATGTAATTTTTAAAAATAAATTCTATCTAATTAACTTTCTTGTAAATAAACAATTTTTATTATATATCAAATATAGAGAAGTAAAGCTAGAACTTTCTGCTTAAATCTACTTTTAGAAATATCGTTAACGTAATGTTTGAAATCTTCTTATTTTGTCACAAATGCTTAAATTAACAGTCCATAAAAATAACAGAAACCTGAGAGACCTGAAAAGCCCGTAATAGATAAAAACCTTCTTATTTAAACGTAGGAGAGATATACTTAGACACATGGCTTGGCTCGACCGTAGTGATACCACCGTGATGGGTTCGGGCCACAGATAGCGTAAGGAGCGGTGCCCACCATGAGCTGCGGTTGTCACGAAAGGTTAGGTGATGTGCCATTGTATAAATTTCAATTTATATATGTATATATGTGTTAATACAGTAACTAAATAGTTTGTACACTATTGCATATATACTTATCAAACAATAAGTCTGCTGACGACTAATACCGACAACGTAAAAGTATTGTAATCATTTCCAATTTCTAAAAGTGTAGCTCTCTAAATTATTAATGTTTATTGATTAATCCTCGGATTCAATAAATATAATATTTGTAATTATTAGATTTATAGGGGTTGACAGTGCGACAGGTTGTTCGGCAGACGATATAACAAGTACTCGTAATAAATCACAGTGACCTATATTTTGAAAGTTAATTCTGACAGTTAGATATTCACAATACTTGATAGATTGTATTTCAATTCATTAAAGTCTGGAAAGTTTGAATGGTTGTTCATGTGACGCTTCTTTCTGAAAGGACATTGACGATCTATGACTGACTTTCAACTCATCGTCACGCCACAAACTTTATAAAATACACTCATAACAAAACTTGCTGTAACTACTACATTTTTACCCCGCAAAAATGCTTTATAAACTATAGTATTTTACAATGAATACTAAATACTAAATTCTTAAAATCATTGTGTTTAAACAAACAAAGAACTCTACAATTTAGGTTTTTGAAGGGTCGGCAACGCGCACGTGATGCCCCTGGTGCCGCAGGTGTCCATAGGCTGCGGTAACCGCTTACCATCAGGCGGGCCGTATGATTGTTTGCCACCGTCGTGGTATAAAAAAAAACAATATACAGTATGTGTCCTCAAAAAGCTCTGCGTCTCCAATCTTTCCGCTCGTCTGTCTGAACACAATAAACTCGAAAGTAGCAAACGGATTTTCATACGGGTCTCACCAATTAATTAACGTGTTACAATATTTTGATGAAATATGATGACAATAATTATGTCAGAAAAAATCATATTCACTTTGAACTTTGTTCCTCTTTATGAAATTTATAAGATTAACACGCGATAATGTTGGCAAACATGCTCCGTTACCTTTAGAAAGCGATTGCGTGTTTTAGTACGTAATTGAATGTCTGTAATTCCGCTATAAACGTGTCTATTGCATGAAGTATAAGTTGTAAAGGAAATGTCCGATAACACCTACAAACCTTGCCTTTTTAGAAGCATGCAGTCATTCTGTACAGTATCTTTATGCAAATAATAGTTCTCCAAATATAGCAGATTAGTAATACTATGCAACAGCACAAGGAAAGCAAACACCCTTACTTTTGCATCGATAGAGCGGTTTATCTTTTCCAAATGTATGTGTGTACCTATGTGTGTGTTACCACCCCTATTCATCCCGTGGGTGTCGTAAAAGGCGACTAAGGTAAACAAATATGCAAGACAACTTTACAAAGAGAAGGAAAACTTGAAACAAACGCTATTCCAACCCGTCTGGCCAGCGTGGTATATTAGGCCAAAACCTCCTTGCTAAGGAGAGTCCTATGTCCAGCAGTGGACTGTAAAAGGCTGTTGATAATGATGATGATAACCTATGTGTACTTACATAGGTACACACATTTTAAAGACATCAAAATTATCTTCAATTCTACAGCCTCCCAGACCTGTTCTGATTTGTACCTTATCTGTAAAATAAATATGTAGGTGACTCTTTCCATTATTTTAACTAATTTTCCGTTGACGGTAAAATATGAACGCTGTCAGCCATTTTCTTTCCTCTGCTCCAATTTTCTGAGATGTATTACTTGTGTTGTGTTGAGATCAAAGGTGTCATTTCGTATCAACTTCAAGGTTCTTGCGTTGTAGGGTTTTAATGTTTGTAAGCTTAAGATGTTTCTTCTGTTTTTTGTCTTCTTGTTAATAAACGACTAATACACACAGTATATGGCATATCAAGTACGATCTACCTATGAAGAACAGGAGATAAAAGTAATGTCTTTCTTCTAAACTATCTATGATTCGAGGTTACCAGCCACTTGTATGATGTACCTCGCCATAAATAGTAGTAGAGCCACGCTGATTTCAGCATGAACGAGCCGGCTCGTCCGGGACAGAACTACCCTCAGACAGCAGATCAACCTAAAGCGACAGCATCTGTGCTGACATGTTTCGTTGGTGAGTGCGAGACCGGAGGCCCATTGACGCAGGGGTGATAGTTGTCGTGGTAAATGTGTGCAATACAATGCTACGATGACTGTCATGTCTTTTACGTCCCCAAGTGAGGCGTAAAAAATCGTAATAGGCCGCTATAGTGTGGGTCACCATACAACATTGTCCGCATTCGCAATTAGTATGGTGACTACAACTTTTGGATTCTATTCATGCTTTCCATCAAGCAGAGTAGAGTCACTTCGGCAGGCAATTAAAAAAAAATTAATAATAACCGTGGTATGAGTATAACTTAAGACACATCACATTCAAAGTCTTAGAAAGAAACTTTTGCTTGTCAACTAACTTAATGTTAATATTGTAGGAGTTGAGCATAAGACGTGCAGTTTCAATTACATCGACTTGCAAGTGTAAAGTTTAAATGAGCTACGAACCGCGAACCAATTACAAGGTACGGAGAATTCATTTGGTGAGGAAACGTGACAGAACCACCGCCTTTGGCGAGATCGACTTGTGGGGAGGGAGTCAAGATTCTGTGTGGAGGTAATGGAACTTCGCTATGAGTAGAATAAACTTCTTTACAATAAGGGTTTACGTAGATATTTTTTTAGTTACTATAGGTAATAGCCTACGATGGATAAGTGCATTCGCGTTAAGAAAATAGTGATGTGCCCACCAAACCTCACTCCCGATCCAAGTTCCTTTTCTTCAACAACAGTGTTACAAAACAATTTTATGCGATGACATCTTATTATAAGTCTAAATTCTTTTTAAAAAGTTTAATCAATTAGCTTTTGAATTATCATTTCGGTAATCAGGTGATGTTCTTGTTACAGCATATTAAGTTAATTTAAGTCTTAAATTACTTTCTCTGATGTACTCAATCATACATACATGTCATTTTGCCGTCTCCTTAACGCGTTCGCTTGAGTCCTCGTCAGAACTTAAGCTTTACAGAACATAATTTAAATGTACGTGTTTTCTCAAAGACATTTATTACCCCCAACCCCTAAACGGGTCGAGTTTCGGAGTCTGATACGTTAGAAAAATGTGGCGATGCTACTGATGTATGTTAAATTTACACAAACTTATGACTAGCTATTACCTGTGTCTTCGTTCGCTTTTTCTTTTGTTGTTTACTTTGAAAATGACGATCTATACAACCGTTGGTCCCTTATTTAAACCCCTCAGGGATGTAATTGCCAAAATTCCTTTCCTTTCTGCTTACAACATTAAAAGCATCACTTGCCAAAATTTCAAGTTTGTAGTCACAGTGGCTTAGGCTCTGCCTTGATGAACGAGTCCCTCAATCAAGGCAAGTAATTTATGTTTAGATTAATGCTTTAAATTTCCTGGAATCAAAAACACATAGAACAAAATAGGTTTATTTTAAAGATGGCAGTTGATGCTTGAAAATTTTTAAATATACTAATTGTCAGTCTGTGATCACGCCCAGTGCAACCTAGTCGAAATGTCAAGCAATTCAAAGACTGGAATATCTGTTACGTTATCGCTTTAATTGCCCTATATCAACTTAAGTATATATACGTATCCTTATGTTACACTACGACCTGTCTTGTGATTAATTGATCATCTTAGTATTGCTACATATAGGATGGTTAAATTTTAAGGGCCGATGTTGATTTTGAATAAATCACAAATTACTTAGGAAATCATTGTCCTTTCTTTTTATTATGATAACATGGTATGGTTCAATTATGTATGGAACAAAATATCGTTCAAATGGCGGCCGCGACCTCGGCGACACTCCATCCGATGGTTCATACCGTTAATGTGCCGTATTATCTCTCCCTTTAGCTCTTGAATTGTTGCTGGCTTATCGATGTTCACCTTTTCTTTCAAATAACCACAAAAAAGAAGTCCAACGGTGTCAAATCACATGGTCTTGGCGGCCAATTGTCATCGCCATCACACCACAAATACTTGACGTTTAAGTGTAGTTCACATTCAACATCGGCCCTTACAATTTAACCATCCTTTACATGAAGCGTTATGTATACTGATATATATTGCGAAGTATTCTTCACTAAATATTAATCGAAACGCATGCATCTAATCAGTTTTATGTTTCTCGATATTATTTTTTTTTTTACATCATACATCTGATATCTGACAGACATCGCCATTTGGCTTCAACCTATGTAGAGCTTTGCTATGACCGCTAGTTTGACTGATAGAATACTTAAATACTTTTTTTTATAACATACTTATTATATATAGTAAACATCCAAACAAATAGACTAGACTAGAATTTGCTGACCATACAAACAATTGGTCCAACTCGAAAATCGATCCCTTAAAACTCACATACAACCCATACTCTACAACTGTGCCACCAAGGCACTTAAATTTCAGTGTACCATATATACACTTTGATTTATGGTTTAGTGACATTTTCATTACTTTACGACATATCTTATAAAAACAATCTTTTTTGCATTACATATATTTATTACATGAATTAATTTTACAACTGCCTGTTCAAGCTTTTGCCTCACATCTAATTTAAACATTTCCTACCTAATATCACTGTATCTACTCAAGTAATCTAACAATATCCTCTGTTTATCAAACCCTCATCCAAACAGCCAAGAAACAATCATGCAAATACCTTAGATGCAGCTATCCCACTAGATAAGTACAGCGTTGCTTCAGGCTTGACATTGATTAATATCAGTTAAGGAACTAATTGGTCCAGCTTTGGCCCAGTGGGCAACCAGACATCGATTTGTTAGGATTTTAGAGGGCTATCGGTAATGAGACGGATGGAATTCGATCCATTTAATTATCTTGATGTTTGGTTTAACGAATTTTTTAGGAGTTGATCTATCTACCTCATTTAAATACTGGTTCTTTAGGGACCTATTGTATATATGTAGGTATTGGCAGCTAAGTATGAAGTTCCCATTTAGTTCACTCACGTTTCCTACACCTCTAAAAAAAAGCTATTTTTGTTTGTTCTACGGTTTTTTGGTTTTGAGATAGTCTAAAACTGCCTCGTTGGTCTAATGGTTGATGTATGCAACTGCTGATCGAGTGATCAAGTCAGAATGAGTTTCTCTTGTTGCAGTAATAGTTAATAACAGACCGGAGTTTGACAGTTGAGATCTTAACCTTTGTGCCTCAGAGAGTACGTACAACGGTCGGACCTGAGCCTGGCCTCGCCCAGTTCCTGTCGGATAGACTTGCCGAATTTTGTAGACATAAAAAATAAATAAGAAAAATAAACTTTTTATAGTATAATACATATAACCTTTTAGGGAATGACGCAAACAAATTTTCCAGCTTTATAATAATAGCATATTTTTAGTTCCCTTAAGTTGAACTTCACTTGCAACGATCACAAAGAGTAGCAAAATTATACTCGTATATGTACCTATACAACATCAAATTCACCTCTCCAATGAACACCCTTTCGAAGCGTCAAGTTTTGTAACCCGATAGCTCTTCACGATATCCCTGACCCAATTAGGTTTGTTTTCTGGTTTCTTTACAAGTCATCTATCTCCTACAAAATTCAACCTTCGTCTTCTCACAGTTTACAAGTTGGCAGTATTCATTACGAGTTGAGAATTGAGCGATGGGGCTGTGGGTGGCGATGTACACGTCTCGGCAGGAAGCGAGGAATGCGGCAGCCCATCTGTGGTTCAACTTGAGTTTGAACGTATTATTGACTTTGTTAACACTTACGTGGACCAAGAACTCTAAACAAACATTCAGAGTAAAAGTAATATAACACATGCAAATGCGATTTCGCTATTTTGTATTTTACATTTGGACTCTTTTTGGACTAAATATGACAATAACAAAAAATCAATCTTAAAAATATCTCAAGTTTTCCAAATAACCGCGGATTTTTTGGATGTGTGTTTGTTATTTCTATTGGCCACATATTTTAGGGAACAGCGCTATGAATGGTATTGGATTCATGTTCTAAAAACCTTCGCAAAATCAATACCAATACGTCGGATACAAATTTAATCAAAAATATTAATGAAGTCTGCAAAAATAATGAAATAAATCCGAGAGAAGTAAATAGTAATTTATTCAGCATCCAGCGGGACATTTAAAAATAGAATCCACGTTCGGATATTACGTTTTATTAATTTTGCACGCGCCACGGCGCAAATTGACGGATCGCGTGCGCCCCAATGGAGCGGCGCGCGTCCGCAGGCCTCGGGCTGCCCGCCCTTGTGTTGCGCGTAAGCCTCCTTGTTAATGCCAATGTTGGATTTGTGACGTGATTTCGCCAATATTGAAAATATTTAGGCTTTCGAATGATTGATGAGTTGTAGATATAGGTTTGTTTTGTTCATGGAACAGAAATAAATATAAATACCATTTTATTTCAATGGAAAAGATATTTAAGGATTTTCTCGTTACGTTTCTTATAGTGTTGTGGAGGAACGTGTGTCATATCCCTCCGACACAAAGGGAGGATCCTCCGACCAGGCGAGGAGATCATGCCTGGCGGGCCACGGCCCAACGGTTGATGTTGGGATGTTGTATATATGCTAATTACCACGCGAATCTCTCTATCGCGATACAGGATTGGTAGTTGCATTGCAGTTCATTATATTTATATGTTTTGTTCATACTTCGTAGTTAGATGTATCTTCGCTAGATGGCGCTGTTATATAATATATTTTTTCGTTTGTGTTATAATGTGGAATAGCCACAGTGTTTTGTCAGCATGTTATTTGAATTGAATATTCTTTGTATTCTAATTGTCCGTTTTATGCGTACATTCACAGATAGCATTAACAGTAAAATTAACTGGAAATTTATTTAGACAGTTTGTGACATCATTAGTTCTTGAAAAGACATACACTATCATTATCAATTTCGTACATTATTCCCAATTTTAATAAATTATGTTCGACAAAATATGTAATATGTACATTGCAATAGATAACTACCTCGGTGGAGCAGGGGTAGCGAATGCGACTTCTGTAGTTGAGACCTCGGTTTTAATTCCCGGGTTCGATCAAATGTTTGTATGATCTGCAAATATTTGTTTCGCAGTTTGAATATCTATGTATTATATGTATGTATTTACAAAAAAAGTACCCATAGTAATTATTATTATTGTTTTTATTTTTCTACCTGATCTATTGAACGGCCATTCGGTTAAATGTAGTCGTTTTCAGTACGGACAAAAAAGGTTGTGAATGAGGATAATGCAACTTACCAAGGGTACCGTAAGCCTCGGAGAAGAAGACTGGATGGTAGCAGAGTCGCTTTAAGAGAGAGTGTTTAATTGATCAGACTTAACTGAATTATGTTGGTTGATTATGAAACTGAACAGGGGTGTCATAAGCTTCGGAGAAGACGGAATTGTAACAGAGAATCACTTGTGATTTGAGAGGGACTAATTAAAGAGAGTCGACTAGTTTATGATGTAAATTTTCAATTGGTAGCTATGTTCGCTTCAGGGATAATATCGTCCATCTGTACAGTGCTAATGATCCCAGTGACTCATCCAATTGCGCCATTATCCATTAATTATCCAATTTTACACGTATTAAACTATATTTCACTAATTAGTTTAATTAAATTAATGAATATTAATATTTTTCTTTTTCGTTTTTAATAATAATAATTTATTAGTAAGAAACATATCACAACTTACCTATATATCACCAAAGTTTGAAAAAATATAAAATTTTTACTTTTCTGTTGATATAGTAAACGTTTTCAGCCGTACTAGTATGAATTGTGTGACGGCTATCAGCGCCTTGCTTACATTGCAGTAATTAAGACTACAGTGGACCCCTGGTCATTCGACAAACGTTTTGCAGGGCAGTGTCGGTCTATTGAATTTGTCGGATTATAGAGTACTGCCTCAGACCCCCTATAGCCTGGATTTTTTCACAAAAGAGTTCCTTCTAATCCGACTAATTACAGACAAATAATAAAATTCTAAATGTTGTCTTCTGGGCTTGTGACGACATTACTAGGTATGTATACGTAATGCACAAAGAGTAAACGCTAAGCTCCACCGCTATCACACGTAGTCAAATTCAAATTAAGCAATCGGAATTGAAACAATACTTACACGTCGAGCACAAGTTAATCATGCACGAACTACATTAGCGAAAATTGTTTGATTGATGTCGGATTTCGGGGAGGTCCGTATTAGACAGGAGCCGGATTACCGAGAGTCCACTGTACTATGTTTCAACATAATCGTCTAGCACAAGTTATAAAAAATCAATGAATGTAAGATCCATCAATAACAAATCATCAATAACACATTATTTGATTCATATTTTAATTATGTTTGTTTCATTTCAAAAGACAACGCCCACACAAGGAACAAATCCTGTGTCGCGGCAGACTTTACAAACATACAAAGAACAACAATTTATAGATCACACAAAGTGTTGCCCCATGTGGGGTTTGAACCCACAACACTCAGCGTAGTAGAGAGCGGCGTGGCAACCGCATAAACCAAACCAACCGTACAGTCGATTTTAAATATAATATGATTGATATAATATTGTAATATTCATGATAAATACAGCTGCAACCAATCACTTAATAGTGTGTACATTTTAAATAAACCTTACAACCCTTAACAAAAATGATTTCACATGAACCTTGCTATTGTGAATGTAATGAATAAACTCGTAACACTAACCTTTCCTACGTGAGGGTCGTGGGTTTGCGTCCAGGCGTGCACTTACTATGCTTGCATAAAACAGTGACATTTTACGACTTTATGTGTTTTGAACCTTTTATGGGGTGGGGTTTTTGTATTTGTTTAACCATATTCTTCCGTAACTTTAGTTCTAAAAGAACCTAGTTTTCTGTGTACTAAACAGGTTTCGGAAACTTTATATATGGTTTAAAAATTTTGGATTTTATCAGAAAATATGAAACATGCTATCAGAAATATACTTCATTGAGTAAAGTAATAGTTGGACTCATTCTTCATTTCATTATTTATTTGTGTAGATTAAAGTAGATTAGAATAAACTTTATACAACACTATATGCCTTTATCTCAATTGGGAAAGCAATTACTGTAAAGAAGACAACATGTCTCAAGTAGAAAACAAAACTGACCGACCTCTTCGAACTGGTTGATAATACTGAACCATTCTCCTGGATACTAAGGGACTCCACAGAGCCGGAATTTAACTTTAAATAAATACTTACCATTAAAATATTGCTTGCAATACACAACATTAATAAATGACACTTACGAGTAAACAATTTCTTTCACACAAAGTATCAAACCAGTCCCATTACCAGTCACCGTGATGTGGTAGGCCAAAACCTCTTTTCAAAGAAGAGACTTGTGTCTAGCTATGGACTATTAAGCACGGTTCAAGCGAAAGTTTTAAAAATTAAACTTAAAACTCGACACATAACTAAATTTCATCAACAGCCTTTTACAGTCCACTGCTGGACATAGGCCTCTCCTTATCAAGGAGGTTTTGGCCTACTATACCACGCTGGCCAGACGGGTTGGAATAGGGTTTGTTTCAAGTTTTCCTTCTCTTTGTAATGATGTTGTCTTACATACTTTGTTCCCTTAGTCGCCTTTTACGACGCCCACGGGATGAATAGGGGTGGTAACACTATGTATTCTTAATCCGTCACCACACGGACAACTATATTTATTAAGTTATGTTACAATTTAGAGGTTTCATGGCAATTACTTGCTTCCGAAGTCCACTGAGTCATGCATTAAACAGCACTTGACTGTAGTAAGCTTCGGAACGAAACTTAGAGTGAACTAAGTGATTAGTTCAGAATCAAATCTGTATGTAATTAGGCCGCATAGATGGCATAGTTGTTGAAACCGTCAACTAACCGCTTCCAGTTGCGCTAAGTGTTGTGGGTTTGAACCCCACATAGCTGTTGTGAAAAAAAACTTTACCGCAATATTGAAGATACGGCTGCTTTAATTTATTGTGACCGAAATATTGAGAGCGGTCATAAAATCTTTTAGATTTAAAAAAAAATGTCTGTGTACCAGTAAGTATACTAAAAAAGTTTCTACTACGTATTAGTGAGACTGAAACTAAGCACCGAGAGAGCCCATCTCGTATAACACAAAATCTTTAAGCACTTTACTTGACGGCCGTGTTTAGAGGTTCTATCCTTAACTAAAATAAACCTCTTCGGGTCCAACCTTCATTGATTACCATATAAATTGCGCTCAGCTCGGCCCGTTTCTCGTAACTACGTAAGAGTTATTAGTTAGCACTTACCTGCGAAGCAAACTCTCGATAAATAATAAATGAAGACAGGTTGTTGCCTAATTTTGTAGCTTTTTTTGATTGACCGTCAGAGAACTATAGCAGATGTTGGTCGGCACGCCTAGACGCCACGATCTCACAGAAAAACTGTGTTGGCCAATTTCTTCATCGCTTTTTACCCATTGATTGAGGTTTTCAGAGTCAGTGTCAGAGAATATGTGTTCAAAGAGTGGCAACATACCAGGCATCTATACCATTTTGTAACTATTGTACTCAGTTGACCTTTATTAAAAAATGTGATGCATAAAACCTATCAAAAGAGAGTTAGAAAACTTGTTGAGATGATCTCTTATTGAGATCTCATTTCATAATTTAATATTCACAGTGTAATTAATTACATATTATTATATCGAAAATTGAGTAATAGAGAGGGCAATGTTCGGAGTTTCTTTGCTTGATTGAATCAGCAATGAGGAGATCCACAGACGAACTAAGGTCCCCGATATTGCCAGTAAAATTGCTAAACTTAAGTGGCAGTGGGCGGAGCATATTACACCCGGAAAGGATGGCTGATGGGGCCATAAAGTTTTGAAGTGGCGACCGCGTACTGGGAAACGCAGCGTTTGTAGTCCCCTCACAAGGTGATCGCGGGAAGCTGCTGGATGCGGGCGGCACGGGACCGGCTGTTGTGGAGAACCTATGTCGAACAGTAGACGTCTTTTGACTGAGATGATGATGATGAGATGATATCGAAAATTAATAGTATTATAGTAATTGGATTTACTGATGTACTGGATACATAAATCTTATTTATAAACATAATATAAATGCCATAGATAACATTTTCTGTATCCTTCCTTCATTTTTTAAATAATATGTTTGGTTTGTCCATGTGGTGACGGATTAAGAATACGCAGTGTCACCGCCCCTAATCACCCCGTGGGTGTCGTAAGAGGCGACTGAGGTGACAAACCATTTAAGAAAACATCACAACAAAGAGAAGGAAAACTTGAAAAAAACTCTATTCGAACCCGTCTGGCCAGCGTGGTATAGTAGGCAAAATCCTCCTTGCCAAGGAGAGGCCTATGTCCAGCAGTGGGCTGTTAAAGGCTGTTGATGAAGTTGATAAAACATTTTTTTATTCTATTATTACTATATTTAAACTGTAAAGAAAGAGAGATGGAAGAGAGGCACTTTGCCATACTAATATAATACACTTAATGTAAATGTAATAATAATATAGTGACTTTCAGAATATCACAACATTAGAACAGTAATGTACATATATACGTGTATTCTACGTTGATATATATCCTAAATATTGAAACAAAATTAAGATGATTTCGAATCTATATATCACTAACGCTGAGATGACGACTCCAAGGGTGGCAACGCATGACCTGTAGTTGCAGATGTCCGGGGCGACGGTAGGCCCCCTTTGCTGCTCGTTAGCCCTCTTCTACCATAATTTTTTTTTTTTTTATATGCAACTTCATACATTAATGTACATGGCGTACTTAATTCCCTGGACATATGGGAGGTGTCAAGATCTAGTAAAGTAGGTGAATCGAGGGTACAGATGTAATCAGAAACAAATTTTAACATTAGCACTTTGTGTACTTTTTCATTTGATTGTAACTTTGCTATTTTATTACGAATTTAAAAAATAAATTTTAAATAGAAAACTCCATCTTACTATGTAAACAGTAATGATACAGCTATTTTTTGGCCTAGCGCTCGTGGCATCCGGCCATAATTTATAATATAACATAAAAACAACGCCAAAACAAGAACAATGTGCCGTTAAAGCGAAATTACTTAGTGCACATTACATTTTAAGCGATCCAAGCGATTTACGCCGGCCGTGGACTCCAGCTTAATAGCGCGTGATGATTGTTTCTCACGAAAATGAAGCATTTTAAGGACCTCTTTAAGGCACTCCTGACAATTTTGCTGTCAGTTTGTGCAATATAATGTTAATCTACAAATTTTAATATCACAACATTAGATTGAAAATAGGCCGTCTGTTTGTCTTCGAGCTTCGAGAGAGTAGCGTCCCGTTTCCTGGGATATTATCCCCAAAGAGGATTAGCGTTGGGTAAGCGGCCGACCGTTAAACAAACTAAACAAAAATCCTTTTCTTTTTTTTTTAAATAGAAACCTACCTAAGTGACGCTATTCTGCCTGATGGAAACCATGAATGGAATCCAAGAGCGGTGGTCGCCGTACTCACTGCAGACAGTGCAGTATGGCGACCCACGCTATGGCGGCCTAGTGAGTTGCTCTTTCACGCCCCACTTGAAGGACCCGGGATCGTAGTGGGAGGGAAACACGTGCGCTGATAATGAATTCCAGGCTTAGGCACATAGTACACATTGCATTGATTCCAAATGAAATTAGGCATGTTTGTTTGAAATCTTGTGACGATAATACTGGCTCTGCCTAGTTTGGGCTCAGAGGGTCGTGTGTGAGATGCGTGAAGTTATTATTAGACACTCTTTTTCTTGAAATGTATTTATTTGGAATTCAAAGCCGATATATTTAAAGACCATGTAACTAACCATTTAATTTCGTTTGTTCCAGGTAAGCAGAAAAACTTAAAAAAAATGAATATAAAACAAATTACGCCAGACGATGTCGATTCCACCAGAGTCAGGTGACCTGTTCAATAACGGAAGTGCTTTACCGAAGCCCCGGTAACGAGGCGTTACGTCGACGTGACTTCCGTCCTTGTAATGGGGGCTTTCGTGTCGGAGCGACTGCCACCTTAGAATGACCCTGACCTCCTTATTGGAAATCTAATATTTATTTATTTCAGAAAAGTAGTTGTAAATTCTTATGCAATAATATTTTTACGTTCATGTTATGATATAGTTAGTTGCCTGGAGCACAATTTTATCTAAACTATGCTTAATTACCATTAAAGTCATTGTAATTGTTTTGGAGATTAATTGCAATAAATAGATAAACACACGGAATTTTGAAATTGTTATATTTTGTATAAATAACATCCATGCGATTAAATTTTTTAACTAAATAACTGATTGTCACCATAAGTACATAGACATGTTTATCTAACACCTCTTTAATATAGGATTATTTTTCGTCAAAATAAAGAAATGAATATTTCGGACATTTGATACACAGCGCCATCTAGTTCCAAACTAAGCAGAGCTTGTGCTATGGGTACTAGACAACTGACATAAATACATATATCCTTTTTTTGTAAATACATACATATCATACATAGAAAACACCCAAACTCCGAAACAAATATTTGCAGATCATGTAAACATTTAGTTCGATCCGGGAATCGAACCCGAGACCTCAAGCACAGCAGTCGCATACGCTACCACTGTGCCACCGAGGCAGCTAAATGCTATTGTAAATACGACAGTTGAAAGTTTAAATGAGTTTGAACTCTGTTCCGCCTTAGAGGCAATACATAAGCAGATTTTGGATTTTATTTAATTCAATTTTTTATTAGATAAACAGTATCCTATGTCCGTCTCCTGGTTCTAAGCTACCTCCCCACTAATTTTCAGCTAAATCCGTTCAGCCATTCTTGAGTTATAAGTGGTGTAACTAACACCACTTTCTTTTATATATATAGACTATGTTATGAAATTCCGTTTCCAACCAGTAAAGATAAGATTAATGACGTATGCGCAACCAAAGGTGTAAAAATAAAAAGCTAGAATGCCTACGTCTATGTGACATAACGTGGAAAATACCCTGCAGCTCTTCAGCGCGGCCTTTCATGCTAATAACGTCATTATATAGTAATTATCCTTCACTAAGACGCTAAATATTACTAGTTAGAACTTGCCAGGTAGGTAGGTTATCTAGGTAGTACAGCCACGCTCATTGCAGCACGAACGAACCGGCTCCAGCGGGACAGTACCACCCTCCCACAGAAGATCAACCTAAAGCGACAGCATCCATGCTGTCATGTTTCGTTGGTGAGTGCGAGACCGGAGACCCGTTGACGCTGGGATGACAGTTGTCGTGGTAAGTGTGTAGAATACAATGCCACGATGACTGTCATACCTTTTACGTCCCCAAACTAGGCGTGAAAAAGCATCTTACTAGGTCGGGTTACCATACCGCATTGTCTGCATTCACAATGAGTATGATGACCACAACCCTTGGATTCTATTCATGCTCTCCATCAGGCAGAGTAGAATTACTTTGGCAGGCTTGTAAAACACAAAAAAAAATCATACCCGAAAAACGTCAACTGCTGGACGTGCCTTACGTAAGGTTCTCCACAACAATTATAATGTGCGTAGTTTTGATCGGCTGGGATTACATAGGAGCTTCCATAAGCATCGTTATTTCTCCAGTAAATTCATAAAACGTGTTCTGAACGCTAAGAGAAGTCGGCAGTCGGCTCCTGTGTAACCTGCCACGAGTCCTCCATAGGGTGAGTGAGGGTATTTTTATTGGAGGCGCTACATACTCCTGTCTTCTGCGCCCTCGAGGAGTCGGATATCCGAAGGAATTTTGACTAAGACACCGAAAAAAAGAAAATGTGGTATGCTAAATGTCGGTTCTAATTCTGAGTTTCCACATCTACAAAACTCTACAATACCCTAATCAACAAATCGGTTCACGCTGTAAAAAATGTACATGCATACACTTCAGTTTCAATTTACCTGAATTCGTTGAAAACCCAATAAAAGTAAGATAATTTGTTAAACAAATTATTGTCAGATAATTAAAATGATGATCCTTTTAAAATATGAATTGCCACCGAAACGACTTTATATGACAGCCAATGGCGTTTTACAGATAGACTCTCATCAGAAATACATTTAGATAAATGTACGCTTTGGAACGAGAATATAATTGCCATGGCACAGTGTATGTATATTTTTGTCTCGTATCTGTTATATGTCGATATGTTTGTATGTGACAAAAAGCATACAGTGTGCGTTATAATAGTCACACATCGTGCCTATAGATGTACATTTTTAAAAACTAACTTAAAATATGTAAAAATTGATAAATTGGTTTGTGTTCGCTTCAGGTTTGTGTATTCGTCCTGTGGGTGTCGTAAAACGCGACTAAGGGAACAAAGTATGCGAGACAACATCATTACAAAGAGAAGGAAAACTTAAAACAAACCCTATTTCAACCCGCCTGGCCAGCGTGGTATAGTAGGCCAAAACCTCCTTGATAAGGAGAGGCCTATGTTCAGCAGTGGACTGTAAAAGACTGTTGCCGAAAATTCAAAAAAAAAACTTTAGTGATCCAGTTTTAAATTTGACACGACATACAACCCAACCTAAATATTGCTTTCATCTATCTTTCCCTTAAGTTTTGTTTTCTTAATAATTCTATCTATTGCTTTATAAAGAAATTACGTGTGGTATATTTTTTTACGGCGCGGACAGCCGGCTGTTGTAGAGAACCTTGAGAGAGGCCTATGTCTAGCAGTGGACATCTTTTGGCTGAGATGATTATGATGATGATGACAAATTTTCATGTTTTGAGAATTTGAAGGGCATCTCTTATTTTTTTCCCCGAATACCTCTGTTTTAGGACTTGACTTGGAGTATCATAGATATGTAACAATGGTTAATGGAAATCAGTTGAATGATAATTGAAAAACAGTAGCACACGAGTAGAGTAGGTCGACTGTTGGTTGATATCCAATTACAATTTAAACGCTCACTATAGTAATTAAGAGCATCCAAATTGACTAACTACATTATAACTAATGGCATGTTTTACATACATATATGTGTGTATTTGGTGTAATGGAGGTATTTCTGTTGATTTATATTAATTAATTGCAAAATGGTATACCAGTAGCCCCATCTATTGATAATTATGTGCAACTTAAGTAACTCTCACTTGACAGTTGTCATTCGCCGTACTTCATGCTGCCACCGAACACAGTTTATGCGCGTGCACTTCTTGTGTTTAATTTCAATAATCCATTCACTCAATTATTAAAATAATAGAGTTTTACATCAATTTCTATTGTGTGTTAATTCGATCCTTACTCAAAAGTAGGTAAACTTCCAAAGCATTAATACTACATTTATTGGAGTTTAAGCAATCACGTAACAGTTGAATCGTTTGACGTTTTAATCAGGCTGAAAGTTTTGTATTGATTGTGATTAAACTTTGACACCACCTGCTTCTAAATTTTATCAATTTTTTAAGTCGGTTTTGTTTCTCATTTCATTAATCCACTTTAATGTCGCAGCGAAGCGTGACAGCGTATAGCTATTTCGTAATAATTGTGTTATAAGCCAGAAACCCGTCCGTGAGGGAGCCATGCATGCAATTTCATTTCGCAGTATTTTAAAAACTGATAGAACTTTAATACATTTTAAAAATACCTACATTATGGTTTTTATTATTAAATACAGTGTAAACCTTTATCTTAAAAATATGTCTCATCATCAGCCTATCACAGCCTACTGATGAACATAGGCCTCTGCATGTCACTGACCAATTTTAGGCCTCTCGCGTCCAACTCCTGCCAGCCATCTTGCATAGATCGCCACAATATGTGAAATATAATCAAAACTCTGCAATAAAAATTACATTATCTCGGTAAATAATAAAACTTACGTAAACTATTTCTGACGACCTAGTTAAGGTCGCGGGAAGCAGCTGGATGCGGGCAGCACAGGACCGGTTGTTGCAGAGAACCTTGGGGGAGGTCCAGCAGTGAACGTCTATTGGCTGAGATGAGATGATGATGAAGCTACTTATTACATTTCCAGAAAGCATCGTTTGTGTGTAAAATATTACATCATGGCCGACGGTTCTTAGCCGTGTGGATATAAATCGCATACACAAGTAGACTAGACATCCAGGGACTAATAATTACCAGAGCTGGGGGCGGACTAGCCAATTAAATGACTCACAACTGATCGTATAGCTCTACGCTGTATGGCTTTGACAGATTTATCGACTTATGGGTTTACATATAACCAGATAATACATGCGATCTTCAATCAATCAATCAATCAACCTATCGCCATCCACTACTGAACGAAGGTCTCTCTCAAGGAACGCCAACGATCTCGATCTTGGGCAATTCGCATCCATCCGCTGCCAGCCACCTTCTTCAAGTCGTCGGTCCATCTCGCCGCAGGGCGCCCTACACTACGTTTGCCCAATCGTGGTATCCACTCTAGTACACTTCGGCTCCAGCGACCATCGGTTCGTCTGGAGACATGGCCGGCCACTTCCACTTCAGCATACTGATTCTCCGTGCGATGTCAGTTACTCTAGTTCTCTGTCGAATAACCTCGTTACGAATTTTATCAGCCAGAGAAACACCCAGCATCGCACGCTGAGCTACTTTAAACTTATAACTATATAATATGCGATCTTACTACTTAAATATTAAAGGCAGTCCAGCATATCCTAAAATGGAATGTAACGTAACGTAAATAAAGATAATTTTTGAATGTTACTGAATATAAATAACTTAAGTCTGTATTCAATTGTTCCTATACGACACGCTTCAATTGCCGTGTTAAAAGCCATGGTTGTGGAATCCTAGCACAAGTAACACCTTGGCATACCATCATGTATCTTATTAATCTTGATAACAAGCTTCTTAACTATACACACATTATGTATATTTCTTTCCCTGTTTTGTATTTAGACATGCTCTTTCACTTCCATCAGTGATCAAAATGTCATGACATATAAAATTACTTGCCTTGTCTGACTGGGACACTAAGACTTGGGAATTTCTCCCCTATGAGGTGACTAGAGATGTATATTGCCATTTGTTTTTAATCCCCAAACACCCATCATTTTTAACGTACGATTATTATAGTTAATATATGGTTATTAATTAACTTGATCAAGTAATTGGTATAAACATTGAGAGTATAATTCAACTAAGTTAATTAGACTGGGGCTTCTCGAAACTTCTTAGTAACGCCCACCACGGGTCCTCCAAAAATCAATATTCCTCGTAATCTCTTCATCTTAATAAACGGTAATCCCGATAAATGGATTAAGATTTTATTATCTTGATCGGCTATTATATAATACTGCTTCACCTCATATCTTAGAAATATTTAGACTTTACTTCAGGTATTAAGAGAGTTTGTAAATTCGAATATCAGTTTAGAAACTTCTATTTCATCAAAGATGAGTATGAAGGATTAGAAGTTTAATATTTTCTTATTAAAATATTGATATCATGCTATTGAACGATATCATATACCAAAAGAATGGTTTGGTCCATATATTGCTTGTTCTGCTTCACCAATAAAAGGACGTGCTCATGAGAAATTATTCTTCTATTCGAGCTTCTGCAGTCTCAATCCCACTTTCATACTCGAAATTAACATTAACCCTTTCATTGGCTTATTCATCTTATCCATCTGTTATACCATCTGAAAATTAATACAAGCAAAAGGGGAAGGGATTCCCCTTTTGCTTTGGGAAGGTAGACGCTCAGACGTAAGAAAACAGCCTAAATGTGTTACGTGTCCAATCCCAACTAACATTGAAAAAACTATCATCATCGTCATCATCATCAACAGCCTTTTACAGTCCACTGCTGGACATAGGCCTCTCCTTAGCAAGAAGGTTTTGGCCTACTATACCACGCTAACCAGACGGGTTGGAATAGGGTTTGTTCCAAATTTCCCTTCTCTTTGTAATGATGCTGTCTTGTATACTTTGTTCCCTTAGTCGCCTTTTACGACACCCACGGGATGAGTAGGAGTGGTAACACTATGTATTCTTAATCCGTCACCACATGGACAGAAAAATATATATGTATAAAAAAGGAAAACTTGAAGTAAATGGGTCCCTAACGTGATATTCTAATTAAAGCATGAATAATTGTCATCAATGTCAAACTGAGAGACATTGCGCGGATTTCGCATGTCATGTATTATATATCAATGGAAGTTGGACTCCTAAATTGGCTTTTGAAACCTTCAGGAGTAACTGTTCGTCGGAGTTTAGTCTTTCTGTACACACTGAGATAAGTAAATTACAGTCAACATTTCTATATATTTTTCTCTAAGTTATCAATTCAAATCTGGTTTTATTGTCTCGTCTAAAAAGATATTAACAAGGGCTAGGTAAATACGATTTAACGATATAAACAAGACGCTTTTGAGCAAATTATATTATTTCGTCTTCAAATATTCGACTACCTTCAATAATTAGATTTAAATAATTAAGTCTTTTGGCACAAACAAAAGCTGGTCTTGTCTTTATTTACGAATCCGTAGATAGGTATAGTCTGAAAAGTAAAACATACCCAAACACTCGTTTGAACATGTTTCGGCTGTTTGAGTCTCTAATTTAACTTAAACGCAATAATTAAATTTCGAGTAAATATTTCTTAACTCATAACGACTTATCGACTAGTTAAGTAAAATATAGCAACAATTAAAACATGTTTTTGTCGCAGTGGCAAGAGACTGTGTACTTACTTCAATTTTTTTAGGCCAAAACCTCCTTGCGAAGAAGAGGCCTATGTCCAGCAGTGTACTGTAAAAGGCTGTTGATGAATATTATTGTGTGCCCGCTGGACTGATTTAAATTTATACTATTCAGTAGTTGTTATAAAGAAACAAGTCTATCGTGGTAAGTGTGAGGGGCCTTACACTGCCACTATAGCTGTCAAGCCTTATCCGTCCCTGTGGCGACTTCCATATGCAGCAGTCCCCAAGCAGCGTGTGAAACAGTATCTCACTAGGCCGCCGTAGTGTAGGTCACCATACTGCATTGGCTTCATTCGCAATAAATATGGTGGACTCTATGCTTTCCAAAAAAATGTACATACCTGCAGCTTTTAATAAATTACAGATTATTTCGTCAAGCCTGATGCAGCGAAAGCTCATTAACAGATGTCTCACGAGACCGCAATTCGTCACCACAGCGCGCTGTAATCATTTCATTAAACAGACGATTGTATGTACTAAACGATCAATGTCGAACACACAAATATATTCACTACCACGAATTGGTAGAAGTCAGTTTTATTAGAGTTGCGAGGGTAGTTCGACCTTTGTTGTAGATTACGTTTAGGTAGAACTGAACTCTTCTGAACAGTAAACATCTATTCTTATTTAATGTTTGATTAACTCTCACACATACGATGCCACTAAAACTTGGCGTTCATTTTTAATTATTACCTATGACCTAACATCAAATAATTCAACGGTTTCCTGAAAATGGCTAGCAGTTTCATATTAGATCGCTACCAATTTTCAATTGAATACTTCGTATGGTTCTTTCATAACATTGAATTTAAATTACATTCAACATCTGAAGTTAAGTTAACTCTTGCGAGCTAGTCGGCATTCCAGCTGTGGTTTTCCAAGCGGAATTCGAGAAGCTCATTCACATACCATTTCGCAATCTACATCGGAAATGTTCGGAATTTTTCGTCGAATTCCAAATTTGAAATGAAGAAAAATCATTTTACGCAAATATTTTACGGATTTTCATCGCTTTTGTCGCTAAATTCTTAACCTTTGTGGGTCACAATATTTCAAGCACATTTAATTGTTCCGTGGTCTTTATAACCGAGAGCCTCGTCACCATAACTGTTTTATTTCAAACATTCTCAGATGGTCTTGCATCAAGGATATTAAACTGAGCGTCGAGGTGATTATGGTAATGCGCGTGTAATAGCAGTTGGGTGAGATCCACTCTTGATTTGTACATGTGTTGCGGGAAAATAAGTGTTGCATAACATATGACCGGGTGTAATGAAAAATGCTATTATATGCATGTAGGTTGTTAAAGAACAGTCAGTTTAATATTAGTTTCTTTGAACTAATCTTTTTAGACATTTATTCATAACGGGACATTTATTTAAAGACTATTTTTGTCTGAAACTGAGTTGTTATCGTCTTAAAAAAAATGTTCGCTCAGATCTGATGTACTAAACACGTTCACAGTTATAAATAGCAAATTCGCTAGTCTTATAATATTGAAGCAAATGTATAGAATATAGTACCTTCAAAGATATCTACTATGTATGAAATAGTAAGTTCTAATGTAAGAAACTTTATTAAAAAAGTAATAAAAAACAAATTATTAAAGTGTGCGTGTGTTAACAGCTTTGCAAATTTAAAAAAAATGAAATAACACACAGTTTTTAAAATCTAGATAAATAACGCATCCTTTGCAATGTTTTACGAGAAAATAGACTTAATTTCCTATATTAAAATAAGAAATGCTAAAACAGAAAATATTTTAATTCTTATTTAACTACTTCCTATTTTGTTATAGAATGTAAGACATTCTTACCTTGTTCTACTTTTCTATCGTAATTACTACCGTAATTGCTTACTAGTACATCAGACCATCAGCTCTGTTTATTCACTGTCGCTTCATCTCTGAACATTGCAAAATTTAGTTCTCCTCAAAACAGTGGCTCCTTAAGCTCGTTTTATGAGTCATTAACAATAACATACGACATTCCAGCT
The DNA here is from genome assembly GCA_949316085.1 of Hypercompe scribonia. NCBI lineage: Eukaryota > Metazoa > Arthropoda > Insecta > Lepidoptera > Erebidae > Hypercompe > Hypercompe scribonia. The sequence continues at coordinate 812,985 of OX438993.1, forward strand.
CGGCCGGCCGACTGCAACGGACACACTACCCCCACTCTAACCGTGACCCTGAGTGATGATGTAGGCACATACAATGGCGGACATAGACGGATCGTCGGCCTCCTCCTCACTTGATGTTTACTAACACTCTGACGTCACGTGAAGATTGGACTGTTTGTGTCCTGTCCAGTTAAGGGCAGCGGGGATATTTCTTATCTGATAAATAGCTCGGTCCTAGTTCCTCACGTGTGGTCATATTACTCCTCCGCAATGCGTAAGGATGTAAGAACAGAAATATGTGTTTTTAAGGACAAACATCTGTTTTCATGAGCATATATACACCTACTCTTGTCTATTTCCTTGAAAGGGTAAATAGAGGCGTATTAGTAATACACATTTTACAAATTTACGTTTAGTTCACCTTTCATTAAAAAATAAAAGTCATGTCTGTGTCAGTTCTATAGTAATTATTAACTTGCATGGTTCAAATACCATGAAATTAAACTTATTAGCGTTTTTTTTTTAATTTTAAAAGCCTACCGAAGTGAATCTACTCTGCCTGATGGAAAGCATAAATAGAATCCAAGAGTTATGGTCACCATAGTCAATTGCGAATGCAGACAACATAATATGGCGTTACGCACTGGCGGCCTAGTGAGATGCTTCTTAACGCCCTGCTCGGGGACGTATACATGTCAGTCATCGTGGCATTGTAATTCTCACACAGTTACCACGACAACTGTCACCCCTGCATCAATGAGCCTTCGGTCTCGCACTTACTAACGAAACACGCCAGCACAGTTGCTAAAAATGCGTAAAATGATACTAAACAATTCTAGCTATTGAGATCTCATACAACTCTTTGGTTATGCGCTTTATCTGCCAGGTACATGAAAATACAGAAATATTAAATTAAAAACTTCATTACAGTAATGTAGTCTTACTAAAAAGCTATTCTTATCGGTGTAATTTCGTTAGCAACAAGAAAATTTTCGTACAGGAATTTAGCAAGGTATTAAATAGTGGCGGATCTTTCCACCGGAAGAACCAGCGGCCATGACAGCCCGCCATTAGCGGCGGAAGACGCGCGCCCGCCGACTTCCGTCTGTAAGAGTCCTACACCACTAACGGGTGCTTTCTCACAAATATCATTATAAGGTAATTTGCTGTTTATTTTTTATTTTATTTAGAGCCTGCCAAAGTGACTCTAGTCTGAATAATGGAACACATTTAAATTGAAGCATTACTTTGTTTATATTTATAATAAGTTTAGTATTGAATGTCAGTGTGATGAGTTAAACTGATATGAATACGGCTGTGGGGTGTGTGGTGATGGTGTGAAACCTTCCACCTCAAATGACTGCAACAAAACTGACTACCTGAATCTGTGCTTAATTTTTAAACTGCTATCTATAAGCTTACATGTAGCAGTTTAAAGTTAGAGCACAGGCATATAATAGTTAGTCAGAAACCAATTTGTACGATACCCATTGATGCAGGCGTGACAGTTATCGTGGTAACTGTGGAAGCCTTACACTGTCACGATGACTGCCATGCCTTTTACGTCCCCAAGCGTGGTGTGAAAAAGCATCTCACAAGGTCACCATAGTGTGGGTCACCATAATGCATTGTCTGCATTTGCAATGAGTATGGTGACCACAACTCTTGGATTCTATTCATGCTTTCCATCAGGCAGATTAGAGTCACTTTGGCAGGCTCTTAATATAAATAAAAAACCTCAATAATAACGTTCAAATTGCAACAAAGTACTTAATAAATCAAGTCTCCATAAATTTATAAAAAAATCATTTTGATCACTCCCTGAGGCAAATCACCGAAGACCCGTAAGGCCTTTAACCTTTATGTTCCATTAATGACGCTGTAAAACAGCTTGGCTTGCAGTTTTATGGCTAACTTACGACCTTTTAAATATTCTTGTTGTTTTATTTAACGTTTCTCTCTTTTGCGATTGCAATTTGTCTCGAAATATCCGTTTTGAAAACCATCGTTAAAGTTAAACCTGTACAATATAACAATATTTTTATTACACCCACGCCCTATTTTGCTCAGGAGTAGACAGAAAACAGCAATAAAAAAATATCGCTAGTTAATAAATTGCCTCGATTGACAGGCTTCCTAAAAGTAGTTCAGTTGACTTATTTACAACGGTTAATTGACACGACTGACAAGAAATCCTTATTACTTCAATTAAATGAAAATAATAAGTTTATGTGTACTGTATTGAGTTTACATTACATCACACTACACCACAAACATTAGGATAGAATACACAAAAAAACATTTTTGACAACACTTTTGGTTCGCGTTGCAGAATCTAGTATTCTGGAAAGAGTAGAACGTGTTGATGTTTCCCAGTTTGAAGGGTACCACCCTTGTCTTTGTAGTCACCATCACGTGAGTTGATGGACAATAAAAAGTGTTATAAAATCTGGAATGTATCTGTTCTTCTGGAACCTGGTCAAAACGTTAGGCAATTTAAAGACATGCAGTACCACGTTCTCCATGTTTTGACGCATTAACTCTCCTACTACGCTCCCACTAGTCAGGAATTTAATCTGCTCGACTCTCGGATTGTTCAGTATCCGGATGTCGACATATTCAACAGCAAATCCAGGACTTTTTTAATTTTTGTATACTTTTCCTAAGTTAAAGATCTTAATATAGCTACATAAATGTACACAACAATGTGTATTTATTACTGTTGTAACAATGTAATGTTGTAATGGCTTGCTGTACGTGTTAGGCAAACTGTAAGTGCAGTGAGCAGTTGATTAAATAAATTAACAAATTAAGAATATGTAGTGGTGTTTGTCCGTCTGGTGACAGATTAAGAATACATAGTGTTACCACTCCTATTCATCCCGTGGGTGTCGTAAAAGGCGACTAAGGAAACAAAGTATGCAAGACAACATCATTACAAAGAGAAGGAAAATTTAAAACAAACCCTATTCCAACCCGTCTGGCCAGCGTGATATAGTAGGCCAAAACCTCCTTGCTAAGGAGAGGCCTATGTTCAGCAGTGGACTGTAAAAGGCTGTTGTTGATGATGATGATGATGATGATGATGATGATGAGTGGTGTTACCCGTATTTATCCGTAAGAGATGATTAAGTGAGCAAACAACAGGACAAAATCACAGCAAAGAGAAAGACAAACTTGAAACAAACCTCCTTTCTAGGGAAGCTCTATGTCCAGCAATGGATTGTTAAAGGCTATTGATATGATGTAAATACCTGTTTTATTGTTAATTCCTGTACGTTCAATTCAAATTCAATATTACGTTCTTAACGTGTCCTTATGTCAAGGGTCGTTCCACGATATTTTTTTACTACCAATATCATCGGCCGAAACAGATCCTAGCCACCGTCTTATCCGTAAGGGGTGAAACGTGTCGCATCTGAACGTTTCCGTGTACGCCCTCAGGGACACGACATTAAAATTCCACCTTCATCCGTGAAGATCAAATGTTTAACTTATATGTGTCGTAAATAAATAAAGTGAGAAGTGACTCTCGTAAAACTGGGGGTGTTGGTAGAAAGTTGACTTCTTCAAATATTAAGATTTTCACGTATTCCGTATATAAAAGTGGGCTTAGGCTTGACACTTTTAAACCGTCATTTTGTTCTTGAAGGAGATTCAGTGCACCTTTAGCGAGGACTCAAAAATATGTGGTGGAGTAGTTTCTATTGATACCACTTAACAGAACAAGAGCTTACGATAACGAATTTATAGAATGTAATCAGACTGGATATTGGACATTAAGGTGCACTTAAATAAATTGGACATAAAAAAAATATAACTTCGCTTTACTTTTCTATTGAAAAAGTTTTTATGTAAATTATTGTAGTAGGAATGTAATTTTCAATAAGTAAATAAAGTAGACGCAACATTCGACACAAACATAAGAGTTCCACACACTTACTTTAAGCCAAGTGATGTATGGTCGTATAATGGGGGTCGCCTGGTCGTACTTTGATATTATTAAAAACAAAAAAAACTAATTTAGTATCTCTTAAAATGATTGATCGTAACTGAAAATATTCATCAATTATCATCAACAGCCCTTAGCAGTAATTTGCTAGACATAGGCCTCTTCTTAGAAAGGTTTAGGCTACGCTGACCAGACGGATTGGTATAGGATATTTGCAGTGATGCTGTCCTACGTATTGTACTCCCCTAGTCGCCTCTTAGATCACCATGAGACCAATATTGGTGGTGACCCTCCGCATTCTTAATCCGTCACCATACGGAGAAAATATTAGACCTGGATAAAATGTCAGGAAAAGATATAATTTCCGAAAGTCTTGAAAAAGGATTGCTTTTGGTTGCGATTAAATAACGTTATAAATTAGGTAGATATTAGGTAGAAGAGCGACTTACCTTCGAAGCCAACTTAGAAATGTAATCATTTTTGTAAAGAGGACAAAATAAGTCGGTAGCCTTCAGGAGATGGCTTACGATCAGGTACCGCTACTACCTGTTTTGTACGTACTAAACGGTAGCTAGATATAAACAGTAATAGCTATCGCCTATTACCTATCCAGTAAAACATATATATTTTCCAAATATAAACAATTTCTTTATTTTTACTCGTATCAATCACTCAATAAATAAATCCCGAGAATGACATACGTCACAGGTGACAATATGACACTAATTCCATTCGTAGCGAGTATTTTTCTTTGACTTTCACATTCTCGTTATTTCTAGGGTAAATGGAAAAATTGGAAAGATTTGTAGATGATGATCTATTTGTTTGTTGTTTTCTTTGTAATGTACTGCAGGTACACAGACGTATTTCAATTTATACATATTTATTACCCCTTGAATTGACCGATAGCGTACAATATAATTTATTTTATAATTCACATCGCCATCTATCGAAGACACACCGAACTACGAAGTAACACTAATCCTGTATCGTGATATAGAAATTCTCACACGGATTAGCACACATATATGCAATCACGCATAATCACCTCGCCTGGTTGGAGGATCCGTCCTTAGTTTTGACATGACACTTGTTCCTCCACAGATAAATAAGTTTAATCTAATTTCAATTATTTTTATTAATAATTTTGCAATATATATATTGATTTATTGAGCACTCAAATTTCAACTTATTTCTAGTAATTCCCGTGAAATTCAAATTAAAGGTAAACATGGTTCATTGGTTCGGCAAGCGTCGGGTTCCTTTGACGAATGTGACAACGCATTTCCGAGTCATTGGGCTCTCGTCGGCGCCATGTTGATTTTCACCTACTTATTCTATTCACTATGGACTTATCCGTGAACTGATTAAATTAGATATTACTCGGTTGTTGAATGCTAATTATTGATTTTTATGATCCTATGTTTTGGTTTTTTTGTAAAATATTGTTATCACATTATTGTTGTTATTCAGTCTATCCTATATAACTTGCCTCGACTATTAATATAATCTTAATGATAAGATTATATCCGATTGATAGTTCGTTAAAACAAAATAACTCATTGATACCAACATTGTTAGTTAACCACCATCCTACAGTTGCTATAGGGGTCGATAATATCACTCGCTATATTATCTGATCTCTAAATGTGGGGTTGATTTTCCACCCTTTTTTTTGCCTTTGTCTGACAGCGGCTGTTTAGGTACTCTGTTTTTCTAGAATCGATATGTTAATAAATGCCTTAACGTAAATCAAATTTGAGCAAAAATACATTAGCAACTTACGTTCAATTGCAAACTTGCCCGCAACCAAGAAGCCTTTTGAACACTATCTGACGGTTGAAAAGATTTCAGAAACGACAATGGGATGTATCAATGACTCCCTTGTCGTCTGTATCCGCTCCTGAGCACCCTATTGTTCGATTTCAGCCAGGTATAAAAATATATAGGCAAGAATTTTTAAAGAAAAAAATATGTAGTTTTTACTGTATCGGATGTTATATTTTCAATGTGCGTGACAGGTTACTTGAAACATGATGAATTTTAAGAGAACTGTCCAAGAAAACGAAATTGATTCTCTTTTCATTACTATGGAATCAAAATTTCTACATTTAAATAAATATTTTCATGATTAATGCTATATTAATTGTGCTGAAAAATAAAAAAAGAAAAGAACAAAAAAAGAGTCTATTGTTGCAATAAATTATTTTTCTTAATTTGTCTCGAAGCACAATATGAACGGGATCCAATCTCCGATATTATTTATATTCGTATAAAAAAATACTGATTCACTGTGTTTTTTGAGTCTTTTTACCCGGCCGAGGCTCGTTTGACTGACGTATCAATTCGTTCAGTTGAATCCGACTAGGTTCTATCGTCGGCTGTATATGAGATCGATTTTGCTTTTGTTAATAAAACAGTAATTGCATGGATTGGGTTAAATCCCTTATTAAATATATTTTGGGCTCGATTGGTTACGTATTTTATGTTATAAACGTAGAATCTTACACAAAACTATGATGAGCCCAGAAAGCTTATCTTGCTTTAATATTTTTTTCAGTTTTTATTTAGCTTGTATAAATGAGGTGATGAAAATAAGGTGACAGATTAAAACTACGGAGTGTCACTACCTCTACTCATCCCATGGGTATCGTGAGAGGCAATTAAGCAACAAACTGCACTGGACAAAATCACAAGTTTTTTTCCCTCGGGCTCACCCCTGCGGGTCGCGCAGGGGTGATGTGTCGGAACCGGACTGATTAAAACCACACGGTGTGCTTGAAGTAGAAAAGATCTTCGAACTGCTGTTATTAAGCCATCTGGGCCCCTCCCAGCTCCCGCTCACACTGACACAAGCACCATCTACGGGGAAAACCTCTCTTTAGGCGATGTACGGCACACGCGGACATCGCCTCCTCGCGTCAGGCTACTGTCACGAATTTGAGAGGAAAACTCATCGCAACTGTCCGTGGCCACATTTAGGGAGGCATCAGGCACTAGTAAGTACGCCTCCGCCGCCTGGTTAACCGGCGGCGAATTGAGTCCGAGTGGACATCATCTTCCCGGGCTTTCTTCGCTGCCTGCTCCTGCGACATGACGTATAGCCTATGTGGACTATTAAAGGCTATTGACGATTGATGATGATGGAATAAAATAAATACTTATATTTTACTTTTAACTTTATCGTGAGAACCATGATTGGGCATAAGTGGATCGGCAGAGACATGCCACGTCCTTAAACTGGGGTTAAACAATTCTGCAAAGGGGTACTTGAACGGCGTAACTCACTTATGTCCATGGTTGACGGAAGAAAAGAAGGAAGGTTAGCGAAGGGATTTCACTTATACGATTGGATTGGGGAATTTAAGCAACAGTTCGAATAAGTTAAATTTGCATACCTGGAACTTAAACTCTAACTCTTGCCGGGACTGTAACTAGAATAGGCATGTTACACTTCTGCTAAGGTATGTATGTTGGTTGTTAAACCCAAATAAAAATCCATAGTTAACTTTGTACTAACGGACTAAATTGTTTGTTATTTAATTGCCTTGGTAATGTAATCGTCTTCAAGAACTAATTCTGTGAAATGTCCATCTATACCTTAGAACTTTCCAGTGGAAACTTTACCTAACAATCTAAAATTTACACAAAATTGAAACTTGATATGAATAATGTTACTCATTTGACATTCAGGTATCTGTTATTCAACATAATCCAGTGACAAAGGCCTGGCAAAACAAACTCCAAATAAATAAATTAATCTCTCACCTATTAAATGGTACCTGTTTGGCTCAAGTACCGAAACACGTCATCGTATAAATCCTTCAACAAAAACTGAAATCCCCCGGATTCCGTCTGTTGCAGTGTTGCCATAATTAGACAGTTTGTTATTTAGTGCGAAAAATCGCTCTTGCAATGATATGATAATTCTTTTATTGGTTACTGTTAAATATTTTTCAAAGTAAGTAAGATGGATTAACTGCTCATAAAACATATAAATTATAATGAGCTGTATTCATCATTCAATAATTTTTTACTATCGGTGGAGTATTTCTCTGAAATTTAAATGGAGTCTAAGTTGAGGACAAGTAATTGATTTAAAAAATAATTGTCGAAATCAGACTATAAATGGTTCATATATCGTTCTACATGAATGTGAAAACGAAAAACGTTAGAATACGTTTTTCTGACATCCAATATAAAGGTTTTAATTAATAAATACATGCGTTAATATTCACTCTGCGCATACGTTTCGTTATTAGAACCTATTAATCATTTTTATTTAATGACAAAAATATTTATTGGAATTTTCAGAAGAAAATTGGAATTTGTGTGGAAAAAGTAGACTATCGTAAATCAATGATATTTATTTTTCCAAGTTTATCTTTTACATGTATTTGTAAAATCTCGCTTTAGGCTAACAGCAGCAACCATATCCTAAGACTCACTCTGGTAAAAAGTGCTGAAGCAAACCACAATGTTGTCTATTTTTTTAGGTCTAAACAGTAAATTAAAGCTATACGAGCACACTTCAAGATTTGAGTTGGCTTTTTAAAGACAGTACCAAAATTTTGAGCCGGCCTGTCCATACAGACGGCATACGAGCCCCGACCATCTTATTGAGTAGCTGATGTTAGTCAAGATCAACGACAGGAAGCGCAACAACACCGCTAGCAAGACATTTGAGTTGGCCGGGAAAGTACTCAATACCACCAGAAAGATACTAAATAGGAACTAACATTACAAGCCTAGACAAGACTAACATTTACAAGTGACAACTTCAACTTGTCCGAGATAGGAGCGGTTCATCTCAATCCGGTGGATTATCTATATAAGCGCGCGGGTTACGAATGAAAGTCACGCCTAAAAATGGATGTCACTACTCCTATCTAGCTATTTCAATTAATACCTTTTGCTATCCCGACTGACCCTCTGGCATGGATGCAACCGGATTAAACCCTCTTCTGACATGTTTGACTCGTCTGAAATCCTCTATAAGTACAACAATTTTCACTCAAATATGAGGGTATTTAGAATTCTTCGTGTATTCGGAGCAAGGATAGTAATTAAAGCGGTCCGTGTGTGCATAACTTCAAGTTTGATTCACTTCTTGAAGTGGGTTGAAGGCAAATATGTTTGGGTATGATTCTTGTCTTTAATTACGAGCTGTGTGGCAAAATAATGGTGACGTTTATAACAATTTAAACGTGAATTTTGGAAGTATACCAGCATATACGTTGAATTTATTAGATACTAAAAATTCTATTACTGTTATAGAGTTTCTTTTAAGTTTATTGTATACCGAGTTGAACTTATCCATTACATCGAAAGTAAACATTTAGTTGGTAAGGGCAGGATAAAAGATAAGAAATTGTGTTAGTATGTAGTATATACTTACAAGAATTGCGTAATTCGAATGTCTGCCCTTGAATATCTGTCAATAGATCAGTAACCTGTCCGTTTATATAGTAAATGTGTACTCTACTGTACACATTTTACTGTACAAACCAACGTGAAGTATTTATTTTACCAGAAGTAATATATAAATATGTATCGTATTGTAAAATAACAGTTGCTGTATCAACGAGTTTAAAATGCTATTTTTCTTTCGACCAGTATAATTGAAACGGGTCCCACGTTGGGCGCCAACTAAAAACAAAATTGTTTACAGTTTTCGTACGTTGTATTTTTAACACGTGTGAGTATAAAAATATTTATATATTTAATGTGTGTTTAGTATTTTCAGCTATGAAATTTTATGATCGCAATATTTCTACCTGAAACGCGGAGCTATTCTTGAGAACCGCTATTCTCTTCAAATTTAAGTTAAGTTAATACCTTTCAGTAATGGCGGTGCAATTTACCGTTTTTATTATGTTTACTGTACATTATTCTGTCCCAATTTATTTATATTAATAATAAAATTGGAAGCAGAATCCTAGTATTATGACTCTGATTTGGTTTTAGTATAATATGAGTTAATTATTGACTATTACACATTCTGCTAGTCAATTTTCGATTTCAGACATGGTGGACAAAACCATGCATGCCAATTGGAATGTGCGTGTTCATGCTTAAGTAACTGTTACTTATGATCCACAAACCGGAAAGATTTCATGAAATCTGTTTATCGGGGACCATTATTTGTAAATAGTCAATGTGTTGTGACTTACAAACTTCGATAGTAACTTACAATCATTCGGTTTTGTCAGTATTGTATTTCGAATATAATATGAAACATGTGAAAACCATAACGCAAAGCTATACATACTAACACATTGCCCTATCATGAATATTGTATTTTATACAATGGAGGCATAATATTTTATTCAAATTCAGCAGCAAACGTTAGAGGGTAACGTCTAAAATTTTATGATACAAGACGTTTTCCATATGAAGTAACTTGAAGAAACAAAGTCACTGCTAATATATAAACTTAATGAAACTGAAAACTGTCACAGAAGTTTTTTTGTTACAGAATATAAAGGAAATGTCATGATTGTGTTTGCTGCGAACTTTAACATCATGTATACGAATCAAATTGTTCTACCCTAGTACTGAGTATCGAAACTAGGAGGGTTGTTCTACGGATCCGTTCCAAGAACGTCGCTCCCGGGCCAGACAGGACACCTACCCAAGTGCTGGCCCTCGACCACATGCCAAACCGCCTCAGGGATGGTAGCTTGGCGTCAGGTCGCTGTCGTGAGTGCTGGAACAGCAGGAAGCTAGTCCTGTTAAGGAAACCGGGATGGCCTGCCAATTCAGTCGCGGTTTATTGTTTGAAAGGGTACTCTCTGCTCGCATCCTACGGCACCTCAGCTAGGTGGTGCGAAATGGTATTTCAGGATATTTTGGCTCATGTAGTGCTAGCACTTTTGCATATTCCGCAGGAGTCTGTTCTCGGACCACTCTTGTGGAAGTGGGCCCTTCGATGTCATCTTCGCCCTGGGTTGTACGTAACTTGTTACGACGATGACACACTGGTCACGCGTTTCACCACCAGGGGAGTCTCTTTGGTGGTTTCGTTTCAATGCCACGCTGGGCTTACAGATGGCACTAAATAAGACTGAGTTGATCATTTCGAGCACACGCTGGCGGACTGTTTCGCCTGTGCGACACAGCGTCGGACCCTCACTGTAGTCATCAGAGATCAGAGATCTTTTGCTACTGACGGTCATATGTTCCATAATCGATAACAAAATCTGTTTTGCCGTGTTCGGAACTTTCTGTGAAGACGTCATTTCGTTGAAAAAGGCGGCGGACTAAGAAGCTCCGGGAGGACGCTCTCGCCCTCGTACGGCGGAAGCACGCTTACTGGAGTTTCCTGCCGCCCTGAGTTATCTTATCTTTTTCTTACCTTTGTATACCCATGAGGAGGTGACACTGTATTCTTAATCTGATCTGGAAAGGAGTTGGAGTGAGTAAAGACTCATTCGACAATAGGTTTAATTCGATCGAATTGTGGTTAAAAATATTCTTACAACTTTCTTACACTTTCAATTTAAATTTTTGTGATGCCTTTGTATTAAATATTATCGTATCATCGCGATTACAGCTTTCAAAAATCAGTATCCAGAGCACGTTCTAAAGATATCCAGACTTGCCTTACATTTAATCGTGTCATAACCATATGCCCTTCGCCTTTTAGAAATTGGTTTTTCTTAAAATATTGTAGATGTTATAGTTAAGATTAGATTCTGAAAAAAAAAACATTTTTAACGTTTTGTTTCATATATTAATTGTTTCATTACTTGGATTATATGATAAAATAATTTGATTTGTAAATTATTATTAATATAATTAATAATCTGATCACAATTTAACATGTCATGTCTTGACGATGGAATTGAGACCGAATTTACTGTGAGAGATTGCCTGATAAGTTCGACCTACATGCATCATGATTATTTATTAACATTGTAAGATAAAATACCAGAGATGAATTCCTTAAAATTTACTTGCTTATATTTTATATCCATAATTATTAAACAAATTGTAGAATCAAGTATTACTGTGTTAATTTAAACATAAATATTTAAATAAAAAACTGCAATTGAAATACTTCTTAAAGAGGAAGATACGATACCCTCATGGATAGAACAAAAATCAAACAAAGAGTCACTAGCGAGGTAAACTTTGTAGGTTTAACAAACATTGGTTTTCCTTCAACTCATCGTTTGCGAAGCACTAATACGCTACAGGTCGAACCGCCATCTTAGTTATCCAACGACACAGTAGCTTGTGGTGTCTGCGTGTTTGTGTTGGAGAACTTTTGACTAGTGATCTAGACTGCTTATTTGTTTATTGTACACATAAGTTACGTCGTACCTCGGCGTCACATCAGTTGCTTTGGATTTTCACTTTGAAATATGCTGTTTCTTAACGTTCGAATAAGAATAGCGAACCGGTTGTGAAGGTCTGATGGCAGTTGCTTCTCGTGAAAGATAAAAGTTTATCTGTATCGTAGTAGACTTAAAACCGATTGAAACCTAGTTGCTGGCTCGGACAAAGGGCACAAACTAATTTCATAGTTGTCTCGTATGGGTCATTTGTAAAAAAGTAAGCGTTCACTTCGGAATAAAGAGCTAACAAGACTTGTTGCTGTATAATCTAAGCTTATTGAAAAGAAGAGAAGGTTTGTAATGAGATGTCGATGACGAAAACCATCCCCCTATTGTTTGTTTAACTCCCTGTCAAATGCAGACATTTCGTGTTTGACTTTCTGTGTTTTTATTACTCTCTTTTGTTACGTGAGCGGTTGAAATATTGGCTGCGATAACATTGTGTTCACGCTCATAAATGTCAAACGGAATGGTTGCGCTGAATATTGGAGCTTGAGTAACTCCAACTATTCCTTTGTGAAAAGAACTTGCGGGGATTTTAACGTGTTGACATTTATTATTTGCTGTTTTCTTGATTGTTACATTGTTTTAAAGGTGTTATTTCTTTTTGTTTTCGCACAATCTTATGAACAAAATAATGCAGTAATGGAAGTTTTGCAATTATTTCATTATGCCAGATTTTACTATCGTAACTCGAGATTTATACATACATTGTTGGCATTTTAGTGTCGCCATCTCATTTTATTTAAAGAATATTAGTCAAGAAAGCCGAATAAAACATTTTTGAGTTCACATTTTAACTTTAGTAGTAGCTGGTTTATACTGTTATTAAATTTTAATGGATGGATAAAATTCGTGCATGAGCATCTGTGTTTTGTTTAAAAAACCCAGGTTCGGTCTTGCGGGGAGTACTGTTCTCATCTTTACAATGGATCCGCGCAGCATTTGCTGGATGCTCTGGATCGGCTACAGCGGCGAGCAGTTCGCATTATTAACAACCTCATAGTAACTGAATCCCTTGAGTCTCTGCAGTTGCGAAGCGACGTCGCCTCTATGGCAGTCCTCTATCGACTTTATCATGGCGACCGAAGACGAATTCTTCCAACAGATCCTACCTTCTCCCTTCCTTTACAGGAAAACTCGTGCTGGCTTTGGAAGTCACCGTTTTAGAATGGTAGACATACGCTCCCGAACTAAACGGTTCGGCTCTTCCTTCGTGTGCAAATCGGTTAAAATCTAGTACTTATTGCGAGCACACGTGTTTTTCTCCCATTACTATCCCGGGTCCTTTAAGCGGGACAAGAAAAAGCATCTCACTAGGCCGCCATAGAGTTGGTCGCCATACGACATTGTCTTCATTCGCAATGAATATGTCGGCCACCAGGCAGAGTAGAGTCACTTTAGTAGGTTTCTATAGAAAAAGAATCCATTTAGTAATAGACATAGACATTGTACAAGTCTGTTTGTCGATGTGAATTGATTCGATTCGACAAAGGCCACCGCTAATAATATATCTAACGATCTTGGACAAACATTCTAGCATACATCCAACTATATAGTTGTAAATCAATAATGTGTCGTAGTGTTCAAATGTGATATAACTTCAAACGGTAGTTGCGGTAGAAAGTCTATCTACTGACATATACTGGCGTATTTGTTATGGTTGGCAAGGATTTGTTTAAGAGTTAATCTTTCAGTGTGTTTCTCAACCTGGGCAGAACCATCACAGTTTATTATTTATGTTCATTCATGAGCAGATAGTAGGTAGATATTAAATTGGATATTTTCCACTTTTAATTTCTCACCGATAAAATCTTAACTCTTCAAAAGACTGTCAAAGAACTACCCGAAAGCCCGGTATCGGTACCGAAATTTACCGAAGTTCAATGAGTACTCGAACTTCGTTCGCGTGGATTTTTTTTTTATTACAAAATTCGAAAATTTAAGTAGTCTAAGTTTTTCCCTATAACTTCAGGTATCTGTCAGTGAAAGTCCCACCAAAATCGATCAAGCTATTCCAGAGATTAGCCGCAACGAACAGACAGACAAACAGACGAAAATTGTAAAAAATGTTATTTTGGTGTATGTATCGTATGTATATTCACATGCATGTAGTAAAAAGCGGTTATTTCAATATTTCAAACAGACACTCCAATTTTATTTATGTAATATATTTTAATGAGAAAGCAATATAAATATAAAATGAAAGAAACAGTAAAATGAATGGTGAAGTGCTTGTAATGTAACTGTACTGAGTGCTGCAAAGTTTGAGTGAATAGTAAGAGATCTTGAGAGAGCTAGTTCAAGAGAATGTTTTTAGATCAAAAGAAATGGCGTATCTCGATTAGTGACGGAGATACAGTCACAGAAAGCTTTCTGAGATTTCTTTAACTAAGTAAGAAATGAAAGGGAGGTAATCGTGTCCAACTGTAACTCTGTAACCGTAGCGTACTTTTAATTCTGCACTGCTCACTTCAATTTATGAATTAATACCACTAAGAAAACCAGATTACATCACTCTCTTTTTAAACGTATATTGAAAGAATTATGTAAGCATGCCATAGGTGAAAAATACCGTTTTGAAATGTAATTAACCCATTTAATTCCATCTATCAAAGTAATTCGTTATTGCTAATCGTAAACTACTAATCACGTAATCTACTATATAACAATCAATGGAGGTAACTCAATCAGTAGATGTCACGGTGTGTGTGGAATTCGGGACTCACAATACGCAGCGAACGCACGTGTATCTCGAAAGGTGTTATAACCTCTGATTGGCACTTAACCTTCGAGATTGAGGATCTATCTGTAAGCTTCTGATGTGTATTGCAGCTTTAAGATTCTTATTTCTTGTAATGTACTATTTAATAGGTTGTTTTATTTTAAAAAAAAATCGATTTAATTTTAAATTGGTCGAATAATTTTGATCAGTCTGAAACCTAGAAAAGACGTTGATTTGCAATCTTTTTGTGTCTTGATTTTTTGTTCATGGAATTTTTTATACTTGAGTTCACCCTGACAATTTTTGCTAATGTAGATCATGCATGATTGAACAAATTCCAACTTGTGCTCGACGCGTTGGTATTGTTTCAATTTCGATTGCTTAGTTTGAATTTGACTACGTGTGATAGCGATGCTGCTTAGCGTTTATTCATTGTGCATTACGTATACATACCTAGTAATGTCGTCACAAGCCCAGAAGATCTACATTTAGAATTTTATCATTTGTCTGTAATTTGTCGGATTACAAGGTACTGTTTTGTAAAAAAAACAGGGCCATAGGGGGTCTTAGGCAGTGCTCTATAATCCGACAAATTCGATAGTCTGACACTGCCCCGCAAAACGTTTGTCGAATTACCGGGGGTCCACTGTATATAAATAAATAAATAATCTTTATTTGACAAGGAACCAGTGTACAAGTTCACTTGTACATAAGTACCTAACCACGCAAAGTATCCAAGGAAGAGGCTTAAACATGAAATAAATCAAATCACATAAAGCGACACGGTATAGAAAACGCTCATTGAACGACTACATTATATCGAGTGTCAATTCAAATCAAAATTTGATTATCTGATGATAGAAGATAGCTAATGTAAATGTAAAAATAATACTACGACATATAACACCGTAGACTGCAGCAACACAAGGGGGTCATGAATTAGTTAACATTTGAAAAAATCATATAAAAAAACCATTTGATATAGTATAAAAATTGTTTATTTACAAGAAAACTAATTAGCTGGAGTTTATTTTTTAAAAAATACATCGTCTAAATGACCACCGTTTCGACATTTGCGCTCTTTTAAGCGAGCACTGAAATATTCGAATACGCGTCGAGAAGAGACCGCGAGATCGCCGACATCTCTTCGCTGATTTTTCTTTTAGTTAACGTAGTGTATTTGTTTTATTGATGAAGACACGATTCTTCAAATAACTCCAGGGATACCACCGAAAGGTGGTTATGTCGGACTCGAAGTGACCAAAAACCCCACGCTGTCTCAGGTACCAGTAGCCGAGGAACACGATGTAGTAAGGAAATCCCTGGAACCCCGAAGTAATTTGGGCCATCTTGGGCCATCTTTGTGCTTGTAGATGCCCTTATACCTACTGGAAGAGAAAAACTTGCTAGGTACTAGTTTTAATTCTTCTATAAAACAGTCTCCGCGTAAACAAGTTTTGCTCTGCAAAACATGCATAGATATTATATTATTTACAGTGTCGAAGTAAACTTTAATAATAAGTAAACTTTATTGGTACAGCCAACACGATTCTTAAGATCACATTGGTGAACAACACAGCCAGTCAGTCGTCAAATGCTCTGCAAGAGAAACGGATCACGGGACGCAGACACAAAAGACATATCGGGTCGGTATTGGAGCATGCTGATGATAAAGGCCCCTTGTTCTGAAACTAACTTGACAGGTCCAAACTGTCGGTTGAAAGAACAACCGTTACTGAAAACCTCTTCAGTCAGCAACCGTAATTATGGTCGGCTTTTGATTACGAGCTTTTATTGAACATACATTTACCGAGTGATTCTAAACTGAAGGACTTTAATCCAATTGTCGTGTTATGGTAGAACTTTGAGCTCATTGATTGGTGTTCTTTTTAGTGTATGTGATGTGTGTGGTGGCTAATATGTTATATTTAACAGTAAAAGAGTTTCCTTGAGATACTCTGTCATGAAGTTTCACAAGTAATATCTGATTACATGATAGGTATATAAAATTCAAAGATTTATGTATGTGAAAAGAAATAGACTTCATTATTTGTAAACCTTAACAAGGAGGTTTTGGCCTACTATACTACGCTGGCCAGATGGGTTGGTTTTCCTTCTCTTTGCATGCTCTTGTCCTGCAAATTTTACTCGCCCAGTCGCCTCTTACGACACCCACGGGAAGTATAGGGGTGGTGTGTTTTCTTAATCCATCACCACATGGTGTTCTACTTGTTAAGGAGAAGAATATGTCCAGCTGTGGACTGTTAAAGACTGTTGATGATGATGATGATGATTTGTAAACTGTCCAGGGTTTTATAGACATTATTAAGTGTTAAACGAACAAACTAATGTACAAACCGCGGCTTATTGCTTAAAGTAATTTACAGTGATTTTACTTTAGTGGTAAGCGATCTTTTTAAGAAGTTATGGAGGAAGTATCTTTAACGGTGGCTCTTCTAAATACCGGGTTTTTCATATGTGTTATTGTCAGAAACGAGACTTTTACTGGCAGATAGGTGATGTTATAAGAAGAATACATAGTTTTACCACCCCTATTCATCCCGTGAGTGTCGTAAAAGGCGACTAAGGGAACAAAGTATGCAAGACAACATCATTACAATAAAGAGAAGGAAAACTTGAAACAAACCAACCCGTCTGGCCAGCGTGGAATAGTAGGCCAAAACCTCCTTGATAAGGAGAGGCCTATGTCCAGCAGTGGACTTTAAAAGGCTGTTGATGATTGATGATAAGAAGAACATCATCAGAGTACTAAGGCTACTTATATTTTAGACAGACATTTTTTTTGTTAAGTTCCACAACGGACTAAGTCTAACTAATAATTTGATAATTTTAAAGTTGACTTCAAGAGATCACATTTAGTAATAAAATAGTCCTTTGTACGTTATCTGTTTGATATTAATGTATATGTGTTACTATCACTGTAAAAACGTCGTACAGGTAAATAATAATCTACCAATTCGTACTTTTTTTCATCCAAGGCGCACATGTACACTTTAAAGTCCAATAAAGCACAATATACTTTATGTAAATTACGCCACCAGACAACATCGCACTACAGAAAATATTAAACCATTTATAAGCTAGAGGTAAAAGTCATTTACGCATTAACCCTTCATATCAAACTACCCCTGTCCCAAATAACTATGTACATACAACTACAGCGAGGCTGTTGGTTTATGAGTGCCGTCCCAGGCCACGTACTCATTAGCAACTTTAATGGTAGACAACTTAGGACATGTAAGTAAGTTGTGAATATAGCCAGCAATATAGTCCAGGTACCGCCGTCAGTAATTATGGACTCAAAGTGTTTGAAGTTTGATAATGTACGTTTTAGTGCGAATATTTTATGCTTAGGCTACCTGATATGCTGGTGTGAAGTAGTTTTGCAGACATGACAATGTGCAGAGTCTGTGGTAGCCAGGCTGCTGATAAACATACTTACATACATATGTAAATCTATAAATATAAAAGAAAGTGGTGTTAGTTACACCACTTATAACTCAAGAACGGCTGAACGGATTTAGCTGAAAATTGGTAGGGAGGTAGCTTAGAACCAGGAGACGAACATAGGATATTTTTTATCCCGTTCGACCACATTTCAGTCCAAAATCCAAAATATGCTTATTTATTGCCTCTAAGGCGGAACAGAGTTCCCGGGGAAAGCTTAGATAAATTACATCCAGACACAGAACAAATCGTTGTGTTCATCATACAAATATTTGTCATGGGTAGCATTTGAGTTCACGAACCACGGCTGAGCAGTCTAGGTCACTAACTATTAGACCATTAGGCCTGTCGAAAAATCTTGATCAGTACCTGGTATGTGACTACCCCCGACTATATATACCTGAAACTCCTAAGTCACAATTACATTATTGTCTTTTGCGATGGAGATATACTTTTTTCTTAAACTTTTTCTTGATCTGAAAGTATCACAGTCCACAATTCGTTAATTAATTATTTGTTAGTGTCTTTCTTAAACTAATTATTACTTGTTATTGCTTGTTTCAGTAAAATTTAATTGATTAAACACTCTCAATGTCCTTATCTCAGATTGATAATTACTTGTTAGAATTTTAAATACCATAAAAACTGAGAAGACAGACGAAATAAACACAAATAATGTAAAAAACTCATGTGTAATACAGAATTCTGCTGTACAATATTATTACTTAATTTAAATATCCTTTTACAGCAATAAAACAATGTACGTTGGAAATTCAGCACAACTAAATTACACTGTGCACAGCAAAACTACTGCAGTATATAACATACAGTGACGTCACTAACCGCGTCTGACGTCACCCTTACCACCTCATTACTATCAGCGGGTATTAATTATATCCAAGTTTAGCAACTGCATGCTCTAACGTGCACAGGGCTTCTACTTCTACGTTAATAAAGATAAACATTTGGTTTTGTTATAAAGCAAAAGAATTAACAATAATTTAAAAACATTTTAAAAAATAATGATATTTTAGGGAAAAACTTATTAAGAGATCAAAAGGCGTGAAAGACATCCTTGATATTGAAAACCTCCATAGGCGACGGTAGCGCTTACCTCCATAGGCGACGGTAGCGCTTACCTCCATAGGCGACGGTAGCGCTTACCTCCATAGGCGACGGTAGCGCTTACCTCCATAGGCGACGGTAGCGCTTACCTCCATAGGCGACGGTAGCGCTTACCTCCATAGACGACGGTAGCGCTTACCTCCATACGTTACTGTTATTTTCTATAAATGCAGTTTTATAGAAAATATTGAAGAAACCTTACATACGAGTATTGGACCCGTTTTGGTATACCAGTTACAGTCAGAGCTCGAGTCTCTTCGCGGAAAGACTGGTTTATCCTAGATTAAGCCTAAACTTTCAGACGATCCCTGATATAGGTTTCAATCTCTGACTGAAGTTCTTTTATTGAAACCTAACCTAACAAAATTTGGTTTGTCTCTCCTAGGTTTGACAAAAATTCCTCAGACAAAAGCCGAAAAACAGTTTTGTCTAAGTCATTAGTCTACCTGAGGATTGATCAGTCCAACCTAGGAGCGCCGGAGCAGTCGTGTATTTAATGCATCATTTCTTATAAATGTTTTCCATTAACAATTTGCTAACATATTTGTCGCCATTCTTCCAATTTCACATCTAAATTAAAATATTCAAATTCATTTCGATACCTGTGAAGGTACAAATAACTTGGCATATTTACCCTTTCAAATGGTCTTTGAAAACGGACGATTACAACAATTATATTCCAAGAATTTAGTAACCCTTGCCCTTTGTTATAAAACAGGATTTTAAGTGACACCCACGACTACCGTAAATAGAAATATACTTTTATTTTGTCACCCTTCGCAAACCTCGTCTGTTAACAACACTTCGTCTCGCTGAATCAATTTCGCCTGACATATCACAGTTTTTCTTAATTCCTCCGTCCCTCATCCCCCTTAACTCCGATCTACCCTTACTCGAATCACCATTATCATGTGAAACACTTGTTTGTCCTGAATTAACGTGCCTCGTTTACACTCTTGGTATTCCACACGAGACTTTCATGGAAAATTGTTATGAATAAGAGCAAAAAACGTACAAGATTACGTAACTCCAATCTGTTGTATGATATAGGCTCTGAAGAAAAAATATCCACGATAAAATAAATACATTCAGAGGACCATAAATCTAGTCAACTAAATTAAATGTACTCTCCCTGACAGAGAAGTATTTTCACTGTGTTTTATTATTCAAACATATTTAAAATTGTTCGTGATTACTCTTTGTTTACTCGTTGCTTTAATAATCAAAATTAACCACATTGAAAATGGCGCCCAACAGTGACTTATGAAAATAAATTATTCAAGTAAACGTCTACTTCACATTGAACGTCTTAAGTCAAGCATTACAATTGAAACGACGACGTAACCAACCATGCTATTAAAGTAAATCGAGTAAAATATAATTCGGCAGCAATATGGCGCTGGAACACCACAATGGCTGCCTAATGGCACATGTAATAGTGTTGGAAATAATTTCTGATGTTGCCTATAACACAACTCGAGGAGAAAATATGTACACGTTGAGCGCTCGGGGAATTTTAATCTTTAGACGTTGAGTTAATTAGTTTAATCATCTATTGCTGTAGGAACGTGGCGCGTGTAGTGCGACAAACAGACTGATGCGAACGTGTGCGGGTAGTTAATAAAACACCGCACCGTATTTACCGCTAAGAGGTTTAGTGAAAGTATAACTACTTCCACTGAATCAAATTATTACTTAAAAGCACTCGCTGGTTAAATTACAGTGAAACTAGTTTGTTTTAGCGTGCTTTCGAAGCATTTTCGAGTGTTTATACTAAAACTGTAGTATTAGTTTTGAAACTTTCTTATTACTTCAGTGTGGAGACCAGGTAGAAGTACTGGCCACATTTGAGTCACAAAACAAAAGCTCTGTTGTAATGACTAACCAGATTCTAATTAAAAAGACATTAATACTCTATACCAGTGGTTCCCGATTAGTTTTTTCTACGTACCACTTCAAGAAAGACCTCGAACTTACGTACCCCTCAGTCAAAGTCAAAGTAAAATGCGTTTATTGAAAATAGGTTTCTAAGAACACTTATGTAAAAAGTGACATTTAATTTAACATTAAGAAAATGACTCGACCACAAATAACCTTAAGGAGTCGGGAGAGAAGGATTAAATAATCATTAGGTATTGATTTTAAGAATTTAATATCTTAATTAAGATATTGCTCGCGTACCCCTTGATGCAATCTCACGTACCCCTGGGGGTACGCGTACCACTAAATGGGAAACAGTGTTCTATACTATACAGTATTCTCAGAACAGTAAGTCATTTTCTTAGAGATGTGCCGCTGGCGGTTTGAATGTGCAGAAAGCACTGCCACATACACATTAGCATAATATCGAATGACAGAAGTTGGTCTCAGCGTCAGCCGTCGAATGTGATAAGTACGCTACACGGCCGCTCGCATTCACATGTTTTCAACGGCTACTTTATTTAATTATTTAGCGTAGTTATATGGTATATAATATTATTTATAGTTTTTATGTTGAACACACGCAGAAACTATGGCCGATGGGGTCATAAAGTTCTGGAGTAGTGACCGCGTACTGGGAAACGCAGCATTGGCAGGCTGTTGTGGAGAACCTTGGGGGAGGCCTATATCCAACAGTGGACGTCTTTTGGCTGAGATGATGATGATGATTACTGGATGCCATAAAACACTTAAAATATATGTAGTGTTAATCATTTAGGTATGTTTTTTTATTTTTTGGTCATGACAGAGACAAAACAATATTGTATCGCACTTAGTAAGGCTTGGGCCTACGAATTAAAACGAAATAAATTCACAAATGCACTGATTTTACAATTTTAGGTAAAAAAATCGTATAGGTAAAATGCCACAAGCGGCCAGCACAAAGAATGATTCGGCACGTGTTAAAATCGGCTCCGTTTGTCGTTTTATGTACGAAACTTGGCTTTGTTCTTTGTCGGTCCACGCGGTCAGTTTCAATGTTTTATTTTTTGTTTTAATTACGTGCGGCCAATAATGTGATTGATGATTCCTTGGTAAATTATACTAAATAAATAATTAGCTTACTTCAGATTTACTATGTGATACGTTTTGTAAAAATTAAAGTATTACCCTTTTCGTGTAATTGGGTGAAATAAGTAAACCAGTTTTAAAGTTGCTTCGAAATTAACCAAGCCATTTTTGCCTTGTAAGGTAAAAATCGCCCGATAATAATATAGATTTGGTAAAATATTATCATTATATTGTATAAACAAAAATGTAGTTCCACTCATAATTAGAAAAACTACTGTTTTTACTATACCGTGCTTATAGTTAATAAAAAAACGAATAATCGTAAAAAGTAAAAGCCTGCTTACAAATTTGAAAATGAACCAGTTAGCACTAGTGGTGGAATTTTCTTGCCATGAGTTTAAGGGAAGTAAAAAGAAAATCTGGCTCAATAGAACTACTATCCCTTTTCTTTAGGGATGTAATAAATCGCTTTACTTACGTTCGGGTCGCGGAGAACTTCAATAAATATGTTTAAGGGACAAAGTGTGTTTCAGAGCATCCGCTGCGGTCCACTGTTCGCGCGTCCGCTCGACATACGGAATAATTCAGACCTCGTGAGAGCTACACGTTCAAATGGTGAATTTGTAGTTTATTGAATCTTGAAGCGTTGAGTCTAGTGGTGAATGGCGAAAATGGTGTCTTAATAATGTATCTATTATTCAAATGGCTTTGTGGTCACTGTAGATGATAACTTGCGTGTCTAAAAAAATTAACAATTTATAATTACTAGGTTTGACTGCACTGTTGGCCTAGTTTTGTGGGTTCAAACCCCTCATGGGACAACACTTTGTGTGATCCACAAATTGTTGTTCTAAGTCTGGGTGTATTTTGTGTCCATTGTATATTTGTCAAATCCCCGCGACACAGGATTTATTTCTTTTTAAAAAAAAGGTGCGTACTTAACCCATCTTCAGCAATACAGTAAAATTAAATACTTCTTATTTCAATTTCAAAAATTTTAGTATCGTGACTCGGGTTTGAATTAACATTTTTGAATTGGGTAGAGTATTAATAAAGAAATACGATAAGATATAAAAGTGTATCAAAAACTCACATAGAACTACCAGGAGTCGATAAATTTGCTCAAATTAGGTTGTAATACGTAGAGCGGATCAAGTTTTATTGTACAACATTATCAAAAGAATACCTAAGTTGCCTGAGTGTCACTAACTAACGTAAATTGTTCTTCTTGATAATACTCTATCACCTCCTAACAAAATTTCGCGTAAAATGTCAAACTTAAATGAAACATATGTGCATTAAAACTGAGTTGAGAAAAATTCGCCCGTAAATCGCAGCTATTGCGGCGGACGATCTGTCAAATGCTCTTAAGAGCATCTAACTAGCTTGCAAGTTGGCCAGAGCTGACCAAGTTTTTCGTGTTGCAGGCACTCGCGTCATAACTTCGTAACTCCAATGAGCAAGTTTGTCCCGCTTTAAATTTGTTACCAGTTAGGCAAAATTTTAGGCGTCTTTAGGAATTTAATGGAAGTTATTACTTCACAAAGCACTTAGGAAGATTAAATTACTTATTTCAATTATTTCTGCATTCATTAAAGTTTCAGTTTTTGAGTTACTTCATTGAATTTGATATATAATAATAATAATAACAGGAACCTCCTCACTATACGGGCCGTGTCAAGGAGGACTGCCTACAGATCCAAATACTTCAATTGTTTTTCTTCGAATATATATATGTATATCTCGAATATTTCGATACTATACGATCTTTATTTCTATATTAAAAACCTGCCAAAGCGACTCTACTCTGCCTGATAGAAAGTATTATATGAAGAGATTCCAAGAGTTGTGGTCACTATACTTATTGCAAATGCAGACAATCCAGTATGTTAACCACTACTATGGTGGCCTGGTGAGGTGCTTTTATGCTTTTGATCTCTATCTAAAATTTCATCTAAATCAAGTGACCGAACTGAAAGTGAAAGTTAATTATTTATTTTCATTAACATACTTATTATTTAGTTCAATCTTTGTCACAGTTCTAATTATATGAATAGCCTCCTAAGATAAAATAGTCGTCACATTCGTTACTAATACTTTACAATATTCTTTGAATATTTTAAACTCGTTTCTCGTTGCCTCAAACACAAATGTACCGTACTTTCATATGAATTGAGAAGCAATTACCAAAATCAGTTCAGACAGTTGTCGCGTGTAGCGTCGCGGCACATTGAATCGTGTCGAGTCGCATCGCGTCACGGCGACTTCGGCACTCGCGTAGCACACCACATAACAATATATGCGAATGTTCGTAGTCCCAGATTTGCACATTGTGATATTATGTACACATGACATCAAACAACTAAACTGCAAACAAATATCGGACGGGTATATCAATATTTGCTGTTTTCATCGGTTTGTTGCCGGCGCACCGACTTGCGGCTTCGTCTAGATACCAATCGTTGTCCTACAGCTTTGTCGGAGAGGGAGTGTTTGTGGGAATTAGCGAGCCGCATCTTTATATTAATACTGGAATAAACTCGTTTGTTAAGTCAACTCCCAATACAAAGAACTGCGAAATTTACTTTAATTAGTCTAACATTTTCATACATTTTTTGTAACTTTAATTTTTTCGTAATTAAGGTCACTACGAGCTCATTCCAATTGCCTTCTTAAAAGTAGGTAAAAATAGAAGTGATGATTCATACAAAGTAATCAAACGTTAGGGCTATCCATCAAAAGTTTTTTAATCTAATTCTAATGTTACTTGACCTATCATGCTTTTAAAAATATGTAAGAGGATAGTTCAATTTATATTTTTTTATTATAGTCGCATTTACAGCATCAGACCATTTCTATTTTATATCCCAGTAGCTTCGTATAAAAGGAACTATACACTTTCCGGTGCGCAATACAAATAGACAAAGCGACTCTTAGTATTCTAGAATATCTATGCAACGACATATTGAGGTACTAAATACGGTTTAATAAATGCAATAAAAACATTAAATATCTCTTCAACTTTATGCTACACTACCAGTTTGTCTTAGTGCTAGAGAATGTAAGGTTCCAAGTTTCTTTGAACATGTCTGGTCAGAAGATACGTCACTATTTTGTTAATACGAGTGGCTATAGTGCTCACATATATCTTAGTTCATGTCATAATCAAGTTTGTGATTCAATTATATAGTATACAATGTATGATATATGGCGCTATTTCATTTCCTGCGTTCCTCCTCCTTCGTAATTAGTACGAAACACTAATATAACATAGTAATTCGTATTTAATAGGAGTGAGTACTGTATTATACTCCGATACGATGTTATCAATCACCAGCCCACGTGTTGCCCTCCCACTACGATCCCGGGTCCTTAAAGCGGGGCGTGAAAAAGCATCTCACCAGGCTGCCATAGCATGGGTCGCCATATTGCACTGTCGTCATTCACAGTAAGTATGGCGACCACCGCTCTTGGATTCTATTCATGCTTTCCATCGGGCGGAATTGAGTCACTTTGGTAGGTTAAATATACAGAGTGACTGGTGAGATACCTTCAATACTTATGGAGAGTACTCGGTACTCGATTCTCGTTAACTTGATTTAAAAAAAATAGGTGCTTATTTTTTATCGAAATGTCTCTAAAAAATAAGTGAAATTTGGATATTATACCCCCTAAGCTCACCGCACTGTTTACGTTGATATAGTCACGAGCGGCGCGGCAGCACCCACCCCCGTCCTCCATCCCGCTACATAATGCATTATTGCGTCACCGACTCGTTTCTTGTATTCTGTGTTGATAGCGCGCTGCGCGACACGTGCGGCCGCGCGGTGTCCAAGTATTCCGCAGTTAAATACTGGGCTCTCGGTGTACTGTGTACGAAGTTTACTAAGAAGTTATTTAATATTTCGTTTTTATGTTATTTTATTTCATGATATATGTTCACATACTATCACGTCCTCAAATATTGAAGGTATCTCACCAGTCACTCTGTATAATATATATATATATATATATATATAATAATAAAGGAATGGAGATGGCTCAATCAGTTCGAAAAGAGCCTTCGAGCACTCCCCTGTGTATCCTATAAAAACCGATATTTAGGGGTTTTACATAATAAATGTAGAAGCTCCAAAGAGGAGTGTGAAAGATTTTGGATTAAATCGCAACCATATCTCAAGAGGAGCTCTTATGGACTCATGTGGCTCAAGAGGAGCGTTCTTTTGTAAGACACAGAAAAACGCGATGAGCTCTTAACTTATAGTTGAAGTACTTAGTAAATCCTTATGCTGAGTAGAGGAAATATCTTATCTCTTATCTCTTAATATTAATATTAAGAGTATTATGTTCCTTATGTTATATTTACGCAGTGTTTCAGCAAAATTTAGCAGGTTTTAGCGGAGTGATAATACGACTTCACAGATAACCAGTGTTAAGCTTTTCATTAGGTGAAACTGCCAGAACCCTAACTCCTGACTCTAAGGAGCCCCGATCTTAACAGACAAGGAGGGCCTCTACCTCAAAAATCAAACAGATAGAATGTGTAAATGGTTTGTTAGTATGCTTACCATCTACAGAACCTATGGGAGCTGAACATTAATGAAAAACATTGACACAGCCGAACGTTGTTAGCTGGTTAATAACAAAATGCCCTCTTTTCAGTTTTTCACCTCAAATCAGTTAAGTTAGCTCGCCAAAAATCCTATTAATTATGCTAAAATTTTAGAGCTTTGCCTTTTCTAAATTCTTTAATGGGAAACCAATTTCGTAGGTGGTGGGTAGTTCGACATTTCATTGATAAAAATACATAATAAAGCGTAGGTGTTTATTTATACAATGATTGACATAATTCAGCCAGATTTAGGCTGTTATTACGCCATTTTGCCGTTAAAAATAGACTGTAATTAAATGTCATGTTACATGATCTCTGCTAGGGGAAGTCCTCTATTCAACATAAGGATTTACTTCAACTATAAGTTAAGAGTTCATCGCGTTTTTCTGTGTCTTACAAAAAAACGCTCCTCTTGAGCCATATCAGTCCATATGGGCTCCTCTTGAGATATGGTTGCGATTTAATCCAAAATCTTTCACACTCCTCTTTGGAGCTTCTACATTTATTATGTAAAACCCCTAAATATCGGTTTTTGTAGGATACACAGGAGAGTGCTCGAAGGCTCTTTTCGAACTGATTGAGCCATCTCCATTCCTTTATCGGACTACTAGGCGCTGGCAAAAGTATCATCCAGACGTTGTTGACATACCCAAAAGTCGAACTAAACGGTTTGACAGCTCTTTTTTGGTGACAATCGCCAAGATTTGGAACGACCTGCCTGGGTCTATTTTTCCTGATGAGTTGAACTCTGGAGACTATAAGAGTAGAGTGAACAGGTTTCTTTTGGATGCGCGTGTACCACCTTCGTCTTCATCTACACTTTCCATCAGGTGAGATGGAGGACAAACGCCTATTCCATTACGACAGTAAAAAAAAATGTAATTTCAAATAGTCATCTTAATTTGGACACATTTTTTTACTTCCTTTATAGAGCAGAAAGATATCTTGTTTGTGATACCTATTTATTAAAAAATAAACCTAAATTACTCTCACAGAAATAAATGTTTAACAATAAAAATTAATATTTTATTTGATTTTCATTGTATACACTGCTGGACAAGAATATTAACACAATTTATGAGTTTCTAATGAAATTTAATATAAATGAAACGAAATATACTCTGTAAGTATAGAAAACGAGACGTTAATGGAGAATAGAAATTATATGAGTTATATGAGATTTATAAATCTTGAAATTAAATGTGCTTCACGAGGATATGTCATTTTTAAAAGGAAAATTGTCTAAAGTGGCTTTTCTTTCGCGTGTCAATAGACATAAACACATTATTTTTTTCTCAGAAATACTTTATTTTGTACCATGATTACTATAACATTTATATATCTGTATTAATATGCAAATAATAAACGTAATTTCTGACAGATACGATGCTTACTTCCGCAACCAATTGATGAAACAATATAACCTAAATTTTGCATATAAAACGACGTGGGAGTATGTTTTCTCTCTTGTTTCCTATACATGCTATATTTATTAACACTAGTCTCTAAAAATGTTGTTATGAACAAAATGGGCACCATATTTTGCAATAAAGAATTTTATTACTGTTATTATATTTTTATGTATTTTCATCCTTTTTATGTGCGGCAATCCCCACGGATACCACTGAAAGGTGGTTATGTTCGACACGAACTGATCAACGCCGCACGCCGTCTCCAGTACCAGGAGCCGGAGAACCAAGTACACGCTAGTAAGGAAATCCCTAGAACCCCGACGTACCTCGGGCTACCTACGGCTTGTGGATGCCCCCTCCCGTGTCGGGAAACCTCATGTTCCCTTTTCTTCCTGCCTCCAAAAGGGCGAGCGCGGTTCATAGCACTCGCATTGCCACCCCGGCCTACTTCTGCTAGGGTGGTAGATGGCCTCACCTGTCACCCCCAGGCCTGCGCTTATGTAGGACGGAGATCGTTTAACAATCTCTGGCGCCTGAGTCTCCTGCGGTACCTGGCTCATTCCCGGGCCTGGCGGACCGGGAGAGTTCTAAACCTCTCTCGGTATATATTTTCATCCCGTAGTAGAGATTTGCAGGGTAAAAAATTATACAGTACAACATAATTGACATTTAGTTTTACACAATCTTAATATTTAAATGATTGTATTTTTGGTTCAATGTTTTGAAATAAAACACGAATGCATAACGTACTGTGTGAATGTCCCGAAACTCTGTTATCCGATCAAACAGTCGTGATGGTGGTTCGATATCTACACTCTGTTGCCTATTGTGCCATTTGTGTGCCTATCTCGCCGCTGTTTGAGAGAATGTTAAGTGGACTACGGTAGAGGGCCTCGAGTGAATTTCCTAGGGTTGTCATATAAATTTAAAATATGAATTTTGAGCTTTTTAAGGACTACACATATACTCGAGTGAAAATATTTTACGTATAATATGATTTGTAAGTATTGCTTAAGGATTGATGACGCGATTTCAATGAAACTCTTTACCGATATACTTTTTGTGTTGACGAAGTGTACAATCATTTTAGCTCTTCTCGGGGGTATAAAAGCCAAGAGTAAGTAGTGATTCCACTAAAAACCATTCACACGACGACGGGAATCAGGCACCCTACTCTGGGTGGATCCCGACCATATTATTTCAAAGCCTCCCCAAACCGACGCCACGCCTTTTCAGAATATTGCCCAAGCGAAAACACTTTCTCCAGTTAATCTGCCGCCAGAGATCTGAGACTGGATTGCCGCCTATGTCTTCTAGGCTCGTGACCGGCGCTATGGTAATCACCCTATAGGTTTAAACAAACTAGATTTTTGCTGTAACTGCCTTGACAACTTATTTAAAACCTCCGACCGCCATAGATCAAGACAAATAAATGCTATCAATCAAGTGGTACAACCCTACGGAATATCGGATATCCCAGTACTGGCAGGCAGGCATGTGATGCTAACTGAACAACGTCGCTCACTATTGAAAACTTGTTGAGAAATATACCTATTATCATTGTACATATGTAGAAGTAAGGTCGGATTCTATAATATTATACCTAATTTCTCATTTATTTGCATAACTTATCTCGCTTTTTTACAATTTCTGTGAGTGATTTCGTGAAAAGGGACGGAAGTGTTTAACTAGAAACCGCGGAAGAACGTGGTACACGACTTGTCTGATTTCTACGAGTAGAGCTAGATGTCAAATGTTACATCTATCTTGATATAATATCAACGACAAATGACAAATAATTTGTTTCTGTGTTTGGTTGAACGCGCTAATTTCAGGAGCTACTGATACGGTTTCAATATTCTTTTAGTATTAGAAAGCTCAGTTATCACGCTACAACCGAAAGGAGCTGAATATCAATTAAAAATATTGCAAAAACGGGAAAAAATTATTCTCTTTCACAACTTCGATTGCGTGCGCTGCGTAACAGCTAAAGTTTCGTAATAATAATGTATGAAAGAATTGTTCTATTTTAAAAATTGGTTACCTATAAATTTTATTGGTAAACAAATTTGTTCAGCTGTACAACGTCTCGTTACGGCCAATAGGAGACGCATACAAGATTGCGCGTGTTACTGTCATATACGACTACTGTAAGGCTCACTCTTTCTTTCTTCAGTCTTTTTATTGTATTAACCGATTTCAAAAATGGGTGATGTATTAATGTATCTATGTATGTAAATAATATAATTGGTCTTTATTTAGTAACTTATTCCACACGTTTTTAATAGTTTATGAGTTTATACATATAACTTTTATCTTTCTACGATATTTAGTTGGATTTTATGAAGTTATATTACGGTGTGTTTGGACCCAAATATATTGAACAAATATAGTGTGATATATAACTTCGCATGAGATCTTGGAGCTTTCAAATGATTAAATGTTAATCATTTGAAAGTTGTGACGGGTCTATTTTCCATTAGGTTCCTTATGAGTTGATTTGAGTGGTTTTACATGAGATATGATAACTTTTTAACGACTGCACGGTTGGTATATTGGTTTAAGTGGTCGCCACGCCGCTGCCTACTGCACTGAGTGTTGTGGGTTCAAACCTCATATGGAACAACACTTTGTGTGATCTACAAACTGTTATTCTGAGTCTGGGTGTACTTTGTGTCCTTTTCTTGTGTGTTTGTCCAGTCACCCGTGACACAGCATTTATTTCAAGTGTCGGCGTTGTCTTTTTAAGAAAATAAAAAAATAAAAATGTGTCTGACACCTCTTTCTTTACGGTTTTTATATTCAATTTATGATACAAGCGATCGAATTGATGTACCAAGGGGTGTTGGTAAGCATGTGAAGATTTTTGCACTGAAGCTGTTGCAGTATTTTGAAATTTAACTTTTTCGCTCCATCCGGAGCATCACAAAACTCCAAGTAAGTTTAAACAACGTAAGTATCTGTAAAGTTGAGGAATCGGAAGGTAAAACCAAATAAAACCAAGTCCGTCCATGTTACCTTTACATAAAGACGCAACACATGCTCTGAAGTGGAACTAAACCACGTAAAGATCCTGCAATCAGTCGGCGTTAGATATTTATTTTTTTATTTAGACAGGCTACTAACTGGGACGCAATATATCACGAAAAGCTAAGCAAGTGAGGAAGATGTATTGCTTTAAACACAAGAACTCTAACGTTCTTTGGAAAAGAAGCTCCTGCTGCGCAAAATAGTACCTAAACCAATTTGATGATGGAGTACAACTATGAGGATCAACCATATACAATTCATATTTATTTCATTTACGTCGATTATCTTCTAGAAACGTTTATATTTCTAATTCAGTTTCACCACCCATATATAAGTTTACACAGAAACACCAGTTCTGCGCCAAAGACATTACGAACATAAGAAAATTTAAGCGAAACTTGGGCTATGAGTTATTGCTCGAAGTAATGTTGGCCGCGGGCATCGCGACACCCTCTCTCCATATATACGCACATATAGCAAGGAGGTGAGAAGAGAAACAGCCATTTGCAAAATTAGACTTTGGATATAAAAACACTATATGGACAGCTTTTGGAATTGGTCGTGTTCGATTAATTATGTTGTTTATAAATAGTTTTAATTACTTTTCTAACATACCGTGTCCTGAGTATATTTTACGGTACCCAATGATGTATGAACTATGAACTGTTGCTTGCACAAAACAAAAATTAGACATTTAA
Organism: Hypercompe scribonia; assembly: GCA_949316085.1. Taxonomy (NCBI): domain Eukaryota; kingdom Metazoa; phylum Arthropoda; class Insecta; order Lepidoptera; family Erebidae; genus Hypercompe; species Hypercompe scribonia. The sequence goes on from OX438993.1 coordinate 845,319, forward strand.
AACTATAATTTCGACCAGCAGACATTTATATGTGTGAGCATAATTTCTTAAATCTGATAAAAAGTACAGGTATATTAGTGATAAAGTACGAGCAGATAAGAAATTAGATAATTTTTTTGTATATTCCGGGCACAGAAGAAGAACGAAAACAAAAACTCTTACAGACTACTCGGTCACGAATAAAAAAGCGACAAAGCAAAGCTACATTATAACTAGCTCAAGGAAGTTGACTGTTCCACTTGAGTGGGGGCACTAGTCACGTCTGGCGGCCAGAGCGCGGCACGTCCCTGTTTATACTGAGCATTATCGCCGGTATTATCGCGGCGATAAAATCGTGCTGGCCGACTGAGAGTCACCTTTTTATAAAAACGTGACGGGCTTTTCTGAATTGAAGTGTTGTGTATATCAGTTATAGATAGTGTTGTTGTGAGAACTAGGTGTTATGTGAAGTGAGGGCGGAGTGTAGGAGGCAGAAGGGGACTAAGATAAAGAGAAATTCTTCTCTGCTTTAAAGGACTACTATCAATCATCTTTAATAATGTAATTTGTTTAGGATATTTATTAGTTCTGGCGGAAGAAGCAGTTTCCCAGGAAGAAGTAGTACTGGTGTTGGCCTCTTTACCTTCCTCGCATAGTCGGAGCATATTTGTCGAAGAGCCGTCGTCTATCCTAGCAGTACCAGTCTCGGTTGAAGTTAAATGTTGTGCGGTGTTCCAAGGGGTCAGTTTTAGGGCCGCTCCTCTAAAATATCGAATACGGTTTGGTCCTTATGATACGCTTTTGACGGCATGTAAATACAAGAAAATTTTCTGAGGTCTAAGGTCGGGGTTACTCAAGTCGTGAAACTAATTCGATGACTGGGTCTCGATGCGGCTTTGCACAAATCTGAAGCCTTGTTCTTTAATGGGCCTCGTGGCAAGCCGCCTGATCTATCCAGCCTCATAGTATGAAGCACTTGCATGGGCAACGAGTCCATGTAGTATCTGGGACTCGTACTCGACGGTCTGTGATACTTCGGATATCACTTTCAAAGTCAAGTCACCGAGCTGGTCGGAGCAGTGCGTTGGAGCAGCTGAAGCCTAACATGAGGGGACCCGATGATTTTACTGCTTTCTATTTATCAAAATACTGGTTTCAACTTGTTTGACATTAGGTATATAAAAATGTAATACGTTTAATGTTTTTCTCGTTTTAAAGTAAATTATTAACATTGAATCGGTTTCCAACTCTTGACGACATGTGCGATCATGCGTCTATTTACTAACGTAAATTTATAAGAAATGATTCTTAGGTAATATTCAAGAGCGATGTTTACATTCGCTTGTAACACTAAATCTTTGAATCGATTCTGAATGAATTATACATTCTTAAAAACTTGCACTTCTAGCAATGTTTGATTTAAAACTAAAAGTTTTACAAACTTAAACAAACTAAATCAATCTTCTCTGTCTAGGGATAAAGTTGAAATTCATTCGCATTTTACAGAAAACCTTCCAACTTTTCATCTCGAATGACGTCACAACTTTTAACTGAAGCCTTTTTAAAAATTCACTTGACAGAACTGACTGTGAGTGTTCCTTGGCTAGTTGTTGGAAACTGTTTATTGCGTTGATTCTCAAACAACATTTTTAGACTATGAAATTGTGCAAGTTGTAGAATTACAGAGTTTAGCAGACGAGCAGATGTAAGAGTTCCGTAGGCAGTTAATACGGACCAGTTCCATACCAGTTTCTCTAGGTAGTAGAGCCACGCTCATTTCAGCACAAGCGGGCCGGGATCGGGGTAGTACTACCCTCCCACAGAAGACCAACCTAAAGCGACGGCATCCGTGTTGTCGTGTTTCGTTGGTGAGTGTGAGACCGGAGGCCCATTGATACAGGGGTGACAGTTATCGTGGTAACTGTATAAGCCTTACACTGCCACGATGACTGTCATGCCTTTTACGACCCCAAGCGGGGTGTGAAAAAGCATCTCACTAGGCCACCATAGTGTGGGTCACTATACTGCATTGACTGATTGCATCATTTGCAATGAGTATGATTACCACAACTCTTGGATTCTATTCATGCTTTCCATCAGGCAGAGTGGAGTCATTTTGGCAGTTATTATAAAAAAAAATGAATGGTGTCGTGGGACACCAGGTAGGAACGAAGTTCCTTCGGATAATGTGGAATCGACACAATTTGCAAAAAAAATCGTGCTCAATTTTATGTAGGTTTTCTTGATTTTTCTCTTAAATTTTGCTGATTAGTTTTTATTTAAGTACAAGAAAGTATTTAGGAAATTCAGTATTTTAGGAAATAAAATAATAAATTCCTTAAAATAATAAAATAGCACACATGACGCGCTTTCGCGCCTGCGCACGTCTCATTTAACGGTTTTATTCCACGCACTTTTTTCCACAGATTTATTCCACAGATTTATTCCACGCACTTTTTCCACTTACGGTTTTACTATCACATTTTTTTCATTTCGGTCCCGCAGCGAAATCCCTATCCCCTCCAAGCCTGCCGTAAGGAACTTCGTTCCAAAAAAAAAAAATAGGCATGCGAAGCAAGGGTATATATACATATATACTGGATTATACACATAATATAACTCACACCCGTGGGCTCGGATGCTCACACCAAAGATTGTGCTCATATCAACAGCCGTAACAGTCCATCGCTGGACATAGGCTTCTATTAAAGAATTTTTTTAGATCTCTCATTAAAGAAGGTTTTGGTCTACCATACCACGCTGGCAAGACGGGTTGATAAAGGATTTATTTCAAGCTTTCTTTCTTTTTGCAGTGATGTTGTCGTCCTTAGGCACAGTATTACTTCAGCGTGGCAATCGAACGCACGACCCTCGGCTTCGCAGTCAGGATCGTCAACCGCTAGACATTAACATATGGACAAAATTTAGTTGATATATGTACAAATAATTCAATACATAACTGGTGTAGTACTATGTGCTATTGTCAGTTGTGTTGTATTGTATTGTTAAATGTTTATTAAGTAACAAATCATTACGTAGCTCCGGACATTTGTCCGAGTGAACCCAATTTTGTTGACATCACAAACAAACTCCCGAAGTAGGACTTAAATCGAATTGGTAATATCTAATTAAAACTTTGTTAATCATATTGGGTCTACCTGTGCGCTGCCAAAGTATCGTGAAACATGCTATTAATGTGTACTGGATAAATCTGTCAACAGTAATGATGTTTAGAAAGTGGGGAAGTAGGACGATTTAAATAAGAAAACCTACAACCAGGTTAGAAAAACCATCTATTTGTAGCCTAGTTTGTTCATGAGGGGAATTCTTAAGCTCTAGACTGACCGAGCCAGCTTTACATGTTGCACCTTAAGAAAGAGAGAGGTCCGGTGCTCTTCATATTTACGCATCGAGAACCTTATATTCTATGTATTATAAAAAGTAAATTTTGTATTTTATTTTGAATTATAATAACTTTCTTGCTCTAAAAAGCACTTTTTGTATCCCAACATTACAATCCTTAAATATGACCTTATATCTCTTTTGTTTTTTTTAAATAAGGCAACACCCACATGAGGAATAAATCCTGTGTCGCGGGGGACTTTTCAAACACAAGAAACGGACACAAAGAACACCCAGACTCAGAACAACAATTTGTAGATCACAAAAAGTGTTGTCCCATGTAGGATTTAAACCCACACTTAGCGAAGCGGCGTGGCGACCGCTTAAACCAGTAGGCCAACCGTGCAGTCCGTTATTGACTCTATTTAGTATTGCTAGCAAATTGCAAACGAGATGTTTGTTCCCTTTTTAATGGTCATGATAAGTAAGTCTATTGAACCACAATTTGCTACCATAAATGAGAGCTGATTGATTTATAAGAAGACCACTATTAAACGTAGTAGACGTTTGTAACCTTAGTCAAAATAATTTGCTTACAACTCGTTTCATAATTACAAAAGACTATGCAATATCTTGTCCAGAACTATGTCACAAACGGTCGCTTCTTTAACTACGTCATTATCATTATCAACCTCTATCAGTCTACTGCTGGACATAAGGAGGGCTCTTCGCTGTCCGAGTTGGTTTAAGATTTGTCAAGTTTCGTCAAATAAGTATTATTATAATTATAAATATATGTTAAGTCCGATTTAATATGTAAATACAAATATAATTAGTTACACTTTTAAATCTAACTATTCAATCGAAAATATTTTACTATTTCTAGTTTATTTACTTATCTATAATCACGTAAGACACAGTTTTTTATTTTGTTTGTCTAACAAACATTACTGTTGTTCTAGTCCACGATTGATTTATCAAGACATACCTAAGTAAGCAATAACTTGTATTTTATATTTAGGAATGTAATAGGAACACTTGATAGCTGTCAGGCGCAGACAACAAACCTATCAGAAATCCAATTTGTCAACGGGAACAAAGATACGTAAAACTATAAAAGCCTCCATCATCATAACGATGACGAAAATTCTCCCGTGAATTGTAAATGTTTGATATACATTTAATTTTATGTGTTTTTTATCGAATTTCACATATTTCGGTACTTAACTGCGATGATAAGGTTCGATACCTGTCTATTTACGGGAAGTTTCGAGTGATTTTCTTTCCACAGCCAAAGAAATCTGCCGGGCCGACAAGAAGATATCGTACTTTATAAATTAAAAAAGTTTGCATGTAAAGTTTCCTTTTTATTAGTAAAGAAATGTTATATATATATTTTGCTTTTTACGAGAAAGTCGCCTGTTATTGAGTGGATTTTTTATAAATAATAGAAATAACAACAAATCATTATGGCGAACACTCACAATAAATTAACATAATTAGGTAGTAGAGTCACGCTGATTTTAGCTCGTCTTGGGCAGTATTACCTCTCACAGTAAGACCAGCCTAAAGCGACGATAGCCGAGCTGTTTTTTAACACTTTTTTTTCTAATTTAATCAGAACAAAATTTTAAAGTCAATTAAAAATTTCTTGTCATAGAAAACTCGCGATATGAAGCAAAACAGGCGTCTCAGGATCATAGAGAGTAGAGATTCAATTTTTCTGCCTAATCCTCTGGAAAATAGACGTGACTTTACGTATGAAATAAATGAAAATGTTAATTTATATAAGTTTGAGGTCCAACAATTCGCAAAAAGATCTAGAATAGAAGGTTAAGATTATGTAACAATAGATAAACCAAAAACTGTACATTACCTTTCTTCTTAAGATTGTTTGTGTACATAATTTTAAAGTTCGATGACGTAATAGACTGTACGAAATCCTTGTGGACCTATCCGATGAAAGAAATGAATATAGAGCACACTCATTTGCAATCACAAACATGTTAAAAATTGTTTATCGCCACCGAAACACCTCAACGTCACGCGAAAATCTTCAATTCCAAACAAAACGGCCATTACCTGGTAATGCCCAAATAACCTATCTTTCTTTCAACCCTCATGACACGGAACTGCACACGAGCTTACAAGTATTTATCGTCTTCCTCACACGTGACACAGTCAGTACGAAAGAGTGAGACAGTTAGTGGTTTACTTAGTTTCGTTTTAGTACTAGAATCAATACTCCATGTAGGAACGAAGAACATTCAGCTTACGTAGTCATGAATAATGTATGCAGTAGAATTAGGGATATAGTGAACTAGTACCATTTTGATTTAAACTGCAACAAAACGACATTACACTTTAATCCTTCGGAATAGAGTTTAAATTAAGTTGCGGTATTCTGAAAAATTTTTCAGTACATATTATATGCAACTTTTGCGAGCTAATATACAATTATGTAAATTTTTTCAGTCTTATAATTGCTTACAAAATTTTGTATTTTAATTTTACTAACCATTTTTAGCAGTTGATTGTCGCATGTATGTATATCGTTACTGAAACGAATTCATTATAATTAAAGTAACAAAGAATAATTAACATTTTCTTCAAAGATTCCGATACTGGATGGCTTGTTTGATTAGATAAAAAAAAAAACGAAACGAATTTTCAAAGACCACGGTTGTGTATCCGTGTTTATCCTTCAGACACATGCAAGAAACCGCAATTACTGCCACGGTATTGAAATCGGTGGTGTAAACCGCACTCACGCACTTTGTGGCCACGATTAATGGCGTACGTACTGTCGTGGAATGAAAATAAAATTAACCTGGTATTCGTATTATTTGTCCGTGTGGTGATGGATTAAGAATACAAGGATTAAGAATACAACAATACATACATACATACATACATAAGTGTTACCACCCCTATTCATCCCGTGGGTGTCGTAAAAGGCGACTAAGGGAACAAAGTATGCAAGATAACATCATTATAATGAGAAGGAAAACTTGAAACAAACCATTTTCCAACCCGTCTGGCCAGCGTGGCATAGTAGGCCAAAACCTCCTTGCTAAGGAGAGGCCTGTGTCCAGCAGTGGACTGTAAAAGGCTGTTGATAATGATGATGATGACTCGTATTAGGTTGGCAAAACTGGTAGAAATGTCTTATTTATGAATACAAAGAAATATACATTCCTGAGCAAATATCCATTTCCGGCGGTCCATTGATACAGGGGTGACAGATATCGTGGTAAGCGTGTGGGCTTACACTACCATAATGACTGCCATGCCTTTTACGTCCCCAAGTGAAGCGTGAAAAAGCATGTCACTAGGCTTCTGTCTTGTGGATCAGCACACTAAATTGTCTGCATTCGCAATGAGTGACCCAAACTCTTGGAGTCTATTCACGCTTACCATCCGGCAGACTAGAGTGACAAGACGCTTAAAAAAAATTTAAGCATATTTTCCTCATTAACGAAGATTTGAGATCCTTGTCTAAGTGGTTTTTAAATTTAAGGTAGACGGGGTAAGCGATCCTGACCTCTCTGGCTACTACGATCTCACCCTGGTTTTACTCCCACAGTATCCTTGACGTCAACTTCCTTATCTGATCCGTTTTCCTTACCTCATGTTACTGCCTCCCTTTGTCCTGTCTGAAAAGGATTACATTAACGATTAAGAAGCGAAGGTGCAAGTAAGTTTGTATTTTATTGCCTTGAACTGAAAGTAGCTATTTGTTTCATAAAGTGAAAATATTCTAGTTCAACTCCACACGGTGTTCAAGATGTATTTACCTACTAAGACATGAGACTGAACGTGAGACTCTTGACTTTATTGGTTTAGGAAATACATAAACATACCAACTAATTTATGCATTAACTAGTGTCGTGGTTTAAGTGGTCACCTCGCTTCCTACTGCACTGAATGTTACGGTGTTGTAGCTTCGAAATTCACATAGAAAGATAGTTTTTGTGATCTACAAGTTGATGTTCTGAGCCAAATTGTTCTTTTTGTCCATATATATATGTTTTTAAAGTCTCCAGCGATACGTACATATTCCTAGTGCAGGACTTACCAATTATATTAAACTGTAAGAAATCGGCATTGCTAAACTCAAACCTAATATGTATTTTAATCCTATTTCAATTCAAAATCAGTACTATAATTTATTTTAACAACTGAAATCTAAATATGCCTTTAAAATTTTCAACTTATAATCTCTTAAATCCCATGACTCGAAACTTTAGGGTCTAAGTGAAATTGATCGCCTTCCATGTACACCTGCAGTAAAACAACTTTGGCTGATTTTACGAAATGACCGAGCGAGGTAACGTCGTAAAACAATGTTGGACAACCCTATGTCTTTCAGTTTTATCGTAAAAAGGTGTATTATCTATTAAACATTGTTTCTTACACAGCTAAGTATTTGCCAGACGGATAAAATAAGGGGAGCTTAGAGATTTTAGGGGGTTAGGATGCTAATTGTACCGCAATAATTTTATATCTAACCGCCTCTTCCTATTGTAAAGTGACCTCTTTTCTGCGGATAATCTGTTTAAATGATCTTAAAGATTTGTAAGACTCACCTTTCTTTTGTTTGCTTGAAAAAATCCATCGTTTTATAAATCGTTTCAGTACATTAGTACCCTCTTTACAAGATAGGAAAGTTAATACCCCAGTGGTAGGCAGAGGCTTCACAAAACCCTTGAGAATATTAAAAGAACTCTTAGATATGTTAGTGGCCTTTCACTGTTTGATCCCCCTCCCAAGAATAAACGAAAGTGGGTTTTAACTTTTTGTTTTTTTTTGTCATTAGCTTCATGGACTAAGGTATCTTATTGTAAGACAAATATTTTTACATACAGTTTTCTTCATGCCCATACTTACGCAAATAGTACAAACGGAAACTGGCCTCGTGTACCTACATTTAACAGATAACACACTTATGGAAATCTCCAAAAAAATCTTTACCATCCTTTTAGAACCCCAATACGCACTTTCATGAATCTACTTTCAGCCTTTTAAATAATTTAGCGTCGATTTTATCGTTCCATCTGCATTTATGGCCCATTTGCATGAGTGTGGCCCTTTGGGCGTCTCAAGGACCCTGCTGAACCCAAAAGGCTGTTATTCAAATCCAGACGTTCGTAATTGTCACATTATGTGGAACTTTGTGACTGACGTACCCTGAAGAGATTAATGTTGGCCTACCCTCGAATCGTTGCGCAAAAAAAGGGTGTTTTTATGCGGACTTCCAATGAATGAGTAATTGATATAAATGATCGGGAGAGGTTCGTTGGTGGAAAGTTGACGTTTTGATAAATCACTTGATTTTTGTGTGTAACTGCTTGTGTTATTTTACGTAACAATGTTTAGGATTTAGGTACGGTGTCTGCTAAGATTTTTTTTGTTTTGGTAATAAATGTGTGGATAAATACTAAGTTAAGATAGGTTGGCCAAATTTCTGCTCGAATTTCCTCGACTTTGGAAGTCAGATTAGAGCAATTCTTTTTTCTTATTATATAAACGAATTGCTAATAAACTATTCAAATAGATAGAGCAAAGTAATTGAAACAAACATTAATAGTCATATTTAAGTGTATATACGCAACAAGTTATCGCTCACAATGATTAATATATCAAATGACTATTTCTGTCGTCATATTTTTCCATCTTTTTGTAGGTTTTAAAAAAATCTTAATTTCGTCAACATCCCTATTTCATACACAAACATCTAATTTACAAAAACCGATAAAACAACAAACACGTATTGCTCTCACATTAATTCTAGCACAAATGTCAACATACAGTGATTTACAATCAAAACATTGAAAAGTTAAAACATAAATTCTTGAACAAAGGCCGCGATTTTTCACCCATCCGGCCATAATAAGGCGTGTTCACACGGCCGACGAAACCGCGCGACACGCCGTCACACCGCCCGTGAATACAAAATAAGGCCCCGTTCACTGGGACGGCGAAAAAAATATTTTAATCCTTTTTTGGTAAGCGAAATTAGTCTCATTTTGCATAATACCTTTTTTTAATTCATGTCGAAGAAATTTCTTTTGGTTTCGACGGACTTTGTAACGAAACGTGTTTAAAATAAATATTAAATTTTGTCATATTATGATTATAAAACAAAAGGTTGATGTATATTTTTAACAAGTTTTGCGTTGATATTTCCTGTTTCTTCATAAATTCTATAGGAATTTTATCGGCAGTCACCGTTTTAGAATAGTAGACGCTCCCAAACTAAACCGTTCAGCTCTTGCTTCCTCCAGTTGCGAAGAGATGTCGCCTCTATGGCAGTCCTCTATCGTCTTTATCATGGAGAGTGTACTGACGAGTTCTGACAACCGGTTCCACCTTGTCCCTTTCTCTACAAGACAACACATGCTGGCCTTGGTAACCTTTTAGAATGGTAGAAATACGCTCCCAAATTAAATGTTTCGGCACTTCCTTCCTGTGCAAATCGGTTAAAAATTGGAACTCTCTACCGGCGCATGTGTTCTCCTCCCACTATGACCCCGGGTCCTGAAAAACGGTCGTGCAAAAGCATCTCATTAGGCCGTCATAGTGTGGGTCGCTATACTGAATTGTCTGCATTCACAACGAGTATGGCGACCACCACTCTTGGATTCTATTCATGCTTTCCATTAGACAGAGTAGAGTCACTCTACAGAAAAAAAAGGAAGTCTTGTTTCGTACTCTTCATTTGCTGATGCATCGTTAGAAGCTCAGAAATTCTCTATCAATAACGCTTTTGGCTTTTGAACAAGACACCTATAAACTGAGGGGAAAAATGCCGAAGTGGTTTACGAGAAATAGTTTATGACGTAATTAGATTCTACAGAACAGTTTAAAAAAAAAACAGTTTTTCACATTGGCTCGTAGGTTACGGAGTTCTGAGGTAAAAACATAAAACAATAGCCATTAAAAATCGCCTCGTTTTTATGAAGCTGGTTAATATTCGACTAGCAAAAACATTAAGTACAATGGCAGAACCTGTACCACTAGCAATATATAATGGATGGCTATGAGATATATACCATTTATAAAGTGAATCATTCTTATTATTTTTCACGCAAAGTTCTATTAATCTAGAAATTAAAACTGTTACCTCTACGCTACCACATGAGATACGTAAGCCGACACACAATTTTCAGTGCATCTTTAAAGAGTGTGATAATAAAAACTGCGTGACCGATCGAAGCGACATTCCTCCATTAATAAATTGCTTTATAAACATAATTCGTAATTTACGTAATAGCTGCTCATAATAGCAGGTTTCCTACTCTAATCCGTTATTAATATTCGAGGGCTTTTTCATTTTTTGAACACCCAAGAGAGGCTCATTAAGGTTAATTAATGAAATCTAATAAGACAAGGAACTTCTCTCAAATAATTCGTACCTAAAGATATTTTTATTTAAAATGAAGAGGATTTTTTTATGTGATTACTACATAACGCATTCTTTTTGTACGTACTTAAAACTAATTATGGAATAACTTTGTATCGCAAATCACGTTGGCTACCAGAACTTCTGGTACTAACGTACTGACCTATTTACCTTTGCCGTAGACCTACGGTTGTAAAGTGTTGGTGCTATGATATTGAATGTATGTCAGCGTTTGGAAGAGTGACTACAATTGAGCCGGGGTGAATTTCTGGGACCTCAACTTTACTTGAACAGTCCATACTCTTTGGTATAACAAGCTGAAAACGTCCGTTTCGGCATAAAATACACTACATAAAATCCACAAAATGCCGACGCGGTGGCTATCAGGACCCATGAAGACGGTTTTCCGTTGTTCCCACATGGGCCACTATCACGACGCGAGAAGAAAACAAATGGCCACTACATCAACCGCGCAACGCTAACCTAAACGGCAAGATTCTAGTTAACGATAGGCAACCACCGCCCACTGTACTTTTTAACATGTATAGTTATAATAAATTATTCTGGTAGACGTGTGCTTTCGTATATATACACCGGTTTGATCAGTCGTACCTGGGTCTCATAGAAAATTCGTTTTAAGGAATTCTGACGTTCTTTACCGGCTCAGAGAGGTTAACAGTTTACCAACTTGCTTTTTCATATGTACTGAGCAACAAACATATTCGAGTCTACTAGGCGCTTGGTTAAAATTCCTTTATGTCTATCTTAATTTATATTTTCAAAAGGGTGTTGTCTCTTATATCATTGGAAATAGCGACAAGTTTCATTCAACTCATTTTTGTACGGAATAAACAACGTCAGATTCGTTTTGTTGCATTTCCCTCAATATATTTTCTGAGACTATGCATCGGACCGTACTATTCAGCCGAACTGCCTGAATTGTCTGAATTTTCATGCACTTCTTTTGCTATTTTTTTATTAATCACAATTCTTTGCTATACTTTGTTTTTTTATAGATTTTTTCCAAATGACCACTTTACTCGATCGAATGAGTAGCTAAGCGGCATGCTAATTTGAAAATTCGACATAAACTAACGTTTCTTCTGCTAAGACAATAGATATTTAATAGTTTTGATAGTCAATGTGGTATATAGCTAGATACTGGTAGTTCACATCGGTCACATTTGACTAGTACGCATATAAAAATTTTCAAAATGATAATTTTGTCTAGCAATCTTTGGTCGTAAATTTACCGAATTACTTTGACTTGGGCTCTTCTAAGCTTAGCGACACATATTAAAAACAATACTCTTTTAAAATATAAACTTTAATCCATACAACAGCAAACAACAAGAAGATTCAGTTGGGTTTAGCCAAACAAATGATATTCGAACGTGGCTAACACGGCTGAAAGTAATACCCGGCGAAATTCCTCGGCGCTGGCTTACGGAGTGCAAGCGGGTTGTGTCGCTCGTAAACGAACGCGTGGTGTTCGATTCCTGGGTCAGTGTTTTACGAGCACATTTTATATGGATCGATTTACGCGTCAATCTCACCCGATTCACTGCAACGTCATGAGATATTGCCAAATGAAAGGGTTAGTTTTTTCTGTTGTTGAATAATATACATATGTAAGTGGGTTGAAATTGTGTATTCAACATCAACAACAACGTTAACATCAACAGCTTTTTACTATCCACTGCTGGACTTAGGCCTCTTCTTAGCAAGGAGGTTTTGGCCTACTATACCACGCCGGCCAGACGGGTTGTAATAGGGTTTGTTCCAAGTTTTCCTTCTCTTTGTAATGATGTTGTCTTGTATACTTTTTTAATTTCTTTTTTTTTATTGTGCATTATAAATGATGATTAATATAATCAGTTTAAATGTCAGTCAATGGTGTCTTGAAAATTTGTGTTTCTTCTTTTTTCGATTTTCTATTGAAATATAAATTAAAATAAATAAATAAATTTATTAAAAACATCTGTATCTGACTCATCCGGTAACATTGTTAGAGATTGTCTGTACGTGTCTGTGTAGATCTTTAAAATAATAATAAAATACACCTTAATTTAATCTCTTTGTAAAAAGACAAGGATATTAAAATTAGTAAACACTTCAAAGTTTTTATCGTTTATTAAGTGAATTATTCTAATTATAATCATATAAATGTCATATGTTTAGAACTTTGCTAAAAGAATCATGTCGTGGCTATCGACTTGTACAGCCTATATGTTAAATTGCATACTATAAATTGAAATAGCTTTTTAACGCAAAGTTTTAAAATTTGGAAATTAAATGTTATTGTAGATGATATTACAGTACTCGTACACCCTATTTAATGTATTTATAAAAAAAGACAAAGATATTTGAATTAGAAAAGACTTCAAAATTCATTACAATCGGCAAAGCTGTCAGTATCTGTTATTCTTATTATTGACAGGCCTGTTGGTCTAGTGGCTAGTGACCTTGTTAAGCTGGAGGTCGTGGGTTCTTTTCCTACCCAGGACAAATATTTGCGTGATGAGCACGGTTATTTCTTCTATGTCTGAGTGTAATTTATCTATAATATGTGTGTATTTAGAGATATTTAAGTATGTCTATGAGCAATCTGACTAACATAATACAAGTTCTGCCTAATCTGGCACCAGATGGCCGTGTGTTTCACATACAAATAACATCACACGTCTCAATGTGTGAGGTTATTTATTTGTTTGTTAAAGTTTATTTTTTTTATAAGACCATATTGTACAAATACGAAGTAAATTATCGATTACCTTATTTCTAGAGCCTTATTATAAACAAACATTAAACAAGATTGCACAGAAAAATTGGCGTTCATTGTCCTCGAAACGACCACTTTGAGTGCATTGGATTGTAACAAAGTGACGATTTCATTAAAATCTGCGGATAGCCCGGCCAGAAATGGGCTAATGGCACAACTAACGGTTATAGCCCTCTCAAAGCCTTCACTGAACGAAGTTCCCAACTAATTGTTACATTTTACTACCGAATATCCAAGAACATGCTTTTGTTTGTAATGGTAAATTCTATTTGGTGCTGTCGTGTCTTGTGTCGCTTTAAGAATTAGGTCAGTGGTTCACTTGGCCACAGAACCATGAAATGATGTGTTATTTTGTCACATTTTTTTTTAACAGATTCTGCGTTGCCATTCTTCGTGAGTTCGTCTAGTAGAATGTAAATTAAATTAAAAAAACCAGCCACATAAGAACGTGTTTTAAATTATCGCATTCCATGGTATATAATTATGTTTACTGTACTTAAAGTCAGGCATTTAAGAGGTATGTTATCAACAGCCTTTTACAGTCCACTACTGGACATAGGCGTCTCCTTAGCAAGGAGGTTTTGGCCTACTATGCCACGCTGGGCAGACGGGTTGGAATAGAGTTTGTTTCAAGTTTTCCTTCTCTTTGTAATGATATTGTCTTGCATACTTTGTTCCCTTAGTCGCCTTTTACGACACCCACGGAATGAATAGGGGTGGTAACACTATGTATTCTTAATCCATCACCACACGGACAAAGAGGTATGTATTTAATACCAATGGTGAGCGTGTTCCCGTAACGCCTAATTACAGATATCGCGAAGTTACACTTTGTCAGAATACAAATTAAATTGCGAAAACGACAATAAAGTAATAACGATAATGAATGATTTGTACTTGCTACAAAATCGTGAATTTTATCAGAACTAACCGTAGCTTTAGGTTTATTGTTTATTTGTTTGTTTAACCGCCATTGTCCAAATTTTATACTCGTATGTAACAACCCTTTAGAACCAAATAGAGTAATAGTTTACAACAATATTTCTTGTGCCTGCTAAATTGAAATGATTTTTTGTTTAAAATCTTTGGTAAGATCAATAAAGTGATGCGTTTGCAGATAGTTTAAAGGGATTTATTAACAGAGTTTCATAATAAAATACAGTAGAATTCTTAAAACTTTACATAATACAGTACAGCGATGTTATTCCACAATTTCAATTTGTTGTAAGAGATACCTTTAAAATCGCTTAGCGCGGGATTTTGGTCGGCGGTATACCGACATATGCCGTTTTATAATGGCATCAGATGTGGTGTACTGTCCTACCGTTTCGCTTACTTACGCTATTATATTTGAACAATAGTTTCGGGTTGAACGTACGGTCTTGTATTTTATATCTTTCTTTTCTTTTTTTTTTATATCAACTTTCGACTGCCTCTGTAATGTTAGTGTTAGCGTTGCGACTGCTGTGCATATCTCGGGGTCGATTCCCAGGTCGGACCTAAATGATTGTATGATCTGCAAATATTTATTTCATGGTTTAGGTGGTTTCTATATATATAATAAACATGTATTTATTTACAAAAAAAGTATTTAAGTCTTTTATCAGTCGGTCCAGGTCATTTTGAAACTATTTCACCTTGTATGTCAGATTGCCGATTATTTATTTTATGTGTTTATTTTAATTACATAAAAAAAATATTTATTTGATAATTTAAATGTCAATGATTATTGCTGTTCAATTGTTTTGTACATATCTATTCAGTGTATTAAATACTATCACTATCATTCTGTTAAATTGCACTCGGTCTGGACAAAGGTCGTAAATCTTTGGTATTTTATCGTGAATTTGCTCAAATGTTGGTTATCGAAAAACACTACCATTAAAACAGAACATTATTGAAATCAAATCTAAAAATTTAACTTCTACTGCCATTTTAAATGTAGCAACCCGATGCTCTAAAGTAAACTTTTCTTTCCAGACATTCCATACTTGGAGTTGGCCGAACCAGAAGAGGGTTACCATGGGCTGATCAAGGAAAACGAGACCCTGGTGGAGGTGACACCGCCCATCCGCGCCCGTGGCCCGCTCTGCTCCTTCCTGATCCTCAACAATAAACACCATGGAGAAGCACCCTTCGAGGTCAGTCATCATTAAGTATCACGTTCTTATTCCCGAGCCGATCACTTACCACCTTGCTGTAAGCACTCCATAGCATGGTATTTGGAAGCTCACAAAACCTTTTCTTCGGCATCCAAGCAAGAAGGTCTTTAGTTACATTTATGTAAATAAAAACTAGAAACACGCAACTCAAACCATAGTTATTCTAGAGAGATCTTAGTTCTTGGTTTGACGGCTTTGTTCTCGCCATTCACGAAGCAATTGTAATTATTTTAGACACATAACAAACTAAACATTTAAATGCACTTAATCTTGATAACTGATAAATGTGGTTTTGTTAAAAATGAAGTTATAACCCCATCAAGACGAACGATCCGGAACTGAGTTTTGAATGAATTGATGTAATTAAACAGTAATTTAAAACATTGAATAGATAATTGTAAACAGAGGCATCTGTATAATAAGAGAAAAAACGGGTCACCATCTTAGCTAAACGCTACACGGTTTCTGAGCGGCTCTCATTATCAGATGGCACCGTCAGCAAGGTGATCATTCTTGGCGAGCCGCAGCAAAACTTACGAACGATTTAATTCGATTATGTGAGTAATCTATATTAAAAACCTGTTTCTATTCTGACTTATTGAAATGAAAGTTAATATTAAATATATATGTGTATATAGAGATAAAACATATGTTGATACTACAAGTAAAAATGACAATCAACAATAAACTTCATTTACAAATTTACCTTTGTAAACCTTCCTACCCAATTGAACTCTCACGAACGATTAAACTACTGTGAATAAACGTTGAATCAACAGAAACATTGCTCACTGGACTCGTAAACTACGCCCATTTGCACAATACCACCAATGTAACGGACACAATGCGATGTGCACTGCGTGATAATAAACGATAGCTACCGCCGCGAGCTACGAGGGTAAGTTTTTAAGTTCGCGGAATGACAGTGAAAAAGGCGGGTAAACGCGCTCTTTTGATGCCTACCGTATGCAGTGACTCATAATTAGTCTGCATAGTAAAATTTGTTGTGATTGGATCATTAGTTATTAAACTATCGTTGACCAAGTATTTTAATCGGGAACGAAGTGAAAAAAATGGAGAAAATTGAATTCCGTGCGGTGATAAAGTTCCTTACTAAGCAAGGAAAGTCTGTTCAAACCATACTCAATGAGATGTCATCGATTTACGGGGATTCTTGCCCAGGAAAAACAATGGTCTACAAGTGGCATAGTTTATTTAAACAAGGCAGGGAATCACTTGAAGACGACCCGAGGCCGGGGCGCTCCGTTGAGGTGACTACGCCAGAAGTTATTGCAAAAGTAGAAAAAATTGTATTGGAAGATGCTCGACTAAAAAAGAAACAACTCGCAGAAATGGTTGGAGTATCGGATACAACAATTTTTAAAATTTTACACGATCATCTTGGCATGACTAAGGTTAGCGCACGGTGGGTGCCGAGAATGCTCACGCCATTGCAAAAACAACAGCGCGTGGAATGTTCACGTGCGTTTTTGGACCTCTGCAATGAAGACAAGGATGGCGTATTGAATCAAATTGTTACTGGGGATGAAACTTGGGTTCATCATTATGAACCCGAGTCCAAACAAGACTCCATGCAGTGGCACAAAAAGGGCACAGCACCACCCAAGAAATTTAAGGTTTCACAGTCGGCTGGGAAACTCATGGCAACGATTTTTTGGGACTCAGAAGGAATATTATTGATAGATTATAAAGATAAAGGCATTTCTATAACGGGGGAATACTACGCTTCAATCTTAGAACAGTTAAAAGAAGCCATCAAAGAAAAAAGACGGGGAAAATTAACGAAAGGTGTCCTGCTATTGCATGACAGTGCTCCCGTTCACAAGAGCCGAGTCGCACTGGCTGCCCTGCATAAGGTGGGCTTCGATATTTTGAATCACCCACCCTACAGTCCAGATTTGGCTCCGAGTGATTATTATCTCTTTCCAAAAATGAAAAAAGAATTACGTGGTAAGAAATTTTCAACTGATGAGGAGGTTAAGGAGGCGGTTTCGGCGTATTTTTCAGACAAAGATAAAACTTTTTTTTACGAGGGAATAAAAAAACTAATTGAAAGATCTGAAAAATGTATTCGTGTTGCAGGGGAATATATAGAAAAAGAAAAATAATTTTGTGTTTTTATTATTACTCAATACCCTCCATTCCGCGAACTTAAAAACGCCTCCTCGTAAGTTACGAGACGCTGCGACAGTTGAATAAAACTTGCTGGATGCTACTAGAAGTATTTGCGGCAAAAATGCACGACACATGTCGAATATTAGTCAGGGTTTACACTTGCGAGTCTCTATATCTCGTATCAGTTGACTTAAAATGATGTAATTATACTCAACTACAGCGTGCTAGTCAGAAGGTTAAATTAAAGAAGAGATCTCACCAATCTCGGCGATTTGGTACGTACTGGTATTCATCATCAACCAGTTGTGTTTGTCGGTACACTGAATATCATTGCAAAGGAGGTACTAGAGCCACGCTGTGTTCAGCATGAACGGGTCGGCTCGTCCGGGGCAGTACTACCCTTCCACAGAAGACCAACCTAAAGCGACAGCATCCGTGCTATCGTGTTTCGTTGGTGAGTGCGAGACCGGAGACCCATTGATGCAGGGGTGACAGTTTTCGTAGTAAATGTGTGCAATACAATGCTACGATGACTGTCATGTCTTTTACGTCCCCAAGTGAGGCATAAAAAATCGTAATAGGCCGCCATAGTGTGGGTCATCATACTGCATTGTCAGCATTCGTAATGAGTATGATGACTACAACTTTTGGATTCTATTCATGCTTTCCACCAAGCAGAGTAGAGTTACTTTGAGAGGCTTTAAAAAAAAGAAAGAAGTTTGACTTATTTATTTTATGGACGGTATCCTGCTTGATGCTCATCCTACTTGGGAAGATACTAACTGGGCTACACAATTAAAAATAGAACAGAAAGACGAATAGGGCGATAGAACGAAGGTAGAGGAATACCACATATCTTGTATGGGAAACGAGGCAGATTGTTTTTGATAGTTTGAAGAGGATTTTCCAGGTTTTTTGTTTACAAACGTCCCACCATGTCACCACTTTGCCCATCAGAAACAACCATAACCTCACTTGATATATCACAATGCTATTTTCACAGTTATTCAGAAATACAGTACAAATTGTAGATAGTTGGATTCGGTCCGTAAAGTGCACCCGACGCTATCTGGCCATGCAATAACTACAAATGGAAAAAGTTGGGATTGCCTGCAATAAAGTGCATTAGTACGGGTTGGTTTCCTGTTGCAGACAATTTAAAGCTGGATTTGTTTTTAAAACAAAGTGGATGAAGTCTGTCTGGCGGTTTTAATTTAATATAGAAAATTTGTTCAATTAATCTAATGAGTTGTCTCTGTCGAGTTTTTTAATATTGGTTTTTATTCTGTCGTGAAGAAATAAATGAGTACTTAAATAGATTGAGGAAGTTTACTTAAATACGGTGTATAAAAGACATAGTTCGGTGTAAAAGAAACGTCCACAAGACAGTGAAGAGGAGGACCATAACACTGGTGAAAATTAGCCGTTTAATATACCTCTGCCTACCCCTCCGATGAAACAGACTTAATTTCATGTAAGCACGACGATATATGTACATATATATGTCGTCCGTGCGGCGACGAATTAAAAAAACGTAGTGTTACCATCCCTATTCATCCCATGGGTGTCGTAAGAGATGACTAAAGGAAAAAACTCTTCAGAAGAATATCACTACAAAGAGAGGGAAAACTTGAAACAAACCCTGTTCCAACCCGTCTGGCCAGCGTGGTATAGTAGGCCAAAACCTTCTTGTTAAGGAGAGGCCTAGGTACTCGTAGTAAATATAACTGATATTGGGTGCGATGAATTTTAAATGCCAACCACTACACATAATTTCAAATATCTCACTAACACTTCTTTCTTCATCAGAAACTGCGACCAGATACTTAAAAGAAAATATTTTAGTACTGCACTGGTCTACTACTTTAACTTTTCCAAGCAACTATGCATCTTTTACTCCATTTTATATTACAACTTTTATGTATTACCCCGCCGTTTCCTCGTTAAATATTTGTGCTAAACATTTTTCACTCCACTACACCTAAATAGGAAAGTAGGTGGTGTGAACCGAACAGTTGTACAGAATTAGCAAATGACTCGGGGGGTAAATATGCCGAGAAACTTGTTAAATAATCTGTACCTGAACTGTATCGTCAGTTTCACTTAGTTTATTAAAAAAGTGCCTTCTTTTTTAAGGATGTGTATATTTTTCAGAATAACGGTAGTGCGAACCAGATATTTACTGCAGTCTTCATTTATTTTACTTTGTACCTACAACTATTGCAAATGATGATATTTACACAACTTTAAAATAGAAAATGTAGGATATTTTAGATAAACACAGACCGTGTAGGTAGTAGAGCCACGCTGATTTTAGCACGAGCGGGCCGACTCAACCGGGGCAGTACTACCCTCCCACAGAAGACCAACCTAAAGCGCCAGCATCCGTCTTGTCGTGTTTCGTTGGTGAGTGTGAGACCGGAGGCCCATTGATGCAGGGGTGACAGTTATCGTGGTAACTGTGTAAGCCTTACACTGTCACAATTTTATTTTTTTTATTTATTTACACTTTCTGCAAATAACTTACAATGCATAAGGCGGACTTAATGCCGTAGGCATTTTCTTCCAGTCGACCTTTGGGTAATGCAGAGATGCGTGTAGCAGGTGTAACATCAGAGCTAGTGGTGTAGATTTTTTAATTTGCGAATAAATAATTAATATAATATAATATAAATATAATAAATAATTTGTATTTTGTAATACATAATGATATATATATGATATGATATATATATTTATATAAATAAAAGGAAACACATATCTACATACATATACATAAATATTCGGACAATGATGAATAGGCCAGCAATTATTCTGATGACTCCGTCAACAAGTCTCCGTAAAGCTTGCGTACTCTAACCTTAAAGGTTAATGGGTTAACACACCTTCTTATCTCTAAGGGGAGGGCGTTCCAGAGATTTACAGCTTGGACAGTAAAGGACGAATGGACAATATGGGAATTATGTGATGGGCAGAGAAGGAGGAGATTATCGGAGGACCGAAGATTTCTGTCATGATTAGAGCAGAGATATTGTATATGAGTGGTTAGGTAAGTGGGTGGGTTAGGAGAGTGGATGAGGGAGTGTAACATAGTCAACGCTCGCAAGCGGCGGCGCTGTCTAATAGGTAACCATGACAGTTGCCTCCGGTAAGTGGATACATGATCATACTTACGTAGGTTGAATATGAACCGAATGCAATTGTTGAGAAGTCGGTCTAATTTGTTGAGCAGATCTGCATTCAGGTCGAGGTAACACACATCACCATAGTCGATGATTGGCAAAATTAAGGCATGCACTAGCATAATCTTAATCTTTATGGGGAGAAAGTTTTTTAGTCTATAAAGGCCACGTAAAATATTCGTGACCTTTTGACTAACATTGGTTACCTGAACATGCCAATTCAGAGTTCTGTCTATATGTAAGCCGAGGTCCTTGACCGATAGATTGATGGGCAATACTGTACCGTCATATATGATACCAGTGAC
Source organism: Hypercompe scribonia (assembly GCA_949316085.1). NCBI lineage: Eukaryota > Metazoa > Arthropoda > Insecta > Lepidoptera > Erebidae > Hypercompe > Hypercompe scribonia. The sequence continues at coordinate 866,612 of OX438993.1, forward strand.
GGCGTCAGGATCAATTCTACCCGTCATTCTGGGACTCCCTAAGAAGATTGCTTGACATTTACTCGGATTCACGTTTAAACCGAAACTGCTGGACCAGTTTTTTATGGTGTCTAGGTCGTGGTTAATGTTGATTATAGCTTCGTTTAAGTTTTCAACTCTCGCATGTGAGTAGATCTGCAGGTCGTCTGCATACAGATGATACGAACACCGAAGTTGGTGAGTTATGAAGTCGATAAATAACGAAAAGAGAAGAGGGGAAAGAATACCGCCTTGTGGTACACCAGAGTCTAGTTCGGCCCACAGTGATGACGAATTATCGGTTCGGACAGACTGCTGGCGTCCACGAAGATAGGATGAAAACCATTCCAGTGCATCATCGGAAATCATGAAGTAGGCAAGTATTGCGAGTAAAATCTCATGGTTCACAGCATTGAAGGCGTTTGAGAAGTCAATTAAAGCTAGCACAGTTATTTTGCCTTCCTCCATTGCTGCCTTAATATCAAGTGTTACCTTGAGCAAAGCTGTCCCTGTACTATGTCCGGGTCGGAATCCCGATTGATACTTATTGAGTAAGTTGTTTTTATGAATGAAGTGAGACAGTTGCTTATGTACACAGGCTTCCAGTATCTTGGACAGGAAAGGAAGAATGGATATTGGACGGAAATGGGAAGGGAGGGAGGGATTAGGTACTTTAGCCAATGGACGTACATAAGCCTTGCGCCATAAGGAGGGAAAGGCGTTGTGTCACACGTGTCACAATGACTGTCATGTCTTTTACGTTCCCAAGAGGGGTGTGAAAAAGCATCTCACAAGGCCGCCGTAGTGTGGGTCACCATACTGCGTTGTCAGCATTTGCAATGAGTATGGTGACCACAATTCTTGGATTCTATTCATGCTTTCCATCAGGTAGAGTAGAGTCACTTTGGCAGGCTCTTAAATTAGAAAAAAAAACCATCTAAATAATGCTATCTATCTAGCTATCATTAAAAAAGAATTTCGAATTATAGATTTATTGTTCAATAATGACGTAAAATGCACTTCGCTTAAAGTCTCTTGGGAAATACAAGAAGCCTTGACGTATATTCGACGTGCAATTTAATAAATTTTCTATCGTTTTCTTAATACTGTGGAGGTCTCCGTGGGTTCTTCCCCTCGTAAGATGTTATCTACTAAGAGGTCAAACTGACGAACTAGTTTCATACACTTCCTTTTAGTTTTGTAATGAATGATCGCAGCGATAATTTATTACTTTGATTACTAACATATATATTTCAACTTTTTTTTAAATTTTTGAGCAGAACGCCTAACTTAGGACTTTACAAACATACTTGAAACGGACACAAAGAACACTCAGACTCAGAACAACAATTTGTAAATCACACAAAGTGCTGTCTCTCATAGGGTTTGAACCCACAACATTCAGCCTAGAAGTGGCGTGGCAACCGCTTAAACCACTAGACCAACCGTGCATTAACAGTTTAATTAAACTATTGCTTTATTTAGACCAGACCCTGTATTACAATTCTCTCCTGTTTATATTAGTAAAACTTGTACGTCGGGTCCAGCAAAAAGATCGCCTTTACAATGAAACTTGCACAAGTCAACGACTTTCTGCCTTTGTTCAACTTTGTAGTGTCTTTACTTTGAGAAACCTTTGTCTGACGGGCAGTAACTAGTTCTTGCAATTAGTGCCATGGCTACGACTTAGACTGAGGTAATTTACTTTTAATGTCCACTTTTATGCTAGCGGTTCAAGTAGTAGCGCTGCTAAAGTATAAAAGTCCACGAAACACAGTTAAAGTCACCGAAACACAGTCAAAGTCTAGCTGCACTAAAATTATACTTTCTGGTTTCAAAATTCAAAAGAGCAAGCTAAATATTTTGCAGGAAATGTTTTCGGTCAAATATTTTCTTGCTGCAGCCAGTGACGGCTTCACAGTACACTTGCTGCATAGCACAGTCTACAATAGATTGTTTTTTCTTCTGTATTATCAATGTAATAGTATAAAGAATGTTTTCTGTTTCTCTACTAAATCCCTGTGTTTGTGCCGATTCATACTTCAGTAATTTGTGGTATTCGCGTGTATTTTTACCAAGTTTAGGTTATATATCTATACAGTCTAATGAAAATGAGTACAGCTGTAATTCGTGATATCTGGTAAAATGTTGATACGTTGAAATGCAAAATGTTAGATTTTATTAATTTTAGTGTTATTTTTTGATCGAGAGTACCATACCACTTTTAGTACCGTGATATGTCATAATGTTTACCTCGACTGACTGCCTCGTTATTGTATGCGACTGCCGATCAATAGGTCCTGGCTTCAATTCCCAGGTCAGGCTAAAAAACATGGTTGAGTTTTTCCGTTTAACAACAGCCCAAAGTTTATAAGTTAGGGTCCTAATCCTCGTATCTCTCATGTCTCATGTCTCGCAGAGTAGTTGAAGCTATCGGTTCTGCGTCTAATCTCTCCCTGATCCTGTTCGACAGCTGTCCCATCCGATTGTGAGAGTGGGGGAACAGAGAGTGCACCTGTTTGCGCACACACTTGTGCACTATAATACCTCCTGCGTAGTTGAATGGTGTCCGTTGAGACTGACTGCCATAACCGAAATCGGCTACGATTACATCATCTCAAAATATAAATTAAACTATAGCTTGATATACTGTCTAAGACGAAAACAAACCTATAATATAATAAGGTCCACGATGAACGCAGAACACAATACAACTAAGTAATACAAGTGTTGTCTTTGACAACTAGATGGCGCTGTATCAGTTCTCTGAATCGCGATATTGTTTGTTTACCGGGCTCAGTGTAAAGGTTACTGCGAGTGTATGAATGTAACAATCAAATAAATGGCTTGTCAGATCAGCGGATCAGTTCACAGTGGTTTTATTTTGGAAAACAAGTAACCCCTAGTGTACACAACACGTTATGTGGTAGTACGGCATTTAACATATACTTTAAACAATTTTTACTTTATAAGCTTATATTATTGAAAATTTTTAACCATCTACCCTCCCAGCATAAAACTTTAAGTATTTTCATTTTCATCCTCGTTTGCTCGCAAAATTTTCCTATAAAATGTGCACAAGGAATTCTCTTCACAGACAAATGTGTGGATACTACTGTATATTAAACTCTATGTATGCTCATACTTTTCTGTTGTGCACCAGTTGGCAGAACAGAAAAGTAGAAGCATATTTTAATGTTTTTATTTAAAGAATAACTGCCACACTAGAAATATGTATAAGGGGATTTTGTAAATATTTGTCAAACTGATACACAGTACACCCAGATTAAGAATAACAATCGAATCCACAACACTCAGCGCAGTAGGAACCGATGAGGTGGCGGGCATATGCTTAACTGAGAAGACACTTGAACCACATTAATACCTGACAGAAAATCAATAAGCTAGAAGAACAAATTCAGTCTCCTATCTAAGTGTGAACCATAGGAGGTTCATCATACAGCTTATTATAGTTTGTCATAATATAGGAGCATTGAAGAATAACAAGACCCTTTCGGAACTGCAAGAGTCTACAGCTCAGACTCACGTTGTATTTATTGAAAATTATTTACCTATTCATAACTCAGCACTCCCCACAGTGCGGTAAAGAAACACACACAACAGAAGCATCTATTTCCTCTGGGCATAATAATTCAACAGATATACCCATTCTCCATTTGTTTGTAATTAGTGAGTGGTCGAGGGGAGGCGTTCGCGTGTGATGGATGGTCCTCGCGGACATATCATGACTTTCTCGTCAAATGGCAACATTTTAGGACGAACAGTAATGGTAACATCACTAATGTCATGTGATGTACCTTTGACTGACTGGCCAGTTAATCTGGTAGTCAGAGCTTTGACTGCTGAGCGGGATTCCCACTCAATATATTTGGATATTAATTAACAGTGTGGTTATACACATTACAGGCTTTGTCTTGTTTGTGATCAGACGACCGTGAGTAGAGGTACAAATTATAATTACATAATAATGTTATCCTAAGATATAGATAAAATTTCCTTCTAGAAACTAATGAATTTCTTTCTTTGTAAACTCAATTTGGCATAGTTATCTTTTACGTTTAACGTATAAATCTAAATTTAAAATGAATAACGTCCGATATTGTCTGAAGATGAATAAAATGTTGTATTGTATACTGTTATATTATCTATATCGATATTGTGGCCACAATAACGGTTTCGCCACGGTACTCTCCAATCAATAGATGGCAAATATTCACATGAGTGAGTCCCGTCCCTTAGAATTACACTACAACGTGTGCATCGAACCTTAACGAATCCCAACAAACCTTTCTGGTACTCTCCTATCACTGAAAGCCCAGTTATTAAATACACCGTACCATAATTCCGCCCCGAAATGCGTTCAATAAATCCGTCGTCAAACATATGAAAGCAACAAAAATAACCGGGTATTATCGTTATTGGAATCTATCCCGTCCGGGCATACCCGGACCTCGCTCGGACCCTATCGCGTTTACTCTCACATCGAAAGAGAAATAAAGTTGTGCGGGTCTGAATCCTGGTATTCTATAAAATATTTGCAAGTACGTCATTTTAATAGGATCGTGGTGATATTTCATACTGCTATATTGTTATAACCTGCTGAAGGTTTTATTTTCGTGTTGATTAATGTTCAGGGTTGAAACTGTTTTGCGATATTTATTAGTACGCGAGACTGTTTTCGCGTACATTGGAAATTGGTAAGAAAGTGAGTGTTTCATGTTTTTATTGATCATGTTTAGTTTTGTAATTAAATCTTTTATACTTTTATTCATTTGTGAAGATTTGATATATAATAGTTTTATGTAAAGTGAAACTTGCTCTAATTATTATTGATTTAAGAGGAGCAAAAATTTAAAAGAATTTTCCCTATTGTCCACAGATAATGGTAATAGACGAGAACGAAGCTCGGCTGCGCGTGCGCTACCCGCTCAACTGCGAGAAGCGACGCAACTACAAATTCGATATCGCTGCGGTCGGCTGCGACGGCTCCTACTCCAACACGTTAGTATTTATCTCAAATGAACTATTGCCCAATCAGTATTGTCACAAATTACGAATATGGAGTGCCCCATTCAGTCCATGAGTTTCGTAAGAGCCGTCTGAGTGAGCAACTGACGTCGGACAGCACCACTGCTAAGCGGAATAAAACTTGACACTAACTCCATACCATACCACGCTGGCCAGACAGCGTGGTATGGTCAAATAAATGGTCACCATAGGTCGCCATAGGTCAAAACCTCCATTCTAAGAAGAGTCCAACAGTGGACTATTAAAGCTTTTGATGATTGACAGACGATTTAAAAAATACATGCAAAGGAACATCTTTAAGTCGTGGTTTTTTTTTCTCTACATCACTAACTCCTTTTTTTTTTTTTTTTACGCGGGGAATGCTTTTCGCACTATACCCTCCGGAGGGACGAAGGGCGTGTGTGGGACTCCCAGAAAACCGATATACCCACTAAACCCCGCGGCGGCCTACCTCGGCAGTCGGAAGGAGCTCCAGGAACGCATTAGCGGCTTCTAGAGTCCTCCCTGCCGTACCTCACAAGTGAGGTACATCCCGGGCACCTCATGCCCCAAGGACAAGACGTTATCACACCTCTCTCCGCCCTGCACAGTAAGAGGCAGAACAGCGCCCCGCCCCAGACGACACTCCCCGGCCGCACCGGAGTGTCACCTGTCTCGGGTCACTTGCAGCAGTCACATCGCCCCAAGATATGACCGCAGCGACCCTTAGGCGGCGATTAGGGAACTAGCGACCTCTGCCGCGTCCCCTTCGCCGCCTCCTTCGAGCGGGATCGGCCCTTTCCCGATCTCGCTCTGCGGTCTCCTTCCGGAGCATAACATGCTCACAGAAGGAGACCGCGGCTTCCCCACCCTCACGAGTCGCCAGCATTGCCGTGATCAGTGCAGACGGCGTAAGGTTTCGTCCGATCCGTCCGACCAGGACTCGACGCTCAGACTCCCAAGCTGGGCAGTCCTCCAGCGTGTGCTGGGCGGAGTCCCGTTCGGACTCGCAGTGGTGGCATTGTGCCGTAGCCTCCCGTCCTATTCGATTCAGATACTCACCAAAGCAGCCGTGCCCGGTGAGTATCTGAGTCAATCGATAGGTGACACAGTCGGTCCTCTCTATCCACGCTTCGAAGTTCGGCAGAACGGCTCCGACGGCGCGTTGGCTAGCACAGCCCTCAGTTTCGAGCCGTGCCTGCCAAGCCACCAGAGCTTGCTTATGCGCGTTCTGCCGTAGCATTCCGGGCTCATGATCTGGCGCGGCCTCTTCAGCATTCCGACCGACAGAACGACGAATTTGGTCATTAACCATCGCGTCCATGTCGGCCAGAATATCGAAGGGCGGAGATCGTGCCAGGATGGTCGCCGCCTCATAGGAGATTGTGCGGTAGCCCCGCACGATCCGTATGGCCATCAACCGCTGCAGGCTCCTGAGTAGAGCCCGGCAGCGGGAGGCACCCGCCAGGTCACTAAACCAAACGGGCGCCAGATAGAGGACCATGGATCTAATAACCCCCATATAGAGGCAGCGAACTTCTTCCCGTGGTCCCCCGAAATTGGGCAACAGACGATGCAACGCACCTCCTACCCCCCGCACTACATCACTAACTCCTGGAGATGCATAGTTACAGTTCAAATACCTACGGCAATTTTCATTTATAAGTGTCAACAGAACTCGTTTGTTACGAATGAGGAAATAACCAGTTCTAGGTAGCAGTTAGCTGGTACAGATAACATGTGATGCGGGCCGCTTGAAGCGCTTTGTAGTAATTGTTGACAGAATTTAGTTGCAGCTGTATCACAAACTGTGTTTATTTTATACAGGTAGCAAATAAAAGAACTTGTAGTTCTGGAGTACTAAGTGTCTACAACATCTTCTTTGCTTTTAAACTTAATCAAAAACTTGCGAATCCCAGACGTGGGACCTATCTATATATTTATCTAATAAATCGGTCCCAATAGCTTTTCCTTGTCCGTATAAGCAGAATGATTAGTCCGAAATGTAATGAGGGCCTTTAGGCTGTTAGAAACATAAATTGTTTACGACCAAATCATATATTTATTACTCTATTTATTATGGTTAATTAATTTCACAAGTATTTCGTGAGCTACACCAATCCTTTGTCATCAGGGTGCCAGTCCACATCACAGTGACAGACGTGAACGAATTCGCGCCCATGTTCAGCCAGGCGGCTTATGTCAAGTCGGTGGATGAGGGTCGGATCTACGACGAGATCGTGCGCGTTGAGGCCACCGACAGAGACTGCACGCCGAGGTACGGGGACGTCTGCAAGTACGAAATCCTCACTGACAGAAGTCAACCTTTCACCATTGATAATGAAGGTAAGCTTTAGAAATTAATATATATTTATAAATACATTTTCTTTCGAGTGAGATATCTTTCTTTTAAGAAGTATCTTTCTCTATCTAAGTGGTAAGTATACCACTTACATCTATTCTTCCTTTTGCATACTTCTGACCAGAACGTTGCCAATTAAAATAGATTAGTGGTCGCCTACTGGTCGAAATTCAACCATAATAAAACACAACTTAAATTACTCACGTGGTACTCGGTATTTCACGTGGTATTTTTAGCGAGCAAATAAAACTTTTCTGTTCGACATTCAGTAAGAGCACAGTAAACATATAAAACAGTAACGTATGTCTATGTCAGTACTCAATGTCTATAGTATGTGTATAGACAAAATGATAAACAAAAGAAACAACATGACCACAGAGTATGTATGCGTGTAACAAATACTTGTTTGTGTATGTCAAATGCATGGTAGTGTGTGTAATGTTTTATTTATTGATTTAATGTACTTTATAAGCATTATTATTGAAAAATATTAGCGTTCTGGACTTCTCCTACATATAAACTATAAGTATACCAAATTTCCTTCTCCTCCGTCCGTGCAATTTTCGTATAAAGGGGTCCAAAGTTTTTACTTCACGTATTAATATATAGATTATGATCTACTGTGGTCAGGTTTCTTCTGTATTATGCGAAGTATTTTCATAAAATTTCCATAATTGGTTTTATGAGAACTAATAATTAGAATTTTTTGTATTTTTTACCTTATATTTGAGTGCATCCTTAAAATCTTTCGTTAGAAAAAAGAAGCACAAACTTACACTCGAGGGATCAACAAAGAAAATGATAAGTGACGTTTCCTTCGCTTTTATCCCTTACCACCATAATTGTGTTTGGAGCTCTACAGTAATCCTACCTCCACTATGCGAAACAAGGGTTCTGTCAGCTGTACTTGATCCCTTTTTGCGCTGCCCTTGGGGATTCCCAACACGTCATCACTAACATACGTTAAGAAACTGACATTACATTTTTTTTTAAATAATATCGCCCCTTCTACTTTTGATTGTGAGAACATTTTAATAATAAAAAGTAAAATAAAATAAAATGTTTGAATACATTCACAGTGGATACTTTAGTGTATTTTGGCTAACAGTGTTCAGACGTAGTTGTCATAAATGTTGCTCTACAGCGAAATAAATTAAGATTGCATAGTTGTATAAGGATATAAGTTGATAAAATTGGTGTGGTTGATTATTCTGGTTTCCATCCTCACACATATAGACACTAGACACTCGAGTCCCTATCCCCTAAGCATAGACAGAGGCATATTAGAAAATTAAAACACGAGATATTTTTTATGTTTTACAAATTTGTCGAAGTAACTCTACTCTGTCAGATGGAAAGCTTTAATAGAATCCAAGAGTTGTGGTTACCATACTTACTGCGAATGCAGACGATGAAGAATGGTGACCCACATTATGGCGGCCTAGTGAAATGCTTTTTGGCGCGCCGCTTGGAGACACAAAAGGCATGACAGTCATCGTCTTCTATGAGAGGGTAGTACTGGCCCGGTCGAGCCAGCCCGTTCGTACTGAAATCAGTGTCGCTCTACTACCTAGTAAATACCTATTATTTGACAAATTTTACTAAAAATAACTCATGACCTGAAACAAAACTATGGTTTAAATTATAAAAGTGTCTATTACTTTAAGAATCTTGAAGATCGAGCCATTTGGCTTTTTTTTTGTGAAATAGTAGAATTATAAAATTCTATAAATCAGTTTCTGAGATACACGAAATATACATTACTTAAGAGAATTAAGGACTTTTGAAGCTTATTTAAATAATATTTCAAATGTCATATTTTATTTAATTTTTTATTGAAATTGAACGAGTGTAAATAGTCCCGAAGTAACTTTATGCGTCAATTTTGTCAACTACCCACAATGTGTTTTAGTGTTGTATGAACGAGCTCTGAACGATCTGTGTAAATGTTAGTACATTTACACACAGATAATTATAATTGTAGACTACTTATAATGATGTTTATTTCTTGAACGCAGTGAGTTGTAATCTTTCAAACAAAAAACTATTTCAAAAATAAAATAAAGCGAATACACAAAGATCTTATAGTCTTACATCATTCGTTCCTGTTTCTAGGTATCATCAGAAACACGGAACCGCTTGACTACGAGAAGTCCCACAACCACATCCTGTCCGTGGTGGCGTATGACTGCGGGATGATGCAGTCGGCGCCCGTCATGGTCACCATCAAGGTCAATAAACCCTGCAGAGCAGGTTGGAAAGGTAAGAACTGCTCCCAATATAGGAAAGAAACGAAGGATTAAAGGTTAAAATATCTAATACTCAAACTTCTGTAATTATTCTTCCTTTTGTAGCCCTAAATTCTGTAATTATTCAAAGTAAGTAGGTACTGAAACAAATATCTTGATGAATCTTATATAAGCCTCTATAAGGATTACCCTTTACTTTGAAATTTGAGTCTTCCAGTCGTACACACGCTCCTACAAGTCACATTAAGTTGGGGATGGAATGGCGGCCTGATCGAATGAGATGCTATCGGGTTGCCAAACCACGATTATGGGATGAAGTGTCTGCCCCTGAGTAGAGGCAGGTTAGGCTTGGTTGGTTCGGGGAGGTCCTGAAATGAGGTACCATATGGTAAGGGGCTTCTCAGAGTTAGGAAAAGAGCCCTGCCGTCGGGTTGATTTTTTAGTAGAACCACCACCAAACTACCACAGGAGGGAGAGATTTTCCACTGTGTCAATAAAAAAACGGACACATTTTGTTGGTATTTTTTTGTTCAGATTTGATAAAAAGCTAAAATTTCAAATGTCTTTGAATTGATGCGACGATCGCAATTATTGCCTTTCGGAATGAGTGGCCGAAACAATATGAATAAATGAAATAAAACTAATAAAACTCGTATATTAAAAATTGGCAAACCGTAAAAGCCATAAAAACTGACGGGTCATTGCTATAGTTTATTACTGCCATTATGTTGTAATACAATGTTAAAAATAGTTGAAAAAGTTACTGCAATTATTCAGATCTTGTATCAGTTGGATTAGTATTACAGCGCTGCATATTAAATGTATGGTTTATATAAATGAATAATTGCTGTGCAATGCGACGTGATTTCCACTTGGATAATCTTGGATTACCATAATGAACATTAGTTTATTAATAATGCATCCAGTGAAAATAGCGACGGTAGTAATCAATTAGTTCGTCTCGCAGTTGCTCAGTTGGGTTTATCGTTTGGGGAAACTTTAACGATCGACTTTAATTATATAAGCAAATAGGGTAGAATTTTAAATGATCAGGGGAACACTAATTATCAAAAATTCCATGACAGAATATAATGACTTTACGATTAATATAGAACTTCTAAAGAAGGCAAAAACTTCTTGCCTTGGAAACGTATTGACACGTATTGACGTCATGTTTATTTTATTTCCTTTCGAGACAACTGGAAAAAATGGTAGTAATGAATTAATGTAATATTAACTAATACAAATTTCTGAGAAAATAAACTTGTTATTAAGGCATGTATCCTCATTAAATGTAACTAGTTAGATTTTCTTGCCTACCGTAGGCGTAATCGTACATCAATCAATCAAATCATCTTGATTGATCTGAAAGTCTAAAATCTGATTAAGGGGGGTATCTAAAATGTCAAACGTATATATTCAATTACATGCTCCGTAACGAGTAAGATCCTCGGTTGGATCTGAAAATTACTTGCCATTACTAAGTGTTTTATCAACGTAGAACCTAAACCGCTGATGCTAAGAACTTGAAATTTTAGGAGAGTTGATGCCTTATAACTCGATTTTTGGAAATTTCACCGTTAAGATGATAAAATAAATAATAAACTGATGTATAGAAGTTCATCATTTTCAAAGAAACAGCTGGTATAGTATAAGTGAAACAAAAATGTGATATTCCAGGAGTTGCTGAGCGTGTGGATTATGCTCCTGGCACTGGTCCCTTGGCACTGTTCCCGGCTGCAAGGCTGGAGACGTGCTCATCAGACGAACGATGCCCCGGTGTCACGCGTATCCAGGCCGCCGTCACCCTGCAGGCCTCCCGCGCCGGCTCCGGCTGCGATAGAGACACATATTCACTTCATTCACAAAGGACTATTTGTGGTAAAAAGAGTACCAAAGTTATTAATATTGGAGTATTGGTCGTGATTGATCATTAATCAAAAATGTTTGCATGATTGTAGGATTGGACCCGAAGACGATCGATTTACTGCCCAGCCCTGGTGCCGGCAACGAATGGGCCAAATCCCTTAAACCAGACTCAGGTAATTTAACAAGCATTTGATAATACCAAGCGTTTACCTTCTTCAATAACAACTTGAGATATTTCACACTTAGCCATCTGGTCCTTAACCATTGTAGACTATAATTTACCTGCACTGATAAATTTCAGGTCGTGATGGAGAACAGATGTTCGAGTTCGACGGAGAGACGACAGCTGCCGTGGTGCCGGAGTCGATTTTGCCCCACGCCCTGGTGGGATCCTTCAGCATATCTACTTGGATGAGGCATGCACCACCACTGGATGGGGACAAACATCGCAAGGAACATATCTTCTGTCTTGCTGATGACCACAGTAAGTAGGGAAGAATGCCGTCATATTGTCATGACAAGAAAACTGTTCATAACGCTATCTATATTATTTGTAGTAACGAAACATTTTCTTTGACCTGTAACCACAGATAGTATTACTATCACCACAAATATTATATCAATAATAAAAAAAAAGTTTATACTCGTATATCTATTACCTTTCTCTATCACACTAAGTTTTCATTTGGACACATGCAACATCTCTACTCATAACCCCTCTAACTCAGTTACTTAATAGTTTTCATTTACTATTTAATGATATTTTGACACCTTTTGGTTCATTATTTACATCAATCGTCATTAACAGCCTTTTACAGTCCACTGCTGGACATAGGCCTCTCCTTAGCAACGAGGTTTTGGCCTACTATACCACGCCGGCCAGAAGTTTGTTCCAAGTTTTCCTTCTCTTTGTAATGATGTTGTCTTGTATACTTGGTTCCCTTATTATTTACATAAAAGCATATAAATAACTCTTTCAGTATGTACTCCTTATTGTCAGTCTGTCACACTGTACGTACCATAAACAAAAATTTCTAATTTAAAATCTGCTTCCTTTTAATTTGTTTCTTTTGCCTTTACAGAAATGAACCGTCACCACTATGCCCTGTTCGTTCGCAACTGCCGTCTAATCTTGCTTCTACGACGTGACTTTGGAGAAGGAGACCTTAACATCTTCAGACCTGCTGAATGGAGGTGGAAGTTGCCAGAAGTAAGTCCATCACATTTTCACTACGCTTTTTATAGCCTTGTCTTCTTCTTCTTCTCAGCTAAAAGACGTCCACTGCTGGACATAGGCCTCCCCCAAAGTTCTTTTTATAGTGTCAACACCAAATTGTTTCCATTGACAAAATTTTATATACACCATACTTGTTTAGTGCCATCTAGCGGTAAAAATTCGAAGTACTTATCCTGGGTTATGAATTTAAATATTCATAACCCAGGATATTGGGCCAGCCCATTGTGTTGGGAATTTAGTTTTAATGTTCTATGTGATATAGAGGCAAACGAACAAATGGTTCACGTGCCAGTAAGTCTGATAACTATTGAGGAGGAAAAAATAAAAGTTGGGTCCTCAGTAATCTTATTTATTTAGTAAAAAGCAGTAAAAGAATTGGTAGGCTTCTCCCCCACTTTCTCCTTCACTACATCGCAGAATCATGAAATATTTGTATGTAGGTGTGCGACAACGAATGGCATCACTACGCCGTGAACGTCCGCTTCCCCAACGTGGAGCTGTTCGTGGACGGCGAGGCGTACCGCGCGCCCGACGCCAAGGGACCCGAGGTCATCGACGACTGGCCGCTGCACCCCGCACATGGGGTCAACACCACCCTCGTCGTGGGCGCCTGCTGGCAAGGTAACACCCCCATCCCCTCCACTTACTATGGTTTATGGAAGATAATGCTTCTTTTTTTATTTGGTAATTGTGGATAGTTACGTATTTTTGAGTGTCAACAGTTAATTACATATTTACATTTAATATATCCTGAAGTGCCTGTAAAAAGCAGTATACCAGTGGCTACAGAACAAAAACTACAATGACACTGAGAGTATAGTACGAGTCTTGCAATAATTACCAATACACACGCAAACACGCATGCACACACATACGCATACGCACACGCACACGCACACGTACACACGCACAATTATTAATAAGTAATTAAGATCCTAGTCCCCACGACACAGGAAGGAATCCTAGTGTGGGGTCTAGTGTATATACATATACATAGTGTATATACATGTATTTGAAAAAAGAATTTAAAAATGTGAACTAAGTCACGACATGGCTACTTATTTTATTATTATTAGCTTGTAATTAAGTAACTTTAGTCCGGCAAATACCTACCATAGTACATGACTGTCATATCTTTTACGTCCCCAAGCGAAGCGTGAAAAAGCATTTCACTAAACCGCCATATTGTGAGTCACCATACTGCATTGTCAGCATTTTCATATGCTTTCCATCAGGCAGAGTAGAGTCACTTTGGCAGGCTCTTAATATAGAAAAAGAACAACAGTCAAATGTAAATCAAAAAATCTTAACCTTACTTTTCTTTTAGCCTTTATATGAAGAGATGAAGTTAAGCAACGATTTTGTTATAACCAATCATATGTCTTGTATATCGCATGTATAAAGTGATCTTAAACTGTTTGTTATATCTTTAGGCACTGAACACGACATGAAACACCATCTGCGCGGAGGACTGGCTGGACTGGGCGTGCTGAGGGGAGGCGTACAGACATCACGAGCACTCTCCTGTCTCGCACACTGCCGGGAGGGACTTAGCCTCGCACCTGATCTATGTCAGTATCATTGCACTTGAGACTTTTATTCCCGTACATAAAGGCCAGGTTCGACCAGAGTGACCCGAAAACTGGTGTTAAGCACTGTTTTTCACCACGTGAGTGACCACTCGAGAGAGAGTACCAGAGCCCACACCTTTCGCCTACCCCTGGTTCGGGTTGAAGGGACAGAAAGTGCGTTAGCACTTATGACAGCTAGTTGCAGGTTGCAGCACTTATGACATTAGTTGCAGGTGTCTGTAGATGGTGGTAGTCACTAACCAGATGAAGGGATTACCTAATCTATGTCAGTTGAATAGGCTAGATGACACCTTAGTCAAATTAGTTACTTTTTATCATCTGTCAAAACGACAATTTTGTATGAAAAATGTACTAAATACAAAATTGTGACGTTACTGTTTTAGACTACTCAATTGCAAAATATACATCACTGTATATTTGATTGAAATTTGTAATAATAATAAAAAGCTATGTTAATTGTATTTGCCGAGATGTTTCGTGATATTAGTTTTAATGAAGTGGACATTGGTATTTATTTACGATACAGTCATCTACCCAATTGTACATTTACAATCCTTAAAATATAACTTCATCTCTGTGACAGATGGCTACGAATACGCCGAAGTAACTTTTAACTAGCAACTTTATTTTGTAACACCTTTATTTTACGTGCCAGTTTTATCACAAATGAAGGGCAACACATTATAAAAATTGACTGCACGATTGGTCTATTGGTTTAAGCGGTCGCCACGTCGTACTCCAATTTATTGAGTGTTGTGGGTTCAAATACTACATGTGATCCACAAATTGTTGTTCTGCGTCTGAGTGTTCTTTGTGTCCGTTTCTTGTATGTTTGTAAAGTCCCCCGCGACACAGGCTTTATTCTTAATGCGGGCGTTGTCTTATTATTAAAAAAAAATAGAAATTCACATCTAAAGTATACCTCGTAAGTTCTAAAGTGACACTAGTGACAACTGTCACAGAAATCTAGCTATTTTTAATGAACTGTAATTTTTATCTTGAAACTTTATGTGGGCCGATGGATGCAGTTGGCGTCCAGTGTCGTACGGCGTGGCGTTCTAGGGGGGAGGCCTATGTTCAACAGTGGACGTCTTCCGGCTGATGATGATGATGATGATTTGGGCCAGACTTCTTTTATTGCTTTTTACCGAGTGAGTGATGTTAACCTTTCCTCTTCCCTTGATACTAGAGGAAGGGATTATAAGGGCGGTAACGCACTTGTAACACTTATTACCCGTTATCCCCCATGCCATAGAAAAAAAAATACTTCTGATTTTAGAATGTTAATGACGAAAATCTCTTGAACTATCTTCTCTGTTTATTGTCACAGATTTGAAGTCGGTGTCGGTGGAGGGAGACGGTGTGGCCGACGTGGAGACGCTGCTGCGGCGCGTGTCGTACGGAGACGCGCGCGCCTTCCCCACGCCCGGCCGGAGGAACGTGCACGTCGCCACCACCATCACGTGAGTCACAATACCACACATGATGGCGTTAGTACACAAATCTCACACTCGAAAATCCTTCAAATAAATATGAACTCTAATTTTACCAAAATAAAGTGCAATTTAGGTCGCACTAGCCCCGTACGACGTACATTATATCTTGTACCGAAAAATATTTACCTAAACGTTTAGTGTCGACAAATCCTGATTTGACCAAATTATCGTGTATTCATTTAAATTAAGCATGTAGCTACAAGTACACGGTCTTTAAAGATTAAGGGATTAAACTACGCAACATCACTGCAAAAGTAGGAAAACTTGAAGCAAACCTCTTACCAACCCATCTGGCCAGCGTGGTATAGTAGGCTAAAACCTTACTAAGGAGAGGCCGATGTCCAGCAGTAGACTATTATAGGCTGTTGATAATTTAACTTACAATTGAACTTACTTCCTAATGTATTGTAATTACTTTTATATTCGATTAATGATTAAAATTAACTAACTTCTTTGGCCAAGGTGATATTTTTACTATTTGAAAGGTCTTATTATACTGTATACCTGTCTACGTGGTTGGCTATGGTAAGGTAAAGGCAAACAGCAGACATGACAGACACCTAAAAAAAATTGATAATACCTGACATTTACTAATTTACTTTCCAAAGAGCTTTTTTAAACCGCGAGAAACATCTGGTGTCTTATTTAAAATGTTATGTTTGTTCTTACAACCTCTTTTTTGCGTTTGCCACTCCATGCCATTCAAAAAAACAAAATATTAGAACATAGTGGTATGATTCCAGATGTGACAACGGCCGCATGATCGTGGCCCGTCCGGCGGAGTCGTACATAATGGTGCTGGCGCCGCAGACGCCAAGCATCCTGCTGAACGGCAGCGAGGACCTGGCCCGAGACTACGCGCACTTCCGAGCTGGACTCACCGTGTTCCCTGACCTTGCTGTCAGGGTGCTCGCTCCTGGAAACGAAAGACCACTACCTGGTAAGTAAACATAGTTCCTTAACAATTAACAACAGGTTCAGACATATCACACACGGACGTTTGGACTCAAACTAGACAAAATAACCAAACTGCTGGTAAACGTATATATATATTATGGGTATTTCTAAAAATGTTAATATCACTGCATAGTATAAAGCAAAGTCGCTTCTCGATATCTGTCTGTCCTTATGTATGCTTAGATCTTTAAAACAACGCAACGGATATTGGTGCAATTTTTTTTAATAGATAGGTTAAATAAATATTTCGGATATTTGACACAACGTCATCTAATTTCAAACTAAGCAGAGCTTGTGCTATGATAACTAGGTTGACTGATAGAATATTTACATACTTTTTTTTGTAAATAATAATACATAATACATACATATTATACATAGAAAACACCCACACTTCGAAACAAATATTTGCAGATCATACAAACATTTGGTCCGACCCGGGAATCGAACCCGAAACCTCAAGCACAGCAGTCGCATTCACTACCGTTGCGCCACCGAGGCCGTTAAATTAATTCAAAAAGAAATTTTATATGTACAATACATACATAATAGTAGAGAAACACATAATTTTAGAGGTTGTTAATGTGATGTCGTAAATAGACACGTTTTTTTGCGCTTACATTGCAAACACTAGCTAAACCCTACGAGATAGATCAAAATAATGTACTACACTATTGTACAACTAATAAAGATCTATAAAAAAGTCCGTGACGGTGTATGTCTATCTCTTAAGGATAACCCACAATAACCATTTTTATTCTTTACTTTTATGAGAAATAATGGTTTATTTACGATACGATTTTAAGCTATGTAGCTAAAATCTTTATCCAATTAAGGACCTTAAATATATTGTGCGTTTAATATAGATTAATATAGCTCTTTATGACATTCAATTTAAATGAATATTTTTGAAAATATTGTAGATTTAAAATGCAGGCGTTTGCCGGCGGCTGCACTTTATGATTAGCAGCGATCGCACACGTTTATCGAAGTTCTCTAACAAAAAAAAATGTGTGCGTGTACTAGCGTACACTCGTAAGAAGTGAAACTTCTTTATGACGTTATTTTTCAAAAAAATAATTTAAACCCACCCGAAGTCGATGCAATCGCCACTTGGATTTCAAAAATGTAACTACTCAAAACGGGCCGCAAAATACATTGGAGACATTTACCAATCCCTACTCCGCTGGAGAAAGTATACTTCGAATCACGCGTGGTAGGGATAAGAAAAAGATGGCGCGTAACGAAAAAATGTGACGCGCAACGAAAAAATGTTACACTAAATTTTTTTCCAACCCCGATAAAGAAGTTTCACTTCAAAAAATAACAATACTCAGTAAAAATGTGCTTTTTAAAGCAACAACGTAATCTGTATTTATATCGTTACGATAAATTAAAAAATACACATTCGATATTGTATAATAGTATTTAAATACTAAAGACATTTTTTTAAGATGCTTTCTAAGAAGATAAGTGCTTTTCAAAGTGTCTGTTTTTTTGAAACTGTATTGGGTACTGATAAAAATACTATAAACTTTGTACATAAAATCATTCTGTAGTATATTTAGTATCAGCATTGCACCCGCGCGAAGTCAGGATGCGTTAGTTGTAGACAAATTACACTCAGACATAAACGATAGAACAAATAAGAAGCTGTTAATTCTGGCTATAGTTAAATTTCAATTCTATTGCTAGTGTCTTATTTAATATATGTTTTTTTTTGTATAAAGAACGAGGTATCTTGAAAAAAAAATTTTGTCGTATTAAATATACTAGTGGTCGCCCATTGGTCGAAATTCGACCATAATAAATTTAAATTGTAAGTGACTTAATATACATTATTAAAATATAATATTCAAACATTATTAAGGTTCTACTGTCCAAAACTAAACTACTATAACCACAGATTTGACCAAGACTGTTATTTGCCATTTTCTTTTTTGAACAAATTATATGAAATTAAAAAGAAGTAAAATAAAGAATACCTATTTAAAAATGTTTATTAAAACAAAACATGCTATAAGAGGATGCAAAACAAAAAAACATTTTTTATCACATATTGTAATAATATAATTAATGATTTAAAACTTCTCTGAAAACAATGTTTTTTGTAAAAACTCTTTCATCGTTTGCTAAATGTCCTTGGCCATTATATTCGGATATATAAAACCTTAAACCAGCGAATGAACGAACTCTACTTGCTGCGACATACAATTGCCCATGTGTAAAAACTGGCCGGTTTAATAAAACACCAAGGTTTTGGACTGTTTTGTCCAATTCCAGTGAAATTTCACGCATTATGTTGTTGTTACATGTTTGACTAATACATTCTTGTAATCCATAATTAATAGCAGTGTCAACATCATAAAAATATAATTTTGCATAACATGGTGAGCGACCATATGCAGCAGTCATTGGGCCTGATCTGTGATAAAAAACATCATATATTTTGAAATAATACACTCCACTTGTACCTACCTCAGCAATTTTGCCTTCTGAGCTAACCATAGCAAAACATGAATTATATTTCCTAATATATTCTAAATAATTTTTTGATTTACTTTTTATTGAAGGTTCATTTGAAGTAAGTCAATGAGTACAATGATTTAAAATATTCATTTTGACTTAAGGGTGGTAATATTGCTTTACCCTTGTGACAACATGAAGTGATTGCAGTTCGGTCGCCTAAAGTCACTTCAGATTCAAAATGTTTCGCATTGCAAAACCTGCACTCTAAATCCATTAACCACAATCATAACTTAAAAACACATTTGGAATGACATTTAGAGCACATTTAAATGTACATATCTCTCAAAATCACTTATTTATCCTGAAGTATATACAATTACTGAAATCGTAAACTACATACTACAACTACTAATAATTGCGTTGAACCAGCAATAGCAAATTATACTTTTTTTTGTACCTGAATGTTGTCATTGCAGATTGCTGCTACAGAACTTTCTTTATGCATATAATGAAAGTCCGTGTACATTTAAATGTATCTTGCTGCTACACAACTTATATATATGTACATATTACATAAATTTGTATAAGCGCTCAGTATTTCACGTAGGATTCGTCAAATAAAACTTTTCTGTTTGACATTCAACTATGTCTATAAACAAAAGAGACAATTTGACCACAGAGTATGTATACGTGTACAAATACTTGTGTATGCGTGTGTCAAATGCATGCTGGTTTGTGTAATGTTTTATTTATTGATTTAATGTACTTATTATGCATTATTATTAAAATCTTTTTTTATATTAAATGAGTCAAATAAAACTTTTTTTTTTGATATGTCTATGTCAGTACTCTATGTCTATGGACCAAATGGCGTGTACAAATACTTGTGTATGTATGTGTGTGTGAAATGCATGGTAGTGTGTGTAATGTTTTATTTATTGATTTAATGTACTTTATAAGCATTATTATTGAAAAATATTAGCGTTCTGCACTTCTCCTACACATAAACTGTAAGTGTGCCAAATTTTATGCTCCTGCGACCGCGCAATTTTCGTAAAAAGGTGTCATAAGTTTTTGCATCACGTATTAATATATAGATTATTGAGTGAGTAATTGTCCAAACGTGCTCATTCAAATATCAGTTTGAGCAAGATTCGCTAGTTTGAAAAGCGTTTAACGAGCGGTGTCGGTCGCCAGAAGGGCGGCAGAAGCTGGACTCGTGCGTGGTGTCGGTGTACCCGGCGCTGAACCCCGACCACGAGGCGCTGGCGCTGCGCGGCGCGGCCGAGCTGCCGCTGCGCCACGACATCCGCGCCGCCGTCACGCGCGACGGCGTCATCCTCACCGGCGCAGACTCCGTCGCCGGCTACCAGGAGGTACCTCCGCCTCACACTAGACCCCTATACGCGCGCTTCCGTCCCGTTTTGCGACATGAAACTTTTTTTTACCGTTCAGGTTTTCTTTATACAATTATAATATTGTCAAAAAAAAATCAAATACCCCGTATATACGTTTCAATGCTTACTTTTGATTTTTACTATTTTATTGACAAAGAAAGTTCCTAAAAAGAAAAAGGATTGAAATGCCAATTTTTTTATAACTATCAACGACGATATTGCTTAAAAAAATACTATAATTATATTAAAATAAGAATAAGATTTACATGTTATAAAAATTTACATTTTTCCACCGATTTTCCACAATAAACGTAAAGTGTTCTGTTATTATTAATAGCCATCTATGGCTCAACTGAAACTAGTTCCTCTTTATTTTTATATCAATACAGTACATTCAGTAAAAGTACGAATGAAATAAATTGTGACGTCACTACATATTATTCTATCCCATATTATGCAGGTCCTTCGAGAAATCGAGTACAGCAACAAGAAGCCGGCCTACTATCTCAACCGCGTGTTCAAACTGACTTGCTCTGAGCTCAATGGACGTTTCACCAGCAACGAGTACGTGCAGACGGTATGTACAACATTCATATAAGTAATTTACGTAAAGAATATGGTTGACTTTTGACACACAAAATGTTGTCCCATGTGAAGTTTCAACCCACAACACTCAGCGTACTAGAAAACAACGTGGCGAATAAAATTTTCAATAGAAAAATATGTGTTGAAATGAATAACGCAATAAAAGAAGAGGTTATGAATTAGTAATATTAAATATAAAAGAAGAAATTAACAAAATGAATATATTTAGGGCGAATTCTAGTAATAAAGAGAATCATTACCAAACTTAATCTGTTTGATTTTTACTGGAGAATATTACTAGTGAATAATCTTATGGTTCAATCATAGGATCAGCTACAAACTCTAAAATATTTATGTGTAAAAATGCTGTGGAAAAATAACTTGCCCACTAACCTAGTATTAATAGACAAGTTATTTTATTACACACAAATCTAAAACTTGTTACAACGGACACCTGCATACGTACACGTGCACGCACGCGTACGTATACGCAAGATTGTTGTATACACAGTAAGTAACATTGTTGTGTGTGTTACCCAGCTGACGGTGGTCCACCCGCACATGGCGGGCGGGGAGGCGGCGCGCGAGCTGCACCCCAGCGGCATGGCTGACAAGGCAGACGCCATCGCACGGGACAAGCAGGTAACCGATACTATTTATTTCTTTTATATTTACTACGTTTAATAATGATTTTTCGAGCCATATTTTTGATTATAAAGTAACACAAAAAGCTTTAACATATTTACAACGTTTCATGTGATCGATGTGTATTTGTATAACAATCTAAACCTTATAGGGCGTACTTACAAAAGTCATTTATAAACACATTAAAAATATCGATCTTTGTCCGTAACACCACCGCCTTCGCACGCGATTTGCGTACAAGCAAGCATTACGACGACATGGTCAACACGTCTGAACTTTTGAAAAATAATAATTGAGAAGAGAACGTTGCAAATATCGTACACCTTCTGACCCTGCAAAGTCTGACATTTGCCCACCAGTATAGACTAAATTTGCTTGTACCAACGCTAGAAATGAATTTCTGACGAAGGACAGGAATTGTAACAAATATCGTACTACCCATAGCAAACTACGAGAGCGGTTCAATAAGTACTCGTATTAGAAATGAAGACCATTTCTTTTCAAATTCTTTTTTTATTTTGCAACATAATCTGCTTTTAGGAAAATACACTTCTCCCAAAGTTCCTGCCATTTTTTACTACCCCTAAAAATAGGATTTGTCGAACTTTCCAAAATACGCCTCTGTCTCGACAATGACTTCCTCGTTTGAGCCCCCCGCGAGCCATTTCTTCCTGTTAAGGAACAAGAAAAAATCACAAGGAACCACATCAGGTGAATAGGGGGGTGCAGTATTAATTCATAACCTTGTTTGCAATCAGTCTGAAAGTTTTACTGTCGTTTGATAGATGGCAGCACACAATAATAACACCAACTTCCCTCAGGAACGCCCTCTGTCGTCAAACACGGGTACTTATTGAACCGTCACCATAAATACACATTCCATTGATTTGCTTGGAAACAAATAGCCACTCTACTACTACTAAGATAAACACCTACCACCGGTTATGAAAAAACTGTTGTATAGTACCCATCAACATGCCAAGACCCTCAGCTGTAGGTACATATTGGTACTCAAACGGAAATATAATAATATATATCAACACAAATATAATAATATATATTTTTTACTTGGCTAATTGCACAGTATGTGCAATTAGCCAAGTAAAAAATATTGTTAAATGTATTTTATCACTATTTTAATATTCTTACTTATGTTACAATGATCTTCACAACTGTTATATTATTTATTTTACATTACTTTTCCATGATAATAAGTTGATTAGAAAAAAATAACTCAGAGCATTTGTGAACTAAATACTTCGTTGTTGACATAAGTGAGGTCGGTCGTGACAAAATAAGCGCGCCAAAATGGACTCGTTTAAATCGTCCGAAAATTATAGTGATTTCAATCTTTTTCTTTAGCTTGTTGTTTTGTATTTTAAGTGTATTATATTTATTTTTGTTATTGTAATATCTAGTAGAAACGTTTTTAAAAATAATAAAAAACACTTGCTATTTCAACTATACAGTGAAGGTTCTAGTTCCTCTAGATGAGCGATTCCATAAGTATGGAATGACAGGTTTTGTTGGATACCTTTAATTATCAACGTCATTTCCGGAGGTTTTGAAACTAGCAGTGGTTGACCCGACACACAAGGGAGGTGACGGTGACCGGTCGAATAACTACAGACCCTTCTGTATCTTACGCGCTTTCAATACTTTTGGAAAAATGGATGCATAACCGACTTGTCAAATTCCTAGAGCCAACCCAAATATGGTCTCCACGACAATACGGATTTAGCTCTGAATTTTCCACAAGTAAAGCAATCCTAAACTTAACCAACACAATAGTAGCTAAGTTTGGTAATAAATAGAAACCTATAGGTAACTTTTTAGAGAATGCTAAGGCTTTCGACACTTTTTTAGTATCTATCCTTTTCACAAAGCTAGAAAAAATTGGGATCAGAGGTCTCAACTCTCCCTTTTCAAAAGCTACTTTGATAATAGAAAGTATAAATACATAAGAATAGAAGGCGTTAGGAACAATTACTGCAGTGATAAGCTTCTTGTTGAGAATGGAGTTCCACAAGGCAGTATCTTGGGGCCCACGTTATTCTTATTAAGATCGTCTGGAAGAAATCGCCGTGAGCGATAAGATCGCCGATTGTTACATTTAAATATATTTTGTAACTCATTTCTTCTTTTGTTTTGTTTATGTATACAATAAAGAGAAATAAATAAATAAATTAAAAATAATGACGTTAATCGTCGCTATCTATCACCCTGTTTAATGTTGGTGTCGCACATGACCAGGCGGAGCACGTTCACCACCCGCCGAGCCCTGCCCTGGCGCCGCGCGTGTACGCCGCGCACGCGCAGCGCGACGCGCACCTCGCCGACGTGCCCGCGCCGCGCCTCATCGACCTGCGCGCCGACCGCCCCGCCAGTACGTATTATAACCGCACACATACGAGTATCTATCCTCCTTTGAACCTTTTTTCGAACTAAATTGGAGTCGGCTTCAACTCTACAACGACATTGACTATGATTATGACTGCACGGATAGCGTAGTGGTTTAAGCAATCACCACGCTGTTCTATACTGCGCCGAATGTTGTGGGTTCAAACTCCACACGGGATTACACTTTGTGTTCTGGGTCTGGGTGTTCTTTGTTTCCGTTTTGTGTGTTTGTAAAGTTCCCCGTAACACAGAATATAATCCTAATGCCTGATTTGTCTTTGGTAATAATAATAAGATACGACTGAACTTTGATTTTTCACGTGGAACGACTACCATCAGACCTCCGAGATGTAATACTCGGGGTATTAGATGATATTGAAATTCTGTAGAAAGAATGTTGCCGAATCCGATTGCCAAAGATGTTCGTGTAGCAACCGGGACCGACAGTTTAACGCGTTCTCGAGGCAGGGATCTACATCATATAGTTTAATTTTTTTTTCGGAATACCAACAGCATAAAAACACTTTCTAGAAATTGAAAATTAATCAAATCATAACTATCGACAAATAGTCTTCTAATAGATTTCAAACGTGCAACTTACACAAAAGAAGTATAGAAAGAAAAGAGACAAAAAGAAGATGCACCTCAAAATTCCATCTATGAGTTCAGCTGTGTGCTGAAACAGTAACTCGAGTGTATCGTGCAGACCACGTGGCGCTGCTGATCGGCGTGGTGTCGTGCGGCGTGGTGGTGCTGGCGGCGGGCGTGTTCGTGGCGCGCGCGCGCGGCGCCCGCTCCGCCCGCGCGCGCGCGCCGCCCGCGCACCACGCGCTGCACGCGCTGCACGCGCGCGCGCGCGACGACTCGGAGATGGCCTGGGACGACTCCGCGCTCACCATCACCGTCAACCCTATGGAAGAGGTACGTACTTCCCTGCTCGTGCCTGTCCGACCTACATGATTCGTCTAAGAAGAACCCATCGTTACTGAAATTACTTTTAAACCATATGTTTATGCACGCAGGCACGCACGCACGCATACACACGCATACAAACACACACACTGTCTTGTATTTTAGTACTGTCTGTACGAATCCAAAAAATATTATTCTCCTGCAAGTGTCGTAAGACGTAACTAAGGAAGCAAATTAAGAAGACTGAAAAAGAGAAGGAAAACGAAGCAAATTTATACCAACCCGTTTGGCCAGCGTGGTCTTCTAAGGACAGGCCTATATCCAACCAAGGAATTATTAAAAATGGTGGTGATGATGATGATGATGATGATGATAATCATGATGATGATGATGGTGATGATTATGATGATGATGGTGATGATGATAAAAAATCGTATCCTTTGACCATGACTGCCATCAAAATATAACCTTGTTTTGTTTCTCTGTTAAGTTACACATCATAAACAATAAGTTTTTTTGTTAATAATGCTGCCTTCGAAACTACCTATATGTAAATAGATAGAAATAAAACTGTCCCTTGAGAGTCGAACATACGTTTTTTTTATAGAAGCTTACTAAAGTGACTCTGCTCTGCCTGATGAAAAGCATGAATAGAATCCAAGAGTGGTGGTCACCATACTCATTGCGAATTTAGACTATGCAGTATGGCGACCTACGCTATAGTGGCCTAGTGAGATGCTTCTTGAGAAGATGAGGATGAGGGAAATTTGGACCAGCTCGGTCATAGTGATATCATAGATTTACAGAACCCCTCCCCATTCCCCCTTCTTATTCCGTTGGGGATGAAAAGTAATCAATCCTTATAGTTGTGAATAAAACTGTTGTGGTGTCCAGTCCGCAGCCCCGTCGTGCGGGAGCCACGCGGGCGTGGCGGACAGCTCGGATGGCGAGTCGTGCTCCGACTCCGACTCCGACCAGCACGATTCCTCCGATGAAGACGACGAAGGTAACGGCTGTTCTATATAAAAGATGTTTCTTCACTAAGTGCTTGTATGACGATGGTCTGTCAACTCGTCGCTTGCTATCGCGCTGAGGGTTGTGGATTCGATCTCCACATGCAACGACACTTTATGTACCCGTATCCGTTTCATGTATGTTTGTATAGCGGGTGTTGTCTTTTAAGTAAATTATATTTTTTATTATTTTGAAGCAAACTTTCAATGTCATCTTATAATGTCATTACATAATTTATATGATTAACAGCTTGTCGCGATATTCCAGTACTCAAATTTACTTAGTTTAAAAAAGTTTTCAATTAAAATGAATCAGATCTAATTATTTTAATTTGCTTATTTATCGACACAGGTAAAACTGTGATTTTAGTGAACTAGAGAAATTGAAATTTATAACGAAGCTTTTTTTTTGAAAACAATAATATTTTGTAAATGTTTGAGGGAAAAACGATTTACTTACCATTCACACACATGCAAACATATAAGATACATATAGTTTCCAGAGTAACCCACACATGTAAACCTCACCAGGTCTTTCGTTTGCCTAATTTGAATGTAACATTGTTGTTCCCACAGTGATGCCTGGCAAGGAGCACAAATACAGGAACATCAGCCAGTTGGAGTGGGACAACAGCACCATGTAATGCGCACGCGCCGCGGCCGTACTTAATGCGCACGCGACACACTGCGTCACAACCCCTCCCCACCACCACCACTACCCCCACCCCCACTCGCCTCACCGCCTCACCTCCACATAGCCATACTTCTGTACACGTCACTAGGATACTACCGATAATCTAACATCAGTTTATAGGAAATTATACCGTATTGTAATGGATTAAAGTTTCATATTGGTTTTATATATTTTGCTTATAGAGCTATGAGAATACGCTGTCATCATTTTACCATTCGCAGTTGTATATTTCCTAAAGTATTTAAATATTGAACAGATATGTGTATAATGTTCACTAAATAAATATAAGTACAAGTTTATATATTGAAATACAAAGAAAAAAACGGTGAGATGGTATTTAAGCACAAAAGTCTTAACTTTCGCACAATAATGCTTAGATTTTCTTATCATTTTGCATCTTAATTGCACAAAAATAAGAGCTAAATTGAAAATACTGCTCGATTCTAATATTATCTTTCGCCCGGAGACGTGTATCGAAGTATTGCTGCTGGGTAAAGAGAAAAACTCAGTACATATAATGGAATTGATTTTATATCCACGTTAATGTATAACGTACCTTTTACCTCTGTAGTGTGTACGAAGCTTTGCACCGACACTCGCGTGGCACAAGACTTGGTATGTTATATCGACGTCAATGAAAGCGCGGTGCACTCACTAAACGCAACTTACGCATGTCACATTGACAGCTGTCAAGAGTGACAGCCGAGTTGATTGAGATTACGTTGTCGGCGAGGATAATGTAAAACTTTTGGAAATTTAAAAATGATATTATATTATGACGTATATATGTGTAACTGTGGCGCACATCGACTTCGATATAAGGATACATTTTATTTGTAGTTACTTCTAAGGTCTTTAAAAATGATCATATCAAATTTATACGTAACACAAATTAATGTTTTTTTTACTTCCTCGCTTGCTTTTCGTAGAAGGACTTCGTCGTTGTTTTAGAACAGCAATATAGTGTTCTTGACACTTTTTCTATTCATTTCTATATTTAAGACAAATGAAAAAGTGTATGTATTAAATCGTAGTCGTTGTAATTTGGTATGGAGTCGGTCATAAGTGGAAACCTAGCGTGTAAGCTATCAGATACTTTGATTGTATATTGTTGGATACATAAGTGATTATATGCTTGTATCGTTCTGCGCACAGTGAGTTCGTTCCACAAATCTGAATCCGTTCCCCCGCATTTATTTCATTAGTACAACAGTAAATTTGCATTTTTTACAGTACAAAACGCTTCGGGATTTCCCCTTAACGTGTAGTTTTAAAAATAAATGTCACTCGGCAGAAATGTCCAACACTTTATATACCCTGTACGAGCTTTTCAACAAACGGCTTAAATGTAATTAGACAGAGTTATTTGAGAAAAAAACATAGATGTACGATATTATACACATTATACAGAAAGTATCGGTTTAGGATCAGCTACTATATAATGAACTATATTAATTATATATATATTTTGAATGCGTTAAGGATTTTTACTAACAATTAGGTACTAAGTGGCTATATGTTAGTGACGCGCTCCCGAGGGAAATGGCAAACGAAGACGCGTCGTAGACCTAAGTGTAGGTAGGTTTCGTTTCTCTGTCCACTGTCCGCTGTCAGCTTGGGCGCGGTCTCGCTCTCACTCGCACGCGCCGCGCCCGCCTCGCTCTGTCTCACTCGGACGTTGCATATCAAGGACCGTTTGCCATATTAGCATAGTAATGTCTTTAAGAACACTGACTGTACAATCGTTAAGCAATGTTGTGGACATAATCATCGGTGTACTCTTCTAGTTGAACGTCACGTGTTGTTTTCTGTCTCTTTCTATCTGACGCTTCAGTTGACTGTTGTGTTTATAGTTAAGTTTTATGTGGCGCCATCTGTTTTGCGATACTTAACAACTATGAAAAGGCAGCTATGTAAAGTTGTATTATACGAAATGGAGATGGCGCTACTGTCTTTGAGCCGTGAGCGCGCGCCCTGGGGGTTTTGTTAACGTTTCTAAATTATTTTCGTTAGTAGATGAACAATTTTAGTGCCATTATTGATGTTTTGTACAACGATTTGTTTTGCCCCTGTCGCGCGCTTTCTGATTTCAACGTTTCGTTACATCCTCGACAACCGTCCAGTGCCCGTTTCCCGATATTACTCCTTACCTGGATCTGATAAAACAGTTTTAACATTGACCGGATAAGCTCAAAATCCCGCACAAATGCAGGCATTTGCTGATAGAGCCCAGTTATAAATCCTGAAGTATTACGTGAGGTAGCTACTTATTACACTTTTATTTTTATTACTATTTTATTGTAATACGTTTTATTTTTTCTTTTTGTATTATCTCGGTATTATTACTGTATCATTAGGGAACTTCTTTGATGTATGAATTATTATATTTTAGCTAAAAATAAAGTTGGTTTAAAATATTTATTGGTGTTTAATTTCTTGTATTTACCTACCTGAAATAATGTTTGCTACTAAGACGTGCAAAGATATTGCTTTACATTTTCATAAAGAGTTTAAGTAAGTATCTATCGCAGAAATCTTTTGTCTCAGACACTTTTATAACATTCAAATAGGTTATTTACCTCAGCAAGTATACTTCTGATTTACGTAATGAGGAATCACGATGATGGTGTGTATAAAAAACTTCAAGAAAAGAGGGTACTCGTATCTCAAGTACTGCAGGTGTTCACTTTCGATGGTGGTCACTTTCTATCAGGTTATGCGTCTGCTGGTTGGCACGCTGTTATAAAAAAATGAAATCCTGAAGGCTTTATCTTGTCAAATTGTATATTATACGTTTAATATATTCTGCCTAATATTCACTTTAGAGGAAAATATTGTATAGTCGTGACATCTAGTGACAAAACAATAAAATAATGATAATGAGCGTTCAGAGAAACGATAAAACTAATAGATAGATGACGCTGTACAACACTTACTATTCATCCCGTTGATGTCGTAAGACCTAAGAGGGCAAATTACACAGGACATCAGGCAATTTCTTTTGTTTATTTACGAGCCTGCTAAAGTAACTCTACTCTGCCTGATGGATAGCATGAGTAGAATTCAAGAGTTGTGGTTACCCACACTATGGCGGCTTAGTAAGATGCTTTTTCACACCTCGTTTGGGAACGTACAAGGCATGACAGTCATCGTTGCATTGTATTGTACACACTTACCACGAGAACTGTCGTCTCTGCATTAATAGGCACTGCATAGAGATGGAAAACTTGAAATAATCCCTGTATCAACCCGTCTGTACGTAGGTCAAAATCTCCTTTCTAAAGAGAGGCCTATGTTCCACAGTGGAATATTAAAGCTCTTAATGAACACAACATTTTTATTCTAAATTATGAGTGCTCTGCCGACGATTTTAGTCCTTCTGGGACAAAATACGGATAAACACTTCGGTTACCTTTCATAACAACACTCATCGGCCATTCAGACTATACTGACCCTAGTATTTTTCACAGCGAGCCATAGCCCTTCCTTGTTTACTAGAGTAGAACACAAAGTACGGTTCAGGGGTTTTGGCAAGTATTGGAACCCTACCGAAGTAACTACTTTGTACTTTGAGCTACACAAACTACGGAAGACCAATTCTCGTAATAAAAGTTCGGTCTCAATTCAATTCTGGCCAACTCTCGATATCGCAACTGTCACAAACACAGATTACCTCCTAATAGATACCGCATTATTGAAAATTTGTTACGATTCGATTTCACCAAATTCCGGGGTATGTACGAGACGCGCGGGATGTGTCTAATGTGCTGTGATTGGATATTTCAAGGCTAAACTTAGAATGCACCGAACCATAGTGATGGGACAAGGTAAGAACGTTGACCGATTAATTTTGGTTAGATAGACTAGATATTTTTTTTTTATTATTTGTAAATAAATGAAATGATCAATGATTATTAAATATTTATTTAAAAAATTAAAATTTGAATAAAAATAATAATAATATTAGGTACGCATATTTTATTTTAAAATAGTGTTGGCGTAAGTATAACATTTGCGTAAATTTTTGAATATCATCTTTCATTCAATCCCTTAATTTTATTATTGTATAACCTTTATTGGTATACTAGCCTTCAAAAAAGTAAAAGTCCTTACCAAAACTGGCAAGTATAGTTATAGCGAAATTAAACAGTCTTCTTCGGTTTTTCATAGCATGAAAATTATTTTCTGTGAAATGTCTTGAGCATTTCGCAGTACTTTTAGTGGGAAACCATTCATTCCCCCGACGAGTTGCGTCGATCCACATTTTTTTTTTCAGGGCATTTAGGAAACCTTCAGCATAATTATATCACTATTAAACATCACTTCCTTTAGAAAATATCTTTGCTTCAATAAAAAAAATCAAACGATAACCAAACAAATCGACTTCTGAATCACAACACTGCGTGTACAGTATTAGACAAAGACAACTATTGTAATTTACTTGATGAGTGAAAGGGACATTTCAAAAAGACATCAACGACTGCTTCACTATTATTAGTTTGCACTGTTAATCACCAGTATAAGTGGAACTCGGTATATTTGAAAGACGTTAACGTAATACAAATATAATGTACTTACCGATGAAATGTTATGCCATCTTTTTGGTAATTAGATGTTTTAGATGACTTGCCACACCATTTTACTGCACAATGAGCCATTTACAATGTAGTTTTAAAACAAAACTATTTTTAAATTGCAAATACCTTGATGTGTCTACGGGTCACAAACTTAGACAATACTGATCTCGTGATTTTTAGCGTAACTTTATAAGCCTGTTATAGTAACTATGCGTGGCGCACTTTTGTGTCCCTGTATCCGGAATCTATTAGGAGGTGATCTGTGGTCACAAACAATATTTTGATAGTGCCATAGTAATGTTACTGAGGCTAGCAAATTTCCGATTCAATTTTCGGTTACAATGAGTCATAATCATAGCCAATGTTTAGTCCTTTAGATTGAGAGTTGATCGCAACTGAATTGAGATGGAACTTCTATTAGGTACCAAAATTAGCCTACAGCTCATCACTTCGGGGTTTGGTTTTTTAATTTACGCAACTTACTTGCTTCTATGAGAAACAAGAGCGTAACATCTGGAAATTAATGTGGATATTATGTTTAAACGGATAGATTTTTTTTAATTGAAATCCATAGACAAGTAAGTACTATGTTTATCGAAGACTACTTGAAGATGTTGACGCGAGACGGCACTCGCTAAAGAGCCAGCCGAAGCCTATCTATCAAGCACATTTAGGATGAAGTTTGACTTTGCTAGTCACATCCGTGCACACGCTAGGAAATAATCATAGGGTCACCGACGACGGATACATGGAGGTGGGCATCATCATCATCATCATTGCTGGATATAAGTTTTTAAAGATAGTGGCCTATTTTCGTGAACACTACAAAATATGAATCAAGCTATTCATGGAAGGTATGAAGCTGCATCAATACCTGTAGGTAGTTATTTAGTTACGTAACTTTATCGTACATATGGATAAATTAACGAAACAGAATGAAATGAGGATTGTTCATTCGTACCCAAGATAAACCAATACGCGTTTAATGTGTGTTTCATGTTTTATTGTATATTGTCTTTCTTATTCTGCCGCGATGGTGCAGTGTTTGATTCTCGAGTCGGACCAAATGTTTGTATGATCTGCAAAAATTTCTTTCGAAGTTAGGGTGTTTTCTATGTATAATGTATTTATAAAAAAAAGTATATGAGTATTCTATCAGTCAGTCTAGTTATCATAGCACAAGCTCTGCTTAGTTTGAAACTAGATGACGTTGTGTGTCAAATGTCCGAAATATTTATTTATATATAACTTTATTTATTTATTTATTCAAATAAAAAAATATGCTAAAAATCGTGTAAGGTAGACTCACATACGTTACATTACAAACCAACTAAAATATACACTGATTTGTGAAACAAAGAGTACCCCCGTAAATACAAGGTATTTTCAGAGTTTCAAGTTTTAGTTATAAACCACTGGTAAGGTTTTCTAAAACGATCGTTTAATCTCGAAACAAAAAATAAAGATACGCTTTTTATTATTATAATTTATCTAAACTTACTGCACATGTTGTTCAAAGGCGGACTTAATGCCATGAGGCATTCTCTCCCAGACGACCTTCAGGTAATGTACACATAAGATGCGGTAGGTGCAAAGTTATTAAGCCTGTAAATACACTTTAAATATAAATAATATACATGCTTTTTCTGTGCATTTAAAAAATGAATCGTTTCATACTGGTAGGTATTTAAAAGGAAATAGGGGGTTGTGCGTCATGGGCTGTTGGTTAGTGACTAAGCCGAAGTTCGTGAGTTCAACACGGCACGATCATTTATTGCGAGTTTGGGTGTATTTATGTCTAATGTTTGTTTATTTATATACATTTAAGTATGTAGATAGGTATGTCAGCGTTTGGTTAACATAGAAGACATCCATCTGTCACTTAATAACAATTTAATGGATGCGTATAAAATATAAGCAACAAGGAATATAAGAGATACTTCGATACCTCTATTCATACCATATGTGTTGTTGAGATATCTCAGGGAACAAGCTACACAGAAAAATATTACTGCAAAAAAAAAGGATAACATAAAACTAACCCCATAGCAACCCGTCTGGCCAGCGTGATATAGAAGGCCGAAATCTCCTTTTTAAGGAGAGG
This sequence comes from Hypercompe scribonia, assembly GCA_949316085.1. Taxonomy (NCBI): domain Eukaryota; kingdom Metazoa; phylum Arthropoda; class Insecta; order Lepidoptera; family Erebidae; genus Hypercompe; species Hypercompe scribonia. The sequence continues at coordinate 900,216 of OX438993.1, forward strand.
CGTTTGTCCAGCAGTGGACTGTTAAAAATGATGAGGTCTTAAAGCTTAACTTAGAAACAAATCTGTAAAGAGAATTGTAACTTCAATACCTACTTGTAAAATATTTTGAAAATCTTTTAAAATTTTATGTAGGTGTAGTCGTGTAGGTAAGTAAAGTAGATGTATTACCTACATACACAAAAGTTACAGTATTTGTAATTTGAATGACAATACTAAAATCTGTCATGATGAAAATGGCCGTCGATGAAGACAAAAAAGCTCAATGAAGGCAAGCCTTTTTTATTTATTATTTGGTTATTTAATTTTACCAAATTATAATTTTAATCAATAATCTAAAACACATATTTTTGATTTTTATTTCTATCAACACATTGATAAAGTTAAAAACTTACTGTAAAGATTCATGTGTAAGTGTAAGTATTTACGCAGAAATTATATTACGATGCCATAATGAAACCTCTGCGTCGAGCTGGTACTCTGTACACCGCTGTGCAAACCTTATAAAACGCTCGCCAAACATACTGCATAATACAAGACACGAGACCCGCCTAATGAGAGCGAACGAGAGGCCACCACACAACCCCAACATGTTCAAACGGGATGGAGGAACTCGTGTAGTAAATGCGCAACGTAGGAAAGAGACAGCGCGATGTGGGGCGTAGTGATGGGACAGGGAGCCGGTTGGTGGGAGCTGGTGAATTATTGAAGGAGGCGACCGCCCTTTGGCTGCAAGAGCGAGGCGCGGCAGGGAGCGGCGAGGCGAGGCAGCTCGGTGCCACTTGCCGCGCGCCTTTCACCGTCACAGCAATTTTGGACAATCGCCATCTTTGACTGGTTTTTTGGTGCAGTGACCGTGATGCTCATTTTGTGATGGACTTTTGTGTTGTGGACTACCATGGATAGAGGCAGCTGGTGAAATTGAATAGGATCGCTTACCAGGTGGGCTTAGTGCACATTTATGTCTAGACCTAATATTAATGCAGTAAACGGCTCCTGGGATGTCTACAAGTAGTTAAGATAGTGGAAGGTGTTGACGATGATACCGCAGAAATATAAGCGGTGGAGATTATAACTTATACCTACGGCAATTAACATGATCCTGAAACAGCAAGATACGAATTGAAAACTTTTAAATTGCCTGGTTCTTCAACCAAGTTACCCGTTAAAGTCAACAAGACATCACAACTGGTTAAACCTGCAGTGTAGCTATTTCAAAATCCTTTAACAGTCCACTGCTGGTCTCTGCCTAGCTATTTGCTAAACTATATATTTATGACAGAACGTAAACCATTAAAGTTGGTGCAGCACTGATATGGAGTAGGTATATATCAAAAGTAAAATTCTTGTGTATTTGCAAAAGTTCAAAAAATCAAGTACATCAACGGGTGATCTAGTTAAGCAAATAAATCGAACAACTGTAGAATTTTTATGCGAAATATTTTATCATAGAAAAATAAAATCACTTGTACAAACGGTAACCTCACGACAACCTCAAAATTAACCAAGTAAAGCAGAAAATATCAAATTTTCTTCCAAATGTAACTCACTTAACTATTAAAATGTTACACCGTTAACTACTAAACACTGTTACGCACACATTCAAGTTAAGGCCCAATAAAATTTACTAATCTCCTCGGCAGGTTAAGTGCTAGTAAGGGTTGTCGAAAGTCTTAACAGACAAGGATATAGTTTAGACCTTATACGCACTGGGATCCTTCACTGACTGTTGATAGAATCTGTCTTCAGTAGATAAGATAACTAAACGAATATAAAAGAGTCCCTCCTTCACTCCGTATCGTCACATTTACCAATAAGAACCTCTTTATGCCTCATTAAAATCTCTACGTTTACAAATCGGTAGCTCAAATCAAGGTAGGGCAAGTATTTTCTAGAATCCAAAAGGTGACGTGCAACACCTTATCTGCTTAAATATATGGTGGAATGGAAGTCAAATATAACCTCAATAAAATTCCATTGCAAAAGTTATATTGTAAATTTCTTGTTAAATTAGAAAAACCCTTAGTAATTCTGAGTTATCAAACGCTAAACATATCTAAGGATAAAGTAGCTAACCATCTCTTCTGAAATGTTTCAACATCTTAAACTTGTCTCTTAAATATTAACTTATTTTTCTCTAAAGTTGTAAACTAGAAAAAAAAACAATAATCTGTATATTTAGGTACATATTAATAACATTAAACAATACGTTATAAATAAATAAAGAAATATTTCGGACATTTAACACACAACGTCAACTAGTTTCAAACTAAGCAGAGCTTGTACTATGATAACTAGACTGACTGATAGAATATTTATATACTTTTTTTGTAAATACATACATATTATACATAGAAAACACCCAAACTTCGAAAAAAATATTTGCAGATCATACAAACATTTGGTCCGACCCGGGAATCGAACCCGAGACCTCAAACACAGCAGTCACCATGTCAAAACCATGTTCAAAACCTTTGAAGTCCAAGCTTTCAAAACAATATTCAAAAGTTGCGATCCGCCTCCGTCACTCTTGTCGTTATTTCTTTTAAATTACACCACGTATCTATTCAGATTACGCTTTTAAGCAATAGGAAGTAAAAAAACTTCCAAGAGATTGCTTTTTAAGGAGTATTTCCATACACTTTGCAAATATACCTACTTCACGTATCTACCTATGCTTATAATACGACAATATCGAACTAATTACTGCACATTGTAGTAGTAAATAAATTTATCCAGTTTAAATAAAATCAATTTACTAAACTTACACTTATTATTGGCATTAAATAACAAAACAACGCAAAAAGGTCGACACCTGACAGATTATAAACAGTTTGAGCTACCACATAGAACAACACTTGAGCCTTTTCTCTTTTGTTGTCGGGGTGGAAAATCCCTTCGGATCTCCGGCTCCTCGGAGACGCAGAAGCCAGAATTATGTGGTGTTTACACTAAAAACCACCCCGGCGGCCGATCTCAGGCGTCCTTGTCTGAAGGGGACATGGACCATATTATTTCAGGTCCCTTCCAGAATCAATGCCGCGCCTAGTCAGACCCTATCCTGGGGAGACCGCAAAAGTTTCCCCAACTATCAGTCCGGTTGTCATCATTTGTTGCGACCCGATCGCATTTTTGCGCCCAGGCCGCAACAAATTATCCTATCACCGAACAACACTTGACCTAGAACAATAGACGGAATAAAAGTGAAGACAAAGTGTGTTAGGCTACATAAAGTAGTTAGACCACGTCTGTTTGTCTAGTGGTCAGTAATTCTGACTGCTAAGGTTCATGTCTAACTCAGAACAAATTATTGTCTGAATAGCTCAACCATTGCTTGTTTTACGTATATTAAAATTCAAGTAGTAAAAGAAATTGCAACTAATCCCGGGCAGAAGATGGCATTCAAACTTTCCGACATATTTGTAAGTTGAACAAACAGATCAGTATCAATAAATCTTTAATCCTTCCGCAACCGGCCTCTTTATGTCAAACAATCGCAATTATTTAGTGTGTTCCGTTGTAAAAGGGTGTAAGTTTCCGGTAGTTTTACACCCCCACAATACTAAAGGGACTTAATCCTAACGCTTCTACTACTTATGTCGTGGAATATTTGTAAACAGGAAGTTTTATTTCATATTATAAGTGAAAGCAGATACAGCCCTTTCTATTATTTAGTTGATGTGTAAACGAAGTGTGTTAGGCTTGTTTTATAAGAAAAAATAAGTAAATACATTTGCCAAAATGTTATTACCCGACTGCATCAGAAAGAGGAGGATGGTTTTCGAGGGTATAATAATAATAATTACCTAACTTCTTTCAATCACATCTCACATAAGATTCTCTGTTTCCAAACCAGGCAGAGTCGGCAGATTTATAAATTCATATTACCTATAGAGAAATTACGCCGACACAAAACAAATGACTGTACTTATCACACAAATCTTTGGTTTCTTCCCTTTTCATCTATGATCCCGTGATCTTGTTTGTCCGTGTTTGTCCGTATGATCCGTGGTTTGGCAGTTAGGAAAGAATTAAAAAGTAAACAAAAGATCCAGTTTCCACCTCCTGATTACATAATTAGACGTATAGTATTAAGTGCAATTCATTGAACATTTTCACGACATGTCTTCTAACTCTTTTTTTTGAAAAGACAACGCCCGTACTAGGAATAAAACCTGTGTCGCGGGGGACTTTACAAACGTACAAGAAACGGACACAAGGAACACCCAGATTCAGAACAACAATTTCTGGATCACACAGTGTTACCCCATGTAGGATTAGAACCCACAACGATCGGTGCCGTAGAGAGCGGCGTGGCGACCGCTTAAACCACTAGGCCAATCGTGCAGTAAACATAGTTAAACATTTTTTTTTAACCTGTGGAAACCCTCTCGGGCCGTCACCCCACCGGGGTTTACGGCGGGGTGGTGTGTCGGAATCTGACTGACTAAAACCACACGGTGTGCTACTCTGCGCCTGACATAGGAAGGATCCGGGAAACATTACACTAAAGTCGAAGGACGATAGAACGTTGGCCGTGCGCGAGTCATGTTTCGATACAAATGGACCAGCCTGCCCGGAATGACACCACAGCCTTTAAAAAAACCAATCATAAGTAATTGTTTTTCATGTTACAATGTGAAGTTCCTGGAGCCCAGATCGGGAGGAATTTGGGCTCCAGGAACTTGCTTCTTACTCAAAAGGTGTGAACTTATTACACACATTCTTGAATTAGAAGTATTCATGGGTGGTGGTAGACACTTATCACCGGGAGATCCTTATGCTCGTTTCTTTCCTACACCATAAAATAACTATCTGTAATCATTTCTCTTAAATACCTATCCATTATATTATGATAATATCTGTCGATCCCAAGGTTGCCTGGAAGAAATAGTTCTTAGCGATAAGGCCACCTGTTGTACATTATTTTTCTGTTATCTTTCTCTATATTACAAAAGCCAAACAGTAAAAAAATTAAAATAAAATCTTTGACACCCTTTTCTATATCAAACTAATAACACGAACACAAAACATTGGTTCGCTCGCCTGTGAGGTATAATCTAATAACTGCCCTCTCACACTCCGCCCTCTCGTTACCCTGGGAGGGATCACCTGCGGGAGATCAGGTGACAAGAGGGTGACAAATTAACCATTGAAGACCATTAGCTGAAACATTGGCAGTCAACTGTATGGGGATTATGTCACCCTTTCTGAATTGCTGAATGGACTTTAGATCAGATAGGTTTAATGCTTAGTGAAACGGAGATTTTGGTTGAAGATAACCATTTAGAAGAGCCGAGGAGGCCGAAAGTTTCTTGACGGGACTTTTAGTACCTACTCGTAACTGCAAAACCAGGCATGAGACTCTTGTCCCCTAAGAAGAAGAGGCTATTTGAAAATGTATCCAAACTTTTTGTGCAACGTCGGTTACAGTACAAATTGTGAGGTGTTAGACCGTTTCAGAATTTGTAACATTTCAATTTGAACCCATCACATACCTATCAGTTCAATTGTAGGAGGGTAAACCCTCCTTTTGTATAATACCCCAAACGCACAAGTACTATTTCACATTTAATCAAAAACAAATATAATTTATACCGCGTCAGATCGTCACATATTTGCTGCCGCCCACTAAGTGCGACGGTGCTAATATTTGCGGATGATAATTGGCACACGGGTTCGACTCCCGGCCGCGGCAATATTGACACGACAGGGTGACGCGATTCTACGCTCCAGCGGTTTGTGTAATTGTTTTGTCTAATGAAAATGAGACAAAGAGAAGATAGGAGAAGTACAATTAGAAAGAGAAGATTGTTAAGGCTTACGTCTTATTAATTTGAACTTTATTTATTTATTTGGTTTGCTGACGTTTATTTTCATTCATTTTTTCTCTTACTTTAAATCCTTTTGTTTTTGTATCTGTATTTTAGTTTTCTCATCAAACTCTTGTGTTGGATACAACCGAACAGTTGGATACAACTGCACATGACCGTCGAGTAAGCGTTTTCCTTACTATAAAGTAATTATAAATCTCCTTCACTCCTTTATAATAACTTTGGTTTACCAATAAATTCGTGTTAGTAATATTCTTACGGCATTATCATTTTAGCTTCTCCCAGCAGTATCATTTTAGCTAGATTTGAACCAGCATCCACAGATAAACGAGCAAGTTTTTTAACATTTACTAAATCGTCAAATCGAATAATAGCTGAATTAAAACTGCTAATTATGGCTAAACTGGCAGAAACTGCTAATTATACTTACTCACCACAACTATTACGACCGCTAAAAAACAAAGTAGGTATCTCACCCTAAGAACTACGTCATCCATTCTTTAAAAACCTATGCACATTGATATTGGTTTGTATTTATATTTACGAGATTAAAGTATTTGTAAGAAGATATCTACAAGTATTCAGTGAAACTGAAGATTTCCTGCACGAAATACACTGTCTTGTATTATATCAAAGACACAAAACAGATTGGTTTTAAATTATCAACCAAAACAACTTTGTTCAAAAGAAACTGTTATTCAAAAGAAACTGTTAAAAAACAGTTGAAATCATGGTCTGTTCAATTTCTAGATCTAGATCTCAATAATTTTTATATTAATTGTATTATTGACATGTTTAGTTATTTATTTTTCTCCCCATAGCCTAGTAACTTTATTAGTAATTGGTTACTTACGCATTTTTTATGTAATTTTAACGATATATATAAATTTTTGCATGTCAGTATGACTACATGTTAGAACTTGTATGCTTTAGAACATCTTATGATCAACAATTCAAATTCAAATCAACTTATCAGCGTCCACTGCTTAACGAAGGTCTCCCCCAAGTAGCGTCAACATTTGATGGCCTTTTTTTTTTTTTTTTTTTTTAACGTGTGGAAACCCCCACGGGCCGTCACCCCACCGGGGTTTACGGCGGGGTGGTGTGTCGGAATCGGACCGACTAAAACCACACGGTGTGCCACTCTGCGCCTGACATAGGAGGGATCCGGGAACAGCTGTTATTACGACATCCAGATCCCTCCTAGCGCCTGCCCACTACCTCGGGCACCATCTGCGGATAAACTCTCTATTTTAGGCGACGTACGGCACACGCGGACGTCGCCTCCTCGCGGCTGGCCATTGTAGCGGATGGAGGGGAAAACCCATCCCGTCCACCCGCGGCCACACTCAAGGCGGCATGAGGCGCTGGTATGCGCGCCTCCGCCGCCCGGCTCGCCGGCGGCGAATTGGGTCCGAGTGGATGTCGTCCTCCCGGGCCTTCTCCGCCGCCTCCTTCCGCGAAATTACGTCTTCGCAGAAGGTTGCGACCGCGGTAAAACAACTGTCGCTACCGGCCATGGAGCGTATGACGGCCGGTAGCGAGAGATCTCCTCCAATAACTGCAGTGAGGACCCCACGCTGCGCCGCCCAGGCGGAACAAACCGCCAGCGTGTGCTGAGCTGAGTCCTCACTGCAGTCGCAGTGGTGACAGGCGGGACTCAATTCCCTCCTGGCGACCGAGTGCAGATACTTCCCGAAGCAACCGTGCCCGGAAAGGACCTGCGTCAGTCGGAAGGAAAGGGTCCCGTGCTGCCGCCCTGCCCACTCGGCGATGACCGGCTGGAGAGCCTCCACGGCGGCAAAGCCAGCACGTGGAGCCTCCAGCCGGGACGACCAACGAGCCATCGTGGCTCGACGAGCGGCCTCTCGCCACTCGCGTATCTCTTCGGGCGGGGGCCGCATGCCGCTACCCGCCCGGAAGTCAGCCGTCCGCCGATAAACTTCGGCGAGCACTTCCGCCTCCAAATCCCACGGGGGAGTTCCGGCCAAGGCGCACGCCGCCTCCGTCGATACGGTGCGGTAACCGCGTATGGCTCTAACCGCCAATATCCTCTGAGGGCGCCAGAGGCGAGCCCTATTCTGGGCGGTCAGAGCCGCCGCCCACACCGGCGCACCATACAGCGCCATTGACCGGACAACCCCCGTGTATAGCCGTCTCGTCGCGACGCTGGCTCCACCCAAATTCGGCAAAAGTCGCCCGAGGGCAGAGGCAGCGCCGACCAGCTTTGGAGAAAGCTGTCGGAAGTGCTCGTCGAAGAGCCACCTCCCGTCAAGGATCAGGCCCAGGTACTTCATCTGGGCCTGAACCGGTACGAGGACCGAATTGACTACGATAGAGGCGCCGGGTGGTGGACCACGACGGGGCCCATGGAACAAAAGGGCCTCCGTCTTATCTAGGGCCACCCGTAAACCCAGCGCCTCAATACGCCCGACCACCAAAGAGACTCCCGTGGTGGCCAAGCGCGCCGCCTCTTGAAAGTTCACTCCCCGGGCTGTGACCAATGTGTCATCTGCGTAACAAATTACGCCCAACCCGGGGGGAAGACGACCTCGGAGGGCCCAGTCGTATCCCATGTTCCACAGGAGTGGTCCGAGGACGGACCCCTGTGGAACACCGCACGACATGGGCCGCCGCCTCAGAATACCATCTCGGTCCTCGTACACGACGGTACGCTCCTCAAGATAGTCTGCCACAAGCCGCCTCAGGTACTCGGGCACCCCGTGGTAGTGGAGTGCTTCCCTGATGCAGCTAAATGGCAGACTATTAAATGCGTTGGCGATGTCCAACGACACCGCCAACAGCACGCCGCCACAGCTCACCGCCTCTTCGGTAACGGCCCTCAGGCGCAGCACAGCATCGACCGTCGAACGCCCCGCCCGAAAACCAAATTGGGCGTCCGACAGATCGGGGCCCACCTCGCAGAGGTGCCGGACGATGCGGGCAGAGAGTATCCTCTCAAACAGTTTACCCGCCTCGTCCAGCAACACAATGGGCCTATAGGCCGCCACCGAATCGGTAGGCCGTCCCGGCTTCCTTAATAGGACCAGCTTCCCGCTTTTCCAGCACTCAGGGAAGCGTCCGGACGACAAGCTAGCGTCCAAGACCTCCCTGAGGCGGTCCGACATGTGGTCGAGGGATCGTGCCAATACTCGGGCAGGTATCCCATCTGGCCCAGGGGCGGTGTTCTTAGAGCGAATCCGTAGAACAACCGCCCCCACCTCCGATTCCCTAACGGGCGGAACATTTTCCTCGTTCCCCCCGTCGTCTCTGGCCATGAAGACCATCGACGGGGGTGTGTGATCCACCCGCTGCGGGAAAAGGCCCTCGACCACATCCCGCAGGAAGCTGGGCTGGAGTGTCTCTGTAAGGGGGGGGCCCGACGTGCGGAGCTTTTGTCGCGCCGCACGATAAGGGCGACCCCAGGGGTCACGATCGAGACCCTCCAGCATCTCCTTACGCTTAATTTCCTTGGCGCGGCTGATGGCCAGCTTCAGAGTTTTCCGCGCCTCTCGGTACTCCTCATGAAGCTGGTCTTCCCCGCCTTCTTCGCGGTGTCGCCGCCGACCACGGGTGTAGGACCTCCGGGCACGAGTACAGGCCGCGCGGAGGTCCGCCAACTCCTGGGACCACCAGTAAACTTCCTTCCGTGGAGGCCGACAACCTCGGATGCGGGGCATGGCCGCATCGCAGATTTGCATAATCGCATCGCGGAAACGACCAGCCCCCATGTCGACCTCCTCGATCGGAGCCTGCGGAGACAGCCAAGAGTGAATAATGGCTGCCTCCTCCAGTAGGTCCCTATTCAGTTTGGCTATAGCCCACCGCGGAAAGCGAGAAGAACGCCGCGCCGCGTGACCCCTACTGGGGTCCCGGGAGCGGGAGAGCTCAAATCGGATATAGAGATGATCCGAGAGCGTCTCAACCTCTTCCAGGACACGCCAGTTCCTTACTCGTGCGGCGAGGGCAGGGGTAGCGAACGAAAGGTCCACTATCGACCCTCCCTGCCGTCGCACACACGTGTTGGTGGAGCCCCTGTTTAGTAAACAGAGGCCCACCGAGGCCGCCCACTCCTCTACGGCCTCGCCCCTAGCGTCCGTCCTGGGGGAACCCCACGCAATGGACTTTGCGTTGAAGTCCCCCAGCACTAAGACGTGCCCAGACGTTAGACGCCGCATCGAGGTTTCCAAGTTGTTAAGGAAAACCTCGAAGTCGTTCAGACTCCGGTTGGGGGAGAAGTATACACCATATACAGTGATCCCCCCCCACTCGGCAGCAACATATCCAGTGCCCTTGTCTCTTAGCGACAAGGGCGGGGAATGAGCCGCCGTGGAGCCGACGACTGCCACGGAACCGTCCCGGTCACCCAACCAGTTTGGAAGGGGAGGAACGTAATAGGGCTCCGCGGCTACGGCAACACCGATCGACCACTGTGCCATGGTTTGCAGGAAGAGGTCCTGCGCCGCAGCACAGTGGTTCAGGTTCGTCTGGACTAGGAGGCTGGAGACTTGGGCCATTACTGGACCGTCTCTACAGCCTCCTCCATGGGCGATGATGTCGACGTGCGAACGGCATCGGAGGCAGCCTGGGTCGACTGGCTAGCCCCCAACGCTTGCCGAGAATCACGGGGAGGCTTGCAGCCCCCCTGCCCAATCTGATGATTGGCGGGCTTGTTACCCGCCGCACAAACCGGACAGTGAGGGGCGGCAGAGCACTCTGCCGCCTTGTGCCCCGGTCGACCGCAGCGGAAGCATAGTCCGCTGCAGTCAAAACAACTCACGCACTTGGCGCGTGTGTGTCCCGATGCCAGACATTTGTAGCATCTCATCGGTCTCGCCGCCAGGACCGTGATCCTAGCGCTCACGAGACCGATGAGTAGTCTGCCGGCGTCGCCCAAAATTTTAGCCGACGACACGGGACAGCTGACCCACACTGCGCCAAGCCCTCCCGGACCGGGGCGGATGGTGCCGACCCTGATATTGTCCACGCTGCAACCCGTCCTCTCTCCAACTGCAGCGCGGACATCTTCGGCCGTCACGGAATCGTCCAGGCCCGAGATACGCAGTTCAGCGCACTTAGTAGGCCTGGCGATCTTTACACCATCCGTGTCTGCGAAAATTCCCCGCAGCTTCTCGGCGAAAGTGTCCGCTGTCTTTGCGCCTTCAGCCCCGGGAAACTCCAGAACGCGAGCTCCCGTCTGGGCAAGGCGCAACCTGACCCCTACCGTCCCGAAATCCTTGGCGAGACCAGCCCGGGCCTTTTTGAATAAGGCTGCATAGGACAGCCCGCCATCAGCCGTCGCCGGTGATATGGTGACAACTACGGCCGCAGTTTTTGGGGGCTGCAGTTTCCGTGGCTTTTTAGCAGTGACGATTGCCACCGGCGGCGACTGCGGGGTAGAAGCTGCCCTTTGTGCAGCCTTTTTATCCCGCTTTCGAGACTTCTTTGGCCCTCCGACTACCTGCCAACTATCATTGGAGGGAGTAGACGTGGAGGGTCCAGGTGTTGAGTCAGGTGTAGGAGTGGGGAGCGGGGCCAATTTTGCTCCAGCCTTTACTGCCGCTTTTGACTTTGCCCTCGTTGTAGCTGCCTTAGTTGCTGCCTTGGCTACCTGTTGTACCTTTGGAGCAACCGGAGTAGAAGACACCGACACAGCTGCCGCATATGATATGCGACCACCTGTGACGGACATCGGAGTCGACGCTAATGTGGCCTTTCGCTTATCGGCAGCGAGCGGCGGCCGAACAATGGGGGCTGGAGGCAATCTCGCCTCCAGGCCCGCGAGACGCCCGTCCAGCATATGCCCCACTGCGTCAAGAATTTGGCGCAAGTGGGCATCATGGACGTCACCAGAACCGGGAGTGGGAGCAGGCTGCCTTGGAGCCGGGCCCTGTTTATTAGGCCTTTCCGTCTGCGCCCGAAACTGGGCGAACTGGGTGCTCAGTTCAGCCACCTGCCCCGTCAGGCGTTCATTAGCGGCCTCCAGGCGAGCTACGTTCCCAATGAGGGTTTCGACGACACCGGCAATAGCGGAGGAGGAATCCTTAAGAGCCCTTACAAAGGAACTCTTAAGATTCCTGGATTTGGTGGCCACTTTTTGAATTATAGCCACCCCCACATTTGCTCTCTCCTGCAACGCCACCGGTGTATTGGAGACGGAACCCCCCTCCACCGGTTCTCGGATCTTCTGCAGGAGATCCACAATCTCCTCCTCCGCTGTGCTTTCGCCTTCCGCTCTGACCCTTCTATAGGCTTCTGCCTTTGAAAACACAGAGCCTGATGGGGTCGAGATCGGCGTGCGTGATCGCCCTCTTCGACTGCTACCAATTTTTGGAGGCAACATCTCTTGAGACGTATCACTTTCGTCATCTCTGGAGCGCCCGCGTTTCCTGCTTTCGCAGAACTCCATCGCTGTCGACTCCAGTACGTCCATAGTCGTACTGGAGTTACCTCCGTCCGTCGGATTAGCCGATCTGGAACGTAATCGTTCCGATTTTCTTGGGCTCCCAGCAGCCAGAAAGACTTCTGGGAGCCTCTCCGAGATAGGTGTCCCGACCGATACGTTCTCTTCATTGGAAGAGATGTCGTCCGTCCTTAAATTTTTCTGCTTTCGCTTACTGCTTCCGCTTTCCTTTTTCTCCTTCTTTCTGTCCTTGCTTTCTTTATTTTGTATTATTTTACTGTTTTCCATATTTAATCCCACGCGTGGGGGAGAATTAATGGTCGACCCGGGCAGAGATCCCCCAGTACCCGGGCAAGCGTAAATTTATTCCCAACCGAGGGGTCCGCAGGTGCCCCGGCTGGGAGTGCGCTTACGACTGAACTACCCATCAGCCATGCATCCCCTGGTCACGCACCAGAACACGGGATTCGGGGTAATTTTTTATAGAGGTTTTCTTCCTCGCAGTCCAGGCGGTTAAGCCAAGACCCTCGTCCCCGAGTAGAGCCGTAAGACGTAACTACGTCACCCATCTCGAGATTACGATATGACGACGGTGGCAGGCAGATTAAATCTCCCAATGCCTACTTGGCGGCAGTGTTAGTGTACGCCAAGTCCGTTCTCCTTTCTCCACCACTAATAGTGGAGAAACTCCGACCCGTGAAAGAGTCCCACCTTCGTGATTTTTTACCGAGGTTTTCCTCCTCAATGCTCCGAAGAGCGAAGAACCAACAGAGGATCCGACGAACACGCCCGCTCTGTTGGACCAAGTCTCGGCCGAATTGCCGAAGAAATGGTTTCCTCTTCGTGCTAGAATATTAGCCGTTGGCAGTGATGAACACCATCGCCAACGTTACCAGGGTGCACCACGTGGAGGTTTTCTAGCCAAGCACCCCAACATTTGATGGCCTGTATTATAGTAATATACGCTAAATAATTTGTTGATGTTAAACTTCATGTATTCGTGTTTCGAAACAGTAAAACTTACATAGTTTTCTTTCAAAACGCTAAACACAATCTTTGTCCGCTCGAACCGGGAATAAGTAGTGAAAAAATACGCAAAACCAACGTTAAGACTGTTAACATACAAAATCACGTGTACAGAGTATAAACAGTGGCTACAGAGCTGGGAAGGGATGTGAAACGAACTCACTTATGAGCAACACATTGTTACAAAATGTATTATTTATCTTTTCCAATACTTTAATTTTAAGTTTTATTAGAAATGAGGTTGTGGCCTACTATACCACAGTAGCCAGACGGGTTGGAATAGGGTTTGTTTCAAGTTTTCCTTCTCTTTGTAATGATGTTATCTTGCATACTTCGTTTCCTTAGTCGCTGTTTACGACACCCACGGGATGAATAGGGGTGGTAACACTATGTATTCTTAATTCGTTACCACAAGAACAACCTCCTTGTTAAGGAGAGGCCTATGTCCAGTAGTGGACTGTAAAAGGCTATCATCATTAGAAATGAGGGATTTTAATTTTAAAACTTACTTTTATGTAAATGATGAATTTCTCGTTTTCCACCAACTCATAGACGTCAACTATGAATCTACGCTCGTCGAATCTATAATTTCGTTGCTGACTACGTAACTATTGAACCTACTTGCTTATAACAACTTCTATTAATCTGTAACTAGAAGCAAAAAAAAAGATGACCTCTATTTTTTTATTTTGCTATTTCAGATATCATAAAGTATTTCAGAACCGGGTTGCCCGCATTTCAGATCATAGCCAGTTCTTATATTAATAAGTGTGAATTTAAATAGGTAAAACTTGATGGAGTTTGGAACCCTAATATCTTTATTTATATCTATACCACACCTACGAGTATATCATATCTATACGATATCGAAAAAAAACCACAGTGTGTCACTGAAAATGGAAGACTGTTGGACTTCTACAACCGTCCCTCATCTCATCAAGTATCTAGGAGATTAAAGTCCAAGTTTCATTTCTCTTCGATTACTTTATTTCCACTTTCTTGTTTTTGCAGCTGTCTGCTTATACTCCAGTAAGCCTTTCATACCAAAGTAGTTAAAATGCTACATAACATTAAAATTTTTACAGCGGTTAATTTCAATTTTTACATTTCAAAGAAAAAATGGTATTAATTTTTAAGAAGAACCTTTTAGATACGGTTGTTTCCAAACACAACTCACAGACACAGAACCAGTTATTGCGCTCACCAAACAGTCATATGTCTTGGCTGAAACTCAAACTCACGGCCTCTGGAACAGTTAGGATCACTAACTACTAAGCCAACAGACAAAATTAAAATGTATTCTGACAAACATAGATCTGTTTCCGACGGAATACCGCTCGTCACGTCAAGAACGGACATATTATTATGAATAGTGTCGCACAACAAAGCGATGGATTACAACGGATTACTGACTAATATGTTTGACGTAATTGTAAAGAAATTTCACAATAGATTATTTGTCAATGTATTAATTGTTAACTTGTGAAGAGAGTAGTGACCGCCGACCATAATTTAGGTGTATTGAAATTGCGCTGTGGAGTAACAAAAGTTATTATTTGCAGTTCCATAATAACGCGTCCGTGTTGAATTTATTTCGTAAGATATGTATTGCTCAGTAATCTTATTTTGATATTTTTCTATTGAATTAAAACAATTGGAAGATACTTTCAGTTTATTTATTTAAATTTTCGTTTGAACGCCCTGCTTTTTGGCACTTCTAGTTCGAATATCATATTATTTATGAGTAAGGTAGCCCATTTATCGAATAGGGCGGCATAACATCATGCTTCCACCAATAGGAGACAAACATCAATGAAAAATGTTGCAAAATCGGTGGAAATATATTCTGTTTGACAGATGCAGGCGAAGTTCAGGTCGGTTAAGTATACAATTTTTGAACACAAAATGCATACGATCTCAGTACAAATATTTTATTCGAGACGCCAAAATCTGGAATGAACATCTATTTATACTTAAATAAATATCGTTTTTGGCAGACTTACTACTAAATAGACCGTCCTAATTGCGGCAACAATACCTCTATAGACCTGTCGGAAATCGTATCTACGTCTATAAATTTATAATTTATAATGAATCTCTCCAACCAACCTCTCTTTACCATTGCGGGAATAATGATGGCATTAAAAATGACATCTGAACGTCTCCTCGGCGACTCTCAACGTCGGATGCGATTTCGTCAACGATTTGAGAGGACCGATCAGGCGTAAATGAAGCTTTGTGTTCGCATGAGATTATTATGATCTTTCTAAATAAAATGTTTTTGATTTTAACGTACCTAAATAGTATTTATGCGTTCGTGACAGTCGTATATTTCTGAAGAAGTAAGTGGTTTTCTTTTTACTTAAATTACATTGACATTACTCAAAAAACAATCTGCCAAGTATTTATTTGTCATTGTACATTTTATTACATTTTATGAATGAACATACATAAAGTCACGTCTGTTTCCCCGGGGTGATAGACAGGAGCATATTAAACTTTTAGCGAGCCTATTGTCAGTACCTAATTGGTATGTTTTATTTGCCAAAACCTCGTCGATCAGCAAGTGCACCACTGCTGGTGAATTTAGCTGGTGGCCCTAAATTCTTAGTGGCAACCCTATCTATTCAACCTATCGCCGTCCACTGCTGAACGAAGGTCTCCCCCAAGGAACATCAACCATCCCGGTCTTGGGCAATTTGTATCCATCTGCTGCCAGCCACCTTCTTCAAGTCGTCGGTCCATCGCGCCGCAGGGCTTCCTACACTACGTTTGCCCAATCGTGGTATCCACTCTAGTACATTTCGGCTCCAGCGACCATTGGTTCGTCTGGAGACATGACCGGCCCACTTCCACTTCAGCGTACTGATTCTCCGTGCGATGTCAGTTATTATAGTTCTCTGTCGAATAACCTCGTTACGAATTTTATCAGCCAGAGAAACGCCTAGCATGGCACGCTCCATCGCACGCTGAGCTACTTTAAACTTATGGACCAGTCCAATGGTGAGTGTCCACGTCTCGGCTCCGTATAGCAACCCTATGCACCCTACAAATAGATGTATTATTAAAAAAATAATCAAAACTTGAATGCGTAACAATGTATAGGCACCTACTGGATGTAACGACGCATCCAAACCCAAAATTCTGTTGAACTTTTGACTGTAGCCTAAACGGCTTGATTATCATTTTATAGCCTACCGAGCGTGAAAAAGTAACATACGCCCATATACTTGTAAACCTTTCCAGCCTTTCTGGCGCAGTCGGGTAAAAGTAGAGATCAACTGTCTAATTTAAGGATGATAACATCACCTTTACTTATTAGGTCAGCTTCGGCTTAAAAATATTGAATACACTGCAATTTCACTGTCCGTGTTGTCACCACCATTATTCATACCGTGGGCGTCGTAAGAGGAGACTAAGGGAACAAAGTATTCAGGCAAATATCAATACAAAGAGAAGATAAACTTGAAACAAACTATTCCAATCCATCTGGCCAGCGTGGTGTAGTAGGCCAAAACCTCCTTGCTATATCCAGTAGTGGACTATCAAGGGTAAGTCAAACCGCTATCGATTCTTGAGTCATCTTAAACGACTCGTTCCTTAAAAGCTGGATTTACCGATCATGATGCACGCATATTTTGATGATCATTATGTGTTTTCATGTCGAGTCCATGTGTTCTGTAGAACGTCTGTGGTTAAGAAGTTTTGGATGTTAAAATTGACTGTGTTACCGACGTTGGTAATTGATAGAATAAACTGTCTCCTATGTAATCGAGTTGTACCTTACTCGATAGAGTACTCGTGTACATGAGCAACCAAGATAACTCTCGTACTTTCTACAAGTTTCTCTATCATTCTGTAGACTTTTGTACAAATACAGGCCACTATATACTGAAGCAATATAAGAATATAGGGCTTTTCGAATTATTTTGACTATATGTATATTTTATTTTATATACTAATGTATAATCACCAAGAATTACAACAACATTCATGTCATTTTATAAGCCAAGTCTCTTTCCAATTATTTAACTATTTTACAGGTTATTAAAGAACGATGTTTATATCCAAAACTTCACTCAGGTATAGATTTTGGTTGCAGTGAGGACTCGGCTCAGCACACGCTAGCGGTTTGTTCCGCCTGGGCGGCGCAGCGTGGGGTCCTCACTGCAGTTATTGGAGGAGATCTCTCGCTACCGGCCGTAATACGCTCCATGGTCGGTAGCGACAGTTGTTTTACCGCGGTCGCAACCTTCTGCGAAGACGTAATTTCGCGGAAGGAGGCGGCGGAGAAGGCCCGGGAGGACAATATCCACTCGGACCCAATTCGCCGCCGGCGAGCCGGGCGGCGGAGGCGCGCATACCAGCGCCTCATGCCACCTTGAGTGTGGCCGCGGGTGGACGGGACGGGTTTTCCCCTCCATCCGCTACAATGGCCAGCCGCGAGGAGGCGACGTCCGCGTGTGCCGTACGTCGCCTAAAATAGAGAGTTTACTCATAGATGGTGCCTGCATTAGCGGGCAGGCGCTGGGAGGGATCTAAGATTTAACTGCCTCGATGGCGTAGTGGTAGCGAAGCGACTGCTGTGCTTGAGGTCTCGAGTTCAATTCCCGGGTCGGATCAAATGTTTGCGTGATCTGCAAATATTTGTTTCGGAGTTTGGGTGTTTTCTATGTATAATACGTATGTATTTACAAAAAAAAGTATATAAGTATTCTATCAGTTGGTCTAGTTATCATAGTACAAGCTCTGCTTAGTTTGAAACTAGATGGCGTTGTGTGTTAAATGTCCGAAATATTTGTTTATTTTATTTATTTCAATCCACTTGAATTAACCTTAATTGATATTCACTTCACTTAAATATACATTCAAGTACTTGTTTAATTAAAAATCACCACAACCTTTTGGTTTATGACGTTATTATTTAATATTAAAATAAAAATATAGTTTGCCAATTCGACGTGACAAGATAAAACAACAATTTAAACGTTCCGTTATAGCTAATAACTAATGAAATTTATTTTAATAATATATTTAAGTTTATTATATTTATCTTTCAGCAATCTAGTTCTTATTAATGTGTTTAAATTGCTACACTGGCCAATAGTGTATTCTATATAAACTCATGAAAATAATTCATATTAATTTAATTTGCTGCGTGATACGGAATAATAATGTCAATAAAGCGAAAACGTAATTGGGAACAGACTGTGTTAAAATAGATTACTGAGACGAGTTTCAGCTGAGTAACATTTTAAAACGCATTTTATAATATGAATGTCGTTTGAGTATTGATGTGAACAACGGATACTTGCTTTTTAAAACACGGGCCTAAGTGTTATTTGTGCCCGTTTCTTGTATGTTTGCAAGGTTCCCCGTGACACAGGATTTATTCCTAGTGCGGGAGTTGTTTTATAAAAACAAAAAAAAACACAGTAAATCAAATCACGTCAAACCTTCTATCTCATAAATATAGATTAACAAACAATGAACAAATTATCAATTGAATTAAAATTGGGTAGATGGTATCGTAGATTAATACCAATGTCCACTTCATTAAAACTAATATCGCGGAACATCTCGGCAAATACAATTAACATAGCTTTTTATTATTATTACGAATTTCAATCAAATATACAGTGAAATATATTGTTCAATTGAGTGAGAGAGTCTAAAACAGTGACGTCACAATTTTGTATTTAGTGCATTTTTATACAAAATTGTCGTTTTGACAGATGATAAAAAGTAACTAATTTGACTAAGGTGTCATCTAGTCTATTAATTAAAAATCAATCAAAGTAAATAAAGTAAAGATAAACTGATAAGTACCTATTTCAAACATTAGTTTAAAAATGAGTTTAATTTTTTTTTTGTAAGAGCTACATTTAACGTTCCACTGTTCACCATTTGGAAGCTTTCCTTCACCACCCTCCCACAAAATATCAACCTAAAGCGATAGCATACGCACTGTCGTGCTTCGTTGGTGAGTGCGAGACCGGAGGCCCATTGATGTAGGGGTGACAGTTGTCGTAGTACGTGTGTGCAATACAATGCCACGATGACTGTCATGCCTTTCACGTCCCTAGCGAGGCGTAAAAAGCATCTCACTAGGCCGCTATAATACTGCGTTATCTGCATTCGTAATGATTATGGCGACCACAATTCTTGGATCCTATTCATGCTTTACATCAGGCAGAGTAGAGTCACTTTGGCAGGCTCTTAAAATAAAATAAAAAACCATTCTGTTCATTAAATCCATGGAATACATAGGCTGTAAAACAAACAGTAAAACAAACATTAAAATTACAAGGAAACAACCACTTCCCTCACACAATCCACGGTTTTTCAATTATCACCGACATCACTTCACCGCAATCCCATAATAAACACGCCGACACCCCATAAAACCGCCATAAATGTAATCCAACACAACAAGGCCTCTAACACACCCTCCGCTAAAAGAAATTGTTTGCAAACATCAAATCACAAGGGGTCATATAAAACTGGTAAATCCTAATGACCTCCCAAATTGAAATCATAGAAATGAGAAAGGGATGGATGTATAGTTTGTTTAGTGTTGGAAAAAGATAGATGTAGCGATTAAAGGTATTTAAGGATTAGATTTGACGGATGTCGGGAACACTAATGGTTTGATTGGGGGTCGATTCCCAGTCGAAATGTGACGGTAATGAGTTGTTTCGTTGACAGATGTCAGCGCAAGTGGTGACGATTGCTTTATCGGTGTAGGAGGCGTCTTCAATTATATTTTGATGGAAATCGGCTTAGAGATTTACTTGAGGAATATTCTTTAGCCAAAATAATAGTACTTTCGTACAAGTTAAGCATGTATGGTGGTTCCGTGTGGTGACGAATTAAGAACACATATTGTCACTACCCCGATTCATTCCGTGGGCGTCGTAAGAGTAAACTAAGACAGCAACCTATGCAGGCCAACATCACTGTAAAGAAACTTGATAGAAACCAGCCAGCGTGATATATTAGACCAAAACCTAAGGAGACGCCTATGTCCAACCGTGGACTAATGATGATGATGATGAAATTAACTTTTAAAAAAATCTGTCATGTCACGGTGTTTATGATCGCTTTTCTTCCAAACGGCTCGACCGATTTTGTATAGGTATTTGGTTGTTTTGAGAATAGGTTCTAAGGTATTTTTCCTTTTCATCCGCTCTCCCTTATTTTGAATCCAAATGAAACTTTTTAATTTTTTATCATAGCTAATCTAAATTCTTTATAAACATTTTTTATATAATCTTATATTCATATACGTGCATTTTTAAGTTAAAGGAATTTAACAAACAAATTGGTCAACTTAAGTTTTAACTCCCGCACTAGAAAATATGTCGCTGGGAATTTTACAAACATATCTATATAAAACGGATGCAAAGTACACCCAGACACAGGACAATAATTCGTGGATGTTGTTGTACCAACCTAGACCATTGACTAAGAAGAACCGAGAAGACTGTTTAACCTATACTGCTTCCACGCCGACAAAATATATATCTAAATTTTTTGTCGGCGTTTACCCGTCGTATACCGTTACCCATCTTAATACCAACTTGATTCATCATCTTCCTAACTTTATTTAGGGCCAAGATTATTTAGGGCTGGTCTAGTCTAGTCTACTAGTCCTACCGATTTTACCTAAACATCAGTTTTTCCGCGAAGTGCCTGGCATCGGACCTTCGGAACCCTGAGAGCGAACTAAATTCGAAGGTTGAACTAAATATATTTGAGAGCACTGATTACGATTACCATAGATATTCGTGGCAATCGATCGTCGGCTTAGTGTGCTCTCCGAGGCAGGAACGTGAAACACCGCGAAACTACCATACTCTAGCCTGCTATTAAAAATTTCTTGTAAGGTAAACTCGCCAACACTTTTTTGACTCGACTTGTAATCGAATCCAACGCCTCTTGATTGGTAATCGTATACAAGGCAGATCAATCTGATTCAATGCTACCGAATCTGATCAAGGAGACGATAATCTAATATCCGGTAGAAAGTACCATTTCATCTTTCCGGGATAATAGATACAGATCTCTTATGATCTCTCATCTCCTTTTACACACTCCATTATTATTCATCACTTTATCTCTTTGTGTCTAATCAATGTCAATATCATAATTACTCTCGTGTCGAGCTATCAATGGCTACAATCGCATCAAATCTGATACAGCAAATCGAGAGTGGCTCTTTTAGATATTACGATGATTAGGCACAGTTTTTTAAGTGCAGAGGAAATTAGTTCTTAGGTTTGAAGCTTTAAAGTGATGAATGTATTGTCTTGTTCATTCTTTTATGTTGGAGAGGGTGGTTCTCAAAGAGTCATCTTGTGTTTTTTAGAAAATTGTGTTGGATTACAATGGTTGTATCTAGCAACATACGTATAGATACGTACTATCATATATTAGGTAGGTTTTTAATATTCGTTTTGTAAACTCTTTGTATTTAAGAGATGATATGATATAAAAATATGTGTTTGGTTTAACTATTACTATTTTTTTAATAATACATATTTGGCAATAAGCAGTTTTTCATATTCCGTGTTTCGGTGTGTATCAAGTTATATTATTTTTGGATTTTGAATGAAGTTAATGAATTTTAGGCATTTTAAAGTTACTTATTGCAACATTACTAAATATTTTTTCGGTTTTTAAGTTGATTTAGAAGAGTTAATAATGTATTTAATACGCATGTATTCTTTCTAAAAATATGCTTATTAACACGCAAATTTTCTTCTGTCCAAGAAAAAATAATCCGTTTGAAATCAAACGCAAGAATTTTTATGTAATGTTTATGGATTTCATTTAGGGGACAGAATTTGAAGTGAAGTGGTTTTTATTAAACTTATGTGAAAACAATATAAGTTTAGACACATTAAAAAACCTACTTATCAACCCCACATCAACAAGTCAGCAATGCTTACTCAAACATTTCTCACCATTCATATAAAACTACCCCAATAAAATATTTAACAACAATAAATCTAAAAGTTATTCATTACGGGATCTCTGCGCCGGCGCAACTTTAAACAATAAAGCCACTTGAAGAATGTAGAACAATACGTGTGTTTCTGTGGTTGTACTATAGACGTATTGTTGGCAAAACATATTGGGTTCGTTTCCACTCCAACTAGCACCTGGTAGACGCTATTTTTATTTTTATACACTTCAATAAACAAATTTATGTTAATACTAGCTGACCCGGCAAACGTTGTTTTGCCATTTTTACTAAAATGGCTATTAAAAAATAAGGGTTGATCGTAGAAGAGTGAAAATTGAGGATTGTATGTATTTTTGTATGTTGTATCATAAAAAAATAGAAATTAAAAATTTTGTCTAAAAAATAAAAAAAAAATTTAGGGTTGTACTACCCCTAACATTTAGGGGGATGAAAAATAGATGTTGGCCGATTCTCATAGATAGCGGATAAGCACAAAAAATTTTATCAAAATCGGTCAAGCCGTTTCGGAGGAGTATGGCAACGAAAACTGTGACACGAGAATTTTCATATATTAGATTATAAGGCTTAAGATTTTGTTTGTTTGGTTAAAAGTGCTAATCTCAGGCACTACCGGACTGATTTAAAAAAATTCTTAAGCTTAGTTATTGAAAAATGCTATAAGCTATCATCACACTTCGAATAAAAGGAGCGGAGTATTAACAAAAACATTGCAAAAAGTTCTTTCTTTTGAGAGTTTCAATTTGCGTGTGTTGCGAAAACGGTTAAAGTTTTGTAAAAATAATATGTTCCGCTTTAAAAATTCTAAAAAAAAAAAGACCCGAGAGCATGTCTACCTTTTAAGATACTTATAATTTTAACTATGGTAAACAAATTCTTTCAAGCTATGGGCAATAGGAGACATAGACAACGGTTGCGCAGGCCATCTAGTACCTACTTCATAAAAGTCATATATTTGAACTTGACTTAAGAGTGGATTAATCCCAATTATTATCCGCACTACACCAAGCAGTTGACTGCGATAAATGACGCTTAGTAGATCAGCTACATCACAGTCACGATCCTCAGCAACGAGGTAATGACTTAGAAGAAGAGACGGTAGGAACTAGCTACAGGCTACTTGTTACGGTTTGGTTTTTTTTTATGAAAAAGTCACAAAAAGTGAAGATAGTCATCTAATAGGAAGTGACTACCAGCGCTACCACAGCTCATAAACACCTGCAACTGAGGAGACTCTAGTGGATTACCGTTTTTGCAGCGTCTCTTTCCAAAAATTCACTCACTCGGTTAAACGCAATGGAAGAATTACTTTGACACTGGTTTTCTGTGAGAAAGTGGCTCCCTTCATGTTTATGATGAAGTATGGATTTGACGTGTAAATTTGATGTTTGCAATGAAACCATGAGTGTCACCATTCCATGAGTGTCGTAAGATGCGACTAAGGAGTATATTATGCAAGACAACGTCACTGCCACGCCAGTTTTTAGTAAATACTTACTATATTTTTCTATAAAATAATTAATTATATACAATTGCTCTATATTATTAATATTTTTAATCGTAAAGACATGCTTCGAAAAAAAAATAACAAATAAAAAGTGAATTAACCCTTACGTAAAGACGTCATCAACAAATGAGGCACTCGTGGGTCCCACTTGAAACAAAGCCGCAGCGGGCAGAGGGTTACGCCGTAGATCGTAGCAATTAACGACACAATACCGCGCGCGCGCAGATTTAACCCTGCGAATATGCTGCGGGTGGAATACACGGCGCAATTATTGCCGGTCGTAGGGACCCTTGCTGTTTGTCATTCAAATTAAATGTTTTTGTGGTTGCGTTGATTTTCATAGCGCGTACAGTTTTTATCAAAAGATCCTCTTTACGTAGATTTAAATTAGTAAGTGTATTTTCTTTCAGTTATTCTGAACTCTGCCTGTTAGCGAAATCATTGTTTTGGGAAATTTTATTTATAGGAATATAGTAAAACTTATTCTTTGCTAATAACTTCCTTGCTGACTCTCTCTCTAATTCTTAAAACATCCACGCTAAAGAGGTTACCAGTTTGCTGTAAAATGTTAAGAAATCTTAATATTTAACAGCAAAATATACCAGACCATGCTTAGTAAGCAGATCCTTTGTCAATTTTAACATACTAACCTGTGTAATCGAATTCACAGACATATTTTCGAATTAAGTAATTTTCATGAAGTGTAGCCCACCCATCTCATCTCCGTTTAATGAAGATGTCAACAACTACATATGTCGTGATTACCCAACGTTGTACAAAAAATGTTCTAACCACTTATGAGTTAAAATTATTGTAATTTACCGCCACCAAAAAAATATACAAAAGCTCTTTATTTGTATTGAAAGGTATCTCTCCTTCAACTGAAGACTCCACAGTCGGCATTTCACAAAAAACAACTTTTATGCGTTTGGAACCAAACGTTTTCATTTATGAAAATAATTTCTATCGAATGCTTCACCCACGTAGGAGAAGGTTTTCCACGAGTGAATAAAGGCGGCGTCAGACACACGAATGAGTCGCGACGCCCCGCCGCGTCGCTTTCCAATTTACTTAAAACAAGCACAATAGTCGATCACGCTTTATGTCGCAGTCGTGTCGTAGCCCACAGACACACCCACTACTGTTTGACGATGAATCTCACAGAGATTGCGATTTGAGGCTTTTAGAAGTGAGTCGTCAGGTACAACATAAAATATTGCTCTTAAAATATGCGACGTAGTAATTTAGATCAGTAAGGAGACATAGGAATAAAAAAACTAAACAAGCACACAGTTGGTTAAGAAATAAATAAATAACCTCACACATCTAACACACGTCTGTGCTTCGGTCACCAGACTATTGATAAACAATATGAAATACTTCTGAATACGCACATATTTTAAATAAATGGATCTCACATTCAGAACAAATAATCGTGCTCATCACACAAATACTTATTGTTCTGGGTGGGAATCGAACGGTTAGCAGTCAGAGCTACTAATCATTAGACCAACAGGCCCATCAAATAAATATTGATTCATATGAAAACTCGCTCAGCAACAAATATCAAACATCCATCAGGTGCTGACATATTTACGGAAATCAGTTAAGAAACACTAACTTTGAATACATATTTTAGTAATTACTTTTTTCTTTACAGAAACAAGAAGTCATAAACAAAATCGAAAATGCAGCCTTTCCAATCTACCGCCCGTCCCGAGGGGCCCCGAGAGTCATCACCAGAACGAGGCAAGTCACCTGATACACCGACAACACCAGTTCTCAACTTCTCCATAGCACGTCTCATGGAACCTGACAGGAAGAAATCAGTTTCTCCCGAAGCACCACCACCACCGGGTTTTCTGTCATATGGAGCTCAACTGCTGGATTCTGCGTTTAAACAGTATATACCAGCTACAAGGAGACAGTTGGTTTCGCATTACCCATTACTATACTACGGATCTGACTTGGTATCGTTGACTTATGCTCATCAACTTCATTTACCGAGGCCTGCAGCCCCAACCTCCCCTGTCCAGCGACCGCCAAGTCCAAGGCCACCTGCAGCAGACCATGCCGTGTCCTCCACTACAGGTCCAACGCCTTCACCGGCAAAGAATAAAAGTTTTGCCTGTGGTGACTGTGGCAAAGTATTCAATGCTCATTACAACTTGACAAGACACATGCCCGTCCACACTGGTGCCAGGCCCTTTGTTTGCAAAATTTGTGGCAAAGGCTTTAGGCAAGCGTCTACTCTATGCCGGCATAAAATTATTCACACATCAGAGAAGCCTCACAAATGTCTGACGTGTGGGAAAGCCTTCAATCGCTCGTCAACCCTCAACACGCATGCACGTATACACGCTGGGTACAAACCTTTCGTTTGTGAGTTCTGCGGTAAGGGTTTCCATCAAAAAGGTAACTACAAGAACCACAGGCTAACCCACAGCGGAGAAAAGGCATACAAATGTAACATTTGTAATAAAGCTTTCCACCAGGTATACAATTTGACGTTTCACATGCACACACATAATGAAAGAAAGCCATTCACATGCAGCATATGCGCGAAGGGGTTCTGCAGAAATTTCGACCTTAAAAAACACACCAGAAAACTGCATCTGGGTGCTGGCAATTCAAATAATGGTGATTCTTCACTAGACACTCAGGATGAATCAACTCAAGAAACGACGACTAGTCCCGTGTCGACTGAGGAAGCGAGTCGTGCTGCTTTCAGGCCATTTCTGGCTTCGTCGTACCCGAGGATTTTGGATCCTTCACGGATGACAGCACCGAATACATTTTTTTCTAAACTATTGTGACCCGGGGCTAGTTACTTCAATAGCTATGGTGATAATAAAGAGTGATTTCATTTAGGGATTGACTTACAACTACTGATTTGATGCTTAGTCATTTAGCAGTTTAATTTTAGTATTTGGCTAAGCCGTCCTGTCGCTAACTTGTAAATTTTATATAAAACAATATAAATATTCGCGTAATCAAGCTGAAATCCCGTACAGGACAAGCATATTTTGGTACTTTACAGTCAAGTCTGAGAATTGGAGAAAAAATGTCTCATTCATCAACGTCTGAATTCATAATTTAGGCATCATACTTTTTTTTGTTATTGATGCAAGCCAACACATTTGAGAAAGTTTTTCTACATTTAACATGCCATTAATTAATGTTGCAATCATCATTGTCATCTGGGCCAAGAGACACCCACCACTGAACATAGGTTTCCCCAAGGTTCCCCACAACAGCCGGTTCCGTGTTGCCCGTATCTAACGGTTTCCCGCGACCCTCACTCAGCCGTCGGACCACTTTGTGGGAGCTTACCAATGCTGCGTTTTCCAGTACGCGGTCGCCACTTAAGAGCTTTATGGCCCTATCGGCCATTGTTTCTGCGCGTAGCGTGCTAATCACATATTGCGAGGTTTTAAATAAATATCTATTGTAAACAACCCAAAAAATACATCCACGAATGTGTTTGAGTCTTAAGGCATAGACTATGTTTAACAATTAATAGTTATTCACTCCATTTGTGTGCCATACGTCATGATTTTGATGATTGTACATTGTTGGTTTGGAATATTTAGTAATTAAAGTTGACGTAACTCTTTTGAGTGTAACTGCTGCTACTAGAAATTTCGTTCCAAATATTCATTTGTATCTTTTTCTTTGAAATAATATAATCAGATTACGTATTTAAATGTAATAAAAATAATAACTACATGTTTATTGGTGATACAAACACACTACATACAATATTGATATTGTATTTATCACTAAATTAGGCGATCTAGGGGGTCATTTACATTACAATTTACGAGTAACTTAAATATACGATATATGTCCGGATGTGTACAAAAATGAAAAATAATTGTATATTATACAACCTAAAATAAACCTATGCTTCGTGTATATAGATGATATTATTGTATTTACGAAGAAAGTTTTTACTCATGTGTGTATGGAATGAGGTCGCTTTACTTTATGAAACAGGTTCCCCATCGGGTCTAAAACTAGTAGAAGAACGTTTTTTCTATATTGTAACATTCTATTTACATAAGTACACGTACTTATTGCCTAATCACACAATGGAATTACTCATAAATAGTTAAATGTTAACTTAAGTAGTAAATTATCGTGTAAATGCATACTTCCATATT
This sequence comes from Hypercompe scribonia, assembly GCA_949316085.1. NCBI lineage: Eukaryota > Metazoa > Arthropoda > Insecta > Lepidoptera > Erebidae > Hypercompe > Hypercompe scribonia. The sequence goes on from OX438993.1 coordinate 928,138, forward strand.
GTAAATCATTGTAAATATATTTAACAGTTTAAATAGAGGTATTCTGTGTTCTTGAAATAGGTAATAAAATATACTAAGAAGAAAATTTATCAAGGATTCGAAGAAAAAGTACATGGAGTGATTTTCTTCGCTCCCCTTCATCAGAAGGTTATTCTTCGTGATTAATCGTTTAATAATCAGTTTCGATCTATTCACGACCTCATAAAGCCTCTAATAAAAGATATTTTCCTAGTATTTAACATCAAACGTTAACAATAATGATATTAAATCGTTTTGTGACCGAAAGTTTAATCGGTATTCTACTGGTGTATGATATTTGTTCGAAGAAGAAGTTAAAGTAGATCAGAATCGACGTTCTGATGAGTTGGAACACTAACACCTATTCCGTCACTCAATGAAAGTAATCATCATTATCATCAGCTTTAGACAGTCCGCTATTGGACATAGGGCTCTCCTTACCAAGGAGGTTTTAGCCTACTATACCACGCTGGCCAGGCGGGTTGGAATTGGGTTTGTATCAAGTTTTCTTTCTCTTTGCAATGATGTCGTCTTGCATTTTGTCCTTTTAGCCTCTTACGACACTCGTGTGACGCATAGGGGTTGTAACACTCTACTCTTAATCCGTCACCACACAATAATAACAGAATATAATATATAAATATAACCCTGTACAGCCGATGTGAATAAAATTATAATTGATAAACGAAAATGTCTGTCATAAATAAGTATTTTACATAGAGTTTCTTTTATCATATAAAATATTTTGACTGTACATATTATTGTGATATTTAGGATTAGTTTCGTAAAATAAATTGTAAGTATTTCTTTAAAAAATGATCTTGAATAATGTAAATAGATAGAAGTGTCTGTAACTACAACAAAAACTTCCAAAGATCCAGCTTGTTTTTCAAATAGTTGCGTCGTGGATGAACATATGTACATGTACACCACTATATATGTATAATTAATTATAGATTATAAAATAGTTTCAACAAATGCAATATTGATTATAATTAATAAAATATATACACTCATAATCTGTTGTTTTCCTTTTTAAAAAATAAAATATAAAATCTTTGTCTCATGAGGGGGTCATCATCTCAAGGGGGTGCAACTACATCTATACCAAATATAAACTAATATAAAAATTAGAATTATAGGTCTTTATTTATGAAATTGTCGTTTTTATGATGTGAGGAAATGTATGTCTTTTCTAAATGTCTTAGTTCTATTAATAAAGTAACCACCCGTACAATCGATGGATTCTTGCCAACACAGGGGCAGTTTATTAATACTTTTCTCAAAAAAATCAGCTGGACGAGAGGTAACAAATTTTTAAAAGGCATTTTATACTGCCTCTCGGGTAATATTACGCACACACTGGTGTAGTCGAGTAAAATAAAGTGTATTTTTCTACATTTTTCTTTTCTGATAGGTGGTTCTTATGTGGTGCTCCACCCGGTGCTCATGCTTTGTCTAGATTCCTCAAATTTCCGGGGAATGCAAACTGATCAAGGCCTAAGACAACGACTCAGGGTTGTGTTAACAAAAGTTGGTGACGTATGCGACTTGCCCATTATGGTGGTAAACTTGCTATCAAGCTTGTCGTAGATCACAGAGATTTTAATTTCTATTTAGAGTATGCTTCAGGCCTCGACCTTTAGACCCGATGACAGAATTAATGGGGGCAAGTAGAGGTTTATTAAACTCCAACAATTGTTGACTATATTATTAATATCACTTACTCAATAAGGAGCCAGCCTATTGCTATTATTTGATGCAAAAAACAGGAAGTTTATCGAGAGACCAATAGGTAAGAAAGAGAGGTTATTATAGAAAAGAAATATATTTAGAAGGTCAAGGTCAAGCAAGTCAAATTAACTACGGCAAAGTCCTGTAAGCTAAAAACGCCGAAATAAATTCTACAACAATGTTTCTTGAACACAGTCGAAGCAAGTTGATCAAAATAAAGTCAAAATCATAGAACAACAGCTCCATCCCACACCCAGCAGCTGCCGTTTCAAGTTGCTACGAGAGTGAGAGCAGCCTGGTCTGATTATAACAATAATGTAGAGTCGACGCGCCACGGGGACGTACCAACGGTCCATTACAAATTATAACCTTGAAACGGCTCGCGGTGACAGCGGTGCTCAAAGTTTACTTTATACTGGGGTCTTCAAGGTCTTTTGGTAAGTAAAATGAAATACAAAGTGTGATGCCAAGGGTTGCTATGAAATTGAGTATTATCTTTCAAAAACTGTGTACGGTATATCGTTGGATAGGTATTTTTGGGCTTAATAAAATTAATATGACACTTAATTTCAAACCTTAGTTCGTTCCGAGTTTTTCTTATGAAACACGCCACTTTCGAAAATTGATAAATAACGGGTTTGATTACTAGGTTTTTATTTGCTTTTCATTAAAATAAAATGACATACTTTTCCAAGTTTCGTATGTTTTGTTCTCAAATAAAAATAAATATTTGTAGAAATCATTACATCCCTTGTAGTTTTAAATTGTAGTTTGGTTTATAATGTCAGGATATCTATAAAAAATGCTAGAAACTGAACCACGTAACAAAAAAGTTAATACAATTTTAACACTAAAGTTATTTTACCAAATTGTATGTCGGTTATGGGTATAATGTTTATGGCGATGCGTCTTAGAATTAGAGTTTAGAGACAGTCTTATATTATTTGTTGTATCTTGAATATGTTCTTTAGGAATATATTAATTACGTCGTTACTTCAAAACCGTTAACGACTTTCTTTTGCTCTGGTAACAACAACGACATTCAAAATTAAGGTTAAATAAATAAACATACGTTAAATATCTAAAAGGTATATCTTTTGATACTTACTATTTCTAGCTACACAAAAATCTTTAGAAATTTTATCAAAAACTTAATAATTTTTTTTTTTTCTAGAATGTTTATAGCAATCTACATAATCTTTGGCTAGAGTTTATATACTGCAATCATTTATAAACTACCACGGTGCAAAGAAACATTGATATGTAATAATATTTTTTGTAAGTATTGAAATAATTTGAACGTTCCTAAAATTTCTCACGCGACACACATGATTTATGCTGGAGTCTTTTATACAAATCTTTGAGAATCACTACAAAACAGCAATCAGCGCAAAGTCTACGTCATTTAAGTAACTTGAGCCTTTTAATGCGTATTCGTGGTCCGTTATTTAGTTGAAAATAATAGTTGAAATAATATCGCGCTGCGCTTTTGTGCGGCGCGCGCGCATTGTCGCGGCCGGAAGTGACGTGGCGGGTGCGCTCGCAACGGACCCGCCGCCATATTGTTGGAAGAACAATGACAGAGGTCGTGAACTTAATTAAAGCTTGGCGATACATGTTTAGGACTAAACTGCGGCCACAGAACAATTGTTTTGTTTGTGTGTTTATTGATTAGTGGAGATTGTTGAGGACTTGTTATATTTAAGTTAATATATGATATAATATGTTATACTTAAGTTTGTTTAATGTCGCCTTTACCCGAATTCATTAAAACAAATGGAACTATATAACAGGTAGCCAAAGAAAAGCGTGTTATTTGATTGACTAATGTACATGCGGCACTAGATGTCATGTTACATCATCAAATATGTTACAGACGTCGCTAGTTTTTTGTCAATCAACCTATCGCCATTCACTGCTGAACGAAGGTTTCCCCCAAGGAACGCCAACCACCCCGGTCTTGGGCAATTTGCATCCATCTGCTACCAACCACCTTCTTCAAGTCGTCGGTCCATCGCGCCGCTGGGCGTCCTACACTACGTTTGGCCAATCGTGGTATCCACTATAGTACACTTCGGCTCCAGCGACTATCGGTTTGTCTGGAGACATGGCCGGCCCACTTCCATTTCAGCGTACTGATTTTTCGTGCGATGTCAGTTACTCTAGTTCTCTGTCGAATAACCTCGTTAGGAATTTTATCAGCCAGAGAAACACCCAGTATCGCACGCTCCATCGCACGCTGAGCTACTTTAAACTTATAGACCAGTCCAATGGTGAGTGTACACGTCTCGGCCCCGTATGTCATTACAGGTAGAATGCACTCGGTGCAAAATAATAATTTTAAATATCTCACATACGGCAGTCGGATCCCAAACTAGACAGATCCTGTGCCATGGTAACCAGACCAATGATAAACATACATGTTTTTAAATATATAATGAATAAATAAATAACTTCACACATCACACACACGGTTGCCTGATTTCAAATGAGGCAGAGTCTGCGCTATGGTAACCAGTAATAATAAACATTGTCACAATGACTGTCATGCCTTTTACGTCCCCAAGCGGGATATGAAAAAGCATCTCACTAGGCCGCCATAGTGTGGGTCACCATACTGCATTGTCTGTATTTGCAATGAGTATGGTGACCACAACTCTTGGATTCTATTCATGCTTTCCATCAGGCAGAGTAGAGACACTTTGGCAGGCTCTTAAGATAGATATTACAGATAAAACTTCATCTAGACACAGAACAAATGCTCGTGCTCGTATTTGTCTGGGTAGGAATCGAACCCACGGTCTCCGGTTTGGCAGTCAGGGCCACTGACTACTACACCAACAGGCCAATTGATGATGACATTGGTACAGGAGGACAAACTACACCCACACAAAGAACTAATGATCATGCATATTACACATTTATTTGTCCTAGATAGGAATTGATCATTGCTCCATTCTCATCACGTCCTGTAAATTAGCCGCCAGGATCACCAACCATTACACCAACAAGTCCAACGTGTATCACTATTATAAAAATCTATTTATTTATTTTTTGGCAAATGAAATTTGCTTTGATGAAAACCAGCAAACAAAGAAAAGGGATAGAAAGAAGATGATAATAATAATCACTTAAATAAAAAACTAATTATATTCCAATAAAATGGAAATACATATGTTGATAGACAAAATGTAAAGAAACATTTTTTTAAAAGACTTCCAGGTGACTCTACCCTGTCTGATGGAAAGCAAAAACAGAATCAAAAAGTTGTGGTCACCTTATTCATTGCGAATACAGATAATGTAGTATAGTAACCTACACTATGTCTACCTAGTAAAAGGCATAACAGTCATCGCGGCAGTGTAAAGCACACACACTTACCACGATAACTGTCACCTCAGCATGACTGGGCCTCTGGTTTCGCACTCACCAACTAAACACGACAGCACGGATGTTGTCGCTTTAGGTTGGCCTTCTGTGAGAGGATAGTACTGCCCCAATCGTGCTGAAATCAGTGTGGCTCCACTACCTTGTAATCATATTTATTGTGTACATAGCTATTACTTTGATTCTTTATTTGATAAATTAACAAAACGTAAATAAATTTTAAATAATACCCACATCAACATCAACAGCTTTTTACAATCCACTGCTGGACATAGGCCTCTCCTTAGCAAGGAGGATTCGGCCTACTATACCACGCTGGCCAGACGGGTTGGAATAGGGTTTGTTTCAAGTCTTTCTTCTCTTTGTAGCGATATTTTCCTGAATATTTTATTCCCATAGTCGCCTTTTACGACACCCACGGGATGAATAGGGGTGGTAACACTATGTATTCTTAATCCGTTACCACACGGACACTATAATACCCACAAGCAAGCCAAAACCAAAACACTTGCAAAAACAATTTTTCAGATAAATTTGATGTATACTTTCTATAGATCAGGTTTTTTATTTAAACATAACACAATTAATATATAAATGAACTACTAACCGATGTCAAAAAACAGGGGGACGTTCTCAATTCGGTTACATTTTTTTTTTTTACAGAAGTCCGTTACTAATGAACCGATTTGGAAAAACCATCTTTAAAGTTGAAAAGCTAAAGAATCAAGAATACGATTAAATACAATTCATTTTGATGATATTATTTTAATGTTTCAATTGTCCATCCTCTGTCAATATTCAAAATTTCTCAAGAACAACAAAATGCTACCTATCAATTTTTTCAAATACCAGTTATCCACAGTATCCCTACTTAAAATTGGCTCCATGCATTCGACAGCCGACGAGACGAGTGGCATCGAGTCGCACCTCAGCGTGACACTTGCAAGGGCGACGTGATAGCGCTAACAAGCTTGCGGGACAACTCAACACCGACACGGACAAATGTCACGCCCCCACACGTGTTATTCAGACTGATAGTGGAAGTTTAACTATTCTATACTAACTATAGCGAGAAAGAAAGTAAGATTTCTTTCTGTTTGTTGGAGAAGGTGAATGAAGAATGAGTGAAGAATGGATGTCTTTTGGCTAAGATGATGATGTTAGAAAAGCAGCAAATGATACACGTGATGGTAAAGGCTTAACACCTGAATCTCAAGAACCATAAATGAGTTGCCGCTCTTTGAGGCCCCAGCACCCTCTGAGGATCAGAAGTGAGAGGACACGGCAAACTCAATAAGCGGTTTGCTCGATAAGAGGTAACCTCACTCACTCAGTGAAATGCAACAGAAGAATAACTGGATTAGTAGCAATTTTGTGTACGGCCGTGATATCAGCTCGGTCGAGCTGCCATTCGTGCCGAAGTATACCTCTCCCAAACAATGATCTTCTGAACGCACTCTACATATAGACTGTAAGTAATTCAAAAACATTCCTATTTTTGCTGTTTATCAAGAATTGTCTTGACATGTTACAGTAAACATTATTTTATAGAATACATCAGTTTCTAAACGAAATAACATTAAAACGATTCCTAACCCTCTACAGGCTACGTATTATTTTCCTCACGGATCACGCGATTAAACAGGCATCCGACGATTGTCAAAACAATGAAACGCCAATTTGAGCGAACATTGAGTGAGCGTTGAGTCTGATGCGAGCCGACGGCGGAGGGACTTATGAGGAGCATATTGCGCGAGTTTTTTGTTAACCCTCCGCGAGGGGACGAACAATAAAATGAATCTGCGAACTCTAGGTACTGCCTCGGGCGGAATGTAGATTATTACTCAGATGAGATAACTAACTTTAGGTACAAAAGCAGCGTAATAAGAGGGATTTAAAATAAAGCTCAATTAGATCTCTTTTTCATTTGTTTGGCATGTGAAATTTTCGTGATCATGATGAATCTTCCAGAGGCAAAATCCATAAAGAAGGGCAAAAAAGTATTTAAAATTTTTAAATATCACATTTAGCATATATACACTGACTATTTTCGTAATGTAATCAAACAGATATTTATAATTCTGACCTACAGTCTCTTTCTAAAACGAAAATAACTTAATAAAAAAATAATTCAAATATTCTAATATTTTCTAATAAAATCTTCTAATATTTTCATTATTAACAAAAAAAAGAATGTCAATAATAGATTATGATAGTCAAACAGTCAATTCTATCTCTTCCTTCTTTCATACATCAGAAAATAGGTGTAATACCAAAAAGATTGACCAATATATCCTCTGCGTGGTGTAGTCTATGTAAGTTATTAGGATGTTTCATTTCATGTTTTATATGATTTGTTCATTGGAGTGCAGTTAACATAATGTTTATTGGTCTGTACGCCCGCGCCGGCTCATTACTCAATGTTTGTTAACTGTTGCGAGCCGGGGGTCATTCCTCACCCGCCAATATAAACAATGTTATAGATGGGTTGAATAAATTGTGAGGGTTAAAGATTACGTCATTAAATGATTGTGACGTTTGACAGGGAATTATATCGTGAAGAGTTTTATGATAGATTGATGATGAAGAAATCTGTAATCAAGTTATAGAGCTGAAAAGTTTGTTTATTTGTTTGAACGCGTTAATCTCAGGAACTAGAGGTTAGAATTGCAAAATATTTTAGTATTAGATAGCTAATTTATCAGGGAAGGCCATTTAACATCAAGGACCAATAGGACTCGAACACCTACACCGAAAGACTGTAGCACGTATTTTTACTCGTGTATAATATAATCGTAAATCAATGAGTTATGTACTTTTGAATAAATATCAATTACTTATACTATATACTGGCATTTAATATTAAATAAGGTGTTAAGAAGGGGATTGATGCAGGGGTGACAGTTATCGTGGTAACTGTGTAAGCCTTACACTGTCACGATGACTGTCATGCCTTTTACGTCCCCAAGCGTGGTGTGAAAAAGCATCTCACAAGGCCGTCATAGTGCGGGTCACCATATTGCATTGTCTGCATTTGCAATGAGTATGGTGACTACAACTCTTCGATTCTATTCATGCTTTCCATCAGGCAGATTAGAGTCACTTTGGCAGGCTCTTAATATAGAAAAAAAAATTAGAAAATCGTCGAAAAACGTCGTTTTAAGATCGTGCGAATGTAAACACATGGCGAGTCGTACAAAATTGTAGCTTTGTCGTCAGCGTGGCCGTATTCTGACAGCTTTAGCGATACAAAAAGGTAAAAAGTATTTTTTATATGCTGTGGAGGAACGGATGTCATATGTCCCTCCGACACGAAGGAAGGATCCTCCGACCAGGCGAGGTGATCATGCCTGGCAGGCCCCGGCCCCACAGTTGATGACGGGATGTCGTGTAGGTATATGCTAATCGCCGCGAGACCGTTCGTCCCCATAGTTAACGTTCTTAGATGGTGAATTTCCATAAAAAACCTACTCTGTGTGTGCTTACAATAAAAACACATCAGCTGCCAAATATTTCAAGTTTGTTCTCTGCATTGATCAATCAGTCGGCAGGGATTTGTATATATAGATTATAGAGAATACGCCCTCAAATCACCACAGAAATTGCACAAAATACGAGTTTTCCAAGTAAACCCACGATATAATAGCATTAATCGCCGCTACACTAAGTTATTGTGCTTCCACCCGGTACGAAGCACAATGTCGGAGGTCTCGTAAGCCTATTACGGATACACAGGATCCAGGAACAGCGAGTAGCGAACAATACAGCGATTTGTGTGTGTATCTTTAGAGAAATATTAGCCTATTAAATAGAAAGAGCTCCCGCTTTAATCAAGATGCAAGTGTTTCGCGTCGATTCTCTTTATACAATCACTAACGCCTCTATTTTAACGTATTATTGGCTAATATTTAGCGTTGACAGACATCATTCCCATACGTTTGCCAATTTTCTATTACCGTTTACGTTTTTAGAATGTTAACTTGGTTACGGGAGCTGTATACGAATATGAATCGTAAATTTAATTATTTTTCAATCCATATTCTAATATTACAATGCGAGTTTGTTTTTTCATTGGTTATGTTTACACTGTGGCGATTCCACATTATAACACAAACGAAAATATATAACAGCGCCATCTAGCGAAGATACATCTAACTACGAAGTATGAACGAAACGTATGAATGTAATGAACTACAATGCAACTACTAATCCTGTATCGCGATATAGAGATTCGCGTGGCAATTAGCATGAATACAACATCCCAACATCAAGCGGCCGTGGCCCGCCAGGCATGATCACCTAGCCTGGTCGGAGGATTTTCCCTTTGTGTCGGAGGGACTTTACACCCGTTCCCTCTACAACACGCTTAAACCACATAATCGATTTTAAAAATACTTTTACCAAATTGGAATTATGAAAGAGAGGATGAAGCTCTTTAAATACTAAGAATAATAAATCTATTTGTTATACACCAGATTAATTTAAAAATTAACTCAATACTAAGAAAGTACAAGTGATAGTCTTATCGCTCAGACTGCCTCTTAAGTAATTTTAACATCAGCAGAAAATATTCTTTTAAATAATCTGTTATGATCTTGTAATTTTTGAGAATATATACTTATACATATATAATATACTAAAGCCTTTATCATTGAAGGTGTAAACAGAGGCTCACATTGTGCCGAATATGATTTTAATCTCAATTATGTATGCGTGGCATTGCAGGCCAAAACCTCCTTACTACAGAGAGGTCTATGTCCAGCAGTGGACTGTTAAAGGATGTTGATGATAATGATGATGATGATGATGTAATAGTAAATAAGCCTATTGGCATCAACAAAGTACTTAATGAATTAGATGAGATAATTAAAAGTTTAATATTAAGAAAAACATTGTAAGATGTGAACGCAATGGTAGGAAACAGGAGCTGGAACTCAAGCAGTTGGCGTGTAGATTAAATGTGATTAAGTACAAATGTGAGTAAGTACAAAGTATGCAAGACATCGTTACAAAGAGAAGGAAAACTTGAAATAAACCCTATACCAACCCGTCTGGCCAGCGTGGTGTAGTAGGCCAAAACCTCCTTGCTAAGGAGAGACCTATGTCCAGTAGTGGACTGTAAAAGGCTGTTGATGTTGATGATGATGAAGTACAAATTGTTTGAATATACGCTGATCTACATAAATCTGAAAGTATGAGAGCTAACGTAGAGCACATAGATATTAAAATAAGATTAGGTAGATCCTCAAATCTTGAGAAAAATGTTGTTGAAAACTAATAAAAAAAATTGGGTTGGGTGACGATTATGACGGCACGGATTTACTACGCTAAGTGTTGTGGGTTCAATCCCCACGTGGTTTTGTTAATATGTACGATCTACAAATTGGTTTTCTGAGTCTGAGGGCTCATTGTGTCCCTTTAAATTTTTTTTCAGACGTCTTATACACAATTCTGTCTAGTGTCAGACTAAGCTAAGAGCTAGATTGACTGAAAAAAGCTTATATACCTTTTTTAAGGAATACTTACATTTTAAAGAAAACACACAAACTCCGAAAAAAATATTTGCGGATCATTAAAACATTTGGTCCCACCCGGGAATCGAACCCGAGACCTCAGCACAGCAGTCATATACGCTACCACTGCGCAACCGAAACTGTCTAATGCCTACCAACTGCCATTAATCTCATATAAAATTAATAACATCTTATAAAACCTTAACAATACCTACTCATCTACAAGCACCCAATATCATCACGACACGACACGTCGCAGGTAAGAAGTAATTCATTGCGCAAAATTATTATATTTCATTCAACCCGAATTCCCCAAACCCAAATAAATTCTTCAATAGTGTGAACAAAATTACGGAAGCATATTTCCTATCCACAATCGGAATATTACTTACGAATAAAGATAGTCGGAACTGTGTGTAATTCCGGATTAAAAACGGATTATCGGACGTGTTGTCGGGCCGATTGTGTCGAAAACTTGAAACCCAGTAGCGTCGTGGTGTGCCGTAATAAGGATGAATGTTTGTGGGTGTCGAAAGAATTACCGCGTTAATGAATTGAGGTCGTCGATTATTAAGGCCAAGTTTGGGGAAACTTTTTTTTAATATTTCGTATACTATTTAATATGGGTATCAAAACACAACGTCATCTAGTTTCAAATTATGCAGAGCTTGTGCTATGATAACTAGACTGACTGATAGAATACTAATATACCTACTTTTTTTTTGTACATACATACATATTATACATAGAAAACACTAAAACTTCGAAACAAATATTTGCAGTTCATACAAACATTTGGTCCGACATGGGAATCGAACCCAAGACTTCAAGCACAGCAATCGCATTCACTAGTGCTGCGCCACCGAGGCAGTTAAAACTGTGTATTAATATAAAAAATTACAATAGTAAGTCTTGCCGTTAATTTTGTAAAGTTTTAAACTGTTTAGAAAGATACATTCAGAGGTAGTTTAATCTCTTGGCTAAGTAAATTATAGTTCTAACATGTATTTTATATCTATAATCTTAAATGTGTATTTCGACAAAACAATTTAGATTTCGACTGCAGTCAAAGGTTTTAACGCTTCTAATTTTCGCTAAAAATATGTTAAATAACACAGTATTGTAAAATTCCTTAGATACGCAATACCATTTAAATCAAAGAAAGTTTTTGTTTGATCTTTAAAATGTAATATTACTTACAGTCCGATTAACAGCAAACAATCATTTTTACAAATATACTTTTATTCTTTTTTTATTTTTATTTAAAAATTTCCCAAAAAATGTTTACATCGAAGCTTGTAATATACCAATTACTTACAGGTAAATACCACTATCGTTAAAAATACAAATTAAACTATAATCTTAACTTAAATGCAGTTTACATTAAACGTAATCAGTTTTATTGTGGTACTTTATCTGATAAACAAACAAGTGTCTTCATATTGAATATTGATCCAGAGTGTATGTCCAAGACATCACTAAAACTGTTCACTATCTTAGATATTCTTACGTACAGAGTCAGCGCCGAGAACCGTTCTCCTAAGAGGCAGACAAAATGGTGTGATAGAGGCACGCGGTAGCCATGAAATTTAAAAAGGGACTGTCAATTTTCTGATTGAGAAACTGTCAACCAAACAATAAGTTATTTAAGCCAAATCAAATCTTTATTGCTCACTAAGTGTACATGTGATCATGTAATATAGTTTGTCTCAACTTAGTAACCTTTTCCAGGCATTGTAAATTTGAAAGAATATATTATTCATATAAATAAATTATTACACAGTAAATTATTAACTGTTAGAATTTTATAAACGTCTCTACGTTTTGCAAGCAATATCATGCCAGTGTGATAATCTACTATCGTAGGAGTGTTTAATTTTCATATGCCATTTTAGAAAGTATGATGTCACAAAAAGCGTTTTTGGATATTTTCAAGGTGCAAGGAGTGAACTGCATAATAGGGTCTCCAGACGACGCTACAGCACTCTAATATGTTACAAAGCAAGCGTTATAAAGCAGAATTCGCGGTTTATTGTTACGAAGCAATTGTCGCAAAAATAAGCCCTAACATTTAATGTAATGTTTAATGGTATTACACTCCACACGACACAAAGTTTATAGTTCAATACAGTAGAAAGAATGGTAGGAAGTATATAAAATACAACAGAGAGAATACATATACGATAAATAAATGTATGGAGCGATATTACAATGTTTATTAACAATAACAAGTGTGGAGCACGGAATGCAATAGTCGCGACGGTAGCGGGCTGTGACTAGTGGTGGGTGCAATGTAAAATGTCGCATCTATCTACACTTTATGATATTATAGGATGTTTATCGATAAATACTATAAAAAAAATAATGTAAATGTGTTGAATTAAATATTGTATAACATAAAATAATAATAATCTTTATTGCTTTGAAAACCTCTAAAAATTTTCTTAGAATTTAAAATATGCAAGGTTAAAGGTGAAGGTCACACGATTAGAGTAACACTAACTTTGAAACTAGCTGTCCCTGTGACAGCGAGTGAAGCTGGGAAACAGTGTTATGCTGTTTCCCTCCCACTACGATCCCGGGTCCAAGCATCTCACTCGGCCACTATAGCGTGGGTCGCCATAATGCATTGTCTTCATTCGCAGTGAGTATGGCGACCACCGCTTTGGGATTCTATTCAAGCTTTCCATCAGGCTGAATAGAGTCACTTTGGACACACAAAAAAAACAGAGATAAATTGTAGGTTTCAAAGGTAGAAATAACAATAAATATATGTAAAAATGTTTATGGTGTGTCTAAACGATGTATGTAAGCAGGTCACCATCGCGGTGAACACGGGGAGTTGAGTCCAAAAGCACATACCTAATTCATTATTGTTTTTAAACATCAACGCTCTTACATCATCATATCTTGCGATAATCCTTCCATGCTTCATGTTCTACCCTTAAGGGTGATATTTTCTTCAAACTACGCAAATAATAATTTCTAAGATAACAGATATTGAAAAATTGTAAATAAATTAAAAACCTCTCTAAAGTTGCGTTCAAAAATAGTTAAAATTGTTGGTAAATAGCTTCGCCTTAACGTTCCTTTACACTAACCACGACAGATAACAAGGCGTCTGGGACCGGAACTCGCCACATTGTACAACCTCCAAATACGCCTTTGGTCATTGATGGTGTTCACACTAAACACGGAAACCGACAAACTTGAAGCGTTCATGTATAAAGAAAGGTTTTTGTGGCCAATCACTTTCATTCCTTGTAATCCATTCATGCATCTGCATTTTTCTACAATTTAAGAGAGGAGTCCACAATCTTGCTGCGATACTATACACTGATTAGAGTCCCAGTGATAAGATTTTGTTTCCTCGTTTATTAGACAACTTCTGTAAATGGTTCTTTTTTTTATATTGTATACAAGAGTATGTACATGTGGTATGCGGTATATATGGGTGCATGTTTACTTTCCGAGTTGTGCACTTAGGTTAAGATCTATTACTGTTTATTTTGCTCGTATATTTTAGTGTAATAACTATTGATAAACCAATAAATAAATAAAATCTAAATAAATGGAATGAATGAAGTACTTAAAGAAATTGACGATTTTACTTCGATTCGTTTTCACTCACGCAACTTTTAGACCCTCAAAAATGTATAGAGAATTAGGTAAAATTACGTTTTGAATTGACGAAAAGTGACTACCGACCTGTCCGTGTAATGACGGATTAAGAATACATAGTGTTACCACCCTGTTCATCCCGTGGGTGTCGTAAAAGGTGACTAAGGGAACAAAGTATACAAGACAATTTCATTAGAAAGAGAAGGAAAACTTGAAACGAACCCTATTCCAACCCGTCTGGTCAGCGCGGTGTAGTAGGCCAAAACCTCCTTGCTAAGGAGAGGCCTAGGTCCAGCAGTGGATTGTAAAAGGCTGTTGATGACTACGAACCACTTTGTAAATAATGTTTTTTTTTAAGACAAGTAAAGTGTATTCTAATCTGTTCACATATATCTATGTAAATAACTCCTAGAGCCCCAAATGGCATGAAACGTATTCTCTATAAAGTCAGACTTAACACTTCATCCATAAAGACCAGCAGACATCTATAAAACCCACCTTTCTCCATTGCCTTACTTTCTCCCTTCCTTCTTTTCATCATATTTATAATTTTCCCATCTACTTCTTAAAGTACCTAGTTGATGAAAACAAGCTTGCCACCTACTTATTACGAGAAACAATGTGTGTATGTACTTATATATGCACATGAGAAGTTACACTTTGGAGTAACGAGATAAAAATCTTTCTAAAAATGTTATCCTTCACGTTATCTTACATTTGTAGAGAAAACGACACTAATAGAAAAAAGGTATTTAATAAATTGAAAGTAAGTTTTATTATAATGCATTATATAAAAAAAGTTGACTAGCTAATTTCATGGTATCAGATTTCGTGACGTTGTGCGCGCGCATCGTGCAAATTGACTGTCATCATTTTTCCTTTACGCGCCAAAAGTAGTATAACTAAAATATGATTATCTTGAAGATAATCAAGTACTCCTTTAAAAGTAAATTATCGTCATACTGAAGGCTTTAAACATGGCGTCTGTTTAACAACAGATAACATCTAAAATACCCAGGACTATTTTGTTAAAAGTTAATAAAAACAATAAAATTTGTGTTTCACGCGTCCTTTGATTGCCAATCAATCGTTTATCATATTGTTTGCTACTCGTCACAAGTGAATGGGGAAATAAATTAATGGTTAACCATCAAAGGGATGTTAAAACTTGCCTATAACACGAGCAGGTATAGAAAATTGGGGCTACATTTTAGTTTTGAATCTCAGCAAGCGCAAAATAACAAATAGCAAACGTAGTAAAAATGTTTTTTATGGTATTGGGAAGCAAACGGCAGATGACTCACTTGATGGTAAGTAGCCACCACAGCTATTTTATAAAGAGGAAAAGGTCCTCATCTGGTATATTCTTTTTATAGGTATTTACGTGTTTTCTCAGAAATCGATCGTTTGTTAACCAGTTTGGATAAATTTTTATTATTTGAAGGCAAAAATGTATACCTTTAATGTTGGAAAATTAAGAAATGTAGAACACGTACTGTTTATTATTTAGATATTTATTGTACGCATTTAGGTAACACTTTTTTTAAAGTGATTGTTATCACCATTGGTCCACCTATAGTTTATACTACCTATTGCCATCGTATGCGCTCGCGTGATTATTTCTTATTTCATAAAACTAACGAATATCAATCATCCCTAATTTTACTCCCTTTAGTGTGAAATTTCAAAAAAAGTTGTGTTGTCAAAAATTAAAGTTCACAACCCTGATGGTTTGACCTCTACCTTGATGAATGAGTCAAACCAGACAAGTAATTTCACCTATACATATTAGCGGTCCTCGTCTGAAGGTAGGTGAACCAGAAAAACATCGCCTGACTGTAACCCTGTCTTCAATAGAGGAAATTGCCAGTTAACTGGTTGAACTACCTTAGGGCACTTGTTCCAATCAGTGATCTTTATTTAATAGAGCCGCCCGCATCGTCGACACGTGTATATTAATGGAAATAATGTATCCATCCACAAGATTATTTTATTTTGTTTGCAATACCAACAGTATAAAAATCTTACAGGTATTTATAAATATATCTACTTAGGAAAAAATATTAAAATTGTTTTCTATACGTTCTTAATACGTGCAACGTAATACCTTGAATTTTCTCAATTCTTTCTCATCCCACAGGTGTAAAGGAACAAACTATGAAAGACAACATCATCATATACAAAGAGAAAGAAAACCTGTGGAAACCCGCTCGAGCCGTCACCCCACCGGGGTTTACGACGGGGCGGTGTGTCGTAATCGGACCGACTAAAACCACACGGTGTGCCACTCCAGATCCAGATCCCTCCTCGCGGGTGGCCACTATAGCGAATGGAGGGGAAAACCCGTCCGGTCCACCCGCGGCCACACTCAAGGCGGCATAAGGCGCATGAAAACATACGCTACACTAACCCAAGTAAGTGTGGTATATTAGGCTTAACCCTCCTTTCTAAGGAGAGGCCCATATCCAGCAATGTACTGTTAAAAGCTTTTGATATAGTAACGGGCCGGCTCGACCGGGGCAGTACTACCCTCCCACAGAAGACCAACCTAAAGCGACAGCATCCGTGCTGTCGTGTTTTGTTGGTAAGTGTGACACCGGAGGCCCATTGATGCAGGGGTGACAGTGATCGTGGTAACTGTGTAAGCCTTACACTGTCACGATGACTGTCATGCCTTTTACGTCCTCAAGCGGGGCGTGAAAAAACATCTCACAAGGCCGCCGTAGTGTGGGTCACAATACTGCATTGTCTGCATTTGTAATGAGTATGGTGACCTTAACTCCTGGATTCTATTCATGCTTTCCATCGTGCAGAGTAGAGTCACTTTGGCAGGCTCTTAATATAGAAAAAAAAATATAAATATTTTCAGGAGGGTACATCTACATATTATACTAAAATATAATAAACTAGATTTTAACCTATGAAATTAACAATTTTTATGAAATTAACTAAACGTGGACCATTGATGCAGGGGTGACAGTTATCGTGGTAACTGTGTAAGTCTTACACTGTCACGATGACTGTCATGCCTTTTACGTGCCCAAGCGGGGTGTGCAAAAACATCTCACAAGGCCGCCATGGTGTGAGTCACCATACAGCATTGTCTGTGACCACAACTCTTGGATTCTATTCATGCTTTCCATCAGCCAGAGTAGTGTCAATTTCGCAGGCTCTTAATATAGAAAAAAAAACGTGCGGTGGATACTTAACCCATACACTTTATAGATCTTTGTCAACACAGTGTCATTTGTTAATGAGAGAAGAGATCAGCTGGTCGAGATGCAACAAATTCTTCAAAGGCATTTTGTACTGCCTCTCAGGTAAATATTACGCTGGTATAGTCGAGTAAAAAAAACTATGTATTTTTACTTGCATCTTTATGATGTGATGTGACCCATACAGGGCAACAGGTTGCATATGACTATACTGCCGCTTATGGATTCGTTGAACTCAAGAGTGATGGAAATGTTCTGTATTTTCACCACCAAGTCACCATAAGCATTTATTTGTACATTCACGTGCATTATCCTTAACTTGGCATATATTTATACGTACACATTTCTAAACAAATACATAAATAACACTCGGATATAGAACAATGATCGTATTCATTACCGTGGGAACCGAACCCACGACCACTGGCTTAGCAGTCAGTATCACTAATCAAAAGTGATATACAATTGTATGTGTAATTTATCTAATACCATCTTCCAATACTACATATAGAAATAAGTATATTAACTTCATACCTATCACAAAACAACGCGAAGTTAATACAGATAATATCTAAACTCATAAAATCACCTGTACACGTGTAGTACGGCCTGTGCGTGGCCGACACGTGTCGAGACAATCAGAGGACACGTGTCGAAGCACTGCCAACGCCGACAAACTAATTACGCGCCGTCAATGTGAACCGGAAGACACTAATGTGTTGGTATCGTACAATGTAATATTGTGCTTAAGTATTTACACTTAATAGGTTATTGAACAAGTTAGAGTACTGATGTTTCATAAAATCCACTTAAAACAGTATTTTTTTAAACCAATTTAAAAAATAATAAATTTGATTGTGTTATAATATATTTAAGTTTGTACCATAGCTTCGATACACCTATTTTATTCTCCTGTCAATTTTTTCACCCAGAGGTAGCGTGGAAGAAATTAAAAAATATAATATGCTCCCATACGTTTAAGTATTTGATTCTTACACGACAAGTCTTCATCATGAATCAACATTATCTGAAATATACCTAATCATAAGATCCCTACCCACTTAACCCGAATAAAAATCTCGCATTTCTCATTACCAACAACAAATACATGATGGTGCCCTGTTAGTTGGCCGGCAGCATCCCTGGACCCCAATCTAAACCAACCCCGCCGGCGCGGTGACGTCAATATTTGCACAAAGTAATCGGTTTGGGAATACCGGTTTGAACTCGGGACCTCGGGCTGCGAGTCTCTGGTGTATTGAGGTACTATACCGTATGTCATATCCTAGATAGCAAGAGTAAAGGGGATAGGCAGGGTTACGGGCAGAACAAGCATTTAAATATTGTTTTAACTGATGTGAAGATAAAGATTTATAACCCTTTAATTTCGTACAGGTGTACCTAATAATAATAGGTACAGTTGTATGAAATTAACTCAAGGTTATAAAGCCACGCTGATTTCAGCACGAGCGGGCCGGTTCGACCGGGGCAGTACTACCCTCCCACAGAAGAATAACCTAAAGCGACAGCATTCATGTTGTCGGGTTTAGTTTATAAGTGTGAGACCGGAGGCCCATTGATGCAGGGGTGACAGTTATTGTGGTAACTGTTTAAGCCTTACACTGTCACAATGACTGTCATGCCTTTTACGTTCCCAAGCGGGGTGTGAAAAAGCATCTCACAAGGCCGCCATAGTATGGGTCACCATACTGTAGCATCTGCACTTGCAATGAGTATGGTGACCACAACTCTTGAATTCTATTCATGCTTTCCATCAGGCAGAGTAGTCACTTTGGCAGGCTTTTAACATAGAAAAAAAAACAAATACTTCACACGTCTAACACACGATAAACATACTAAATATTTTCTAAAGGTGTATAAGGTAGTAGAGACACGCTGATTTTAGCACGAACAGTTCGACTGGGGTACTCTCACAAAAAACCAACCTAAAGCGACAGTATCGTTGCTGCCTTTCGTTAGTGAGTGCGAGACAGGACACCCATCGGTACAGAGGTGGCAGTTATCATGGTAAGTGTGTGAGCCTTACACTGCTACGATGACTTACATGCCTTTACGACCCCAATCGGGCTAAAACGAAGGATTTCACTAGGCCACCATATTGTGGGTCACCATACTGCATTGTCAGCACCTGTCGCAATGAGTAAGGTGACTTCAACTCTTTGGTTCCATTCATGTTTTCTATCAGGCAGAGATGAGTCGCTTTGGTAAGATTTTAATAAAAATACATATGTTTGTAGATAAATTTCACCCAGACACAGAACAATTGGCCGCGCTCAACACTTAACTGCTTGTCCTGGGTTGGAATGGAGAACTTGAAATCTGGCTTAGCATTTAGGGTCACTTACCACTAGGTCAATAAGGCAATAAAAGTTAAAGAGGTCCATAAACTATTTACTTATTTAAAACTTATTACACTTGTACAAAGGCGAACTTGATGCCATGAGACATTCTCTACCAGTACGACCAGGTGGTGTAGAAATAAGATGCAGTAGGGACAAGGTATTGAGCTTTCGTAGTACATAGTGATTTGGTAAGTGAGAGTTCAACATTCAATAAATATAACCAATATACATAAATTTACTACTACATAAATGAATAAATTACGCAGAAACGATGGCCGAGGGGGGCGTAAAGTTCTGGAGCGGCGACCGCGTACCGGGAAACGTAGCGTTGGTAGGTCCCCCACAAGGTGGTCCGACGATCTGGTGAAGGTCGCGGGAAGCTGTTGGATGCCGGCGGCCCGGGGCCGGCTGTTGTGGAGAATCTTGAGGGAGGCCTATGTCCAGCAGATGATGAAATTACATAATACATATATGCAAAACACATAGAAAAATATACATAAATAAAAATCTTATAAGAAAACATTTGATGTATTATACTCATTTACTTATACTGATTTTTCTTCTAGTTGACGTAGTGTATTTGATTTACTAGTGTAGATACGATTCTTCAAATAACTCCATAAAAAGAAGTCTGCTGGGGTAGATCTGGACTTCTAGGTGGCCATGAAGTGTCGCCGCGTCTGGAAATCAGCTTTTACAAAAACATGTCTTTGACCACCGGCAGAGACTCATTGGATGTGTGACAATTGGCTCCACCTTGTGGAAACCATGTGTTACGATTGTAGCCAGCAAATTACAGTAGCATAGATCCCAATTTGCACGACGTTTGTTTGCGCGAGATGTTAGACTCAAATGCTAACGAATTCTTGGCCCACTGGCCCACCTGTATGCAAAAATAGTGCATATTTTTTTGGCATAGCTTTTTAAGTCCTATTATCGCAAGTTTGAAAATGTTTCTCACACCATTTGACTTCACAATAAACACTCTTCGTAAAAATACTTAATACTTAATTACAGATTTCTACTCCTACTTATACTTAGTCGTTAAGCCGACAGACAGACAGACTAACTTGATAAGACTACAAGAGTTCCTTGTTCGGCAACTCTAAATTTTGTTTAGATACGCACATCGACCAATACTTACTTATAAATTCTACACGCTTTGAAGATGAAACATCAAACTTCGACTCAAAACGTAAATCAATTAATAACCCATTTTATCGCGAAATCTATACTAATATAAAGCTGAAGAGTTTGTTTGATTGTTTGGTTGAACGCGCTGATCTCAGAAAGTACTGGTCCGATTTGAAAGATTTTTCTAATGCTAGATAACCCAATTATCAAGAAAGTCAAAGTTATTAGTAGTTAGTAGTTAGTATACCATCAAGCTGCTACCAAAAGGGACGAAATTATGAGAGCTTCCATTCCGAACGCTGAGTAAACGGTTAAAGTTTCGCGAACACAGTGTTCATAGGATTTGTTTTCTTTTAAAAGTGCATAAAATATTTTAAGTTCACCATAGCCTTCTTCTCTTCTACTCTTCTTATGGTAAATAAATTTATTTACGCTTTAAAAAAATACCCTACTTGTAATAGGAGACGCAGACAAAGTTGCGAGGGTCAACTAGGTCAATATAAAAATGACTGTCTGTCGAACTTTGGTTTTCAAAACGTCTCCACTTCAAAACATCAAGTTACAATCAAACTTGGGTAAATTACCCAGCCGTACGTGGTGATTATACAAGTTTTCCCAAACGCACGTATGTTTGGGAAAACGTATATAACACACACAACACATAGTGGGCTACATAAAGAGCAAACTTGTTTCAAAATCGATGTGTGTGCGAAGGCTTTAACCCGACACGAAAGGGCGGTCGCGACTAAATTATTCACTAACCAAGCAACACTGAGGACCGATATCTTTCTCTTTTTTTCCTACAATACGTGTATAACGCTATCTTATTCCCGGTTTGTATAGTAGGTATTGCGCTTTCGGCCGCCATATATGTTTGTCTCTTTTTAATATATGGGTGTGGTATGTTTTTGTCCCGTTTCCTCTCATTAGGTTAGTCTCGCGGATGTGTTTGCTCGACGCTTGGCAGTCGCATTTTGTAGCGGGACACAGAGTAGGCGGTACGTACAGAGAATTAGTGAGGAAACATTTTATGTCGTAAAAAGTTTCTATGTAATTTATTCTCTCGATCGATTCTTGAAGCAAAGTCACTTGTAGTTTTATTCCACTATTTAATTAAATACCAGGGTGCTTAGGCAACGAGGCTCTGGCAAACAAAATACTGTTTAGTGTCATTAGATTCGCCACCTATTACGTGAGACCAAAACACTGACGAAAAGTGGGTCTTTGATTTATCTTTGCTAACCCCTCCGGGGACCAGGTGTGATTTTATATATATACGGATGTATTAATTAAGGATAAATTAGTTAAACCATTTACATCCTTTTTTTTTTTTTTTTTTTTTTTTTTTTTTTTTTTTTTTTTTTAACGTGTGGAAACCCCCTCGGGCCGTCACCCCACCGGGGTTTACGGCGGGGTGGTGTGTCGGAATCGGACCGACTAAAACCACACGGTGTGCCACTCTGCGCCTGACATAGGAGGGATCCGGGAACAGCTGTTATTACGACATCCAGATCCCTCCTAGCGCCTGCCCGCTACCGTGGGCACCATCTGCGGATAAACTCTCCTTTTAGGCGACGTACGGCACACGCGGACGTCGCCCCCTCGCGGCTGGCCATTATAGCGGATGGAGGGGAAAAAACCCGTCCCGTCCACCCGCAGCCACACTCAAGGCGGCATGAGGCGCTGGTACTCGCGCCTCCGCCGCCCGGTTCGCCGGCGGCGAATTGGGTCCGAGTGGAGGTTGTCCTCCCGGGCCTTCTCCGCCGCCTCCTTCCGCGAAATTACGTCTTCGCAGAAGGTTGCGACCGCGGTAAAACAACTGTCGCTACCGACCATGGAGCGTATGACGGCCGGTAGCGAGAGATCTCCTCCAATAACTGCAGTGAGGACCCCACGCTGCGCCGCCCAGGCGGAGCAGACCGCCAGCGTGTGCTGAGCCGAGTCCCCACTGCAGTCGCAGTGGTGACAGGCGGGACTCAATTCCCTCCTGGCGACCGAGTGCAGATACTTCCCGAAGCAACCGTGCCCGGAAAGAATCTGCGTCAGTCGGAAGGAAAGGGTCCCGTGCTGCCGCCCTGCCCACTCGGCGATGACCGGCTGGAGAGCCTCTACGGCGGCAAAGCCAGCACGTGGAGCCTCCAGTCGGGACGACCAACGAACCATCGTGGCTCGACGAGCGGCCTCTCGCCACTCGCGTATCTCTTCGGGTGGGGGCCGAATGCCGGTACCCACCCGGAAGTCTGCCGTTCGCCGATAAACTTCGGCGAGCACTTCCGCCTCCAAATCCCACGGGGGAGTTCCGGCTAAGGCGCACGCCGCGTCCGTCGATACAGTGCGGTAACCGCGTATGGCTCTAACCGCCAATATCCTCTGAGGACGCCAGAGGCGAGCCCTATTCTGGGCGGTCAGAGCCGCCGCCCACACCGGTGCACCATACAGCGCCATTGACCGGACAACCCCCGTGTATAGCCGTCTCGTCGCGACGCTGGCTCCACCCAAATTGGGCAAAAGTCGCCCAAGGGCAGAAGCAGCGCCGACCAGCTTTGGAGAAAGCTGTCGGAAGTGCTCGTCGAAGAGCCACCTGCCGTCAAGGATCAGGCCCAGATACTTCATCTGGGCCTGAACCGGTACGAGGACCGAATTGACTACAATGGAGGCGCCAGAGGGTGGACCACGACGGGGCCCATGGAACAAAAGGGCCTCCGTCTTGTCCAGGGCCACCCGTAAACCCAGCGCCTCAATACGCCTGACCACCAGAGAAACTCCCACGGTGGCTAGGCGCGCCACCTCTTGAAAGTTCGCTCCCCGGGCCGTGACCAATGTGTCATCGGCGTAACAAATTACGCCCAGCCCGGAGGGGAGGCGACCTCGAAGGGCCCAGTCGTATCCCATGTTCCACAGGAGTGGTCCGAGGACAGACCCCTGCGGAACACCGCACGACATGAGCCGCCGCCTCAGAACACCGTCTCGGTCCTCGTACATGACGGTACGCTCCTCAAGATAGTCTGCCACAAGCCGCCTCAGGTACTCTGGCACCCCGTGGTAGTGGAGTGCTTCCCTGATGCAGCTAAATGGCAGACTATTAAATGCGTTAGCGATGTCTAACGACACCGCCAACAGCACGCCGCCACAGCTCACCGCCTCTTCGGTAACGGCCCTCAGGCGCAGCACGGCATCGACCGTCGAACGCCCCGCCCGAAAACCAAATTGGGCGTCCGATAGATCGGGGCCCACCTCGCAGAGGTGCCGGACGATGCGGGCAGAGAGTATCCTCTCAAACAGTTTACCCGCCTCGTCCAGCAACACTATGGGCCTATAGGCCGCTACCGAATCGGCAGGCCGTCCCGGCTTCCGTAATAGGACCAGCTTCCCACTTTTCCAGCACTCAGGGAAGCGTCCGTCCGGTCCGACATGTGCTCGAGGGCTCGGGCCAGCACTCGGACAGGTATCCCGTCTGGCCCGGGGGCGGTGTTCTTAGAGCGGATCCGTAGAACAACCGCCCCTACCTCCGATTCCCTGACGGGTGGCACATTTTCCTCGTTGTTCCCCCCGTCGTCTCCGGCCATGAAGGCCATCGACGGGGGTGTGTGTTCCACCCGCTGCGGGAAAAGGCCCTCGACCACTTCCTGCAGGAAGCTGGGCTGGAGAGTCTGTGTAAGGGGGGGGCCCGACGTGCGGAGCTTTTGTCGCGCCGCACGATATGGGCGACCCCAGGGGTCACGATCGAGACCCTCCAGCATCTCCTTACGCTTAATTTCTTTGGCGCGGCTGATGGCCAGCTTCAGAGTTTTCCGCGCCTCTCGGTACTCCTCATGAAGCTGGTCCTCTTCGCCTTCTTCGCGGTGTCGCCGCCGACTACGGGTGTAGGACCTCCGGGCACGAGTACAGGCCGCACGGAGGTCCGCCAACTCCTGGGACCACCAGTAAACCTCCTTCCGTGGAGGCCGACAACCTCGTATGCGGGGCATGGCCGCATCGCAGATCTGCGTAACCGCATCGCGGAAGCGACCAGCCCCCATGTCAACCTCCTCGGCCGGGGCCTGCGGAGACAGCCAAGAGTGAATAATGGCCGCCTCCTCTAGTAGGTCCCTATTTAGTTTGGCTACAGCCCACCGCGGAAAGCGAGAAGAACGCCGCGCCGCGTGACCCCTACTGGGGTCCTGGGTCCGGGAGAGCTCAAATCGGATGTAGAGGTGATCCGAGAGCGTCTCAACCTCTTCCAGGACGCGCCAGTTCCTTACTCGTGCGGCGAGGGCAGGGGTAGCGAATGAAAGGTCCACTATCGACCCTCCCTGCTGTCGCACGCACGTGTTGGTGGAGCCTCTGTTTAATAAGCAGAGGCCCACCGAGGCCGCCCACTCCTCTACGGCCTCGCCCCTGGCATCCGTCCCGGGGGAACCCCACGCAATGGATTTCGCGTTGAAGTCCCCCAGCACTAAGACGTGCCCAGACGTTAGTCGCCGCATCGAGGTTTCCAAGTTGTTAAGGAAAACCTCGAAGTCGCTCAAACTCCGGTTGGGGGAGAAGTATACACCGTATACGGTGATCCCCCCCCACTCAGCAGCAACATATCCAGTGCCCTTGTCTCTTAGCGACAAGGGCGGGGAATGAGCCGCCGTGGAGCCGACGACTGCCACAGAACCGTCCCGGTCACCCAACCAATTTGGACGGGGAGGAACATAATAAGGCTCCGCGGCTACGGCAACGTCGATCGACCACTGTGCCATGGTTTGCAGGAAGAGGTCCTGTGCCGCGGCACAGTGGCCCAGGTTCGTCCGGACAAGGAGGTTGGAGACTTGGTCCATTACTGAACTGTCTCTACAACCTCCTCCATGGGCGACGATGCTGACGTGCGAACAGTATCGGAGGCAGCCTGGGCCGACTGGCTAGCCCCCGATACCTGTCGAGAATCGCGGGGAGGTTTGCACCCCACCTGCCCCATCTGGTGATTGGCGGGCTTGTTACCCGCCGCACACACTGGGCAGTGAGGGGCGGCAGAACACACTGCCGCCTTATGCCCCGGTCGACCGCAGCGGAAGCATAGTCCGCTGCAGTCAAAACGACTTACGCACTTGGCGCGTGTGTGCCCCGATGTCAGACATTTATAGCATCTCATCGGTCTCGCCGCCAGGACTGTGATCCTAGCGCTCACGAAACCGATGAGCAGTCTACCGGCGTCGCCCAAAATTTTGGCTGACGCTACGGGACAGCTGACCCACACTGCGCCAAGCCCTCCTGGAAAACCATTTACATCCTATGACAAACAATTTCATCCTATGTCAAAACCGGTCAGGTTAAGTTTAATTAAATAATCTAATAAAAGTAGGTACAAGTCAATTTTGTTGCAATAAGTAAAAGTTTCTGTTTACTGCTATCAACAACCTAAACTCTACCAATAGGATTATTTCGGTGGTTACAACGACTGTTTTGTTTTTAGGTGGGATTGCTTTAGTGGGTTACTGATGAACGTTAACAAAATTCATCAATTTCACCAGCATAAAATGAGCTCTAAATTCTATGAGCCATAGATATTTTATGTTTTAATTCCGAAGAGAAGCCTTCTATACGGAACGGGGCATCAACTAAGCAACTGGCTCCACGTCACGCTGTCTCGCCTTTAAAACATTTTAATTTAAATCCCAATAAGAATATAAGTAGATATAATATCTATATATATATACACATATATCTTAAAACAAAGACACAATTGTGTTTCTCTATAACAACAAAAGTTTTATTTACAATATATTCTTACAACATTTAATCTTAAAACTACATTATCGTTATTTTATTATTTTCTAGGTAGTAGAGCCACGCTGATTCCAGCACGAGCAGGCCGACTAAACCGGGGTAGTACTACCCTCCCACTGAAGACCAACCTAAAACGCCAGCATCCGTGCTGTCGTGTTTCGTTGGTGAGTGCGAGACCGGAAACCCTTTGATGCAGGGGTGACAGTTATCGTGGTAACTGTGTAAGCCTTACACTGTCACAATGACTGTCATGCCTTTTACGTCCCCAAGCGGGGTGTGAGGAAGCATCTCACAAGGCCGTCATAGTGTGGGTCACTATACTGTGTTGTTAGCATTTGCAATGAGTATAGTGACCACAACCCTTGAATTCTATTCATGCTTTCCATCAGGCAGAACAAAATATTCATTTACTTGTAACAACAAAAGAAACTACATTTAAAACCTTTATTTCAAGTAAATCAATAATACAAGACAGAATTTCTTATTAAAACAATAATTAGTTATTTCAACTCATTCTGTCTAATGTCACCGTCAGACACCACCAAAGATAACCTAGAGCAGTGACATCTATGGTAAAGATTTGTAACCTCGTTGGAAAATCCGACAAGTTTAACTAAAGAAAACTACGAAACTAGCGGAGTGTTTTTATATATATAGATTTATTTATAAATATGATTGGGTAGGTATAGAAAATTCTAATTAATTCATTAATACTTATAAATGTCTTAAAATCGTCAACACCTCGTTGCTACTTGCTAGAGTTACAACCTTGTCCCAAGCAACCAACATCTTTTGACAGACCCGTTGGTCTTGTGGTGAGAGATCGTGACTAGATGTCGTGAATTCGATTCCCAGGATTCGTTATCATGGAAAAAAAATGTGGCACAAATCTGTATCATCTTAAATTTGATTTGAAACTTTTTATTTATTTATATTTATTGTAAATAACTTTTTTCTCCGCATTATTAATTTGCTTGTGGTCGGCGCAGTGTGTGACATTGAAGAGAATTATATAATTTAGGGCTAACCATCTGTCTGGTACCAACTGTTCTTAGAAATGTACTCATTTTCAGACAAGGCAAAAGAAAGAAGACATATTGGAATAAAGACAGTGAAAAAGAGACAGAGGAAGAGACACCACAAGTCTCGTTACTAAAACTAAAGTAGCTTTAATCGAGTTTCGCTACGAAAGCTTCGTTTCCATTGTGGATAATTGATAGTTTTCTGGATTCCGAACGACACCACGGCCTCACAGAAAACCAATTTTAAGTACTTCTTTCACTATAGGCAACAAGTGAATTGTTACCGGAAACCCAAACGTAGGTCTCCTATTCATCTCTAATGGGACACAGGTTTCCAGGGGCGAAAGTCAGTTAGGTATTAAGATCTGCCATGGTTCGTCTCCTGCCCTGTGTCCTGTGATTAGAGAAGCCTGTAGGTCACAACCATCCACTGATCACCAAGATGTTGTCTCGACGATATCTAAGTACATGTCAAATACGACATGAAAGTCACCACTTCAACTTCCATGCCTTCTTTTGATATAAAACCATTATTTTAAACATCAATCATAGTAATTACGCAAATATGTTCACCCCAGTATGCACGAGTGGTGGGGTAGACAGGGCTCGATATAAAGGTAGTTGTGCATCAAAGCGAGTGGTAGGTAACGAGCGCATCGAGTGTGCTTAGCCCCCTTCGACTGCCGTCGTGAATATAAACTGTAAACAGGGTTTTTGTTGGAATTGTTGATGCGTTTTGTAAGTTTATCTTTGTGTGTTAAGTTTTTATTGTATAGGGAGCATATGGAAGACCTGATTATAAATTGGCTTTTTACTTCTAATAGAGTTATGGGAGGAGAGGATTAGGTTTTTATGACCCTTACAGACTTTCTGTGAGTCTGTGGATTTTCTGTGAGGCAATGGTAATCACTTCGGTCGTGCCTGGTCCCAGGTCCAAGTGTAGCGAAACAGGCCAAGGATTCTAGGTTAACCCGACGCACATCAATAAAACACTCATTCAAAATCTTCAAGAATATTTTGAAAAAGTTACAGCATATCTAAACTAAAATTCAATCAAGTTCAAAGATAAGCTAACATGATATCCCAGACCTACAGCCACCACAGTCTCCGTTCACACTCCGTTCATACATAATTCATTACATTAAAAAAAACAGATATAAATTACAAAGTTGAAGCGACGCGCCCTCTCGAGAAGGCTTTTGTATGCTAACGAGTGCAGGTGACGGATATTCTTTGATTATGATAAACGGGGATTTCAAAAATAAACAGCCTTGAGAGCCCTCCGCGAGGCTTCGCATAATTTTGCTTGTTTAATTAAGGGAAGGGTAATATTCCTTTCTGTATGGTAACACGAGGATAATTACCTTGGACGAGTTGAAGTGATATGTCGAACAGGATGGCCACCAATACTTTTTCGTTCAAAACACAAGTGGAGCAGTATCCTGTGCCACAACTGGTAGAATCCACTGATACATCATCATTATCTCACACTACCAAACATTGTTCCATAGTTAACTTTGGTAAACTCCGTCAGGGCAAGGTATTCTGCTTGGGTATGTATGTAACATCTATCAATTTCACTAACTTATTTGTATATGAATATATAAAATGTATATATACTACTTTAATTTTCTTTTTCTATACACTTTCTAATAGGTATCAGGCACTATCCTATGCTTTCCATCCTATAGTTGCCTGTAAGAGATTGTCTGATGAGTGATAAGGCCACAACTGATATCTAGGTACATAGCTAGTTTTAATTCCTCCTGTAATTATCTGGTGTATAATAAAGCTATTATGTTATCTTTATTTCATTTATAAACATTAAATTAATACATTAAAAAGGAAAACAAAATACATATTTAAAAAATAGTAGACCTCTAACATCGGGTACAGGAATCAAGGCATCGGTAGTTAGAGCTTCAAGGACAGGAACCAAAATTATTATTATACAATATCCTTTTCGTGTGGTGACGGATTAAGAATACATAGTGTTACCACCCCTATTCATCCCGTGTCGTAAAAGGCGACTAAGGGAACCCTATATGCAAGACAACATCATTACAAAGAGAAGGAAAACTTAAAACAACCTGTCTGGCCAGCCTGGTATAGTAGGCCAAAACCTCCTTACTGAGGAGAGGCCTGTGTCCAGCAGTTGACTGTTAAAGGTTGTTGATGAATATATTTTTCCCTAATCTTTGCCTGTCTTCCCTTAAAATTATACCTTTACTTCAAATAGTTATACCAAACACAAAGTCCAGAAGTAGGTATTATATGTGAAGCAATCTCGAAAAGTTTTAATAAATTGCAATTGATCAATAAAGTAGCCGTCATTTAACATTAAAACTTAAAGAAAATCAAGAGCAGAAACATCTAGAAGATCACACCATAAAGAAACGCAAATGAGTTTTTACACAGAAACAGTTCTAATAATAGATACATACGCCTAAATCCAATTTCAGAAATAACTACAAATGATGAGAATACCAACAGTAAGTTTTTTAAGAACACGAAATCAACCTTTTAAATAATTGGCATCAATTAAAAACTAATTTACACAATAAAAGTCATAGTGGAAGCCATTTCAAGCGCGTTTCAAATTGATAAAGTAAAATATGAAAGACATGCTTTAGAAACTACTCATCTTTATGTGAACGTATATTTCATCCTATGACGCCAGCTATGCATAAGATTTTAGTCCATAGTGCAGTCATTATCGCAAAGGCGTTATTGCCAATCGGACAGTTTTCCAAAGAAGCAGCTGAAGCTCGTAACCAATATTTTAGATGTCACTGTCAAGATTTTGTCAAGAAATTTGCCAGATAAAGTTGCAATCGGGACATTTTCAATCGCCTTCTTCTTAGATCTTAAAAAACTAAAAACTCTGAAAAAAGGAGAGCAGACACATCAATGCCTGAACTTCGCCCATGTTTAGTAGAATATATTCCGCAGGAATCAGCAGCGGAATACAAAATAACAGAAAATTCATCAGAAAATGACGAAGAAAACACAGAGAGTCAAGAACTTAGAATTATTATGTAATTTTACTTTGTTTACTATTTTTTTTAAATATAATATTTTATAGAAGATATTTTTATTTAATTTATTCACATCGTTTAGATACTAATTAAGCATAAAAATAATATCGCGTACATCGTGCAAATATTTACTTATATGTAGGCAACCGCATACATCCTTAACTTAGAGCCACAAGTGCCTTTGAATTATTTCCCAGAATTAAGTAGAAAAGGGGTTTGGGTTCCAGTAACCTCATTAACTTGGTGAAATGTAACAAGAGGATTGTTTAATACTAGTTTTTGTGAGACCGTGGTTTCACTAAAAAGCATAGTTCTCAGACGGTAAAATTGGTAATCGCTAAATGGTTGCAAGTAGCCTGACCACTATAACATAAGCGTGGTTAGAAAATATTCGTCAAA
The DNA here is from genome assembly GCA_949316085.1 of Hypercompe scribonia. NCBI lineage: Eukaryota > Metazoa > Arthropoda > Insecta > Lepidoptera > Erebidae > Hypercompe > Hypercompe scribonia. The sequence continues at coordinate 959,333 of OX438993.1, forward strand.
AGGTGTCCGCTTAACGTCTTTCTTTAAATTTTAACTGATCTATTTAATTAGTTAATACAGTTTTTCAGACTACGTATACATATTGTGTAATGAATCATTTATATGTTTGTCAATACGATGTTTTACATCGATTTAGGTTGCCCTCAACTTGTTTACATCTTTAGAAAAAAAAAAACACGGTAGTACAAAAGTCATCAAACGTCACTTGCAATTTGGGCGCGAAACGCATAACGCTGTCAAATTAAAATAATGGGAATGACTTGTCCTCAGCGGCGGTACAAAGAGTCGATTCAATTAAGTAAATCCTTTAATAAGCAAATAAGCAGAAGCGAGAGTCGATGGGATCAAAGCTCTCGCGATGCTTCTACGGCGACCCCTCAATAGACACGTATAAGGCGACTACTTCTGTTGTGACACACAAGTTTCAAATAACAAGTCGTTTGTTTTAACTTTATGTTACTTTATAAGAAATTTAAATAATAACACCAAATTTTATATTACCTAGATATTTTACCGTATATTGAAAAAAATCCAGGGGCAGTTTTCTTCACACGCTGGCAGAATGCCCAGCGTGGGCGGAGCTGAGGCGTGACCTTGTGACGGCCATCGGAGTGGAAACTCTCTCGCTCGGTAGCATGATCGCCGCCATGTTGCGGAGCGAGAGCGCGTGGAACTCCGCCGTCTCCTTTTGCGAGCAAGTTATGCTTGCAAAGTAGATGTCGGAGCGGGACCGGGAGAGGTTGAGAACTCTCCCGGTCCGCCAGGCCCGGGAACGTGTCCGGTATCACAGACGGCTCGGGCGCCAGAGATTGCAGAACGATCTCCGTCCTCCATAAGCGCTAGACTGAGGGTGATAGGTGAGGCTATCCGTCACCCGAGCAGAAGTACGCCGGGATAGCAGCGGGACGTGCTACGGAGCACACGCTCTTTTGGAGCAGAAAAGGGGTCATCTGCAAGCCGTAGGTAGATGACCCGAGGTACGTTGGGGTTTCAGGGATTTCCTTTCTAGGGTACACCTGATTCCCCGGCTACTGGTACCTGAGACGGCGTGCGGTTTTTGGTCGGTTCGAGTCCGACATAACCACACAGTAGGTGGTATCCGAGGGGATTTCCGCACAGGAAAAAAAAAAAAAAAAACAACAAAAAAAAAAAGGGGCAGTTTTCTTAACAGAATTATACATTAGATGTATAACATATTTTATATCAAAGGTCTTACAGATATCGGGCGCACGAAGAGCACTTACAACCATCTCAATCTTAAGATAATCGAGGTAGTTTTAAGTGGAAATATCACGTACTGTAACTATACATGTATTTTATTTCTTTTGCATGGTTTCTATATAGCCACGATTGCGTCCCCCGCAGGCGAAGTCGATAGAACTACTTGTGACGGATTGCTACCCAACTAAAAATACTTTCTACATATACATTAAATACTTTATTATTGGAATACATTCCGAATTTATAATTCATTCACGATCTCCTTCTAAATTAATTTAAACTGGAGAGAACCCGGCGAGGGCAACTTGCAGTGGTCGTGTTATAGTAGTCAAGTGTGGCGGAGAGCGCGCTATCTACATCAGATGTCTTGGGCGGCTGACAGTGAGCCTGGCCCCCCCCGCCCCTCAGCCACCGCCCGCCCTGATGCCTGACGCCTAATCGAGATTTGATCACGCTTTCAAAGCGATATAACGACAGATACGACGCGCCTAAGTCACTGTGAGGTGTGCTTGAGAATAAGGGCATTGGTACGAAGTAACTTTTAAGCTTTTGTAGGTTATTATTTAATTTCTTGTTTAGTGTTCCACTTATATTACTAATACATTAATATGTTGCGCAAAACTGTAGTCTTACTTTAGATATATTGAATCTTATAAACTACTAGCTGACCCGGCAAACGTTGTTTTGCCATATAAATTATTTTTAGAACAACCCTTATCACTTACGGGTATTAAAAATAGATAGTAGCCGATTCTCAGACCTACTGAATATGCATATAAAATTTGTTAAAAATCGATAAAGCCGTTTCGGAGGAGTAAGGTAACTAACATTGTGAAACGAGAATTTTATATATAAGATAAGATAAACTAATGTCAGACGTGTTGGAGTGTGATCAATGATCCTGGGTTCGATTCTTGGCAGGACAAATAAATGAATGATAAGTACTACTTAATTATTTCTAGTGTTTAGTAGTCAAGATGGCGATTGTCTATTAGCGTTTTCTATGTGTATGTATTTACAAAATGAAATTTTATATGTATTTATGTCTGTTTTCTAGTACCCATAGTAGAAGATCTGCTCAGTTTGGGTGACAGTGGATAAAAAAACTCGATATTAATTAATAAAAAGCGAGCAGAACAATAAAAAAACATCTTATAATTTGAACGGTGACTAAGCATTCAAGTACAACGTTTGATTTTCGTATATTGCCAACTTGATTTGCCGACTGTTTAATGGTTTCAAAGTGTAACAACTTAGAGTGTGCTATCTAAGTACGAGCTAATGAGTAGTGTAGGAAGTACACAAAACATTTTGAAGCATTTCTCATACGTACCTATATCAAATTTCCTACAACGGAGACAGTTGGCCACAAAATCTATAAACATCTAAGGGCAGGAAAAGACATTAATACGAAATAAGTTTATAAAATAAAACAGCAATAAACATACAAAGCAGATTGTAATCAAACTAATTTAAACTGAAACTTAAGAATAAAGAAGGCATATTCTTTTTATTTGAGAGCCTGCCAAAGTGACTCTACTCTGCCCGATGGAAAGCATAAATAGGATCCAAAAGTTGTAGTCACCATAGTCATTGCGAATGCTCACAATTTAGTATGGCGACTCACACTATAGCGGCCTATTAAAATGCTTTTTTACGCCTCACTTGGGGACGTAAAAGGCATGACAGTCATCGTTACTACGACACACACTTACTACGACAACTGTCGCCTCTGCATCAATGGGCCTCCGGTTGCGCACTCACCAACGAAACACGACAGCACGGATGTTGTCGCTTTAGGTTGATCTTCTGTGGCAGGGTAGTACTGCCCCGGTCGAGGCGGCCCGTTCAAGCATTCCACTGAAGAGAAAATGATCGGGGAAGAACCGGTATTGTTGTGTTTGACTTCGTACTGTATTTATATAATAACCAGGCCCAGTGAGATGCTTTTTCACGTCCCACTTAAAGAATACGTAACGTGCACTAGTAGCGAGTTCCACGTTTTGGTTGATTTCTATAGGAAAGAGGACATTTGTATTTAAACACCAACAGATTCATTTAATTATGACTAATTTTCAAAACTACCGTCATGATCTTCGAAATTAGCTTTCATGACTTATCCAAAGTTAACATATCCAACTGTCTCTATTTATAAAGTATTAATTATATAAGTACACAAATAGATGTTTAGTAACGTTTTATGTTCATTATACATCAAATTAGTACGTTTTTTTGAAACGTCGAAATCAGAGACGCGGTGTATTTTGTTCATCTTCTGTGGCAGGGTAGTACTGCCCCGGTCGAGGCGGCCCGTTCAAGCATTCCACTGAAGAGAAAATGATCGGGGAAGAACCGGTATTGTTGTGTTTGACTTCGTAATGTATTTATATAATAACTTGTCACATCTTAGACATGCCCGAACACATTTCTGTAACTATATATTACTAAATAATTAAAAAGTGTCTTTAATATTAGTCGGTTCATTTATTTAACTGTTTACTCAAAACTAATTCATAATACAAACACATTTAAAGGAAATTTTACAGCGTTACTCAGGAAAAATAATGTTTATTCGGTAGACGTACTCATAAATAGCAATATAAAATGTAATAATAATGGATATTATATGTATTTATCGGACTTTTATTGAATAGACATTTATTAGTGTCCTGTTTTTTTCGAATTTACTTAAGTTTGATAACTTGACATATGTGTTTACTTGTTTCAGTCTATTGCCGTCTTCTAATAGTAATATTTTCTGTGGTTTAATTTGATATTTTTTTGTTTATTGTATTTATTGAATTCAATTGTATTACATACCTTATTGTATGGTTGTTCTCTGAATAAATGAAATAAAATGAAAATCTAAATAAATAAGTGTTTAGGTCACAATCGTTTGTCCTGGGTGGTAATCGAATCTGACGTAATAGTTACGATCACTACGTATACCACCTACTGGTAGTTATGTCGGACTCGAACCGACCAAAAACCACACACCGTCTCAGGTACCAATAGCCGCGGAACCAGGTATACCCTAGAAAGGAAATCCCTGGAAACGATAACTCAACTGACGTGGTGGTCTAACCAGTAATCTTACCGCTTTATTCACGCTGAGTGTTGTAAGTTCGATGCCACATGAGACAACTCTTTGAGTGAAGCTCAAATTGTTATTCTGAGTCTGGTTGCCCTTTTTGTCTGTTTCATGTGTGTCTGAAAAGTGCCTCGCAACACTGTATTTCTAAGCAGAAGTCGTCTTTTATAAAAAAAAATAATAAACACTAGACCAGCGATCCAGTCAAGCCATTTTATAACAAGTTGTAAATCTTCTATGTTTACCGTAAACAGAGTTTTGTTAAAATTAAGAACTGGATAAGATATTTTATTTTTTATTTAAGGCCTGCCAACGTAACTCTACTCTGTCTGATGGAAATAGAATCAAAGAGTAGTAGTCATCATACTCATCGCGAATGCAGACACTAGTGTATGGTGGCTTACACTATAGCGCCCCAGTGAGATGCTTTTTCACGTTCCACTTAAAGAATACGTAACGTGCGTAGCGAGTTATACGTTTTTGTTCATTTCCATAGGAAAGAGGATATTTGTATTCAAACACCAATATTACTTGATAAATATTAACCTGTGAGATAAGTCCTCATCATAAAACAAACAGGTTCATTTAATTATGACTAATTTTCAAAACTACCGTCATGTTCTTAGAAATTAGCTTCCATGACTTATCCAAAGTTAACATATCCAACTGTCTCTACTTATAAAGTATTAATTACAAGCACTCATATAGGTGTTTAGTAGCTTTTTATGTTCACTAGTGGTCGCCCATTGGTCGAAATTCGACCATAATAAATTTAAATTGTAAGTGACTTAATATACATTATTAAAATATAATATTCAAACATTATTAAGGTTCTACTGTCCAAAACTAAACTACTATAACCACAGATTTGACCAATACTGTTATTTGCCAATTTCTTTTTTGAACAAATTATATGAAATTAAAAAGAAGTAAAATAAAGAATACCTATTTAAAAAATGTTTATTAAAACAAAACATGCTATAAGAGGATGCAAAACAAAAAAACATTTTTTATCGCATATTGCAATAATTTAATTAATGATTTAAAACTTCTCTGAAAACAATGTTTTTTGTAAAAACTCTTTCATCGTTTGCTAAATGTCCTTGGCCATTATATTTGGATATATAAAACCTTAAACCAGCGAATGAACGAACTCTACTTGCTGCGACATACAATTGCCCATGTGTAAAAACTGGCCGATTTAATAAAACTCCAATTTTTTGGACTGTTTTGTCCAATTCCAGTGAAATTTCACGCATTATGTTGTTGTTACATGTTTGACTAATACGTTCTTGTAATCTATAATTAATAGCAGTGTCAACATCATAAAAATGTAATTGTGCATAACATGGTGAGCGACCATATGCAGCAGTCATTGGGCCTGATCTGTGATAAAAAACATCATGTATTTTGAAATAATACACTCTACTTGTAACTACCTCAGCAACTTTGGCTTCTGAGCTAACCATAGCAAAACATGAATTATATTTCCTAATATATTCTAAATAATTTTTTGATTTACTTTTTATTAAAGGTTCATTTGAAGTAAGTCCATCATACGATGATTTAAAATATTCATTTTGACTTAAGGGTGGTAATATTGCTTTACCCTTGTGACAACATGAAGTGAATGCAGTTCGGTCGACTAAGGTCACTTCAGATTCAAAATGTTTCGCATTGCAAAACCTGCACTCTAAATCATAATAAATAAAGTTATATTTTTTTGTACCTGAATGTTGTCATTGCAGATTGCTGCTACAGAACTTTCTTTATGCATATAATGAAAGTCCGTGTACATTTAAATGTATCTTACTGCCACACAACTTATATATATGTATATATTACATAAATTTGTATAAGTGCTCAGTATTTCACGTAGGATTCGTCAAATAAAACTTTTCTGTTTGACATTCAACTATGTCTATAATAAACAAAAGAGACAATTTGACCACAGAGTATGTATACGTGTACAAATACTTGTGTATGCGTGTGTCAAATGCATGCTGGTTGTGTAATGTTTTATTTATTGATTTAATGTACTTTTTATGCATTATTATTAAAATCTTTTTTTATATTAAATGAGGCAAATAAAACTTTTTTTTTTGATATATCTATGTCAGTACTCTATGTCTATGGCCAAAATGGCGTGTACAAATACATGTGTATGTATATGTGTGTGTGAAATGCATGGTAGTGTGTGTAATGTTTTATTTATTGATTTAATGTACTTTATAAGCATTATTATTGAAAAATATTAGCGTTCTGCACTTCTCCTACACATAAACTATAAGTGTGCCAAATTTTATGCTCCTGCGTCCGCGCAATTTTCGTAAAAAGCGAATTAAAGTTTTTGTATCGCGTATTAATATATAGATTATACATCAAATTAGTACGTTTTTATGAAACGTCGAAATCAGGGACGCGGTGTATTTTGTTGTAAAAAACACAATGGCTATCATCATCATCAATCATCAACAGCCTTTATCGGTCCACTGCTGGACATAGAACTCTCAGAAAGGAGGCTTTGGCCTACTACCGTCTAGACGAGTAGGCACAGGATTTGTTTCAAGTTTTACTTCTCTTAATAGCAATATTTTCTTGCGTTCTTTGTTTCCTTAGTTGCCCCTTACGACACCCATGGGATAAATAGGGGTGGTGGCACTCTTTAGTCTTAAACCGTCACCACACGGATAGTTATTATAAAACCACTGACTGACCCATAATACGTCACCACACAATACATATCCAGTGTTAAATATACTTTTTTTCCATAACAAACGATATAACGCGCCAACTTTAAAAGATATACATGTGTTTTCGTGGCCCCTGTTAGAACTTTTTAGCGGCATCAATTCTTTCATACTCTACATACACTCAATAGAAGCTCCCAAAAGAAATAGTCGTGGTGTGATGTTATATAGCCCCTCGATAAATGGGCTATCTAACACTACAAGAAATTTTCAAATTGGACCAATAATTCTTAATATTCAGCGTGTTCAATCAGTCAAACAAACTCTTTAGGTTTATAACATTATTATATTATAGATTAAATTGAATATTGATTTGTGTATACTATAAAAAAACATAAAGATGTGGACAACGACTATTCCGGCTGTACTATTTCGTATTTAATGCTTTAGGCAAAATAATTTAAGGTATCGTCAAATTGAGACGCAACATTACCAGACAGCGCCATCTTACACACATAAAACAAACTATACCGTCAACTTTTCAGAAGTACTTTCATAGATGTCGTGTTTTTTCAAAATTCGAACGAAACAAAAATCAGAAAAAAACTTAAATCACAGAAAACTACGCTATACTCTGTGGCACGAAAGCAGCCTCCCAGACTCGGCGCTACAGTCAAGTAACAAAATATTGTCAGCTTTTACTGTTGGATTCCCTAAAACCTCTGGTTTGCGGGTGAATTCCTGGTAGTATATAAAAATAAACAATTCGTTCTCATATTTATATAAAAGATTCAACAAATTCCAAGGGGAAAGAGACCAAATAAAACAAAATTTGAAATTTTGTGTTCTTACGTGGTAATAACATAATATTGTGGACATCGATTGGTTTAATTAGACTGTTATTCTAAATATATTATATATTTGCACTGCACAATCACGCTTGAAAACACTTTGCTGTAAAACGATGTTATTTTAAAATTGTTTCTTAAGACTTTATTTTGTGTTATTATCTTTAATAATATTGGTTTTGTCTAAGTTAATACCTAAAGCGGCTACATCTTGGGGCGATGTGACCACTACAAAAAATCCAAGACCGGTGACACTCCGGTGCTACCTGGGGTTGTCGTCTGGGGCGAGACGCTATTCTCCTCTTACTGTATAAAACAGTGAGAGGTGCGATAGCATCCTGTCCAGGTGCATGAAATGACCGGGATGTACCTGAATCGTAAGGTACAGCACGGAAGCCACAAATATGTTCCTGGAGTTCCTCCCGATTACCGAATTAGGCTGCCGTGAAATTCCCACACACGGTCTTCGTCCCCCTACGGAGGGTACGGCGTATAAACCATTTCCCGCGTAAAATAAAAAGTAAGTACCTAAAAATAAATAACGTTTTTTTTCTTTAAACCGCCCCAATCTGCTTCATAAAATCCTTCACCTATATTATTATTTATCGACTAGTACTTTTGCAACTTTAGGCATCGTAAAAACAACGTAAAAAAGCATTGACAATAAACACATTTGACAGCAAACATGGCCGACTTGTCTTATTAGTTCCATTTATCGCCGTGGGACTTTTCGTGAGATGGAGTATACTATGGACGGAGCATGTAGGCAAAAGTTCATGTCCATACCATTTTTAGTAAAACAGTTGTCAAGTTCTCCGTCAAGCCCCTTTAAACTTACGTTACAGTTGGAGAAAATCATGACGACAATCGTATGCATGGTATTAGTTAATCCATCAACGAAGTGATTACCGAAGCTATTTAACTTTAGTGGAATACAATTTCTATTAATTAGTATCTTATATTCTGGAATTAAATCAAATTATCGGTAGTGAATATTTTGGTCCTGAACACTATAAGTGGTAACTATATACAGATAATCTTATATTCTACATACGACATACTAATCGTGTGGTGACGGATCATAAGTACCAAGTGACACCACCGCTAATAAATACACAAGTTAATATAATACGCAAGACGAGGGCACTGTAAAGAGAAGTAATACTTGAGAAACCCCTATATGAACCCGACTGGCCAGTGTGGTCCAGCAATGAACTATCAAACGTAGTTGTACCTGGGTTGACACAAAATACTTTTAAATTTCCCTTGCGCAATATCTTACTGGACTCCACTCTCAAGTAAAATTGGACGTAGTGGCAGGTAGGACCATATCCTCTATAGTGCGCCCGCCTGGTTTAATGACCTGGCGGGTGTCTCCCGCTGCCGGGCCCTACTTCGGAGCCTGTAGCGGTTGATGGCCATGCGGATCGTGCGGGGCTACCGCACAATTTCCTATGAGGCGGTGACGATCCTGGCGCGATCTCCGCCCTTCAACATTCTGGCCGACATGTACGCGATGGTCTACGACCAAATTCGTTGTCGGTCGGAGTGCTGAAGAGGCCGCGCCAGATCATGAGCCCGGAATGCTATGGCAGAACGAGCATAAGCAAGCTCTGGTGGCTTGGCAGGCACGGCTCGAAACTCAGGGATGTGCTAGTCAACTCGCCGTCGGAGCTGTTCTGCCGAACTTCAAAGCGTGGATAGAGAGGACCGACTGTATCACCAATCGATTGACTCAGATACTCACCGGCCACGGCTGCTTCGGTAACTGAATCGAATAGGACGGGAAGCTACGACACAATGCCACCACTGCGAGTCCGAACGGGACTCCGCCCATCACACGCTAGAGGACTACCCTGCTTAGGAATCTGAGTGTAGAGTCCTGGTCGGACGGATCAGACGAAACCTTTCACCGTCAGTGTTGATCACGGCAATGCTGGTGAGTCGTGAAGGATGGGAAGCCGCGGTCTCCTTCTGTGAGCATGTTAGGCTCCGGAAGGAGACCACAGAGCGAGATCGAGAAAAGGCTGATCCCACTCGAAGGAGGCAGAGAGTGGGACGCGGCAGAGATCGCTAACTTCCTAATCACCAAAGAACGGCAGGGAGGACTCTAGAAGCCGCTAATGGGTTCCTAAAACTCCTCCCGACTGCTGAGGTAGGCGGCCGCGCGGTTTAGTGGGTAGACTGGTTTTCCGGAAGTCCCACACATGCCCTTCGTCCCTCGAGGAGGGTATAGTGCGAAAAGCACACGTCCATGTCTATTGCAATAGATCTTATAATTACTGTTACTAGCGAATAGGACGGGAGTCGGGTACTTGTTCATCAGTTGAAAATTTATTAATTTATATACCTCCTTACAGTTTCAATAAGACCACTGTTCCTGAATTTGTTTAAAACACATTTACATATGACAAGTTCCAAAGGAACAAGAAAACTAGAGACCATTATAGTAAAAGACAGCATTTTTTTTTTGTAATTTCTTTATTTTTTCACCATTTATCGTAAAACTTTCCTACGGCACACGCGTCGCAGTCGCGCACCAATATTCCGCCTTGTGTATGTCGAGCCACGCTCTCGTCGGACCGCCGCCGCGCCGCGGAGTGGCGTCGCGTCGCCACGCGCGAGCGCCGCGACGCGACTCCGCGGCGCGGGAACGTCGCCACGTCACGACGGCAGTCACTAACTGTACTCGACTAAAAACCTTATACATGACGTGTTGCGCTCACAAATGTTCAGAAACGAGACATGGACAGTTTGACAAAATCAATTTTGATTAAAAATATAACAATTTCTATTGCTCTTATACAAAATAAATAGGCGTTAAAATTTAGGTATAAAGTAGAAATAATATGATATCCATCGTAAGTACACACAAGCACCATTAGCTGCAGTTTAACTGCCTTTTCACACTCGATAGTAAACCCTCCACCTACAACTTACGTTACAACATTGCTTGGCAATACGTTTGAGTGTAGTCTCATGTTGTAGAGTGGAATACCAAAGCTTTCCCTCAATATACATATAAATTAATGTTACAGATACAGTAATTATTCACCGAATTTTAAAAATAATTTCTAAGAGCCTGCCAGCAGCCTGGCATACAAATATTTCAAGCATTTTTATACAATAAAATTCGATCGGGAGATCTGTCAATGTTCAAAACACTACCGTTACACAATTTAGTGTCAAAACAATAGACGTAAAAATAACAAGTATATAAAATACTAGTATAATAATAAACCTATAGGAAGTTATACATCACACTATACAATCTTTGGATACAAAATCTAACTGGCGCTCTCGTTGCGTCACCTGCAACGGCTCTCTGTTATGGCACTTCCAGACGACCGTGTTTTCCAACCGAGGGTTTCACTGTGCAAATATTGAATTGAACTCGTTTGCCATTATAGGTGACATAACGCGAGCACCTCGGTTCGCGATCGCACGCCGACAGTCATCGACAAATGTGTCGAGTTCCGCAACTATCGAGTCGCGCAACCATCGACAGCCACAACTATCGAGTCGCGTATTTATTGAGTCAGTGCCGCAACTGTCGGGCGTGCGGTCGCGCAACGACGCACATCAAACCAGTCTCAATACAAGCGAGCCGTGTCTTACACGAATTGAGAAAATTTTGAATTTTTGAAAAAAAATCCAAATAAAATTTATCCTCATCACATGAGCCATGTCAGTCCCACCGTTCCACACATTACGATATCGACATTACCGACTAATCTGTTGCATATTGGGTGTCTTTATTTTTAAGGTAAAATATCACTTGTCTATTAGCGAGTGCAGTTGTATAAAAATCATAAGTATACTACAAGACTTGCACCGCGTCCGTGCGAGACACATCGCATCAGCAATCATCGTTATATCGATATCACTTCCCTCCACGCTCCCCTTCTCTTCATACACAACACCCAATATGCCATCACCTTTAAACCTAACAACCACATTTATATTGCAATCTATTTTTTACAACTTAGCTTCATTCGCGAACGCAATCGCGTTAATTGGCAACACGAATACGTGCGCGTACGCACACCAAACGTGCACGCGCGGCCCGGTTGCGTGCGCGCATGTACCCGTGGCAAGTGCAAACCTATCTAGACAACGCCCTGTCGCTCGGTACACTACAGAACACAGTTTGTATCCATCCTCCTCACCCTAAGGAAAACATGTACACGGTGGCCGGTCTTCCTCAAACATTCTGTTATATATTAATTTGAAAGAAATGTGAAACATGTAGCTATTGTCGTTGAGTGTGCGAGAAGCACAGACCGAACCAAATATTACAAAGCGGCTGATAGGCTTACGTGCGAATATTTGAACAACACCGAACCACCAAATGTATCGATACTATACATAAAATATATAGGACACAATATTTCGAAATTGTTATTTTCAATTTTTTTTAAGTCTACAAATCATTTACCATTATTAAATATAAACTACAATCAATTGGCAGTATCATTGTTTACCTCCCCACCTTCATTCCATTGATATCTTAACTCGTGACGTTACGCGACGACTCTCAGTCGAGCTGTGACGACATGCGCAGGCGCCGCGCGCGCTGCACCTCCAATCGCTCAACACTCCACAACGACCGTCTGCGTACCGAAGTGCGATTAGCGTGCACAGTGCGCGCGATACCTTTACAAAACGCGTCGACCAAATCTTTTAGCTCTCACTTATCATACCATCCGACAGTTGTACAAGGACGACAGTGGCGCCCCGATAAAACTGTCGGGTCACACTTATCATACATAAAAACTGAAATTAAAAATAGATCATCGACCTCAACAGTACAATGATGTGAAACTGAAGCATTCTCCTCCTCCCAATGGACGTAAATACAAAGGGTACTCTAATACATACATGTGATGAAACCGTGCGGAACGCTCCGCACGGAAAGCGCTCACGCAGCGGACGGCGCAAGTCGCCTGCTGCGCGATCACTCTTATGATGACTGCATAACGTGTTATGGCACGTCCTAAGCATACGTTTACAGTCCCGACTGGCGTGTGTCGGTGCTCGGTGTTCAATCAGGTAAAAAAATGTGTTCGTGATGGTATACTTGTGGTATCGGTACCGCACACGCCAGACGGACCGCACTATCTCCTATGCCTAAAAAACAACTCCTGTCACTCGTATGTGATCCCTTCAACCGTTTACACTAACTGGGGACAGTAGTGTCTGTACATGTCACCGTAATTGTGTATTTGTCCCCTGACCGCGGAGTGTCTCCTCACCGTGTCGAATCTGAAACCTATACGTACGGCCACACGTCGAAGCGCTCGAACGCCAAAAATTTATTCAACAAACAAATAGAACACGAAATTGAAGATATTACTGCATTTTTTCATTAATCAGACGCTAGAATCATTGCCATTCTTTTTCCGTACTTTTCCGCCGCAAATGATTATATAGTGTACACCCGTCGCCGCATCTTTACATACAGTGTCGCCGTCCCAACGCCGTGTGCTCAATCAACCGCCCAAATATATAGCACATACATAAATAACTAAATCCACAACATATGGAGCTGCAAACCTATCCTGTTTTGTAACTGCATCTCAAAACCGCCCAGTACGTAGTTTTTTGTCATCCACTATTTTCATACTATTACATTTTTCATATATTTTTTTTATTTTTATTTCAATCTCAGGTACTGTGGTATTGCTTACATGTAATTATAAAATGATTTTATTTTGTACATTGGCGGTATAAGGCGGTAATCGGTGTGTAGGAAACGGGCCAGAGATCTAAAACCACGCCTAGCTGCTAGCTACACTGAGGATATGATGTCATTAAATGATCGTTCAACCTCCGAACTCAAAGCACTTAATGAAGCAAAAGAGAAAGAGTTCGAAGGAACATGTTGCAACCGACAAATTTGGAGGTGAAACGACTCTAGGCCATCGTTTTATATTCTCTGGCTCTGTTCGCATCGTCAAACGATGTCTATTGCAGTGTATACGGGAACAGTAAAACAATGAATGGTGTATTTCACAGTGAAGTGTCGTAGTAAAACAAACGGTTCGGCTAGCCGTGCGTACGCACACCTACATCGAACCTAACGATAAATAATCTTTTAGCAAAACATCAATTAATATCAGAAATATAATTAAAACTAACGTACTATTATAACTCTGATTTTTTTTTAAGAATAGCTGTTGAATCGATTCATATCTATAGTGACCTATTTAACATTTAGGAAGCGTGGGGCGGCACGGTGGACATCGGCGGCGTTACACGTTGGATCTACACGCGATACAGACTGACAGTTACGATGTAACACGTCTAATTCAGATCTGCATCCCGTCGATTTTTGTGGCTGACAGTCATCTGACAGCTTTAATAATCTCGATTTATGGGATTGTTGTTTATTGCTGACATAGGTGAGAAACAGATCCAATAGGTAGGTGTATCGCCGGCGGTGTGTCGCTAACAATGAATATTATAATAATTGACTATCACTTCAGACTGCACACGCGAATTCTCAAAATACTTAATCAAACACAGCATGAGACTAATGGACATACGTTCAATCGATTGGAAAAATATTTATAATCTACAAATCGTTTTTTTTTTTGTATGCAACTCGAGAGTCGCAAATTCGTTGCAGACCTTTGATATCCAGAGGTTTGAGGTCTATCTAACAAGAATTTATATATCGATATCTGCAGCTAAAAATTTTGGATAAGTGCAGGTTCAAAAAGAGGCTCGTCGTAACGACAGTTGATGTTGTCAGATGACAAGATGAGAGCACACATATGAGCGCACTTGGTTTAGAAAAGTTAACAATACTTTGCTTGTGAAAAAGCAAAAGTTTCAATGTTTGAATTGCGGTAAAGTTCTGAAACGAGGTAAGGCCGAATAGAAATGTGAACGTATGCCAATTGTCATTAATAAACCTAAGTTAACGAGTAGTAATGACTGGCAAGCGGATTGAGGGGGTCGTGGGTCGCGGCGCGGGGCGCGAGGGGGGCGCTGTATCACAGAGGGCAGCACTGACACTCGGCTGACAAATAACCCACGCGATAGCTAGCTCCACAACAATAAACTATTATTATCATTAGATATAATCTCCATTATACATATTTATAGTATTAATTTTATAACATATTTTTTATTGACTGAGCGCCGAAGCGTATATAATCACCTCTTTAATCTATAAACTCTGTAGATCTTAAACGCCTATGGAACTAAAATTACTTTTTGTACCATAAAGTTGTTTGTTTTAAAATTAAGCCACATTACGTGGGGCGTGGCTACGGCGAGCCCCGCCCCAGGATCTTACGCACACACGCGCATACGCACCTACGAATCGTCAACTCGCAAGGCTACTTGCAAGGTCATGACTTGGTGAGGAGTTATATTAAAAATATTACTATTACGGCTATTAAATATTTAAAGACATATTGCTTAAGTCAGTAAACTTTATCAAACCATCAAACGCGTTATTTTTTAAACCCATATATTTATATCCATTACAAATTTTAATCTAAATCGTCATTTGTTATCCTACGTTGAACACGAGTTGCAAGTAGCGTTCAAAGCGAGTACTAAGCGATGCGCGTGCGCACGCACTCTCGAACGGTTCGGATCACCGGAGAAGGCGCCGCCCCTGCCCCCCGACGTGACGTCACGCTCCCCTCCAACAACGGAACTAACCTAACTTACGTTACATCGACAACACCACGCCGCCCTCGCTACGTTTATATTTCTATATTTTATTCGTAAGAGAAGTGATTTTTTTTATATAGGTATTTTTATTTTTTTCTTCTATATGTAACATTTTTATCGGACGTCACCAACTTATGTCACTCTATATAGATAATGGTCTCCAGGAAAAAATGTACTGTAAATTAACCTACATAGAGTTCGCATTCGACTACGCCGGGAACGCCGACGAATCCCGGTCGCAGTCGGACGGCTCCGGCGCTATTTCTATGTAATCTTAGAGGGTGAAAAATACACTATTTCTTATGTCGTGTAGGGCGCGGGTCCTCAGCCCTCTTACGAGCGGCGGTACCCGCGCGGGACTCTAACACTAACCACATACTTGTATCGAGTTAAAATCTTCATAAGTCCACCAAAATATATCGTGTCGAGTCTCCGTGTGTTCCGAAATGGACTCAAGTACATAGTTACTAATAGAGACAGAAAAGATTAGAATTATATAAAAACATTAACATTCAGTTCATTCATGGCGAAGCTAGTTTCCTAATACAATGGCAATAACTTTTTTTTTGTAACTTAAATTTTTAAACATTCATATTACTACCTTATTGTTCAATACATAAAGTCGCATTCAGACCAATCATTAGCGAGCTCGGTCCGGTAGTTAGTGTTGATCATGTTGCACTTTAAGATGAGAATCGCTTGCACCCATTCATCGTTTGACAAAGCATTTTGATACTACATATGCTATAAAGTGCAAGGTATTTTTAACTTAAAGCAGAACATTTATACATACATATGAATTTTAGAACATTATTCAAGTATATAAGACCACATTGCTGCTTTGTTGCAAATATTAATATATAAAACCGTAGTATATGATTTATAGTTTGATTTCTGTATATAACTTTCACTCTTTTTAACACGTTTTGATTACTTGTAGTTTGTTTGTAACCGACTCCTTTAAATTTACATTTGTCCGACTTTGAACGGTCAGTTTTCGTTTAAACTTTACAAGGCTTATCAAGAACTGATCACAATAAAATAAATTGATTTGATTATTTGAATAATGTTAACAAAAAACAAATGAATAAAAATAGTTTAAAAAACTAAAAAGCATGCTTTAATGATAAGTCAAACTAAAAAGTGAAAATTAATATAATATAGCAATAAAATAAAAAAAAAAACAAAAAATATTATTATTATTATTGTGAAAAAAGCGTAGGGTGCTTTGTGTTTGCGCTCTTCTGGCGACAGAAAAGGAGTCATCTGCAAGCCATAGGTAGATGCCCAAAGTACGTCAGAGTTCCAGGGACTTTCTAGGGTACACCTGGTTCCCCGGCTACTGGTACCTGAGGCGGTGTGCGGTTTTTCGTCAGTTCGAGTCCGACATAACCACAAGGTAGGTGGTATCCGTGGGGATTGCCGAAAAAGAGGGTGCTTTGTACCATGTCTTTCGTTCCATTTCTGGAAGTACCGTATTAATTAAATATCTTCAAGAGCTGATTTATCGAGTACCCCAAGATTTTTCACAATAATACAATTTTTTTTCCATTATTTTATTCCTACGTTAAGATATATTTTTCAATTTTTAATTCGACTCATTTTTAAAGAATGTTTTATAGTTCTTACTATTTTTATTATTTGTTTAAAGTAACGGTTTAATATTAAATCTGCAACAAATCAAGCAACTATGGATCTTATAGTTAACAAAAGACATCAGACAGAAATTTCGATGTGAATACTTATGACAAACAGACTAAAGAATAAGTAATTATTACAACGTGAATAAACCAGACACTTTATAGTACCGATATCGTGTATCACAAATAGTACTCAGCAGAAAGTAGTTAACCAGATTCTCATACGGACGGCCTGTACTATAACATGAAATTTTGAAATCGACACAATGCGATAACTTTCGCTAAGCGTTCGTCTCGTGGTACAGGTGAGGTTATTGAACCCTAGATAATTATTTAATTAAATAAAAAAGAAATAACAGCGATGTTAGACGTAGTAATTACTGGGTAGAGGCAAAATCATAATTATTATTAACAATTTCATTATATCCGATAGATACAATAAAAACAAGTGTAGTTCGGTGTAACGTTTGGCAAACGATTGTAGACCTTGAAGCAATGTAAATAACATCACAGGGAAAATATTAGTTATGTCTGAGTAGGGGTCAAAAATAGGTCTGAGTCGGGGTCGAAAATAGGTCTGAGTAGGGGTCAAAAATAGGTCTGAATAGGGGTCAAAAATAGGTCTGATGTTTGTAAATGTTTGCTTATAGAAGGGTTGTACTGCACTTAGATTTCATAATAAATGGGCAGATGGGTCGCCTTGTGGTAAGTGATTACCGTCGCTGCTAACTATCTAAAAACCAGCAAAAGCCTTGTCATCCCTTCAATCTCTCGCAACCAGAATCAGGGGAGCCAGAAGTAACTTTTTCAGACCAAACGGGCAAGAAATATGGTACTGTATTATCTATATAGATGAGTTATGTATATATAATTTATTGACTATGAGATATTTCTATCAGCAATAGCCTTGAGCAGACCACTGTTGGACACCCTCTCCATAGAAAAAAAGTTTTCTATGTGATTAATATTTACATTACTCAAGTTCCACAAAGTTTAACAAAAGCAACAGCGGTTGATGCGACGTCTAAAGCTACCATAAAAGGTGAAACTCCGGGGTGATGTAGTCATAATAAAAAAAAAATATAATGAAAAAAAAATGCATAAATACATTAGTAAAGTAAGTTTAGTTGTAAGGCACGCCCGACGCCTGGTGTAGTGCAGACCTTAAACTACTGCGTCCCGCGCACTCAAATACATACATACATATATACACAAGCACACACGCACACACACGCACATGACCCGCGCCACGCATACACACGCCCACACTCATAGCGTACAACACTTAACTATATCACCTATTTTAGATTTTTTTTTTTAATATACGAAATCCATATTATTATTTTTTGTAATGGCAATATAATTACTTAAAATACAGAAATCAAACGCGATTAATAAGTAATGTTTTATGAAAGATTTCGTGTTGTACGTATATAGAGGGTGTAGCGAGTTTGGGGGCAGATCGTGTAACACAGGGTGCTTACATAACCAAACTTAAGCTATCCACATGCACCCGGCCGCGTCCGGCACATATAGGCGGAAATAACAATACAACAACATATATATATTGACGTGTCTTTTCATTGATGTCATACATGATTTGAAAATATCATATTTTTATTTTTAATGATATTCAATTGCCACATTAATGCCGACCAAAAGGTCTAACACGTAAAAAATTCAAATTATTCTGTCTTATACGACATCTAAAAATTTTATACTGATTTCATTTCGAAAACGAGTATTTTTTTCAAATCATGTGTTTACACGATATGCAATAATAAACGTTGTTTTAGCGTACCAATTTTTATAGCCAATTTTACACCATTTTTAACGTTAAACGTCAAAAACAAAACAATTTTAAAAAAAAGAGACCAATATTTTACTTCAATTTAGAATCGAAAAACGTCTAACGACGTAACATATAACCCTATCAGATATATATTACATGGACCGCGGCCGCGTCCATCACACGTAGTAACATTTTAAATCCGTCGGATTTTACGCCTACGAGTATATCACAGCAGTGCGTGTTACTTATCTAATGATTCGAGTAACCGACGCGTACGGTCGGTTGTATACGAGCCCTGTAAACACCCGGTGCCTTAACGTTATATGGTGGGGCGACGCCGCGGGACGTCCTTAACGTGCTGTACAATAGCTAGGGGGCAATACCATCCTAATATCCGTAAATCCGTAAACCGTTAACGTGAAAATTCATATTATTGACGTGAACAATAAAAATATAAAGGAATAAAAAGCAGTTATTGTTAAGGACGGCCCTCGAAATCAGAACACCCCTTCGCACACACTCGTGCCTGTCGTATCTCAGTGTAAACAGACAAAAAACACTATAATTAAATAATCAATATTAAAAAAAACACATACACCTACAAACTAGATAAGTGGGCATTTTACTTTATCTTCTTTTCAATTGAATTTCAATATTTTATTATGTTTCGAGCAAGCCAGGGATGTATTCGTTTTCTTTTTACCTATATACCGAATAATACCAAACATATCGACATATACTATACGTATCCACCTGGCTATTTAATATCATATAACTTAACAAAAATAATATGACTTACATTCTGGAATTACGACTCCATCTCGTTATAATGAACCATCAATCGTTCCATTTCATTCTCGTTATCATGTGCCGAAATCTATTTACACAAATTAGACAAAAAAAAAGAGAAAAAAAATACAGTGATAATTTAAAAAATAAAGCTCAAAGCCAAAGTCTAAAGTTAGTTATTTGTTTCCGAAACAATAAGAACGACCACCGTCCGAGTGGCCGCGAATGTAATAATTTAGATTAAAAAGGCCACAAATATATTTTGTATTGAAAGAGTCCGCGGGCCCCGACTACAGTCGCCGACATTCCTCCCCCCTCGTACAACGCATTCCTATCACAATAATAGTCATTAACAAGAAATAAAATTGTCAAAGTGCAAACATCATTTAGTACCATGCTGAGAACGGTTGACGCGTACGTCGGTGGACGTCGCACGACGTCCGTGCACGTCGCCGCGTCAAATATACATAACTACATAATAATCATATACAATACTATATACACATAATAAAGCATCAGTTTTTGTCATATGTTGAACGTACGGAGACCGGAACGGAGAACGGAGTGAGGTGTACGTACTGCCTGGAGAGTGCGAGTAGGTACACGGTTATTATGATGTGATGTAGCCGCAGGGATGTGGCCGCCCGCAGGTGTCGGCTTCGTCGGCGAGCTCAGTACAGGGTGCTGATGTCCACGCATCAAATCCGGTTCGGCGCGCTACCCGTGAATGTGTCCTACGCACACAAGTCTCTCGTTATTACACACACACACATACAGCCTCTGTAAAGTTTGGTACAGAATTATTTTATGTTTCAAAACATTAACTAGTTGACAAGCAATAAATAGCCTTATTTATATATAGCGCAAGCGAGATAATGCGATGACTACCAAGTGATTTACAAATACAGTATTATTTTCTAGAATGGGCAAGCTTTAAGATATTATCTATACATATATATATATATAAAATTGTAAGAAGTGGATGTCTGTACATTAAAGATATTAAAGAAAACTAATGAAGGCGCTATTTATTAAAGTAATAAAACTCAAAATAAAAGGTTTTAGAATATTTGTCTGTTTGTCTATGTGTTTGTGCGCGATAATCTCAGAAATGGCTTAGCCGATTTGGATGCGGTTTTCACTTTTGTATCATGGTACTTCACTTACCATTAGTATGTATAGAGTATGTTTGATTTCAATCGGTTACCAAATATAAAAGATCTATCAGTTAAACGAATCAAGTCATAAAAGTGACTGCCGTTCATGTCTTGCGTTTCTGGTTATGGTCTCGGAGCCGGTGAAGCCGACTTACACCCATCTTGAATTTTGTTAATGACAGTTAGCCACTGCCATGACTAAGTTTAATTATTTATATTAGCACTTCTATTCGCAGGGAAATCTATACCTCGGGGTTCCAGGGATTTCCTTACTAGGGTGCACCTGGTTCCCCGCCTACTGGTACCTGAGACGGCGTGCGGTTTTCCTTTGGTTCGAGTCCGACATAACCATCTTTCGATGGTATCCGTATTATGGTGGTGAGGATTTCCGCTCCAAAGAAAAGAAAGGCAAACCTATATCTTTATTTTTGTTATTAAATAATTTAAATAATTTTGACCAATTCCGATTGGTTATCAGCTCGCTGTGGTTACTTATATTGATTTATCTGTTTATGACTGCTTGCCACGTAGCTATGACCAGAAATAAGTAAGCAACTCTATTTAGGCATCTATTCCATTATTAGCCTATTATTTTTTGCATAGAAATTGAGAAAGTGGAGTTATCGTAAAAAGTGAAGGTAATGAAAAAAGTGATCAAAATTAATTTTATCAAAAATACCCACGACAGCTGTGCGATAGGCAAGCCATAATAGGTGTTTTAATAAATAAAAAAAAAAAAAAAAACAATCATCTGGTTACCAGATGAGTGAAGTCGATCTTCACAGGTTCTTGTACCAACGACATAGAATCTTACAGCGAATAACCGACATACTCGCGGGCAGAAAATAGTATGAGAACAAAAATTTGATATGTGGTCTAAGAAGAGTTGGTTTCTAAAAGCGAGAAGGATGGACAGAGCTAAAAGCAAGAAGCTTTATTAATGACCATAGAAACAAGATATTTGTTATAATGATAAATATGTCTCAGGTGACAGACCGGCTACAGACTGCTGTCTAGGCCCAAACTAGTAATATCTTGATGAAGCATCTAACAGATATGTTTATGACATGTTTTAGTCATACTAACTAATTTAGTTGCAATCTATGGCTAACTTAATCTGCGTAGTCTATGACAGGTAAGCAATTGTGACTCTCAATGTCGATAATTACATAGTTATACAAATATGAATTCAAATTTTACTGATATTTTATAGACTAATGAATAAATGACGGAACGATTATAGACACCGGCGTAAGGTCGGCTTTCCTAATGGGTTGCGGGACGCGGGGCGGGGTGCGGCCAATCTATTAGTTAGTGTGTCGCTGTCCGCCGACAGTGACTGATGTGAATATGGCTGCGTAGTTTTTTTGCTCGGACTCCTACACACGATATTATTTTTCTGCCAACTTTGCGTCATAAAAATGGACTAGTGGAAATTATGTTACCAAATATTTTAAGCTTAATTTTGTCTGTAAAAATATGATGAATAATCATAGACGAATTTTTATTTTCAAAGATTCAAGAATGTTATTTGTATACATATATATATTATTATATTAAATTACGATAGGTTATTTTATTAAAATTATTATATAAATAAAGATAAAAATAATACATTTATCTACTGAAATACGTGGCAATTAGTTTCCTTTTACCATCGTGTGTAGTTTAATTCTTAAATGAATAAATCTTAAGATCGTCCCGCGTCCCAACCTTAAGGAGGTCCAAGCTTAGTGTTAGTACATATGTGTTCATTTAACTTGTATGATTATAATAACAGGTCAAAGAATAATTGATTATGTATTTTCATTATTTGTCTTAACGATTCAAATGAATTTAAGTGTTGATAAAATAATGACGTGTTGGGTGTATAGAAAGAAAATTTTATACATTTTTCTTTAAAATGCTAAAATGTAATGTATTGAAATATGTACTTTTGTCTTTATTATATGTTTATATTTATTTATAAAGACGTCATCGAGAGATATATGAATAAAATAAACGAATACGACAAACTCTAGAAATTTCTATACATGTGTAAATGTAGTAAGCCGTAAAAAAGTTGATAGAAGTTACGAAGATTATATATTCAAGCAAAAAATTAAATCTAGTGAACGGTAACTCGATCGAATTACTATTATTTTGTTAATGTTCTGAGAAGTAGTTAGTTTTTTCTTTCCAAGCGTATGTATGTAAGCGTAGGTGCGTGTACGTACTATGTCGAGCGTGCGCGGCGCGACGCGGTCAGCGGGCGAGGGCCCCGGGGCGCCGCCCCCCGCGCCCGCGCCCGCCCCCGCGCCCGCGCCCGCGCCCGCGCTGCCCGCGCTCCCCGCGCTCCCCGCGCCGCCCTGCGTGGACATCACACCGTCACCACACTATCTCGCTCGCTTACAACTTACAGCGCACGGATTACATTACAAATGTATCCTGTATCACAAAGGACTTCACAAACATACATGAAACGGACACAAAGAACGCCCAGACTCGGCACGAAAATTTGTGGATCGCATGTGTCGGTCCATGTGGGATTTGAACCCACGAGGTTCAGCGCGAGAAAAGGTGCAGTCTTACCAGTAATCCGTGCAGTAACATCATCACATAACACAATTAACTACGAATACAAAAAACAAAGAAAAAAATCTATATTTACTGTTGAGGTTTCTTCTATCAGAAATGTAGGTATTCATGAAACTTTAAGAAATAAACTGTACATTGAATGTTTGTTTTAGGCTACTTTGTCTGAAAACTGTGATGTATTGTAGCGATATGGAATGATATTGGGTTAAAGTAACAGGATAATGTATTAATATCGAAGGAAGTGTAACTAGTTTTAGTTTTTAGTACACATTTTCTTACTAAAATCGCAATAGCAAAAGATGTGCTTGCCAAAGTGTAACTGGCTACAAGGAATTACTATAACCAACCTCCCTTTTTTTTTATTAGGGGCCTGCTAAAGTGACTCTACACTGCCTGATGGAAAGCAGGAATAACATCCAAGAGTGGTGGTCACGTATAGTAATCGTTACTTTTATTGAGAATATTTTTTCTGAACAAAATACTAGATGACCAGAAAGAAAAGATGTAGAGATCCAACACGATAGAAGATATCTGCCTCATTACAGCAGCAAAAAACATTAAGTCAAGTGATAATGCTCGTTATCCAGTTTAAAATATAATTCAGAGTCATAGAAGACAAGGAGTCGGTGCTATAGAGTCCGTACCTGATGCGAGTCGGTGGTCTGATGCGCGCGACACATTTTGTCGCAGTAGTCGGCCAGGATGTCACGGAACCGCGTCCAGCACTTCTCGGGGACCGTGATCGCCGTACGGAAGTTGCTCTTCACCTGGGGGACAAATGTCGACTACCTCTATTACTTTACAACTTTTAGAAAGGGTTACCGTGTTAGCTATTTAATGCTTTCTGTACAGGTTTGGGGTTGAAATTCTGGGGTTTTTTCGTTTATCATATATGTTATAGTTCGAGGTACGTCGGGGTTCCAGGGATTTTCTTTCTAGGGTACACCTGGTCCCCAACTACTGGTAACTGAGATGACGTGCGGTTTTTTGGTCGGTTCGAGGCCGACACACCAGTAGGGGGCATCCGGGGGGATTTCCGCAAAAAAAAGGGGCGAATTGGATCTCTTTTAATATCATCGTTTATTCTAACACACTAGTGTTACAACATTAAAAAATATATGACCGATGTAACGTAGAAAGTCTCAAATATATTTTAAAAAACATTTCCATTAAACGAAACGGCAAAAATTTGATTAAAACATCCCTCCAGATATTTTTTACGGTTATTAAGGCACCCCAGGCGAATCGCTGACCCCACTAAGTTGATACCGTTCACTCATTGGTACAGTTACAATCAAAAATAAGTAGAACTCTTAGGTTTTGTTAACTTTTTCTATCCTGTGACGATGTCATATATATAACAATTTTTCTCGATTTTAGACGAATCACATTGAGGTGTAGACTTTATTAAATTTCATGCAAAAATTGTATAAACAAAAACTGAAAGATTAAGGCATTATCTATCATTAAAATTGTGTAAAAAACAATAAAATGTAAAGAGAATTGAAATAAAACTCATTTTAAGAATATTTATTAATTTCATTATCAAGAGCCTTTTACGTTCCACTGCTGGACAGGCCTTACCAAGGAGGTTTTGGCCTACTATACCAGTTTGTTTGTTTCGTCCGTGTGGTGACGGATTAAGAATACATAGTGTTACTACCCCTATTCATCCCGTGGATGTCGTAAAAGGCAATTAAGGAAACAACATTCAAGAAAATATCACTACAAAAAGACAGAAAACTTACGAATATTAGGATTATACATTACAGTGATGTGTCGGATATCCGTGGATAGGCAAAATCTGGTTTGTATACGTCTTGTCAAATCTTGAATGAGTTTTTTTGCGTTACCTTCACAATGTTTATGAAATCCAATCCAATTTGTAGTCAACCTACACAATACACATTGCATGCATGTCGTTTTATTTGGTCTTCAATGTCAACTATAGAATATAGATATCCGCCACATCACTAATATACATGCACATACGTAAACTAAATATAAACATGAGATACCATGCCTCGAGCTGCAGTATGACACATATCTTAAAATTTCATTCTCTTTTCAAGATTCTAGTAAGCTGCCCATCTACTTTACAAGCTGACTGTACTCTGCTTACCTCGCTAACTTTCATGTAGATACCGCGGTTGTTCTGACCTATGTCGAAATAAAAGTTCTTGTTGTCGACACGCAAGTGCCGGCCCTCGGGCAGCTCGCCCTTGAAGCTGTAACACAACAGCATCCGTTAAAACACCTGTAACGCATCAAACATATCAGGAAGGAATAAGAAAAATAGCAAAGATCTATGAAAACCTAGACGCATTTTACATATTAAATTATTTATGGAACCACAGTCATTAGAATTCAAGGTATTCCCCAATTTTTTTTCCCTACAAGTAAAGTCAATTTGTCTCGAATCATACCAAGTGTCTGCCTCAGCCGGGACCCATCTATCGGCGTCAGAGGCAAGAATCAGAAAAAAAGAAATCCATTAAAATCAAACAAAATTTAATCACCTCAAACTGGAATAAATTTGTATTACATTCGGTGTTGTGGACAGGACTTGCAGGACAGTCAGGGGTAGTCAACTTTCAAATGTTCGCATACCACGATATCGTACTCTTAGAATTAAAGAGACTCAACTTCAAATAGAACCACTCATTAATTACTTTCTTTTGCAAGATTTTTTTCTCCCTCAAATTGCATTTTATGTAAGAAAACTTTAATTCTGAGGCTGCGATATATACACGTAGGTACGTCAGTTAACGCGTTCACGTAATAGTTATTACATATCTTAGTTCCCTGACGTTTCGAACAGATTGCACTGGCTGTGGTCAGGTTACATACTCGTAATACCTATTACGTAGTATTACTATTACCAGTTACATACTCGTAATACCTATTACGTGATCGCGTAAATACGTTACGTAACAGTAAATATAATTACCGTTCCCTGAATAGGTTTTTAATTTAAATTTGTCAAGTTATAAGTGTAGTATAGTCTGTTGGTTTAGTCACTTAGTGGTTATTGACCGTGCCTGCTAAGCAGGAGGCCGTGTGTTTAATGCCCCCCAGGACAAATAATTGTGTGGTGAGTATGATCTAACGTTCCGTGTTTGAGTGTAATTTGTCTATAACGTGTGTGTATTTAAAATATATAAGCAGTTTTATCAGTAGTCTGGTTACCACAGTAAGTTTGAGTTCAGAATGTCGTGTCTGCGATTATTTCTTGCGTAATTGTTGTATTTGAGTCGCTTGATAGTCATTACCTTTCCAGGAAGCGTAATCGACTCCTATACTTTAACTTAAATTATATGAAAGTGATAATTCGTTTAATCTATTTCTCGTTAATCTATAAAAGTGACAAAAAATAATGGTTAAACAAACAATGACATCGTAAACAGTATTCACAGGCACGGTGCCATAAATGAGTTCACTTTTTGCGATAATGCACATGTGAAAGTGGGTCATATTTACGCAATATCAATCAAAATGTACATGCGATAACACAGAGGTAACTGTTAAATACAATAAGTACTATTTTAATCCGTACACGCTTCAAACGCAACGTTACAAAACTTTCTATTACGAAATACTGTGGACCTCCGGTAATTCGACAAACGTTTTGCAAGGCAGTGTCGGGCTATCGAATTTGTCGGATTATAGAGTACTGCCTAAGACCCCCTATAGCCCGAATTTTTTTACAAAAGAGTACTTTGTAATCCGACAAATTACAGACAAATGATAAAATTCTATATGTTGTCTTCTGGGCTTGTGACGACATTACTAGGTATGTATACGTAATGCACAATGAATAAACGCTAAGCTGCACCGCTATCACACGTAGTCAAATTCAAACTAAGCAATCGGAATTGAAACAATACCTACGCGTCGAGCACAAGTTGTAACCTGTTCAATCGTGCATGATCTACATTAGCGAAAATTGTTTGATTGATGTCGGATTACAGGGGGGTTCGGGCCAGATTACCGAGGGTCCACTGTAACTTGAAAAATGTAACTTCTCAATTTGTCTTTCCGGTTACTTTTCAGCTATTTCTTTTATAAGTTTTTATAACTTTCATTTAATTGGTGTTATATTTAAATTTGTTGAATAAATACCATCCCTTAGGGTGTTTAATTAAGGACCGAAGAGTACAGTTGTCGTATGTCAGCCTATTTTTTTAAATTACCTAATATTTAAGGAGTTATTTTTGTTAGTTTTTCTCATTTATATCTACGTACAATATTTTTTTTTTTGGTATAGGTGGTTCGTGATGATAGCCCATGATTTTCTGCAACTCATGAGGCACAAGTGTTGCCACCTTTTATGCCTTCCAGATTTAGAGAGATTGTTAACTGAATAGATTTTTTTATCCATCGATTAATTATACAAAGAAAATATTATTTTATTTTTACCGATACACATCATTACACGTGAAAGGGCTTATTTATTCTCAAGATAGCGCATTTTATATCAACGTTATTGTTACTTAAAAAAAAAACCTGAACATAGTTTCTTTAGAATCAATAATATAATTGATTACAATACTTTTTAAACCATGTTATATTTTATCACAAACGACAATCAAAATTTATTAAATTGGAACACATTAAAAAGTTGAAAACGGGCTGTTAGTGACAGCCGGTAGGCATTTACTCGTATTTGCCGAACAAACGGCATGCAGTCCGGGTATTCCCCTTTCAGTGTGTACCCTGCACCGCACCCGCGCACGCATCTCGCCTATCGAGCGCGAGCAGAGCTCATTGACACATTTGATGACAATATTTCCAAGATAACGATGCAACTAAATCAGTTGATAACTTAGAGAGGTTTTTTTATTTCTGTTTATATATCGGCTCTTGTACTAAGTAAAAATAACCTTGTATTTTTTACCAAGATACTGTTGTCGATAATTGATGTTTAATAGATAATGATAAAAAACCTTGTCAAAAAAAAAATACATGACACATTTCCCAAAAGTAACGATATGGTAAATGAGTTTCTATGTGTTTTTGAAGCATTTAAGGAGCAGATAGTGATGTGTGATAGTAGATAGGGTAGAGTTGAAAAAGAAAACTCTCACCAACTCCTGTCTCCATTAGACCCCATCTCCCCCTGTTAAGACCCCATCTCCCCCATTAAAGACCCCATCTACCTATTAGAGACCCCATATCCCCCCCTTAAAGGCCCCATCTACCTATATAGAGACCCCATATCCCCCCTTAAAGACCCCATCTACCTATTAGAGACCCCATATCCCCCCCTTAAAGGCCCCATCTACCTATATAGAGACCCCATATCCCCCCTTAAAGACCCCATCTACCTATTAGAGATCCCAAATAAAGTCAGAAACTGAGTAAACTGATGATTTTAATATTTGAATACTTTGTACGGTTCTTTAAGTTTGAAAAGATAAGATGGTTCATGATTGGATGATGGTTGGACAGAGGGTTCAGCATATAATTTTGATGATATGGAAAATCGATTTACTGACAGTTCAAATTACACTGGACAGTCGAAGCGTGTGATGAATGAAACGTTTAATTTTTTTTTATATCCTTGAGAAATATATTATAAAGCATGGACATCCTATTTCATTGTAAAGAAGACGGTTTGTAGAATGCTGTTCAATTATCCAGTGTAATTTGAACTGTCAGCGTATAGATTTCCCGTATCATAACAGGTCAAAGAATATACGGTTCTTTAACGACTTATGGTCATAATTCGATCACCAGGCGATCACTATTTTATATTCTGTAACTTTTTAATTTAACACTTTGTACTTTATTTATAACTAGCCGCCCCCCGTGGTATTACCCGCCGTTTCTGTTGCTTTTGAATCGCATATTGTTCACTGACTCAATTTTGTTTTCGCGTAACCCTATTTTCTAAATAAAAGCTAAGTTACTTCTTACAACATTAGCTATTTGCCAGTGAAAGTTTCGTCAAAATCAGTCCAGCCGTTGCAGGTTAGCCGCAACAAACAGACAAGTATTTAGTACTGTATGTACTTTTGCATATACATACATTTTATTTATTTGTATAGATTGTAGTTAGACCTAGTTTTTTATGGTATAGGTGACAAACTTTTAAACATATCTATTGTTAGAAAGTGACTACCATTACTTAAGAACACCTGTAAGTCAATTACGTCAAGATATTATTGCCCCTGCCCCCAAAGTCCTTGAAATGCAAGAAAAGAATCGCTTAACATTGTCCGACATTGCTTTCTGTGGGGGCGGTACCATTACTAAATTCAAGTCTTTCCATTTACCAAATCTCCCAGCTCAAGAGGCTTTAAAATTTACGAATTTAATTCAGGAAGGAAAGAGAAATCAATCGCAATCGTAACAAAAGCAAAACTAAAAAAAAACAGTAAGTAGAAATCCACACATTTCAAGCGAATTATTACTAGTGTATTTTATAATCGCATGAAATAGCGTAAGTGGTTGTTCGAGGCTTGCATCGATCGATACCATCTTGCCACCTGTGCGGTCACACGGCATTATTTAATTAGATGTACTGCAACACCAAAGTATATATAGAGTGCAGCCTTCAATTATTGCTGTTAATACCCTACTGCATCAACGACGATGTTCCCATGTCATAATTATTTTAGAATTTTTATTCATTACATATTTTTTAAAGACATTTAATATCCGTGTGACGGATTAAGAATACAGATGTACCCACCCCTATTCTACTCATGTGTGTTGTAAGAGGCGACTAAGGCAACAAAATATGTAAGACAACATCACTGCAAGAGAAGGCAAACTTGAAACGAACCCACCTTCTTTTTTTTTTTAACGTGTGGAAACCCCCTCGGGCCAACACCCCACCGGGGTTTGCGGCGGGGTGTCGGAATCGGACCGACTAAAACCACACGGTGTGCCACTCTGCGCCTGAGATAGGAGGGATCCGGGAACAGCTGCTATTACGACATCCAGATCGAAACGAACCCTCCTATATCAACCCGTCTGGTCAACGTCAACGGGTATAGTAGGCCAAAACTTCCTTTTTAAAAAGGGATCTATGTCCAGCAGTGGACTGTTAAAGGCTGACGATGATGATGATGATTCATTTAAATGAACATAATTTTATGTTACAGATTTACAAGTAATTTACAAATGTTCGTTGCTACACCTCCCACAACGTGGTCCGACGACCTAGGGACGGTCGAGGTCGTTGGATGCGGTCGGCACGGAACCCGCTATTGTGGAGAGTATTGGACGTCTTTTGCCTGAGATGCTGAGTTCAAAAACACATGAACAATCCCATGTACGTACACCATAAAGTTCAACAAAGTTATTTCTTTCAAACTTATACCAGATGGCGTGGCTTAAGAAAACCGGGCAATGAAGTCTGCGAATCGTATAACGTAGGTATTTTTAATATAGATAAAAATGTCTACAGGAAGCAAATGGTGAGCATACAAGACATTGATACAAATATTCCTGGTGTATGACATTTTTTAGAAGACCTATGTTCAGTAATATGATGTTAAAGGTTGTAGATGTGATGTTTGTGTGTGTGTGTATGTGTGTGATAGAAGCATGCATGGGTAAGACGAAAAATTATGCCGAGTGTTATACATATGCGAAGCTTGTTGCATGGTTGCATGTGTTGATGCTAATCTTATTAATAACATTGTATATTGAGATAGATGAGCGTCTTAATACCATTGAAAACTCTTTGGATAAGTTATGTGAAATAGATGGGAAGGATGGGTAGGGGGTGGTGTATATATATGTGACTAACATACCCGCCATCATCAGTGCCAAAGTCATCGAGTAGGTCAGTGAGGGCGTCACGGAACTCGATCATGCCCTGCGCCGGTAGCGCCACCTGTGAGCGGGGCCCGCCGCGTGTTATAGTCTGTGACACGCGCAGAAAACGCCCGCGAGAGTTCTCCTTCAGATCCAGGTAGTATCGCCTGTTATCCTGCCAGATATAATGAGCTATTACTAGTAAAGTGGGACTAATTTTAGTTTCGGCCAGTGTGGTGGGACTTTTTTTTGTTTGGGCCAGTGTGAAATATTAACAGTATTGGAAAGTCTTTTTTGTATGACACAGGGGACAAATAAAGAGTTAAGCGCCACTCTGAGCTCCCTCCGGTACCACTCTATTAATCACAGCAGACAGATGTAAAAAAAATATTTTAAAAAATCAAAACAACATATAAACACACCGTTCAAAAAGAACTTTTCCATTTTCGTAAAAAAAAATGAAACAGGTAGGTACATTAAGCAACACGCCATATTTGATTAACTCATTTATCAGACCCAGGATTACAATCACACCAGTCAGTGTTGACATTTTAAATAATATTGGCGACACACGCTATTGCCCTCAAAATGTTTAAAAGCCTTTTTTATAATATAGGATGCAAACGAGCTGACGGTCAAGTGACTACCGCCGACCTTGGACATCTCCAATCCCATAACCACTTCATTTGCTTTTCTATTTACATACTCTACTCTCTATGCTCTACTCTCTCTATGTGTTATTAATAAGGTATTTATCGAGCAATAACAGGTAGTAACACCATGCTAGTATTTTAGGGCCGCAGCAGTGAATAGTGTATCTAACATAGCACGGACCTTGAGCATCATTTCTGACTTGAGTTTCCCGTCGTCTGGCACATTGTCGGGGTTAGGGGGACCCAATGAAGAATAGTAATCGCTGAAACTAGAGAGGTGGTCTCGGAACTCCGCAGCTGTTGACATCGCCAAGAAGATCTGACTGCGTCGACCGTCCGCGCCAATCTACAACAGAAAATATGGATGTAAAATCGTACTAAATTAAGAGCCTTTTATTTTCTATAAAAATGATAACGTAAAATATAATATTTTGTCAAAAATATAAGCTTAAAAAATAAAAAAATATAAATTAGGTAGTAGAGCCACGCTGACTTCACCACGAACAGGCCGGCTTAACCGGGGCAGTACTACCCTTCTACAGAAGACCAATCTAAAGCGCTAGCATCAGTGCTGTCGCGTTTCGTTGGTGAGTGCGAGACCGGAGGCCCATTGATGCAGTGGTGGTAACTGTGTGAAGCCTTACACTGCCACGATGACTGTCATGCCTTTTACGTCCTCAAGCGGGGCGTGAAAAAGCATCTCACTAGGCCGCCATAGTCTGGGTCACCATACTGCATTGTCTGCATTTGCATTGAGTATGGTGACCACAACTCTTGGATTCTATTTATGCTTTCCATCAGGCAGAGTATAGTCACTTTGGCAGGTTTTTAATATAGAAAAGTAATTGTAACCACCATAAATTAAAATTGAACCATCGTAGGCTACAAGTTGCGGCGCATCATTTATTCATCTCACAAAATTAAATATTTACTAGACTAGGCTAAGCCTGTACTATGGCAACCAGACTGCTGATAAGCATACTTATATATTTCTTCATGAACAGCCTTTCATAGTCCACTACTGGACATAGGCCTCTCCTTAGCAAGGAGGTTTTGGCTTACTATACCACGCTGGCCAGGCGGGTTGGAATAGGATTTCCTTCAAGTTTTTCTTCTCTTTGTAATGATGTTGTCTTGCATACTTTGCTCCCTTAATCACCTTTTACGACACCCACGGGATGAATAGGGGTGGTAACACTATGTGTTCTTAATCCGTTACCACGCGGACAATATATATATTTCTTAATACATACATATTATAGATAAATTACACCAAGACACAGAACAAATTGATCGTGTTCATCACATAAAAAATCGAACCCACGACCTATGATTTAGCAGTCAGAATCACTAACCACTAAACCAATAACTATATATTACAATAGTTATACAGTCCAAGAGCTTAACACTTTAAAGGCTCACATCACTCAGTTAGACCAAATATATTTTTTTAAAGATAACGCCCGCATTAGAAATAAATCCCGTGTCGCGGGCGGGTGACAAACATACATGAAATGGGCACAAAAACACCCAGAACAAAAATTTGTGGATTGCACAAAGTGTTGTCCCATGTGGAGTTTGAACCCACAACACTCAGCGCAGTAGTGGCGCTTAAACCAATCGAGTAACTGATGCAAAATTAAAAGATTTGATTTGACAGTCATCTACCGCATTAGTCACATTGAAATAATTTTATTGACTGGACATCGAGAAATGCTAAAGACTATGTATCACCACATTAAGACGAAATTGCAGGTTATTTATCGACATTTTTACTACATATTAGTCATTCGTCATCAAAAGACGGAAGCGTGCAAATAGAAACAGAATTCCCTAAAAAATCAGACATCAAATTCCAAACTGTCGAAAGCTAACCATCCATTAGTGAATAATCGCTAGCATTTCATCACGAAACCTCATTCGTAAACAGTTCCAAGAATACGTTAAATATCTTCTGTACACTGGCATTTCCTATTCACACAAAAAGCACTTATTATTGACGACGGAACGTTTCGGCAGTGCGTGCTTAGTTGATAGACACTTCACGTTCTAAGGAACTACGAACTGATAACTTACAATAAAACGGAACATGTGTAACATGAAAGAAGTTTTAAAACATTAAAATCATCAACAGTCTTTAATAGTCCACTGCTGGACATAGGCCTCTTCCTAAAAAGTAGAGTAGTCCGTGTGGTGAAGGATTAAGAATACATAGTGTTAGTACACCCCTATTCGTCCCGTGGGTGTCGTAAAACGCGACTAAGGGAACGAAGTATGCAAGACAACATCATTACGAAGAGAATGAAAACTTGAAAAAACACTTTTTTTTAACTTGTGTAAACCCCCTCGGGCCGTCACCCCACCGGGGTTTACGGCGAGGTGGTGTGTCGGAATCGGACCGGCTAAAACCACACGGTGTGCCACTCTGCACCTGACATAGGAGGGATCCGGGAACAGCTGTTATTACAACGTCCAGAAGGAAAACTTGAAACAAACCCTATTCCAACCCGCCTGGCCAGCGTGGTATAGTAGGCCAAAACCTCCTTGCTAAGGAGAGGTCTATGTCCAGCAGTAGACTGTAAAAGGCTGTTGATGGTACGACGCTGACCAGATGAGTTGGGATGTTTCTTTTAAGTTTTCCTTCTCTTTGCAATGCTGTCGTCTAGCGTAGAATACTCCCGTAGTCGCCTCTTACGACACTTATGGCCTGGATAGGGGCGGTGAAACTCTGTACTCTTAATCCGTCACCACAGGGATTAACATGATGATCTATTGGCAATCTATGAATATTAGCTGTTATGGAGAACCTTGCTCGAAGCCTACGAGTATGTCCAGCAGTGGACGTCTTTTGGGTAAGATGATGATGATAATTGGAAATCATTGGATACTTTGTAATAATTTAATTAAGATATCCAGTACATCTTCAAGTATTGTTTCTGATTTCCAATTATCAGACACACCAGAATTAAGTCAAACGTATTCTTGATTACTTAATTTTCCCTGTACTCATTGATCTTGTGACCAAATGGAAAATATACTGTTTCTAATATAAAAAGTTTTCTTCAAAGTTTCATTAAAGCCTTTTCTTAAGTTCTGAGGTCACAAATAACAAACGAAACCATATTGAGACTATTTCTTTTTTAAATCGGTTAAGAAAGGAGACGAAAATACTCAATCCTATAAAAATATGTATACTTATTTATTTATCTATGTTTATGTTCGCTCATAATTACTTTACGTGAGAAATATGGTGGTGATGGATTAAGAATACTGTCTCCACCCTTATTCATCCTGTGGGTGTCGTTAAGGCGACTACCAGAGCAAACTAGGAAAAACAACACCACGGTAAAGAGAAAGGAAACCTTGAGACAAACCCTATACCAACCCGTCTGGCCAGCGTGGTATAGTAGGCCAACACTTTTTCTAAGCAGAGGCCTATGTCCAGCAATGGACTGTCAAAGGTGTAGATGTACCACCGCTTTAGTCACGTTATAATAAACGATTAAGGAATCATTAATGATTAAAGTGTTATCCATAAATTGTTATTCTGACTGTGTTCTTTGTGTGTTTCGTGTATGTTTCTAACTGGATGTGTTCCTAGTGCAAGAGTTGTCTCATTTTTTCAAAAAAAAAAAGTGTACCCTAGAAAATGTTCGAATGCAGATTCATGTCATTTGAAAAGTTTTTGCTGCCAGTATCATAAAAGTATCCCGGGACACACATGGTATCTATCATTTGTTCTTTGGGTCTGATAGCCTCGTGGTGTAATAGACAAAACAATAGAAATTTATTATGGATCACCGACAAGGAATACACTTCATATGTTAGTTTTATAACAAATAAAGTACAATTAAAATTTCATATCTTGTGCTTCCTCAATTATGGGAGACCACAACATGCTCATTACAAAACTAATTAAATATTAAATACAAACAGTGGCCACAAACGGTCTGTGCAGACGAAGGAAAAAGGAAATCAATAAAATATTAAAACAAAAAACAATTAATTAAGCAAAAAATAGTAAGCTAATGGCAGTCACATATACACACATACACATACACATACACATACATACAAATACGTGTACACACCCACAACCACACATATAATTAAATGGCTTTTGAATCTTTCATACGATGAAACTGAATTGATTCTTTCATATCACGGGTAATAGTAGCAAAGGATAATACACACGTACACACACATACACATACACACATATACACATACACACAAAAGACTCACTCTCAGCTACAGACTAACTTTTATATTATTTTTTCTGTTTTGTTTTTGTTTGTTTTGAACCTAGTTTTAGTTTTATTTTATATTCTATTTCAACTAAACTTTATAAAATAATTAAATATGGTGAAATCTCATATTGGTTGCCGCGACACGAGCCACGAGCTTAGTGCGGAAACCGTCGTTAAATTTAAATTGTAATTTGTTTTGAAGTATAAGTATAAATAAATAAATAAAAACATACACAGACACTCAGACAAATTTCTTATATCTAAATGGTAGGTAGGTGTGCGAATAATAAAACAATTAAACCAAACTTTCTTCAGTACAAGAGCTCGAATGTTATTTCTGAAAAGATGTCTAAGCCTCCCGAAGGAACTTAAACGGTGTGAAAGAAATATGACAATAACTCAAAATACTAACTCGCAAACAGAATGTGTACACCAATTGTCTTTTCATACAAAAGATGACTACGATCCACAGTAGATAATTTTGTGTTCGGTCGCTTATACCTGAATAAAGACCTAACACTGCTCCCCCAGAATCTAGGTCATTCAGGGTTCAGAATCAATAAAGTTACACTGACCGACTTGATGGGAATCGTGTTACAGGATCTCTATCACAAAGCCTAGATTTAGTTAAAAATCTTTTATCGCAACTGCTTGGTAACATTATCGCAAAGACAAGCTTATGTATACAATTATATAAGCGTTAATACCCAAATAGCTATGTTTTTTATCAGTCATTATCATAATCAGCCTTATACCAAAGCATATCTTATCTATTACATAACTAGATATTATGTAACAATAAATAATTATATGCTTAATATCTAAACAACGATTGTACATAATCGTTGTATGATACGTGCGAACGGTTTCATCAACTCTCTGGTTGTGTCAATGTCGCTATAATGTTGCTTTACAAATAAACCGAAGTTTTAGAAGAAATTTGAATACATAGCGACAATCAAATCGATATAAAACGACACGTGTAACTGAATAAATGCACTTGGAGATACATGCGCAATACAATATGCCTGTCGCATTCAGATCGAGTTGCAGACATCCTTGACCTGCACGAGGTATGACCTGCCCCACCCGTTTTTTTATATTTTCATCTCAATATACTTCAAACCTTCGAGATATTTGAGATACTAAACAAACCACATCCAACGTAATTTCCTTTGACGCTAATTTCCATGCTAAGATAAAAATTTACTGTAATTAGCATTATTCTCAAGCATCAGGGTCAAAACCGGTGCATATATTTGCATTTCATTTCAGCTCATTAAAACGCAGCAGTTAGAACGAGATGCAGCAAGCAGTGCGATTCGGTGCGGACCTGCGTTCTAGACCCAACGCTAGATGTCATAGATCAATACAGTATGTTGTGACGATGGGAAGGATTGGTTTACAAGCCCTGACACGGTTTATATCAACTGATATTGATCGTTTATTACTTTTTATTGACACATAATAAGGCAAGCACGCTTAGTGCCTTGCTCATGAATACTGGACTGAACTGCATGTGACATTATTGCTCATTCAGTGATAGCCCGGAAGGGTTGTATCCATAAGTTGGCTTGTAAATAATTTCATTTTATGGGTCCGTGCAGGGAACTCGTAAAACACCTATAATAAACGATAAACTGCGTCTCATATCATAAACAAGACATAATCAAAATTTGTAGGATCTGATCTTTTGGAGTGTAAATTGGTTCACACCTCTTCAATTATATATATAGTACTAGTTGACCCGGCAAACGTTGTTTTGCCATTTTTACTAAAATGGCTATTAAAAAATAAGGGTTGATCGTAGAAGGGTGAAAATTGAGGATTGTATGTATTTTTGTATGTTGTATCATAAAAAAATAGAAATTAAAAATTTTGTCTAAAAAATAAAAAAAAAATTTAGGGTTATACTACCCCTACCATTTAGGGGGATGAAAAATAGATGTTGGCCGATTCTCATAGATACCGGATAAACACAAAAAATTTCATCAAAATCGGTCAAGCCGTTTCGGAGGAGTATGGCAACGAAAACTGTGACACGAGAATTTTATATATTAGATTTATAAAGGCAAGGTGACAACAGGTTGGCCGCGTCTGTCATATCAGACAGACAAAAGAAGAGCCTTCGAAAGAAAACAAGAGGTAATATTGAGAATATTTAAAGTATATTGTATCAACATCTTACTTTAATTAAATATCCTTTTGTAAACTGCAAATTGTTATAGAAATTCCTTTTCAAATAACTACAGTTTTTATTGATAATGTTAATTACTGTAGTTGTAACACAAATAATTAGTATGTAAGTGAAATTGAAAACCAGTTTAAAAATTATTCCTTAGCAAGTCTAGTTTAGCAGACTACCTTTTGTCTGTCCCCTTTTTTTCTGTGCGGCAATCCCCACGGATATCACCGATAGATGGTTAAGTCGGACTCGAATCGACTAAAAACCGCACGACGTCTCGTACAACCAGGTGCACTCTAGTAACTTTGGTCTGTCCCCTATCGTAAATTATATACAAAGTGTAAGTAACGGACCTGGCGTTACAAACGTGCATAAGCTACGGTTCTCGCTTACTACGAGCCGGTGTTCGATCGATATCTAGTCTAGCTCTAAATAAGCTATAGGTATCTAGAAATTAGACCTCCATACTAATTTAGTTAATATCTTTTTAACTTCAATTAATTTCCCTATGGAGATAATAAGTTATTTCATACGTACATACTTAAACCTATATCGCTGAACGACATGGCAGATAAACACCTATTAATAAACCAATAAATATATATATTTTTTAGGTAGTAGAGCCACGCTGATTTCAGCACTAACGGGCCGGCTCGACCGGGACAGTACTACCCTCCCACAGAAAACCAACCTAAAGCCCCAGCATCTGTGCTGTCGTGTTTCGTTGGTGAGTGCGAAACCGGAGGCCCATTGATGCAGGCGTGACAGTTATCGTGATAACTGTGTGAGCGCACTGCGACGATGACTGTCATGCCTTTAACGTCCCTAAGCGGAGCGTGACAAAGCATCTCACTAGGCCGCCATAGTGTGGGTCACCACACTGCATTTACAATGAGTATGGTGACCACAACTCTTGGATTCTATTCATGCTTTCCATCAGGCAGAGTAGAGTCACTTTGGCAGGTTCTTAATACAGGAAAATATATCTATTCTGATAGCAACCAAATTAAAGTTAAAACACTCTACGACATATCAAGGCATGGGAAAGAACAACACATGTTAGCTTTCGTAAATTTACTCGTACTTATGGGGCAATTATAACAACCACACATATCACACTCACGAAAAGTTTGTATTTAACATGCCTCTGCCTGGCCCTTCGCAGAAACAAGCGTGATATTGTTTAATGTTACATCTTACAGATCAATTTGGTCTCAAACTAGGCAGAGCCTGTACACATACATAAATACACACATAACTAATTTACACTCAGTAAGAAAAAAATAGTGATCATCACACAATATTTGTCCTAGGTAGGAATCGAACCCACGACCTTGGCCTTAACAGTCAGGATCTTTTAACTACTAGGCCATACGAGCAGAAGTGTGCCTTACCTCTGCGACCTTGATGAACCTGCCTCGGCGGTTCTGCTTCACGTCCAAGTAAAACCGTTTGGACTGGATCTGTAGCATCTTCGTCGCCAACTCCTGCTCCTGTGGCTGCTGACCTGCACACCAGACATATAATTACAAAGAAACAATAAGGTCACCTGTCTCAATATCTAAATTAAATTAAATATTTCGGACGTTTAACACACAACGCCATCTAGTTTCAAATTAAGCAGAGCTTGTACTATGATAACTAGACTGACTGATAGAATACTTATATACTTTTTCTTTGTAAATACATACATATAATACATAGAAAACACCCAAAGTCCGAAACAAATGTTCGCAGATCATACAAACATTTAGTTCGACCCGGGAATTGAACCCGAGACCTCAAGCACAGCAGTCCTTTCGCTACCACTACGCCACCGAGGCAGTTAAATGTAAAAGAATAAAATTATAAATTATCTACAATTTTTCTTTTTATGATATCAGAGGCAAACGAACAGTCACTGACAGAAAGTGACTACCGTCACTGATGGACGCCTGGAATGGAGGAATAGTACGCTTTTTTTTTAAGTTACTTTAGTAATATCAGCCTCACCACTGCGGATTTAGTTTTTAGTATGTTTACTTGATAATTATTAATATATTTATTACAAGAGAGAAGAAGGATGGGATTGGTGTGATATAATGCTTATTATGTTTTCAAATGAAATGAATAATTAAAATCGAGCATGTGTCATTTTAGAGCTAATTGTCAGATGATATACAAAACTTTTCTGTATATAATCTTTCCAAAAAAATCGCGCTCTATAGTGTTAGTTCAAAGTCAGTAATTTTCAATATAAATCTCTTACAAAAAGTAGCTAATATCGAATCGTATCTTACAGTGAGAGTCATGGGAGAGCGGGGAGTAAGCGACAGTGATCTTGAAGAAGGAAAGGGTTGCTATTTTAATATTCTTTGTTGGTAGCAGAGAGTAGCTGCAACGGTTGACGTTTCAAAAACCAGTTTCGGCAATACTTCTGTCAACTCTCTTTAGTTGTTTTTCCTACCTTTCAAAATTTAATAGAACCATTACTGATTTTCATTACTTAGGATACTTTCTTTATAATATAAATATGTAAACATAAAATCTCTCTGCAATTGGTAAAGATATCGTCACCTACATACACGACAAAATTAAACAAATCGTTAAGGAACATTTTACCAAACATGTTTGATAAATCATGTACAAACTCCTTTAAAATTGTGTTCGACAAAAACGGCCATTTTATGGCTACCATATCACTTTTACGTACTTCATATAATAATTCATCATTTTATCATTTAATTAATATTCTATTCAGCATCCTCTCAATTTTGAACCAAGTCAGGTAGAAGGATTTAACTTCGACGTGCGCTTCTCATGATGAAAAGCATGTTCCATTCAAATTTCAACGACCAACCAAAATTCTTAAGAAAACAACCCAAAACGATAAGGGGTTTTTTCAATACTCAAATACAGTCGCAGCATTAGCAGTCTAACCCTGAGATCTATGCAAAAGCAGTAAAATAATTGTTCTGATATCGCAGATTATGCAGACATTATCCTAAACATTTACCTTTCTCGTTTATGTCACTACAGACATTCCAAATTCCGATCATTTTTTATCATAATCAGAAGGCTGTAATTATAAGCAATTAATATGCTACAACCAATATATGACGCGAAAACAGTGTTTAGTGAGTTAGAAATCGACTTCTGATGTGTGTTACATCGGTGCACGCAGCGTCCCGCTCCACTGCACCGCGCGGTTTGCGCATCGAGTTTCGACAACGCCCCTGCTACACTCGCAACCGATCGTCCACACTCGTCCCTCATTCTAGACTTCAAGCAAATTTACCGCGAGCTACAACCAATTTGTTGGTGCGCAGACAGTTTGTAACGACATAGGGAAAGGGTGCGGTCCTGTTATTCTGATTTGGATTGCTATCCATTATCAATAATCCTTTTTTTTAATAGAGACCGAAGAAACTTCTTTAATCATAATCATTTTCTTGGTTAACCTCTTGTCAATGAATTTCTGGGCAAAGCTTATCCACAGCAATTACAGAGAGTATGCTAACTGCAACCTTGTCCTAAGAATGATTTAAAAAATCAATTCAATTAATTTTATTTTGATTGCACAACTCCTTTTTGCTACTTATGAGGCCATTACGCCATAAGTTTAATAACATATATACACCTCACAAAAATAAAATAAAAATACACAGAAATACCCGTAAAAGTGCACTATCTGCAATCACGAGACGTTTAAAGGGATACGATAGTCTTGCTTTTGTGATCTATGACTCAGTTTCGTTTCCTATACGAGACTAGAGGTATCCCTTACCCTATTTTCCTCCCCCTATCCGTTTTCCTAACTATAATTTACCTTCTTTCGTCCTGGCTGAAAAGGATTACATTGTAAACGACGGCTGAATTCAAGAAAGCATGCGGCCTTAAACGAATACACACCCTCCTTAAGAATCGCGTAACTTGTATATTATTCAGAAACTGTTA
Organism: Hypercompe scribonia; assembly: GCA_949316085.1. Classification (NCBI taxonomy): domain Eukaryota; kingdom Metazoa; phylum Arthropoda; class Insecta; order Lepidoptera; family Erebidae; genus Hypercompe; species Hypercompe scribonia. The sequence continues at coordinate 1,001,624 of OX438993.1, forward strand.
GTAAATAACAATACACAACAGCACACATAACTAGCCATTGTTGTTATCGTTTAAATCGAAAACCTATATATGTCTTTACCTGCAATATATTAAAAATAAACTTATTTTAAGCTCATACAAATAATTCTTATACTCGTATACATAATATGAATAAAAAATTTTACTTCTAGTTTCATCATATTATTTCTTTGACCTGAGCACAATTATATACATAAATACATTATGTACGACGGATACACGTGGTACCAATTAATTATAATAATTTGGTCTACAACCAAATGCCACGAAGCGTAACAAATAAACAGTCCCAGACGAGTTTTTATCGTGTTTTAGCTGCAAAAACCGTCTAAAAATTCCACATTCTTTTGAAGAATTATCCATTGTCGATTAAACCAGTCTAAACTGCAATTATTACTGTATTATTTATTCGACTGATAAACCCTTTTATCCGACTGCGTGAGAAGGGAAGTACTTTTTCTGAAGTTTATATGTTTGTCTTTGACACGGTATGTGGCCTTACAGGCTTGATGTACTTTAGCAGTGTCGTTGAATTTGTTTTAATTGTGAGAGTGAAATCATTCACCAGAACTTTCGAAGATTTGGATTACATCGTTACGAAAAACCAAGAATCTGATTTCATGAGTGTAAGTAAGCAAAATTGTTATTAAAATCATCAAATTATTGAAAGATTAACAATATTTTTTTATTCTAGGCCCACCAAAGTGACTCTACTTTGCCTGATGGAAAGTATGATTAGAATTCTGGAGTGGTGGCCGCCACAGTCATTGTGATTGCAGATAATTCTGTATGGTGACCCTATGATGGCCTAGAGAGATATTATTTCACGCCTCGCTTAAAGGATCCGAAGTTATAGCGGGAGGGAAACACGTGCGCTGGTAGTGAGTTTCAGGTTTGAACCGATTTGCCATGGAAAAAAGAGAAGAACCGTTTACTTCGGGAGCGTATGTCTACCATTCTAAAACGATGACTTCTAAGAGGAAGGTAGAAGGTGGGACCAGTTGGAAGAGCTAGGTAGAACACTCCATGATAAGACGATAGAGGACTGCCATAGAGGCGACATCTCTTCGCAACTGTAGAGACTCCAGGAAGTCACAGTGGCTTCGGGACTGTTGATAATGTAGACTGTTCGCCGCTACAACCTATCTAGAGCTTCAACTTGGTTACATTTTAACACTTACATTTTACTTACATTTTAAGTAAATATGTCCGAGTATCACGAATTATACAATTATTTTTTTTATTCAGTCCCACCGGACCATCAAAGAAAGCATTAAACCAGCGATTATTATTTTACCAGTTTCTGGAAGAAGAAAGAACGGAAGTGAATATATAATTGTCTACTACAACCAATTTTGGTTATTATCTTTGATTTTACTCGACTACTTCTCTACGTAAAAAAAACATGAGAATAATATAATAACCATTTAGGAAATAGAATTATCCATTATTCTTCTAAAAGATAATGCGTGGGTATTGTCAAAATGGTCGTATACTGTTTTTTATTTACTTTGGTAACAACCTTTATATACGGGCAGCTCTAGACCGGTTACTGTGGAAAAATTTACAGAATGTCATGTCCATCAGTGGACGTCTTTCGACTGAGAAAAAGGAACAAAAGAGAAATTTTCTAGGAGAGATTTTGAAAGAGAGTATTTACTGAGTTTTGTTCTAAGACTTTCAGGAAAATTTGACACTACAAACCGATGATATATGGGTAAGCTACACAATTTTAATACCAGTTTCTCGTGCAGATGTATGTTCAAACAGTATAAGATATGGCATGAATTTCTTGGAAAATATTTAGAAGAAGCTATACTCGTAAGTTAGCACCTGTCTGCTGTACTTGCCTCTCACAAGTTGGCTCGGCAGATGTCTACTGTTCTTTTGCCTGATACAAAACTTTATGTTTCGCTTTAATTTTGTAATTTGACTAACTATAAGTGTATGTGATGACGTATATGAGGTCCTAGGTTTAACTTTGTAACCGAGACTTCTATTAGATGTTTTTATTTAATAGGTAGTAGAGGCTGATTTCAGCACGAACGGGCTGGTTCGACCGGAGCAGTACTACGCTCTCACAGAAGACCAATCGAAAGCGACAGCATCCGTACTGTTCCGTTGGTGAGTGTAAGACCGGAGGCCCATTGGCGCAGGGGTGACAGTTGTGGTATGTGCAATACAATGCCACGATGACTGTCATGCTTTTTACGTCCCCAAGGGAGGCGTGAAAAAGCATCTTACTAGGTCGCCATAGTGTGGGTCACCATACTGCATTGTCTGCATTAGCAATGAGTATGGTGACCACAACTCTTGGATTCTATTCATACTTTCCATCAGGTAGAGTAGAGACACTTTGGTAGGCTTTTATAAATTAAAAAAAAAACGGCTAATCTGTGTGTTAAAATTCTTATAATCAAATTTTGGGTACCATTTATTTCTGCATGTTAGTCGTAAAGATATATAGTATTATAAAAAGCATACTTTGTGTTAGGTTTGATAAAAATAATACGAAAAAGCAATATAAAATTACCAAGGTTATATTGCGTTCAAGGCAATTTCCTATACTTACTGTTTTAAATATTTCATTTTTTAGACAAAAGGAAAACCATTTTAGGTCGATTCACAGGGAAGCCTTTCATTTTTGGATTTATATTTGTAGAATTAATCAATTATAGCTAGACTGAACGTTGAAGGCAAAGTGTTCGAAACTTGTGTCTCTTCACTTCTCTTACCCCCTTTTTTATACCGTGGGTATTGTAAGAGCCGTCTAAGATGGCAAATTACACAGAACAATAGCACTGTAAAAGGAGAAAAACTTGAAAGAAAGCTGGTCTGACCAAGGTATACCTCTAGCTTTTTTCTAACGAGGGGCCAAAGTCGGTAATTGCAGACTTTTAGAAAATAATACTTTCCTACTAGCCTGACCTCCTTTCTTGATATCGCTATTTTAGAAAATTTCACACATTGACTAGTTATAACTAATATTTCCTAATCATCATTAGCACATATTTGTTCAAAACTATAGTCTATATTTCTATATCTTTCAATAACAATAATAACCTCACACATTTCACATACAACCGTCTGATTTCGAAACTAGGCTGAGCCTGTACCATGCCATGCCATGGCACTAACTTTGTTAAAACAAATTAAATTCTTTGAAAAAAGTTTTTGTAACTGCAATTCCTACGTTTTTTAAACTTGACATGTTTAAAATCTGTTTAGATGACAACTAGATGGCGCTGTTACAGTTGTTCGAGGATACTTTTCCATTATTATAAGATATACATAAATAATATATTTGTGAATGAGCTTAAGCTTCGACGATGAGACGATGTTAGACAAATTCACAATAGTGTAAAGAGGCAATTCGGCTTGACTCGTCAAACTTTATCTCGCCTCGGGCGACTTTCTAGAGTACTTCGCCGAGGAAATTCGTCCAACTTCGCGAGTAGTGTAGAGGATGCCTTACTAGTATACTTATAGATGGATCAAGAAAATTGTAAACAAATAATTTTAATTTTAAATATGGTACTACGCCATCTTATTGACAGCAATGACAACTCATTTGCATGAGTCATTATAGCCAGGTGTCATGTGTGTCAACTTTAATAAAGGCTATGTAATACACTGTAAACTCTAAGACGAAATAATTTTTGAATGCAAAATTCTAAAAACCCGAAGCTTTAAAATGTTATTGTCGATGATATTAAAAGCCAAATAAATACAATAGTAATCCCCACCATGAGATAAGCAACGTGGTACTCTCCCCCCATACATGCCTCCCTAATTCCCTTATTATTTCTGTGTCTATTTGCGACTACTTCTTTATTTAAAATTTTTTGAATTTAGTCAAAGTCCAGTAAAGCAAAGAAGGCAGTGTAATAGGGTTGGTCCGTTACAAAAAAAAACACTTAAAAATAATTACATATTTCACAAAAACACTGACGTAGTATAAAATAATTGATTCCAACCTAACTGAAAATGTTACATGGGTTTGAGTTTCTCATACATTGGAAAAACTATTGTGTTAGCACCATTCTGTGTTAGTTGCAATTTCTCTTAATTAGTTGGTTCAATTAATCTGATATTAATTTTATATTAGTTTATGTTTTATTGTTACCATATAAATAGATAAAATATACGTTAAAAAACAGTTATAGTGATTTTTTGTTTCTAGTTAATTTCTTTTGAGATGATTAAACAACACGTTGAATAGTCTCAAAATTAATTTTATTTTCTACTACACACAATGCTATAAATTATATCTATAGTTCTTCTATATGTTAAGTAAATAATTAGTTTAGAAGCTTTACCACAAAAAAACTGTGAGTAGGGATAGTCACCAAAAAAGAATGCCTAGTCAATGTTGGCACTAAACTTTTTTTAAATAATCGGTGATTTGTCACACAATACAATCTTTTTTTTTACGTGTGCAAACCCCCTCGGGCCGTCACCCCACCGGGGCTAACAGCGGGGTGGTGTGTCGGAATCGGACCGACTGAAACCACACGGTGTGCCACTCTGCGCCTGACATAGGAGGACACAACACCATCTTACTTTAAACTAAGCTGAGCTTGTACTATAACAGCTAAATTTACCGAGAGAATATATACATAGAAAGCACCCAAACTCCGAAACAAATATTTGCAGATCACACAAACATTTGGTCTGACCCTGGCACTACCCGAGATCTCATACACAGTAGACGCATACGCTACAACTGCGCTACCGAAGTAATCATTTAAATTTACTGCATTAGACTGCCATAGCGGCTTATGCAACTGAAACACGAGTCCTTAACACAGCTTGTAATACTTTCTACATTATTGGACCACAAGCAAAACTGTATAACACACAGATAGCTTTTAAATGATGCAATGTGCGAGTGCACCCATTGACGCAGGGGTGACAGTTATCTTGGTAACTGTGTAAGCCTTACACTGTCACGATGACTGTCATGCCTTTTACGTCCCCAAGCGGGGTGTAAAAAAGCATCTCACTAGGCTGCCATAGTGTGGGTCACCATACTGCATTGTCTGCCTTTGCAATGAGCATGGTGATCACAACTCTTAGATTCTATTCATGCTTTCCATCAGGCAGAGTACAGTCACTTTGGCAAGCTCTTAATATAGGAATATAGGAGTTAATTGGAGAGGCCTATGTCCAGCAAGTGGACTGCGATAGGATGATGGTGATGAATGTCCGAGTATAGAAGCGTTTTCACGTGTCAAAACGATTTTTCCATACACAATGTACACTCATCTACATTACGCATACATGCATTTCCTTGTGTGACATGCCCAGCTAACAATTTTTCGGGAGCCCGTTGATTAAGTCAGCGCTAAGCCGAATAGGTATCTACATGATAGGTACTATGACAAATATGACACAAAAAACAGATGAACATTTTTTTCCAGTGTGTAGACCCCTGTGGGTCATCACCTCACCAGGCAAATTCGAGTCGGAATCTAAATGACTAAACCACAAAGTTGTTGCGTCGTAATTAGTTTATTGTAAGGAAATAACTTGAGTTTATTTTAAGAAAAGGAAAAAAGTTGAAAAAGTTCTCGACTGCTAAAGCCAGAGCTCATGGAATCAATTCCCACACAACACAAACAATCGTGTAACAAGCACCATCATTTGTTATGGTCTGGTTGTAAATTATCTATAATGAACATGTATTTATATATAATTATAGGCAATGAATGTGTATTATACGAGTAAAGTAATCCGGTTACCATAGCAAAGGCTGTCTAGTTTGGATTCAGACTGCCGTGTGTGAGATGTGTCGAGATATTATTATTACAGAACACACAGTCGAGCATGAAATCTCCTGTCTTTTGTTGTCGAAAACACTCCTGTTATATTATATCTAAAAGCTCAAGAAATCTGAACACAACAACAGCCTCTGGATTATCGATACGTTCGAAAACTTGTACTCGTTTGGAATAAAACTTAATGCCAACGGTAGAGGAATAATCACTGGCAAAGTGGAAAAAGGTGAATTAAATGTGGGGGATTGGTATAACTCACTTAAGTTAAGATATTAGGGGATTTCCCTTCGAAACGTTACTCTTGGTTAAATCGCATCCCGCCGCCCGTAACCCAGGTTTGAGGTGTTCTAAAATATTTTACATAAATTTAATACTTGTAGAACGCTTTTTTCGGTCGATTTAATTTTTTTTAATATTATTTTAATACGGTAATTCTTTTTAAACAATAATATTATTTAATTAATTAATTAGACGGGCTAAACAGTAAAACACTTTTTTATTACAGGAAATAAACACAGTTTAGGAAAAGAAAATACTCGTTACGAAATGGAATGTTATAAGCAAACGGTAATGGTAGTGCGATATAATTCTTTTTTCATAAATAGTTTTTAAAAATAATAAAAATACTATTGAAAATGTAAAAATTAAGTAGGTAATAGAGCCACTCTGATTTCAGCACGAACGGGTCGGCTCGACCGGGGCAGTACTACCCTCCTATAGAAGATCAACCTAAAACGACAGCATCCGTGCTGAGTTCGCGTGGTAAGCTAGTATAATAATAAATAAATAAATATTTTGGACATTTTGACACACAACGTCATCTAGTCCCAAGCCAAGCAGAGCTTGTATTATAGGTACTATACAACTGATAAAAATAAATATATACTTTTTTTATAAATAGATACATATTATGTATAGAAAACACCTAAAATCGAAAGCAAATATTTGCAGATCATGCAAACATTTGGTCAGACCCGGCATCGAACCCGAGACCTCAAACACAGCAGTCGCATACGCTACCACTTCGCCACCGAGGCAGTCAAATACTAGTAGTAGATGACAATTATGTCAATATTGGTTCTGCCAGTTGCTTTACAGGACATTGCGTTACTTTCATCTTAAAAGAAAAAGGTATTGGTGGCCATCCTGATTCCGAGACGAACCTCATTCGAATGGACCGAACAAGAAACGCAGACACAACGAACTCAGAAGTATTTGAGGAACAACGAAGGAGGTTAATAGAGGACCGGACGATTCTTTTGTGATTGCTACATAAAAGTTGGAAGTTGGAGGTCAAGGTTGGTGAAAATAAATTGTTTAAAATAGAGTATAAGACAATGAGAACGCGAGATATTTTATTGTATTACTATGAATATAATATAATACAATATACATACTGAACATATTTATACTATTGTATCGCAGTTATCTATGCCAGCCGAGAGTAAAACCCAATTAGTAGCCGACTTTTCCAAATTACTGGCTAAAGTTTTTCTTTTCTTTAAAAAAAAGACAACACCCGCACTAGGAATAAATCCTGTGTCGCGGAGGACTTTACAAACATACAAGAAACGGACTCAAAGAACACCCAGACTCAGAAATCACACAAAGTGTTGTCCCATGTTACATATACTACTTGAAGTATAAAGACAATATTAATCGGAACCTAAAAGTGTCTCTGTACAGGTTCTTACTCCTGAAATCATCATCACTACTTGAAATGTCACTCTTATAACAATAATTCTTAGTTTTCAAGCGTGGCGTGAAAAAGCATCTTGCTAAGTCGCCATAGTGTGGCCGCTGTATTCATTGCGAATCCAGACAATGCAGTACGGTGACCACCACTATTAGATTCTATTCATGGTTTCCATCAGGCAGTGTAGTCACTTTGACAAGGTATCAAAATAGAAAAAAAGATATAGAATAATGGTTAGATACTATTAAAACTAAGACAACTTGCGTCTGATCATGGAGCTATCAAAGTTATATTAGATGCGACATGAGTTTTTGAGTGTTCACCACTTCTATATTTTTTTCGATATTAAGAGCCTGCCAAAGTGACTCTACTCTGCCTGATAGAAAGTATGAATGGAATTCAAAAGTTGTGGTCACCATACTTAAGCATCAAGCTATGTCGTCTGCCTAACTCATTGCACTGCCTTCGATATAAGGTTTTATTTATCAAGGCTTGACCGAACTGCACTTGTAACATTTTTTACAAGGGCAATTTATTCCATTTAATCTTGATTTGAATCCAATTAGTGACAGGTCTACCAGATGTACCGTCACAAGGTATTTTTAGTATTATCAACTGGTAAAATCCCATCAGCCACGTCCAGTTGTTTATATTTTTAGGAATTTAGTTCATCATCATCATCACCATCAACAGTCTTTAACAGTCCACTGCTGGACACAGGCCTCTCCTTAACAAGGAGGTTTTGGCCTGCTATACCACGCTGGCCAGACGGGTTGGTATAGGGTTTGTTTCAAGTTTTCCTTCTCTTTCTATGCTGTTGTACTGCATATTTTGCTCCCCCAGTCGCCTCTTACGACACCCACGAGAAGAATAAGGGTGGTGACAATCTGTATTCTTAATCCGTCACCACACGGACAGCTTTAGCTTATAGCTTAATATTAATGATCGACATAGTAGCTTATTATCTATCAACTTACCGGAGTCAAAATTGTTCCCGCCTGCATCCATGCCTTGACCATGATATTCTGAAACATGCCAAATATTAATTATTAAATGTACCAAATAACAAAGAAAAACACTTCCATACAAGAGGAAATCGCAGTGCAAATCTTCCACAATGGAAGTTCTTGTCACACAACGACGTTTTGATAAGTCATTTTTTTAATTTACTTTAGCGTACACCTTCACGGCACATTAAAACTGGTTTTATAGCTAGGCCAGACATAATTTAAGTTTGCCGTTTGGCAGTCTTTGACGTTGACCGTCTCATGACCTTCTTGGATGATTATAATCATTATATTACCATAGGGCCGAATAAATTAAACAATTTTTTATTTACCAAAGCGCTTTATTTGCAAAATTTAAATACATTTGTTGTCAGAATTATATCAGCCGAAATTAACTTTAATAGTCCATGTTTATTCTGTGTGTTTTGCTTAAATATTAAACCTTGTCTACAGGGGGTAAAGTGAACCTCAAAATTCTCGGAAAAAACGTTTTTGGCAATTTCATTTTGAAGGTAACATTAACCCTGAACCGAACTGTCGGGCTAACCAATAGGGCGAAAAGCAATTATTCTGGTGCCTTACAATTCTGAGTAACTCTACAGTCAAGGACATTTTCTAGTTCGTAAGTTCTAACGGAAGAGAAATAACATGGACAAAGCAGAAGCAAGCATTCAGTACATACGTTCTTTTAATGGAGCTAGTGTCAGCCTTCTTCAGCTCGTATAATATCAACTGGGCCCAATTATATTACTTCTAGATAGATACTCAAGCAATCACTTCGTGAGGTACCTAAAGTGCACACCAGCACACGGAAATGAGGACGGCGTTGTATTCATACTTCGGCTAATAAATTCGAGTAATAATTACCGTTGTTGCAGTTGGGCAACTTGCACGCAACGCATGCTTTATTTAATTATGCATACCCGCTCCATTAGCCAGTATAATAACTGCAGGTGTATGGTACCCAACCTGGATGTATAAAGCAATCGTATTCAGTTAATTCGTAAAGTAGGTAGTTACGTAGTAAACGTAACATTATTTTGCTTAAAATATAATTTTGCATAACGTTACGATCACAAGTTGGAGAAAATTTCTTTTCAACTACCCACGCTTTGCGAAATAAACACAAATTAATGAAGTTGGTTACTCCGTAAACTGTCTGCTACGGAGGGATAAACATAGTACCTAAGGATCGATTGATGGATGTCTGGCAATAAGAACAAAAGAATGACATATTCAGAGCGAGTCTAGATTGATTTTTTATTTAACCTATCGATCGAAACAAGCACGTGTGTTCGAATGTACAATTAGGCATTGCAATTAAAAAATGAGGAAACACCGTTACAGTGAATGGATTTTAATGATTTCTTGTTAAATTGTTAATGCCATACAGTTAAAAAAAATAGCTTGAGCCCATAAAACTTACAGCTAAGTATATTTTAAATTTCTTTAAGGTACCGCATTTCTTGTGCAGCATTTATCTTTGCCAATATTATATATATTATAATAACTTGTGTAAAGTATATAGCAGCACTGTTTTTGCGCCTTTAGGACCCTTTTACCTTTTTATTTTCCCTTTACCCTTTTACTTCTAGCTATGTCTACACCATCCACTTTTCAAGTTACCTGTTTACTTTTTGTCTAGTCCATAAAACGTTAAATAATTATCGGGATTTAAAATAAGTATGGCTAACGTTAGAAATATTTCTTTTCTAATTCATTCAAATGGGAAAAGTTACAAAAAAGAAGGAAAAGTAGTAGACAAATTAACTGAAGGTTCTCCGACGTTAAGACAAACGATGGTTTGATTAAATCGTAACAAAATTTAGAAAGGAAAACCTAATATGAATGCTAGACTGTGTCGGTGTAACATTGCTAAACAATCTTTTGTCACCTGTATTTATCTATTTGGCTAAATGGCAGTCTGGGACCCAGACACGGCATTAACGTCAAAACGATTGCACGATCTAATTAAAAATGCTTGTTAAAACGTAAGTATTCTACATCGCAGGAATTACCTTAATTTATTTCAACGAACAAGTATGCAAATAGAACCGCCACATTAATTTTCCAATACGACACTTTATTACTGTGTAGTAAGGTTACATAAATTTCACGTGTCTCTTAAATAAAACGCAAGACTTGCCCTAAATTTATCATAATTCGATTATGGTCAAATTATCCTAGCTTTCAACGCTTATCAGTCATATTTGCGTCAGTATCCAGACATGACAGATGGGTAGCAAGATGGCATACAGTTTTACCCCCGGTTGAAGATTGACAAATGATCACACGCGTTGCTAAACGTCTCCGGGAAGTAGCCTAGTCGAATTAGAACGGGCTTGGTCTTGGCTCGGTAATACATAACGGATTACTGCCGCGTTTTGGTAGTTAGAGAGCGTACGGATGACGAGTTATAGTCACAAAAGTGTAGGCATAGACACGCGGATAGTGTTACAATGAGCAGACACCGGTGTGACTAGGATTGCACAAGCCGCACTCAACCGGCAAGTGCCAAATGTGCGTTGATTAGCGACCAATGCTGTCTCCATGTGTGAAATGTTACACACAACTGGTTTTGTACATTACCAAACAATAATTTAACACATGCTGCTGAAAAGTAACAATCTAAAGTAACAAAAGAATCGAACTAACCGACCAAGTTGTAATGTCTAGTCACTCACAACCAGTCATTAAAATGGCTCATTAAATTTTTTAAACAGTTAGACGCTGCCGTGATCTGCACAGAAACTTTGTAAAGAAATAGACACATAATGACGCAGACTTGTGGCCTCGATGTCCTTGAAATCTGTCTGAAGCTGTATAGCTATATACTTATTAGCTACCCTCTCACTTTTACACGAATCCACAGTGCCGTCTGGCAGGAACTTCATAAAAAACACATTGGCATATCGCTCATGAATAGTGAAACAATGTTATAAGTAATTTAATTAATACTTCAGATATAATTTATAGCTACGGGTTATGGTTTTTAAATTATAAACTTAGGTACTCCTTAGATTAAACTATTAACATAAAGCTTTTTAGTAAACGCGTAATATCCCACCAAAAATATTAACCCTCGTGGGCTATATTAAGTCGATAAGTTTCTAATACTGAATCCCACTAGTCGTAAGTACCACGTAATATGTGGGATATCATATTACTTGCCAATAGATTCGTTATTCACGAGACTATTCAATAATGTCCTCATTTCATGATCCTAATGAATTGTCTGTCTTGCCCAGCCTCTAAACTAATGAGTAGTTCTTCCAATATGTAGGTTCGTCAACGTTGAAGAGAAGAATTATTTTCTTATCGTTCCACATTTTTTATATGAACATTTGATTTACGTAACTTTTTAAAATATAAAAATTCGTCCCATATTCTGGCGTGATATGACGTCTAAACTTAGATACGTTCCAAAGAACTGAGAAACCAAAATGTAGGTCACAGTCATAAAACTAAGAATGAAGCAGCCGCGATAGTACTAAATGCTTACTTGAACATTTTTTATCGCCTAAATCTTTTCTTTGTTTCTAATACATTGGCTAGCATAAATATTAAATGCGTCACACCAGATTACGGCAAATTAGTTATTACCGTCAGTACATACATGCGACATCACGCGACGAAATTACATTCAAAACTGTTCACTTCAAAAATGAACTTATTTGGTATTGTTACAAACAACATTAACAAGCTTCTGTAGACAGGCTGTCCAATCAAATCGACAGACGCACAAACATTAAGTCATAATCAAAGAACAACGTAAGTTCAGTTTTATATTCACCTCTACAATAACTACAGCCGAATGGGGCCCCATCTAGGGTGACTATTACAAAGTTAACAGCGACCAATAAGGTTGAAGAGTGTGTGCCAAGAGACACTTTAAGTCGTTATGTAAGTAGTTCAAGGCGGGTCATTGGCAGCGGGCGATATTGTTGCAGACATAAGCCAGACGTGCAAAAAGTGAAACCTGTGTTTTTTCATAAAAATAAACCACGAGAAGGTTGATAATGAATGAATGTACGAACCGCTACTAACATTTGAGATAGCAGCCACAGATTTTCAACTGATCCGTGAACTGAGAGCAACAGTTTTAATTTTGCAGACAGATTACAACATAAGCTACCTGAGAGACAAAGCCTCACTTGTGCCAAAGTCGATTGTGAAGTGACTGACGTAATCAACGCGTCTGACGCGTCAACTTCTTTGCAGACTAACGACCAAACCGGTGTCTGACAGTCAGTTCGTCTGGCATAAACTTTGAAAACTTATAAAAAAGGTGTGTTTTAGCATGAATGGTTTCACCCGTATTATATGACCCTTTGTGCTATTCATACATTTCAAATCTTCCAGCTGTTGGCAGTTTTGCCATTGAATTTCGAGATATCTGCACGTTTAACGGTTCCATGTAATAATGCTTTCGATGACAGTGTTATTATAAGCGTTTATAATTTCATACGATTTATCAACATAATTTAAAATGAGTAGGAAGTAGACACATTGAATAAATTTGGACTGCTAATGTGAATCGTGAATCTTTATTTATTTAAACGAGTTACGCGTCTGTGGTTGTTTGAATACAACTATAATTATATTTAATGTTTAACCTGTCTGCGAAATTTTCGTAACACAGTCACATAGACTAATATCCATATTAAAATAACCAGTTTTATGTATACATTTATATAGTTTGAGAAAGATAACTTGTGATTTCAACATCACTTATGGGAGCTACGAAATTATTAATAATGATTACATATTCATTGTTTGACTGGCCTGGACTTTGTTAGTGAACCTGACTGTTCAGCACGGGTTCGATTCAAAACAAGGCCAAATCTCTGTGTGATGAACGTGATCATTTGTTGTATCTGGGTGTAATTTATCTATATATATAATACGTATACTACTGAAAAAGAGTTTGAAAGTATCTGTATTTTTGTAAAGAAATAGCAAATCGACTAATGTTATCGATGTCGAAAATATTATTTTAAATTTACTGTACTTCAAACTATCATGGTGGTCTTTTCTAAAACATTTCTAGAAAAGCCACAAATACACCATTTTTACTGTCACTAAGGAATTTGCCCTCTAACAGTTTATTTTTTGCGTCATGGTTTATCATAGTATCTATTGTAAACAGTGTTAAAAATGGTGGTTAATTATTTCTATGCAGTTAAAGAGAATTGTTGCTACTACAACTAATTTTGAGTCTTGGTGGTCTAAAATGGGAAAAAGGAAAACAGGTACCAATTGACACAAGTTTAGCTGTTATTATTTCAAGTAATGATGGCTATTCTGACAAAGATAGCGCAAAAACGTGGTATATGGCCTGAGGGTGTTCAATACACACTTGAGAGACGCCAGGAAATTGGATAGAAAACGGAATGTAAGACTAAAAGTTACTTTTTCAACAGATGACAAGGTTAATATATAGTAACAACTTCAAAGCGTAATCGTCAACTTACAGCACTGGATATTACTCGGGAACTGAATAAAAAGCGAACCAAAAAAGTGCCCATTTCTACACCGAAGAATCGTCTCTCATCTAGCGTCATCGCAGTAAAAACACCATTACTACGAGTAATACATAAAAAAAGCGTCTGCAATGGGCAAAACAGCATGAACATTGTACAGTGGAACAATGAAAAGCTGTACTATGAATGGATTAATCAAAATTTCAAATTATTGGGTTTAATAGACGAGTCTTTGTCGGCCGCAGATCCCACGAAGCTGTATCTGGATGTTGTTTAGTGTCATGGGTAAAACATGGTGATGGTAACACATTAGTCTGGGTCTGTTTTCCTGGAACTGTTGTCGAAGATCATGTTAAAATTTAGGGAACAATAAGGAGGAAGTAGAATTGGCCAATATTATATGATCAATTTTGCTTTTGGGGTCACGTATTGTGGGTGAATCATTCGTGTTTCAACAAGATGATGATTAGACTTGGAAAACTTGAATTGATGTTGTGGCCCTTCTAATCACCAGATTTATCGCTTATTAAAAAAATATAGGATAAATTGGATCGGAAAGCCAAAAAACGTTTGCCACAGAGCACTAGAAAATTGTAGCAACATCTATAAGAAGCTTGGAGGATAATTAGTGTCGAATACTTAAATAAATTACTGGAGAGAATGCCTAGTCTGCCATGCTGTTATAAAGGCAAGGGGTGGTCGTATAGATGAATATCAATTATAAATAAATTTTATGACAAATAAAGAAAAATTTGTTTTTATTTCATAGCTTAACTGCTGTTTTATTTATTTATTTATTTATTTATACATCATGCACTTTATGTACATAGGCGGACTTAATGCCTAAGGCATTCTCTACCAGTCAACCTTTGGGTGATGCAGAGAAAATAGGAAGTAGGTGCGTTTCAGGTGTTGAATAGAAGAAATAGACACAAACTTTCATATACTAAAATTAATACAAATACATAAATACATACATATACATACTTAAGTTGATGTAAGATGTTTTAATAAAGTATTTAAACATTCTTAATTAAATAACACTGTATCTCATATTATTTCTAAAATAATTAGAAGTATTGGAAGTGCTTCTAAACTTTTGTCGGTAGGATATGTATTAGAAATATATAAATACGTTTACCAGCAGTCTGGTTACCATGGCACAGGCTTTGTCTAGTTTTGGATCAGACAAATGTGTGTGGATATTATTCGTCTGTGAGGAAATTTTAAAATATACATTTAACGGCATGCGACTAGAAAGAATATGATAACAGAAAGTGGACACAAAACAATTCTACATTTGCCATGTTGTCCAAGGACAATCGATAAGTTGTTTCCTTAGTGTATGGAGACCAAACGAGTAGACCAGTTAGCGATATAAAGCGACTACCGCCGTACATGGACACCTAAGACCCAAGATTCACAAGTGCCGGCATTTGACTCCTCCCTCAGTTTCATGAATATGATGGGTTTGGAAAACAACGACAGAATAGCTTACAGCAGCTTATCGTGAGAACGGTCGTTTGTCCGTGTGGTGACAGATTAAGAATACGGAGAGTCAAAATATTCATCCCTACCTATATATCCCAAGGGTGGCGTCAGAGGTGAATAAGGGAGCAAACCACGCAGACCATCACTGCAAAGAAAAGGAAAACCTCAAACCGTATGCCAACCCGTCTGGCCAGCCTGGTATAATAGGCCAAAACCTCCTTTCTAAAGAGAAGCCCATATCCTGCTGTGGGCTGTTAAAGGCTATTGAAATGATGAGTTGTGTAACGGGTCGAGGTCGTCTAGCTTGCACATTTGTGCCAAATCACGACTCCTTCACGTACCTATGATTTTATAATCTAAGCTTCTGTGTAAACCTTCAACACGTTGTCCAAGCTCATCGAACTGGCAACAATGGAAGTGAAAAATGTTAGTCATGTATTTCGGTAGGCTGTAGAAGAAAAATAGACAAGAGAAACAGAGATTACTGGAACCACTTGACGAAAGTAGTGTTTTTTTGACAGTGTACGTACTTCCCTCCCACTATGACCCTAGGTCCTTTAAGTGGGTCATGAAAAAGCATTTCAATAGACCGCCACAGTGTGGGTCGCCAATACTGATTTGTCTGCTTTCGCAATAAGTATGGCGACCATCACTCTTGGATTCTCTTCATGCTTCCCATCAGGCAGAGTAGTTTCTTTGGTAGGTCAAAAATTAAAAAGGGCTGATGCAATGATAAAATGATGAATTGTCTAAAGTAAATGGAACCCTGAACACAAAGCCTGCTCCTCAAATAGTCGAAACAGAAGGAGCAAATACAAATTGTACTTCATGTTAGTTGTACACTTTTACTTCTCCATTAACCAAAGAATTAAAGAATCAGAAGATTTCCACAGAACTAAAGACCTATTCGAAGTGGGATGGTCAAGAAAGTATCAATATTCAGACTCAAACAAAGGATTGCTTAATTTCTAGGTTCTATAACAGAACAGACATACATAATATAGGTAGATTTTCTTAAAAAGACATCCTATTAAACAAAGAAATGTTCATGTCTACTTGTATTGGCTTGTCCCATAAAACGATAGCCTTGCATTGAAATCTATATATATAAAAGAAAGTCGTGTTAGTTGCACCACTTATAACTCAAGAACGGCTGAACGGATTTAATTGAAAATTGGTGGGGAGGTAGCTTAGAACCAAGAGTCGGACATAGGATACCTTTTATACAGTTCGAACGGGTTTGAGTCCAAAATCAAAAATCTGCTTATTTATTGCCTCTAAGGCGGAACAGAGTTCGCGGGGTAAGCTAGTCAAACTAATAAAAGTCAAATTATCTACTGAAAGCTGGGACAAAATCATTCATTTATATATTCCTTTGTTACTATCATGCTGTGTTCCACGGCCCTACATAAACAGATGGTCTTTATTGTATTTCATCCAACTCTTAAACAATTCAAAATCATTCAACGGTAAAATAGTTATTGAAACAGAGTCAATACATTTTATTGCCAATTAATGGAGTCTATCACTGAATTACAACTCGCTCACTGTGGAATGCATGTCACAGAGTCAACATTGAATACAACAGAAATCTTCCTTAATAATGAATATTGTTACAAAATATCTTTGGCACCATTAGAAGGCAGGAGGAGATGGAGAGCTCTCTCTATTCTATTAGTCTACAGGAAACTTAAAACTAACCCTAGTTTAACCCACCTAGGTAGTGTGGTACAGTAGGCCAAAATTTTCTTTCTGCAGAGAAGCCTGTATGATGCAGTGAACCATTTTGGACCACTTAGGGTCCAATTTATAAGTGGTACCGATATAAACTGCAATCTAAAGAGGATACCACATCGAACCTTACAAGGACAATCTGACAGCAGATTTGTAAATAATATAAATTATAAATAGTTGTATTTAAATATTAAATAAATTATGGCACAATGACAAATAAAAAAAAATGATGCCGTAGGGTATTTATTCAAGAGTAAAAAACTGAAAACTTATGAAAATGTTCCCAATAATTACAAAAATTTATTAACATAGTTTAAGAAGGTTTAAAAACTCCAAAAATTTTTTAAAACAAAAAGTCTGCATATTTTTTTCTATCCTAGCAACACTTGACTAATGTTAACCTGTGTTTCCCGTCTGCTTTACTTGTCAATTCGCTTTACATATTTGTATGCTCTTGCTCGTACTGTAAATGAGATTTTGTGTTTGTTTTTCTGTTTCAATCATTTTTATAACTAACTTGTTACTGAACTCATATAATTGTGTTTCCTACTAGTGTATTGGCCACTGAAAAATAATTTTGTAATTTCAAGAATAAATTGTCCATGTCTGTGCCATGAGCCCATACAAACTGGTTGGAGTCCTTTTACGTAGAAAGGAAATTGAAATCATGCCAAATTCAACATCAATTTTTCTTTGCTCATTAGAAGAAAATGAAATAGTTTCAGAAATGTGTTGGGTGGCAGATTAAATGTTACGTTAAGACATATATTTGTTTTCATAATAAATACAAACTGATAATACCGTCACTATATCACATATAGATATATTTTAGTACAAATATTTACCTAACTGTTAAAATAGATAATCTTGTTATAGTTAAAAATTATTAGCTTCTCATGCTCATGCTCAATTGAATTGAATTTGATGCAATTTGAATTTTAACACATATTGAAAAAAGTATTTCAATTTAATAAATGGGTATTTCAGCATATCTTTGTAACTCACATTGAAAATACTGTGTCAATAGACACACACACACACACATAATTCTACACACATTATGTGCATTCAGCTGTCCAAATATTTTTTATAGATCTTATTCTTGGTACAATAATGTTTAGGAGAACAGTAACTACCACGCTATAGTACAATTACAACGCTGAACTAAATTTTGATCATTCTGCCGCTACAACTAAAAAAATTTAATATGAATCGATGACAATGATGATGGAGTTTGAAGTAACTACAAAGCAGAGGTTAGATTTCACAAGAAAATATGTATTTTCAGTATGTAACACATTCCTGTATTGGGCTAATGTGCATATTAATGTATCTACATGATTTCCTTTGCATGCATGTCACTAAAAAAGTTAATTATACTTTTGCAATGCTACATAAAAATGTGTATTAATGTGTAGATATTAGTGTTGCATGTTTATAAGAGAAAATTTAAAACAATCTATACTTTTTAGACAAAAATGCTGTTTGTAAAAAGAATAGGCCTTTATGTGATCCATCGAATTGGAATCAAATGAATTCAAATGTGACAAGTTACCGAAAAATGCAAGCGTATTGTAAAGTAGAGATGTTTCTAATAAAACAAATTACTTTTATTGAACAATTAAAACTTTCAAAATAGAAAAAGATATTTCAGAAAGAAATATACAGATAAAGAAATATGTATTAGGGAATCGAGATTCTAAGGCACATCATAAAATGACCATATTCCACTTCAGATCATATAAGATTAAATTCATTTTCTTATAAGAATCTTATGGCATCAGAAATTTCTAACATGTTTTGTATTAGAATTAAAACTATACCATAAACTAAATGAGGGCTTTTTGTATACAAGATGGACACTAAGGCACTTGACAAGTTATATTAATAAGCAGGTACAACTAAAAGCTTTAAAGCATATTAAATGAGTAGAAATAATGCTTGAAAAGAGAGTGTAAGGCCAGGTTGCCTTCTAGAATAGTTTCACATCTCAACACAGGACTATTTAAGTCTTTTGACTGATATATAATTGGTTTCTCACAGGACTGACAATCTTAAAGAGTTTGCACTTACAATAAACCACTTACAACACACTGGACATGAAAGAGCACTAAACCTGTCACCATCACACAATGTACACCATGTTAGAGTTCAGATACTACCATATTTCATCACTCCAAATGGTTCCAAACACAAGTTTCTTTGTTCAGGGATCTTCTGGTCGAAGTTATAAATATTTCTCTTTGTTCTTCATTCTCGAAAGGGAGCAGACTGTCCAAACACTACTAGCACTTTCACTATTACACAATACAATACGAGAACAACGCGAGCGAAGTAGTCATCACCGAAGGGTAACCTCGTCGGAGAGAACAAAGAAACTCCGTCTAAAAGGTGGTTAAGTCTACACGCGCTTGTGGATATGGGCCAAACCTTCACGATCCTTAAAAATGAGCGAGGTCAGTGGGTAAAGCTTGGAGAGACGAGAGCCAGACGGAGGCGCGGCCACTGACCTGCCATGGTGCCGCGGCGCTCAGCTGACCACGGCCGGCGAAGCACAAAGCGCGGCGCGACGCGGTGCGGCGACGCTGCGGCGCGCGGCTAGCAGACCGCCAGACCCGAGCCGTGAGCGTCTCGGCCACCTCGGCCGCCGACACCGGCCCGCCCGACGACGAGAGGTCGCAGACAAAAAAATCGATAGGTCGTCAACCTCGCCGGTGGTCGGTCGGAGCCGGTCCCGGGCGGGCCGTCACACTTCCACCCGCTAACCGAGGGCCGTCCCGCGCGAGGATCCTTCGGAGGCCTCAGCGTCGGAGATATAACAGACCCGAATTCGCCATTTTGAAACGGGAACAATGAGATATTTACTTTTGAACGTTAGGACGGACGAAGAAGTCGTCAGTGACGGTTGACGAACGCGGCGCGAAACGCGAGACGTCCCAGATTCTACACCGCTGTAAATAAATACGTACTCTGACTAGAAATCCCCTCGTCACCGCTGCCAATATCCGACATCGCAATCCACACCGAAATCTACAGGCGATCCACCGATCTTTTCAAAGACTCTCGGACAGCTCAAATTGTCTATGGATTCGAAACCATCAAAATGAAGTTCTTTACTATGTCACTGTCACTTTAAAAGTTACAAAGTACTAAATATTTTGTAGTAAATGAAAATAAGTTATTTGAATGAAATAAATAAGTAATTCGGTAAATTATCTTTTGCAAAACTTATAGTTCCTATCTTATTTGAATATAAAACAATTATACCCAAGAATATGACACTGCAAAGAGTCTAATTTTTCTTTTCGCAGTTCTATTTGTCTATAGTTTTGACATCCTTTGTCAGAATAATCTTATTAGATTAATTTGTGAGGAGAAAAAAGGAATTATATATTAATGTTTAGAATAATATTTGAAATCAGATACTTTTTCCTAATTTGTAATTGATAAATATACAAATACTAATATTGAATAACTGAACAATATTGTTCGCGGTTTTTATTCTATGTGGTCTCACTGACTTTTCGTTAAACTGACATAAATAAAACATACTTATTACTTACTCATAGTCACTTAACTTATCATTTACATAGCAGCCATAGCATCTAAATTTTTTAAAAAATCTTTTATTTATTTTCATCATTATCATACGTTGCCGATCGATGGTGACATCTATCCTATTGTATTTGAAACTGGTTTGGTTTTCCAATAAAATAAAAAAAAAACAAAACATCACAGTGCGTTTTTGACTTTTCTACTTATTATACCATATAAATGTTATATAGACGTCAATATATTATTTAAGAGAAAAATTGATCACCTCCACCTTTACCAGCATATTTTTTATTTGAGCGGTGCTATCTCACATAAAGTGTTCTACGATTATTAAATGTGTTTACCGCTCAACTTTAAATCAACATTTAGGCTTAAAATTGTAGTCGTCACTTGAGCACAAAAGACATTAACACATCTGATTTTGAAACTTTGTGTGGTCCACTTACAATATAATGGCAGCAATGTTGTGTTCATTTAAATAATATACATTTATTTCATTAAATTAATTAGATTAAAATTATTTTAATAGACTACAAGTGTTCAGAGAACACAAAATTTTCGTCGAATTTTTTAAGAACAACAGATAGAGCATCCTCTTCATCAAGAAGTACACAATCAGGGTCTTTTACTCCTTTTGCTGCTATGTCGTATTTTGATTCACTGAATTGCCATGATTTGTAAGAGATTGTCACTACATTGGAGTCCTCATCAAAAGTAGCGTTTGCGTTCGCTAAGAAATTCACTACTTCTACTCTCAATAACCTCACAATGTAACATTCTGGAATCTGGAAATGATGAATTGTAGAAATTAGATTCCTAATGTCCATGAGAGTAAAAGTATATGTTAGGTATATAAAAGTGAATAATACTCATTTCAGTTTTTATATTTGTTTACTAATGAATGTTCAGGTTAAAAAAAAACATGCAGAATAATTGATTAAATAAAATATAAGCTTGTATACGATTTACATTAAAAAAAATAGTATATTTCTATAAATTCCAACAATGGATGTTTTCTGTTGAGATAATGATGATGATGATGATAACTCTCAGTTTCTGAAGCACACAGAATCTGAGACTTTACATTTTAATGAGATGGTTTGTCTTTTCAAATTTACTCTTATCACCATTTCTGTTCATATAATAGCCGAAATATAATACTTACACTCATACGTATATGTTTGACTTTTTCTGACGCTGATATCGTGCCAGAGTTACGATATAAAACTTTAGAATTCGGTGCATCTTTACCAAATTGCCAAACTTTGCAGTAAACGTTTTCTGCACCTGACAAAAACAGTATCGAGATAAGGATCGTTTTAAATTTCATTGTCTATGCTTTTTATTCTAAACACTAAAAATAATTACGTTTGTATTTTCACTTTAACTCTAAATATGCTTATATATTTCTTCGTAATTATTCTTAACTGATTCGTATAGTTGGTAGTAATAATAATTTAAGACTAATTCGAATCGTTTGTTATAATTTTAATTGACTTGATTTGTTATTTTGAATTCATGTTTTAGAGTTCCTTAACGATACAATTCTTTTAAATTCCATATTCTCCATAACAATAATTAACTTTTAAAGATATGTTACATACTTCAAGATATCTTTCGTTGCTGAGTTTTTCACCATTAGGACTGGTATATTTCCTTTAAAATTGAATGATACCGAACAGGAAGTATCATCATCATCACCAATAGCCCTTAAGAGTCCACTGCTGGACATAGGCCTCTCCTTAGAAAGGATGCTGGCCTACTATACAATGATAGCCAGACGAGTTGGAACAGGGTTTGTTTCAAGTTTTCCATCTCTTTGCAGTGCTGTTGTCCTCAGTAATTTGCTCCCTCAATTGCCTCTTACAACACCCACGGGACGAATATGTGTGGTGATACTTCGTATTCGTAATCCAAAACGCTTCGTAAATGACGGACGTGTCATTGACGCTGGCTAGGCCACCATCCTGGATTTTAAATGAGATTTATTTGATGATAGACTCAGGAGACGGATAGTTATTTTTTTCAGAGGCTAGTACAAATTAAAACTTTGGATTGATAGGACTCATTTTGACAGATCAACATATAGGCTCTTCATTTAGGTAACTTCAGAGGGCGTGTGACGTGTCTCTTGGGTTGCAGGTGTCCATAGTCTCTTACTATCAGCTAACGTTTGTATTCGTGTCATCTGTCACACAAACAAGCGGTTGAGTCGAATTCCTTTAAGAAATTGTTACAGCAGATAAAAGTAGTTTCATACCCATTGTGTACATAGCGAGGGCAGCCATGCTTAACTCGATACGAATTTAATTGGTTCTACTTTGGCTTGGGCCTTAAAAATAAACACTTCTACATCATAACTGTTCATAAGTTCTGTCCTACATGTTTCATTAATTACTTGACTTTAAACATATGTAGATATTTTTAAGTGTGTAAAAATCAATTGTTTGAAGTTATCCTTAATATCGAAAGGAGATCAGGGTCTGATCGCAGTGATTTCAACTTACCTACCTATAACAGGTACTACTGACAGTTATCAGATTTTTTAAATGACTTAGTTTCCATAAATGCTAAATTGCCAGTTTAAATCTAATCAATGGATAAATAAATGTTAGTGGATGGCAACACAAAACGGTTGCTATGGTTTTGAACTATGGAGGCTTGCCATAAAACTATTCATAGACAAGGTGACATAGACAAAGTACAGTTACGAATAACTAGTTCTATACAAAGCAAAAATATTCCCTCACATTCTAAATTCATTTAATTTTCAATAAATATTCAGAGCTGATATCATTTTATTAGGTGAAGGTAGGCACGAATATTCTAAAAGACATTTCCAGGTATTGCTTTTTGTAGTAGCAAAGCGACTGTAATTGATATACATAAGTTGAATTCTTTGATAATAAGTTGACTGTGAAAAAGTGTCACCATAGGGAATATGGACTCTCTCTAACATATGGACTCATTTAATTAGATATATACTTAAATTAGAGGAATAGTGTTACCATATTGAAGAGGTAATAATAAAACAACAAGATAATATTACAAATGACTATAATTTTTGTCACAATTTTTTCCATACAATGTTAATAATAACTTTTACCTTACATCTATTTATATTACATTACTTATTTTTATTATTAATGTTGTATTTTAATATTTAAAATTCTGCCTGTTTAACTTCTAATTACATTCCACGGGACCAGTTGCTGATTAAGATCATAATTATAAAATTTAGTCGGAACAAACTTAAAGACCATTAAAATGGAAATTAAATTTTGAAGACACCTCGAATAATTAATTATGTTACACTATGATGTAATTCGATTAGATTTTATCATACTAAAAATATTTTTTTTTTCACTTAACACTACGAGAAGTAGTTTTATCGTTAAAAACTGTACAAACGTTATCAACTTTAGTATATACTGCTAGCGTAAATATAATAAACGGACACACGAACCGATCACGATCAAATGTGAACATGCGACATCGCTCAACAGACATGATACTGTAAACATTAAGTAATAAGGTTCAATGTAAATTGTACTTTATAATGCAAGACGTGGCGACGCGCCGCGGCCAACTCGGGTGTTAAAAAAACGCATTTCATCATAAACATAGATACATTGTTTTAATCACAAAATTCATATAAATGGAGAAGTTAAGTCAAGATTCGTTTAATTTCTCTTTACAATGATTTTAAGTTCATTTATGTACTCACTGTCTTAGAGAAACAGTTTTTTCGAGGGGGTTTTTAAGTTCATTTTCCTTATGGGAAGTTAATAATAGTATATATAACGGACTTTTTCCTCATAACCTTATTAAACACTTTACTAGATAATAATGGTTGTTATAAAAAGAATAACTGTACAGGTGACAGAAAGGTGATCTTAAATCTTACTGACTATTATACTTTCAACAGTCTAGGGTAAGTTATTATGACTGTAGTGGTAATTGACTGGTAAAATTAATATTTAGTAAATTGGAGTATTGAAATCATTAAAAGAGGGTACATTACACCAGGAAAATAGATGGGACATCATATTTTAACTGAAATCTATAAAATTCATATAAAAATTCATAATATCTTGTCTAGAAGCTTGCTCTTATGCTAAGACAAAACATGTTTATAAGAAAACAAATGTTCTAAAACCCTTTTATTAAATAAATAAAGTATTTTTTGTAAAAGCTCAAACTTTTATACTGTAATTACAGCGTTCTGCAACACCTGTATTAAAAAGAAAACAAATAAAATACTTCTAAAGATACCAACTTAGCATAAATAGAATTTAAAAATATGAATTTTCTAATCACACAATACCACGCGAGTACAAGTCAAGCCGCGCCGCGTCGTACACCACTACACCGGTAAACAAGCACCCTAATAAAATGCGAGTTGTTTGAGTAATGCATGTTATGGAATTCCCATGGCTATCTTCACACTGGGACGACAAGCCCTATATGATATGCGATATTTTACCTATAACATCAACGGTATAGTTCACTGGAGCCCTAGGGCGGCCCAGGTGGAAAAATAACGATTACAACGATGAATAACAAGCATGTATAATATAATATAATTAATAAAATTGAGCTAGGAAATACTCCGCCCTCCGAATGGCGACGCGACCCCCTTCATCAAAAATTAAATATTAATAAAATTATTATGGCATTTCTATGTAACAATTCGATATATGTTAAATGCAAGCAGCTTGTATTTTATAAAAACTACCATTTTTTTTTAAAGTCGTAACAGATTGACGAGAGTTTTCGTGTTCATGTTGAATCAATAATTAAATATGCCCTCGTCAAATAGTTACTTTACTCCTTTTGTTTATTACTCTCAATATAAAGACAAAAATTGTTTGAAAAGAAATTAGAATTTGAACATCATTGACAAAGAGGGCGTGGGTCGCGAGACAATAAATTCTTTCACGCGAATCCGACTACATAGTGACATGATATTAAATTTATAAGGAAAACATTAGAGAGGCGAAGTCAAACAGTCAAATAGATACGTTCTCTCGCCAAGATACTTATTGCTTCATTCGAGACTATAAATGTATAATATTGCTTTGTTACTCCTGCTTTACGTATCTTTTGGCACGACAATACTATGTGAAGCGACTCGTTATATGTCGGTAGATGGCGTCACGGGCAAAAGACGGAGCGGGGAGGGGAGGGGAAGCGATACTAAGTCACAACCAAGCAGCGCATCAAGCGCATAATCATACAACTCTAAGGACCCGTCCAGACCAGACCAACATATGGACATATTTGTAAACCAGTTCTGAAATAAGATTTACTTTGCTGACATAACTAATTTTTTTTGTTGTTTTTTTAAAGAAATAATCATAATTCCAGTAATGTACTTTATCATTGTAACAATATTTGATATTAGTTCTAGAACTGGTTAACAGATGTCGCTGTACCAGTGGCCGTAGACTTAAGTGACAGCTCGTGAGTCGTGCAACTATAGATATAGGATAAGATGTTATCTAGGAGCACTTGGATTATGTAATCTGTGCTTGTTTATATTTAAATCCCACAATCTGACATGAATGAATGAGTGAATGAATGATTGAAAGATTGAGCTGAATCTAAACTGACTATGTTGAAGATATAAAAGAAGTTTTAGTTTTGTTTTTGGAGTTTACTCCTTAAGAATCGGTTTTTTGATATAAGGCGCCCGGCATGAGAAAAATGTGAGGAGTAAAATCTACTGAACGAATGACCTCGTTACGTTTTTGGTGCGGCTGCACTGGTTTTTTTTAAATTGCTATCGAGATCAGAAAATTGTCTTATTAGGGGTAGAGCGATCTGTAACAGAACAGCGTCTTACATAGTAATCTTAATCTCATTTTCAGTGAAGAGGAAACACAATCCAAGTGCTACATGTAAATTTCAACCTTGGACCAAAGATGTCATTCGTATAATACGTTATAATGATACTGTTATAATGAGTGAACATAATCGTAATTAATGATGTGTAAAAATTGTACTAAGATTTAATATTATAGATAAATTTAAAATTTTTATTATATTGCCACGAGTTAGAATTGAAATTTTACAAAAATATACATATTGTACAAATAGTTGAGCGACTCAATGCATACACTGGTCAACCCTAACATATACAGGCGGCGGGCCAGTGCGCGGCGACCCTTAGCCGCGACAACCTTAAGTACATTATGTAAGGGTCGCCGCGCACTGCGCCGCGCTACATCTAGAGAGATAAAACAGCCGCGGGCCGGCGCGGGCGGCGCCCACCCGCATGCGATGTGTACAAGACTAACACTAACTCGTTGATAGAGACTTACGTTAACAGCTACGATTTAGTCCAGCACGACCGACCTGACTGCGCTCGCCTCTACGTCTATCGTACAAATCTAGTCTTTATGCACCTGATAGGAAAGTCGAAAGTCACTCGTGTTAGCCGAACGGTTCAGTGCGAGCGGCCGTACCCCGCGACACTTATACGCGACGTAAGTACGATATCTTTAGTAATAATAATAAAAATATAATAATAACAGTACTAGTTACGAGACAGAACATAATCTCCCGACATTGCACTCTGTTTCAGAAAGGGATATCGGCGCGATGAATCTTATTCGAGAGAAAAAATAACTTAGAGGTACAGTAAGTTTTATAGTGCCATTATATTTCATTTTGTTATCTACTACTGGTGTGAAATGCTCCTGCATAGGTTTTTAAACATGTCTGAAAAAGTAGGTCCTAGTAGGCTAGGTTTATTTTGCACTGGACATAATTACAAGAGTAGAGTTACTTTGGCAGGACCTGAACAAAAAAAAAAAAATAGACACACAGGCTTGTTCAGAGAAGGAATTCACTAAATTCCTGCAGCTACAAGACTAAATACAATAAGTATAACACCAATATATATTACTCTATACACTGTTTTAATTAAACTTGCTATTAACTTATCTTATTTAAAAACTTTATTCAGGAGCACTTACTATCCGCAATACATAGTTTAAAGATAGTACATAACAAAAAACACATATAGACCCTCGATGCAGCGTTTTAAGAAAAAAAAACAATTAAATTAAAAAAAAAAACTATTAAGTACGCATTCCACTCGACCGTCTATACCGTCACTAATATTCTGCTTGAGTGCACGCGTCGCAGTACGTTCACTGACAACGTGTGTGTAGGCCTTAAGTCGTCACGTACACGCCACGACTACCAACCGATAAATACACGCAAAACTGTCAACTGACATATCATTTTCGTGTTTTTACATTATTTCATCGTTTAACAGACTGAAAGTCGTGACATGTACATAATTATCACAATTTAATATATTAAATGGTAGTCGAACTTACCCTCGACGCAAAAATATTGATTGAAAAAACGTGGAATATAAATACTAAGTTGAGTTTCTTGAAGTAGGTTATTGCTAAAACTGCAAACAGGTTAAGCGACAACTAACTTATACAAGTACAAGCTATCATTGTTGCTGTGTTCACCTTAGTCGTGGTTCGACGCTAACTTCAAACCGGTCAACATTTAAAGCAATAACTCTAGAACTGTTATTGCAATTTAAAAAATATCCTTGCCTCGAGGTCAGGTTCGTAACCAACTAATATATAACGAAACACAATCCAATTACATACAGTATAACACACGACCTCGACTAATGTACAAAATAAGAACAAAAAAAAAATTATATAGAAATATTATTAAGGCAATATTTAAATAAAAATATAATATCAAAAAAGCGTAATAAAGCAATCATTATGTACAAAGGCAAAGGGTTGTGAACGTATTGGGGTCACACGTATCACAGGCTGGATGTACCACGAGGACATTTATACACAAAACTTACATTTAGAACGCTATTCATTTAAATGTAAAAGAAAGATCCAAAAAAATCTTTCTAAAAACGTTTGAAAAGACAATGTATGTGTAAGCAAATTTTTTTTAGTACCGATAGCAGTACAATTGAAGAGGAAAATATACACGTGGTACGGCCAGCAAAAAAAACCTAAAATAACATCAGTAACACTAAAAACGAACGTCGCAGCAAGCGCACATCGTCATAAGTAATAATAAATATAAAATAATATATCTTAAGCAATCTTAAATACCCTGTTGATTTCATTTTTTTTTTAAATTATCATGATTCCCCATTTGAAATTACGAAAAAAATAATAATTAAAAAGACGTATTGCAGTAGTGCAGCGGTACGAACTCGACTAAACACAATTATAACCTAATTCTAAAGCCAGACCAGAACATTACTAGAGATCATCTAAAACCTGACAAATTATTCCCTTGCTTTTTTAAAACTTACAAGTTTAGTGGAAGATTCACACGAGCCGACTGTTTGTTTGTCTATATGATAAAAAAGGGACACTAATCTCTCTCACTTTGTATACAGAACAAAAACAAATCCAAAAATTCTCGTCAAATATCAATTAATACATTAAAACAGGTACTGAACGTACTCACAAACGAGAAGCTAGGGAACATCGTCAAGTAAAGTTCGGTAAAACATTGTTGCGGTATCGCGCCGCGGCACTATCGCAGCACAGCCGCAGTACGAACGCAGCACAGACGCAGTATAAACGCACGCAACATTGAGCACGATCCGAGCGACGTACGAGGCCAACCTCCGCGGTCACTATACACGCTTCGATTAACTATCATATAAATTCTTCCAAGTAACTTATCTTTAACGTATATGTCTTTATTACGTATGTTATTTCGTTTTTTAGCTTAATTTAAAGACTTTAAGACTTTTATCGTTTTGTGCAAAGAAAAGACTTTACTAATTAATTAAGTTTTTTTGTACAAGTTTGTTTTTTTTCTTACCTCATTCTTCCGATGTAAACCTGGCTATGTACAGACGTTAGTCCGTTTGCATACCGTTACGCGTACAAAATAGTATGCGGAAGGACTTATTATCGACTATAGGACTTCTAATTCGAAAGATCTACGTACTTTACACGACCCGGTACCTAATACACCATCAAAAAGTGAAAATAATATATTAACAACATACTAAAGACTTAAGAGACACGGCGTGGCGTGTATAAAGAGCCATTTTTACCTTTCGCACGATATATTTGTAAAGGAGGAAACAATTGAACCCATCAGCACCCTATGTGATCATTATGCATCATTAAATTAAACCTACACGTTTATAAACCAGTCATTCGGCACGACAAGTGTCGCGACACTCAACGATATATTCGACTCGCTCCAATTAATATTCTAGTGTAAAAGTCAGAACTAATAGGGCAGTTCGCCGTGAATACGATTAACTTAGCTGGTAACGTCAGTACACATATACATATAAAAAAAATACGCAAAACTATCGTCGAGTACCGCGAGAGGCTTACAATAAAAATAATGGCGCGTGTATATTAAAAATTAAGTGTACAATATTGTGTAAAATTATTTTATTCACTAGCGATCCGAATCTAATGTAACTGTTCGGGTAACGTTTAGTAAAATGCACGGTGTCCATGGCAACGGGGGGTCACGGACCCCGCTCGGCCGGGGTCCACCCCGCTAACGGCCGCCTCTCCTCGCCGACGTTAAACATACGATATCAAATGCTAAAATTCAATTATAAATAGCGTTACGTCCGTAACGTAACGCGAAATTAAAATCTAAATAAAAGTATACGTTTCATACTCATAGGCCGTCCTCGTGACTTAGATAAAATATATTTATATTCGAGTAATTTGCACGGGAGCGAGAATGTGCGACTGGTACCATTTTTTTTTTTAAATTTGACTAGCCGACACGAATTAGTAAGTGACTAGAACGTGAAACACATCATTGGCAAGACTTCGTATAGCGAGCGATGCCCGCGCTAATTCCGAACGGTTGCATCGATATGGCAATAGAGATGGCCATCTTTGTTAGGCTGAAGATCACAGACATTCCGAATAAATTAAGTACGTCGCGTCGCGCTCGCTCGCTCCCTCAAATCACACCACGTTATCGACTAAAACATCCCTCTCGATACATAAATATAGCATAACTGTGATGTACCTAGCGATAGGTTTTAAAAATACATAGTAAAAAAGAAAACTGTGATGGACCGAAACGAAAATACATACAATATTTACAAATAAATCCTAAAAATTAAGCTCATCATTGAAAAAGATTAAATTACATCACTAACGATTGCTTTACAAAAACATTTGTCTACACGGAAACGTTCGAGTCGATAGCTCAGTCCAATTGGCTACTTACACTATGAAAGTAATACGTCCGGAGTCGTCCACACACTGACCTCTTACAAAACATTATACCTACCTTGTACGACGAGCGTACGCGCCCACGTGCACGCACGTGATGCGGCTCGCACGACCTGCCGCTACTTCACACGTCGTAACTCGGCTGAAACCATTCATCGATCGCTCGTCACCCTTCCGCTTGTGTCATATATTTTATTTAAAGATGTATGTTTTCAGCCGGCGTTACTCAACAGTCTGGTTATCTCAATATATAGGGAGATTCAGAGAATGCGCTTATACAAGTTAAATAAAACTCGTGACTGAATCTACGTATATACAGGACGAAATTGAAACGACTGCAGTTTGAGTTACTCGCAGTACTGAGTTTCGATGTTAAATGCGTTTGTTGTATTTTGAGATTTTACCGATTAATATTCTGATAATTTATTTTATTTCTTATTTGATTATATTCGCTCTCGTTACTGTGACAGTGGAGGTTTTATTAACTCGCTAATTTGACAATGAGATTCATAATTTTGATCACAGAAATACAACGACATCTAACGGTCGAAAGTTCAGCACCGAGAGTAAAGCGTACCGCAGTACGTCAACACGCGCGTTCCGTTCGAAGGGCCGTGCATCACGTTCAAACACGTAGACGTAGAATAGTGTCGCGCGTCGAGTCCATCGCGCTATGTACACACTAACAGAACCCGCCGAAGCCCACGGAGGGTACGGAGGGCACGGAGGGCACGGCCGGCACTCCCGCGGAGTGCTCGCCGTTCTTGTGCAGGTCGATCAGCGGCGGAGCCGACAGGTAGTGCGTCTGGAATCGGAAGACGATCATACTTTTTATATGACTCCGGTGACTTCCTCGGTGAATCGTATTAAAGGTTCAATTCTTTAAGTTTGCACGTATAATGATGACGTTAACATGTGGGTGGAGTGGGGGGGTGGAGTGGGGGCGGAGCGGCGGGCGGACGGACCTGCTGGTGGTGCGCGGGCGGCGGGCCGGCGTAGCCGTTGTAGTAGGGCGCGTTGTAGGGCGCGTAGCCCGCGGGCACGCCGGCCGGGTAGCCGTACTGCCACTCGGACAGGTAGCCGGGCGTGGGCCGCATCACGGCCGTGCCCCAGCCGCCGCCGTAGCCCACGAAGGGCCCGCCGTACCTGCAATACGATTCCACTCATTTTTACTATTTATATCTTACGTCGGTCTCGGCGTAGTGCCTCGAGGTACACCTTATTTTGTAAGTTTTATGTTGTAACAAATTTTACTGATGTTCTACGATTCGGTATGAATTCAATCAAATGGTAATTGTTGGCTACCCTTTAACTGTAGTTTAAAAAATAAATTTATAAAATTAACAGGGTAGGTATATGTACGGGATCCATAATGGACAAAATATTTTTCTTTGTAAGCTTTCCTATTAAACAATCATACCTATATAATTATTTTTGGAACTAATTAGTGAAATTTAATAATTAAATAGTAGCTTTTTTAAATTCCCTCGTAAATTTCTAACCAAGGCTATCGGTGAAACAAAATTTGACGTCAATTTACCCTCGAATCTTTTCTTAAAACAGGTTATATTTTCGTCGAGCTTTGTAAACAAAACAATATGTTCAGTTAACTAAGTTCTTCACAACTATTATATTATTTATTTTTTATTATATTTTTTTACTTTTCCATGATGATAAAAAAATAACTCAGTACACTTTTTTTTAAAAAAAAAAAACAACTCCCGCATTAGAAATAAATCCTGTGTCGCGGGGGACTTTACAAACATACAAGAAACGGCCACAAAGAACACCCAGACTCAGAACAACAATTTGTGGATCTCACAAAGTGTTGTTCCATGTAGGATTTGAACCCACAACACAGCGGAGCGGAGAGCGGCGTGGCGGCCACTTAAACCACTAGGCCAATCGTGCAGTCGTATTTGTGAACTAAATACTTCGTTGTTGAGATGAGTGTAGTCCGGCATCACAGAATACGCGCCCGACAAAACATTCGTGTTTAAATCGTCCGAAAATTATAGTGATTTTAATCTTTTTTTTAGCTCTAGCTTTAGGGTGTGTTATATTTATTTTTGGTATGGTAATATCTAGTAGAAACATTTAAAAAAAAAGAAAATGCATACATATACCCTATTTGACGATTACATAGACGATGGCTTTCGACAGGTCAGTAGAGATTGTAAACGATCCTCACACATCTCACACACGGCCGTCTGATCATAGACTAGGCAAAGCCTATACTATGGTAAGCAGACTGCTCAGAAACATAGTTATCGTTTCTAAATGCATACATATTATAAATAAATTATACCGTGACATAGAATAAATGATCATCAAGATTAGATTAAAAGACCCTTAGTCACACATTTAAGTAATATATATCAAAGATCAAATATAATTATTATTATTGTGATTTTTTTAATACAATAGTGACGAATATGTATATCCACATAAGGTGTGAAATATTAGTATATCGGAAGCAACTTTGAATATAACGGACCAGCAGAACCTGAATTAAGAAGAGAAGGTGTTTATGGACTTATCTTGAACAACATAGGTCTGAATATAGGAGAACTCACCCATTATTTCCATAGGCCGCGCCCCCGTAGGCGCCATAGGGCGGGTAGAGCGCGGACGCGTAGTCGGGCAGGGCCGTGACGGGCGCGGGGGCCTGCTCGGGCGCGGGGGTCGACCCCACGCCGGCCCCGGCCGCGCCCGCTCCCGCACCCCCCACGCCCCCCGCCACCTGCCCCTCCGCGATGGACGGGATTTGGTCCACTAGAGACTCCAGCCCCGATAACGATTTGGACGCCACGTCTTGTGCCTTAGTTTTCACAGCACCTGCGTACTCGCCCGGTGAACCTGTATTAAATTATTTCAATAAATAATAAGAATAAAATGATTTTGTGAATGTGTTAATCACAAGAGAAATCTATGTTGTCATCTAGCCTATTTAACTATTTAGGACTATTAAGGCTGTCAATAACGATAGAAAGAGTAATTACCGGGCTGGTGGTGATGAGGCGTGTGATCACCGTGCGGCGTGTGAGGGGTGTGCGGCGTGTGGGCGTCGGGGGGCCGGAAGCCGCCCGCCGCCAGCGGGGAGAAGGCCTCGCCGCCCGCCGGGCTCGACCTGCTGATCGCAACAATCGATACTCACACTGTCGACTAGCACACAATACCGCTCACTGTACACAATTGGGGAATACACTTATACCGTCGATCATAAACTTAACAATAGAATACTAATTTTTTTGCCAGATTTATACTATTTCAAACATAAACCACCACATGTGGTCAAATTTAGTGTCATGTATAATGGTCGGCAACTAATAAATTTGACTAAATATTGTTAATATAAAAAAAATAAAAAATATATAAAATAGTAAGTTGAAAATTGATTTGTTAGTACTACTATACACATCTAACCACAGTCCAACAATAATAAAGATATTATAAAGGTGGTCCTAGTAAACATACCTGTAGCACTCCTACGAATCAGATTTTACTTTATTATATTTCTGCTCTTTCAAACGATTGTTCAGTTTTAAATAATTTAGAAATATAGACAATTAACATATATACATATACTCTCATTATATCTGAGCTAATTACATTTAATTCTTTGGAATAACATCATATTTGGTCTGGTCAACAGAGTCGAACGCTTCACAAAGATCGATAAGTACATTGGTGTCTTATTCTGAACGTTTACAGTAAAATTAATTAAGTACTCACCTATTAAAATTACTAGGGTACATAGAAGAGTGCTGATGTAGTTGGTCTAACCGTGGGCTCTCTGCTACACCAGGACCTGGAATACCATCATAATGCACATTTATAATATTATTCAGCTTCGATTTATATCTCATTGTTTGCTTACCTGCTTTCGATTCTGGTACACCTTAGATCGTGAGCTAATAGAAGTTAGAATTATATACAGCATGTTGTATATAGTTTTTTCATATTTTAACATCATTTTTATTCAAGATTTACAGAATTAGAAATTTAGTTAGATATCTACTACTTAGTTTAGTGAGTGACCCAAGTCTGAAAACGTCTTCAGAAGTAATAATGATGATAAATATGACCTTATATTATTTATTACGCCCTAGTTGATCCCTGCCGTAGCGGCCTAGAGTAGAGAGAGTGGTTGGCTGTATCTGCGTCATGAGCGAACGAGAGTAGATGTCATTTTAGACATGAGCCATTTTTCAAGAGCCTTGAAGGAGCCCATGTCGAGTAGTGAACGTCTTTCGGATAAAATGTGATAATGAAGAGTGTTTTTCGGCCGATAAAGTACCAAGCGGTATTCGAACGCAAGTGTGATACCTCAGCTCTACGCTCCTACCGCTTTGTTAGCAGTCCGTCCCTGAAAGAGAGCGGCGTTCGACTGACCCTGGTCCTGCCGGTAGTGGTAGTGCTCCTGCTTGTCCTGCGTGGGGCTGTGCGTGTGGTGCAGGTGCGGGTACTGCAGGCGCTGCTCGCCCTCGTATAGCGCGCCGCCGAAAGAGTTGGTGTTCACGCCCGCCGGGGACATCTCGCTGCCCGCAGACGTCTGTACGACAGATTTGTAATAACATCTGTTTTAAAAGGCTTTTTTTATAATTAATTGTAGCGGTTGGTACAATATTACTAAGACCTTTTTTTTTAATTTGTCTGATAATTGGGTAGATGACTGTATCGTAAATAAATACCAATGTCAATTTCATTAAAACTAACATCGCAAAACATTTCGGAAAATACCATTAACATAGATTTTTATTATTATTACGAATTTCAATCAAATATACAGTGAAATATATTGTGCAATTGAGTAGTCTAATACAGTGACGTCACAATTTTGTATTTAGTACATTTTTCATACAAAATTATCGTTTTGTCAGATGATAAAAAGTAACTAATTTGACTAAGGTGTCATCTAGCCTATTATCATGATTTTATTTACCACCGGTTACTGATTGTATTTTATAGTCGAATACGCTTGGTTCTCGTTGTGGTTTGCGGGACGTAAGGTTTTTGATGCACTCGGCTACACACAATACGATGTACTAACTAAGATATCTTCAGATTTATTTGTTTGAGATATAATCTCTACACAATGTAATGCTAATGGAATTTATTGCCATGTTTTATTATTTATGGCTATTGTAAGTTTGCTTACTTATTTTATAATTGTTGTTTATCTTAATTTCATATAGTGTAACGTATATTATATTCAAATACAATTTGGTAATAAAGTAAAATAATATTAAAGTATATATTGGTATAGTAAGTATAATACATAAATTATCTTCAAGTCTTTAAAAAAATAAAAGTACCTACATATTTGAAAATAACGTTGAATATGAAATTACAAATAATTTGCTTTGTGGCATAGCTTCGGCAAAGTTTAATTGATTTAATATTTGGAAACATAATTTTTGAAGGCCTATTTTTTGTAACGCTGAATTGGCATATTATCATGTTTCAGAATGTTACCGTGTGTAGTCTTAAGAGAAGTACGTGCGCGACCAGACTTTCACGTCAGTCACTGCGGGTGGACAGCGACGCACTGACAATGCGTCCCGCACACCGACGAGAGGGCCAAGCTTACAGCGGTTAGACTATAGACTTTATGGTCTCTGATCTTAGATGAATGCTTAAAATCAATTTTTCAACTTAAAAGTAATAATAAAAACAGCAAATTTTTCATAAATATGATATTATTATATTGTCTGGTCTCTGACAAAAGAATATAATACTTGGAGTAGGATTAATAACAATGAAAAAAATGACTATACCTTGTTATAATCCGAAAGCGAAGAGTTGCTGTTAGATCCGGGATGCATGTCCGTGCTCCCCATAGGACTGGCGTCGCGCTCGGGGTCGGGGTCACGAGGAGGCTCGAAGTCCAGCGCCGCCATGCCGGGGGACACGGGCCCGGGGGACGATATCGCCGCCCCGATCTCGCTCGACAGCTCCCCGGTGAAGCTGCCCCCGCTGGCGTTGGTGAAGTGGTGGGGCTCCGTGTAGGTGGGGGTCCGCGGCGGCGGGGCCGGAGACGAGTGCTGGCTGTAGGGCGTGTGGGCCGGCGACGGGGTGTAGCTGTGCAGCCCCTGGCCGGCCGGGGAAGCGGCCGGGAAGGGCGTGGTGCCTCCCACTACGTTCACTCCCACCGGCGCCGGTGACCGGGAAAATGGCCGGCCTTGAGACTGTGGGTAATAAAATTATGTTAGTATCCGATATACCAGTTGTAAGTTAATACCTTCTTTCAAAGAAACGGTCTATGTCCTAGCAGTAGGCTAATAAAGGTCGTTATTAATTATGACTGGTAATGAATATTTGATGTGAGAAATCTTTAAATGATATTTATAATGTAAAGTACGATATTTTCCTTCTATTCTTTTCACAGATTTACACTTTGACATCTATAATCTATATTTTTTTTTAAAATTGTAATAGTTTTTAAAATACTTTTCAAAAGATCAGAATAACAAGAAATTCGTGTTATTGTACTGAATTGAATAAGTGTAATTTTGAGAATAAGTAGGAATAACCAGAGTTAAACCAACTTGAAGCTAAAATTCTGATCAATGGTAAAAATATGTTAGAAAATGGGAAAAGAAAACGTGGAATTGGTGGTGGTTGTGGTATTTACCTGTGGCGCGGGCGAGTGCGAGTAGGGGTGCGGGTGGTGGGGGTGCGGCGACTGCGAGAAGCGCGCCGTGGGGGCGGGCGGGGCGGGGCTCTGCCACCACACAACACAAATTATAGTTATCTAACATTTACATTTTTATATGTTGACCGGTGTGAAGTTAGTCACGTGGGATGGAAGATGGGTATGAACATTGATTCTAGTAAATTAATATTTATTCATTTATTTTTGTTTCCCTTTTTAACAAAATATATATTATTTATTACAATTCACAAAATACGTTATTGTCATATACCTTACATAATTGGGTAGATGACTGTATCGTAAATAAATACCAATGTCCACTTCATTAAAACTAATATCGCGTAACATCTCGGCAAATACAATTAACATAGCTTTTTATTATTATTACGACTTTCAATCAAATATACAGTGAAATATATTGTTCAATTGAGTAGTCTGAAACGGTGACGTCACAATTTTGTATTTAGTACATTTTTCATATAAAATTGTCGTTTTGACAGATGATAAAAAGTAACTAATTTGACTAAGGCGTCATCTAGCCTATTAAAACAGCAAATGAGCGTTTTAATAAATTACATTAAGCATAGGTGTGTAACTTTACACTATTACAATCTCCCTGGACCACTTTGTCACAATATTTTAATGTTGGTTTTATTGTGAAATTCTGCAATTAATTACTTTGACATTCCTTTTGTTAAATAAGGAGTAAGTTATACTCGTTGATTTTACTATAGCCAAGTGGTGCTTATATCTAGCGATGGAGGTCTTACGGCTGAGATAATGGTAGTGAAGATAAAAGTATAGAAGTCCACGAAACGTTTTGATAAGTGTATTTTATGACGCGTAGTGACAGATTAAGAATGTAGAGTGTCGGGACCCCTGCCAATTCCGTGGGTGTCGTAAGAGAGAAGCGAGTTACGCAGAACAACATCACTTTAAAAGAGAGACGTACATTCAGCAGTGAAGTGTTAAGGGCTGTAGGTGATAGTATTACCTGTGCCTGGTGCTGGTAGGGCGCAGGGCTGTGCGCGTACAGGGGGCTGCGGCCGCTGAAGGGCGCGGCGCGCGGCGCGGGCGAGCCGTAGCCCGCGCCCCCCCCGCCCCCCGCGCCGCCCGCCCGCGGGGGGGACGGCGCGGAGAACGCCGCCGGGCTCGACGGGAACTGGAACATCGAGCTCGGTTATGTTCTGCGGTGTATACGCTCGTTTATATAACCTATTGGCCGGCCTATTCTTGAAACTCGGTGAGACATATTTATCATTAGACATATTCACTTATCTAAAGATAACTTAAAATCCACAACTTGACAAGAAATTTCTATATATGTCTCGAACAGGGAAGTATAGTGTTTAGAAATATTAAACAAAAAAAAGTATATTTGTTATGCATGTATGTATTTATGTATACATTTTATACACGTATATATCAATAAATTGGCTCAATGAAATCTTTATCACCCTGTATATCCTATTAAGTTCACGTTATAAACTTTACGAGAACAACAAAACGCTAGTCGTAGCGAGTATAGGTGATACCTGAGGCTGCGGCGTGCCGGCGGGGCGCGCGGGGCTGGGCGAGTAGCCCTGCGAGCGTGGCGACGCGTACACGCCGCGCGGGGACGCCGCGTAGCCGCCGCCCCCGGGCGACGAGTAGCCGCGCCCCATGCCCGCCAGGGGATTCGACACGTCCAGGGGCGAGTCCAGGCCTGTGATCCATGTTTACATATACATTTCATTATATATCAATTATTTCAGACAAGAATAATGCTGTGCCCTTCAGTCACGAATTACATTGTTACAAGAACATTGCTTAAATAAACTTAACTGTCACACCAGTATAACTGATAAGTTTCAGTAAAGACCTAGTTTCATGAAACCGAAACATGACCGGAAGCCCATTGATGCAGGAGTGACAGTTATCGTGGTAACTGTGTAAGCCTTACATTGTCACGGTGCCTGTCATGCCTTTTACGTCCCCAAGCGGGGCGTAAAAAAGCATCTCACAAGGCCGCCCTAGTGTGGGTCACCATACTGCGTTGTCAGCATTTGGAATGAGTATGGTGACCACAACTCTTGGATTCTATTAATGCTTTCCATCAGGCAGAGTAGAGTCACTTTGGCAGGCTCTTAAAATAAAAAAATAAAAAAAAAACCCTGAAAGACATTTGTGTCGAATAATAAATGGTACGTTCATCATAAAAAAATCCAATATCTTATTACTTTCATGAACGCAAAGGCTTGGTTAGACTTAGCACACAAAGACCATGATTTTGGTTTGTTCCCAGTGCTTCCCTGTAACCAGCTCCACATGAAACTTTTGCAACCTTAAAATATACGATTTGTTCCATATAATTTTATGTTTCTTTTACAGCTGACATTACTTCATATTTTTTTTTAAAAATGCGATATATAGTAAGGGAAC
The DNA here is from genome assembly GCA_949316085.1 of Hypercompe scribonia. Classification (NCBI taxonomy): domain Eukaryota; kingdom Metazoa; phylum Arthropoda; class Insecta; order Lepidoptera; family Erebidae; genus Hypercompe; species Hypercompe scribonia. Next base: position 1,041,711 of record OX438993.1, read on the forward strand.
AAAATGCCACATGCAAGACATTGGAAATCTAATAGATGCCAAAAATTTTTTTTCTTTTTTATAACATATAAAACACATTTTATCACGCTATTACTCAAAGGAGCTGGCCAGTTTGAAGTTTGTATGAAACATTCCGTATTTTTCTTATTCAGACCCACCAAACTGATTCTACTCTGCCTGATGGCAAGCATGAATAGAATCCAAGAGTGATGGTTACCATACTCAAGTGTACTATGGCGGCCTAGGTAAGGTTATTGGTGTTTACAAAATTAATAATAAAAATATTATGTATATTATGTTAATAAGAGAAAGCATATTTTGTTTTGCCTTTGTCCCGTGGTACTAAGGGTGGAACAAAGGTTTAATTGTGGTCCCAATCTGCAGAACGCAGAGTAGCTGAATAGTAAGTCGAGTAACAAGTGTGGTAAAGAATAATTGTATGGAAAAGCATAATAAAAACGTGTTAATCTAAAATTCATTTTCGTAACATCAAACATACTGATATTACAAACTTCAATTACTGATATCAACCTTGTGGAGACTTCCACATTACAGCACAAAGAAAAAATATACAACAGCGCCATCTAGCGAAGATACATCGAACTACGAAGTATGAACGAAACGTATCAATGGAATGAACTACGATGCAACTACTAATCCTGTATCGCGAAATAGAAATTCGCGTGGCAATTAGCATATATACAACATCCCAACATCAATCGTTGGGCCGTGACCCGCCAGGCATGATCACCTCGCCTGGTCGGAGGATTCACCCTTTGTGTCGGAGGGACACTCGTTCCTCCACAACCTCTTTAGGTTTTTTTTAATATGAATGTATAGCATCCCTTATCGTTGTAGAAAAAAAAAGAATAGGCAAGCTAATGTTTGTCTTAAATTTATTTTACTTTTTAGAAACAAAGAATGTTTTTAATTAACATCAGCTGTAAAAGTAATATAAAATTACATGAAACAAACGCAATAAAGTCGTAGTTTTACAGCAGTTCCAGATGGAACTGGCTACACGGAACTACTGGGAGTGAATTCAGGTTTTCATTGCACTACCTCCTGCTATTTTCTACTGCGCTGAGTGTTGAGGGTTGAAACCTCAAATTGGACAAATTTTGTGTGATTCACAAATTGTTATTCTGAGTCTGTGTTCTTTGTGTCCGTTTCATGTATGTTTGTAAAATCTCTCGTGATACAGGCTATATTACAAAATTGAGAGTCCTTTTTTAAAAAAGAAAATCACCATAGATCTACATACATATAATTCCAATTTAGTGTAGGAGAATCACTGACCTTGATTAGGCGGCTGTTGTTGGAAGTAGTTAGGCGTGTCGCCGCCGAGCTGCTGGTGTTGATGTTGTTGATGCTGCTGGTGGGGGTAGAGCAGTGGACCCTGCGCGAGTGGCGAAGGCAGCTGTGGCGGGAAGTCGCCGGGAGTGCCGTGAGATAAGTAGCCGCCCTCGTGCGCGTGCGCATGGATGGGCTGCAGCGTGTTTAGAGGGTTGCTACCGCCTGCTACCAGCGAGTTCGCTTGCTGGAAATATATTATACAAATGGTTAAAAAATGGTTTTCTTCCTACAAATTTTATAAATTAGGTGCATTGATTTTTGTACTAATACATTAAGTTTTAAAGTAAAAATTAATTGTATCATTGTGGTACACGGCTATATTTATGGTACATAGCCACATTTATTACGCATTTAGGTAGTAGAGCCACGCTGATTTCAGCACGAACGGGCCGGCTCAACCGGGGCAGTACTACCCTCCCACAGAAGATCAACCTAAAGCGGCAGCATTCGTGCTATTGTGTTTCGCTGGTGAGTGCGAGACCGGAGGCCCATTGATGTAGGGGCGACAGTTGTCGTGGTAAGTGTATACAATACAATGCCACGATGTCTGTCATGCCTTTTACGTCCCCAAACGAGGCGTGAAAACGCATTTTACTAGGCCGCCATAGTGTGGGTTACCATACTGCATTGTCTGTATTCGCAATGAGTATGGTGACTACAACTCTTGGATTCTATTCATGCTTTCCATCAGGCAGAGTAGAGTCACTTTGACAGGCTTGTGAAAAAAAAAATAAACAAAGCATACGTACAAAATGTAGTACCATTGTGTATGTATGTACTCGTATGTGTAATAAATGTACCTGTGTGTGTGTTGTAAGTAAATAAAATTAAAGAATTTTTAAGAGAACGAAAATATTAATTACTTTTAGTATTGTCTATTATATTTCATGGACATAGCATTAGTAAGTGTTATTTAATATTCTTTGAGGTCGGCAATGTACTACTACTGGTCGCAAGGTATAATTAAATAAATAAAATAAATAATAAATAAATATTTCGTACACTCGACACACAACGCCATCTAGTCCCAAACTAAGCAGAGCTTGTACCATGGGTACTAGATAACTGATATTACACATTATACATAGAAAAGACCCAAACTTCGAAACAAATATTTGTAGATCATACAAACAATTTTTTTCGACCGGGAACCGAACCCAATACTGTAAGTACTGCAGTCGCATATGTTACCACTGCGCCACCGAGGCATTACCTTTGTTATTTGTAAAAAAACAATTAATGAACTCACCTGTTGTTGCTGGTGTTGCTGATGCTGCAACAAGAACTGTTGCTCTTCAGGGCGAATCTTCTTCGGCCTGCCTCGCTTCTTCTTTGGGGGCTGTTCACCTCCGACAGAGTCCAGCTGCGGGGGCGGGCGCGGGGCTCGGGGCGCGCGGGGTGTCGCCGGCGCTGTCTCGCCGTTCTCCAGCTTGATCTTCTTGGGTCTTCCCCGCTTCTTTTTGAGGGGGACCTCGGTGCCGTCTTCCAGGATGATGGTGTCTCCCGGCTCCGGCTCCATCGTCAGTCTGCAAGGAGCTTCGCTCACTGCTTCTGCCTTTGTTTTGCCGGCTTGGCCGGTTGAGTTTAAAGGGTCGGGGAGCGGTAAGCGCTAGTGGTACTTGTATACCAGCTTATTACAATGCGAAAGCCTTATCAGGTGTGGTGGTGTGGTATGGTATCGTCCACGGCTTTACATACTACCTATGGGGACAAACCTTCGACCCAAGTGAATATAGAGAGAAATATAATGTTACAATATGAATATTTGTCACCAAACTCAATCCCAGAAACTGTTTGCTAGAGAATTAGTTAAGGGGGTTTGCACGCTAAGATTCACCTTTATTATCCGAAATTAAAATGTGTAAATTGAAGTATTTAATTAGAATATGGTGCGATTTTCCCTACATATTGTCAACTAAAGAAAACGATATTTCAAGAGTGTATGCAGTTGAAGTTTATGCATGTGGTACATTAAACTCATCAAATAAGAAAGTAAGTAAGGTGGTCACTTTCTACCAGATGACCCGTCTCTTCGTTTGCCCCCCTAAAATTATAGCAGACGCATTGTTGATTTCACTTGTGTTCCTTACTAAATATTTTTTTTATCGTACGCTAATCTGCACTCGTACAACTCCTAACATTCTATGGATAGTTCCTAGTTCATGTCGTTTTATTACTTTTTGGTGAAAAAGTCTTAACAATTCGTATGTGAAATGCAGCTTAAGACAATTGTCAAATAGCAGTTTGTATTTAGTACGGTTTGTAGTAATTTATAACGAATCACGTTATCTTCGTAAATACTTTTTGTATCATTTCGAATTAACACGATTTAGACACGAACAAAAATGTTATTCAAACAGATAATTTCTTGCGCACGATGCTATTTTTGATTGCGAGTTATTGTTCATTGTTACGAATATATTAATGCTTCATAAATTAGTACACTACCAACTTTTGTGTAATACACTATCCTAGACGATCCTATCCGACCTAGAAATTACTCCAAGTAATGTATAGCTCGATAGCCTGTAGGCACATTACAATTTAGGGAATCAATGCGTGCACGAAAACAAAAATGGAACCTAGGACACTTTATATCAACATTTGTGTAAATTTTGCGCGTAAATAATTTCTTGAATTAATAAAGGTATGTTTAGGCAGTGAGGGATATGTTTACCTTCGGTTTTGGCTGAAACAATCGGAGAATTTGAAAATAAATGGCCTATAACTTTAATCAATAAAAAAAAACTAAAAATGTCTTGTCTAATTGGGACATGCGGATATGGAGTAAAATAGAGTATATTTCAGCATATATTTAATGTTCTAATACAATCAGATTTGTGATCATTTAGTAAGAGTTCTATTTGCGTATTCTGGGATTACAGCGTGAGTTTGTCTGGTGATCACAATTTGGTGACAAATTTATCATTTCAGTGTAAAATCTAGTTCAAAATCCACCACATACGACGTTAATAACCTATGCTTCCATAAAATAAATAAGTTCAGTCCGAAATTGTAACAATGCGTTATTTTGATACCATTATCTGAAGAGAGACCTTCACGACTACAGCTGTTTAGTAAGGATAGCTTACTGAAAAAATGAGGTGATTTTGCTGCATTTTTCAATAAACTGACAAAGTATAGGACCACTTATATAGCCAACACTGTGTGAGATTTTCTTATTTGAGACCGCGTAACAAAATGCAGTTTCATCTAAACGTGAAGAGCTGTCAAAACATTTTGTTCCACCTCAATTGGAACAGCTATTTAGCATTCCTGTGACAGTTTTGCTTACGCACTGTTAGAAGTTCACTGATGATAAGCGTTTAGAAGGTTTTGGTCAGCAAATACTTAGTCTAAGTATGTTGGTTTTAAGAATCATGCGACCATACATGCAGTTAGTGTAATATTAGCTAAGTGTGTTGGATTTGCAAGCAAGTGGTTGCTGGTTTGAACCCCACACAGAACGCGTAGAAGCCCCCTTAAGTCGTCACCCCACCGGGATTTGGGTAAGAGCTGTGTGTCAGAATTGAACCGACGAAAGTATACGGAGTACGAGATAAGTCTACTCCGAAGAGATTCAGTATGTGTAAAAGTAATATACATTACACCACGCTGATAATATTTTCAAAAAAGTAAACTAGGTATGATAATATAATGTACAAATAATACAATATATAAAAATAATAATAATGTACTCTTAGCCGATTTCGGCCATGGAACTCAGTCTCAATGGAGACCAGCTATCTACACAGGAGATGTTATAGTCCACAAGTGTGTACGCAAACAAGTGCACTCTCTGTTCCCTCACTCTCACAACCCGATGGAACGGTTATCGCACACGACCGGGGAAAGATCAGGCGCAAAACCCACGGCTTTACGTGCTCTCCGAGGCACGACTAAACCCCAACTTGTAAATTCTGGGTTTTTATTAAATATTATTGTAACCGGAACACTCAATAAAATTTTTGAACCCGACCCGGGAATCGAACCCGAGACCTCTTGATCGCCAGTTGCATACGCTAACAGTTAGACCACTAAAATACGAAACGTGCGTACTGATCTTCCATACGCTTCTGCTATGGGAAAATCTCATGGCGTAGTAACATGATATAGGCCAACCTAACTTGGATTGGATGTTATTTTCCCATAAGATAACTGAGTAACGAAGTTTACTAACCTACTACTAGCTTAACAATTTATATTTGAATAAACTAATCTCAATGGCAAATCCCTTTTACAGAGAAGTCCATAGAACATGATACTATCCCAGTAAGTTAAATTCAATGCAACTAGAATTACAGCTAACGGTCAAATGTAGACAAAAAGATGAAGTTCACACATTCTATTTTATCCAAAACATCGAAAAACAGCGATTGCAAATATACGGACAAATTGCAGTTTTAGTTTTTAATTCACTCAAACTTTGTGGAATGCTACATTAGCGCATTCCACAAAGGTTGTGTCAAATGCCAATTGCTGCAGTAACTGTGTGAGCCTTACAACTACCACGATGACTGTCATGCCTTTTACGTCGCCAAGCGGGGCGTGGAAAAGCATCTCACTAAGCCGTCATAGTGTGCACCATTCTGCATTGTCTGCATTTGCAATGAGTATGGTGACCACAACTCTTGGATTCTATTTATGCTTTTCATCAGACAGAGTAGTCACTTTGGCAGGTTCTTAATGTAGAAAAAACATATATATAAATCGTCGGGTTGATTTGGTAACTGGTTAGATGGACTACAAAAGGAGTGTTTGCTAATTATCAAATACTTCGTCTGCTTCTCTTAAAAGATACAAATTTGACCCGTTTTCGCAACATTTTCGATTGATATGCCTTTCTTATCGGTCATAGCATGATGTTACCTAGTCTATGTTCTTCCTATAATAATTAATAAGATAAAATATTTTCCCATTCGAACCAGTGGTTTCTAAGATTACCACGAACATGCAAACACACAAACTTTACCTTTTTATATACACATAGTATGGGTTTACCCGACAAGTCACCAGTGAGTTTGAAGTGACATACCTGCGTATTTCCATCTCCTCTTGTGGGCGGCGGCTGGTGTTGTCAGGGAACACGAGCTCTGCCTCCTCGACGTGGGGTACCAGCCCGTTGAGGTAGTCGCGGAACTTCTTGAGCGCCGCGTAGAAGGGAACCTTGTCAGCAGCACGGGGTAGCTGGGCACAGCGCGCTGATGATGATGGCATCACCCACATGTACTGTGAAGGAGATTTCCAGAAGTTGTAGTGTGTCATTGGGTCAGTTCCGCAGTTGGTAAAGGTCAATAGTTAACTTTCGTTTCGTTGTAGGAAGAATATGACAAGGTGTTGCAAGAGATTTTTGACCTTTAAAAGACAGATCAAAACCACCCTTATGGTAGTTTTGTATTTTGGGGTTGCCAGAACTGCGATGAGAGACGGTTCACTAATATTTTAATAATTTACATTTTAAGAGAAATGTATTTTTGTAGTAGTTTAGTATTTATTAGTATTAGCACGTGTTCACTATTGTAATGCAAAAGTAAGCGAAAGCAAGTTTAAAGAAGTTATATAAAACCCCACTTTAGAAAAGAGCCAACTTGCCAACCGCAAAAAATATTTTTTCCCTGAATTACAAATAAAAATTCTGTTTATTTCTTCAAGATTACACCACAGAAAGTCACATGCGACGAATCGGTAACATATCTATGTTCTCACAGTGTTTGTCCCAGCGATGGTGTCAGGTTGTTTTCCAAAACAAAAGTCTTTCTTCCCGGAGAAAACTTCATATATCAGTTTGCCGTTGAACACGGCCACCTTCGGGCGGAAGGTCTGCAGCTTCTCCAACAAGATGGCGGACCCCTCTTTGATCTCCCGCCGGGTGAGGTCGGCTGAACCCTTGGTAGGGCGTGACACCATATTCGTGAAACCGATGCCAAAGTTCAGTAGCTGAAAATATACAATAGACGCGTGTTAATGGGGCTATGTATAAAATATTTTCTGTTATTTCTAGGATATGTCATACAAAACCACCTACCTACACTCAAAACTATAACCGTTAAAATTTAGCTTGACCTCTGTTGACTCTTTTGACAATTGTCACTAGCGTCATTTTAGAACTCACGAGCCAAATTTAGGTGTGCATTTTTATATTTATAATGCACTTTACTTGTGATAAAACTGGCACGTAAAGAATGAAAATATAGGTAATACAAAAGAAAATCGCTGGTTCAAAGGAACTTCGTCGCATTCGTAGCCATCTGTCACAGAGATCAAGGTACATTTTAGGAACTGTAAGTTTAGCTTGTTATTTGTATTCTAGAATATAGGTAAATAGATAGATACTTAGATATATTTTTGTTTTTTTTTTCTTATTATACAGGGTCTAAACAAGTCACCTGGTTGTGAGTGAGGACGGCTGTTCATGTCGAGTACAGTTACGAGTGTGTTGACGCCCTAAGAGTCTGCCTTCCCAGAAATACTTTGACTGTACTGATGTTGTAGTGGTTTCAGTGGTCGCCATGCTGCTCTCTACTGTGTCGAGTGTTGTGGGTTCAAATTTCACAAGGGACAACAATTGTGTAATCATCACAAATTGTTGTTCTGAGTCTGGGTGTTCTTTGTGTTCGTTTCTTGTATGTTTGTAAAGTCCCCCGTGACTTATTAGACGTCTTTTAAAATAAGAATAAGAAAAATTAAGATAGTGGAGATGCTGTGTGTTCGATAACCTCACTCAGTATGCTTTCCTGGAGGCTTTTGTATCAGTCTGGTCGAGTTAAATGTGTGCCTCTCATATGTATCGGAGCATCGCTCTCGCGAGAATTGGAATGCAACGCAAAAAATGCGTAGTCCAATATTAGTGAAGAAATTTTTAATACAAACCTCGAAGGGATAGTAAGCAACATATGTGGGACACGTGACTAATATTCCATAATATGTTTTACATTTAAAAAACAAATAAATACTACTTAAAATTGTCCTTTTATAAGCAACATAAACGCATTAGCATTGGTGTAAATTAAGATGAATTTTAAAATCGTTTATGCGCATATGCAGGCAGTTAGTTCGGCAACAGTTATTTCTATAATAAAACTAGTTTTCAAGTCTAGCTCGTGATGGTATTTCTTTTTTTTATGGTACTATTGATCCTAGCTTATAAGTTTAACATATAAATATTTATATTCGTCGTAGATTATTAGGAAATCGATAGATTGGATCAATAAAAAAGAATTTAAAGTGGTTATGATGTTCTTTAGTGACTACATGAAAAACACAAAATTTTCATTGAAAATTTTGAGCAATGAATACTATTGATTCAGGGTTCATAGATAAATAAATAAAAAAAAATATTTATTCAGGGAAAAAATAATGTGACAAATACAATTTTATAAGTCTTAGAAATACGCACTTCTACAGAAACTCTGTCCTCCGAACTAAGTATTAAAACCTGTATTTCAGACAGAAAGCGCCCCCTGTACTATTAAATGTAAGCCTTAGTTTATGTATCGTAACATAATTGTAAGGAAAACAAGAAAACGCAATAAGAAAACATCTTAAAAGTAGGTTAATACTGTGTGTGTGTGTGTGTGTGTGTGTGTGTGTGTGTGTGTGTGTGTGTGTGTGTGTGTGTATGTGTGTGTGTATGTGATCCATGTGGATCTGTGTTTAAAATGGTAAATGTTATAGGTGTAAAAGTGTAAACTAAATTCTTTTCTATTACTGGGCTATATATCTTTTCTATTACTAATAATAAATATTTCAGATATTTGACACACAACGTTATCTACTTTCAAACTAAACAGAGCTTGTGCTATGATAACTAGACTGACTGATAGAATACTTATATACTTCTTTTTTGTAAATACATACATATTACACATAGAAAACATTCAAACTTCGAAACAAATGGCAAATCGTTCAAACATTTGGTCCGACCCAGAAATCGAACCCGAGATCACAAACACAGCAGTCGCATTCAATCCTGCTGCGCCACCGAGGCAGTTAAATTGTAGTGTATTACGACACTAAGAATGACCAGATAAGAATTCTTAGTCAATTTATTATTTAAAAACACTTAACCTAATAACTTGTCAGGTAGTCAGCTGCTAGACGATTATCAGTCTCGGAAATGTAATCGTTTTCAAGTTAATTTATTCTAACATTACAAGGCTGAAGATTTTGTTTGTTTATTTGCCGAAAGCGCTTATCTCAGAAACTACTAGTTTGTTAATCATCTAAGAATTCAATAAGCTATACAACATCATTGTACGACCAATAGAAACCGAGCATTAATGAAAAATGTTACAAAAACCAAGCAAATGTATTCTTTTTCGGAGACAAAGACAACAAAGTCTATGTTAAATATCTATGGTAAAACTGAAGAGTTGTTTCTCAACATGTTAACGTGGTAAAAATTTTTTTTGACGGTCGTTTTTTTTCTTCTATACAAGAGCCTGCCAAAGTGACTCTACTCTGCCTGATGGAAAGCATGAATAGAATCCAAGAGTTGTGGTCACCATACTCATTGCAAATGCAGACAATGCAGTATGGTGACCCACACTATGGCGGTCTTGTGAGATGCCTTTTCACACCCCGCTTGGGGACGTAAAAGGCATGACAGTCATCGTGACAGTGTAAGGCTCACACAGTTACCACGATAACTGTCACCCCTGCCATCAATGGGCCTCCGGTCTCACACTCATCAACGAAACACGACAACACGAATGCTGGCGCTTTAGGTTGGTCTTCTGTGGGAGGGTAGTACTGCCCCGGTCGAGCCGGCCCGCTCGTGCTGAAAGCAGTGTGGCTCTACTACCTACTAAAGTTACTAAAGTTCTGAAATTATCAGTTATTTTGTAGTTTGTAACATAATGTTTGACGGTCAGTGACCAGGTATTTATTATTTGGGTTCAATGACGTATAATTAAATTAAAAACGGTTACTGAGCCGTAAAATCAATCAATACCAGCTTTTTAAAGCATTCACAATGGGAATTCGAGTTGTAAAAAAATTGACATCCATTGACAAAGGCTGTAAGTTTTTTCTTAGTATCTGAAATCTTTCAAAGGCTTTTCAGGGGTATCTGTAGCGGAGCTGTTGGGTGTCTATCGTCAGGCGTAAAGTCATCCAAACGAGTTAATTTTAATGGATTAAAAAAAGGAGTTTCCAAAAGCTAGCAGGCAAATATGATGGTTTAACCGGAGTTGTACCCTGGCTTGATAGAAAACCGATGTCCAGCAATTGTTTTCTTACCGTTGCAGTCAAAGGTAAGAAAACAATTGCAGAACATCGGTTTTCTCCGGTAGTGAGTAAGGCTACAAGAGTATAAAGTCAGGAAGGAGGGATGGGGTCCGATATATTCTCCTTATTTAAACTTGGATGATGGAGAAATCCGTGTAACTAACCTTATAGTCTTCATCTGCGCTCATCTGCTCCCTTGTCAGCCCAGAGAGATAGAGACACTTCCAGAAATGGTTTCCGGGGCCTGCGTAGTGATGTCCTTTGTATGCCGCAAACAATCCGGGGTTTATGCCAATCTGAATAAGAAGAAATATATTCGTAATTATGTGATTTTGCTGGGCGAGATTCTTTGAAAAATGCCGACAGTTTACCGCTACTAGTAAAATTAAGCTTTATCAATATAAAAGAAAAGATTACTACACTACTACACTACTACACACTCACATATACACACACACAATTAACAAAATTTATTATGTAAGTATGTTTCAACACTTCTGTGTATGAATGATCCATTTGCTAATTGTAAAGGATTATTGTATCATTGTTTTTTGGGAAGGAACTGATTACCAACATACAGTTCACGCTAGTTTGAGAATCAGGGCTTGCACTTAAATTGTATGCATCCTTTGGTTCAATAAAGAGTTATTATTATTATTAATATTTAGACAAAGTTCAAATTAAGTTTACTCGAAACATACATTGAGAGTATTACCTGCCTTACACTTATCGAGAAAATACAACAATTAACAAAACAAATGTACATGCAATATGACTTTTACCAAAAAAGTTTTTGGTGTAACATTTTCCTTGCAATAATGAAAAGGGACAGAAGTGTAACAAGAAACTAACAACGCGCTTGGTGCTAGAGTTGGCTTTCAAATGGTTACGTTGTGACACATGTCTACGTCACTACGTTCTGTGTCTAGGAGTCTCAGTGGTGAATAACTGATGCTATAAGGAGTAGTGGATGGGATAGTGCTTTAAGCGGTCACGTCGCCGTTTTCTGCTGCGCTAAGTGTTGTGAGTTCAAGCCCACATAGGACAACACTTTGTAAGATCCACAAATCGTAGTTCCGTGTCTGGATGTTCTTTGTGTGCATTCCACGTATGTTTGTAGAGCCCTCGGCGACACATGACTATTCTAAGTGTCGGAGTCGTTTAAAAAAAGTAATAGAAGAAATAGAAAACAAAAAATAATAGAAGATCGTAAACGCAGACGGACGGACGCAGCAATTCAAATGCAAAATAGGTTGTTTAGTAAATTTATTAATATTCAAATTCTCCGTTCGTTACTGAGGATAGTTTTAACGTCGATTTTTGGTAAGTATGATGCAACTCAGTTTCAGCTCAGCGTCCTCCATTTCGCGCGATAAAACAATTACTAAACACCAATTACTATACACATACGTGAAACAGCGTAGATTGCATTTACTTGTACATCGGCGTTGAATAATTTATAATAACAAGTTAAGGTTTTTAAAACAAATTTCGTTAATACAAGTCTTATCATGTTCTAGAACTTACAATTCTCCTGCGACAAATGCGATACTTCTAATTAGAATTAGTCTAGAACACACCACGTCCTGAAGTGTCTATGAATGTTATTTAGGCATTAATAAATGCTTGCTTGTAGCATAGGGGTAAAAGAACCGTCCTACCATCATCATCATTATTATCAACAGCCTTTAACAGTCCACTGCTGGACATAGGCCTCTTATGAAAAAGCAGTAATCGTCCTATAGTGGACGGTTATCATCAGACGTCGTGTGTTCTTTGAAATACTGAGAGCTGAGACGGTTGAGACTAGAGAGACGAGAGACAGGGGGCTGAGACGATCATAGTTAAGATTCATTTATTGTAGATTTCATTGTGAAATGGTTGTGGCTTTTTGTTCTATAACCGAACGCCTGCCTTTTTTTTAACGTGTGGAAACCCCCTCGGAAAACGGAAACCCCCTCGGGAACGCCTGCCTTACGCCAACTCTCTTTGAGAATGTGTTCGTTCTTCTTACGTAGCAAGAAGCTAAAGATGTTTGGGAATTAAAAAACAGTCATACAAAATCTACGACTAAATTCTCTATTTTCTTAACAATTCAGTTATTGCAAAGCACAACTTGCCTGCACTTTTAATTGACAGTAAGAAATCAATAGACTTAAGTCAGCTGCGATCAAATGCAAACCTTATGTTTCCATCGTCTCCTTCTATCCTATAATAACTGGCATCTGGCAATGGTCACACAAGCATTTACGTGCATCACAAGTCAAGTCAAGGCATAGTGGTTTCTCTTTTTTTATTTACAACCTGCCAAAGTGACTCTATTCTGCCTGTTAGAAAGTATGAATAGAATCCAACAGCGGTGGTCGCCATACTAGTGTTTAGAAATAGTAAAGATCATTTAAGAAATGTACTACAAGTAATTATAAAGGTGTTTCAGAATTAGTTGATTTAGTTTTTTAAAGGAATTGGAATATCACTTAATATACATTTTTGACTTGAGTTACCCATAATTTTCTCCCTATCGAACTTTTTGATCTATAATTTCATCAACAGCCTTTTACAATCCATTGCTGGACATAGGCCTCTCCTTATCAAGGAGGTTTTAGCCTACTATACCACGCTGGCCAGACGGGTTGGAAGAGGGTTTGTTTCAAGTTTTCCTTCTCTTTGTAATGATGTTGTCTTGTATACTGTTCCCTTAGTCACCTTTTACGACACCCACGGGATGAATAGGGGCGGTAACACTATGTATTCTTAATCCGTCACCACACGGACAATCTCATCACGGATCTCTAATCTATTAGTTTCTAAATACTTTTCAAATTTCCTTTAAATTTTAGTATTTCACGTTAACGACCTTAATCCACTGCTAGACTTCAGCGTATTCTCAGAAAGGAGGTTTTTGGCCTACTATACCACGCTGGTCAGACAGGATGGTATAGAGTTTGTGTCAAGTTTTGGTTTCTGCTTGCGTAGTTTGATCCCTTACGACACTCACGGATTACACTACGTATTCTTACCACACGGATGGTAAAATCAAGAAATAGTGTTACGTTAAGAAATGCCTCTAAATTCTAAGAAGTATTAATAAAAAGTACAACGTTGATCATACTCACAATGATGATGTCGAGGTTCTCGGCGAGATGGTCAGGCAGGGTGCGACGGGATACTTCCTCCTCGCTCATGCCGTTGAACCGGTCATGCTTCTTGCGTTCCTTCACCGGCCGCGGTACCAGGGTACCGTCCAGAACCCCGTCCGCTTTTATCTCCATACTGGAAAGAAAATTGCTAGTCAATATTTCTAGAATCTAATGTCACTGCATTGACCGCCTCGGTGTTGCAATGGTAGCGTATGCGACTGCTATGCTTGTGGTCTCGGGTTCGATTTCTAGGTTGGACCAAATGTTTGTTCATTTACAATGAAAGTATATATGTACTTATATCAGTTGTCTAGTACCCATAGTACAAGCTCGGCTTAGTTTGGGACTAGATGGCGTTGTGTGTCAGATGACCGAAATACCATTAATATTATTCTTTAAGATTAATTAAAACAACAAGTTATCAGTTTATTATATTTTTTAGACTTTTGTCATATTAAATCTTTTTCCTCTATTTAAACTAGTTTAGTAAATAATAAGTTGTATTTTGAGCATCGTGATTGGATTTCAATGTTAAAATTAAAAGCGAGATTTTAAAAATTACCTATGATAAATAAAATCTTGACTGGAAAATCAGAATAAATAGTTCACCTAGTGTTTGTTTCGATTTAAGAGCTTTGAACTCAGTGACAATTTTTTTAATAATATTAAAATTCTATTAATATTATAACAGGGAAATGTCTTAAAGTTCGACTATGTCAAATTATTACATAGTCGAACTTTAAAGAACACTTGGATATCTCTGTGTCTGACGTAACTATACTCGCCGGATTTACTCATCATATTTCAAATATGAAACAGTATTTCATTCTGTCAGTAATAAAATCATAAAAGTCGGTGTAACAGTCAATAAAATTAATATACAGGATATCAAATTAATTTTAAACTGTTTATAATAGTTAAATTTCGATTGGAATACGTTAGAATTTGGGTTCAATAAAATCATGAACAGTTTTGCCCCCCTAGTCAACGAACGTTAACTAACAAATGTATGGGAATGACAACCTTCAGCACTCAGGCATGTGGTTAAAACAAAATATTAGCCAATAATGAAAGGGAATAGAGGCGTTTGCAATTGTAGAAAGAGAATCGATGCGAAACACTAACATTTTGGCTAAGGGGCGCATCATCACAATAATTGAAAAGTGCCTTCTCACTGATGACGGAAGATTTTTTTTTAAAGAAAAAACAAAACCCGCATTAGTAATAAATCCTGTGTCCCGGGGGACTTTACAAACATACAAGAAACGGATACAAAGAACACCCAGACTCGGAACAACAATTTGTAGATCACATAAAGTGTTGTCCCATGTGGGATTTGAACTCACAACACTTCGCGAAGTGGAGAGCGTCGTGGCAACCGCTTAAACCACTAGGCCAACAGTGCAGTCAATTTAAATGAGCGTTCCTTTAACCCACCAATGTCCCAGTCCGTTTGAAGTTAGAATAGCTAAATCACGTTTTGGGTTCAAAAAAGTTGCAATCGTTGCTTGAATGTTTTTTTTGCCAATATAACGGTGTAAAGGCCCGTTCATATTATGACGCACCCACCATTCGTCGTGACACAACCCAAGAAATAATAATTGGCACAAAGTACTATTTATTGTCATATCCTCAATAGTTTTTTGTGATGACCAGCGTTGGCAGAGCACCCATTCAGCTGAAGAAATCATTTTATCCACTTTTATCGTACTTACGGCATATCACGCTGTCATCTATTCTTGGCATGCCACAATTTTTCATTCGAATGAAATCATATAATTATATTTGTATATATACAGAGAGGATTACGGCCAGAACTATGTCAATTTATGAATATGTTTTCTGGAACAGGAAACAAACAAAACATCTGATAAAACTCCAGTCACATCACATCAACAGCCGTTAATAGTGGACAAACATCTTTCCTTAGAAAGGAGATTTTGTTATTTATTTAAACTTACAAAAGGACTCAAAGTTTCTCTTTACAACAGCAATTACGTGCCCGTAAATGTACAGCGGCACACCCGTTCCGGGGATTATCAAAGAAACAGACAGATAGACATTTTTTTAAGGTTTTTTTTTTATATCAGTAGCATATAAAATATTTCAATTTTATTTATTTTATCGCCTTTTGTGCCGACATGACAATTAATCTTTCGTGCTCGAAACTAATCGGGCACAAATACAAATACGAGTCTTTAATTATTTGTAAACTTGAATATGCTTTTTATGGACTCCAAAAGATAAAAGTTATTTACTTGAAATCCAAAACTATCTAACGCAGTGTGATGTCATCATAGTAGATATATTTTAAACACATTTTCCTCACTTTAAATCGTCTGCACCATACAATAACGAGTTGTTACCTTTCTACGTTTCCAGTACAGCGGAAAATTACATAATTAGTTGTAATGAGGCGCATCGAGTCGCTAGGTGTGTTCAAACGAGGATTGGTCATCTTGTATAGGAGCTAAGGCAGGTCACGGCAACCCAGTGGCTGTTGGAGGCAAGACCAGACAGTATTGTTCCAACAACAAAGTGCATATAGAGGCGTGCAATTCATTTGCATTTGTTATCGTGAAAGGCGCATTGTCCCAACGTCAGGTTTCCCTCCGCACGCGTCTAACTCGTTTCTCTTTCGTTTTTCTATTGCTTTCTAGATTTTGCGACCGTAGATTTAGGCTATGTTTATAATATCTGCACATAATACGTTTTGCCCAATTATTGTGATAACTTTGAAGGTTTGTGTGTTGTCTTTAGTAATACTAAAAACGATTTTGAATGTCTTATTTCATTTTTGACCACTATGACTTTCTATAACTTTTGCACCATGACATGTCAAATTATAAACCGGACACCGTATTATGTAGTCGTACGCGAGAATTATCTCAAAACGGCTGTTTTAACTCTAGTGAGTGAAGAGAGAGTTTGTAATTCCTCTACCAATAAAAATTACGACTTCCGTGCGCTATACTTGTTTAAAAAGGTACAAAGATTCTTACACACGTATATAAAATCACGCCTGTTTCCCTGGAGGGGTAGACAGAGGCATATTAAAGCCTACTTTTCATCAATTTTATGGTTTCACGTGATAAATGGTGAGACTATTGACGCTAATTGGGATGTTTTGTTCGCCAGAGCCTCTTCTGTCGATCAGCAAGTGCACTTGCAGGTAAAGTTGACTTGGGGCCCAAAGTTCTTGGTGGGAACCCTATGCACCCTAAGGATAAGATGTTTCTTCACCTATTAATATAGAGATATTATAATGCTGGAGTTTGTTTTTAGTTCAATACGTTGATTTCTTGTCAATCGGATTAGAATTGAAGGCAACACAGATGTCCATTTTTTACCAGTTGGTTAGTTAAAATATCTTAACTAAGTAATATCTTAAGTTTGACTGGCAAGTCAGATGTCGTCGATACGGTGGCATGTACGAAGTTGTGAATATATGAATTTTTGTTTAAGATAAACAGAAATTACCATAGTTTAACATCTTACACAAATCTAATTAGTGTTGTCTTAAAGAATGGAAGAGATGAGGAGAATCCGAAGTGAGATTGTGAGTAAATTTAATGATAGAGCTGTGATAAACTACACTTCAGATATGGCAATTTTGAAAAAAGTGTTGGGCTTATGTCGTGCCCCTGTTGCGTTTCTTTTTTATTTGTTTTTTTTTTTAATTTTAAGAGCCTGCCAAAGTGACTCTACTCTATCTGATGGTAAGCATGAATAAAATTCATGAGTTGTGGTCACCATACTCCCACTGCTGTGTGACCCACACTATGCTGTCACAGTAAGATGTTTTTTCACGCTTCATATGGTTACGTAAAAGGCATAACAGTCATCGTGGCATTGTATTGCACATACTTACCACGACAACTGTCACCCCTGCATCAATGGGCTTCCGGTCTCGCACTCACCAACGAAACACGACAGCACGGATGCTGTCGCTTTAGGTTGATCTTCTGTGAGAGAATATTACTGCCCCGGACGAGCCGGCGCGTTCATGCTGAAATCAACGTGGCTCTACAACCTATACCGCTCCCGTTCTGTTCGGTCAGCATATAGGGTTGCCACACAAGTGAACAAAGTAAGTAAATTGAATCAGTAGTGTTGCTAATTAAGTGAATGTTCAAATTGGCGATAGACATGCGTTCATGTGTTTGTCAACAGAATTAAGACTGTAGACATATGTCACTATAATATTAAAAAAAAAACAAATAAATGCGTTCTTTATGTTTAATATGATAAAGTGTTTACTAAAATTTATTACTGGTTTGTGTTCACCCGCACATTTTTTCACACAACTTCCTCTTCGCAACATGATAGGTGGTTTGATAGCCCTATGTGTATGCGTACATATATAGTACATTACGAACCGAGTATTACAACGGTGTACTATAAAACGATGATAATGTTTTAAGTCTAGATGTTGTAGACGACTAATACAAGCAGAAACTGACCACACCCCACATCATTTCGTACGTAAAGTTTTCATATAATAAGATTTTTCAAAGGAATAATCAGTGGTGTCAAGTGTGGAGGTGAGAGTAAGATATCATTTTACAGGAGTTGATATATATAAGAGACAATTCCTCAAGGATTATCAGTGAATTAGAATTGAGATAACATTAGAAAAACGCTTGTTTTATGGTCTATACCATCAAAGTGTAATAGGTATGGTAAATATGCTGGTTTGTCTTCTAGAATACGGGTTACTTGGTGGTAACCGACTAACGCCGGTGATGGACACATGTCACCCTATAACTCAAGAAACACAGGTGTGTTGCTACCCTTTGCGAGCGTCTTTCCTCTGGTGAAGGGTCCAATCCTGGTAACCTCTTTCGTTCAGTGTAAAACAGTAAAAAAAATCTGAATACACCTGTGCTTATCTGGTCGAGCCTATCCAGTGTCGAAGTATGACTCACCCTCGGTACACTGTGGTGGAGTTTTTAATTTTGATTGAATTAATCAAAATCAAGTGCTACAAATCTTTTTCAAGTCATCTAAAATGTTGTCAAGAGATATTGAGAGGGGAAATCAGTCTCGGGATCAGAGCATGGCAAATCGTTTTCAACGTCTCGCCCTTCACCAGCAACAGTTGTAGAAAGTGAAAATAATAAACTTTCGGTCTTAACTTATGCCACCTTGATCTGATTATTTCGCTCGGATTTTTGGCTAGCGATAGTGCGGCCATCGGTTCCGGTACCGAAATACCCCCGCGACGTAAACACATCGCGGCTTGCGCACGCGCCGCTCGGCAACGCGGCCACAACACAACATCACGCTTCATTAGTGCGTCTCGTTAGCCGGCGTTGCCATATACAAATCTTTTTCGGGATTCATACGGGTTTTGAATGTTAGATAACGGTTTTATTTCGGATCTTTGTATGATGATGTGAGTAGTTAGTTGATCGTAAAAAGTGTAACAAACAAACACGATACTTTTTGCGTTTAGTGATATGACACATCCTTTTAAATATCGAAATGAATATTGCCTGACGCTTCGTTTATGAGACGTAGGGTAATTTCAGATTTCTGATAGATTCTATTGGTCACCTGAACAGTAGCTTCAGATTATAGAACAATGAGAATAAATAGCACTAACTAGTATCTTATAAAGAGAAAGTCGATAGTTTTATTTGACGGTAGGAATGATACCGTTGCCTGGCAGGAAACCGACTTTTTTGCTGCTTGTCACCGTATAAGAGCTGTTCTCGGAGATCTTTTCACCCACTGGCCCCAAACTCTGGGAGGGGAACGTACAGAGAGTGACCACACATTTGTGTTTTGAGTTGAAGATATCCATGGCCTGCGATAGTAACCATCACATGATCCGTCTACTTGTTTACTCTCTACGTATTACAAAAAAATGAAGTGGCTCAAATGTTAAATATTTACACCTAGATCCCACCAATTCTACCTATTTAAACATACAAATTAGTGTATAAACCGTTTATTTATATTTCTTTTATTCTAAATAATATACAGACACTTTCGGCACTCGAGATCTGGCAACACGACGTCACAATCGGGAGTTTTACTCAATGCGCACGAGCACATGAATACTGTAACCGAATACTAAACCTAACATGACGGCTGCACATAGCGTGATCTCCGTGCCTAACGTATGCTGATTACCATTAAAAACCAACTTTCAGTTACGATGGAATTTCTTATTTGATTCGCCGCTTTAACAGATATCAGATAAATACAATACGCATAGAGTATGTAATTGATGAGCATTTCTTTTCCAGTTTTTGATTAAATGACTGCCTTCTCCATGGAAACCTGTAATTTAATAGTCATGAGCGAATTCGCCCCCAGGATCAGTGATAGGAGACGGAGGGTTAGACTCTTCAGGATTAGGTGTCTCATTCACTCGGTGGACTTTATTAAGACCAGTTATGTGCGAACCCGGACCACTTCTGCCGAGGCATGGGTCTCCAACAGTAAATTAGTGTTTAGTAGTCGTAAAGATATTGAAATAAAGTGGGATGATGAAATTTTTGTTGGTTGTAATTCTTTTGTAGTAGTTCTGATTATAAATGTGAAAGTCCTCGACCTCGAATATTTTTAATATAATGTATAATATTATAAATAATATAAGTTTTCTGGGACATAACCGTATATTATTTCTAGCATATACCACATCTAGACGCGAACTAGACCGAGAGACTAGCTTAAACCATACGCCCGAGAACACGTCTAACCATAATTAAATACATTTTTTATAAATACATATACGCTATACTGGTTATTTGCCGCGGCTTTGCTTATGTGATTAGTTCTTCGTATTGCTAACTTTTAAAAAGGTAAATTCTAATATAATTTTTCATCTTTCGTTGTACTCCCTTAAAGGTAAAAATATTTCCAAAAAACTTTGTCAATAGGTGCTTAAAACATAAAAACATTATCTACTACAGTTAAGATATGAATCAGTTAATCAGAACAAGTAATTCTATATGTATAGATTATTGAAAATTCTAACTAATGCCAAAACAAAAGATTCATCAAAGAAGAGAATCCACAATCTTTGTCGCCGCAGTAAAATTATCTTCAATTTTAATTGCAATATAATAAAAAGGAACTTGTATTCCTCTGCTATATGATTATCAAGTTAATCAACGAGGCCACCGAACTGAAAGCCATCACGAGTATAACTAACTACAGTATCAACATCATTCCAATTTCTTTCCCGAATCTCTTTCTGGCGATCTTACTCAGGTACTTTGCTTACAGTGGTGGCTATATTGTGGTCTACTAAAGAGTTAAAATCATTTCTGAAGCCTTTAATCAATCCAGAACTGCTGTAGTTTACTTTCGGACATAGATCTCTTCTTAAAAATGAGGTTTTGTTCTACAACGCCACGTTGGCCAGGCAGGTCGGTATAGGTCGGTGTTTCAACTTTTCCTTATCTTTATAGCGCCTTTGCCCTAGATATTTTGCTCACTTGATCGGCTCGAGACCCGGGGATGAAGAGGGCTGGTGACGCTCTGTACTCTTACTCTGACATTCTGTTCAAGTTTGGCAGAAATATTGGCCGAGCAGAAATACGGCTCCATTAAAATCTACTTTTCACTAATAACCAACAAAGAAAAGGTATGTATAGAAGCGCTTCGATAGATGACATTCTTAAATAAGCACGCTATATGCCGTGTTCTTAGTGTTTCGTAGTGGAAATATCGTGTAGCAGCTGTGTTGTAGGTAAATAGGCTTCAGATGAGGTCACCGCTGGTTTTAAATGTTCTTAACTAATAAACCTTCTGTGTAGATTAATTTTGCGCCATGACTGGCGATTCAGATTTCTTTTAAATGGTATATTTCAGAAGTATTCTCATTTCAAATAAACCTATCGTTTTCCAGTATATCATGAAATGCTAAACTGTCGAGAGTCGGAAAGTGTAACATAGAACGACTGTTCGATGTACGATGTACTAACTTCGTTGCTGATCACAGCATTGCTATGTTAGAAGACTTATGGTCATAGGCAATTGACCCTGACGTTGCCCATTGAGCCATTTCTTATTACCACAATTTAGTTAACAAAAATGTAAGAGTTTAATCTTAACGATTAGGTCAGGTCAGGTGCCTAAAAGCGTTATAACAATAAATTTAAGGTTCTCAATCGCAGACCCATATCTTGGTGTTGGACTGGCGTTCATTAAACATCAGCACGTATGGACTTCTAAACTATCGAGATATTTATTTGATGAGTAAATCGAAACGCGATTATATTTATAGGAAACTATACCTTTTCGATTATGTGACAACAATCACTAGTTCTTCTAATATATTCAAATAACGAAACTTAGAAAAAACAGTCACTGTTATAACTATTTCTCGTTGTTCATTTTCATGACGATAACACAGTTTGTAGGACAGACATTCTATGGCAAAACTGCGAGGTAAAGGGCACGAGCATTCTGTATGTATGTATGTGTATTGCATCAGGTATATAACGCGTGGGCTGCGGTGCTCGATGGGCTTGGGTTCCGTGCCGGCGGAGAGGCGCGCCTTGCTCAAAGTGGGTCGGAGCTCGACGCGCGGATCGCTAATTCGGGCGCGGGGTCATCGGCCCCGCTCACGCACACACTAATTGTGTCACCACACTGCATCACAACCTATCTGACAACTATTATCCACTTTTGCCACGAGAACTTGTGATTTGGCGGTAAAAATAATATAGATACGTATATGTTAAAAGTGTGATATGAGTGTGAGTGACCAATGCTAGACAATATTATGTTCACTAATCGAGTGTTGCATGAGAAGTCAAGATAGCGAGAGTAACACATATAATATAGATAGACTCTATATTTGTACACCATTGTTACAATAGTGATAATGTGTATGAACATGTCATACGAATAGTGTTTAAAGGGCGCTTTCAGACGAAAAACCAACATCGTCTAGTTTCAAACTAAGCAGAGCTTGTGCTATGATAACTAGACTGACTGTTAGAATATTTATATACTTTTTTTTTGTAAATACATACATATTATACATAGAAAACACCCGAAATTTCGAAACAAATATTTGCAGATCATACAATCGAACCCGAGACCTCAAACAGCAGTCGCATTCATTACCGCTGCACCACCGAGGTAGTTAATTTAAACGAGTTAAACGACCTTACGGAATAAAAAAATTAGGATAGTCCAAGAGCCCGTGAGTGCCAGACCTTCGTCATTTTATAAAAGCTGAAAGTTCTTCTATGTGTGTCCCTAGTACAGGTAAGAATGATCCCCAAACATGAAGCTGAGGCAGCGGTGGCTTTGGCAGATAACAGGCAACAAAGGTGTGTAAAATTCCATCTCAAATTCGTCATGATATAAAACTTGAATTTTTTTATATTTGATTCATAATAATATCAAAACTCGCGTTGCTCATTGCCAGACAGTTAGTATGGTTCCAACCCTCTGCCGGACACCCCTAAACTATTATAATTTATAATTATACTTACGTTATATTACAAAACCTAAGTTTTATATATAATTTTTTGGGAGCCTATTAAACTATGTTTATATAGTAGCCGGACAGTTTCGAAGGTTCTATCATCTTGCCAGACGCATTCAAAGTCAGCAGTAATCAGGAGAGCAAGGAGCGTATACAGTAACTAGTGCGAATGAAACAGAGCGCTTGGTCTATTGCGGGATTTCACTGCGCATCCATTGTTATAAATTTTAAATTGTGCAGTTTATTTTTTTCTTAATCCAGAAATTTCATTAATTAATTTTTACAATTTCAATAACAAATATTTAAAATAATACTGAGTAAAATTTTTCTCATACAATGTCAATCATGTTGAAAATCTAATAATTTAATTGATATTATTTTTCATTTTTAAGAAGTTTATTATTGTCAATGCTATTAAAATTATAAAGCCAATGAAACAAAGTAAATCAAATTTTAGTGTTTATTATACCAAAGGACATATTTTTTTTAAGATAAGAAATTTACAGAGAAATTAATTTATTTTAATTAAATCTAAATATTTTCATCATTTTCATCGTTATCGCGCGCTCACTAAATCGGTCCACACGTTAGCAGTTTAACGTCGTAAGTGCTGTGAGCACAATTCGGACCGCAGCCTTTGAATGCGTCTGGCAAGATGATAGAACCTTCGAAACTGTCCGGCTACTATGTAAACATAGTTTAATAGGCTCCCAAAAAATTATATATGAAACTTAGGTTTTATAATATAACGTTTAGTTACTGTATTCGCTCCTTGCTCTCCCGATTATTGCTCACTTTGAATGCGTCTGGCAAGATGATAGAACCTTCGAAACTGTCCGGCTACTATGTAAACATAGTTTAATAGGCTCCCAAAAAATTATATATAAAACTTAGGTTTTATAATATAACGTAAGTATAATTATAAATTATAATAGTTTAGGGGTGTCCGGCAGAGGGTTGGAACCATACTAACTGTCTGGCAATGAGCAACGCGAGTTTTGATATTATTATGAATCAAATATAAAAAAATCAAGTTTTATATCATGACGAATTTGAGATGGAATTTTACACACCTTTGTTGCCTGTTATCTGCCAAAGCCACCGCTGCCTCAGCTTCATGTTTGGGGATCATTCTTACCTGTACTAGGGACACACATAGAAGAACTTTCAGCTTTTATAAAATGACGAAGGTCTGGCACTCATGGGCTCTTGCTCTAGGATGTTGTATGGGCTCTTATACAAAACGTATGTTAGACTTTAACACAAGTCTCATTGGTTAATTATGTAAAATCATGCTCAGCTGTAAAGGAGTGAAGCAGTAACCATCAACATGGGTTCGTACTACTGCATTTCTTGCCGTGACAATTGTTCCTACAAAAGAGACAGGTTTGGTTAAACGTACGCATCTATTCTTAAAGCCATATTGCTGGCTTTTAATTTAATTTTAAGTTTAATTTTCCTTCTATATTTAGGGTATTTTCAAGCAAATAGTCACAGGCGTGAGTTGCATTGCACGTTTATGTCACATGAATAGAAACCTCTTATCAGATTATGAGCTAGTGAGCATGAATTGCCGTTCTCATCCTCATCCAGTACATAGATGCTCGCACGTTACGACCGTATAACGTCATGACATTTGTGTGTTATACATAGATATCTATAGACCGGATGAGAGTGACCAAAGTCATTCGTTCTCTCTCTCGCTAAGGCGTTACAGAAAAGGCAGGTGCAACATAGCCATCTCGTCTGGCATACTACACAATCTTACCAGGTGGTTTAAGAGATTAAATGTTAAATACCAATAATTTCGAATCCCAAATGTGATAATTAATTGAATATGTATACGAAACGAATGGTTTAGCGGTTAGTGATTGTGGCTGCTGACACAGCCGTCCTAGGATCCATTTGCACCCGATTTAAATAATTATTCAATTGTTTTATGGGTACGATTATCTGCTCTGTGTTCGGATAATGTGTAATTTATCAATAATATATATATATGTATTTAATTGTCTATCAACTGTCAAGTTTTCATAGTACGGGCTCTGCCTAGTTTGAGTTCAGGCGGCTGTGTGTAAGATGTGAGTTCAATATTATTATATACCGAAAAGTTTTTTTGTTTTCTACGAGCCTGCCAAAGTGACTCTACTCTACCTGATGGAAAGCATGAACAGAATCCATGAGTTGTGGTCACCATACTCATTGCGAATGCCCAGTGACCCACACTATGGTGGCCTAGTAAAACACTTTTTCACACTATGTTTGGGGGCGGTAAAAAGCATGACAGTCGCCGTGGCATTGTATTACACACACTACAACAACTGTCATCCCTGCATCAATGGACAATAGCAAAGTCGATAAATTAAAGACCAGAAGAGACATGGTTTCCAACAGTTTATAATTAGTGTTTAAACTGAAGTTAATAAATGAAATGAAACTAAATTTTACGCCGCTATTACATCTAATCGCATGCACTCGGATAAGTTATCAAAGCCTAATTAGCTATACATACGATAATGGCGGAAATTGTAATTAGAAGCCCAAGGTAACACAGCAGAAATACCTGTTTACTATATGTAAGAAAAAACAAATATATACGCGTGCAGATAGCTTCTAAAAACCTGTCATCTATTCTAAACAGGAGTGATGTTTTTTCCACATATAATTAGTGCCCAATTTAATAAACTTAAGTGACTGCCATGATATTTTATTCTAGAATAGAAGTGTTTATAGCAGCACCAAGAATTCCCTGACGTGACAGAGACTATCGGACACCTTTAGACCTCCTAAAGTCCCAGAAGCGCTCATTAGTCTTTCTAACTTCATCAAATAAAAGGCCCGAACTTTGAATTTATTATATGAATAATTCGAGTTTTTTTTTATATTTTGTCTAATTATATGGTTTTAAAATACATTTTTATAACTATATAATTAGAATATATACATGTCATAAGAGAAACAAAAACTAAGCAGCAATAGTTTTAAGAGGCAAGATTTGGCTATACTAATGATCAATTGCCATTTGCCCGAACTT
Organism: Hypercompe scribonia; assembly: GCA_949316085.1. Taxonomy (NCBI): domain Eukaryota; kingdom Metazoa; phylum Arthropoda; class Insecta; order Lepidoptera; family Erebidae; genus Hypercompe; species Hypercompe scribonia. Next base: position 1,067,929 of record OX438993.1, read on the forward strand.
TTCGAGTTCGCGAGCAGAGGCGGGGGAATCACCCGGGGCTCATGCGGGGCTTTACGCTCTCGTGCAACAACTCAGTAAGAGCGTGAGTAGCGTGACGTGAGTTTTATAACACGCGGCGTAAGGCGTGAGTTTCAAATACACCTATTTTTATACTTAGGATTGTTGTGCGAACTCTAAAAATCGCTTCTATGTGGCGGTTGGGAACAGATGTAAAATTTTGTCCTGACGACCAGTTGTTGGCAGTTTTAGTAGTAGCCGTTGGGAATAAGATTTTATTTATTATATTTGTTCCCAACTGCCTCTTGTAGTGGTGGTTGGGTAATAAATTAAAAATTTGTCCCAAGGACCACAAGTAACGATTGTTTTAGCGGTGGCCGCCAGGAATAAACCATTCAACCGCTTGTTGAGATGTGTGTTGTTAATTTTAGACGAACAGGTAGGATTCTTCAGCGCAGGGACAAAACCACTAGGGTGACAAACTTATAATTTTGCCAATTGATTCATTTTGTGTTGTAAGCACCCACTGAGAAAGGATTATTAGAAATTACACTCTTAAAGATGTAAAATAAGGGATGAACGGACCTAAGAAGATCGTCAGACTACGAGCGTCAAACAACACTTTACATAAAGAATAGCAGATATGTCACCAGCGGGGATACATCGCTATTACCCAACAGTAACCATCATCGATTGCTATATCTATCGCATTAATTATTATACAAATACATATTGGAACTAATGGCACTATAAAAGTGCCAGTGTTAATATTATTTACATCAAAGGAAGTTTAAAAACTTGACCAGAAAGATTAGACTCATATTAACTACCTCGGTGACGCAGCGGTAGTGAATGCGACTGCTGTGTTTGAGGTCTCGGGTTCGTTTGCCGGGTTGGACCAAATGTTTGTATGATCTGCAAATATTTGCTTCGAAGTTTGGGTGTTTTTAAATTAAAAGTATTTAAGTATTCTATCTAAGTCTAGTTGTCATAGTACAAGCTCTGCTTAGTTTGAAACTAGATGGCGTTGTGTGTCAAATATCCGAAATATGTATTTATTATTTATAGCAGAAAAGGTGATAGGCATATTTGAAAGGATCTGCTGAAGATTGGAGTAGAAAGGAGAATGGTAGGGTTGAAATGTACGAAGTGCACTAGAACGAAATTGATTACAAAATTATATTTGGGCAAGTTCATAACGATTTTTTGAGAGAAAAAAGAAGCAAAAACCTGATGGTAGGTGACTACCGTCGTCCATGGACACTTATGATTCAAGAATCACAAGTGATTCGTCTCCAGTTAACCCAAACAGTCGTTTCGTTGTGCTAATTAGCTAACTATACCGCAGTATAACCCCCACCAGTTTTTTTTTTTAAAGACAACGCCCTCGATGGTAATAAATCCTGTGTCGCGGGAAACTTCACAAACATACAAGAAACGGACACAAAGAACACCTAGACCACAATTTGTGGATCACACAAAGTGTTGTCCCATGTAAGATTTGAACCCACAACACTCAGCGCAGTAGATAGCGGCGTGGCGACCGCTTAAACCCTTCGTACCTTTTACAATTGGGTAGATGACTGTATCGTAAATAAATACCAATGTCCACTTCATTAAAACTAATATCACGAAACATCTCGACAAATAAAATTAACATAGCTTTTTATTATTATTACGAATATCAGTCAAATATACAGTGAAATATATTGTTCAATTGAGTTGTCTAAAACAATGACGTCACTATTTGGTATTTAGTACATTTTTCATACAAAATTGTCGTTTTGACACATGATAAAAAGTAACTAATTTGACAAAGGTGTCATCCTATTCAAGTGAATAAAACTTCCTGAAGTTAGATGTTTGACTGTAATTGCATGAAATGTTGTTGACACAGCAACAGATATTTTAAAGAAGGAAAAAGCCACGATCCTTGAATGAGGTGGTTAAGGTGAGGTCCGTGGGAATTTGGTGCTGACAATTTAAAAAAAATACAATAATATTAATTCAACGGAAGGTCAACGAGAAGCAGTACCTCATTATATTCAAACTCTTGATTTAAAATACGACGTCTTGAATAAATAAGTAAAACTGTACACATTTAAACGTAGTTTCATTCAATAACTAGAGGACCGGTACTTTGTATCGTCTATATTTGTCTATAAATAATAAGTGAAATAACACTATTCTTATTTTTTTACATATTCTCACCGTATGCCTGCCTCGGTGGCTCAGCGGTAGTGAATACGACTGCTTCGTTTGAGGCCTCGGGTTCGATTCCCGGGTCCAACGAAGCAGTCAGTACAAACCAACATTATTTTATTTAGATAATCACTTCTAAGTGGTTCTTCTTCTGCACGAGTGGTCTGAGCGGTCGCCACGCCGCTCTCTACTTCGCTGAGTGTTGTGGGTTCAAATCCTACACGGGACAACACTTTGTGTGATCCACAAATTGTTGTTCTGAGTCTGAATGTTCTTTGTGTCCGTTCCTTGTATGTTTGTAAAGTCCTCCGCGACACAGGATTCCCAATGCGGGCGTTGTCTTTTTTAAAAATTAAAATACTAAGTTTATTATAATCTCCTCTCCTTTACTCACCAATAAAAACATGAAACAAAAACTACAATTATATGTAATCCACAATTAGACCCAGTTTTTATATTCACTCAGAAAACTCGTTGTAAAATAGAACTGTTACAAAGTTTATATCAACAAATAGGCATGGCAAAACGTATCGTGTAAAAACAGGAGACTAGTAAGTACTACTCTCTCACAGAAGACCAACTTAAAGCGACAGCATCTTTGCTGTCGTGTTTCGTTGGTGAGTGCGAGATCGGAGGTCCATTGATGCAGGGGTGTCAGTCATCGTGGTAACCGTATGAGACTTACTCTGCTGCAATGACTGTCATGCCTTTCACGTCCCCAAGCGGGGCGTGAAAAAACATCTCACTAGCCTATCATAGTGTGGATCAATATACTGCATTGTCTGCATTTGCAATGAGTATGGTGAACACAACTCTTGGATTCTATTCATGCTTTCGACCAGGCAGAGTAGTCACTTTGGCAGGTTCTTAAAATAGAAAAAAAACTTAATCTTTCATCAGATTTAATTGCATATACTTACTAACTGCCTCAGTGGGGCAGTGGTAGCGTATGCGACTACTGTGCTTGAGGACTCTGGTTTAATTCCCGGATCGGACCATATGTTTGCATGACCTGCAAATACTTGTTTCGGAGTTTGGGTGTATACATAACTAATCTATCAGTCAGTCTAGTTATCATAGTACAAGCTCTGTTTAGTTTGAAACTAGATGGCGTTGCGTGTTACATGTCCAAAATATTTATTTATTAACTTTCTCTGGACTTTTACAAATATTTAAAACAAAAATGAACCAAATCGGTTCCGCGTTTTTCGAGTTTTCGTGAGACTGACGAACATCAATGCGTTTTATTATATAGGTTTAATGATGATGCAGCAAGATGGACTGACGACTTGAAATAGGTGAAGAATTATCCAAGACCGGGATGGTTGGCGCTTCTTGGGGGAGACCTTCGTTCAGCAGTGAACGGTGATAGGTTGATTTGTACCTATATAAGTTTACTAAACAGTGAAAGTTTTTTCAACTGTTTATCGGTATTGAGCGGCCTGTATTTTTTTTTTCTTTATACCACGACGGTGGCAAACAAGCATACGGCCCGCCTGATGGTAAGCGGCTACCGCAGCCTATGGACGCCTGCGACACCAGGGGCATCACGTGCGCGTTGCCGACCCTTCAAAAACCTATTAACCCCCTTCTTGAAGAACCCCATGCTGTAGTTCCCAGGGAAAACCGTGGCAGGGAGCTCATTCCATAACGGGATTGGTCGCGGGAGAAAATTTCTCTGAAACCGCACTGTGCGCGACCATTTAGGTTCCAATGTATGTGGATGAGCTCCCTGACGATGGCGAGCGGTGCGATGGTAGAATGTGGCTGTGGGCATCATGGGTGGGTATTCTTTTGCATGTGATAAGCTGAACTTAATATTACCTAGTTTTATAAATATATTTAAAAATTAATCAAACATTTTTAATTTAATACCTAAATTTTATATGCAAATTTTTTAATGTATGCAAATTTTTTTAAATTAAAGATTTAGTTTGGTTGAAAGTGCTAATTTCAGAAACTAGAAGTTCGAATGGAGAAATTATCGTGATCGCCTATTTCTTCACAAATACTATTTTATTGTGGCCATCACGTCTCGACAAGGTTGAAAAATGCAATAAAGACGAGATATTAGAAGATACTGTAAAGGAAGAGTCACAATCGTTTGTATTACCCGACCTTTATCATAAGTGGGAACGTCACGATAAAAGCGGTTGATTCTTCGTTCTAATGGGTCGTAAAGTAGCATTATATAGGCCATAAACTTAATCAATAAACAGGCTAACAAAAGAATTTTACAAATCCGATCGGACTTGAGCTTGTCACGTTCAAAACATACAATGAATCGTTTAAACTGATTTGCCTGTCGGGGTGGTGGTCATGGTATAATTTATATCTACTGCACGGATGGTGTAGCGATTGAACCGATCACCTCGCCATTTTCTACTTCGCTGTATTGAGCGTTCAAACCCCATATGGGACAACACTTTGCGTGATCCACAAATTGTTGTTCTGAGTCTGGGTGTTATAATGTCCGTTTCATGTGTGTTTGTAAAGTCCCCTGCGACACAGGATTGATTCCCGGTGTAGAAGTTGTCTTTGAAAGCAAATATATATATATATTGTGTATATACTTAGAAGCATACGTCGCGGGAAGATATTAGATATGGGCAGCACAGAATCGGTTGTTGTGGAGAACTTTGTGGGCAGCCTATGTCCAGCACTGGACGTTTTTTGGCTGTCATGATGATGATGATGTGTTATAAACATATAAGTATGTTCATCAGCAGTTTGGTAGCACCGGCTCTGTCTAGTTTGTTACGAGACGGCAATTTGAGATTTGAATTAAACTTTTAATATAAACTAACTGTGGAATAATACAAGATATGCATATTTATGTGATATTTTTTAACGTAGAAACCGTAAAAATAAAACAATGTATATAATAAAAATCACTTACCCATTTTCATCTTTAATTTTCTTCTTTCTACCTCGTTTCTTAGGTTGGTTGAGCATCATCTGTTGCGGATGCATCATATGGTGATCGTGTGGATGATGTTCATGCTCGTGGTGCATATGCGGAGGTACCGCATGGTGCTGAGGCCCCGCCAGCATCGCACACATGGCATCCTCTTCAACAAACGAGTACGGATCCTCGCACTCTCGTTTGATCCCATTATATAATATATCGTCCTCTCGTTTCTGTAAAGGCCCCCCATATTGTTGGTGGGGCTGGTGCTGACTCATGTCGTACGGCATTTCTGGTTCACGCTTAAATCCGTAGTGGTCGCCACCATATTTTGGGAAAGGGAAATGTTGGTAGTGTTGTGGTTCTGGTTGGTGCGGAGGCGGTGGCGCTGGAGGTTCAAAGTGCCTGTAAGGCTCGGGTTCAGGCTCGTAGTGGCGCATGAGCGGTTCGTACGGCGGGTCGGGTGGCGGGGAGGGTTCGGCGGGCGGCGCGGGCGAGCCCTCCGCGCTCGAGGGCTTGCGACGCGCCGCCTCGCCGCTGTTACTCGTTTCGTACCCGTCGTCTTGGTTCTCCGTCGGCTTTGGCTTCTCTTCGCCCTCCTCCCTGGAAGCACATATTTTAGAATGAGATTTAAGTATCAACAGGACGGTACTTTAGTGTTACCACATATGTGACATTTAGAAATTTTAGAAAAAAAAAAGACATACGTTATAATATAAATTATGTTACAAATAGGTACTAGATAGGTAACAGTACTAGAGATAGTCTCGTGTTTGCGCCCTGCGGTCTTCGTAAGCAGATATACTGAGCATATGAATATGTTTAGTAGCTGATCAAAAATTTAAATTACATTAATATATGTAACTGTACGCGACAACGAACAAGGTTAGAGCGAGTTGCCGGCACCACCAGCAAGTGTTGATGGCGCTCACGCACTGCGGTCTTCATACACACAGATATTCTGAGGATATGAATATATAGTATTTGATAAACAATTAAAAGTAAATTGACATACACAACTGTACACGACAGTGATGTGAATTGAGAAAGACTAGAGCGAGCTACCGGCCCTGTTGGCAAGTTGCTCTGGTTTCATTTGTGCTAGTAGACTCAGGGTATATGTAATAGCGCGTAGAAGACGGAAAACTAAGGTGAAACTACGACTTATAGTTCACATTCTGTACTCTACTACGCCTACAAGGTAAAGAGTTTTGTACAAGTATGGATAATAATAGTTTCTTAAATTAGTATCGAACAAAAGATTTCAGTCCTTTTTATCTTTTGGTTTGGTAGGGACGCCAGACTATTGCATTAGTTACAAGACTTCTACGAACGTACGAATTATATAGAACAATTAATGCTTATTTAACAGAGAAACACTTAATTTTTACGTGTTTTACTTCATAAATTTGTTTAGATAGCCCATACTAAATTGAGTGAGCTCAATCAGACGCAAGCGATAATAATTTGCATGACTAAATTGACGGTGTGGAAACGCAGGAGCTAGGAGTAAGTGGTCCTTTCACTAAAAACCACCATGACATGACGACGGGTGTCAGGCGTCGTATTCTGAAGAGGACCCAGACCATGTTATTTCAAGTCACCTCAAGGATATAAACTCTGACCTTAATTTGAGGAGTGCTTACGTTTTTCTTACATATCTACATACAAGATTTAGAAAAGCAATTTAATCGGAAACAGAAAAAGTAATTATCCTATACACCCATTTATATGGCGTATATAATATTAACTTAACATTTTTTTTATAGTTCATGACGTTTAATATTGACGATATGCTTAACTCTACAAGTTACAGTTGCTGCTATTCAGATATGAAAATACCAGCTGAAAGAATGCGAGTGAAAGAAACAAAGAAACAAGAAAAAAATCTGTTTTGTTTTTTTGTAAGCTTCCGAAGTTAGCGACAGACTTACAGACAAAACGTGTTGTCGAGACGAGACGATTCAATCAACAAACAGGTTAAATTATTAATGCAAATTAACTGCTCAAATTTACCTGTATTCGTACTAATACATTTATGCAGTTATAATGAAAAAGGATGTCTAATCATTACTGTAAAACGAAGTTTCTTCTAGAAAGATCTTATGAAGTTATGAACTAATTTGTTGGTCGACATTCTACAGAACACGGTTCAAATATTTCATGAAGTGTAAAAGATAGGTAGGAAACATTGTTCGTATTGTAAGTATTTCATAACTACAAACGATTATATCTAGTCAGACTAACTAATTTAGTAAATATTTCAGTTTGATTCTTGTTACAAAATACGACACCGTGGCACAACAATAAATGTAGCAAGATAAGTAGGTACGGACGTAATGGTTGAAAGGGAAGGGTTCCCGCCCTTCACCCCTCAGTGGTCGAAAGCCCCGAAAGATCCGGAGAAAAGGGTCGATGGTTCCTTGTTGTTAGCAGTTAGTTTTTACAAATAAGGGGCTCTTCATATAAGACTCTTTTAATTTCGGCGATTTTGTAGTGTGAACGCCAAAGCTATGATACTTTTGTTACGGTTGTTTGTGTGTACGTCGATGTTTGAAAGGCATTCATTACTAAACGCCACTGTTATGTAAAAATTGACATTCGAATGCTATGTTACATATAGGTAGCAACTTGTGTCTTTTAGAAAGAATTACCTTCTAATGTTGATATAAAATTCCAATCAACAAAGCTGTCTGTTAAAGGCTGTTGATGATGTTAACAGGAATTCCAAAGAAAATAAAGAATAGTATCGAAAATGGCTAAGTAATTGTGATCCAGATTTGTTTTTTGACGGCTAATATGAACTTGATCTTCATCGTGTTGTAATGATGTTAATAAAAAAGCAAACACGCTGTCGTCTTTGAAAAAAGGAAGAAAAAAATCATAAGCAATCGAATAAATGAAAACCAGTTTATTAGAGAAATTAAGAAATAATTCATTAGGCATTTTGATGTTTACAACTGTCCCAATACGCGATTTTATTATTCAGACGCAACTTAAAAAGTATCTTACAGTGGCAGGCCTTAAATTAATTCGGCTTTTATGTCCGACAGTAAAATGAAACAGTGATTTTCGGTATATTTATTAAAAGAGTTGACATAAATTGAACGTAAAATTACAGGTGGCAATGAGTTGGTCGTCTCCTTGATTTGTGACCTGGTATCACCGTTGCGTTGATAAACTTCACGTCTCCTGACAGACGACTATTGTTTAATGGTTTATGGTCACGCTAGTTCGTGGTCATTCTCACGCAAACACTTCGTAACTAAAGCAAGCAATAGATCATTATGATTTTTAAATTTTATCTTATGCCGTCAGGAGAAACTCTTCGTACAACTATTCTGCGAGTTGTTTGATCATTCTTTAAATTTTACTTATATATTTTCATTCCATAGGTACTTGAGAAAAATCCCAGGCGCATTCAAATCATTTTATAGCCGTGCACTGCTGAACGAAGGAAGCCAAGGAGCACCAACCATCCCGGTCTTGGACAATCCGCATTCATCCGCAGCCAGCCACCTTCTTCAAGCCGTCGGTCCATAATGCCGCAGGGCGCCCGGTTGCCCAATCTCCAGACATGAGACACCTCTGGAGACATGATCGGACCACTTTCACTTCAGCGTACTGATGCTCCGTGCGATGTCACTTCTCTGTTGAATAATTTCAATGGTGAGTGTCCACGTCTCCGCTCCATATGGCATTACAGGTAGGACGCACTGGTCAAATACATTGGTCTTTAATGATTGTCTTGACTTTCATGAGTTCATTATTATTTGTAGAAAGCATCATATTTTGCAGAAATGGTAGATTTATTCTAATTATTTTTGCTTTGATAGGTAGCAGTATACAAATTAGTTTATCATTTATTATATATTTATACGTATATTTCCCTATGTATATATATGTACATATTTTCCAAGTTAACACATTATTGCCATACCAGGAACAAGGGTAACCAACTTACGATTTAAGAAATTCTAAGAAAATATAACTGAGGTTAAGTTGAAATTGACGTATTTCAGAACGGATTGTGGGTGACCACTAAGAGATTTATTTATAACATAGACTGTCATAAATTTATAAGAATAATTTTGGTGTATTTCCAAAGATGTACAGAAAAAAAATCTTTAACGCTTACAAATTAAACGTTTAATTTGAACGTGTTAATCTCAGGAACTACTAATCAGATTTGAATAGTATTTGGTATTGTGTTAAGAAACTGTATAGACTATGTAACACCACGCTGCGACACTTAGAAATGGAGCAGCAAACACGCAAGCAGTATTTCTGGGAACGTGTAGCATTCAATAAAACTTTTACTTGAAGACTTTCGAATGACTCCAACTGTTAAAAAAACTCATAATTTATTGTTCCACAGTCTAACAACTGCTACTGCGATGTCTCTTATCCTAGCTTTTCCGATGTCTTGTCTAAAATGGAGTTCATTCTCAGGGAAGAAAAAAGATTGAAAACCAGATTTCAAAGACACCAAATTGGATCGAGGCGAAAAGAATCCCTAACAGACTTACATTATACATTTCATTCAAAGAAATTATTTTAACCGATTGACTGTTAAAATCTCACGCGAAAATTGACCGTATGAATAAAACGATACGACACAAAGTCCTTATAAAATTATTTAGATCAGCTGATCACACACGAGGCTGTAAGACTCGCATCAGACACATTATACCACATGTAATAAACGGGCGGTGAGCGCCATTCATAAATATGTTCACTTGAATTATTACCAAGTTCCCACTTACTATTATTGGAGTTGTAAACAAGTAGTAACCATTATTGGTTATTATGTAAGTATTTATATACTGTACGATGTTATTTGTTTATTTAAACGTTGATTTTAATGTTAATTTGTTTGATAAATGATCGCGCGCCGACGGAATAAAGCTGTCTTGAAAGATTAATATAAAAATATACAATACGATATGTTACATGTTTATACACATTGCTTATTTTATAGTTGATGTTAATAAAATTTATAGAGTGCCTCGGGTTCTTTACAAATTTGTGGTGTACGTATTAAATTGGTTACTTGCCACAGTGATTCTGATAAAGCAGAGGTTGTGGATTCGGTACCCAGCCAGAATAAAACATTGCGAAATAAACACGATAATTTAGTAATGAATAAGTATGTTTATCAGCAGTCTGCTTACCATGGTACAAGCTCTAGTTTGGGATCGTAATAATATGGTAACTTAATGTGTTTAGAAAGAAAAAATACTGCAGTGTGTCCGCTCGAAGAGTCTTACGTCCAGTAGAAGACTAAACGCTAAAACCAGTCAATAATAACTACTATCGACAGATATTATTTTAGGTGTTTTTAAATTATCATTTACAATTGCATTACCATTATTCTGAACACACGTAGTTTTAAGTCAAAACTTCCACGTTTGAGTCAAATACATTTGTAACTTTATTTGACTCATTCGAACTACATATAATCCTAGTCGTGGACGGCTGAATAACGATCTAATCGTTGTAGATTACGATATTTCATCATCATCATCATCAACAGCCTTTTACAGTCCACTGCTAGACATAGGTCTCTCCTTAACAAGGAGGTTTTGGGCTACTACACCGCACTGGCCAGATGTGTTGGAATAGGGTTTGCGCCAAGGATTTCTTCTCTTTGTAATGATGTTGTCTTGTATACTGTTGCTTAGTCGCGTTTTACGACACCCATAGGATGAATAGGGGTGGTAACACTATGTATTCTTAATCCGTCACCGGTTTATAACAACTATACTTTTTTTTTCTTTTTTTTTTTTAAACCAACATCGTCTAGTTTCAAACTAAGCAGAGCTTGTGCTATGATAACTAGACTGACTGATAAAATACATATATATTTTTTTTTTCTAAATACATACATATTATACATAGAAAACACCTAATCTTCGAAACAAATATTTGCAGATCATACAAACATTTGGTCCGACCCGGGAATCGAAACTGAGACCTCAAGCATTGAAATCGCATTCATTACCGCTGCACCACCGAGGCAGTTATTTAAATGGTCTGAAACTTTAAAATATATAAATTAACTTGGATTTTATTAGCCGGGGCTCACTGTAGTGTTACACAATTGTTATATTACGTCTTCAGTCGAGGTTTCGTGTTTATATTTATTTTCGGTAGCCTTTAAAAACTTAACAGGAAAACCTAATTGCTCATATTGCCTCTCATTTTTCATTGACCTATTTCTCTGTTAGGATAATAATTGATTAATTATATATTTATACGTAAGAAAGCAGTCGACTTTAGTTACTTGTTAATTTCGATATCGTGTTTTCTCCTATTGGGGGCTAACTTGTATGTAGTCTGATGGTAAGTGCCTATTGTCACTCGTGTCGTGTCAAGGCCTGCGCCTTTGATTTGAAAGTTAACTCTTTTGTTGAAGCTTTAAATGTCGTATTGGCAGGTCACAAAACAATTAGCTATCCCGAGTGGAAGTTGACCTCGTAGCCTCTGGCTCAGCAGTCAGGATTACTAACTACTAGATCAATACTCTTGTTCATCATCGTCCATCATCATCTCATATCAGTAGGATGGAGTCAGAAAGGAGGTTTAGGCCTGGTTGGTATAGGATTTATTTTAAGTTTTCCTTTGCTGTACTGACCTGGTAGTTTGTTCCCTTTGTAGGTTGTTACAAAACCCACAGGATGAATAGAGGTTGTAGCATTCTGTATTCTGAAACCGTTACCATACGGATTGTGGCGACACTGTACGTAAGATCAAAACGTTATTGCATCTCCATGGTTACAGATTGACTGAGATCAATTTTCCTATGACAGTGATCAGGTGTTTAATAAACGAAAGGGACCTATCGAAACCGTAGGTACATTGATTAGGACCCCAATATCAAATTCATGTACAATTTTAAATATATAGTATAGATATTATATCATCATATCTATATATATAAAAGAAAGTGGTATTAGTTACACCACTTATAACTTAAAAACGCCTGAACGGATTTAGCTGAAAATTGGTGGGGAGGTAGTTTAGAACCAGGAAACGGACATAGCATACTTTTTATCCCGTTCGATCGCGTTTCAGTCGAAGTCAAAAATCTGCTTATTTATTGCCTCTAAGGCGGAACAGAGTTCGCGGGGTAAGCTAGTATTATAAATACATGTGCCAAATATGTATTTCAATGTATGTTTACGTGTACGTAACCTATGTAATTATGTACATCTAGGGGAAATGGAGCATTCACGTAATATATAACATACAAATTGTTTGATGTTGTGACCATGTAGCAATAGCTGCGGTTACAGCCAGTGACCACGGCCAATGCTGATGATAGTCAATTCAATATGCTTATATTTATTTATTTATTTATTTACACTTTATGCACTTTGTACAGCGGCGGACTTAATGCCCAAGGCATTCTCTTCCAGTCAACCTTAAGGTGGTATAGAAATATATTAAGGGAGGTGCACAACGGTTATATTGACAATTAAGATATATAATACATGAGTTGACATACATACATGAACACATACAATACATACGTTATAATTACACATATAAATATACACATATATACATAAATATACACATACACACATTTAGATTATATTCGTACACTATGACAACTTGACTGTAAGCTGAGCCAACTATCGATAAGACGATTCTTCAATCTCGTTAAGAAGGAGATTATGTACATTCTTTTTGAATGTAAAACGGTTTGTGGACATCCTGACTTCGAGCGGGAGCGCATTCCAGAGTAGTACTGCCTGAACAAAGAACGAAGAGTTCACGAAATCAGAGTTGTGAGAGGGACATAAGAGAAGCAGATTATTTTCTGAGCGAAGGTTTCTGTCGTGATTAGAGGATAGATAACGGAGGTACGGAGTCAAATATGTAGGTGAAAACGGTGAGTTGAGAAATGAGAATAGGGCAGTTAGTGCTCGCAGATTGCGACGCTGGCGAATAGGTAACCATTTTAATTGGGAACGTAAAGCAGACACATGATCATACTTTCGAAGATTAAAAATGTATCGAATGCAGCTATTGAGAAGTCGGTCTAGTTTGTTAAGAAGGTCTGCATTCAGGTCGTAATAACACACATCACCATAGTCGATTATTGGGATTATTAAGGACTGCATGAGAGTAATTTTGGTATTAGAAGGCAGAAAGTTCTTCAGACGATATAATGTTCGCAGATTTTTCGTTACTTTCTGGCTGACATGAGTAACTTGAGCTCGCCAATCAAGGGTAGAGTCGATGAGTAAGCCCAGATCTTTGACCACGGGGCTGAACGGTACGACTGATCCGTTAAAGATGATTGGTGAGATTGAGGCAGTATCGAGTCTGCTCATAATGCGTTTGCTGCCCACTATGATCGCCTGACACTTGGTTGGGTTAACCGTCAATCCGAAATTCGTCGACCACGAGTTTATGATCTCCAAGTCTCTGTTGACCATGTTGACAGCTTGTGTTATATCTTCCACCCTTGACTGTGTATACACTTGCAGATCGTCGGCGTATAGGTGATACGCACTCTGAAGTTGTTGAGTAATGAGATTAATAAAAATTGAGAATAAGAGAGGAGATAGAATGCCGCCTTAAGGGACGCCAGCGAGGAGATCGCACCAGCTCGATGTCGAGTCAGCAACGTGAACACTCTGTTGTCGCCCCTGAAGATAAGTGGAGAACCATTCCAGTGCCCCAGAGGTAACCATGAGATATTTGAGGATAGATAAAAGGATTTCATGACTGACAGTATTAAAGGCATTGGAAAAGTCAACTAGTACAAGTACTGTGACTTTGGTGTCCTCCATGCCCTTCCTAATATCACCAGTCACTTTAAGGAGAGCAGTAACTGTGCTGTGACGAGCCCTAAAGCCAGATTGTAGAGGGCTTAATAGGTGGTTTCTGTGAACAAATTGGGAAAGTTGCTTATGAACACAGGCCTCGAGTACTTTGGACAGGAAGGGAAGAATAGAAATAGGACGGAAGTGTTCAGGGAGAGAAGCATTATTGTTTTTTGGAAGAGGAATGATGTAAGCCTTTCGCCATAGAGAGGGAAAGGTGCCGGAGTCGAGAGAGAAATTGATGATGTGAGTGATTGCTAAGAGGATATAGTCCAGGATGGTAACAATCATGCGACGACTTATGCCATCGCATCCTACAGCATTAGAATGGATAGATAGGATAATTTTTTTGATATCCTCAGGAGGCACCGGAGAAAATTCGTATGAGTCAGTGGTAGGACTGGTAAGACCAGATATGTAGTTCAGTGTTTGACACTTAGTTTGAAGATCCATCATAGTTGCAGATGAGAAATGAAGATTTAAATCATTCAAACTAATTGTATTACTGAAAGGGAGCTGTTGTTTTTTACCAATACCTAAGGTATTAAGAAATTTCCAGATACTGGAAGAAGAAGAAGACTCTATGTTTTGAAGAATATGTCGGCGTTTAGCGTTGCGTATCACCTGGTTGCACCGATTCCTAGCAGCCTTATATTGGTTCCATTTGTCTTCGCAACGATTTTGTTTGAACCGACGAAATGACTGATCCCGTCGCCTCATAGCTGTTCGGGCCTCCTCCGTCATCCAAGGCGCCGGTGCCCGCTTTACCTTTACAGACTTAATTGGAGCATGGAGATCGTATAGTTTGACGATGGTGTCATTAAAAATAGACACTTTGTTGTCTACGTCAGTAGCAGCTGCCATGTTCGTCCAATCTATCCTCACAGCATCTGCATGTAATTTTTCTACATCCATGCGTCGGAAACTGCGAGTCTGCACGACTTTAGGTGGTGATTTGGATGGTTTCAGGATATAGGAGAGGAAAATCAAGTCGTGATGGGAAAAACCAGGGGCTGGCAGCTGACCGTGGGAAGAGACAAGGTGTGGGGAAGAGGTGAGGATTAGATCAAGCCAGGTGTCCTGATAGTCTATGTTGTGATGAGTGGCTTGAAGGGGCAGGACGTGGAGGCTGGTTGCTTGTGTGATGTGAAGGAGGCTGCGTGTGCGACTTGAGTTTGAGGCTAGGATATCAGTGTTAAAATCTCCCATGATGATGTGATGAGAATATTCCGACCCTAAAGATTCCAGAACTGTTTCCAGACTGGAGAAGTAGTTAACAGTTGGAGGGCAATAAACTACACCTAGAATGACATTAGCTCCCTTAACACAAACCTGTAGGAAAATATATTCCGCAGTGGTGGTGAGATGAGAAGTAGAAGAGGCGACTATTTTATAGGGTAAGAAGCTGCGAAGGTAAATGGCAACACCGCCACCTCTTTTATCCAAACGATCATTTCGGATAAGGACAAATCCAGGGAGAGCGTATGAGGTAGAGGGTAAGTGGGGTTTGAGCCAGGTCTCCGAAATCAGGATGGCATGAATATTATCATCAGAGAAGGTCTCAGCTAAATCATCGTAATGACTGGGGACACTTTGTGCGTTTATGTGACCAACATTAAAATAAGGACGAGATTGAGTGTAAAATATGTGCCGCAATTGCTCACCCAGCGTCTCAGTCATGGAACTGAAACTAACGTCGTCTGAAGAATCCTCAGCAGAAAAGAATACATCAGATCCATTATCACTCATAAGTACTAATATCCAAATATATATCTATAAAAAAAAAATTATAAAGAAAACCTATAAAAATACTATTTTAATATAAAATTACTGTGTAATTAAAAAAAAAAGAAAAAGAATTACCAGATAGTATATCTATACCACCCGCCAGCAGGTACACAAACAAAATTAAAGTTGTATTTCCAAGAATAACTTTGTAAGATTAACACAATGCAATGAATAATTAACGTAATAGAATAAGACAGAGAAAAGAGTGAAAAAAAAAAAACACAAAAAAAAATGAATATGAATTAATAAAAACAAAAGGAATAAGAAAAAACTGAACTCGGACACACTTTTATCGTTGTGGCTGAATTAATATCTATTGAACGCACTCCAACGAAGAAAATAAAACGTAATCTTGATAGATGTCAGTAGTAACAGTTGTAACAAATTATGATAAAAAGTAAACAAAATTTAAAGGTACAATCAATGTATAAGCCAGTAAATTAGGAAATAAAACTAAAACAAAAGAAAATTAAATACAAAAGACTAAATTAGTGACATCTAAACATTTCGAAAAACGGAACGCACCGCTACCAATGACAAACAAGAACAGTGAGGCGTCAATTTGACAGTTACAATATCTGTCACAATCATAAACATTTTTCATGCGTATGTAAAAATTATTTACTAAAACTTGAAGGTACAGAGCAAAAATTGAGCTAGCAGCCATTATGAAAATATACAAACACAACAATAACAAAAAGGATATATTGTACACGCAAAAGACTAAAGGATTCCAGAAGAACTAGCGTTTTCGTGAACTCTTACTGTTGATGCTCAAACTCGAATTATTGGAGTCACCTCTGCTTGTTGATAATGTCTTTGGAAACTTGACTAGTAGAGGCTTTAGCTCATCAGTGGATGTTATTTTATATCTGCTATTATCGCCTGCCTTAACAACAATAGTGCCATCCTGTGTCCAGCAAGACGACATGCCGAAATGTTGTCGAGCCGTAATGAAAACACTTTGGCGTATTTTAGTAAGAAATTCTCTCACCGAGAAGCCAGAACCCTTTAGCGCTGTTTTGGACTTCCAGACTGCATGTCTAGCCTCAACGGTAGTAAACCTCACCAGTAGTGGCCGACGATGTTCCTTGGAGGGTGTTCCAATGCGATAGCAGTGCCTTATGTTGAGCCTTGAGATGTCCTGAAGACCCATCCTTTTTGTAACCTCAAGCACGGTTGCACAGCAGTCCTCCTTGATGGCCTCGGGCACTCCAAGAAACAAAAGTGACTTGTGGCGATGCCGAGTCTCCATAGCATCGACCATCTTAACGCACTCATTAATCTGGTTTCGAAGAAGTCCCATCATGGAAAATATCAGTTCCCGAAAAGTTTTAAACTCTTTCGACACCCGAGCAACCGTCTCCTTGCTGTTTCCGCCAGAATGCAGCTGTGCCTCCAGCTGTGCCATCCTCCTGGAAAAGCTGTCCTCCAAATTGTTCTGGGCCTCTTTTATATCAGACAATTGAGACATAGTTGCAATGGATAGTTTAATTGTTCTTGTGAGTTGTAACTTTGTACACTTGACACTTAACACTTCGTTGTGCTGGCAGGTGATTAAAATACTTGTTTTAGTTCATGTAATCACTGTGATAACTGTAAGTACAATCACTCTAAACTTAACTGAACTTTTGTAACAGTATAATTAAAGAAATGTTCATTATATTAATTAAATTATTTAAGAGCTCTTTTCTGTGTGTGTTAACTGTTTTAGCACCTACCCGCAAAAAAAAACAAAAAACAAAAAAAAAAAAAAAAAAAGAAAAAAAACTTATAAGCTTATACGTATTTATGTATCATGGTATGTGAAAGGTTAAATAGCATGTGTTAAACCTCCCTTTTTAAGGCAAGGCCTATGCCCAACAGTGGCTTATTCAAGGTTGTTGATGATGGTATGAGGTTAGGTGCAGACATAGATCATGTACGCCAGTGGACTGCGTTAAGTTGGATGGAGAACGTGCAGACGTATCTACTTATGGCAAATGAGATGCTATCCTTTTAGCGTCAGCCTCCTCTAGCCTACTCTTAGCCTCAGCCTCTTAGCGTCAGCCTACTCTTAGCCGTAGGCAGGGGGACAGCATATTGACTTAATCGGTAACCTCACTTAATCGACGGAAAAGAATGATTAGCGTCGGTTTTCTGTGAGGTCTTGATATTACTCCGCGTGTTTAAGGTGAAGTATGGCTTTTCCCACAGCTAAAAGTATATTTCTCTACAAGATCCTGATACACGATTATAATATTGGTATAATCAGTATTAGTTTATGTATTTTATTTTCGTCAGCATACAGGCAAAGATTTCGATCTCTGTCGAAATTCTGTGGGCCTTCGAAATCTGTGTTTTTATAGCAGTTTGATACTTTACGACATTCTAAGCTATAGATGGGGTAAGTAATCGTTAGATCGCCACTACTTTGGGGTTCGAAATCAACCCCACGAGGACAGAGGGGTGTGTTTAGTTGCGGTTAGGGCTTTTGTCTAAACATCTGTAATGCATTGAAGAGTGCTATGGTTTTAATAGGTTTATCGAATAAAATAAATAACTAATTTCTACATATAGTTGTAGGGAAATTGCTTTATTCTATAAGCTCTTAGAGGGAAACTCGTTAATGTTTAAAATTGGTGTAAAGATCTACTGTTTACGAACTGGCGATTCCAATTTTAGTGATTATGTCGAATGTCACTTTCACAATGAAGTCGAACTTAAAAACACCGCAAACGCCAAAATCCATCAAGCCGTTTGGACTCTAGAGGTTTGCCCAAATTATATACAGACAAAAAACATTACACACCTTCAGACTGCGTATCTACTTCAAAAATGTTATATTATGAAGTAGGTGCGATCACGGCTTTACCTGGACTGTGTTTGTACTAATGCATTTCTCGACTTCTATTTGAATCATTTTCTGTTTCGTCCTTTTTAGAACCCTATTTCAAGTAGTACGGTTAGTTTTTTAAATATTATTTTTATGTAATACTTTTCATTTTCCTGATCATTCTAAAGTAATGCAGGTTGGTTATTTACATTTTTTTTTCTATTTTTAGACCCTACCAAAGTGACTACTCTGCCTGATGGAAAGCATGAATAGAATCCAAAAGTTGTGGTCACCATACACATTGTAAATACTGACAATGTAGTATGGTGACCCACACTACGGCGGCCTTGTGAGATGCTTTTTCACACTCCGCTTGGAGACGCAAAAGGCATGACAGTCATTGTGACAGTGTAAGGCTTACACAGTTACCACGATAACTGTCACCCCTGCATTAATGGGCCTCCGGTCTCACACTAGCCAACGACACGACAGCACAGATGCTGGCGCTTTAGGTTAGTCTTCTGAGGGAGGGTAGTACTGCACCGGTCAAGCCGGCCCGCTCGTGCTGAAATCAGCGTGGCTCTACTATCTAGAGCACACATTTTAACGTGTAAATAACTAAAACGACTGGACCGTGCGAACTGTACAACCGCATTTTAAACATAAATTTTGATTTAAACAATGATATAATATATACACATTTGTAAAGTGCTCGCCAAGACTTCTTCAAATACCAAACACAGGATGCTTATCTCAGTAATTTTTTTTGCAGGTTTAAAATTCTATTAGAATCTGAGGTTTAAATCAAATCATATAAAATTTATATAGCCTTTATCATCCACACCTTTATTGCATATCGGTTCAGTAGTTTAGACGCTAAAGCGAATCATACATGCACAGACTACCGAAATTATCCTTCCTTTTGGCCTGGACTTAGTCTGGTAAAATCGAGGCAGTGATGTTCTTTTTTTTTGGTTTGTCTATTTTATCATCTTCCTGTTACATATTTTCGTCCCTTTCTCTCTTTGCTCTGTTGGATCTAGTGGTTATTCATTCTGACTGGTAAATCGTAATTTCGCTCCCACCCAGGGTAAATAATTGAGTTGACAAATACATAAGTCAATAGTGTGGTTTGTTTTTTTTTTAATATGTGAAAGCCTTGGGCCGTCGCCCCTCGGGGTTAAAATCACTCTGTGCCTCAAATAAGAGAAATTCGGGAACAACTGTTGTTGAGACATCCGGACCGCTCTTAGCGCCTGCCTATAATAAGACGAGTATCATCTTTTGTTAAAACTCTCAGCGGTATGGTTGCCATAGTACACAATTTGGGATCAGACTGTCGCGTGTAAGATGTGTCCCTTGTTAAAGTTACCGAACGCGACTTCAAAAAAGCGAGAGTACAGATCGTACACTTCAAAAACTAACTTGTCCTGACAAGTGAACCTGCAGTTCCATAGTCCTGCAGTCCACTGCTGGACATAGGCCTCTCCTTAGCAAGGTCTTGGCTTACTATACCACGCTGGCCAGACGGGTTCAAAAAGGGTTTGTTTCAAGTTTCCCTTCTCTTTGTAGTAATATTTGCCTGAATAGTTTGTTCCCTTAGTCACCTCTTACGACACCCCCCACAGGATGAATAGTTGTAGTGATACTACGTATTCTTAATCTGTCACCAAATGGACAAAAGAAAAATATTTTCTTTTATTACGTTACCAGATTAAAATGTCACAAAACAATGTTTTTACTATCAACCATCAAAGAAAAGAATCAATTCGACTAAATATTTGCGAGTATTACCCCATATTACAGCCCGTGTGGTGACGCATTAAGAATACATAGTGTTACGACCCCTATTCGTCCCGTGGATGTCGTAAAAGGCGACTAAGAGAACGAAGTATGCAAGACAACATCATTACAAAGAGAAGGAAAACTTGGAACAAACTCTATTCCAACCCGTCTGGCCAGCGAGGTATAGTAGGCGAAAACCTCCTTGCTAAGGAGAGGCCTATGTCCAGCAGTGGACTGTAAAAGGCTGTTGATGATGATGATTACACGATATCTTCGTCATTTCAATATTTTTTCTTTATATTGTATTAGTCTTACCAAAGGTAATTTTTTTTACTTTTAACGGCCGAAAATTAAGGAATGAAAAAGGCTTATTGATATACTTAAGTTACATTATGATTTAGTAAGACGGTACGAAGTCGGTGAATGCTTTTTAAAAGCCATTTTTTTGTCAATTTTTGTATTTTACTACTGGCAACCTTTTTGTCTTCATATGAGTATAATTTAGAAGAACTACAAATCTCTTGTCTATAATCTTTTTGAAAACTGTAAAAACTATAAAACTGCATCCAAAATCGTCGTGTAGTTTAGGAGATTTTAGTGGATGTAAAGAGATATTGTTTTATACTACGTTATACTGCGCGTTGTCAAGAATGAAAACAAACAAAACCAAATTAAAACTACCTTGGCAATGAAAAAATACACCATTTATAAATTTAACGATATTTTTATGTAGTGTTTACAAACAGGTTCAGTTAAAAGTATATATTTGTATACATAAATTATTTATGATTAATAGAATTACAAAATAGTTTTTTATAGTCTCGTATAAATTTAACTATATTATTATACGAATACTAGTGTCAGTCAGTCATGGCCGACTATAGGTATACGTACGTACAAAGGTCGCTGAAGCGCTCACCCACCCTCGGGCACGGCGAGAGAACGCCCCTGCCTCCCGCACTTCACCCATCTCTGTCTAATTTTCCAGTCTTTTAGCATGTCTCGCTTGCACGCAGAGTGTAACAAGAAAAGCCGGTGGGATTTGGGTATAGATTACGAACGAGTGTGTATGCATTCACGCGCAGTACCCGGAGAAGACCAAGTACATTGACCTACTTCTCTTCAAGATAACGAGCTGCAGATATCGACTTCATGATTAAACTACGCCGACACTCGCGTTGTGATAACTGAGTAAGCGTATGTACACTACCTACGTATATATAGATCATACATATATACGCGTTGTAGTGCAGGCTTATACGTACATATATATATATCGTACATATACTCCATCGCCGACGAGACTCGACGTAGGAACGCTTTATCTCACCCGTCGGTTGCTAGCAGCTCAACATAACTTGGTTTCTGTGGTGTGTTAGTTCCAAGCCACGTTTAGTTGGTCTACGTTGCCAAACTCTTATTGACCCGCTTGGAAGCAGAAATAGTTTGTTACTCGACTGCCGCGTATCTAAAAGGAGGGTTATGTTGGAGTGAATTTCGTGTTATTGTTGTGTTAACCTAAATAAGTTACTGTCAGGAATAACGATTTGCATGCGTCTTTATTCGTTTATGATCTAAACGAACTGCTGCAAAAAAACGTACTTGAACATTCCGATTGCCTCATTCTGTGAAAATTAACAAAAAAATATGTAACAGCTATTTTCTGTGAGCAAGTTTTATCCGCTCCAGTCAAACGGGCCCAAATATACCATAAACCATGCCATAAACATGACTTTCTCACGTTGTTGTATGTTTTTTACCCCCATGAAAGAAAGTTTTCGCAGCCTGTGTGAGTTTGTATGTTCCGCCGTACCGCCTAAACTACTAAATCGATTTTAATGAATGATATATCAAAATATTGGTAATAACGATCCAGCTGGCATAGGTTTTATAAATTTTATTAAAAGTTTTTCTGTAGTTGGGTTGTGGTTTTTAAACTTTTTCTTGTTATAATTCATAATAATAACCGATATAATTATAAAAGAAGTATATGGCAGAAATATATATTAAACTCAAGTATGTAAACCTGATCAGCTCATCTTTTACTAATACTCGCGTCCATCTATATAAGTAAATCCTTTGACGCAAGCCCTTTCCTACCATTAGATACTTAACCTTCCTACCTTCCATTTCTCTGTACTCTTAGTTTCCACACTCTCATACCAAAAATGGCCCATTTTTGGTATGAGAGTGTGGGAGTTTGTTTCGAGTGACTGCAAAATTTTTCTACATTAAATGTGGAAGCAAGGTACGCTTCTGACTATCCTTTCAGTCCAAAAAAGATCGTGCATGTATTCAAATGTCATGATGAAGAAATCCTCAACCATCTTACAAGTAAATATAAGTTCATTCAGAGGAATATAAATGTATGCCAATTTTGCACCATTCTACTATCTGCTGCCCGTTAACGAATCGATTAATGGATAATCGATCTCGCAACAGTCGATTTAACTGAGAATCGATTTGATTGCACTTAAAAAGGAGATTTTAAACTTTTACAAAGAAAAAAAGGCAAAGAGTAAACACCAAGTATTCTAAAACACTTGATGTTTACTCATTGTCTTATTTATAGTAATATATAAACGCTAAGAGCTTATCGGCACCAGTGTACAGTCTACTGGTCCAAAATTAACTTAAAATACTGTGATAATTGTCCAGTCAAGTTATACTTTAAATTCATATTTTTATATGACATAAGGCGAATAAGCAAACGGTGACTTGACACGTACACATTGGACCGTCTGGTCCCAAATTACCCACAGCTTTGGAACCAGACTGCTGTGATAAACATCCTTAATATTTCACATAATAGATAAACTAGCTGACCAGGGTCTTCGTCTGTGCCTTCTATTGGTCGTAGCGTGATATTATGCAGCGTGAACAAATTTGTATTATAGCAAGTTTATAGTAAGCCAATGTTAAAAAATAGACAAGCCGTAACGAGCTTTTTTAGGTACTTCTAAAAGAGAATAATACCGTCATACATACCGCAGCACACACAAAGGGGAATAATTTACCCCATTTTTTCTATATTTTTAATTGATACCCCGCCCCTTTTGACCACAGCGTAATAATATATAGCCAATAAGCTTCGTTCATAAATGAGCTATCTAACTTTGAAAGAATTTTTCCAATCCGACTAGTAGTTCCTGAGATTAGTGTGTTCAACCAAACAAAGTCTTTTGCTCACTATCTTATTTTATGGTAAACAAATTATTCATGTTTTATAACATCACGCTACGAGCAATAGGAGACGTAGCCGAGATTATGCGGGTCAGCAGATTGAACCCAGACACAACATACGTAATTGTGCCGAACCAATCCTTTACGTTCACTAAAAATATATAAATTTTAATGCACTTGTTCATAGGACGTGATGTGTTATTTATAATGGTTCGTAATGGAGCCAGGATACTTCCTCAAGCAGATAATATTATGTATGTATCATATGTAAATATGGTCCTCAGCTACGTTGTATGGAAGTGATGTGTCATCGATTTTTGCATATGTTATATATTTATAACATTACGCTGAATGTTAATATTAAATACACGTGAATGAATTACTTATAATAGATGCATATCTTTCTCCATCGTCTATGACACTGTGTACAACCGTGGACCCGCAAATCTTCATCTGCGGCTCAAAAAGTGATTTCTCGCAGTTTTTGTAACATATTTGATTGTTACTCGGCACTTATTGGTCATAGCGTGATGTTATAGCCTTCTTTGATAAATAGGCGATCCAATACTAAAATAAATTTTCAAACCCACCCAGTAGTTCTTAAGATTAGCGCGTTTAAACAAAAAAACTCTTTGGATTTATAATATTATTATGCATTTTCGAGATTTTATCTTGTAATCTTCATAGAGACAAGAAGATCGTATCGAAAACAAAACGAGAATGGTAGAAATTATCATGTAATTGCCTGCTAAATAAGGTTTTATTCTGTTCAAAATCTACTTCATTGGCTATTTTTAATTTTAGCACGTGGTTCACATTTTATTACGCTAAATTAAATTGAGACTTCACGAGTTAACAGAATAGCATGCACACAAAAGTATTACAGTTTTAGATCCGAAACACAGATTCCTTTTCAAATTTTTAAGATTCTGGTGGATCCTAGAAAGGAAAACCCTTGGAGTCTTGATGTGACTTACTCCCTTTTATATTATAGAACCAATTAACTAAAGAACTGTTATGTTTGTGGAAGATAGTTTTAAAGTGTAGTCTTACATTATTCGTTGAAGTGGCAATGGGCAGGCCACATCGCTCGTAGAACCGACAACCGTTGGGGAAGAAAGGTTCTCGAGTGGCGACCGCGTACCGGAAGACGAAGTGTAGGCCTTCCACTAGATGGACCGACGACATAGTCCGAGTCGCAGTTGGCGTCCAGCCGTACGGTGTGGCGTTCTAGGGGGGAGGCCTATGTTCAGCAGTGATGAGATGATGATGAGTCTTACATTTGAAAGTGTAATATATATTGTTTAGTTCCATCCAAATTTGAAAGAAAAACATCACCTTTAACAGTGGTAAAGTAATAGATGATACTTTTTTAAATTTTTGATCATAATAATTACAATTTAAGTTAATTATCTTCTTGTCTTAAGCCCTATTAATACGGGGATATTTGATTTCAATTTTAAAAAGGTTACCCCCGCTTTAAGAGTATATTCTGTATAGCGGGGTCTTTGCAAACAAGAAACGGACACAAAGAACACCCCACATTCAGAACAATAGTTTGTGGATCATGTCCTATGTGAGGTTTGAACCTACATCACTCAGTACAGTATTACTAGACCATCCGTGCGTCTATATATTTAACTGTACCTATAAAATTTTATCCATGAATTTATACAAAAAAAAAAACCTTTCTCAATAACGGTATCTGGCAAACTTGTGACAAAAAACTAAAGTCAGAAATGCATGACAGGAAGTACAACTCAAACCACCTACACGATACGTCTAGGTGGGCTATTGGTTGTCGCAGTATTAATGACCATTTTCTTTTTAAAACTAGTTTTAAAAAATAATTTAGTCAAGTCCAAAATGTATAATATAAAATTACCCGTCCTGTCTAGTTGATTCACCAACGCATAGCTTAAACGGTTGGAGCTACTAACTGGCAATTTTGGCAGATGGCGTTTTTTTATGTCGTAAACACACCTTGAGATAGAATGTTCAAAATTTCACTTTTGTAAATAAAAATTATTTTCAAAGTATTTACGAAATAAGAAAAAAATCACACACACACAGATAAATAATTACGTTTGGTGTGTTTTAAAGTGTAGTTACTTTATCAGACTTTTGAAATAAATAATTATACGTCTTAAGGGTTCCAAAATATATATACAGTGCCTTTATAAAAAAATAAGTACGAACGCTCCCCCAGTGCTTCAAACAAATATCTATTCACGTTTTTAATGGCGAACATTTTGCCTAATATTAATTGATAATAAACAATTAAATATTTCGGACTTCGAACTTCAAATTAAAAAGTTTGTGCTATGACAGCTAGACTGACTGATAAAATACATACATATATACATATTATATATATAAAAACACTTAAAACTCCAAAACAAACATTTGCAGATCCTACAAACATTGGTCCGACCCGTGAATCGAACCAGGCAGTACTACCGAGGCAGTTAAACTTGTGCGGCAGTAATTTTAGTTTTCATTAGGTAATAATGGACGAGGCTATTGCAGCTTACCGGTCATATAATAGGTATATGTCTAAGTAAACATATTTTTAAATACTATGCATCATTTGACTGCACGATTGGCCTAGTGGTTTAAGCGGTCGCCACGCCGCTCTCCACTTCGCTGAGTGTTGTGGGTTCAAATCCTAGGGCAACACTTTGTGTGATCCACAAATTGTTGTTCTGAGTTTGGGTGTTCTTTGTGTCCGTTTCTTGTATGTTTGTAAAGTCTCCCGCGACACAGGATTTCCGATAGATCCGACAGATGTTCCTAATGTGGGCGTTGTCTTTTTTAAAAAAAAAAAGAAAAAAAAAATTCTTGCTCATCTCACACACGGCCGTCAGATCTCAAACTAGACAAAGCCTGTACTATAGTTACCGAACTACTCATGAATATTATTACATTAGTGACATTTATTATATGATGACATTTAATATACATTTATTATATTAGTGACGCTACTCTGCCTGATGGAAAGCATGAACAGAATCCAAGAGTTGTGATCATCATACTCATCGCAAATGCAGACAATGTAGTATGGTGACCCACACTATGGCGGCCTTGTGAGATGCTTCTTCACACCCCGCTCGGGGACGTAAAAGGCATGACAGTCATCGTGACAGTATAAGGCTTACACAGTTACCACGATAACTGTCACCCCTGCATCCATGGGCCTCCGGTCTCACACTCGCCAACGAAACACGACAGCACGGATGCTGGCGCTTTAGGTTGGTCTTCTGTGGGAGGGTAGTACTGTCCCGGTTGAGCCGGCCCGCTCGTGCTGAAATCAGCGTGGCTCTACTACCTAGCAAATACATACATATTATAGATAACTTATACTTGGACAGAACGAATGCTCGTGCCTATTACACAAAGATTTGTCTTGTGTAAGAAACGAACCCACGATTTCCTTAACAGTCAGGATGGTTCACTACTAGATCAATATACTAAAAGAACAAACAAAATAGATTTACATTTTAGAACTTCCGTCCGGCAAATCTTGGTTACCGTTGTGTTAATACAGGAAAAAAAGCAATGTCCGGTGACCGGTTACATTGTAACTTGATAAACAACACGTTTAGAAACTTACTTTCATCCAGGTTGATATTATTTATGCAAATTTGAGTTTGTTTCTAACACACTTGCGTTTAAACTACTTTATCGATTAGCATTCACGTCTTAACTAACTTTTAAACTATCGGTATCCATAACATACAATTATATAGGGTGGGCCACGAATTCGTTAACATTTGCAAAATCGTATAATATAAGAAAATACACATTCGATATATTATAAAAATTGTTTATTTACAAGAAAGTTAATTAGTTGGAATTTATTTTTTAAAAATTACATCGTCTAAATGACCACCGTTTCGATGTTTGCACTCTTCTAAGCGAGCATCGAAATTTTCGAATACTCGTCGACAGAGACCGCGAGATTGCAGACATCTCTTCGCTGATTTTTCTTTTAGTTCATGTAGTATTTAGTTTATTGATGTAGACACGATTCTTCAAATAATCCCATACAAAGAAGTCTGCTGGGAATAAGTCTGGACTTCTGGGTGGCCAAGGAATGTCGCCTCTCGTGTCCTTAACTACCGGCAGGGACTCATTGGATGTGTGACAAGTGGCTCCATCTTGTTGAAAGCAAGTGTTACGATTGTAGCCAGCAAATTTCAGTAGCATCGGTCCTAAGAACTGCCGTAACATGTTTCTGTGGGATGTTAGATTCGAATGTTAACAAATTTTGGCTCACTCTGTACCTGCAGTACCCTTTTAATTCAGGCAAAGTAAATCATAAAATAATCGATTTCAATCGGTATATATTACGCTGTAATATAAAAGTAATATTTTCATGCTTAGTGGTAATATTAATTTTTTCTTCATATTTACATGAAACAAAACGAGAAGCATATCCTATCAAAATATAATCCAAATCGGTTCAAACGTACATAAAGTAGTTACGAGATAACAAACTTAAAAAAAAAATAAACGAATTGAGAACCAAGTGTTTCTTTTGCAGTCTGAATTTGACGATATCAAAGGCGCAGTGGTGATACATTGGACTGTCATAACACTGTCGAGGGTTTTATTCCCGTGTGTGAGTGAACATGTTTTTTATGTTAATTAGGTATCTATGGTTAAGATATTATGGTGAACTTCGACATGATAATTTTTTTCATCCCTATTACTTAACTAATCATAATAGTCCTTAATAGTCCACGACTGGGCAAAGGTCTCTCCGGTAAGACGGATTAGTATAGGGTCTGTTTCAAGTTTTCCTTCCCTTTGTGGTGGTCCTGCGTGGTTTGGATAATTGGCACGCCACAACTGTTCACTTTTTAGGAAACTTTTTGCTAAACCAACCTACGTAACAAACCGACACTTATGGTATTTCCGGACTGATATAACCTTCGAAAAAGAACGTCTAGGGCGAGGAGGGTTTCACTCAAAGCTTAAAGTAGGCATGAGGGCCAAGTGCGAGTTTATTTTACATTAACCAACGATCGTGACGGTGACCGTGTTAGGTATTGTGATTGGACCGCACTGAAATCTTCACCAACGGCAACGCCAAACGCGCACGCCACCGAGAGCAAGTTGATGTGAAATAAACTCGCACTTGGGTCTGTATCACTCTTGTTAGTTTTGACTTGCAGACGTCCATGGGCGTGAACCCTACATCATAAGAAAGATACTGTTTTGTAGTGAAAGTATATGTAAGATGGCAATACAAACGCAGTGAGGTACGGGCTAGAGTGTCGTCGATAAAATGTTCTGTTAGATGTACTGTTAGGTTTTCAGGCAAGTAACCACGACGGATTGAGATCTTTGAACAAATTGATCGATAGCCTAACCTACATTTGTAATTTTCACGCTTTTTCTGAGGGTAATTAGATTAATGACCCCCGTTGGTCCGCCACTGGTGTACTGGTTCAAACTACCATGGTTATTTTCGCTTGATAAGCTATTGTAAACGGGATATTAATGAAACTGTTGAAAATAAATATTCATGGTTTTTTAAAGACAACGCCCGTACTAGGAATAAATCCTGTATCGCGGGGGACTTCACAAACACACAAGAAACGGACACAAAGAACACCCAGACTCTGAACAACAATTTGTGGATCACTCAGTGTTGTCCTATGTGGGGTTCGAACCCACAACACTCAGCGCAGTAGAGAGCGGCGTGGCGACCGCTTAAACCACTAGACCAGCCGTGGAGTCGATAATATACTATTGTAAGTACATTTCAACTACTTTTGCTCGTAGGTTTACGACACTATGACTTTTTGGACACTTGCTGAACGCTGCCATGTTTTGCTGTGCCATATTGTGATTGTATTGATAAGCAATAAGGAACAAAACTAACGCAAAAAGAGATAAAAACCATGTTTGAAGGGGGTTGTATTGTGTTTCAAAATTAGACCGCAATCGGTGCAGTACCTCTTAAGATTTTACACAATGTTACTTAATTAGATTTACACTTTTAAGTGAAAGTTCATTTCTTCTGTAATCAATATTGGTGTTTGACAACAGGTTTTTGAGTTAATCACGATACTTTAATTAGATTTAATGAGCTACTTGCATGGTTGACTGTACCGAGTAGGTACACAAATCCTGTGACGTCACTAATGCGTCGGTCGATGGCATGATAAAGGTTTCGGCGTCCTACAACTGACAGGGTGAAACAAACTATCACTGGGGAGGTGACCGTCCGTCCGTAAAACGAACCCAGCCGTCCTATGCCGCACTCCCGCAGACAGACAAACTGTGTACCTACATATGTACTTAAATAATCCCACATATACAGAGGTATACACATATATATATACAGTCAGCAAAATAAATACTAATAGACTCTTCTCATACAGTATAAGAACAAGCCTATTATCGATACATATAAAATTATTTGCTTTGAGTGACGAATCGGTCATTGACGTAAAACCGACAAACACTTTCAATTTTGACAGTTATGCCTTTTATGCTGGATACATTCATTAATAAACGAGTTTTGAAAATTTCATCCCTAAGAGAGTTAAATAAGAGATGAACGGTTGTATGGAAGTTCGTCATTTTAACGTGAGAAATAAGAAATAATCACTTGAAGACTAGGGCAATAGATATATTTAATTTAAAGTTGATGACTTACTATGAAAAATGGGGAAGTTGTAATTTTTTTTTATTTTAAGAGCCAGCTAATGTGACTACTCTGCCTGATGGAAAGCATAATTAGAATCCATAAGTTGTGATCACCATACTCATTGCGAATGCAGTATGGTTGCCCACACTATGGCGGACTAGTAAGATACTTTTTCACGCCTTGTTTAATTACGTAAAAGGTATGACAGTCATCGCGGCATTGTATTGCACATACTTACCACGAAGTGCTTAGAAATCATGCTTAAGAAGGTAAGTTAAGGGTTATCTTTTAGTAAGACCGCGAATATTGATTTGACCAAATACTAAATACTCAGCGAGTCTCTTGGTCAAAGCTCCGAATATTCGGCGACAATTACCGACCTTTAAGGATGGGCGATTTAAACCTGGATTAGAAAGATGTGTACTTTATTCGTAAATTTGTGCAAGATTTATTTGTCATCTTCCAGTAGCACGATTAATTTCCAAAGCAAGTATAACGTGAAAGAAAGAAAACGATTTTGAGTCAATGAATCGTTTGAAAAATGTGTTTCGATTCATTATGATCAATGGAAACAACGAACCTCTTTCTCAAACTATGTTGGGTCAGTTGTAAGTCTAATACAACACGGCTGAGTTTTGATTTTTGTACGTAGAGCGACTGCTGTCAGACCTCCACAACCTTAGCATCAGGCGAAACAAAGTTCTGTAGAAGTACTGTTACCTTTTAAGGGGTCTGACCCCTAACGATTTTTAAAGATCTGAGGATGCTCTTCAAGGCACGGGGAGGTCTCTATGTTAAGAATGGTCACTCAATTATAGATTGAACGGGCCAGGATTGCTTGGGCTTTTCCCTCTTTTTTTTAACGTGTAGAAACCCCCTCGGGTCGTCACCCCACCGGAGTTTACGGAGGGTGGTGTCTCGGAAACGGACCGACTAAAACCACACGGTGTGCCACTCCGCGCCTGACATAGGAGGGATCCGGGAACAGTTGCTATTACGACACCCAGATCCCTCCTAGCGAGGATTGCTTGGGCTGCGTTAACCTCCGTGGTTAATACTAAATCACGAGTTGCCACAACCTTCATTTGCTATATAACTACTCATCGAACCGAATCCGAAAGGACTGGACCGACTTGTATGAATCTTTTTGTGTGTATTTGTTAGTTCTGAGATTAAGTCGTAAGGTATTTTTGTACCCTTAGATGATAAAGGTGGACCTAAATATTCTCCTTTCTATAACCAACCCCTCTTTCTTAATAGCAAAATTAGTATTTTTAACTTTCATCCACATTGTTCACCAGATTCACTAGATTCACCAATATTCACTAGAAATAATTGATACGGCAAAACAATGTTTGCCGATTCAACTAGAATACTTAAAAAATCTTTGTGAATGCATTCTTTTTTTATGTTTTACCACCATTCAGTGTTAGCTGAATACCAAATTTCATAAAAACGTGGCCGAATAGCCAAATACCGAATCGTAGAACTCCAAATAAAGTTTAAAAATTAAGTACTTATAAAATAAAAACTATGTAAAAAGGCTTACACACAGTTGTAGATTACTTAAATGACAAATTTGCTCGGGATTGATGCTGCTCAATTATGTATTTACATTTCTATTATCACTATAATGTTTGAAAGTGATCTACACTTAATTTACTGTAGTGTTTTGTATTTCATTGGTATCGTTTCTTTTAATATTAATTGTATAGTCAATTTTTAGCATATGTAAACGCGAGTATAGCATATATTTGTAATTTTAGGTTATATCAAGTAACTTTCCGGTGGTGTTTGAGTGTTTCCATGGTCTATCTAAAAGTCCTGCCAGCGGTAGTGTTGCGTTTTGGGTCTTTAATCTTGAATATTGATGGTTTGGGTTGAACGATGCTCATATTCCGTCCGTATGGACAGGTAACTCAAAATGGTATTTCTTCAAAAGATCACGCAGACCTGTACTGTATTCGCTTAGTTTTATTTTTTATTTAACATAGTTCACGGACGGAGTCTTTTAGCTGTAAACTCCGACGTGTAAAAATGTCTGTAAAAACTTACAAAACAAGTTTATTTATACATTTTTAGTATTTCATCTGTTGTCGAATATTCGTGGCATTTCTAATATATTTGCCATTTGTAAGGTAATTTCAATTATTGTATTTAGTTGATTTGATTGAACTCAAAACTGGTCCAAAAATGAACAATATAGCTCATTACAATTTACCATGACTCCAGCATATTGGAGTGTAAAGAAAGGAGTCCGTTCAAAAGTTCTGGACCTTCCTGAGTCCATAATCTAAAGATATTCAAAAATTTTAGTCAAACATGGATACCTGCATAGAACTGCTCTTGTATCTTTGCTGGTAAGCAGAGTGGAATAGGATAGTTTTAAATAATTGAAATAAATTGATTTCAGTCGCTAATGTTCATAAATTATTGTACGACTGAATAGTGCTTGGTTTAGTAAACTGAACGTAGGTGATTATTTAGCTGTTACTAATTAATATATTTGATTTTAAATTTTAAACTACGTAACACAGGTCAAGGCAGAGGCTTCCACTTAATTACTTGCTTCCTATATATGTGTATTTTTCCTTAGGTTTAGTAGTTTTGCTTAACCTTCTTTACTTTCGGATAATGTTATCACATCAATCTACCTACATAATTATCAACTATTAGTTCTATCACGTTATAAAGTAGCCTATATCCTTCTCGATAAATCTCAGTAGTTTAGTGGTTTAGCCGTGAAAGTGTCACAGACAGATTTACGCCCACTCTGGGTGATGAGCACGGTCATTTGTTTCTGGGTATAATTTGCTACAATTTCCTGTAGCCTACTTACTATAGTACACAGACTTTACCTAGTTTGGAACCAGACGCCCAACTATATCACTGAGGGTTTAATTAAGACAGAGTAAATAAGGATCTATCCTGACTAGCAGCAAAAATCCTTCAAAGGCTTCACCAGATACTCTGTTCAGGATAGACAATGATATTCCCTTATGCGCTCAAAATCATCAACAATCTTAAATAGACCATTGCTGGATATAGGCCTTCTGAGGACAGAGGATTTAGCTTCAAAAATTACGCTGGTCAGATGGATTCGTAAAGGTTTTGTTTCAAAATTTTCTTCTTTTTGCAGTGCTGTCGTCCTGCATAGTTTGCTCTATTGGTGGGTTTTGACGACACTCGCAAGTTCAATAAGGGGTTATACTCTGTATTCTTAATCCGTAACACCACAGACTTACAATCATGAAGTTGAACTAAGAGACAGTAAGCTTATTTGATCTGAAAGTGGATATGATGATTGAAGTGTTATTAGGCTTGCGGTCACTCTTACATTATTTTTTGTTCTTTTTTATATTTATTTTAGTCATAATAAGATTCAATATTAAATTTTTACCGTTTACATAAAGTGGTAACTCTTAAAGAATATTTTAATTTTTATATATGCAATACATGATGACAAGTTGTATTCTGATGTGAGAGAAAGCTATTTTCTCGATTACAAAGCGTATCCGCCTGGAAATAGTTTAGTTGTTGAAAGGAAGAAGAATCGATTTTCAAATAAATCTGCATCGCGATAACAATGTTTTAAGGCTGAATGATAAGTCAGTAGTAATCATTGGTCATTATCACATAATAAGAAGAATCCTCTTTTTTTGGGCTTGAGAGATATTTCAAAGCGTTTTTCAAATATTTTAAATAAAATGAAAA
This sequence comes from Hypercompe scribonia, assembly GCA_949316085.1. Classification (NCBI taxonomy): domain Eukaryota; kingdom Metazoa; phylum Arthropoda; class Insecta; order Lepidoptera; family Erebidae; genus Hypercompe; species Hypercompe scribonia. The sequence continues at coordinate 1,101,825 of OX438993.1, forward strand.
TGAAAGGAGTAAAATAACGTTCACTTATACGGAAAATAAACCAGTTCGGGTGTATTTGCTTTCACTTTAAGCTATTTCAAGAGAAAAATACAGTTTTATAACAATTAAGAAAAAAAAAGTATGTCCATTTTCGTTTTTACGCTAATTAGTTTAAAATTTTTATTAGAGCATATAGCACTGGCCATCAATAAAATAATCTTGTAGCGTCAGTGAAATATAATGTAGTCTTTATTCTCACTGTAGTAATTGTGAGAATTGCCCAATATTGATACCACCCACCTTACCACCCAGTATTTTATAAAAACACTCTTAGCTCGATAATCTAAAGTTAAAAAAATAATAAGGTTGCAACTTCTTAGAAACAATGAAAACACTTTTTCGACAGCATCTAGCAAAAAGGGTGCATAAGGTTTCCAACAAGTACTTAGGGTCCCAAGTCAATCTCATTTGCAAGTGGTGCAGCTGCTAATTGACAGACGAGACTCTAGCAAACAAAACATTCTGATTATCGGCAAAACGCTAGCTACCTACTACGTGGGACTAAACCACTGGCGATAAATGCCCTTTTAACATGTGCTTGCCTACCCCTCCGGGGAAACAAGCGTGATTTATGTATGTATCTAGCAAAAAGAAGCTAAATTAATATTATTTACAGCAAATTCAGTCATAAACTATTGAAAGACCAGGTAATTTATGATTATCAGTTGAGGCGGTTTTAGTGGTAGTTTAGACCTTTCCACACCAGTTTGCTCTTTAGCCACTCTTACAACATGCCCAAATCAATACTTCTTAACACTACACTACACCGGTCCCTTACACTTCATTGCGCCATTTGGAGTATTGTCATAATATACTCGTAGTATTCTGAATATATTAGTTTCACAAAAAAAAAATCTAAACAATAATTTGTCTGTGCTTTTCTATTTTTTTTTTTATTTGAAGTTAAATGCAAAGATATCGAAGAAATTCAATCCGATAATCGATAGTTGATCTCTAGTGTGGTGTTAGTACGAAGAATAGGCCGTATTGAAAAAAAAATCCAGTAGTCTCTAACCAATAGAAAACATAAATTTATGAAGTTTAGTATCCAGTCAGTTATAATAGGCTGAAGTAGAATACGCCACTGGATTTTTTTCAATATGGCCTGTTCTTCGTGCCAACACCACACTAGAGATCAACTATCGATTATCGGATTGAACTTCTTCGATATCTTTGCATTTACCTTCAAATAAAAAAAAAAATAGAAAAGCACAGACAAATTTGCATTCACAGTACGTGAGTGCGTAAATCGAAGCGTGACGCAGACAGGAAACATGGGTTGATATTAGGCAAATGTTGCCAGTATAAGTAAAAAGTATCTTTCACTCGTAGCCGTTTATTTTATAATCAGTACTTTTTTTACGTTTCTTAGATAAATAAATTAATTTTTTTTAAAGAAAGTATGTCGATGTACTTCTATAGTGTTTGAAACCATTTTCATTACTTTATTCGTTTTTTTCCCTTAAATAATTTTCCCTAATGCACTTGATCGTTTATTTCCGTGAGAAAATGAACGATTGGTATGTCTGTAAATCAAAAAAATATCTAAGAAAAATCATTTTTATTAATTTATTACTTAAATGTTTAAAAACAATTATTTATAATCTATATTATTAAGGAATCGGCTGTCCACCTTCAAGAGTGGTTCGATGTCTATTTATGAGACTTGATTTTTGAAACTAATTTGCACTGTAGCGTATAAATGTTTTGAAGTAACTTTTTCTTTTGTAATAAGGGAAAATGAGCAGAAAAATCAGCAGATGGCAAGTGATTGGCAGCGTCCACAGACACTCGAAACTTAGGAGACACCTTGCCGGCCTTAGACATAGAAGGTCTAAAGGGATGTTGACATACCGCAGTTACTTGTTTCGTTTCTCATACATCATATTTATTCCGTCATACGTCATAAATTACATATTAATAAGCTACTAATAGAAGACTGAAATTCTTGTTTTCTGCCAGAAATAATCTTGACACACTATGATGTTGCAGCAACTCCCACATACAATTAAAACGTAGATTAACGTCATTCGTTAGATGACGCACTAAAACAAACAAACCAAACAAACCCCTAAAAAGTTATTATTGGTCACAGCACCCAAGACAAAAGCATAACTATATAACCCCTATACTAAGTAGGCCAAAATCATCTTTCTAAGGAGAGGCCTCTGACCAGCAGTGGACTATTAAAGAGCGTTAGTCAACTCGAAGCGCAATCGCGCACCTCATCGACGCGCAATCGCGCACCTCATCGACGCGCAATCGCGCATCTCATCGACGCGCAATCGCGCATCTCATCGACGATTATAACAGACAAACGTTTTTATCTCATATGCATTAAGTACTAGTGAATAGTTAATTAGGCAACACTGTCACACAATGTTTCGTAAATGTGTTTTAAGTAACAGATACCAAGTTATATGTATAAGAATAGTCGAGAGGCAGTGTCTTCGTAACGTTGCTATGGTGTAGCGATCGATTCTGGCAATCCCTTGATAGTATACTCGCCTATTAAGTATTTGGGCGGTACTTTCTTCTTTAATATTGTATTAGATAATACCCCTTTACTTGTTTTCATGAAAGGTATAACTGCGACAAATTATACAGTAGCGTTGAACGTGTCTCGTGTCTTGAAGCGAACATGGTGAGTTTTGAACGTGTTTAATGGTTTTTTTTTTATACTAACACGTGCTAAGTTAAATAAAGTTACGAAGTTGTTAGTTTGTATATTTGAATGGAGCTTAGGAACTGATAGGTAGATTAAAATTTAATTTTTTGTTGTAAGTAGTCCGTTTAGAAGGTTACTAGTTAAGGCTAAGGTTACTTAAGTATAATTGAAAAGAGTTAAATGTATTATAAATAGTGAAATAATTCCTGTTGCAGTCATAAGCTAGTTTTGTCATTATATTATTGGGCCTAAAAACATTAAATTGAAGCAAACATTATGTACTTTATTTTCAAATTGATATTAATGCAAAAGTCGCAAATATGATATGCTAAAAAAACTACGATTTATCAATTTTATCAATAAAAAAAAATTGTGAAGGCATTTATTGCATTGATTGTAAATAATATAAAATTACCCGACATAACTAAACACATCTCATGAAACGAATATGTCGACAAAGTTTACACTCGCAAAAAAACTTAACTTCGAATTGCTGATTGTAACAGTAGTTAAAAACTATTGAATTCTCTACATTTTTGAACTAATATCAAATAAATTAGAAGGTGGTATCCTAACCTTTTTAAATAATTTTAACGTCAATAAATCCTGCTGTGCAACAAAATTGTGTATTATGTGTAAAAATCGCAAAGATTAAAATAGTATTTCACAAATATTTCAAACACATTCATAGCAATTAAATATAGTATTAATAGTAGTAGAAATTCTCTTGGATGCTCTACATCGGATGGAACCGACTAAAACGCACAGTATCCCAAGACCGCGTGCGTTCAAGTTGGTTCTGTTGGTACCCAATAGCCGAGGTCCAAGTGTTTCCTCGAAAGAAAATCTCTGGTACACCCTGAATCATTATTATTCCAAATTTTTCGTCCTAACTACTCAACCTTTGCTCGTATTTAAAAAAAAAAAGCTTCTCAAAGATATTTTCCAATAATCGTATCTTAGCAATGGTACTTTCAATACAGCTTATAGTAGAGTCAAAGAAAACATATGATTTATTGGCAAGTGGTCACCGTAGCATATAAACGCAATATCATAAGTAAGTTCCCGGCCCCGAATAGATTGCACGGAAAAAATGTATCTTGCTCTTCAAGGCCACGGATCGCATTTTGGACCAATGATATCGTGCGAGTAAAAATAAGGCTAACAAATAAAACGGTTTCTTTTGAATGTTGAGTGAATTCTAGTTGCTACTTGTATGTAATTTATGCTTAATTTAGAAAGTACTTTTATCTAACAGTTATACTTCTTTATTTTGTTAAGTAGTTGATAACTGGCAGTTGCAAGTTTCATTTCAGTATGCGAAACATGCATTATTGCAATTTCAAAATGTTACATAAGGTAAGGTATGGGGCAAGCGAGCAGGTCTTGAGTCTTGATCGTAAGTCATTACTGCCACTCATGGATCTCTGCAACTGATCGCCCATGGATGACTGCACGGGTGGTATTGTAGTTTAAGCGGTCGCCATGCGAGTGTTCTGGGTTCAAACCCCACATGGTACAACGCTTTAATGATCCTACAAAAACCGGCTGCCGGAGTACCTTCCAAAATTAGCAAGTGAGGGGTTTTCGAGCATTCTGTGTCGTCATTCAATAGTTTAAGAATTAGTTATCACCTGTTTTCCATGGGACCCTGATATCAGTCTGGTAAAACCAGCACATGGCCAACTCCCTCCCGTGCTTATTTTTATCATAACACAAGCGGTAAATGACATTTTTTTCTTAATGTGTCGAAGTTTTATTTTGTAACAGAAAATAATGGCTTTCCGATCAACTAAATAGGATGTCCCTATCACACAACGTAACTCTGTTGATCACAATATGTCATAGTAAATTGCAGATTCGAGCGCACATTATTGTGCGCGGGCGCACGGCCAGTGCCGAGTTGACCTCTTAAACCGTTGCGCCATTCGCGCAGTAATTAATTATGTCTTTTAACGTCTTCAACAGGAAGTGTACAAATTAAATAAAAGTAACACAACAATTATATTATTGTAGAAATCATTAAAAACCATATTTTATAGGTCAAACAATTAAGATGGTTTATTGCTGTTTCTTTTTTGTTAAAACTTAACTTTTATACAAAGGAGCGAAAATTTTGGAATTTGTTAAAGGCTGCTGGAGAATATCATCTATGTAATTGCTGTTCTAATAATTAGCGGTCGTGACAGCTTAACCTTAGGTCCAGACCAGTGGTCTTAGGTTCGAATCGAAAAATTCTTTTGGTGTTGGATAGACTGCATGTTGAGGAGTGTCATAAGTTATGTATATCCATGGTACAATCAATAGAAGATGAGCATCCATATTTTTTTTGTAAAACGCGAAAGAACTCGTTTTGCGAGTCGTAGTCGAACTTGCGCAGATCAGCTGGTACAAAATACAACTTTATAGTAACATAATTGGGATTTCATTTTGTATTATTTATGCAATATTATGCATTTATAAACCATTTACTGTATAACTGCATAAAGAAATAGTTGCATATGTTAACAATTAGTGATAGCTTACCTTGAAACACATAATAATTCTATTTTAATAAAACTTTGAACCATTCATTTAGGAAACATACCTACTTAGCTTTTAAAAATTATTACCGAATTTAATGTAACAAATTGTATTCTTTGTTTATTACTTTACTACCCTTAGAGATGTATTTTTTTTGCAAATTGGAATTATATCAAAGTAAAAGTAGGTATGTTTTTAAAAAACATAATTTTTCGTCGATTAATGAATGAAGCATTTCTGAGGCTACCGCTAGAGAGTTGCCCTTTTTTTTAAGTAGTCCAAAAGGTTGGTAGTTAAATATCAGAATAGAGATCTAACTAGAAGAGAACAAAGTGCAACTTTCGCGAGAACAAAATAAAGTTTTTTTTTTCTATGTTAAAAGCCTGCCAAGTGACTCTACTCTGCCTGATGGAAAGCATGAATAGAATCCAAGAGTTGTGGTCACCATACTCATTGCAAATGCAGAGAATGCAGTATGGTGACCCACACTATGGCGGCCTTGTGAGATGTTTTTTCACACCCCGCTTGGGGAAGTAAAAGGCATGACAATCATTGTGACAGTGTAAGACTTACGCAGTTACCACGATAAGTGTCAACCCTGGATCAATGGGCCTCCGGTCTCAAAAAAGTTCAATGATAATGCGCACAAATTAGTAATTACAACTATTATTGAAATGATCGGAAACGATCAACACATCTAGTGACACTTCGCTGGTGAAAGTGTTTAGCGTTTTTTCTTTTAAAAGATACACTAGAACTAGGATTGAATTCTGCGTCCTGGAGGGAGGGAGGGAGAGGGGGATGGACACGAAGAACACCCAGACTTAAAACAACAAATTGTGACCACTTTAAAACGGTGACTTCCTAGGTCGATACGCATTGTCGAGTAGAGTGAAAGAGAATGTGGGACCAGCTTGAGAAGCTCGTTACAACACTCTCTCGTAAAGGCGATAGCGAAACGATATCTCTTCACAATTGTAGTGGCTCAAGGGAATTGTAACAATTGAAACATTGATATTTGGTTGGTGATTCTGACGTTAAGTCAGAGATCCAGGGTTCGATTGCCACCCAGGATGAATAATTGCGTTATTGTAGTTGACTCTGATTAATTTGTGGTCCAAGAGGCTCGAGTATGGTGTGTTAAGTTTTTATTTAATTATATGAGTCATCATTACAAATGTAAAGTTACGACATACTGTACTTTACTATGGTTAAGAGACTTACTTATAAGACAGTTAATTTGGTTTTTTTTTCTCTTTTTTTTTTTTAAAAAGACGACGCTCGCATTAGGAATAAATCCTGTGTCGCGGCGGACTTTACAAACATACAAGAAACGGACACAAACAACACCCAGACTCAGAACAACCATTTGTGGATCACACAAAGTGTTGTTCCATGTGGGATTTGAACCCACAACACTCAACTAAGTAGAGTGCGGTATAGCGATCGCTTAAACCACTAGGCCAACTGTGCAGTCGTTTTAATCGTGCAGGTTTAATTACTAACAAAGAAATTATAAAATTACTGTTGCTTTTAAATATTATATACCCCCGTCACATACAAGGAAACTATAGTATTAGCAGAAGCCACATCTTCTACAGTTTATATTAACTTTAAATGTAAAATATATGAATGTTTCACCATTTTTATTTAAATTAAATCATGTCCTGTGATTACATTTTCAAGTACCTTCGAACATAGAATTAATTTATAATGCTTTAATCCCGAATACAATCTATCGGTGGGATATATTCTGCTCAAATAAGTACAGCCGATTCAGTGATTGTTAAGAACATATTAGTAACTATAAAAAATAAGTGTTGTGTTAATTGTTATATTCCGCCTTAATCATATCTATACATGTATGTATATTTGTGTTCTAGTTTAAGGTTTTCAACTGGATCACATCTATTTATCTGTATGTCAGGAACGCGGGTAGATATCGAGTTGAAATTTACCTTGCGAGTTCTCTTATACTTTTAAAACTAAGAAGTTTCTACATTATAAAAGAATATATAAGACTTAAATATTATATTTTAACTTTTAATGTTTCGTTAAAAATATTTGTATTGACCTAGACACATGAAATTTGGCGAAAAGCAAGGCCTCGTAGAAAATGATAACTTAACTAAGTCAATAATTTATTGTTACATCAGATATTTCTTTATACTAATAAAAATGTATAACTTTACACAAACCCATTTTTTTACTGTGTCGAAACCCCTTCGTTCCGTCACCCACCAGGTTTTACAACAGGGTGGTGTGTCGAAATCGGGACGACTAAAACCATACGGTGTGGCGCTCTGCGTCTGAGATAGGAGGGATCCGAGAACAGGTGTTATTACATCCAGAAGCTTAACACAAACCTTATATCGACCTATCCACCCAACGTGGTACAGAAGTCTAAAACCTTTCTAAAGAGAGGCCTATGTCCATTACTGGACTAGAAAGATGGTTGATAATGATCTTGGAGTTTTTTAACGTCAAATTTAACCCAACTTGTATAATACCGATCAGAAAAAAACACTTCCGAGCATTCACTTCCAAGATAGACGAACTATCTAGATACCTGTTTGAATAGAACCTTGCGCGAGTCAAGATAGCACTTGTCCGTTTTTCTCAATCGATTACAATCAATTGCTCATATAACCCAATTTGCTAAATGGTCAATCCAAAAGCCACTCATGTAAGCTGACTTGCAAATTATTGTCCAGTTTCCGACGTATGCAATGATCACATTTCACGTCTGTTGCTGTGCCAACGATTGACGGACTACAAAAAAGAGGAAGAAGAAATGAGTGGCTAAAAAATACTACTGCTTCAATTACTATAGTTATTTGTTTTTGTCATTGTTCGTGGTATAACCATATGCCCCTTCCATGGTTAGTGAATACCGTCGGGTCATGAACACTTGCACCTGAAGAAAGTAAAGACGCATCTGGTAACTTCACTCAAAGGTGAAAAGCAAAGAATGAATTAATTAACAATAATTTATTTATTTAGGGCGGGAAGTGAGGATTTAGTAAAAATAGATGTAATTGACCTAAACATATACAAGTATGCATGTATATAAAGATTATATTGATACTTATTTAGGTAATTCCGCTATGCAAGTTCTTTTTAAATGCGTAACAGTTATTGGACATCCTGATTTAAAATGGGAGCGCATTCCATAGCAGCACTACTTACACAAAGAACAAAGCGTTCAGAAGTTGGAGTTGATGGAAGGACACAGCAGAAGCAGATTATTCCGTGAGCAAAGACCTCAGTCGTGATTAGAAGAGAGGAAACATAAATAGGGATCAAGGTAAGTGGGTAAGAATGGGGAGTTGAGAAATGAAAAGCGAGATGTCAGCGCTCGCTGATTACGGCGCGGATAAATTGGTAGTATACGTGGTCATACTTGCGATTAAATATGAATCGAATGCAGTTATTGAGAAGACAGTCTAGCTTTTTAAGGACGTCTGCATGGAGGTTACTGTCGAGCCTCCGTCTACCGTATGTCTACTTAACAAGTATCGCGATTTCTGCGCATAAAATATATTATTTTTTGCATTATAGGTATAAATTTGACAGACACTTCCTTATTCTTCAACTTCAATGTCGGTCAAAGATTAAATTCATTCACTGGTCAAGTGTTACTCGTATGAATATATATTTTCAATATTGCAAGTTTAATTACTGGAAGAAATTTTATTGTTGGAGTGGTTCAAAAACGCGTGTCACGTGCAATTTTACACGACTCATCTAGCCAGTTTGATTTGTACCTATCTATCTGCAGCACAGATATTTTCAAAATACTTTTTGCCAACTTCAAAATGTCAATCTTACTTGAAACCAAATATAATACTAACAATTACAGATAACACAACTGCAATACAACAACTTCCCCTTATTTCATAAAGTGGACGTCGTATGAGTCGACTAAAGGAAGAGTTTGATCTGACTAATGATAGTCCTGCAAAGAGCAGGAAGAGATGAAACAAACCTTACCAACCCAATCCTTTTCTTCAGTGTGGAAACCCCCTTGGGCCGTCACTCCAATGGGGTGTTGCAGGGGGATGGTGTGTCGGAATTGGACCGATTAAACCAAACGATGTGCCACTTTTCGCTTGAGATGGAAGGGATCTGGGAACAGCTGCTATTACGACATCCAGACATCTCCTTGTGTCTGTCCGCTTGCAGCACACGCGAATGTCGTTTCCTCGCGGTCGACCATAGCAACAGGTGGAGGGAAAATCTGTCTCATCCACCCGTAGCCACATTCAGAGCGGCATGAGGCGCTGATTCCGTCGCCCGGTTCGCCGGCGGTGAATAAGGTCCGAGGGGAAGTCATTTTCTTGGGCCTTCTCTGCCGACTCCTTCTGTGAAATAACATCTTCGCAGAAGGTTGTGACCGTTGTAAAAGAGTATTCTCTAAGGGCACCAGAGGAGTGCTTCATTCTGGGCGGTCAGAGGCGCCACCCACACCAGTGTACCATACATTGCCTTACTAGACAACCTCCGTGTAAAGCCATCTTGTCTCGATCTAGATTCCACCTAAATTGGGCAAAAGTCGCTTAAGGGCAGAAGCACCAGCGACAAGGTTTGGAGCAAGTTGTCAAAAGTGGTCGCTGAAAAAGCACTTGCCGTCAAGCATCAGACCCTGAAACTTCATCTCGAACGTTCCATTCGAAAGCCAAATTTGGCGTCCGACAGATCATGAGCCACCTTTGGTTTTTTTTAACATGTGAAAACCCCCTCGGGCCGTCACCCCACCGGGGTTTTAGGGTGGGGTGGTATGTCGGAATCGGACCGACTGATGATGTGATGTGATGATGACACAGCTACCCTGCCTCTGAGATAGGACGGATCCGAGAACAGTTTTTATTACGATATCCAGACGCACCCTGGCGCCTGCCTGCTAGCGCTGGCAATTTCTTCGGATAAACTCTCTATTTAAATGATGTACGGCACACGCAGACGCCTCCTCCTCGCAGCTGGCCACTGTAGTGGATGGAAGGGAAAACCCGTCCCGTCCACCTGTGGCCACACTCATGGTGGTATGAGGTGCTGGCAAGCGTGCCTCTGCCGCTTGGTTCACCGGGGGCAAATTGGGTCAGAGTGGAGATCGTCCTCCCGGGCCTTCTTCGCCGCCTCCTTCTGCAAACTGTCATCTTTGCAGAACATTGCGACCGCATTAAATCAGTTGTCGCTACCGACCATGGAGCGTACGATGGCCGGTAGCGAAAGATCTTTTCCAATAACTGCAGTGAGCGCCCCAAGCTGCGCCGCCCAGGTGCAGCAATACCGACGTGTGCTGAACCGAGTCCTCACTGCAGTCGTAGTGGTGACAGGCGGGACTCAATGCCCTCCTATCGACTGAGTGCAGATACTTGTCGAAGCAACCGTGCCCGAAAAGGACCTGCGTCAGTCGGAAGGAAAGGGTCCCTTGCTGCCGCCCTACCCACTCCGTGATGACTTGCTGAGCCTCCAGCCGGGACGTCAAACAAGTAATGGTGGCTCGACGAGCGGCCTCACACCTCTCGGGTATCTCGTCGGGCGGGGGCCGAATGCCACTAACCGCCCGAAGTCAGCCGTCCACCGATAGAAACTTGTGATAACAACTCTGACCCGCTGGTAGTCCAAAACCTTCCTACTAAGGTGAGGCCTATATCCAGCAGTGGACTGTAGACGATGATTGATGATTAATCAAAGCGAAAAGCTAAATTTCCATACTGAATTCATCATCACATCATCATCACGCCCGTAAAACTTGTCAAAACGAATTCTATTAGCCTGAATTGGAGGGGGTCACTATTCACCTACTGGTTCCTTCATTAGCCACAAGCTACCAAATTACAAACTCTGTTTTGCTACGACAATAGTAGAAGTAGGTTAAAATTCACTTCTAAAACTTGTTTATGTAAACAAGCGAAGTTTATGAAAGCATGTTCAAAAACTAAAGAATAAGTTAACAAAAAATATCTAAAGAAACACGTAAGAAAAAGTAGTAAATCATTTTTAAACGAGTGTGTGATGCATGAAAGCGACGGTATCTTGACATCAAATATTACAAATGGCTCATTAGTAGCTATTTATAAGAGTAGACTTATTGTGAAAATATAGTAAACTGCATTAACTCTTTTAATTTATATCATTTATTAAAAGTTAGACATTTTTTTTTATTTGTACTCTGCGGAAATCCCCACGGATACCACCGAAGGGTGGTTATGTCGGACTCGAACCGACCAAAAACCGCACGCCGTCTCAGGTACCAATAGCCAGGGGACCAAGTGCACCCTAGTAAGGAAATCCCTGGAGCCGCAACGTACCTCGGGCCAACTACGCCTGCAGCGGCCCCTTCCTGTGTGGAAACCTCATGGTTTCTTTACTGCCCTCCCTCCATGGACAAAGCGTAAATATTAAAAAAGTAGTTAGCCTATTTCAGTATCGTGTTTCTCGTTATTTTATCTGACGCTTCCAGCTGTTACTTACTTGCCACCCTTTTTTATTTCACGAGCATGCCAAAGTGACTATTCTACCTGATGGAAAGCATGAATAGAATCCAAGAGTAGTGGTCACCATACTCATTGCGAATGCAGACAATGCTGTATGGTGATCCACACTATGATGGCCTATTAAGATGCTTTTTCACGCTTCGCTTGGGGACATAAAAGGTATGACAGTCATCGTGGCATTATATTGCACACACCACGACAACTGTAACCCTGCGCGAGTTTAGTACATCATTTTTAAGGTTCAGCCTCTGTAATCCAGGGAAATTAATTTTTCGATTATATATTTAAAACTTAACTAGGTTTCCTTATATGTAAACCTCCCTTGAAAGACTGTCTAAAAGTTGGTGGAAAAATCGAAATCATGTATGCATGCATTGCATGGTTATAAAGGAGTTTGTCTACAAACAGACATGCATAAAGCGACATGTTGTCAGTTTTTTTTACACTCCACGTGATTTTAGAAACAGTAAATTAGTAAATTGAACTATAAATATAATCCCTGTGTGTGAAAAGTTTCCTAAATAAGTATATAATCCCCTGACCGTACATAGAGGAGCTTCGACCCAGCCTGGCACGAAACACGAATAGTCGATAGTTCATGCCCTAATCGCAACTTCGAGTCGACGATAACAACACGAGATGTTTTTTTTTATACAGATTAGTCACGTAAGTCTACGCTTCGTCACAAATTACTGGACTTATAGCAGCACTATGTGAATTAACACGTTTTGTGGACGTCATTGCAGAGTTATATATAATTTTAAATACTCTTGATGTTCAAAAACATCTGTATTTTTTTTTTGAGACAGGATATGTTGGAGGCGCATAGAGTTGTAACTACCACCGTTAAGATAAAATACGCAATATGACAAACTTCGGTATATTATAAAATAGATATTTAAGAGCCTGCACGAATGGCATACTGAGCTGGGTGTTGTGGGTTCGTGGGTCTAGCTCCAACATGGGATAACACTTTGTGTGTTTAACAAATGGGTTTTTTAAGTCTGGGTGTTCTTTTTGTTCGTTTCATGAATATTGGTAAGTCTCCACCAACACATGTTATACTCCTAGTGTGGGAATTGTTTGTTTTTTCAAGGAAAGAGGAGTGTTGTCCGGGAGAGGTGTGGAAAGGACTCTGTTTGACATGGAAAATAAATTATTTATGGTAAAAAGACCAGACGTCAACTGCGGTGCACTTGATGCCTTGCATTACAAATGATGAAAAAAACCTTCCAATTGACTTCGAATACAAGTTTTTTTTTAAAGGACGCAGCCATTACACGGCTGTTGGATTGACCTAGAAACATTTTATAACTTTTTTATATTAAGTTTTAATTATTATTTTTTAAGCGTTACAATTTAATTATAACTCGAATAGATACCGTTAACAGTTAGAGTATATAAGAAATCTGCCTTGCCTGCCTGAAGAACCGCCTCGTTGGTCTAGCAGTTAGCGTATGCAACTGCTGATCAATAGGTTTCAGGTTCAACTACCGGATCGGGTCTAAAAGTGTTATGGTTACAGAAATAGTTAACAACAGCCCAGAATTTGGATGTTGCGGTTTTAATCCCCATGCCTAGGAAAGCATGTAAAGCCGTCGGTCCAGCGCCTGATTTCTCCCCGGTTGTGTCGGATAGCCGCCCTCATTGGATTATGAGAATGAGGGAACAGAGGGTGCACCTACACACATAATATCTTATGCGTAGTTGACTGGTCTGCGTTGACACGGGTCGCCGTGCCATGAATCGGCTAGGAGTACATCATCATGTAAGAAGTTTAGTAGAAATTTTATATGGTTAGAAATACCAAAAATCAGTATATTGCTATCATCAAATCAACAGCATTTAACCGTCCACAGCTGGATATCGGCCTCTCCTTAGAAAGGAGATTTAGGTCTACATACCACGTACAAAGGAACAAAGTTTGCAAGACAACATCATTACAAAGAGAAGAGAACTTGAAACAAACGCTATTCCAACCCGTCTGGCTAGCGTGGTATAGTAGGCCAAAACCTCCTTGCTGAGGAGAGGCCTATGTCCAGCAGTGGACTGTAAAAGGCTGTTGATGATGATGATGATGATGATGATACGAAGCTGGCCAGACGGGTTGGTATACGGTTTGTTTTAAGTTTTCCTTTCTCTCTGCAATGATATTGTCCTATGTAATCCGTCATCATATGTTTACATTTTACATCTCTTTGTTGTGACGTTTTCTTTTTTGTTTTTTTTTTTGTTGTCGGGGTGGAAAATCCCTTCGGATCACCGGTTCTTCTTGGGCGCCGGAGTCAGAAGTATGTGGTGATTCTGCTAAAAACCACCCCGGCGGCCGGTCTCAAGCGTCTTTTTTTGAAGGGGATCCGGACCATATTATTACAGGTCCCCTCTAGAATCAACGCCGCGCCTAGTCAGACCCTATCCTGGGGAGGTCACAAAGGCTTCAGCGTCAGGCTCAGCTTGTTGTGACAGACCTACGGTATTTATTATATGTTACTATACCGATATACCATACGGACAAGAAATAGGATAATGGTTACTGTAACGGATAACGGTTACGGCAGTTACCATGATCACGGAACAACTCTTCATTCGTGATCAATGCGGTTACAAGGAGAACAGAGAAGACAAGAGTATCCGTGAAGATTGAAACCCTAGGGTAAATTGAATGGGAAACCACAAACAACCGAGTGCAACAGCGCAGACAGCAGCAAAAACAATTTTTTTTAAACTTTTTAGTTTCGTCTTTAGCACAACATCAGCTTAGCCTGATCATAGAAGTAATCATCAAGAACCCTTTGTCATATTACGCATTGCCAACACCACGTAAAAGAAGGGCAATCATTATTCTCATCATCTGATTAAATAGCCATACACAAACACAAGTTAAAAAACGTACATGTGTGCGTAACTCGTTCATATTAACGTAAACACAAAAACGACACATTTAACCCTGAATACTTTATTCATCTGATAATGGCAGTATCATCCACGTTATCTTAAGACTTCCTATACAAGTTTTGTAAATATAATACAGTATTTTCATAACGAATGAATATATAATTTATGATCACATCGTAAATATAATAACTATAATTTATCCATGTGAATTTTTCATGATAATGTTTTAATTACCGCTTATGAGCGATTCGAGTTAAGTGATTAATCTCGGAAGCTGGCTTCATCTTCATATATTCTGGGTTTATATCATAACAAATAAATTTATACTTTTTGACATGCGGTTAAAAAATTTGGTACAACTAAAATCTAAATTGCCGAGTGATTCATCAATGCAGAGTCAGATACGAACTAAAAGAGATTTTCCAAATTTCTTCTCGAAGAGGGTAAAATAAAGGATGCAAGGGCCTGGAAATTCGTCTCTTTCAATGTTAGACAGACTCAGTAAAAACAATTACTCAAGCAAAGTTGAGGGCAGTTGTTAGAAATCACGGGACTCTCTCATACCGATTAATGATCACTGGGAAAGGATGCTTGCGAGATCATTTGTAACTGATACAAAAGGAGCCACTGCGATGGTAGGACCGGGGAAATAACGCTCCACGCGTTGGCTGAATGCTCAGCGTGGGCAGAGTAGAGGTGTGACCTCGAGGTAGCCGTCGAAGTAACAAACCTCTCGCTCGGTAGCATGATTGCAGCCATGGTACGCGCGTAGAACTTTGCCATCTTCTAGGAGCAAGTCATACTTGCCAACGAAGTGGGAGCGGGAGAAGTTAAGTACTTTCCCGGCCCACCAGGCCCAGTAGCTCAGACGACTCAGGCGCCGGAGGTCGCAGAACGATTTCCGTTTTACATAAACGCAAACCTGCTGGTGACAGGTGAGGTTATATGTCATCCGAGGAGAAGCCGAATGGGGTGGTGGTGTGACGCACTATCGGAGCGTCGCGTTTACTTTTTTGGGGCAGAAAGGTAACTAAGGGGTCCTCATGCGTATGGGGGTCACCTGCAAGCGGTAGGTAGATGGTCCAAGGTTCGCCGGGGTTACAAGGACTTGCAGGAGGACGCATGAAGATTGCTGCACAGAAAAAAAATAAAAATAAAAATGGGCAACAGTAAGTCTATAGTAGATACGACGCTTGAACATTCTTAGCGGGTTCGATTCGCTCAGGACAAATGTGTGAATAAAACATACAAAACATCACGCCTCATTCGCATCTAGGGAGGACAGAGGCGGTACAATGCGATTTGCCATGGTCTTCGACTTTAGGCGTGTCACATAGTATATATCCTGTGTCCCATAGTATTATATCCTACTCTAAGTCCAGCAGTGGACTATTAAAGACTATTGATGATGATATTTTTAATTATATTTGTTATATAAGCATAAATGACGTCACTGACCACTACAACTTCATTATAACGTTGATATGTTTTCATATTTTTCCCACATTATTTTTACAATTAAACAATGAGACGACGTTAAGCAGCCACAAAAAATATCTTAGTATTCTAAAAATTGTGTTATTACAAAGAATTAGAGAAGTGTCTTAATTCTAAAGAATCTCAATGGGCTGAACAAAGTAACAATGGCACTGGTCAATAAATACATCTAAAAACAGATGTTTCAAATAACAGAAGGCCTAGTGAGGATTTATTTCACATCGACTGGAACGTCATCAGGGTTGTGATGGGCCCGCGTTGAAATCTGCGCCAAAAACAACGCTTAACATTAGCGCGAGTTGATGTAAAATTAATGCGAACTAAACCCTCTGGGTGCCCAATGAAAGTAGGAGAGGCCATGCCCAACAGTGCGATAGGCTAATGATGACGATGATGAAACACTGAATGGCATTCTTTACCATCAGCATATTATTCTTTACCCAGTTTACATTGAGAACTACCTACATGACAAACACTGCCCTCTGGATTTCACGTAATAACTCATTATTATGATTTTAAATCACTTGTGTTAACAGCATACCACTGCATACGAACGAATCACAGAAGAACGCAGAACGATTACATTTACAAGAAGGGTGTGTGTCAGTCAAGCAACCGGTCATATAAGAAAAAGTGAAGTCATTTTTGTAATGAAATAACAACTCGACTCACTCGACAACGTCTTTCAAGCACTCCGCTTGAAAGACGTTGTCAAGTGATTTAGGAGTATCGAAGAAAAAAACTTATTGCCCCAACCCTAAATAAACTTAGAAAAAGGTTAAGAAAAAGAAGTTCTACTTAGAGTTGCCACTATTAAACAGAAATTAAGCACCACGAAGCAATCTCATAGCATAAGTTACCAGCTAAATAGATGCATGTCTTTCGCGTCGATTCTCTTTCTACAATCGCTGACGCCTATATTCTCTTGTATTATTGGCTAATAATATCTTTTGACCACGTTACTTAGCGTTGAAATGACGCCATTCCCATACATTTTGTTGGTTTTCTATTCACATTTATGTTTGTGGAATGCCAACTTGGCTAGGGGTTGGATGAATGTTACACAAACCCATGTCAACTTATGTTAATGATAAGATTGGGCAAACGAGGAGACGAGTAACTTGATGGTAAGTTACTATCTCCGCCCATAGAAACTTATAACTCAAAAGTCATCAGGGTTGCCAAACTTTTAGACCTAGAACCGCAGAGATGTTTTTCCCAATATTTTCTTTTTTTCTTTTGGACTGCTTAACGCTTTTCGTGAGGCAGTGTTATCACTCTCGTCGAGCCTGGTCTAAATGTACTGAGCATGGTAATCCCACGGTAATCAAATACAAATACAAAAATTCCATCAACAAACTTAAGTATACAACAGGAAGTATTTAAAACTAAACCTTGAAAAACTTATATAAATCTTTGAAATTCCAGGCAGTTGTAATATGCATGATATGTGCAAATATGTGTACAGAAAAAAAAATCAGGTTAGAGTTCGTGTGTGTTATACAATAGTTCCTACGCAACTTTTAATTGGTATAATTAATATATGTATGGCTTGTAGTCAAGAATTTAATCTTAGGGTCTGAACATGTGTAGAAAACGCGTTGATTTCAGAAGTAATGTCTGTTTGACATTGATTTTACATTATTTTGACTGAAAAAGCGTAAGACATTGCATATTCCCATTTAACTATTCAACATTTAAAATATCAGTGGTAACGACTGCACCGACGGCGTAGTAATTCACCTTGCCGAATCCCAGTGCGTTGAGTGTTGCGAGTTTGATCCCCACATAGGACCACATTGTGATAAAAAAAAATTGTTCTGGGTTAGTTTTTCATATTTTTTTCATGTATTCTTATGTGGGAGTTGCTTAATTTTTTTTTTAAGTGCCCACTGACAGTTTTAACAAAAAAACTTCAGCGTACTGTGCTATTGGTAGGTAAATTATTTAGATCTGTTCTCGTTTTCTTTCTAACCCAGTCATTCAAACATCTATCATGTATGTAAAATTTCATAATCATTAGTTTACTTTTTAAAACCTCAAAGTGTAAGACAAAATAAACTTGGAAACTTAGATGAGATTGCATTTTATTCTGATTGAGATCTCAATATATCATTTATAAATAAAGTGGTAATCATCAGACTGCAGATGGCAAATCATAAATTAAAAAAAAAAAAATCACACAGAAAAAATCTAAAACATTATCTGTGCTGCCGTGTTTCGTTGGTGAGCGCAGGACCGGAGACCGATTAACGCAGGGGTGACAGTTATCGTGGTTAGTGTGTGAGCCTTGCACTGCAACGATGACTTTCATGTCTTTTACGGCCCGGAGCGGGGTTTGAAAAGGCTACTACTCTTGGATTTTATTTATGCTTTCCATCAGGCAGAGTAGTCACTTTGGCAGGCTCTTAAAATTAAAAAAAAACAAAAATGCACATAGTAAAGGAAAAAGAAAGATATTCTTCTGTCCATAATGATTGATTTTTGAAATCAGTGTCAACTGTCAGTCAAAGAACAATGATACAAATACCGCATGTACACCCCTTCTTACTGCCCGCGTCCCTCAAACCGCCCGCGTAGCCGTGTTGCGTCTGTGTGCCTAATTGTGTAGTGTGTACACTATGGTAATGTTAACCTACGTTGGTTGACACCGACTCCAAACAGCAATAATTGTAGACACAAGAATATATATATTTTTTTTTAACTTTTAATATATTTTTGTTGGTGGTTGGATTTTGTTTTAGGTTTCGAGTCTAGGTTTTCTTTGTGTGCGACACAGTAGTCACAAATAAAAAATAAAAACAGTTATTGACTCCTAAATGGACTATGGTATCTGTTCGTAATTTTAAGCCTTAGTCTATCATGAAGCACTCGTTACAAATAGAAGCTTTATTACTAGTACGAGATTGTATTAGTTTGACAAAAGGCCCCTATCCACTTTCATGTATTTTTTGCTGATCTTTCTATCAACCTGGTTATCAAGAGGTTGCCATGCAGACATTTCTTTTCTTTCCAACAAAATGTTTACTATCTCGTTACACAGTATAAAACTCATAATATGTTATGAAAAGTATATAGAAAATCTTATTAGAAATAATTGGAAATAAAGCCTCTCCCACACAGGTGGGCTAATATCGTCATTGCACGACGGAAGAACTCAAGCATCCTACTTCTGTTGTGTCGTTATTATGGCAGCAGCGTGTAACTTTGAAGTTATCCTAATGTGTAATGTACTAAAAACAGATATCGCAATAATCCATCGGAGAGCAATGTTTTGAGAGAAATTGGTCAGCATGAGTGAACCCCCTCAAAGAAAACCAGTGCCAAGTAATTTTTCTATCAGTTTTCACCAAGTGGGTTAGGCTACCGGAGCTCTGACTACTACCATAACCCGAGAAGAGAACACAAAAGCTGGTAAAGCAATTTATAACTCTTGAGTAGTGTACATGGGTGGTGATAGTTACTCCTCGTCGCCCAATACCAAAACCAATTTACATCATATATCTGGCATTTGTATGATTGAGCAGATTCATATATTCATAAGATGCATTTACATGGATATGTATGCTTGACAATTTGCATTTAATTATTCAAGGAGGTGACGAGGTACAAAATATCACTAACATCTTCTTGCTCTTTCTAAAATTGTATGTGGAGTTGGCACAATATGTAACACTGCAAAAGATTATGGTTAGATTCTTTTATAGCTGATGCTAAAAACATGAACCATTTCACTTTAGATAAATTCAGGTATCACAAACAGATGAATTGAAGTAACAAGGGTTAGGTATACCAAGGAAAACAGAATCCCGGAATGCAGTAGTTTCCAGAAGCTAAAGTCACAGACTTGTTTGTCTTATTAGATTTGAGAAATCATTCAGCAGTCTTAACGGCAACTCAGATCTTACAACTATATATGTGATACAGACCCTGTGGTTCTAGCAAATAGAGTAGCCAAGTCAATCATAAATCAAGGTGATCTATATGTAATTGAATATTTCTGCATCTATGAGTATTTATACTAGGACAAGTTTAATGGTTATATTTATTAGACATGTAGTTAGAAGATGTAGAGGCAAAATGTGATGAAATACCGGTAAGTATTGTGTTTGTTTTCCGAATAAAGTTTCATTCACGGAACTAATGCTTTCAAAAATGACAAAAGGCTTCAAAAATATTTGTTTTGTGTTTTAGTTTGGTTTAATAATTACAATTCTTTAAGCACCTTGGTACTAGGATACTGTGTAATATTACATAATTTGAATACAGTAGGTTTCTGCCATTAAATCATTCAGAAAAGGAAAATAATTTCAATAATTATGAGGACAAGTTATCAACTGAAGCTACTTGCAATACCGTCACTTTAGTGTGCTATCATGTTATAAAATATACCTTCCTTTATGGAAAATTTAAACAAATTTTAAGTTAGAAACAAGAATTGTATGAATATTGAATTATTCATAGCATATTGCAGAAACAAAGGATTTTTATAAAGGAACTCTCCCCACTATTTTATATGTATTTACAGTCACCGTGTTGCAGTGTAATGTTAAGCAACGAAGAAAGAGGCTACAAAGGTAAAAACAATTTTTCAAGGGCAACTTTTGAGTAAAAACATCAAATTCGTATTTGCATATGAGCCAATTGACCATAGACAGTACAAACTGGCTTGACTGATCGTCAACGTCTCATACATAATTGGTAATACAGTATTTACGCATACACAAGTCCATACAAGTACGACACCATTAGGAAATTTTTGACTAGTTTTTTATTTACCATATAAGAGTAAAAACAGAAGATTACAGTTAAATTATGATGTAGGAACAGAAGCATGAAGTTTTTATTACTTGTTAAGTAGGTATACACACTTATTTATCCTTTAAGATTTAATTATTTCAGATTTTAGTAATAAAATGATTAAATTATTTTAATATTTATAGAGCATCGGATAGGTCAAATGTCAATATAATGAATAAAGAAAAACAACCATTCATTCATTCAAAAACTTGTACAATCCACTTTAATATTAATTCATTTTGTGTTAATATCTGCAAATAAATGAAATCTTTATAATATAGTATAAACATGACTGATAAGCAGAATTTATAGTAATCACACACATTAAAATGAGATAGTTAACGTAATTGAGTGTCAACAAACATGAAATTGATCATAAATAGCACATATACCATACTTACCGACTCACTGAGCCTTGTCTCCAAACATTTGCAGTATTATGTGCACTTAGACAATGCATTACAAGTAATCACTATTACTTTTCACTCACACCATTAATCAAGACTAGACATAAAAAGATTAATGTACTAACATTGTTTATAATATAAATTTATGTTTCATTTAGCTATTAATTTGTCAAACATGTGCTTCAAATTGTAATCAAAATGATCTTTGGGTGTTTTTATTAGATCATAAATTGATTCATAACTTTGAATTAAATGTTTATGTGATTAGAAATCATGTGATATTTCAGTTTTGTTTATAAATAAAGGTTGGTATATGTTTAAAAACAATTTGTAAACATTTATAATTGAAAAATTGAGATGTAGAAGGATTTGGAAAGTTTCTACCAAATAAATTTGGGACAAAACAGCAAGAAGTGTTAACAAAATTAGTATGTAGAAAACCTAGCTCAATAAAGTGATATCCAGTTTTAGCACTATTCAACAAAGAATGCAGAGATAAAACAACTTTGTGTGCAATCATAAGCATGATGTAACTCAGTCACTTGAAAACCTGTAGTCCTTCTAATTTTATCACTCCTACCAGTTTGTTAATAGTTTGCTATGCAGGTAAATGACCTGAGTGTAGGTAGGTATGGGATATGCCACACAGTATGTGTGAGGCGAACTATCAATGATCACCTGAGCATGAGGTTGGCTGTTGTTACATGGACTGCACTCTTCACTGAGCCCCGGCCGCTGCACACTCACTAACACAAACACATCCAACACTGATTTGAAGTGTTTAATGAGTGAAACAATATAACAAGCTCTCAACACCAGTCAGCGACACACTCTTACTATCCATGTCTACTGGAACTCACTGATACACTCACACTTCACTACTGAGCTACTATTATCGTACAGGGGTGCTCCGTGCGCGGCTCGGGCGCCCAATCGTGTTCGCAATAGCACTAATGGCACCAATCACGACCTAACCTCAAAATGCACACTAAAATGAACAATTGACAATCACACAGATGTTAGCAAACCCGACGGTACACACATGACATCACCACCGCGACTGTGTTGTACGAAATTTCACAAAGAACGCTCGCAGTGGCCGTGCGAGGCTAGCAGTATGGATTTGTGGGCAAAATGCTTTGTTTGAGTAGGTAGGTACGTACTCGCAGCCTTCACTGCATATAGCTATAGGTAGGTAGGCGCGTATGTTAGGTATGTGTAGTGTGTAGTGCACGGGTTATATGCACCTAGCCATAATTCACTCGGGCGTTCTGTGAGCGCTACGGCCGGGCCGCGGCGAGTGCGAGGCCCGAGGACAAGCGCGCCTCTCGCACCGCCCTTTGTCTCGGGGGCGGTGCGACAGGTTTCGTGCGCCCCGCAAAAACTGTAAACACGATTCTGATTTACGATCCCGGCTGCCCGAGTCATTCATACGGGTGGCACCGGGGCATGTGCGGGCGGAGGCAGTCACGCTCGGCCGCCGCGCTCGCTGCTCGATCGCTATCAGCGGTGCTCCGCCGTGTCCTCGCTCGGCTCGCACGAGCTATAGCGCGAGCGGACGATGCGACCGTTTCGAAATGGCGCAACGCGGAGGCCGTGACGCCGCGACCGCACGAGCGAGAGAATGTCCGCTCGGCGCGAGCGAGAAACGAGCGCGGACGGGCCGTTTCGCAACCTCGGATGGGCTCGCGGGGACCGAAATAATCCACGACGTAAGAACGCGGGCGGAACGAGCACGGCACGTTGCAGAGCGATGAAGACGAGACGTAGATACTCACGGCCTGGCCACTCGCAGCGGGTCAGCAGCGCCGGCGTCCATGGCGCGCCCAGGCCCTGGCCGCGGCCGGGCTCCGGGCCGTCGGCCGAGCGACGCAACACTCTCTCCGATCTCACTCGAAACGCGACGACAAACACCGTCGCATCATTTTGACGACACTGCACATCGACCACGGCACTTCTGTACGCGTATAAACACTCCGCGAACGGTGTTTTGTTACATCGGTTGACTTTTCTTTGAAAAATCAATATACATTTTCCCAGAGTTTAGAGATACGGACGAGTCGATGTCCAGCGCAGGTTATGTGCGTGAAGTTTGCAAGCTTTTTTAGCGCACCGGTGTTACCAACATTTTTTTGCCCATTTTTTGTTTTGGGTGTTGTGATTTTTTTCTAGTGATTTGCAGTGAACTTCGGACTAGTCGGGCACGTTAGGTCTTTCTTATTACTCGCGTTTCTGAGCACAGTAGCGCCAAGTTTGAAAGTGTTAACACGCAGCAGAATTGAGTTTTGTGTAGAGTTTGACGTTTAAAATAAAACAAGAGTTTAGACAATGTTTGTAATTCAAATTATTACAGGGTATTTAAATTATGAATATATTAAATTATGTACATATTTGCAACTGTGTTAATTTTTTTAATAATTACAACTACTAGCTATAACTTCTCAAACATAGAAAATGCACGTCAAAAACAGAATAAAAATTGTAGCAAATACAGTTCACGTAGGGCTCCTCCGTAGGCTTGTCGATAGTTGATACTGCGTTTCGGAATTAAGTTGGAGGAGTTGAATCTCACTTTAAGCATAAAAAGTGAAGAGATCACACCTCCACTTGACCCTTCACGCGCCAAACGTAGTCAAATTCGCCAGATGAAGTCAAATGTCAAAAATTCTTGATAATGTTTGATGTCTTGCGGATGATTTCACGATGCTGTTGAAGTGGTTTCACGCGTGAGCTGGAAAGATAGATCTGGCAGCACAAGTCATTAAACTGTCAAGATCCCCTGTCCAACTCAGACGTGAAGCCATACACGTGGAGTGGCAGCCCTTAGACGCCGTCTGCAATACAAAAAAATATTTATAGTGAGCTGTCTGCTCCGTGTTTGTTCAGTGTGACAATTGTAGTGCGCGCGCTCGATATGGAGCTGGGCCGCTCGCTATCACTGCTCAAAAGGTGCGGCTAACGTTTTCTGATAAGAGCACCGCTTTTCCCTGTCGCGTCAGCGACCCTGTATAGTTATGTAGCGAATGTACACACAGTTTAATCATCGTTACATTAAAAGATAATTTGTAAGTACTTTGAGCAGCAATCAAACGATGTGAACTAGAACATGTGTGCCAAAGAACCACCACATGTTATTACGTAATCATTTTCGTTTTATTTTAACAGTGACACTTTTTTGACCGCGAAACGGTTAGCAGAAATGGTATGTAACTTCGTCGGAATATGTCCGTAGACAACTGCCACGTCATCTGTCTCGATCAAACTTTGTTAGAGGATAAATGGAAGTAATTTCACCCAGAAGTGTGCTGATTGGAACGACACTGATACTGCAGCGCGGATCGCGAAGGTACTCCATGGCGAAGACTCCAGAACGAGAACAACACGAGCAGCTCGAGTCCACAGTCAATCGTAATCACAGCCCACAGTCCGATAGAGACCCGATCGATCGATGGGCCCATATTTATACTTTCGTCGATATCTTCTGATATGATATCGGTGTAGTGACACGAGGCACAACGTCCACCATGATTATGATAAGATTCGACGAACCGGGGAATCGATTGGCCCCCGTCAGCGATATCAGTCGCGCAAACACTTCACTCAGCCAATCGGCAAGGTATCGATGATAAGCTTCACCGGGAACCTCGCAGCGCTGTGGGGCGACCGGGGCGGACGCCACCGAACCGCTATCTGCTAACGAGTAGAGACTACCACGACTAGATGTCTTATTTACTCACCACATACACCTTTATTGCATTATAATTATCTAGCTCCTAGCAGATAAATTAACTATTTTCTTACTGTCACAGACGATCTAGCTTCACTATATCACATCATAAAGATACCCAAACCTGCTTTCAAAACAAATTCTTTTTTTAAAGGATCACAACACACCAACTACAAAGATGCAAAAGAGGTTACATATAACACAATAAAAAAACGGATATAAATTGTAACTATTACACGAAGTCATGCGAAATTTATATTGTGAATTGATAACACCTACTTTGCTAGGATGTGTACGTGATACGTGGAAGAATTTCGACATATTAGATAAGTGTTCGGGCTCATATCAAACGGTGTCAGATGATAAGACACAAGGTGTGTACTTTCTGGAGCATATCACTCACCTGTACGCTGTACCTACTTGTTCATGCGACTGTTGAACACACGTGAGGTTCAATATCCTTATAGAGTAGAGTAGCTATATAAAGTTCTAGTGATAGATCAAATATTATCAACTTTTTAAGGCATATGGATATAGATGAACTAAAAACAATAAATAGACCCTCTTCAGAGCAACTTGTTCGGTAATCGCTTACCTACTTTAGTTGAAAACAAACTGACTTCAGATTTGTAAGTTACTATTAATTTATGCCAACCTGAGGCATAGATATCAATTCTATATTAAAAAGTTAAAGCTTTTTTCGTTTTTCATTTTACAAGTAAAGAATTTTGTGATTATATTAACACTTAAAGTTGTGGGACAAAAATTTAAGTCATTTATGGGCTAATTTGAGAAACCAGTTTTTTGATACTGTCTATTAATTACTTTATAGGGTATCTTCTAAATAAAATTTTAAATTTTGTCTCCTTTGTAAAATTACATTAATTAGCTATGAATTTAAAAAACTTGGCATTTCAAAGCCACTACTAGGTAACAAATAAGAGAACCATTTAAATATGGCCAACGGAATTAGAACTAAAATAGACCATAGTATTAAATTCTAGTATGTCAAGGATAAATTATGATAATACTATCTATACAGATAAAATTATTTGTTCAGACTGATTGATTTATCCTACGGAGTAGAGCCTACAAAAGAAAAGATTTTTGGCAATTTTACTCCTTTTTTTCTGTGCGGAAATCCCCACAGATATCATCGAAACGTGGTTATGCCGAACTCGAATCGATTAAAAACTGCAAGTAGAAACAAAATGGAGCTGAACGATTGTTTTGAAAAAAACGTTTTCAAAGTTAGAAACACGAAATAATAAGTAACTTGGTCGATAACAGATTTGATGGTCATCCACGTGTGTTGGATACAATGAAGACTCTTACCATCCTTGTTTTATCTTTATCTAGAATCTGGAATCCAGGAAATAGGAAATTTCAGAAACCTGTTCCTCCCGACCTTATTGCAGGTGAATTATTATAATTTATGCACGTTTATTGATGATGATGCTGTATCTAGCACGTCAAGGTTCCTTTCAAATACCAAAATATTTGCATTTAAATATTTAATTGTAATTAAATGTTACAGAAAATGTTTCAATGCTGTATTGTCCAGTCAATGTTAGCGTAAATGCTTTTCCAGGTAGGTCAGTTAGGTCAGTTTAACAATAAGTCACACAGTTTATTGCCAGTTAGTTTATCAGTTCGATTTCCATATCCCATTCCCAAGATTCTTCAGTGTGGCCCAAATTTTACGAGGCCAATGATAACTAATATAAATTACTGTTTCCATGTGTAGTAAAACATTTTTAATCAGTTCTAATCTTTATTTAGAAAACGGTGATATTATTTTTATTTTATATTTACAAAATAGGTCAATTTCAATAAGTCAAGGAGGTTACAGATGCCACAAGCGGTAGGAAAAGTGGACAGGATTAGGTTAGGTCGGGGATGGATCGTGAATTCCTGGAGCCCTGGGCTAAAACTACCCAGGGGTATTTTTTGTTGGGTGTTTTTTATAGTATGAGGGAGCAAATGAGTAGATAAACCAATTGATAACTGATAAGTAGCGGCAGTAAACTTTCTCCCGTGGATTCCCTACAATAGGTAGCAGGATCTATAAGGAGCCCGCGAACATGGGGTATCATTCGCTCGAAATGTTCTACTCTCCGGTAACCTCATTCTCAGAAAAGTGAGAAAAGAATACCTTGACACCGATTTTCTATGAGGCCGTGGCATCATTCCAATCGAGTGGCCCTATCTATGTTGAAGAATGGCTTTCTCACGTTTCAAAATGCACCATCTCGAAGCTATACCCTCAAGTCAGTTCTGAAGAGTCGTCCATGTAGCAGACATTTACTTTTAGGGACAGATTAACCCTCAGGATCCCAGCATACCTGAGGTTCTACTACAAAAGGGATCGTAAAATTGACACCAGGAGACACACGACGAAATGCATTGGATCACTCTTAAACATTCTTCGTTATCACGACCCACATACGATTTGGATCTGTCACGGAGATAAACCTTGATGATGTCCCGCAGGTAGGGGAGCACTAATTGAGCACTACGGGATGGAGTTAAAGGCTGTGATTATGTTAAGATAGATGGGCGTCGGTTGAACGCAGATAGAGAGAGTCTGTGGCTCTATCAAGTTTCTGGATAAGTATCAACCTGGCTTGATTATAGTTGAAAATTCCCCGTAATTATTGACAGAGGTTTGCCGGGTATGATTGGTCTCAGACCTGCAAAACCTTAGGAAGTATTAGAATAACTTATTATACAAAATGTAGTATGTTTACACGTTTGGTTTGGTTGTCACAACCCAAAACATACCACATTATGTATACATTTAAGTCTCATTATTCTAATGCCTGCCAATAATATAACACTAAAGCAAAAAAAAATATGTCTGATGACTGATCATATCAAAGTACACGTACAGATTTGAAAATCTTAAAATTATTATTTCTTCACAAAACTATCTATTATTTTCAAATGACACTGGGGTTATTATTTCTGCGGGGCCCTGGGCTGCAGCCTATTAAGCCCATTGGTATCTGCCCATAGGATTAATTTTTCTGTGTGTCCTGAATCCTTTATTTTTATTTAAAACTTTTTAAAAACTGTTCATCAGTGGTTGGAAAGTTACAGCTGTTTGACTAAATAATTTAAAGCTACTTAACAATAATTACCGTATACATTTCACACACGGCTGACCGATTCTAAGCTAGACAGAGCCCACGACATGGCAACTTCCAAACACAGGTGCACCGCAGCAATCCACACCTAGGCATTGCAGAAAAGGTGATGGTGCTCATCTCACAATCATTTGCTCCAAGTGGGAATGAAATCCGCGCCCTCTGTTCGACAAATTAAAGAGTCTGACCTATCAGTTAAATTAAAATTTAGTCTCAAAATATGTACATAAAGAGTCAATGTAAAAAACTAGCCAAAGTCCGATCTGTTTGATGCTTGAAATAGTTCAAACTTCTAACCCTTTACCAGTTTGTTGGTATTACGATCTAAACCTTTTTTATTGGTAACACGCTGAACGAGACAACTGTATACTTGATGATAAGCAACCACTGCTGTCCATGGATAACTCACGAAACCCAAGTGCGTTTCCCAGAATTTCTCTTAGGAACCTCGCTCATTCTGTGCAAAGCAGTGAAGTTGTAGTATTCTGTGAGGCATCGATATGCATTCTGTCGAGCCGGCCTCTTGTTAGACCTGGTATTCTTATTAGACATTCATTCACAACACTAACGTACAGACATGGAAAAGAATTTTATAAAAGATAGAATATAGGTAAGTTACTTTTTATTCATTTAATATAAGGCAGTTTCTGAGGCAAGCACAGACAGAGGCAGTGACATTGTTGCGAACTCTCCATAAGAAGTGGAAGTTAGACGCAAGGCAGAACATGAGTTTCTCCTCAGAGCAAGGACGGTGGTGATCAAGGTAATTTTTAGAGGAAATACTATCTATTTCGATTAACACGATTTCTTAGTTTCAATGACTAAGTCTGATGATACATTTTCTACAGTTTTTTATTCATAGTATATATACGTCATTGATGTGACGTAGTTCCTTGGAATTTGGGAATGCCTGAGAGTAGGCCTACCTTAAGTTGCATGTTAAAGTTTTATTAAGTGTTACCAAATGCTTAAAAAAGCATTAAATAACGTTTCCTTTTGCTTGTAGCGTGATGTTATACAGCATAAACTAATTTTTGGACCATAAAAAAGATTATAGTGAGCTAACCTTAAAAACTAAATATATCCTATCGTGGACTTTTTTAACACTTTTAAAGGGCAATAATACTTTGACACACTATTTTGGTAAAATTTTAATCGTTTACGCAGTACAAGCAGTAGAAGCTTTCAAAGGAATTACTTTCGGCCGTTTTTGCAACGCTTTTCATTAATACTCCGCTATTATTGGTTGCAGGGTGGTAATTTATAGCCTTGGTAAGTTGGCTATCTAACACTGAAAGAATTTCTCAAATCGGATCAGCAGTTTCTGAGATTAGCGCGTTTAACCAAACACACGAATAAACCCACAATTTATTTAGTTTTTTTTCTATTATTAATATAGATTTACCTTTATTTGTTGTTATTAGCACATGCTCTAAATTATGTCCTAAGTTCTGGCAGTCAGAGTTATAGTTATCAGATACCTTTTTTGTTATATATCAGGCAGAGTATATGAGTCGTCTGAAGGTAAGCGTCTATAACCACCTCCAGACACCTGTAAACCCAGATTGTTCCAAAGGAATTGTCAAAGGTAAGATGGGTTTTAAAAGTAGTTCAAAGTACTGTTCCTTAAAAGAGTCATCCGAAGTTACTTAATGTCGAAGGCTTGAGTACGTTACAGGTTAACTAATTTTGGGAAATCATCTGATATTTCCAATATAATTCCATATGGTTATAATTGAATTTGAAGAAAAATATTTTAGTTGAGTAAGCGAATCGTCAAAACAAATTTACTTTCTCAAGAAACTTCAATTTACTTACAAGTGATATCATGAAAAATGTCATACTAATAGGTCCAATATTAAACACGTGAACGCGTAGAAAATAACACAGTGTCAGTTCAAATATTGCTTATAAAATGCATCCATTGATCAAAACACAGTCAACAAAACCAGTATGAAGGGCACAAGCGAATCAATTATTGTGACACTGTCCGAGTTTACTACAGCCAATGAATCAGAAAAATGCAATAAAATAAAATAGACGCGTATGAATATTGGCGGGGAGACAGGGCGGCAGGCGGTTCAGTGAAAGCTGTTGAGTTCGCGAAGGCGCGGGGGTCGGCCGGGGCAAGCGCGACCCGCCGCGAGGGTTGGGGGCCCGCCATCCCCGCGGTGGCCGTGAACTGGAACTTCGAAAACTTCTGTCGTATTGTGTTTACATTGAACTTTGTTATGTGGGTTAAAGTTAAGCTGGAGTTCAGCAGCGTGTGTGCCTTCCGTTTTACTCAATTGCTAAACTTCTCTTTCAAGTTTGTCCTATTGATTTTCGTCTCGTGTTTACCAAATGTTTCAAGGTTGTCTAAACTTATACGCATATGAGGTGAAAGTTGGTTCAATGTTGGATACACTGCGAGTTACCAATTGCCCTGTATTATATAAAATTGAAGATATCCACCACATAGTGCATGTCAATTATAACTAATTAACTCCCAATTATTTTCTGTCCACACCAAAAGTTTGATAGGTAACTTTGTCTATATATAACCTATAGGCTAAGTAAAATTTACTACAAGTTGACATATTTTGATGTCTAAAAACTTTCCTTTTGTTTTCTCGCAGTTGTGGAAGTGATTTCGTGAAATGAAACACACTTCTACGTTAGCCCGAGATATTTGCGTAGTTCTGGAGTTAGCCATTCGGTCTGTTAGTTAGGAGTTAGAGTTAGGGCTTGTGAAAAGGATTTTTGCATAGCATGATCCACTTAAATTATCTACATCTAAAATAGATAATTTTTAGAACAAATAAGGATACAACTCGTACAATAATTTTATATTGTTTAAAAAGTAGGTTTACTTTCAAAATTTCGTACAAAATACAAATTTTTTACCAAAAAACGCTCAAATAAAGTTTTTTAGTAATCCAACCCTACGTTGGACCAACAGGCGCTTGGTCAGTTTTTTTTACGAAATAAACTCATTAGTTTTAAAGACACCTCTACTAGAGACATAACATGAATTGCGGAGGGACATCACATATATTCATGAACAAGAGCAACCAGACTCAGAACAACATCGATGTAGGGGTGACAGTTGTGGTAACTGTGTGCAATACAATGCTACAACACGACAACTGTCATGCCTTTTATGTCCTCAAGTGAGGTGTAAAAAAACATCTTAATAGGCCGCCACAGCGTGAGTCACCATACTGCATTGTCAGCATTCGCAATGAATATGGTGACTTTAACTTTTGGATTCTATTCATACTTTCCATGAGGCACAGTACAGTCACATTGGCAGTCACATTGGCAGGCTCTTAAAATAAAAAAAAAAAACAATTTTCAGATCATAGAGTATTGTCCTATGTAGGAATCAATCCTTCATTACTCAGCGCAGCAGAAAGCAACGAAATTAACCAAAAAATGCACTAACAAATATTTTAATAATTCATAATGACTTGTAAAGTGCAATTTTACACATCCTTGTCTTTACAAACAGGTGACATATCAGCTCCACAACACGCTCGCCTCACTTACACGAATACATTTCCATAAATTACAGAGGTATTTATCTATGGTAACATCAACATTATAAAAGTGATTTACAAGCAGACGAGGTTTTTCTTATACGGTTCATAAACTTGGTGTAAACGGTATTAGAATGAGAGACAGATCAATGGTTTATGTCGTTATTTTAGCACTAGAGCCGCTGACGATCGACTTACACTCATTTGATAACTAGATGTGACATATTTTGTAATTTTATTTATTAATGAACACACCTTTGGTGGATTGGCTATGGTACAACGATCACTATTTTTCTTTAAATTAATTTTAATCACTTTTTTTCATCACTCTATTGATAACCAACCAAATTTAGTCCATGTCCATATGTTAATTTTCTACATAGAGAAAATACCTAGATAGGCTTCTTTACTTACTTCTCTTTAGCTACCTGCAAGTCGATATGAACAAATCATGCTGAAAAATAACTACACCGAGCTGATAACCAATCAAAGTTGGTATCAAACTAAAGATTATTAAATAACAAATATAATGTCACAGGCTTGCATGCAAAAAAAAAAATTAAAATTAATTTCATTAAAATATGTTATGGCAGCTTTGTGACATTCAAACTATCGTAGGTGTTCATTCATTAATAAAATAACAGTTATTCTCATCTGGTTATCAGATGAGAGCAAGCCAATCTTCACCGGTTTTCGATCATTTGTGAGTTAAGTCTTTTTCTAGAACGCAGAGCACAAACCTCAGAGAGCAATTTAAGCCGTCTGTCAGAACATACATAGCAATCTTATTGGTAAGTCAATACTCTCAAATATACTGACAACTGGTTAACCTTCGAACTCAGTTCACCATCAGGGTTTTGGAGGTTCGATGTTAGTCGCTCGTGGAAAAACTGATTTGCAGACAAAACTGGTTGAACTCTTGGTCCCAAAATAATCTTGGGAATATTAAGGACCAGGAATAAGAAAACAAGCTCTTCTTTGTGATATAAGAGAAACATCAGTGTTGTCGTGTTTCGTTGGTGAGTGCAAGACCAGAAGCCCATTGATGCAGGGGTGATAGTTATCGTGATTACTATGTGAGGTTTACACTGTCACGATGACTGTCACGCCTTTTACGTCCTCAAACGTGCCGTGAAAAAGCATCTCACTAGGCCGCCATAGCGAGGGTCACCACACTGCATTGTCTGCATTTACAATGAGTATGGTGACCACAACTCTTTGGATTCTATTCAGGCAGAGTAGAGTCACTTTGGCAAGCACTTGATATAGAAAAAAAAACATGATGGTAAGTAATAATCTTTACCTATGAACACCTATGACTCTATACGCACGAGTGTGTTTTCACTCAACGGAAAAGCAACGACAGAGTTATTTGACACCAAGTTCCTAGATTCAGGGGTTGAGGTAGTGTTCAGGTAGGGCTCTCCTACCCTTATATGCTGGTATTATATACTGGTTAACTTATTTATACATTTCTAAATTCTCAAACATAGGTACACTACACCTATACACAGAACATATGATCACACTCATTGCACAAATTGTACAATTATTTGCGACAGCCAGAACGACAAGTCTAAGCATCTGTGGTTTTAAATCATCGGTATTAATATCCAAAATACATCCCATCGGATTGTGAGTGAGGAAACAGAGAGTGCACCTGTGCATTGTGAGCTTGCGCACACATTTGTTCACTGTAATGTCTCCTGGGTAATTACCCAGGACCAACCAACTGGTTGGTCTCCATTGAGGCTGGTCTCCGTTGGCGGCCGTGGCCGAAATCGGCTAGGAGTAACATCATTACAAAAATAACATTTTTAGTACAAACATACTGATATCGGCCGTCGTGGCCCCGACTCATATCTTTGATAAGAGCCACACCTGAACCTATTTTTGTTATCAAAATACAGGTCGGTGATATACTTTCACACGAAATTGTTATTAGGTTAACCATTGTTGATGGCATATTCATCAAAACTAGCTACGTTCAGCAAAGTTATCTGTGGTTTTTGAGATATTTGTTCATGTTCATACCACGGGAACACTACATTCTCTAGGCATGATAGAAACCTTTATGTTAGTCAAGGATGTCAGTTACCACCACTTATTTTTTCTTTCAATAGACAGATTTGGGAGACCGTAAGACTAGAGTCATACTTCAGTATAGAGTGTTGACTGCACGATTAGCCTGCCTAGTGGTTTAAGCGGTCGCCATGCCGCTCTCCAATTCGCTGAGTGTTGTGGGTTCAAATCCTACATGGGACAACACTTTGTGTGATCCATAAATTGTTGTTCTGAGTCTGGATGTTCTTTGTGTCCGTTTCTTGTATGTTTGTAAAGTCCTCCGCGACACAGGATTTATTCCTAGTGAGGGAGTTGCCTTTCTATAAAAAAAAAAAAAAAATAGAGTCCTACCACCGAAGTCATGGCCTCAAAGGGAACCGATTTGCTTTACCTTTTTTTGCAATTTGGCGAATCATTGAAGTGACTGGAGGCGAAACTCCAAAGCTAAAAATGTTCTTCTGCCTCTACCAAATGACCCTAATAAGAAAGACAAAAAATACAGATTATTGATTACTAGTATCAAAAGTAATCTAGCGGTTTCATCTCCAAGTTTTTATCGTTGTTAGACTTGTAAAAATCGTGGAGTGATTTTAAAACGTCATAAATTTCAAAAATTGAACACCCAATTGTTTTTTTTTACTCCTAGAAGTACTTTCTTCTTTCTGCAAACGGAGAATTTAGATCTATTACTTATATTATTTCTTATTATACATATTAATATATTTTTATTATATGTTAAAGACGACTATAATCTAATCTGAGTCATAGGATATCCTATTTATCAAGGTGGTAATTATATTTAACAAAATTCAAGGTTACAGCATTATATCCGCGTTCCACTAGACTAAAACACTCATATGAATTATTTAAAAACCACCAAAAATATCGATGCGCATGAGTTGATACAGTCGACAACGAAAGTGATATCTCTTTGTCATGACTTTTAATTTTACCACGATTTGAGAACAATTATTCGATTACTTACTTTATATATTAAGGTTATAATTCTTTAATATTATGGAGAAACAGTAAACTAAGGTCGCTGTCCTAGTATTAATAAATAAATTATTTAATTTCCTTTACATAATTTTAATAATTTATTTATGTACGTATGAAATATTCTCTAAAATTTGCAATGCTTGGATAAGGTTACAAAGTTGAGATAAACTACGTTACAAGATCGCATGTACACTAAGCAATAAAGGTTTTATTTGGAAAACGAATTAATAGAGTATACAGATTTTTTTTTAAACATCTCCCGCACTAGGAATAAATCCTGTGACGCGGGGAATTTTACAAACATACAAGAAACAGACACAAAGAACACCCAGACTCAGAACAACAACTTATGGATTACACAAAGTGGTGTTTCGTGTGGGGTTTGAACCCACAACACTCAGCGCAGTAGAGAGCGGCGTGGCGACCGCTTAAACCACTAGGCCAACAGTGCACCCATTACCAAAAGCGACTTCATAGGACCGTTACTTGTACGTAACGATTGGCAGTTTTAATGACTAACGTATTTTAATAAAACAAAAGCTACAGTTTTAATAAATTCGTATGTTTATATAATTAATTTTAAATATCAATTTTTTCCTTTCTACAGTGCGTTTTTTACTAGTCATACATTTGAAATTTGCACACCTTCTACGAAGTGGAATAATCTAATCTTATGTAAAATATAACCTACATATTTAACTTTTAAACATTGTTAATGACCTAAATGAGTCTACGTCATGATGAAATGTGAACTATATTTTTAATTCTTTGATTTTCCACCCTTAACATTAGTTTTTTTTTCAAATTTACCATCTATTTACTACAAAGTATATTTATATACAGTTTTCTGAACAATAAATAAACATGAAAGTTACAAGCTGTTTGAGAAAGTACCCATTTCCTGAAGTCAGTTAGATAGTTAGATATATTATGGGATTTACTGTTGTATACTGCTTGTATTTCTCCAAAAACTGATTAGTTTAAATAGCCTTTTCTATTTTTCAAGTTTATCACACTGGGACAAGCAAACAATAAGTTTTTAAAGTAAAAAACAGTCGATGCACTCATCATAGCTTCATAACTGATAGAACACCTAACATTCGACTGCTGACTTGCCTTTGTGATAGAAATAAAATAAGAAATAAATATTTTCGATGTCTGACACAACACCATCTAGCTTCAAAGAGCAGAGCTTGCACTATGAAAGCTAGATTGACTAAGAGAATATTTATATACTTTTTTTGTCAATACATACATATTGTACATAGAAAACACTCGAACTCCAAAGCATATATATACAGATCATACAAACATTTGGTCTAACCTGACATTTAAACCCAAGACGTCATGCACAGCAGTACCATACGCTCGTACTGCGCTACCGAGGCAGTCTAAATATTCATACGTACAGAAATGTTACAATTATTTATATTAAATGCAGTTAAATTATCAACATACATAAATCAATAGATATCAACACATTTATATTAAATTTTGAAAATTAAAATTACCAATAGTAATCAAGGAAAAAATTCAAAAATTTGGTGCGATCAAGATATCGATTCCGAGATCTCATCACAGCAGTTGCGTACACTAACACCTGCTTTGTCCAGCTTTTGAGTGGAAGTGCACTCGCTTCTAGAAGGTATATCTTAAAAGCTTTTTAAGCTAAATAAAGCCAAGGCAAATATAAATTGAGGTATATTATCAATTTTTCAGTTGAAGGCTAATTCCATGAATCAATTTTGATAAAATTCTATCGTTATCTTATTATGACTATCAATAATGAATAACTGACTTGAGTATATAATTGCACTGAAAATGTATAAACAAGGTTTCTTATTGTATTTATAATCAATCAAAATGATTCAGCTTCTTGGACAATGGTCGAGGATTTCGGCAATTTGAAAGGAATGCTTTTTTCCATTGCACCAGTCTGTGAGAATACTTTAGGTCTTAGTCTTATCTACCTCTGATATTTGCGAGTACCCTGAAAGGCTCGGAGGTAACAGATGAGGATATCTGTCACCCTAGCACAAACTGGCCGGGGATGTGATGCAAGCTCTAAGGACCGCGCGCGCCCGTTTTAGTGGTACAAAAGCGAACATTGGGGTTCACACACATGATCGTTTCGTTTTATTTTCGATGATTTCAGGGTTACTAGGAGTCAACTTGAACTAATATAAGCCAATGTAATTAAAAATATATGCAGTGGTTACAGGTAATTGGACGGCCAGTGCAATCTGGTCAAAATGTTTGGTCTTTCGCGAGAATTATTTTATTATCACATAATTTGTCTTGATTTTACAGTTTTTTTTTTTAGTAATGTTGAAAGACGTCTTAAAATTAAGTAGATAATAATAATCTTTTTATAGTCCCCTAAATTTTAAATATAAACTTCTACTGTTAACGGATTAAATAATGGAATTAACAATTAGAATAGTAAAAAGTCACCTTTTCTATGAACTTTTTTTTTTTGAGTCTTTTTAAGAATACTTTTTGAAATAAATATTGCCAGTTGTATATTTTACAACTTTCGTGGAATAGATAAATAAAAAAATTAATCCGTTCCTAAACTCTCAGCGATTATTTTTACAAAAATATTAGTTGGTTATCGTAATTTGTAACTGAAATAATAATAATACTTCCGCGAACTAATATTTCTTTGGTTACCCATTCGTGTGGGTTAATAACCTTTAATCTCGTTTAATATCGTGTAGTATATTTACCTAGAGGAAAAATAAGTAACAGAGTCCCATCAATAATATTGACATTGCAAAGTAAAAAAAGAAAGATAGGCCATAGCTGGCTTAGGCTTAACTAAAAATGGAATGAAACTTGGTTCTCTTAAGGAAATGTAATCCTCTTTAATTTTTCTGTCTCTCTTTTAACAATGAACTTTACTACATAACTATTGGTGTAGGTTGGTGATCCTAATTGCTGAAGCAAAGGAAACATTAATGATGTAATGAGTATCTGAGTGTACCTTGTCACAATTTGTATGTATTTAAAAAGGCTTAAATTGTGAGATATGTAACTTTATTACATTTATACATAGGGAAAATGTTGACGTAAATATTGCATATATAAGTTGTTCATGCCTTCAAATGGTGTGCGGACCACGGTACAGAACACGTACCGATTTAAACACTTGTGCGGTACCGTTCCTCTTCCAGCTATTTCACTTACCTTCAGTTATTTGTGTATAGAAAAAACTATGCACCGTCATTTCTGCTAGTAGTACCTCCGGTTTTATCTCGTTTTTTTTACACTTTATTTGTTGAAGGCGATAAAGATAAAGATAAGTGGCAGTCGACGCTTTTATCGCAAGCTATCGCGCGAAAACTACTCGCTTCAGGAAGTTAAGCGGTATAATACTGATTCCAATGTTATTATTCTATATTAATTATTTCATGTTTAGGTACTAATACGCATTGAGTCCATATGTATTTGTTTATCCTTATATAATAGCACCGCTGGACTTTGACTCTCCTTAGAAAGTAGGTTAAGGTCTCATAGTCCTGTGTAATATCTATATTCTTATAAACTATTTAAGAAGAAGTACTATATATTATACTAACATAAAAAGTGTAAACTCATAAGCAGGCACTTCTAAAATGAAAAACTGTCAGCAAGGTTAAGTTTCAAATGTTTCCGTCTTTTGTATATAGGAAGGTAAAAGTTGACACTAAATTCTCTTAATAAGATAACTTAGGATATAAATCAATATTATATGACATAAAATATACACTTAATCACTTTTACCAACTACGAGTCATTAACTTAAAATTAAATTATCAGACTTATTAACACATTACAAAAGTTTTCAATGTTGTGAATATTAACCATTTAACTGAAGTAAGTTAACTTTACAAACATTGTGTTCATTAATCAAAAGTTTGGCGCAGCGCCTCATATCCTCCATCTCCGCCTCCGCCCACCCAGCCTCTCAGGCAGACATATCTACGTATACTTGTATGTAGTAGTGAAATATAAATTCTTATTTCGGGTCTTTCATGTTACTCTCCTAGTAATTGGCAACACAGAGCTTCGAAAGGTCAATATTTGACAAATGGCTGATCTGTCACTTGCCTGCGGAATAAACATCACGGACGGAACGTTTATTTATTATTTTTTAAATAATAATGGATGATATTTGTCGGTTATGTTGTTCTACAACTTTTGTAAACAATGATATATTTGATGAAGAGAACGCTCTTTATCTGAAAATGTCGTTGTATTTACCAATAAAGGTATAGTTCATTAGCAAATTCGTGCATTTTTTGTGTGAAATTTTAACCTCTAATATAAATATGATATTCGTGGTTGTGTGTAGGTATTCAAGAACGATCAGTTACCTCAGAAGATCTGTGACAAGTGCAGTTGCAAAGTAAACGACTTCTATCAATTTTGTAATGAGACAATCGAAGTTCAAGCAAGGTAAGTCGTGTACTCAAACATCCTTAAAATTTGTTTAAGTACACATAAATACAATCGTATTTTTATGTAATTACTTAATTTAAACTATAAAGAACACTTTCATTCTTAGTAAAGTTTGTGAACAATTGTTTTTAATAGTTGACTAACTAGAATTATCAGTCTTGTTTTGTTTACTGTTTATTTAAAAACAAACCAACAAACTTAAACGTGTGAAGTCATATATTATAATGTCAACATAACTTTAATATATTTTCGTTAAACAATTGCAGGTTACGTGCTGTCCTGCGGTCTTCAGGGCCCTGCCACGATGAAACTATTGACTTGTCACTTGTCAAAAGTAGTGCCTCCCCTCCCCCTACAGATATTGAAAAGCTCTGCGATAGAAGCACTCAAACAGACACTAAAGACTCTAAAGAGGAAAGTAGCAAAAGGGATGATCTACTAGTTCGAATCAAAGTAGAACCGATACCAAATACACCATCACCTGTTAAAAAAGAAGAAAATAATTATGATGATGACTTAGACTCTGATAACTTAGACCATAGATCCTCAGATAGTGAAGATGTATCTCTTATATCCCTTAAAAGTAAAACTAGTAAGAAGTCTTCTGAAAATGAAGAAGGGACACAGAAGAAGGGCAGGAAAAAAAAGTCTGATTTACAAGAATGGGAAGCGCTCATGAGGTCTTTACCTGGGGCAGCTTTATCTGTGGTAGATAGGAATAACGTGCCGGATTTGCAAATGCAGGTTGTGAAGGAAGAGATAGAGGACCACCCCACTAATGCTGAGGGTTTATTGTTGGAGATGACAATATTTCACTGCTGTATTTGTTTGATTAAATGTTATACCAGAAGTGAGATGCTTCAACATTATAAGTAAGTATTTTATCAGTTCACTTAATATATGAATTTTTTTGTTTATGGGTAGATTTTCATTGCTAAATTTCTAATAGAGTTTGCTACACATTGCTGATATACAGAGTATATCACATTATATGTTTTATTTTTATTTTTATTTAGCATTATTAATGGACTTAAAAAAAATCTCTTTGGTTTATTTTGGCACTTTGTCCTACAGTTTAATTACAGTACAGTTTAATTTATGCTTTCAACAGTCCACTGCTGGACATAGGCCTCGCCTTAGAAAGGATGTAATTCTTCTTTGAAAATGGTTTTAATAGAAATATTGTCTATAGAAAATGATACCAACACTTCTAGATCAAAAAGCATGGATAGTTGGTATTTTTTTCTCATTTGCCAAACATCACACTGTCTGGTGACTGCTGATCTGTTATTACATATAATTGGGTATTTGCATGATTTTCCAATCCATTAAATCGTTATGTCTTATTATTTTTAAAAATTTTTTAAAATTTTTGAAAAAAAATTTTTTTTTTATTTACAAACATTTAGACTATTTAACAATAAAAAAATTGTTAAAATTTAAACGTATAGGTAGCTCCCTCTTGCGTATGTGACGTCATTGTGCATATGCCATTTAAATTTGTTATTTGTTATTTACGCTACTTTCAGTAAATTTTAATCTTAATGATAAAATATAATTAAACTCACTTTAAATAAAAACCAACTTAAAATTTTGTTCAATAATTTATCATTCGTCGTTTATCACGCATTCAAATGACGCGCCAATAATATGCACAATGACGTCAGACCAATCACATCACGTTTCACATCACGTGATTTTTACATCATATTTGACCACTTTTATTTATTTATTTATTTAAAAATTATTTGTAAAAATTAAATTTTAATCTTACGTAGGTATTTTATGTGTATCAAAGAATTTATTAACTGAACTTTATTTGAAAAATCATTTTCATGCAAATACCCAATTATATGTTATATACAATTTCTGTATGTTTTTTAAGTTATTGGGATGTTGTATACATGCATGCAAAATGAACTGCATTGCGAAAACCTCTTTAGGTACTGATTAATGTTATTTAAACTAAATGCCTCGTTGGTCTAGAGATAAGCGTATGTGGCTGGCGATCAAGAAGTCTCAGGTTCGATTTTTGGTCAGGCGAGAAAAGTGTTACTGAGTTTTTGTGATTATAGAAACGCTTAATAACAGTCCGTAGTTTAGAAGTTTAGGGTCTTAGCCCCCATGCCTCGGAAAATATTTAATTCCGTCGTTCTTGTGCCTGTTTTCTCCCTGATCGTGACAGAAACCTCCCTAGGCTATCGGCTTGTCGGAGACTCACCACAGTGGCTGTAATCGGCTAGGAGTAAATTATATATCCAAAAGACAATGGCAGATCCTGTACCGCCAGATTTACAGCCAGCAGCCATACAGTGGTGGCGTGTGCGACTGCTGTGCTTGAGGTCTCGGGTTCAATTCCCGGATCGGACCAAATGTTTGCATGATCTGCAAGTGTTTATTTCGGAGTTTCGGTGTTTTCCCTGTATAATATGTGAGTATTTACAAAAAAAAAGTATGTATGTACTTATCTAGTACCCCATAAAACAAGTTCTGCTTAGTTTGGGACTAGGTAGTGTTGTGTGTCGAATGTCTGAAATATTTATTTATTTAGTTTCATATTTTTAGAACTTTACTGAAAAAATTAAAATTCTTCGCAATAAATTGTTACTACTGCAATAACAAAACGGAAAATAAAGAAGGTAAGGTAGACATACGCTCTCGAACTAAACAGTTCGGCTCTTCCTTCCTGTGCAAATCAGTTAAAGCCTGGTATTCATTACCAGCGCACGTGTTTCCCTCTCACTACGATTCCGGGTCCTTTAAGCGGGGAGTGAAAAAGCATCTCACTAGGCCGCCATAGCGTGGGTCGCGATACTGCACTATCTTTATTCGTAGTGAGTACGGCGACCACCGCTCTTGGATTCTATTCATGCTTTCCATCAGGCGGAATAGAGTCACTTTGGTAGTTTGTAAATAAAAAAAAAAACGGAATCTTACTTGTTCTAAACTTCTTATGCTTAAAATCTACTTGGGTAAAAACTAGATTGCGTTGTGTGTCAGTTGTCCGAAAATATTTACCATACCATACGCCATTGACAAAGTTAACAAAAACTTGGCTTTTATAAAGAGGTGATCGTTGAGGTTTGGTTTGTCAGTAAATCCAACCAAATGTCAAATGATCTTCGTAGGCAGCAAATGTCCGAAATATAAATAAATATTTCGGACATTTGACACAACGTCATCTAGTTTCAGATTAAGCAGAGCTTGTTATAGCACATACATATTATACATAGAAAACACCCAAACTTCGAAACAAATATTAGCAGATCATACAAACATTTGGTCCGACCCGGATGAACCCGAGACCTGGAGCACAGCAGTCGCATTCACTACAGCTACACCACCGAGGCAGTTAGGTTTTGAAATAGCGGTTAACACACCAATTGTCTACAACAACGCGACTATGTGACTGAAGACAGTGGTAAAGAACCTGGGGTTGCTTTACTTCTGTACTTAGTCTTCACTGTACTGGAAGCTTATTCATAAGTTATCAGAATTAAAGAAACTATTATTTTTAGACGTCAAAGTTTGCTGTAATTTTATAAAAAAATATTTTAAGTAACTTGCGCTCAAGAGTTTACTAGGTAGTAGAGCCACGCTGATTTCAGCACGAACAGGCCGGCTCGACCGGGGCAGTACTACTCTCCCACAGAAGATCAACCTAAAGCGCCCGCATACGTGTTGTCGTGTTTCGTTGGTGAGTGTGAGACCGGAGGCCCATTGATGCAAGGGTGACCGTTATTGGGGTAACTGTGTAAGCCTTACACTACCACGATGACTGTCATGCCTTTTACATCCCCGAGCGGGATGTGAAAAAGCATCTCACAAGGCCGCCGTAGTGTGGGTCACCATACTGCATTGTCTGCATTTGCAATGAGTATGGTGACCACAACTCTTGTATTCTATTCATGCTTCCTATCAGGCAGAGTAGTCACTTTGGTAGGCTCTTAATATAGAAAAAAAAAGAGTGTCTGATATTTCATAAATGACCTTTAAATTGATGTTGTCAAGTTTTTATGATCCAAATGAAGATCAATTGCAATACTTATTTTAAATAGTTTGCGAGCATTAGCAGAGATATTCCAACTTCAATAAGACATCTCTTTAGCACAGTCAATTTCAAAAATATTTTTTTGATAAATGATCCAATTTATTAGGCGTAATATATTTTTATTTTTTTATATATTATCGGTAAGTATGTAAGTCGTTAGTACATATATGTTAAACAAAACTATTT
Source organism: Hypercompe scribonia (assembly GCA_949316085.1). Classification (NCBI taxonomy): domain Eukaryota; kingdom Metazoa; phylum Arthropoda; class Insecta; order Lepidoptera; family Erebidae; genus Hypercompe; species Hypercompe scribonia. The sequence goes on from OX438993.1 coordinate 1,145,294, forward strand.
GTCTTTTAGTCTGAATAAAAAAAAACTTAGAAACACTTCAGGCCACTTAAACAATTTCAGGTATTTTTGAGCGTAAATTATCATTTAATTTTTTTTTTAAATTTTAATGCAGCAGTAGATAATAGTTTTATTTTTTAAACTCTGAAAGCTTAGAAATAAACTTTCAGTTCGTTTTAAACCTTTAAACTTATGAATGGAAGAGTAGTAGAATAAAATTAAGTTTGACCTTGAATAACTTGACTGAGTCATCGAAAAATGACAGATCATTTTGTAGATTCGTTCAATTCTAACGATTTTTTTTAAGAATTTGGTTATTCTTATGGGAAATGGAAAAGTGTGATGCAGACAACCTTAATATTAAGGGCTCATACTTTCAGGTGCCTATTTTGGGCATTTCAACGAAAGTTTTGAGCGTGGTTTCGAGAAAAAAAATTTTTTTTGAACACCAAATGATTATAAATAAAAATATTAATAAGCTTGTGTTTAACGGCAATATCTGAAATAGGTTCATCTCTTAGTTACACAACTGTTATGAACTTTGTCAAATTCAATATTTCATCTGTGCACCTACTGCATCATATTTCCACATCGTCTGTAGGTAGACTGAGAGAGATTGCTTCCTGGCATTACGTCCGCTTTTGTAAAACATGCGCAGCAAGCTTTAAATAAATATTCTTACCCTTTATTGCATCATTTATAATTAATTACTCTTAAAAATTATTTACAATGTAAGTCAATTACAAGTCATCGAGGCCTGAGGCCCATTGATGCCAGTTGAGGGCGGCAGTTGTCGTGGTAAGTGTGTGCAATACAGTGCTACGATGACTGTCATGTCTTTTACGTCCCCGAGTGAGGCGTAAAAAAGCATCGCAATAGGCCGCCATGGTGTGGGTCACCAAACTGCATTGTCAGCATTCGCAATGAGTACGCTGACTACAACTTTTGGATTCTGTTCATGCTTCCCATCAAGCAGGGTAGAGTCACTTTGGCAGGCTACTAAAATAAAAAAAAATGTAATTTTTCAACTATAATATTATTAAATAACACACAGACATACAGTACATCATTTAATAGAGTTAATTGTACTTGTTTACAGACAGCATGCCAGTGAGTCTGTAGCGAGTGAACCTCCCACGGCCCCGGCGCCTCCTGAACACGAACCTCTACGGTGCACCCGCTGTCGAAAGGTACCACTTCTCTTTACATAATATGACACTAACAATATCTTAGACAATATCTTTAAAGTTAAAAATTAAGTTAAGAGTTTCAAAATTAAGGCAAAATGGTACCTCAAGCTCTTCAGAGTCCAATATGCATTTTGACCTGGAACGAGGCTAATTTATACTCGTGAATGAAATTAAAGATTCGACAGTCGAAATTCAATATGGACGTGATCGTTAATATGTGCGATGGTGTGTCAGGACTGCTTATTGTCTACTGTCTGTGATTTCGTTTACAGTGTAACAAGGAGTATGCATCCAAATCGCCTGGAAGAGTTAAGGGAAGAGTCATAATAACCCGCTTTTGGTTTAGGTTTAAAACCGGGTGTCTTTGAGGCCATTGGCCAATCAAACCAGCTCAATTATGCCGAAGCTTAGCTTTCCATTGGCAAAAATCATATAACATCAATTCCAGGCTTTTGATAACCCTTTCAGTTACAGTACGATTTTGTGTGAACTTGTCTCCAGATAGTGAGTCGCGGCGAGTGGGCGAGTCACTGGCAGCGGCACTGGGAGCGCGACCGCCGGCCTTACCGATGCGCTCTCTGCGAGAAGACCTTCCGAGACGCTCACCAGATACTCAAACATGGTAAACTATTTACTTCTAACTGTTATCCCCGTAGGGGACAGGGAAAAATCGCAAAGAGCGTGAAGTCCCTCTGACAAAATTCGAACATTCCTGTCGGACTCAGCGAATGATTTTGGGCAGCTATATTGATGCTAAACGACTTGAGGACTTTTCATTTCATCAACAGACTTAAGCAGTTCCCTGGTATAGACCTCTCCTTAGAAAGAAATAGGGTTTGATTCCAGTTTTTCTTCTGTTTGTGGTGATATTCTTCTGTTAAATTTGCGCCCTGAGCTGGCTCTTATGACATCCACGGAATAAATGTATGTATCCTTAATGCATCATCACATGGTGAATTATACACTCTCATCTTATCCCAGGAGGAAAATGTGTAGGGAAGTATAGCTAAAAGTATGGAGTATCCCAACCCTCAGGGAAGATTCTCCGACCAGGCGAGTAATTATGCCTGCCGAGCCGTGACTCAACATTTGATGTTGGCAAATTGCACGTACGCTAATCGATGTCAGAACTTATCATAACGCGATACAGGATTATCAGTTACTTCATAGTTCGTTGTGTCTTCGTTAGATGGCGCTGAAAAACGTTTTTGTTCATTGTGTTTCATTGACGCCACAACACTAAGAAACTATAATTTTTTATGGTGTAGAGGCAAAGAGTACTTGAAATGATGACCAGTGACAGCTACTGCAACTTGAAGAGTCACAAATGTATTACCACCCTTTCAGTCCTTTCGCACGAATTTGTTCTCACTCGTATCAAGAAGAGAGTGGTCTCAGAACTGTTTTGTGTTTATCAAGCTATTAACCAGGTTCCACGTGATGCTTTACAGGTATAACACACAATTACGGCGAAGGAGCCGCCACGGAACCTGTCGACAAGCGGTTTGTGTGTGACCTGTGTCCCGAAGGATTTGTCTACATGAGGTGCGTATGAACATTAGATAGGGGTTTGCTCATGTTCTCGAACGACTTTTTGTTTTGTAAAGTAAAAATAAATAAAGAAATTAATTGATATTTCTATGCTAGTAGTCTGCGAGCTTGTTCGTCGATCAAAACTGGACTACGTCTGGTTTTACTTTTGCATAAAATATATACTTTTAATGTCTTCGTAAATATAGTTTTATACATAAATAAGAAATGAAATAACAATAGAATCATGACAACTCAAAGCGAGATTGGAAAAGGGCCGATCCCGCTCGAAGGAGGCGGCGAAGGGGACGTTGTAAAGGCTGTTAGTTCCCTAATCGCCGCCTAACGGTCGCTGCGGCTACATCTTGGAGCGATTTGATCGCTGCGATCCGAGACAGGTGACACTCCGATGCGGCCATGGGGTGTCGTCTAGGGCGCTGTTCTGCCTGTTACTGTGTAGAGTAGTGAGAGGTACGATAGCGTTAATTGCAAGGTACGGCAGGGAGGACTCCAGAAGCCGCTAATGCGTGCCTGGAGCTCCTCCTGACTACCAAGGTAGGCCGCCGCGGGGTTTAGTGGGTAGACCGGTTCTCCGGGAGTCCCACACACGCCCTGCGTCTCTCCCGGGGAAAAGTATTTCACGCGAATAAAAAAAGAAAAAAAAGGGTCGGTAGTGTTAGCGCAGGGCAGTACAGTAGGTCGCTCGTGGCGCAGGTACCTGCTGTCGCACCGCACGCGCGCGCACCCCGAGGCGGCGGGGCGGGCGCTGGCGCTGCGCTGCGGGCAGGGTCGGTAGTGTTAGCGCAGGGCAGTACAGTAGGTCGCTCGTGGCGCAGGTACCTGCTGTCGCACCGCACGCGCGCGCACCCCGAGGCGGCGGGGCGGGCGCTGGCGCTGCGCTGCGGGCAGGGTCGGTAGTGTTAGCGCAGGGCAGTACAGTAGGTCGCTCGTGGCGCAGGTACCTGCTGTCGCACCGCACGCGCGCGCACCCCGAGGCGGCGGGGCGGGCGCTGGCGCTGCGCTGCGGGCAGGGTCGGTAGTGTTAGCGCAGGGCAGTACAGTAGGTCGCTCGTGGCGCAGGTACCTGCTGTCGCACCGCACGCGCGCGCACCCCGAGGCGGCGGGGCGGGCGCTGGCGCTGCGCTGCGGGCAGGGTCGGTAGTGTTAGCGCAGGGCAGTACAGTAGGTCGCTCGTGGCGCAGGTACCTGCTGTCGCACCGCACGCGCGCGCACCCCGAGGCGGCGGGGCGGGCGCTGGCGCTGCGCTGCGGGCAGGGTCGGTAGTGTTAGCGCAGGGCAGTACAGTAGGTCGCTCGTGGCGCAGGTACCTGCTGTCGCACCGCACGCGCGCGCACCCCGAGGCGGCGGGGCGGGCGCTGGCGCTGCGCTGCGGGCAGGGTCGGTAGTGTTAGCGCAGGGCAGTACAGTAGGTCGCTCGTGGCGCAGGTACCTGCTGTCGCACCGCACGCGCGCGCACCCCGAGGCGGCGGGGCGGGCGCTGGCGCTGCGCTGCGGGCAGGGTCGGTAGTGTTAGCGCAGGGCAGTACAGTAGGTCGCTCGTGGCGCAGGTACCTGCTGTCGCACCGCACGCGCGCGCACCCCGAGGCGGCGGGGCGGGCGCTGGCGCTGCGCTGCGGGCAGGGTCGGTAGTGTTAGCGCAGGGCAGTACAGTAGGTCGCTCGTGGCGCAGGTACCTGCTGTCGCACCGCACGCGCGCGCACCCCGAGGCGGCGGGGCGGGCGCTGGCGCTGCGCTGCGGGCAGGGTCGGTAGTGTTAGCGCAGGGCAGTACAGTAGGTCGCTCGTGGCGCAGGTACCTGCTGTCGCACCGCACGCGCGCGCACCCCGAGGCGGCGGGGCGGGCGCTGGCGCTGCGCTGCGGGCAGGGTCGGTAGTGTTAGCGCAGGGCAGTACAGTAGGTCGCTCGTGGCGCAGGTACCTGCTGTCGCACCGCACGCGCGCGCACCCCGAGGCGGCGGGGCGGGCGCTGGCGCTGCGCTGCGGGCAGGGTCGGTAGTGTTAGCGCAGGGCAGTACAGTAGGTCGCTCGTGGCGCAGGTACCTGCTGTCGCACCGCACGCGCGCGCACCCCGAGGCGGCGGGGCGGGCGCTGGCGCTGCGCTGCGGGCAGGGTCGGTAGTGTTAGCGCAGGGCAGTACAGTAGGTCGCTCGTGGCGCAGGTACCTGCTGTCGCACCGCACGCGCGCGCACCCCGAGGCGGCGGGGCGGGCGCTGGCGCTGCGCTGCGGGCAGGGTCGGTAGTGTTAGCGCAGGGCAGTACAGTAGGTCGCTCGTGGCGCAGGTACCTGCTGTCGCACCGCACGCGCGCGCACCCCGAGGCGGCGGGGCGGGCGCTGGCGCTGCGCTGCGGGCAGGGTCGGTAGTGTTAGCGCAGGGCAGTACAGTAGGTCGCTCGTGGCGCAGGTACCTGCTGTCGCACCGCACGCGCGCGCACCCCGAGGCGGCGGGGCGGGCGCTGGCGCTGCGCTGCGGGCAGGGTCGGTAGTGTTAGCGCAGGGCAGTACAGTAGGTCGCTCGTGGCGCAGGTACCTGCTGTCGCACCGCACGCGCGCGCACCCCGAGGCGGCGGGGCGGGCGCTGGCGCTGCGCTGCGGGCAGGGTCGGTAGTGTTAGCGCAGGGCAGTACAGTAGGTCGCTCGTGGCGCAGGTACCTGCTGTCGCACCGCACGCGCGCGCACCCCGAGGCGGCGGGGCGGGCGCTGGCGCTGCGCTGCGGGCAGGGTCGGTAGTGTTAGCGCAGGGCAGTACAGTAGGTCGCTCGTGGCGCAGGTACCTGCTGTCGCACCGCACGCGCGCGCACCCCGAGGCGGCGGGGCGGGCGCTGGCGCTGCGCTGCGGGCAGGGTCGGTAGTGTTAGCGCAGGGCAGTACAGTAGGTCGCTCGTGGCGCAGGTACCTGCTGTCGCACCGCACGCGCGCGCACCCCGAGGCGGCGGGGCGGGCGCTGGCGCTGCGCTGCGGGCAGGGTCGGTAGTGTTAGCGCAGGGCAGTACAGTAGGTCGCTCGTGGCGCAGGTACCTGCTGTCGCACCGCACGCGCGCGCACCCCGAGGCGGCGGGGCGGGCGCTGGCGCTGCGCTGCGGGCAGGGTCGGTAGTGTTAGCGCAGGGCAGTACAGTAGGTCGCTCGTGGCGCAGGTACCTGCTGTCGCACCGCACGCGCGCGCACCCCGAGGCGGCGGGGCGGGCGCTGGCGCTGCGCTGCGGGCAGGGTCGGTAGTGTTAGCGCAGGGCAGTACAGTAGGTCGCTCGTGGCGCAGGTACCTGCTGTCGCACCGCACGCGCGCGCACCCCGAGGCGGCGGGGCGGGCGCTGGCGCTGCGCTGCGGGCAGGGTCGGTAGTGTTAGCGCAGGGCAGTACAGTAGGTCGCTCGTGGCGCAGGTACCTGCTGTCGCACCGCACGCGCGCGCACCCCGAGGCGGCGGGGCGGGCGCTGGCGCTGCGCTGCGGGCAGGGTCGGTAGTGTTAGCGCAGGGCAGTACAGTAGGTCGCTCGTGGCGCAGGTACCTGCTGTCGCACCGCACGCGCGCGCACCCCGAGGCGGCGGGGCGGGCGCTGGCGCTGCGCTGCGGGCAGGGTCGGTAGTGTTAGCGCAGGGCAGTACAGTAGGTCGCTCGTGGCGCAGGTACCTGCTGTCGCACCGCACGCGCGCGCACCCCGAGGCGGCGGGGCGGGCGCTGGCGCTGCGCTGCGGGCAGGGTCGGTAGTGTTAGCGCAGGGCAGTACAGTAGGTCGCTCGTGGCGCAGGTACCTGCTGTCGCACCGCACGCGCGCGCACCCCGAGGCGGCGGGGCGGGCGCTGGCGCTGCGCTGCGGGCAGGGTCGGTAGTGTTAGCGCAGGGCAGTACAGTAGGTCGCTCGTGGCGCAGGTACCTGCTGTCGCACCGCACGCGCGCGCACCCCGAGGCGGCGGGGCGGGCGCTGGCGCTGCGCTGCGGGCAGGGTCGGTAGTGTTAGCGCAGGGCAGTACAGTAGGTCGCTCGTGGCGCAGGTACCTGCTGTCGCACCGCACGCGCGCGCACCCCGAGGCGGCGGGGCGGGCGCTGGCGCTGCGCTGCGGGCAGGGTCGGTAGTGTTAGCGCAGGGCAGTACAGTAGGTCGCTCGTGGCGCAGGTACCTGCTGTCGCACCGCACGCGCGCGCACCCCGAGGCGGCGGGGCGGGCGCTGGCGCTGCGCTGCGGGCAGTGCAAGCGCCAGTTCGCGCACATCAACTCGCTGCGCCGCCACATGCGCGCGCACTCCGGCGAACGCAACTTCCTCTGCAACGTGTGCGGCAAGGTGCTGAGCTCGCGCGAACACCTCAAGTTCCACATACGAATACACACGGGATACAAGCCCAACGTCTGCAAGTGAGTGCTCTAAACCGTATGCTATATTCTTTCGTGTCTATGTCACTTCTTTCACTTTATTTTGAAAGTCATATGCAATCCCTATCTGATCTGTCAACCAATTATGACATTGCTTATTTTAATACACAAAAAGAAGAATGAGAGGATAGGTGCAAAAGGCCTAATTCTCAAAATGCCAACAGAGTCGCACAAGAACTAGTTCCCAAATGGCTTTTCTAAAGACCTAATTCACAGAATGGCAAATTGTCTGAATGCCCACCTATTAATGTTAAATTTTCTGATATTTTTTTTATATTACCAACTCTACCCTTGACGGTTCCAAGCCCGTATGAGAAAAGAGAAGGGTTAGCCAGTAATGACGTCAAATATCTATAGGCACCGTAGTATCAAAAATTCATGCTGGCAATAAAATAGACGTTAACACCGATCCAAGGCGGCGGTCAAATTAACTCCATCAGGTTATGGAAAGGTACGAAAGGAGGATTTGAGGATACTCCTGCTCTTACAGTATCCTAATGTAACCATGTCTGCAGAACAAAAGAGAAAACAAGCCGAGGAGGGTACCGGCCGTAAGGCTGGAGAATCCCTCTCTGAATCTAAGTCAGGCCGCCCCACGCATTCTGAGTGGCAATGTACTGCATTATATGGAAATAATGACCCCCAAAAAGAACTCAAAAAAAGATGGTCCAGCAAACACTTAAAACTAGCTTATTGATAGCCAGACCAAGAAGTTTCTACGATGACTATAACTAGTCAAATAAAAACTTATACCACCAACACTAAGGAGGGTGTCCTTTCAGAAACAACAAACCCCACAGTAGACGTCAACCATCCTACCTAGCAAAGAGCACTAATCTCTAGAAATGCAAGCAGAAAAAAGACGTCTTCGCCATCTCCTGAGCGAACAACAACTAGTAACATATTTAGCGGATTCCCTATGGACGAAAACGAAGACGATACCACCCAAAATAGTATTAAAAAAGTCTCAAAACCTCCACCAATAATCCTGTACGGTATCGAAGATGTCAGCAAGCTCACTAATCTCCTTGAAAGTGTTAATACGAGTCGAAATACTGTCAGACGAAAAGGACTGATCGGACATACACATTCAACATCAACATCAAGGAGAAACGACCTTATAGAATAGTTCTCAAAATCTTCATCGCACAACAATAAGCGCAATCAAGGCAGCGTTAAAGCAGGCTGGCCACCAAGTGGTCGGGGAAATAATAGATGCCAAATATCGACCTCAACAATCTACCTCTGCATTCTTTGCTAACGTACAACAGGGCCCCAATAAGAAAATAACTAAAAACATCAAATTTATCCATTACCAGTTGGTCACTATAGAAAAATCACGTAGGCGGCAAATCGTGGTACAATGCCACAGATGCCTGCAATATGGATACTCTAAAAACTACTGCATGAGGCCATACCACTGTGTTAAATATGCAGAATCACATAGAACTGCCAAATGCCCAAAGATTGATTGCAACACTCTAGTCACATACGCTCTCTGTTTCGGTGTTCACCCAACAAAGTTTAAGAGCTGTGGGATTTACAAAGAAATATATGCTAAATAAATAACAGAAGACCACGCACTTACCCCAAAGACTTAAATCATAAAACTAACCAGAACATAAACGATAACCATGTTCTTCTACAGCCTAAATCTAAAGAAAAAACTTGGCAAAAATATAATAACCGCCAACAACAGAGATAGTTATGCTGATATAACAAAACCAACCCTCGACAGCAAAGAAGCAGATACTCCATCAACAAATGACAAAATCGAACAGATGTCCCTAAAGCAGGCGGAGAAGCTAGTCGTTATCCTTCACCAAATGAGTACTTTGATTAATCTCTTAACAACATTAGTATCTAGAGAATTACGATGACCTTCCTCAGGATAGCTACCGGGAACCTTGACGGCTTGTCTCCAAGGAAGTAGAAGTCTACATAGCCACAACATAGATATTCTGTTGGTGTCTGAAACGCACTTTACTGGGAACAGTTGTATCCAATTACGAAACAATATACATGCCACTAATCACCAGACGGTACTGCTCACGCTGCAGCAGCTATTGTCGTTAGATCTAGAATCAAACATTATGTAGTACCTCAATTTAAAAGAGATCACATACAGGTAACGACAATTATATGTCATTTTGAGAATTAGGCCTTGAAAACCTAAACCAAATCGAGTATAATTCAGTTATATGGCATATAATACTTAACATTAACTTCGAATTATGCTGAAAAACTTGCAAAAACATATTAGTAACACAAAATAATTGTACGTCAGTGACATTTAATAAGAAATTAACTTTATTATAATTGAAAAAAATCTAACGTCACCTCAAGCATTAAAATCTATTAGCCACAGACACAACTTGATGAATATAACCCACCTTGTGGCGCAGTCGGGTCAAAATAATACAAAATATATACTAAGAAGTGTAATGAATGAGTGAATCTGATTTATTCATAGTCTACAAACTGCAAAGCATATAGCATTGAAAAGTAACAATAATTAAGAATAAAACATTACATAACATATTATACACTAATTCCAAAATTCTAAAATGTAAGTTGCCTTAATTTTTCCCTATAACATCAGCTGTCTGTCAGTGAAAGTCCCGTCGAAATCGGTCCAGCCGTTCCTGAGATTAGCCCGGAACAAACAGACAGACAGAGAAAAATTGTAAAAAATGTTATTCTGGTGGATGTATCGTATCCATAATAAGTAAAAAGCGGTTATTTCAATATTACAAACAGATACTTGAACCAGTGTTGTTGCCAAAGGTAATAAGGTAATTGTTTTCCAGAACATGCGGCAAAGGCTTCGTGAAGAAGTGCAACCTGACGCTGCACGAGCGCGTGCACTCCGGAGAAAAGCCCCACGTGTGCTCGCACTGCGGGAAAGCCTTCAGTCAACGCTCCACACTCGTGATACATGAACGGTAATATACTATCTACTCTGCAAATATCATCTCTTTTACACTCTTACATACTTTGTACATTGTTGGATCTAGGCCTCTCCTTAGAGAGGAGGTTTTGGCCTACTATACCACACTGGCCATACGGGTTGGTGTTAATAGCATCTGTTCCCGGATCCCTCCTGCTGTAAACCCCGGTTAGTGACGGCCCGAGGGGGTTTCCACACGTTAAAATAAAGGGTTTGTATCATGTTTTCTTTCTCTTTGCATTGCTGTTGTCCTGCGCAGTTTGCTCGCTTGGTTCCTACTTTTCCCACGGTATGAATAAGATTGGTGACGCCAACTATTTTTAATTCTTGACCTGGGCCTCGATAGATGGCGCTGTCTCGGCTATCTGAATCGCGCAATCGTTTTGCTACTATAAATATATTGAGTGATGTTAAATATGTTTTATAGATATTTGGATTTGTAAACGTTATTCGTTTATTTGCATTGTTTTATTAACAAAGTGCCGGTGTTCCGACTAACTGTTCACCAACACAAATATTGTCGTCCCATTAAAAACCGCTTGGCTACAAACTTGAAACTTCACCAACTGATGGTTTTTGTGTTGTAAACACTTACTACCTAAGGATTTTGGAAATTTCGCCTCTATTGGGGTAAAATAGGATATAAACGGTTGTATGGAAATTCGTCACTTTGCTTGCCTCAATTTTACGAGTATAATTAATTATCATAAATTTGAGGCAAGTAGACACTAAGTTTCTGCTCGTACTCGAGTCACCCGACTATCGTATCTAAGTTTCTCAAAAACACCAGAGTTACAAAAATAACAATATTACCTGCCACTTCTGAAAGTGATTAGACTAAATTGTTTACGAGTAGCGCTACGAAGTCATGCGAAGTGGTTTAAGCGATCATTTTGCCGCTTAAATCTTGTGGGTTCGATCCCTACATGGCATGTGTGATCTTGAAATAGATGTTCTGAGTCTCGGTGTTCTTTGTGTCCATTTCCCCCACAAAACACAATATCATCATCATTATCATCATCATCATCATCATCATCATCATTATCATTATCATCATCATCTCAGCCAAAAGACGTCCACTGCTGGACAATATAATATAACAATATCCACACACACAGTCGTCTGATCCCAAACTAAGCAAAGCCTTTACTACGGTAATCAAACAGCTGATAAACATACTTATACATTTCTAAATACATGTATATTATAGATAAATTACTCTTAGATACAAAACAAATGGTCGCATACATCACACAAAAGTGTCCTGGTTGGGAATCGAATAAGAATAATAATAGAATTTACCCAAGATCAATGAGAGTGGTGTACAATCGGAGAGGTCTATGTCCGGCAGTGGTCTACGATAGGCTGATGAGGCTGAGTTGTATTGGACAAAAAAGGGTTTTAACAATCGAGTCGTATTGCAGTTACCACAGCGGCGCCCGGCCGTACGTGTGCAGTCTGTGCGGTCGCGGGTTCGTTGCCAAGGGACTGCTCTCCATGCATCTCAAGACTACCTGTATATAGCATCAGCTCATCGCTACACACTGTAGTATAGGTATGTATTGATGCACTTTAATTTTCTTTTTTATTTAAAACCTGCAAAAATGACTACTCTGCCTGGTGGAAAGCATGAAAATCCAAGAGCTGTGGGAGGGTAGTACTGCCTCGGTCGAGGCGCGTTCGTACTATAATCAGCGTGGCTCTACTACCTATATATAGTATTTTCTTATTTATTTTTCACACATTCCACATAACTCTATCTCCAGTTAACTTTTAGATGGTTCAGTAAGGGACAAGGCAGGTGCGGTACAGAATATGGAGGCCAATTGAGTTGACGGTTATCGTGGTAAGTGTGTGAGTCTTCCACTGCCACCATGACTCATGCCTTTTACGTCCCCAAGTAGGGCGTAGAAAAGCATCTCACTAGGCCACCATAGTGCGTGTCACCATATTGCATTATCTGCAGTTGCAATGGGTATGGTGACCACAGCTCTTGAATTCTATTTATGCTTTCTATAAGTATTCTATCAGTCAGTCTAGTTATCATAGCACAGGTTCTACTTACTTTGAAACTAGATGACGTGTGTCAAATGTTCGAAATATTTATTATTATTATTGACGTCAATCAAGTGATCCACCTCTTGCTTTCCCCACCCCAACCCAAAATCTCTCCAAGCTCTAAGACCCCTTCTACCTCCTGTCGACAAAAGCATGGGTACCACTGACATAAACTCAAACTAAATCGTATTCCAACATGGGTCCATCTCATATTAATTATATTTGTTACAGATTTATCGCACGAATGTGAAGACATGCGGCACAGACTGATTCCTAACAATAAGTAGCAGAAAAAAATATTCAGTGTATATATAATTATATATTACTGTATATAATTCATTTTTATTTTAAAAAACACTGAAATACAATAAAATATATATAATAGTTGAAGGCGTTGTCGTAAATGTGCAAATTGACTAAGAAAATGGTAGAAAGGCAACAGAGTGACCGGCGGATTTGAACGAGTCAGTAACCAGAGAAATAATAACCTCCATCTCGGACGGAATGAGATTGGTGCATCCACCTTAAGGCCGGCAATTTCTGGCTTTAAATAGATACAAAATTTAAAAGAAATCCACTATCCCATGTATACCTAATACGTACTTTAAGTCTTCGAGAAATGAGTACACCCCCCTTTTTTACGTATAGGAACCCCCTTGGGCAGTTAACCCACCCTGGTTTACGGTGGTGTATAGTATCGGCATCGGGCCGAGTAGAAACACATGGCTACTTCTAACTGCTGTTATGAAGACATCCAAACACCTCACATACCTGAACAGTCACTAGTCACTAGTCTGCTTATTTGCCACTTTACCATAAAACACATCAATTTTGAAAGATTTTCAATTATTAGCTACATTTACGAAACGTCCAATTTCACAGAGTATACAACACCATAAACTAATAACTCTCATAGCTTTAAAATAGCGCCTAAACGGAGAAATTAAATATCAATTATGCAACAAAATATTTTTGTAAAGAACCATTGAAAAGAAAGGGAATTTTCAAGTAATTATGGAATTTAGTGTCGCTACAAGACAAAAAAAACACTGTTATATGATGGCATTAATAGGTAGTAGAGCCACGCTGATTTCAGCACGAATGGGCCGGCTCGATCGGGGCAGTACTACCCTCCCACAAGACTGACCTAAAGCGACAGCACCTGTGCTGTCGTGTTTCGTTGGTGAGTGAGACCGGAGACCCATTGATGCAGGGGTGACAGTTATCGTGGTAACTGTGTAAGCCTTACACTGTCACGATGACTGTCATGCCGTTTACGTCCCCAAGCGAGGCGTGAAAAACCATCTTTCTAGCCATAGTGTGGGTCACCATACTGCATTGTCAGCAATGAGTATGGTGACCACAACTCTTGGATTCTATTTATGCTTTCCATCAGACGGAGTAGCCGCTTTGGCAGGGTCTTAAAATAGCGATACTAAATGTGAATGTTCCCCTTTAATTTTTAGCAGAATAGTTACACTATTGAGAAAATATTTTACCCGACTGTGACTAAGGCAAACAAACAGTACCTGCATGTCCGTCCCTATGTTCCTATGTAACTACTAAACGGTTGAACTCATTTTGTAAAACGTCTATCAATAATTGACTAGCTCTTTGTGTTTCTATGTATAATATATATATGTAAACATTTTTCGACTTTTTTGTGTCTGTCAACTTAAGTCAACCAAATTGCCAAGATCTGGCCACGACATTTTAAATTTGTATCAAGTATAATAATATTTTTTCTACACCAGGCCAACACCTCCTTTCGAAGGAGAGGTTTATGTCCAGCAGTGGGCTGTTAAAAGCTAATGGTGTGATTTCATATTTTATACAAACTGTAACGCAGTCGGGGTTTTTGATTCTGTTTTTAAATGAGTTCTTGTTATTACGAGCATATTTCTTTTACTGTAATTTAGTAGATATTAACGAATTACGGCTGGCATTTTTTTTAATGTTTTGCAAAAAAATAACAAGAGCACTCTCGGAGTAAAACACAGCAATGTAATAAAATTCTTGATCTAAAAATTGTGTGGAGTGTTTTATTTCTGTCCAAGGAGAGCTATCCTTCGTCGCAAGTGAGTGTTCGACCGGAGTTATACCACCGTCTCACAGGAAACCGGTGTTAAACAGTTTTTCTATGCTTTTTTATAGAATGACTAAATTGACCGTAGCCTTAACCCCGTTCTTCCTCGTCCTGTAGTCACTCATGATTAAGTATCTTCAGAATTTTAATTTTAATTATTGCACCTTTGGCCTAGTGGTTTATGCGGTTGCCACGCCGCTCTCTACTTCGCTGAGTGTTGTGGGTTCAAATCCCACATGGAACAACACTTTGGTGATCCACAAATTGTTGTTCTGAGTCTGGGCGTTCTTTGTGTTCGTTTCTTGTAAGTTTGAGAAGTCCCCCGCGACACAGGATTTATTCCTAGTGCAGGCGTTATCTCTTTATATATACATAAAAAAAAATTAAGAAACATTTAAAACGCCAATTTTCGCCGCCAGCTTCGTTTACGCCTAATTTAATTTCTATCCCATATAATTAGATATATTTTCCTGGAAGAATATAAATTTTCAGCTTGACCTGAATGGAGTACACTACATTTATCTAGGTAACAAGTAGCCTATGCGGTAATCCAGGATGCAAGCAACCTGCATTCCAAATTTTTTGGGCGTGAACCGTTTGAGCGTGAAATGTAACAAACACACGTACACTCAAAAACCTCGCCTTTTTTACGCCATATTAGTGTGATAGTAATAAAATAACAGAATATTGTTTATCATAAATTATAATCGAAAGATAATAACGATTATGGGTTACTGCCCATAATCTCCTTTATCGGCGAACCACTACACCCACTACGTCAACTCTTCTATGGAATTTGTTATTAATCCTTCCTAAATTATATCAGTAACGTACTTGATTCATAGCCACTGGTAACCAATTACCATAAACATCGCATAATTATCCTACTAATACAATAAATGCGAAAGTTTCTGAGTATGGATGTTTGTTACTCTTTCACGAAAAAACTACTGAACGATTTTGGATGAAACTTTACAGTAATATAGGTTAAACATCGGAATAACATAGGCTACAATTTTGGTCGTAATATAACGGATACATGCCAATTAAGTCGGTTAAAATCTGGCCCCTGAGATACCTTGGCGTACGCTATTTAAACCATTGAAGTTACACAAAGATGATATATCGTAGGATTGTTTGTATGTTAAAAAAAATATTTAAGATGATCTGTTATGAAACTTAATGTGGCAGACCAAATATCACGCGAGTGAAGCCGCGGGTAAAAGCTAGCCATATATTTTATGGATTGGAGAGCCACGATTTCAGCTCGACTGGAGAAGTACTACCCTCCCACAGAAGATCAACCTAAAGCGACAGCATCCGTGCTGTCGTGTTTCATTGGTGAGTGCGAGACCAGAGGCCCATTGATGCATGAGTCGCAGTTCTTATGGTAAGTGTGTGAGCAATGACTGTCATGCCGTTTACGTCCAAGCGGGGTGTGAAGAAGCATCTCACTAGGGCACCATAGTGTGTGTCACCATATTACATTGCATTCACAATGAGTATGGTGACCACAACTCTTGGATTCTATTCACGCTTTCCATCAGGCAGAGTAGAGTCACCTTGGCAGGCTCTTAAATAAAAAAAAACTACTATTATTGTAGAAAAATCATGTTTCGGCACATCAGAGTTATTTGACTGGAGTGATACCACAAGTTCACAGAAACCGGTATTAAGCAAGTATTCCATAGCTTTTCACCGAGGTAGATGGGTTACCAAAGCCCAAACTGCCCTTTTCGATGTGTGCTGACTAAGTGTCTACAGTCCTTGAAATAAAACTCTGACAAATGGCTGCGAAGCAACGAAGTAAGTTTGAACAAGCGAGTTTCTTTTGTATCACCTATATTTTCATTCTTTACGTGCCTGTTTTATCACAAATGAAGTACAATATGTTATCAATATAAAATTTCACACCTAAAATGTTCCTCGAAGTTCTAAAATGACACTAGTGACAATTGTCACAGAGTTCAAGATATATTTTAATATGCGTTTATTAGCTTGGTAAGTTCCTATGTACCCGAACTTTTGAATGTGATTTTCAGCCCTTTAAAAACGACGGATTGATTTGAAACCTTGCACACTGATCAAGGACTGATGGCAATGCAATAATTTGTATTGATTGTCCCATTATCTTTACCAGGATCCACACGATTAATGATTTAATGACACGTTTTTATAAACTTGATATGTATCTGTGTAAGGAAATCTTTATCTCGCTTTTGCTCGCGGCCTCGCTCGCGTGAAATTTGGTCTGTCACATTAAGTTTAACAAATTTTGGTCAAAGTGACTTCCACATAAATGGCAGAAATATGCTATCGTAGACTTTTACTTCCAACTATTCAAGACAAACAATTCTACGGTACATCATCTTTGCGTAACTCCAATGGCTTAGGTAGCGTACGCAAAGATAATTCTCAGAGGCCAGATGTTTTTTCCTACTTAATTGACATGTATCGTAAAATTACATACAATCATTACAAATTGTAGCCTGTATGTTATTCCGATGTGTAACCTATATTACTGTAAAGTTTCACCCAAATCCATCCAGTAGTTTTTTCGTGAAAGAGTAACAAAGATCCATACTCACAAACTTTCGCTTTTACGTACAATATTAGTAGGATAATGTACATAGATAATGCTATATTTACGTAGCAATATATATTAATGGTCATTTAAAGACAATTTTTTAGACATATAGCTATTTTATTATGTAAATAAATGAAGATTACGTATCGCGTAATATGTATATGCGCATCTACGAAATTAAAAACAGATAAAATAGTTTTTTTCCTATAGTTTATTTTTTTATATTTATAGTTTAGTTTTTTCCTTTAGTTTGTCACAATAACCGGTCTTGCGCAGTTTATACACATGGGTTCCCGTAACCTTCATCAGATCTTTGGAACATCATGTTGGGGCCCACCCATGCTCTGTTTTTCGGTACGCGATTGCCACTCGAGAACTCTTTGACTCCATTCGTTATCACTTTTACTAGCAATGTGCCTGATACTGTGAATTTTAATGGACGGGAACTAACCATCGTCGTCCATAAACGCCTGCAACTCAGGACTCACCAGCACACTTTACTTGAAGATTTGTAAGTCGTCCAGTCGTACGAGGCAAAAGTTTCTTCATGGCGTAATGATGAAAAACTGTGGCTGGCATTCCAAACTGTTCCTCGTTACCAGTAGCTCGAAGATCCTTGGTCACGTATGTTCCATAATTGAGAAAGCTATTGAGCTTGTCTAGACTTCAAATGTTCAAGAAATATTGTCGCGTAATAGTATGGTAGGTATAATTCAATGTGATAAGAATAATATACTCACGTGTGTTTACATTAACATATTATATCATCAATTTTATACATTGCGCGTTATATATTTTCAATTCAAAGTTCGATGTTATTTGAATATAAGGAAGGTTATTTTTTTTTTAATGGTGAACGAGCAGATGGGTCACCTTTAGTTAAGTAACTACAACCACCTATTATCGATGTCCTTTTATCAATCCACTGCTGGACATAGCGTTCTCCTTACAAAGGAGGTTTTGACATACTATGCCACGGTGGCAAGACGCGTTGCCATACTCTTATTAGATAACACACACTCAAATTGATTGACTGCAAGGTTGGCCTAGTGGTTTAAGCGGTCGCCACGCCGCTCTCTATCGCTCTCTGCCGGGCAAAACCCCACATGGGACAGCACTGCGTGATCCATAAATTGTTGTTGTAACTGAGTGTTCTTTGTGTCCGTTTCTAGAATGTTTGTGAAGTCCCCCGCGACACATGATTTATTCTTAATGCAAGCGCTATCTTTTAATCAAAAGAAAAAGAAATCTGCAACTCATAATTACAAGTCTTTTGAACCTTTTCAGTTCTTCCATCAGAACCAGATCGAGAGGAGGTTTCAGATCAGCTCACCCGCTCGATACGGAGCAACAAAAGCGTTGTATAACTCCAGCAAGCCACAAGCACATAGAAAATCTTCACATAAACTCATGTGTTTCATGCATGGCTCTCCCACAAGTGAAGTCTCATCTAGAACAGAACAGTTAAATATATGCGACGTACTAAGTATTCTAAAGAGATTAATATTCGTCTATGATTTATTAAATTACTTAGTGATAAAAAAAATCGAGTAAGTAAGTTGGAACGTATGAAAAAAGTAGTTTAATTGATAACAGTTGGCTCACATAGTAGCTAGCTAACAAATAGAGGTTAAAAACGTATTTAATTGTGTTGTCTTTGATTTAACGGCTTTGAGATATGATTGCGGACTTGTTTTGTATTTTTTTTTACGCGGGCAATGCTTTTCGCGCCCCATATCCTCCGTAGGGGCACGAAAGGCGTGCGTGGGACTTACAGAGAACCGGTCTATCCACTAATCCTAACGGTGGCCTACCTCGGCAGTCGGGAAAGAGCTCCAAGAACGCATTAGCGGCTTCTGGAGTCCTCCTTGCCGTACCTCACAGTTGAGCTACATCCCAGGCGCCTCATGCCCCAGGGCAGGACGTTGTCACACCTCTTACTGTTCTACACAGTAAGAGGCAGAACAGCGCCCCGCCCCAGACGACACCCCCCGACCGCACCGGAATGTCACCTGTCTCGGGTCGTTTGTAGCGGTCACATCGCCCCAAGATGTTGCAGACTTATCGAAGCGCAGTCATCACAGTGATAAGTGTGAAATATTTGTACAATCTGCAGTTTTATAATTAATAATCATAGGTGGTTTTTTCTTAACTAATTAATATGGGTCACTAGGTTATCTTTAAGATTGTGAGGAACAAAATTCTCCAGAAAAAAACTTGTTACATAATTGATTATATTTTAACATGCTGTTGTTAGCTTCACTTGTAACTATAAAGTAAATCTTCATCATCAGTATGATCATCATCAACAATCTTTAATAATTCACTGTTGGACATAGGCCTCTCCTTAGCAAGGAGGTTTTGGCCTACTATACGTCGCTAGCCAGACGGATTCATATCAGATTTGTTGCAACTGTCTCCTCTCCTTGCAGTGTTTTTTGCACACTTTGTCTCTTAATCGTCTCTTACGACACCCGTGGGATGAGAAGGGGTTATAATATTCTGTATTCTTAAACTGTCACCACACGTATTAGACCCAAATCTTGGACATTAATATTTTTCAGCTTATAGAGATGCCAAAGAGTAGACGTATGATGGAAAGTAACCACCGCCTTCCATTGAAACCTGTAACACAAGTCATAAATACCCTTTGATTTATTTCTCTTCTAGAATTAAGGGTTTACGGCTGCGGTAACTTTACTTTCTCGGTTGTGCACTGGTGTTATGCGAGTCTGTGATGTTACTCACACGATTAAGTAGGATACAATCAGGTGGTGCCTAAGGGAACTCTTTATTAACTGTTGATGGGAAACGTCTACAGCATCATCACGGAATGTGTTGCCACGCTATGTGACAGTATATGTAACATGAAATGTGGTGTGGCGGTGCGCTGCCTTGCGCAAGTAATTCAACAACTCTCAATATTTCTAAACAATAACTCTATGTTCCGCGACGGTTCAAATTTTATTTACTATTATTTTGTTCTTAAGTGTGATTATTTTACAACGTGTAACTCAAAGGATTATGTGTTCAATTGTCTATAATATTTACTATCAAATACCACCACGTTAAGCAACTATTGTATCTCTGCAGTAAAGATAAACCTAAATATTTGGCAGGCTCATAAAAGTAAATAAAAATTTTATGAGCAATGTCCCGACTACCTCATACAGTGTAAAACAAAGAGACGAATTAGAGCGTTATCTGACAAAGAAACATAGAGCTACAGGGTAACTGCTTAACCTGTAATGCCAATAAATATATCCTAATAATTCTCACGCAAAAATAAATTCGAAAGAGGTTATTCGACAGAGACCTAGAGTAATTGACATCGTACAGAGAATCAGTATGCTGAAGTGGAAGTGGGCCGGCCATGTCTCCAGACGAACCGATGGTCGCTGGAGCCAACTAGAGTGGATACCACGATTGGGCAAATGTAGTGTAGGACGCCCTGCGGGGTGATGGACCGACGGCTTAAAGAAGGTGGCTGGCAGCAGATGGATGCGAATTGCCCAAGACCGGGATGGTTGGCGTTCCTTGGAGAAGACCTTCGTTCAGCAGTGGACGGCGATAGGTTGGATTAAATTCTCACGCTAATTAACACTTTTGACTGCACAGTTGGCAACGCAAAGAGATGGAAAACTTGACATAAACGCTATTTCAACCCATCTGGCTAGCGTCGTATGGTATCTCAAAACTTTCTTTCTAAGGAGACGCCTATATCCAGCATTGGGCTACTAAAGGCTGTTGATGATTTTGATTCTCTTTAGTCTGTACTATAAAAGGTGCTCCAAGGAACCAATCGAACTAATAATGACTGCATGAATGGCTTAATGGTTTACTGCGCTAAGTGTTGTGGACTCAAAGTCCACATGGGACAACAGTTTGTGTGATCCATAAATTGTTTTTCTGAGCCTGAATGTTCTTTGTGTTCGTTTCTTATACGTTTGTAAAGTTCCCCGCGATACAAGACATATATTCCTAATACGGGCGATGTCTTTTTATAAAACAAAGAAATAAGGGATTTGACTTCCGTGGAGGCACAAGCAGCATTTTAAATTACCAGCGCTCGAGTCATGGAATAGTTTGATAATTTGGAAGACCCGACCTGGTCTCTGTCGAGATTATAGTATGTCCTGAGTTAAAAAATGACCATCAAGATGTAAAAAGCCATCAATTATGCAGACATGATGAAGGAATCCTTTTAAAAACGAATGTAGTGTCTAGTATAGCAACTAGGGTTGCCACCTTTGGTAGCAACTAAAGTACATTAGTGATTATAGGTAGGAAAGAAAAAGTAAAGTATCAAAATAAAGTACAATTTATTTTTCATTATTATTATATTTAAAAATATTTTTTTTATTGCTTTTTACAGTTTGCATCAAATTAGTATCTCGACTGAACAATTGCACAGTAAGTACTTTCGTGTACTTTATTGTTTTCATAAAGTATAGAGTACAATTAACAGAAATAACATACAATACTTTATTACAATGTACGGGTGGCAACCCTTATTTCAACCTCCTCCCAATTACAGTAGACTAAAGAGTCAATTTGTTATATTTAATGTTGCCACTCTTTATCTACTTGCCAACAGCTGTCAATAGTTTTCGTTGTTATTTCCTTATCATTTCGTGTATGTAGTTTTCCACATGTGTTATTGGTATTCTGAATAAAAGAAAATATAGATAGTACATTGATACACAAACATGTACTTGCTTACTTATCTTTATATATGTAATTCTACTGTACGTGTGTATGTCACTGAACTCCTAAATGGCTTGACCGATTTGAATGATTTTTTTGACAGACAAAATGACAGAAAAGTTAAAAAAAAAACAGTCTTGCGGCACGAAGTTCGTCGGGTCAGCTAGTTTAGTATATAATCCAAAGTCTACGTATACACAATACGTAAGGTTTGGATTTGTTTTGTTGTTATTCTAATAGGTTTTGTGAAATGTAATCTCTCACTTTCACCCCAAACAATAAGGTAGGTACTATCCTGAAATTTTAAAACAATTTGTAATAAGTCTCGTAGTATTGCAAGTACTGTATGGGTTCACGATACTATTAACGTGGACCTACACTTTAACAGCACATGCTACGTTTACAATTAGTCTAATGAATGTATTGTTGACGTCCGTAATGACGCATAACCTAAAACCAACTAATTATAATTTAACAAAACTCCACAGACTGTATAACGTAGGTAGGCTCATAAGAATATCTTACAATGAGTTTTACGAAGTCTTATGTTATTCAGTAATTGAAAATCCCAGAAATAATAATGATTATGTACTCTTAAACGATTTCGGCCACGACGGCCAGTTCAATAAAGATAATTGACTGCACGATTGGCCTAGAGGTTTAAGCGGTCGCCACGCCGTTCTCCACTTAGCTGAGTGTTGTGGGTTCAAATCCTACACAGGACAACACTTTGTGTGATCCACTGTTCTGAGTCTGGGTGTTCTTTGTGTCCGTTTCTTGTATGTTTGTTAAGTCCCCCGCGACACAGGGTTTATTCCTAATGCAGACATTGTCTATTTAACGAAAATAAGAAATAAAAAAAATCCAACTATACGAGAGATATGTGATGAGTGCACAAGTGTGTGCGCAAACACAGGTACACTCTCTGTTCCTTAACTCTCACAATCCAATGGAACAGCTATCCTACACGACTGGGAGAGATCAAGCACAACTGACAGCTTTACTAGCTCTCTGAGACACAGGTGTTAAGAGCCCAACGTCCAAACTCTGGACCATTATCAAGTATTGCCATAATCAGGAAACTTTTTAGCCCGACCTGGGAATCGAACCCGAGACCGCTTGGTCGGTAGTCGCACGCGCTAACCACTAGACCAACGAAGTAGTTTAATAAAGTAATATTGATTACTCAAACGCCTTTAACACCGTCAGTCACGATATTCTCTTATCCATCCTCTCCTATCTAGCGATCTCGCCCGAAGCACTGGAATGGTTCTCATCTTATCTTCAGGGACGCCAGCAGTCCGTTCATGTGGATGATCTCTCCTCTGGTTGGTGCGATGTCGACTCTGGTGTCCCTCAAGGCGGCATACTCTCTCCTTTGCTTTTCTCTTTGTTTATTAACCTCTTAACTCTTGAACTTCGTAGTGCGTATCATCTGTATGCTGACGACTTGCAACTGTACGCTCATGCCAGCGTTGAAGACATAGCAACAGCAATCGATTTTATTAACACAGATCTTAAAGCTATGCAAAACTGGTCGGAGAGGTTTGGGTTATCTGTGAACCCGACAAAGTGTCAGGCAATAATTATCGGCAGCAGCCGTTTGATGACCCTTTTTTTTTTTTTTTTTTTAACGTGTGGAAACCCCCTCGGGCCGTCACCCCACCGGGGTTTACGGCGGGGTGGTGTGTCAGAATCGGACCGGAGTCAACCTAGAGGTGCTGCCCAAAATTACTTTAAATGGTGCCACTATACCCATTTGTGCAACAGTGAAAGACTTAGGCTTACAACTTGATTGTACACTGAACTGGGGTGATCAAGTTACATACGTGTGCCAGAGGGTTACTGGAATCCTGAGAACACTATACCGCCTGAAAAACTTCCTTCCCGTGAAAACTAAGGCAACGCTCGTGCAATCTCTAATCCTCCCTCTGATCGACTATGGTGACGTGTGCTATTACGACCTGAATGCAGATCTCCTCAAGAAGCTAGAACGTCTTCTCAATAACTGCATTCGATTCACCTTTAACCTTCGTAAGTACGATCATATCTCCAGTTTCCGGACCCAGCTCACATGGCTACCTATTCGTCAACGCAGAAAATTGCGTGCACTCTCATTACTATATTCTTTTCTCAATTCCCCATCCCCTCCCACTTATTTAACGTCACAAATTCAATTATTGAGCAACAACCATAATAGAAATCTACGTTCGGCTAATAATCTCCTTCTACTCTGTCCTTCTCACTCCACTGAGTTTGTCGGTTCTTCGTTCATCGTGCAGGCTATCCTTTCTTGGAACGCGCTTCCCCTCGAAGTCAGGATGGCTAAAAGTCGCGACTCGTTTAGGGTTCGGGTGAAGAAGCTTCTGCTGGCTGAAACGGCGAAGTCTTAGTTCACCACCTGGTATTAGTATATCTTATAGTGGTAATATGTATGCACGTATGTATATGAGTTGTGTGTATGTGTATTATATATGTATGTATGTATGTGTTATATATTTGTGTTTATGTAAGTATATTTACTTATTTATGGTCTATCTGGTATATATATACTTCTCTGGCAAGTGCACCTATCTCATATCTTCTCTGCGTCACCCAATCGGTTGACTGGCAGAAAATGCCTTAGGCATTAAGTCCGCCGATGCATGTATTTGTGCATAAAGTTTTAAATAAATAAATAAATAATATAAATATAGCAGAAGACATTAACCAATGAGTGATCAGTCTGCACCATGACCCTTATACTTACTTACTAGGAAACACTTTCATCAGTTTCTCGCAATTTAAATTTTACTAAAAAAGTTTTTAAATACTCCTTTCCAATAATTTTATTGTTTAATAATTAAATTTTGAACGTAAAAAAACTGACTGTTTTTATTACATTCATCAGAAATCCTGTATTTGTAAAACGTATTGTATCCGTAGGTAGTAGAGCCACGCTGATTTCAGCACAAGTGGGCCGGCTCGACCGGGGCAGTACTACCCTCCCACAGAAGACCAACCTAAAGCGCCAGCATCCGTGTTGTCGTGTTTCGTTGGTGAGTGTGAGACCGGAGGCCCATTGATGCAGGGGTGTCAGTTATCGTGGTAACTGTGTAAGCCTTACACTGTCACGATGACTGTCATGCCTTTTACGTCCCCAAGCGGGGTCTGAAAAAGCATCTCACTAGGCCGCCATAGTGTGTGTCACCATACTGCATTGTCTTCATTTGCAATAAGTATGGTGACCACAACTCTTAGATTCTATTCTTGCTTTCCATCAGGCAGAGTAGAGTCACTTTGGCAGGCTATTAAAATAAAAAAATATTAGTGAATAAAAGAAATGTCTTTTCTAAGGAAATACCTATGTAAGCAGGGGACCATTAAAGCCTGTTGATAATAATGATTATGATGATGATGAATAAAATAGACACTGAATACGTTTTTTGAATCTAAAAAAAAAGTTTGTATAAATATTTTTTCACAGTACTATCATATCTAGGAAGACGGAGGTTCTGTAAAAATAACAAGTAGTACTTTGGAGTAAATTAAAAAGCCACTAAGTATTGCTGTCCTTCGAAATATATATTTACAGTTTATTGCCAATAATCTTCTTAATAACTAGAGATAGATGTACTGTGTCAATGATAGAAGCTCGTCGATTTACGAGTACAACCTCTACCTTGTAATTTGTGAGATTACAAAAATTTTAGCCTAATTTTTTCATGGCCGACCTACAGTCTAACCATCGTCAAACAGAACAATCTAAGAAAGGGAATTGGAATAATTAAAATGGGTCCAAACTCCTAGGGCCTGTATTTTAAACAGCACTAATACTGCAGTATCCGTTCTATGACTGGAGAACATGCCAAGACAGGAATGTCAGTAATCAAAGGTGCTGAATTTTAAGCAAATGTTGTTTGAAAATGCTTTAACGATAAAGGTATAACTGGCACCCCTTATCGTAAGAACGGTGGTTTATTTGACGGAAGAAAAACGTGTTTTCAGAGAGCCAAGAGGCTGTTTACCACCCGCTTTGAAAGAGTTGATACAAATACCAGTACAACAGTCAGTATCCGTTCGTCCGTCGCCGCGTACGCATGTTCGGTGACCCGCACTCTTTATTTATCACGAAAAACAATATCTGTTAACCTTGGCTCTATTTTGGAGTTCAGACAACGTTTACCTCATGTGAGTATCTTCTAATTTATAATATTTCTATTATCAAACGCTGCCGTTGGTAGTTTTATCAAATAGCCACATTTTTGTTATTGCTCATTCGATTAGATTGTTATGTGTTAGCAGTAAATTTTTTTTCGTTGTAAAATGTAAAAACATGCCAATATCTTGGTTTTAATGTTATGCAATGTATTAAATACCTAGTTAAGTAGTGTATATCATGTGTTTACGATGTCTTTACGTTCTACTTTTAGCGTGTGACGTTACTTAGTTATGTTTTTAATATGATGTAACAAGTTTAGTCCTCATATTTTGCGTATTAAACTTCAAAATATTATATCAACTGATACAATTAAGTTTAAAATTCAGTAAAATTAAAAAATTTTGGCAACAAATCAAAGACTAAAAAACAAACTTTATCAAAATTTGTTTGAAGTTAGCCTCACAATTTCAGGCGATCTAAAATTTCAATTACTTTTAGCTAATGTACCATATAGGGATCGAACATTCAACGCAGTAGGAAGCGGTAAGGTAACCACTGCTGGAGTATATTGAATGAAAAAATTTAAAGAAAAAGTAGTAAAAGAATATGTTCGATCTGTATGTATATATGTATACCGTAAGTTGGTTTGTATACGATGCAAAACTCATTTCTGCACTAGTTGAGCGCTCAAATTTTGACACGTTTTAGAGAGGGTTTCCTTTTTGCAACCACAGTAGAGCAACCACTCACAGATAGCTGATGTTGTAAGGAACTACTTACGGTAATTTCAGAGTAATAGGTTAAAAATTGAAGGTACTATGCAAATAAAATGTGTTAACAACCGAAACCCCGGAAACAAAATTTATTGATTGCATAATTGCCCTGGTGGTTTAAGCGGTCACCACGCACTCTCTGCTGCGCTGTGTTGTGGGACCAAACCCCACACGGGACAACACAAATTGTTGTTCTGAGTCTGGGTGTTCTTTGTGTCCGTTTCTTGTATGTTTATAAAAGCCACCAGAATTTATTCCTAGTGCGGGCGGTGTTTTTTTTTTTAAATATTATCCATAAAATTATACCCGACCTTGAAGTTAAACCCAAAATCATACCTTCAAAATTACATGCACTCATTGCCATGTTTTCTTTGAGATAGTGTCATTCATTAAAAATTTGATAAACATTCAGATTATATTCATATTAAAAGTGATAATCATTTTACAGCAAATACCACAAATCGTTATAGCAATTTAGAAAATATTTTGTTTAAATACGAAAATGGACCGTCATTATAAATACATTACTGTAATGTATATAAAAGTTTTGTGTGATAAGCAGAGACGTAACCAAGCGTGGTTCCCTTGGTCTATATTATTCAGATTAAATTATATATATACATCACTATAATCACCAGACATTCACAGTCCACTGCTGGACATAGGCTTATCATTACAAAGGTTTCAGTTTACTATACCACGCTGGTCAGACGAGATGGTATAAGGTTTGTGTCAAGTTTTTATTTGCGTAGCTTGATCCCTTACGACACTCACGGATTACATTACGTATTCTGCCCACACGGATGGTAAAATAAATAAATAGTGTTACATTAAGAATTACCTCTAAATTATTCTCAGAAGTAGTATTAAAAAAACCACCAGAGCGATTCAGAATACAGAGTTTACCCTATTTATATCTACCCTATTCTTCCCTTGAATGTCATAAAAGGTGATTAAGGTAACAAAATATGCAAGACTAGAAACATACCCTTTTTTTACCGTATGGAAACTCAGGGGTTTGCGGCGGGGTGGTATGTCGGAATCGTACCGACTAAAACCGCACGGTGTGCCACTTTGAGATAGGAGGGATCTGGGTACAGTTGTTATTACGACACCTAGACCCCTCCGCACTTGAAACATACTCTATACTAACCCATGTGGCCAGCGTGGTATGGGAGGCCAAAATATTGCTAAGGAAAGACCTATGTCCAGTAGTGCACTGTTAAAGGCTGTTGATAATGATGATAGCACGTTGATCAAGCGGTTTGTTACTTATAGGGTAAGTTTCAAGTTTTTTTGTTCTTTGTTGTACGTAGTTTGCTGTTTTTGTTGACTCTTACGGAATGAATAGAGATTGTAACACTCTGTGCTCTTAATTCCTCATTATACAGATGTGATTCTGTATTATTGTGATCAATTTATGCATATATACAATCATTTCTATTTACCTGGAGGGTTAGGCAGATGAAATCTCCTGTTAGGCCAATTACACTTTTAATTCTCCCAATGTAACGGAGCAAGTTTAGTGTCGTCAATTTCAGCTTTATAAGTTAGATGGTAAAATCTGAGGTTTCGTAAAATTTAGGGATATTTTCATGTTCTCGTTGTATGATTTCGTTAAATTTCGTATATCGGTTTTGTTGTAGTTAAAATATTCCTCAATACTTTGAAAACAATTAGATTCATTACTATTTTTAGGTTGTAAATATTTTTAAATTTACAAACCAAAGATTGTGAAGAAAACGAATTAACAATTTCAATGTAGGTACGTCATTCATTGTTATTTCATACAAAAGCTCTAGAAAATGTCATGTTTTGTCATACCTACTTCATAGATTGATTAGAACCGACACTCTTATGTCACACTATTTTAAAGATAACTAACTTATTTGAAATGTGCGTGTTGTTTACAAGAGTTTAGTTTTGCGTTGTCATATTTGAGCATCGTAAGTGGCGGAAAACTCCATTGAAAAGTTTCGCGCACACGAAACTACCTTCGACATGCAAACCTCAAAATCAAAAGTTACGAGTGTGTTGCTGCCCTCTGAATCGCACCAAGAATTAACAGGAGGGGTTTAGGGTTCCGGTAACCACTTTAACTCGACAGAAGAATGGTTGACATCGGTTTTCTATCAGGGAGAGTTATAACCACGTTCAATCCAGCTAATATGTACCGATGCTAGCTCTCTCATTTTTAGACTGTCTACTTGATTGTTTGCGACAAACTATACTCATAATATAAAACTCAAGAGATTGCTTGTTTGTTTGGTTGAACACGCTAATCTTAGCAACTAAGGATCCGATTTGAACAATTCTTTCAGTGTTAGGTAGCCCAGTTATCGATCAAGGGTATATGTTAAAAGGAGCGGTGAATCAATTAAAAATGTTACAGAAAGAAAGTTAATTATTACTTTTCAGAACTTCCATTGTGTGTACTGCGTAAACGGTTAAAGTTGCGTTGAAATGTTTGAAGGAAATGTTCCCCTTTAAAATTTCTAAAAAAAAGTCCACGATACCATTCATCAACAGCCTTTTACAATCCACTGCTGGATATAGGTCTCTCCTAAGCAAGGAGGTTTTGGCCTAGTATAACATCACGCTACGCGCAATAGGAGAAGCAGACGAGGTTGCGCGAGTCAAGTAGTTTAGTTTTATAATGCTATTTTCGAACTTCATCATTTTGAACCATTTACGAGTAGACTTCAGAACTGGTTATTTTATACAAAAGTGTCAACGAAACTGACCTCAACATACCGTCGCTCTGTAAATTTGTAATTTTAATTAAACCTGACGACTTATGTTGAATATCTGATAAGACTCCTCTGTCAGTGTTTTGTGAGTTTAATGTCTTTAGTCGCTTGAAAGACGAAATAAAATCTGTCAGATTTTGACATTCATATATAAGAGTATCCAACAATTTGCCCAATTATATTTTCGGTTGGCGCAATGAGTTACACTGCCAATGGTTCCCGCAATCTGTGTGAAAAGGTCCGTATGTGATTTGATCAATCAATCATAGCACTATAAGAAGAAGAATACCTGAAACAAACCCTATCCAATTTCATCCAGCAGTGTGGTACAGTAGACATTCTTTTTTAACGAGAGATCTGTCCAGTCGACGGTTAGAGGTAGGAAATTAATGCTTTGTAATGGCGCAGTGCTAGTGTTGGCCATCAGATTGTAGGTGAAATTTCAGAAGTTGTCCTCAAGTCATGTCATTGAAATTATTACTTGACACGCATTTTTTTAATGCCCCAACGCCTCTTAAGCGTGTACATGAGTACTAAATGAAATGATATCAAGATGTTTATAAAAAATATAACCTCTTGATAGCACTTTATCAAAATATAAACAAATATTACTTAATTTAAGATAACTTGGCGCCAGGAGATACTAAGATTTCGGTGCGATAGTTTCTTATGGTAAACCTTTTTTGACTAAGCACTTCTGTCAATAAATTTTTTCACGGTATGGTTTAGATGTTTGTGACCCAGCCACGTTAAGACGGCTGAACAAATCTGCATGAAATTGGACACAGAGATCGGTTGTAGCCCCAATAGAAAATAGACTACTTTAATTACCAATGAGTTGACTAACAAAATCGACATTATCGTAAGAGAAGCCGTGATAAAAAACTATTTTGCCAAAGTTAAAATCATTTTTTTAACAGATGTCATCCATCAGGTGTTAAGTATATAAGTCTATGGATTATCAGATTCGCTAGTATTTTCAAGTTTGTTATTAATTATCAATTATCTAATCAGATAATTAGAATACAGGTATTTACGATAGCAAAGTATTACGTGACAAATCATTATTCCATACAAATATGGCAACGATTTGTTTTTACGCGCCATAAAGAGAAGTCAAGTCAAATGTTTTTTTTTTTCTTTAAAAAGACAACGCCCGCACTAGGTATAAATCCTGTGTCGCAGGAGACTTTACAAACATACAAGAAATGGACACAAAGAACACCCAGACTTAAAACAACAATTTGTAGATCACATAAAGTGTTGTCCCATGTGGGGTTTGAACCCACAACACTCAGTGTAGTAGAGAACCGTGCAAATGCGTTTGATATGACTTGCAGTTACTCCAATAAAGTCACTACTTATCTCATAAGTGTTGATAATCACTAACATTTTTATGTGCCTTAACAACTTGAGTTGTATATCTACAGTATCGCTCTAATCTTAACATTATCCAGAATTTAGATGGACATTTCTTATAGTTTTACGATAAAATTACTTCACAAAATATAAGAAAAATATAAGAATCGATTTAATTAAAAAAAAGTAAGTTTATTGTTTTTAAAAGTATTTTTTCTATCAGCTTGCTTCAGTTTATCGTCTTCCACTGTTTAACGAAGACCTCCCCAAAGAGCGCCAAGTATCCCGGTTTTAACATTTAATAAAAACATTCTTAACTGCCTAGGTGGCGCAGCTACAGTGAATGCGACTGCTATGCTTGATGTCTCGGATTCGATTCCCTGGTCGGACCAAATGTTTGTATGATCTGCAAATATTTCTTTAGAAGTTTGTGTGTTTTCTATGTATCATAAGTATGTGTTTACAAAAAAAAGTTAGTCTAGTCATCATAGCACAGGCTCTGCTTAGTTTGAAACTAGATGACGTTATGTGTCAAATGTCCGAAATATTTATAAAATATGTATTTATTATTAAAAATACACATATAATTATGACATGTATTTAAAGCAACGTATTGAATGCTAACTATAGCTCACGTCTCGCTTAATTTGTGTTTTTAACTTAGAAAATGACCAATTTTCATAAAACCGTTCGATTCTTATTTTATCCCCTTGGGGTTGCACTTTTCAAAAATGATTTCTAAATTGGTGTTAATAACCAAGCGCCAACAGTTCAAGTTTATAGTAGACAAGGTGATTATAAATGAGCTGGTATTTCATCCCTGTGATGTAGAGTTAACATTACATAACATGGACTACAACGACCTCTGATGGTTTAAACCCAACCCCTGGACTTTGTCACATAACATAACGTATCATATATCTAATCATTGCATTGAACTTGGGTCCATCGCATTGACCTTTCCTCTTCGACCTCCAGAAAGAAACTGATGTCGCAAACGTGATAACACTATCAAAATTAAATTTGACTGAAGTAATTGTGCGTAATGACTTCTGTAAATAACTTTGGCTGTTATAAAATTTGTCGTAAGCCAAACAATAAACTTACTACTTACGTACTTATTCCGTATTTCGCCACCCCTATTCGTCCCACGAGTGATGTAACTAAACGGATCAAACTGCGCAGGAGAACAGTACTGTAAAAAAAGAAAACTTGCCACAAATCCTTTTTTAACGTTGGAAACCTCCTCGGGCCGCCATCTTACGAGGGTTTGCGGTGGTGTGGTGTGTCAGAATCGGATTGACTAAAAACACACGGTGAGCTACTGCGCCTGATATTGGAGGGATCTGGGAACCGCTGTTATTACATCTAGATCCCTTCTAGCGCCTACCCATCTGCGAGTAAACTCTATTTTGGCTGGCCACTATAACCGATGAAGAGAAAACCCGTCCGGTCCATCCGCAGTCACACTCAGGGCGGCGTGAAGCACTTTCCAGGGAAGCGCTGAGGGGCGGATCACGACGCGGCCCATGGAACGAAAGGAACTCGTCTGGCCAGTGCGTCAACAGTCAACATGGGATTGTTGATGATATGAAACCAAATAAACGTAAAAACAACTTTCTTTTCCTTCCAGTACCTTAGTTTCTGACAATATGTGGCTTAGCTATACTCGGTTAGCAAGTATTTTAATTTAAAAAAAAACCTAGTGTATTTTTTCTAACGCTACATCGCTAGTACAAGGATCCTGTCCCTAACACTTTGTATGTATATACAGACTGACTGGTGAGATACCTTCAATATTTGAGGACGTGATAGTATGCGAACATATATCATGAAATAAAATAACATAAAAACGAAATATTAAATAACTTCTTAGTAAACTTTGTACACAGTACACCGAGAGCCCAGTATTTAACTGCGGAATACTTGGACACCGCGCGGCCGCACGTGTCGCGCAGCGCGCTATCAACACAGAATACATAGGTACCTACACTGTACAGCTGTTGCCTATGTAGCGGGATGGAGGGCGGGGCTGGATGCCGCCGCGCCGCTCGTGACTAGATCAACGTAAACAGTGCGGCGAGCTTAGGGAGTATAATATCCAAATTTCAATTATTTTTTAGAGACATTTCGATACTATACCTATTTTTTACTGCACCTATTTTTTTTATATCAAGTTAACGAGAATCAAGTACCGAGTACTCTCCATAAGTATTGAAGGTATCTCACCAGTCACGCTGTATAATTCTGATTTTGCTAAACGAATTAAATAACATCTGTAATCATTATTATTTAATCATATTTTATGTCGAGATGACCTGAAACAGGTTTAATCTAGATCAAGAATGTTATTTTAACAATATTGTTTATAGTGTATAAGAACAATATAAATATACGTTGTCCGTATTCCCTGTGCCACGTGATATTCGTTTAGATTCTTATAAATAATACTACTAAATGTAGATGTTGATATTAGGATTTTGTGTATATGTGATATTTTATTTACATTCGTCATTGTCATCATCAACAGTCTTTTACAATCCACTGCTGGACATAGGCCTCTCCTTAGCAAGGAGGTTTTGGCCTACTATACCACGCTGGGCAGACGGGTTGGAATAGGGTTTGTTTCAAGTTTTCCTTCTTTTTGTAATGATGTTGTCTTGTATACTTGGTCCCTTAGTCGCCTTTAAGATTATTAACATTAAAGTATTCAAAATATTTTTTTCTCAAACATTCATAAGTAATCTCTACAACAGGCAATACTAACTTCACACTACTGTCCAAATAACCCTAGGGAAAATCCTCTACTGGCTCCCAAATTGACGACAATTGAGTAACCACTCTTGATGAATACAATGGGTTTTCACAAGGAGTAGGAGAATTACAATCGTCGTTACAGAAATAGGATCGCATGCTGCGCTGCGTCAATTACAGGATGTACACTGATGATAATAGATCAAGTGCAGTGTGAATAGGGGCCGGTCTGTCGTCTCCGAGGGTGACGAGGCACATCCTGTGGTAAATTCACCAGACTGATCGCAGCCGAGGGTCCGTGCATTGAAGCTTTTGTATTTATATAAGATACTGATTGTGATAATAACTTGACATAACCCGCTCTAGGCAATCTTTTTCTTATATATTAAGAGCCTATCAAAGTGACTCTACTATGCCTGATGGAAAGCAAGAATAGAATCCAAGAATTGTGGTCACCATACTCATTGCAAATGCAGACAATGCAGACCCACACTATGGCGGCCTTGTGAGATGCTTTTTCACACCCCGCTTGGGGACGTAACAGGCATGACAGTCATCGTGACAGTGTAAGGCTTACACAGTTACGACGATAACTGTCACCCCTGCATCAATGGGCCTCCGGTCTCGCACTTACCAACAAAATACGACAGCATGGATGCTGGCGCTTAGGTTGGTCTTCTGTGGGAGGGTAGTACTGGCCCGGTCGAGCCGGTCGTTCGTGCAGAAATCAGCGTGGCTCTACTACCTAGAATAGACAATATCTGCTCTCAAACATAAGATATTCAGTACTACGACAACACGGATGGTGTTGTCGTTAAAGCGGTCACCTTGTCGATTACCTACCTACTACGTCTACTACGAGTGTTGTGGGTTCGATGTCCATATAGGTCCAACACAATAACTTGTGGACGTACTATGTGTCTACAAGCTGTTGTTCCGAGTCTGGATGAAACGGGACATACGGTATATCATACTAGAGCAGTTCTCTGCCTTCTAATAAAAACACTTGCATAATTAACTTATTACAGAAAGTTACACAAAAACTATGAATGAGAAAAATCCAGCTATGAACTTCCATTTCCCAAAAGAATCCTTTTTAGAATGAGTTGCATTGTTCTCGTGAAGATCTCGCTCTCTCTCACTGATCACCTCTTATCTTGTTAAGATAAAACTATCATTAAAATGGATTTACATAATAGACTAATATATTTTTATGTTCAATACTACACATTTAAATATTATTGACTGCACGGTTGGCCTAGTGGTTTAAGCGGTCGCCACGTCACTCTCTACTGCGCTGAGTGTTGTGGGTTCAAATACCACATAGGACAACACTTTGTGTGATCCATAAATTTTTGTTCTGAGTCTGGGTGTTCTTTGTGTCCGTTTTTTGTATGTTTGTAAAGTCCCTCGCGGCACAAGATTTATTCATATTGCGGGCGTTGTCTTTAAAAAAGAAATACTTGCCTTCCCAAACGTGAGATTTTAAAAATTCTCGGTTAATGAACTTTTGCTAAAAATATTCGATAATAGATTCTTGATCGGTAATGTCAATATTCATGAGTATTTAACGAAGTTAAATATTTGCACAAGAATATTATTGATATGTGTGTGTTCAAGGTGAGCCTTGCGGATATACGTATCAAAAATATACTGACTTCACACACGTATTAATAAAACCCGTGGATTTACTTTGGTTATTCATCTGAAAATCGGTACGCTTAAGTGGAAGTGAGAAGATCGTGTCTCCAGTTGGACTGTTAGATAAGATTGAGGCAGACAGCGTGCGGGATGAGACGCCGATGTGACACGAACAGTTGAAAAGTACAACAATGGTTGAGCACTGATGACGGCAGAAGCTTTTGAATGTATTATATGTTCTGTAGCCATTAACGGCTTTTATTAGTCCACTGCTGGACATAGGCCTCTCCATAGAAAGGAGGTTTAGGCTTACACTGTTCAGACAGGTTGGAATAAGGATTGTTTCCAGTTTTCCTTCTCTTTGCAGTGTAGTGGGATCCCTTAGTCGGTTTTTACAACACTGGCGATTTCCACATTACAGCACAAACAAAATTATACAACAGCGCCATCTAGCGAAGGTACATCGAACTACGAAGTATGAACGAAACGTATGAATGTAATGAACTACGATACAACTACTAATCCTGTATCGCGATATAGAGATTCACGTGGCAATTAGCATATATACAACATCAACAACCGTTGGGCCGTGGCCCGCCAGGCATGATCACCTCGTCTGGTCGGAGGATCCTCCTTTTGTGTCGGAGGGATATGACACACGTCCCTCCACAACACTCACGAGATGAAACCTCTATTCATCCGGTGCTTATGCTTAATCCATCACTGATAAATATATTAGTTAGTACAATAGAATCAGTTTAGTTCGCCATCCGTCACGTTACATGTCGGCCGCTGTCTGCCTCGGTCTTTAAATGCTTTTAGACATGATCATTTTTTTATTCTTTATTTCAAGTGTGTACCACATTAAGTCATACATATGTTAATATATATCCAATATGTGCTGTGTAACAAAAACATTGGCGGCCTGGTGATAGGTATATAATTGTTTCAACAATACAACGTCGTAATGGCCACTTAATTCGTAACACGCGAACAAGTTTCAAGTCTGTTTTGAGGAGTTAATTGACAGTATTAAGAAAAATATGGGTTATAATTATTTGTTTAAGACTAGCCACACATAACCTGAAATCTAAATGAGAAGAATTACAAATATGGGAACCTGATTTTTGTGCGGTCTTATTGTGCTTAAACTCGTATCAGACACATGCAATACTTAATACAAGTAAAATAAAAATAAATATTTTCGGACATCTGACACACAACGCCATCTAGTTTCAAACTAAGAAGAGTTATAGTGTGACAGCCAGATTGCCTGATAGAATACTTTTTCTTTTGTAAATACACACATATTATACATAGAAAACACCCAAACTACGAAACAAATATTTGTAGATCATACAAACATTTGGTCCGACCCGGGATCGAATTCGAGACCTCAGGTACAGTAGTCGTATACGTAGCGTATACGACTACTGTACCTGAGGTCTGTACTGTGCTGAGTCACTTAGGCAGTCAAGCGTTGTATGTCGTTTTTTTATTAGTTTACCTTATGGTAAGTGACTACCGCTGCTCATTGACACCTGCAGCTCGAGACTGACAAGTTTCCAGACATTGAACTCTACCCTCTAGAATCAGGCCGTAAGTAACCTCAATCGCTCGGTAAAAAGCAACAAAAAATTGCTTACCATCAATTTTTGTTGTTTTGGTTGTTGAACTAAAGCACAGAACAGAGACCCCTAGACGTACACATAAACAATTAATAACATAATACACATATAACGAAATCTATGCTAATTCATCCAAGGGATTTAATGTACTTAAATCCTAATCGCCACTCACCATGTTATTAAACACAACCTTATGTCTTTTAAATAAGGTAACATTTCACTTGTATATTTGTCTTCTAGCATAAACAGTGACTGCCAGATATTTTCGTACAAAATATTGCCGTAGAAAATGCAGTTCATTGCGTCCTCTCGTAGTAACAATGTAGTAAGTACTCAAATTTAATACGCAATGTAAGTTTTTATAGATTACATCATAACAGTTCGAGTACGATCGTTTTCAGAGATGTATAGAAGTGATGACCACTA
The DNA here is from genome assembly GCA_949316085.1 of Hypercompe scribonia. Lineage (NCBI taxonomy): Eukaryota > Metazoa > Arthropoda > Insecta > Lepidoptera > Erebidae > Hypercompe > Hypercompe scribonia. Next base: position 1,182,256 of record OX438993.1, read on the forward strand.
TGAACGATTGCGCTGAAGGTTCTGGCACGTTTACCATGCCCACATTGCCTTCCTATCTTTATTCTTTGTTCTATGAGTCAAAGAATAATCACTTAAAAGTTTTAATACACTTATTTCTTTTGATCCGCATGTGTCCATGGACGACAGGTGAACCATCTAATCGTTTCTCTCTATAACACAACAAGAAAGAGTGTACCTTTCATCTAGAAAAAGCAATTTCCAAGAGCTACTGAAAATTCGAAGCGAGTTAAGCCTGTAAAAGTACCATAAACCACTAAATAGGGTGGGTACCTTACATCGAGAAATGCACTTCTGCAGATTCTGGAAATGTTAATTCAAGCATGACCTATATGTAAAATACAAGTATTAGTTAATCAAACGAAGACGAACCTAGTAACCCATAATAGTTAATAAGAGGAGGGACATACTGATTTATTGGTACAAGTGGCCAATTTGTGAGACAGTTCGGGCGAACAATTGTGAGAATTTCCAGCGCAGTGATTGTTTCAATCATATGTTTACCAACGGTATACATGAATCTGTTAGTGTTTTGAATAGAAAAATTGAATTACTAATTAAAGTTTGCTAAGCTTTTTTGGCTTACCTACTCAGCCGATGATGGTGACACGACTGTCACCACTGCGTGCCATTACTGCCATACTGATTTCAGCACGAATGGCCCGATCGGGGCAGTACTACGCTCCTAGAGAAGACCATCGTAAAACGACGGCATCCATGCTGTCGCGTTTCGTTGGTTAATGCGAGACCAAAGGCCCATTGATGCAGGGGTGACAGTTATCGTGGCAAGTGTGAGGATTACACTTACCACGATAATGCCTTTTACGTCACCAAGCGGGACGTCAAAAAGCATCTCAATAGGCCACCATAGTGTAAAGTGACTCACTGAAACTGCATTGTCTGCATTCGTAATGAGTATGGTGACCACAACTCTTGGATTCTATTCATGCTTTACTTCAAGCGGAGTAGAGTCCCTGGGGCAAGAGCTTGCCTAAAATAAAAAATAAAATAAAAAAAGATTAATCAAAGTGTTTGATTTCGTTTCGATCCAGTGTCCACAAATTATCCAAAATGTGGGCCATAATTATAATATACAATTATCATCACCAACATGTAAGGTCTTTAACAGTACGTTGCTGGACATATGCGTCTGTTTATACTGGAGATTTTGGTTTATTACACCACTCTGGTCGGACGGGTTGGTACATGGTTTATGTCAAGTTTTCCTTTTCTTTGTAGTGCTGTAGTTGTCAAATGCAGTTTGCTCCATTATTTGGCTATTATGACACTCACGGGATGAAGAGGGGTGGAGACATTCCACACTCTTTTTCTGTCACAACACGGAATATTATGGTATGTAGTGAACTATCAGAAACATAACTAAGTTTACGGGAGTTGGTAAATACATGCGAATTGTCTGGTTATGTTGTACAGGTTGTGGTCATACGCCGACTGTAAGAGCTCGTTAAATCCCGTAAGCATCTTATCTACCATCTTATCTTCGTCATATATTTATATACTTAAATATTTTAACCGTTTACAAAGTTTTATTACCTTTTTTAAATATAAAAATAAATAGATAACGTCAATAGTTATAGAAATATTCTAATATGTACTGGAAGCGCACGCGCAGTCTAATATTTGTGATTTTGTACGCTTCGACCTTGCGATGTTGTGTGTAAATACGGTCGCGTCAAAATATCAATCCATATTGTATAGAAGTTGCTATAAATATGTAAAATTTTCTCAGTTTATAACCTGCATGTTGTGATCTTAATGATTGTTGTAGTGAATTTGAGTGATATGGATCTTTTTTTCTGATACCGGATTATATGATGTTACAAATCCTCCACCGTCTATGAATACTTGCAATGGTCATTTTCTCAACAAATAGACAAGGAGGGAGGTTAGGGCTTTTTTTTGTTTTTTTTTTAACGTGTGGAAACACCCTCGGGCCGTCACCCCACCGGGGTTTACGGCGAGGTGGTGTGTTGGAATCAGACCGACTAAAACCACACGGTGTGCCACTCTGCGCCTGACGTAGGAGGGATCCGGGAACAGCTGTTATTACGACATCCAGGAGGTCAGGGCTCCGGTAATCTCTCGGGTGTATCGACAACCTTTGCTTGGGTGTTAAGCGTGTGGTGAATACGTAGTGTCACCACCTCCTATTCAGCCGTGGGTGTCATAGGAAATTAAGGGAAAAAACTATTCAGAAAAATATCACCACAAAGAGTAAGAAAACTTGTACCGAACTCTATTCCGACCTGTCTAGCCAGCGTGGTGTAGTGGGTTAAAACCTTCTTGCTAAAGAGAGATCTATGTCCAGCAGTGGACTGTTAAAGGCTGTTGATGATGATAATTGCTTAGCACTGGATTTTAATGAAGCCGAGGTATCACTTCAGCCAGCCTATTCGAACTGAGCAATCTCTCATGGTTTCTCAACAGCGACAAATTTGTTACATAGGGTGGTCCATGAATTAGTAAAAATTTGAAAAATCGTATAAAAAACCATTTGATATATTATAATAATTGTTTTGTTTATAAGAAAGCTAATTAGTTAGAATTTATTTTTTTAAAATTACATCGTCTAAATGACCACTGTTTCGACGTTTGTATTTGGTTTATTGCTGTAGACACGATTCTTCAAATAACCTTATGAAAAGAAAACTACTGGGAATAGATCTGGACTTCTGGGTGGCCATAGAATGTCGCTTCGTCTGGAAATCAGTTTTTCGGCAACATGTCTTTGACCACCGGCAGGGACTCATTGGATGTGTGACAAGTGACTCCATCTTGTTGAAACCATGTGTTAAGATCGTAGCCAACAAATCCCAGTAGCATCGGTCCCAAGAACTCCCGGAACATGTATGCTCGGGATGTTAGATTCAATAGTTAACGAATGGCTCATCTTATTGTAATACAAATATTTTTTCTTTTAGACCACCACCAGTAGAAACTAAACAGTAAATTCCCAACTCCGATATTTTCAATCAATGATGAACAATCAGTATTAGTTACAGTTTTGTTGCAGATATATTGTGTACGTCTGCTAACGAATTAACATGTGATATCTATATTTAGATCAATTGTGTCATTGCTCCCTACCGCAGCTCATTCACAAATGTTCAGACGATGTACTTACTTGATGCGGTGAAAAAGTTTGTGATTTAGGTATGGCTAATAAAATAGTTAGTCTGAGTTTGTTGGCTCATCTTTCTTTGTGCAGTCCGTTCTTCTCTGGAATGAGCTTCCCCTCGAAGTCAGGATGGCTAGCAACGCTTTTACTTTTAAGAAAAAAGTGAAGCAGTATTTACTGAAACAGCTGGTAGAATCAACCAATACATGATTATCATCTTATACTTGTTATGATATTTATTTGTGTATGTATGTATATAGACTTACATCAACTTAAGTATGTATATGTATGTATTTATGTATTTGTATTAATTTTAGTATATGAAAGTTTGTTATGTCTACTTCTTCTTTTCAACACCTGAAACGCACCTACTTCCTATTTTCTCTGCATCACCCAAAGGTTGACTGGTAGAGAATGCCTTAGGCATTAAGTCCGCCTATGTACATAAAGTGCATGATGTATAAATAAATAAATAAATAAATAAAATACGTTATATGCATTTATAAACATTATGGCTACTCTCTTGTATATCGGGAATGTTCGATTAGTTTCGGACCGGATTGCGGACGTTTCTGAAAGGGTGAAGAAATCTTCCCGACAGGCGATACATGCGATACGACATGACATACACGACATAGATGAAACAACATCGTTATTATTTATTTATTTACTGTTAAGGTTTTTAATTTATTATATTTTATTTATTGTCAAGTTTTGAATCCAACACAACAATGTGATAAATCCAATTACAATTGTGAAAATACCAAAGAATTGATGAAGAGTGTTGTTTTACGATGTAAAAAGCAATATTAGAGCAATAACTACCTGCAACACAATCTTTACTACCGCAGTTGTTAGATAATCTAAATTATATTGTACCATAAATATATCAATGTCAATAAATTATTATATATTCATAAAAATTCATGGACCATTATAAACGGTGTGTTTCAATATTTCTGTTTTCTTTAAACATTCTGTGCGTGTGTTAAATGTTGCCAACTTGTTAACAGAATTCTACCACATATTAAAATACATTTGCCTTTTAATGAGTGATTTCAAGAGAAAGAATGCAAAAATACATATTTCTTGTCTTTAAAAAGACAACTTCTAAGAATACGGGGAACTTCACAAACATACATGGAACGGAGACAAAGAACATCCAGGATCGGTATGGCAGGGTTGTCCGATGTGTGGATCCAACTGTGGCGACCGCTTGAACCACTACGCCAGTCAAATTTCAATTTATATTCTTAAACAACGGAATGTAAGATACACTAAATGTAATGAGGATAATTCTTGTGTATTGGTAATTAAAAGTCATAGAGTTATAGTAAAAAGAAAATTAAGTATGATATACGGTCTTGTTAAGTTCTACGTAGTAAAACATTTGATTTCTCCCCGAAAAATAACAATGCATTATTAAAAAACTTCCTCCTTTTGATGATGGAAAGACAGTTTCCTAAATTCACCATCTATCACCTAGAACCCTACCATCTGCATCTCTGTGACAGATGACAACGATATAGACGAAGTAACTTTGAACCAGCGATTTCATTCAGTATCACCTATATTTCAATTCTTTACTCTCTTCAATATATTATAAATATAAAAATCCAAACTAACATGTATGTACCTAAGTAAAATAGGTCGTAAGTTATAAAATGACACTATTATCACAAAGATTAGGATATGTTTTAAATACCTTAATCAGCTAATTTTGGGATTGTCAGTAAAAAAAATTTAATATTTTTTACTTCTGTCAACCATTTTTTTTCTCTTTTTAACGTATGGAAACCCGTTCACCCCACCGGGGTTTACGGCGGGGTGGTATGTCGAAATCGGACCGACTAAAACCACACGATGTGCCACTCTGCACCTGAGATAGGAGGGATCCGATAACAGCTGTTTTCCCCTGTCAACCATATGATAACCTGTTTACTGTGTTCATCTGCGGAAACTAGATTTCTTAATATTAATAAATAATACTAAAATAAAAAAGAATTAATAACAGTGATTAATGTTTCTCAGGAACGGCTCCTCTAATCTGGCGTTTGTTTTCATCTGGCAACAAGATAAGAAAGCCATTATGGATTCAAGTTCACGTGTCTATCAAATGTTTTAGATATTTTATATGTTAGTACAGTTAGTATGTGTTTTAGATAAGGGAAAAAATAATAGTGTTGTTACGTAGAAATGTGTTAGTACATCAGATTATTATAGGTGTGGAATGCGATTACTGAGCCTGTATATCATAATGATAATATGTATAGGGTGGGTCACGTCATTAGTTACCATTTAAAAAAAAACTTCTAAAAAACATTTGATATATTATAAAAAAATGTTTATTTACAAGAAAGCTAATTAGTTGGAATTTATTTTTTAAAAATTTCATCGTCTAAATGGCCACCGTTTCGACGTTTGCACTCTTCTAAGTGAGCACCGAAATTTTCGAATACTCGTCGGCAAAGAGACTGTAGGATCGCCGACATCTCTTCGCTGATTTTTCCTTTTGACATACTGTATTTGGTTAATTGATGTAGTCACGATTCTTCAAATAACCCCATAAAAAGAAGTCTGCTGAGGATAGATCTAAGTTCTGGGTGGCCATGGAATGTCACCTTGTCTGGAAATCAGTTTTTCCGGAAACATGTCCTTCACCCCCTGCACAGACTGATTGGATGTGTGACCAGTGGCTCCATCTAGTTGAAATCATGTGTTACGATTGTAGCCATCGATAGCATCGGTCCCAAGAACTCCCGTTACATGTTTGCGCGGGATGTTAGATTCAAATGCTGACGAATTTTTGGCTCAGCCTATATAATGAAGTAGTGGGCAAACAAGAATCCTAACTGAATTTTGTTGTTGATTACCTCTACCAGAATAGGGGTAATTAAAGGGGTCATTCGACAATCTCGCTTACTCGGTGAAATCATTTCCTTTCACGGAGTGGCAGAGAGAATTTGTGTTCTGTACTGGTTTTCTTTGAGACCGCTGTATAAATCCAGACGAGTCGACCCAGAGTGCCGAAGCATGTTTATCCACCGGGTTGGTGTATAGAGTTTTTTTCAAATTATAAATCATGCATGTCTGCTTGTTTTCCTACAACGAATATGTCAACTAATGAGGGCACGTATGTTAAAAATATAACGTATGCTAAATGCCAACGAAGAAAGAAAATATTGTTTTTTTAAATTACGACATGCTGCACTCTAATTTAGAAGTTAGCTACACTTAATTATATTTATCTTTGAGGTGGCAGATTAAGAATATAGAGGATGACCACTCCTATTCATTCCGTGGGGGTCATAAGAGCCGATTAAGAAACCTACTTGCTGAGACAACAGCAGTGCAAAGAGAAAGAACTCTCCAAACAAACCCTATACCTGCTTGTTTGGGCAGTGTGGTATATTAGACCAAAAACCTCATTTTTAGTTGAAGCCTATTTCCAGCAATGGACTATTAAAACTGTTGATGATTATGAGATGAAGTTAACAGAAAGTTGTCTTGTAAATTTAAACCTGAGAGTACATGTCATAATGGCGTTATAAATTATTGAAACGAATGCAGGAGTAAAGTTGGTGTGTTGTCATGTTTTATTCCGAAAGAAAATCATAACTATAAATATGCTAATAGCTATAAACATTATTCTTTTGTGGTGTTGGGGCAAACGAGCAGATGGCCCACCTACAGGAAAACGATTATTCCCACTTATAAATATCTGGAACTGGACGCGGTTAGCCAAAAGAACGTGGCCAGCATTTAAGGAAAGCATTCTGTTTCGAAGGTGGAGGCTGGAGACAATTTGTTCCACAGATTGGTACTACCAGTCGCTTTTGCAAGGTAAATTAAACGCACATATCACTCAATCCCAACAAGATAACTTTTATGACATTTGAGAGATCGGGCGTAGATCGCATCTAAATTTTAAAGGAATTTTTATAACGGGAACTGACCTTCAGATTATATTTTTGCATGTATTTGAAAGTTTGTGAGGAGGGCTCGCTCTATGCGGGCGGCAGTGGGCACGTCACCACGTCACTCCCACACCTCTGTCTGTATTTATATCACACGGGCGATTATTATGCGTAGATTAGACTGCGACTGCGCATAAACAGTACGACCGTACACGTGAACCTACTATAGTACTATTTCAATTTCGTGCGCAAAGCGGGTTTTTGGACTTCGAAATAACGTCTAAAGGTAGTTTAGAACATTTTTATTTATTTCTATGCTTTTTGTAATCGTTTTTATTATTAGTTTGGTTTAGTTCCGTGTGATGCTACTAGATGGCGTTGTACATAACGTTGGTCAAGGTTAAGTTGATAGTTCGATTTGGCAAATAAATTCTCGTAACTGGTGATAATGAAACTTCAATTTATGTGAGCGCAAATTTATATAAATACAAAATTTTCAAATAGACTTTTTTCTGTATCAATTTCTTCATATAATTATTTGTCCAGAGTGAGATTCAAAATGTTTGTAATTTGTTATATTATGTTTTTTGTTGATGGGATGGCAAATTCCGTCAGATCGCCGGCTATGGTGCTTTTACTAAAAACAGGCTTAGTAGAAACAGGCTGGAGTCTCAAGCGCAATACTTTGGGAAGAATCCGGTTCATTTCAAACCATTTTGTTTGCTTATTTAGTCCTAACATAGGTGTGACGTAGACTACACTCACTAGACTATATTTGTCGAAAAGAAAGCGAGAAATCATGATTAAAAATGTTGTAACCTTCACTATAACTATCTGTCCATTGTACCGCCGGCATCTGTACGCCATTACACCGCCTGAATATACGGCGTGAAGCGCGTTGACATCGGTTGCACGTTCTAAGTTGGGTCATCTATAACTTCGCTTAAAATAACACTGCCTTCAATGAAGTCACGATGCCTACGGCAATTTACAAGGGCCCTAATGTTCTAAAAAGAAAGTATAACTACTCTATTTAAATGATAATGTTCTATAGAAGATACCATTTCGATTTGTTAGGCTGGGCCTGGACCTGGCCCGCCATAGCGTGGGTCGCCGTGCTGCGCTGTCTTCATTCGCAGTGAGTACGGCGACCACCGCTCTTGGATTCTATCCATGCTTACCATTAGGCCGAGTAGAGTCTCTTTGGTAGGTTACTATAAAAAAATAACTACACGAAAAGGTGTTACAAAACTAGAAGATAATGGGAGAATCTTCTCGAGAAGTGATCCTGCCCAACGAACTTTAATCCGACGATAAATGTTAGAAAGTAGTTAATGTGTTGAACGACGCGAGAATTTTCATAACGCGTTGCAAGATTAATATTTACTTCTTAGTTTTGTGTGTCTTCGTTAGATGGTGTTGAAGTACGTTTCTTTTTATATGTGGCATTCGCTACACAACCCTGTACTAGCAAGAATCGTAATAGTATTTGTATAATGGTGATATAAAGTGCTATTCTTACAATTAAGATGAATCTAACGATACCTGAATCACCAAAGTCCATCAAGCCGTTTAGCCGCACACAAAGAGCGGTAATACATCTGTGTTCCTTGCTTTTGTTTGCCCCTCCATGAGTAGAGGTAATCACTTTCCAAGGTGAACTGCCTGCTAGTTTTTTTTCCATATACTAAAAGACTTCTTACTGCCCGATTAATGACATTAACTTTGCCAATTATTTCGTAAGACCAAATTAGAGAATACACAAAATAGGTGTTTAATACGCCTCTGTCCACACTTTAGAGTTTACAGACGTAATATATATGTTTGTCACACTGATAAGTCAGTTCACCTGCATTGAAAATCAGAAAATTAAAAGCGTAACAAATTCACTAAATTGTGTAGACGAAAGTTTATGAATTATTTCATTGTTCTTTGATAAATATTAATGACGTGGATCTGTCTATTGTTAAGAATTACTGGAAAATTACTATATACTTCATCAAGATGATTATTGTATTAGAAAACCGAGAGAAAAAATTACACAAAAGATGACACTACTTTCATATTTATCGGAAATATAATAACAATAATTCGTATCTCGGCAAATATGTTCAGCCGAAGGTCCCAATTGCCACATGATCACCTGTGACAATCGCTACGGGAAGTTTCTGTCTTTCAATAAACAAATAACAGAACTAAGATATCGCCTTGTACTCGTCTTGAAGGCGCAGTTTACCCCCCGTGCAAAATTAAATTTCAGCCATGATAGTAAACGTTTGACTGTCAAACGTCAAAGAGTGTAGTTTTTACGCTGCAGGCTCTATTTTTTACGGAAAAAGAGTATGTCATACCACGAAGAAACGTAATGACAGTGACATTGACGCTGTCTTGGACGAAGGAAGTGTCACGCGGTTTTCTTTCGTACCGGTTCAGAAATGGTTTATTTGTCGCTTAATTACACACAAAAAAACATACCAGTTGAATTGAGAATTATATTTTAAAATCGATTTAAATATTACCATACCGGACGTGATATCTTGGACAACTTAACCACACTGGTTGGTATGGATTCGTGTTAAGTTCAACCCATTTACACCATTTTTTTTGCTACACAAAGATAACACATACAAGATACAAGGTGCAAAGGCTATCAGCTCAGTTCACGCAGTGGTAAAGCATAACACTGGTTTTTAGCTGGCCCCTGACATCTGCGCCATTTGTTAAAAATTAAGACACGCATCCAGACGAATCACAACACAATAAATGTAAAAGTTAAGCTAATTAATACAAAAAATAAGTATCTAGTTTAAAAAAAAATATGAATATACAAAAAAATAACTCAACAAAGTACAAAAAGTAATCAAGATATAATTTAGATAGTCCTGTGTAATTTCTTCCCCTACTTATTACAACCACAGGATGAATAGGGGTTGCTTTCTGTATTTTTACACTAGTAAAATAATTTAATGTATTGCCATATAATATAATGAATATTCAGGTAATGTAACGTAAATATTTTTGCCAACAGATAATACAAACACAATACAAGAACAACAATGTCGACGGCAGTGCAGTCACAAATGCTGAACGGGCGCATGAATGGACACACGCATTCTTTCAACGGAGACGCACACACCCACAATGGCACTAATAGTGACACAAAATCCTGGGCAGAACAGTTCCTGCCTATGCCTTTAAAACTTGATGACAAAATAAGGGCACAGAAGGTGAGATATTTTTTGTTTTGCGAACACTACTTTGGACGTTGAGGTTAAACTGACTCGTGGGCTGATTAGTTTCTTTTTTTTTTCTATATTAAGAGCCTGCTAAAGTGTCTCTACTCTGCCTGATGGACAGCATGAATAGAATCCAAGAGTTGTGGTCATCATACTCATAGCAAATGCAGACAATGTAGTATGGTGACCCAAACTATGGCAGCCTAGTGAGATGCTGTTTCACGCTCCGCTTGGGGACGTAAAAGGCATGACAATCATCGTGACAGTGTAAGGCTTTCACAGTTACCACGATATCTGTCAGCCCTGCATCAATGGGCCTCCAGTCTCACACTCACCAACGAAACACAACAACACGGATGCTGACGCTTTAGGTTGGTCTTCTGTGGGAGGGTAGTACTGCCCCGGTCGAGCCGGCCCGCTTGTGCTGAAATCAGCGTGGCTCTACTACCTAGAAGCTTATAGATTACCTAGTCATTTAAATGAAAAATCTGTAGTCCTGAGAGCACGAATATTTCTTGTTTATCATCATCAACTGCCTGTAATAGTTCACCGCTGTCCAGAGAAGTTTGTATAGGATTTGTTTTAAGGTTTCTTTCTTTTTGCGGTGCTGGGGTCTTGAGTAGTTTATACTCTTAGTTGGCTCTTACGACACCCATGAAGCTATAGAATGAATGATATTCTATACGAGGATTCTATTGTCGTATTCTTAAACCGTCATCAGACGGCACACGATCTAGTATTACTCCGTAGTTCTATGCATCTTCGATAGATGGCCCAGTAACGTGTGTCTGCTTCGTTGTATATGGAAATCGCCATACTCTCTCTACAATGTATGTGTATAATAATTACTTCATTTGTGATCAATGAGTTCATTCCCAATTGGTTTTCAATTGTGTTGCCAGACACTGACCTAGATTTCGACTAACTTATTAGAAACATTCGGTCGTTGACTTCGCTTCGATAGCTGTACCCGACTATTAAGGTTTGTTTGATTTGAAACATATTTATAATAGAAGAATAAGATGGCTATTAAAAATTGGAAGTTAAATTATGACTAAAATTAATTAAAGTGGCAATAAAAAGCATTGAAACTAAGAAAAATTAACTCCAAAGTTATTTTATTGACAATACATCTCTTCTATTCTTTTTAAGTGTTTGTAAGAGAAAGGAATGCATGCGACTGTACATGTTTTTAAAATTTACATATCGATCACTACCTCCAAAGCCATGATCCATCAAGCCGTACACCATAGAGAGTGCAAACGAAATTAACATACACGCATTTATACACTTGAACATATTTACTTTTCTGGTGCCGAAGCCTAAAAATGATTAAACTAGCATTCGGCTTGCACTGAATGTTAATTACTAGCGTAAAATTTATGTTTTTCCGTTATTAGCTTGTTTAATTTATTGGTCACACTCATAGAACATATAACCACAGAACTCTAAGAGTACAGTATTTCTTATTTAATGCTCTATGGTTACACCGCATCGTATGTAGTCAAAATATCTTTTTTTTTCATCTCTTATTTTTTTTTAATTTGCTTATATCCACACTCTTTTAAGTCCTAAACTCATATTTATATCCTTGCATTTTGATGAGTCCACTACTAATGTTATAAATGCAAAAGTAACTACCTCTTACGCTCTCACGGCTAAACTGCTGGAACGATTTTAATAAAATTTGGAATGGAGATACTTTGATTCTTGAGAAAGGTTAATTTTTACCGCAATAAACCGCTTATAAACAATACGTCGACCCAAACACGCGTTAGGGGAGCTAGACGACGACATTACACGCGCTCAACGCAGAGCGAACACACTAGGTGCGAACCGTCCGCGTTTTCGTCCCCGCCGGCGGGGGCGGAATACGGGCCGCGTAAACCGTCAACAAAACATGGGAGTAGGCCGCCCCAGTGTTTCAGCAACACCCCAAGCCGAGGTTCGTACCCCGCAGGGGGTGCCCTTGGGCAATGTTGTTTAATAAAGGCCGGTTGAGAGCCCTCAGCGCTCACCGTAACCAAACCGGGTAAAGTTGTAGAGGCCGTCTGAGGCCAACAGCTAAATATCAAATAAAAAAAAAAAAAAAAAAAAAGGCAAAGCTAATAAGCTAACATTATCATTTCATTTTTATAGGATAACAACGCGTTTGCTCTCCGGGCAACAGATTATATAGTTTTTATAACATTTAGTAGATGTATATAATAAAGTGCATGTTATGTTTTAATTGTACATTCATTTCTTTTAGTACTTAAAGGGGATCTTAGTTTTATTGAGTACCAACACCCATATGACAGCGGTTCTTTGTTGCGCAGATAAACTTATCAGACCCCGCAATAAACCGTATATTATATTACGGTTCGTTATCATTTGCTGAGCAAATTGTTTTACCATACATAATAATGCTTGAGTAATTGTAGATTTTATTTGCACAATCATTTATTTTGATCCTTTAGATAATAGCGCAGAAGGCATTTATAGACAATTATACGGCTTTTTATACGCTTTCGGATATTGTCGCGTAGTTTATTAATTAAAATGGTTTCACACATTACTCAGGGGGCCGTCTGATTGCCTACTAGGTAGTACCTGTACTAATCAAACTGTTGGTAAACATACTTAATATTTCCAAAAGCACATATATTTCATAGATAAATTACACTCAGCATAGAAAAGTGATTATGTCCTCAATTACTTGTCCCGAGTGAGAATCAAACCCAAGGTCACGCAATTAGTGTTACTAGAATTCGTAATACACGTTCTCCAAAGCTTTCGTGTGGTGTTGGATTAAGAATATAAAGTATCATCATCCCTATTCATGCCGTGGGTGTCGTAAGACATGACTGAGGGAGGAAACAGGACATTACTGCAAAGAGAGTCACATCGTTTGGCCAGCGTGGTATAGTAGGCCCAAACCTCCTTTTTTTTTTCTATATTTAACCTACCAAAGTGAGTCTATTCTGCCTGATGGAAAACATAAATAGAATTCAAGAGCGGTGGTCACCATACTCACTGCGAATGACGACAGTACAATATGACGACCCACGCCATGGCGGCCTAGTGAGATGCTTTTTTACGCCCCGCTTAAAGGACCCGGGATCGTAGTGGGAGGGAAACACGTGCGCTGGTAATGAATTCCAGACTTTAACTGATCTGCACAGGAAGGAAGAGTCGAATCGTTTAGTTCGGGAGCGTATGTCTACCATTCTGAAACGGTGACTTCCTTTCTAAGAAGAAGGCCTATGTCCAGTAGTGAACTGTTAAAAGCTGATCTCTTTTGATTTCACGGAAGAGCTTTGACATTGACGGTAACGTATATGGCTGCTGTGTTTAAGGTCTCGGGTTCGATTGCCGGGTCGAACTAAATGTCCTGCAATTATTTGTTTCGGAGTTTGATTGTTTTGTATGTATACTGTATTTACATTCTTTCATGCAATGCCAGGCTGTCAGGCTGACATGGAACAAGCTTATGTATCAGATGTCCGATTATTCATTTGCCTTACGGAATGAGTGGTATATTGGAGGCTGTCACAGATTTAGATGTTTGGAAATGAATTGCTCTTTTTTTAAGACCTATGATTGTTAATATAACTGCTGTTTTAATATTTAAAAGATTTTGAGTTAAAAGAGTGGTGGTGAGTCTCTTTCCTGGGTTCTTTTCTCACCACTCTACTATGAACAATCTGTGAACCCAGCTAGCTGTAATTTTAATCGACAGATTGTTCCTCTTTTATTGTTTTTTTTTATGACGTTCATAAGTGTCTTTTTGTGACCTAAATGAATAAACGAATTTGACTTTGACTTTGACTTTGGAGTGGAAATGATCCGTATTCTTAGTTCACCATACATAATTAATGCACAGCTTCCATTACCTATATTCTTTATACGAAAAGAAGAAAAAGGTACGTGCTTTTGTACATGGAATACATTATAACATAATCGTTTATCTGTTTGTATACATATTAAATTGTAAGGCTATCTAAGACGACCCTGTAGCCATCAATGGTCGTATCTTGAATGTTTACGATAAACGTGTAATAAAATCATTTGTAATGCTATAGCTCAATAATTATTATCTGTGTATTTTTTTATGCGAACGAAAATGTGAGATTTCAAACGACGAAGTATTTTAAAAAAGAATTGTGTATTCTTGTTGCTTTTTTTATAATAAAGCGCAATGCAAGAGCACTTGACTAGTAATTTGCTAAAGAAAAATGACCACTTGGGATGAACCTCTTGCCTTGAATAATTTATTGAAATGACAATATTATTTTTTACTGGCCTATACCTAAACGAGAATATAATTTTAATCTCAAGTCAATATTAGATAATAATACGCATTGTTTATAGTAACTATTTATTTATTTTTACATTTAAATCACATTGAAAATTAGTTAATGACTGCCACGATGGTGTAGCGATAACGAAAGCGACTGGCGCGCTTGAAGTCCCGGGTGCGATTCTCATGTCGGACCAAATGTTTGTATGACCTGTAAATATTTGTCTCAATCAGCTCTCTACGTTTAGGCGAAGATTGGTCGGTGTACTTTCAATTAAAGCTAACACGAACTATATTGCATTGAAACTGGTTACTATTAATGCCACACACACTATAATATATTAAAAAGTTCTTTTATGACATAGGTAACCAAATTAACAAACAGCTCACTCTATGATTACCGCCATCAGTGGACACTTACATTAAACTCGAGAGTTACAAGTTGGGTGCCGACAGTTGAGTCCCTTCCATATACTTACAACTTAACTGTTCCGAACCATGCTCTACGGTTGATAATAGCAGACCATATTAGCCTGTCCTAAGACCACATGATGCTCCATCACGTAGTCTTATAGCCAGGTCGTCTTTACTAGGCTTCTTAATCTTTGTTTCCTTACTAAACCTGTTGATGTTAATATAGATTGTGTCATTCAAGTAGAGATATGATGCAGTAAAGTTATGTTTTTATACACTTATATATTTTTTTTAAATAGACAGGTCTGTTTCTCACCTTAGTGACATGAAAAAACAAGTGTTAATTGAACGTTGACATACTAGAAGATAAAAGAAAAAGATTATGTGTTCCTACAAAATTGTTCTTCAGGAGAGCGTCGTTTTAGTGTTTGACGAAAAAAAAGTGTTATGAGCGCGTTTATTTGTTCTATCTAGGTTTAGTTTATATATCATCAACATCAACAACCCTTTAGAGTCCACTCCTGGACATAGGCCTCACCTTAGCAAGGAGGTTTTGGCCTACTATACCACGTTGGCCAAACGGGTTGGAAAAGGGTTTGTTTCCTGTTTTTCTTCTCTTTGTAATGATGTTGTCTTGTATACTTTGTTCCCTTAGTCGTCTTTTACGACACCCACGGGATGAATAGGGGTGGTAACACTATGTTCTTAATCTGTCGCCACACGTACAATTTATGTATAATATGATTGCATTTAGAAATATATAAGCAGACAATGAAAGTTACCACAGAACAAACTGAAATCATTTAGTTTCGTTTTCGCTACTAAAGTTACTTTTAGAAGAACTACTGTCTACACAGTAATGGTGACTCACTGCAATGTAGCGGCATTTTATCGTTAAAACATTATCTAACTTATTGCAAGTATCACAGATTATGACAGATCGTGTGCGCGGGCGCATGTCAAGTACTCATTCATCACCTCAATGCGCATTGCCAGTATAACTTTTTAATTATGACTGATGATACGTTCGTTAAGATACGAGACCGTTCTGAAGTGATGATAGAGCATCTATCTCTCTTTAATTGTTTCAGCATCACCATATAATCATACATATATGGATGTCAAATACAGATTACCCCGTGGCAGTTAGGGGGTAATTTATGATATTAAAGCATGCATGTTTGCATGCATGATTTAACCAATTCCATGTCCATGTGAAAGAGCCATGCTTCCACAAGCGGGTTTTTCAAACATACGTTTACAAAAGGTTATAAACATTCACACGTAGGCAGAGGCATATGAAATATTCGTATTTACTGACTATAACAATGTCTCGCTCATAAACGAAATAAGAACAGTACTTTTCGCCCCTAATAAATATAGTGTAAACAGTTGCACCTTGACAATTAAATCCCAATATTATCTCTTGCAAATTGATACATTCATGGACTTATCGTACCTAGCTTTTGATTCAGGAGGGCATTTTTATCGGGAAAAGGGGAGGGGGAGAGTGTTACTTTGATAATTTTACTAATCTTAGACTACGAATTTCGTGGTGGTTGAAACGGTCACCACATCGGCTCCAACTATGCTGAGTGTGTTTGATGCTCAAATTGTTGTTCTGAGCCAGGGCGTGGTGTCCATTTTACGTATATTTGTTCAGTCCCCGTGATACAAGATAATAATATAGGCATATTTAAAAAAAAACTTCTGAATAATACGAAATAAACAAATACAGTTTTAAATGTCATTTGTGTTTAAGGCTTTTTATTAAAAGCTTATGTTACATTGTGCAATTATCTCTGAATCACCATTTCACTGTATAATTTGTTTATGGACGTTATTATTTTAAATCGAGAAATGTAGGCACACCCGTACCGCGAACTAAGTAACATCCTGGTTATTTCAGTGGTAAATATATATAGAAATTAGTTTATATAATATAACGCCATCTATTAGCCATGTCGAGGAATTATTACATGAAAATATTCATTTTTATAGATTGAAGCTCGTCTGCGCGGTATAGTACTAGATGGCACTGTTTTACGGAAAGTGGTGCAAGTTTTTGAAGATGAAATAGAGCGTGGACTTCGCATGGAACCTTCCAGTCTTCAGATGGAAAATACGTATGTTCCAGAGTTACCCGATGGCACAGGTATGTAACATGACTTTTGTGACATTACTAATGAACTGAAAAACTCAACCATTTCACAATCAAAGAATCAGAAACTATAGTCTGACGATTCTTCCAGATTTTTCCGAATCATTGAGAAAGAGGAATATTAAGATGGTTGGTTAAGAGGCAAACTCTTAAACGTCCATCTTAATATTCGGCAGGCACGGCACATAAAAGATAATGTCTGACATAATGTATTTTCTTAAAAACTTTGACAATAGGTCTCACAAAAGAAATAAACTTGCCCGTTTTTGAAACGATTTTCAGTGGCTGCCTAAATGATTCTACTCTACCTGATGAAAAGTATGAGTAAAATCTAAAAGTTATGGTCACCATACTCATTACGAATGCTGACAATGCATATGGCGACCTAGTTAGGTACTTTTTCACACCATGGTTGGGGACGTAAAAGGCATGCCAGTCATGGTGGCCGTGTAAGGCTCAGACATTTACCAAGATAATTCTTACCCCTGCATCAATGGGCTTGTGGTCTCGCACTCATTAACGAAACACGGATGCTGTCGTTTTAAGTCGTTCTTTGGTGACAAGCTAGTACTGTCCCGGTCGAACTAGCCCGTTCGTGCTGAAATCAACGTAGCTCCATTAGCTCAATACGCGTTGTAACGTGATGATATGCCTAATAGTGTAGCCTACAGCTTTCGTCGAAAAATTAGTACATTAAATAGTACAGGGTAATAGGGATGTGTACATTTTTATATGAACAAATTTATTTATGTATTTATATTATTTATTTATTTATATACTTAAAAACAAGTTACTAGTTTTAATTTAACGACGGCTGCCGCATTAAGCTCGTGGCATGTGTCGCGGCAACCAATATGAGATTTTACAATATTCGAATATTTTATGAAGTTTAGTTGAAATAGAATATAAAATAAAATTAAAACAAGTTTCAAAACAAACAAAAACAAAACAAAAAAAATAGTATAAGAGTTAGTCTGTGGCTGAGAGTGTGCCTTTGTGTGTGCATATGTACGTGTGTGTTATCCTTTGCTACTATTACCCGTGGTATGAAAGAATCAATTCAGTTTCACCATATGAGAGATTCAAAAGCCATTCAATTATCAATCGTTTTGTCTTATTACATTCACAGAAGAGGGTGTTTTTCTGGCTTTGGACTTGGGTGGAACAAACTTCAGGGTTCTCCTACTAGAACTCCGCGCTGGACAACTTGTTAAGGAACAAGTTGAACAATATCACATCAAGTAAGTTTATTTTTGCAAAGTAATAATATTATGGTGACTTACATACAGCGCAACAAAAACTACCGAAGACACACCGTAGCGTCCCGCCAGGCATGCTCACCCCACCTTGTTGGAGGATCCTCCCTTTGTGTTGTAGGGACATGAGACCCGTTTTTCCACATTACTAACATTACACATTATAAGGCAGGCTAATCTGTTAAAAATATGTGGATCGTCGATAGTGAAATACGACTATCTATTATATTACTGCTTAATAAGAGGGCTGACAAGAGGCCGGCATACATAGCCTGTACTATGATATAATCAGACAGCTTATAAATATACCTGTATATATCTAAATATCAGAAAAATAACAGCATGACACAGAAGAAATAATCTGGTACACGACTAAGTTATCAACAGACTATTCTTATACATGGAGTATGCAAAATGGACATGAACACCGGTACTAGTTCTCTGTTCGCAGCATACATTATTTCTTCCTTTTCTTGTAGCTCTACCTAACATCAAATCCACGATTTTCATAAAAAAAAAATTATCTCCATTGCAGTAGCGAGTTGCGTCTCGGCAGTGGTGTGGCGTTGTTCAACTTTCTTGCAGACTGCGTGGAAGACTTCGTCGTGAAGAAACTGGACATGAAAGACGAGGAATTCTCCCTAGGTTTGAACTTTACCTTAAACTTCACCTTGCTGTTCCATCAATAATTCCTCTTCTTTTCGATTGTATGCTTAATTGCTCAAGATTGGGTCCACTCTGACGTATTTCAGTGACCTTAGCCGCTGTTGCTGTACGGAAAATAGCAGTTAAAGGGAATCTTCCCAATGTTATGACATGATCAGATCATTTGCTAGATGCTCATCTGCGGGTTCTTTTCCCTTCTACTTTTACGAGTATAGCTACTACCAGATTGTTAAGATTGTCTGGGAGGCTCGGGAGTATATGGTTAGAGTAGTTTAGCATTCGTTGGTAAGAGTGTGTTAAATGGTTCGTCAATTACTCAGAGATATCATTAAAAAATAAATGCTTAATGATGAAACTTCGTCAAGATTGGGAGAAAATACTGTTTTACTTTTTTTTTATTAATAATTCTGAAGCTTGGTTATTGTTAATAAAATATATCTTGTTACGGAACGAGTGAAGTTTTCGGCGACCAAACTGCCCGTTCTAATTATCGGCTGTATGTACATATAGGCACCGATAATCATCTCTCATCAGGTCACCGTCTGCGCATTCATTTTCTTTACTATAAAAAATAAGAAATTTACGCGATATAACGATTTAATTCTTGCCCATAATCTTTAATTTGTTCCTGTACTTTTCTTTCAGGGTTTACCTTCTCCTTTCCGATGAAACAGCATTCCATACTGTCTGGAGAACTTATCACTTGGACCAAGAGCTTCAAATGCGATGGTCTCGAGGGCGTGGATGTGGCTGCTCTGCTACAGCAATGCCTTAGAGATAGGGGTCTGAACATTACTGTCAGGGTTCTCCTTAATGACACGACTGGGACCTTAGTAGCAGGGGCACACATAGATCCTTCAGTTGGTGTAAGTAATTTATCATTGTTTTTTGTTACAAAGATAGATGTATTCGCGTTTATTTTTCTGACGAGGGAAGCACTCAAACAGCTGGACCAATTTGATAAGATTTAGTATGAAGGGTAGCTGACAACCTCGATTAATACAAAGGTAACTAGATAGAAAATTGTATATTTGTAAACCGCATTACAAGATTACAAGAGATTACATCAAACTGGTCTTATAGCTAAAAGCAATAGCTTTTAGGCAACCTTAGGATGAAATGAAATATTTCAGACTAATAGCAGTGGTTGATGGGGCAATAATTAGATTGTGCTGTATTTCAGATCGGTGTGATCCTGGGCACTGGTTCCAACGGTTGTTACATGGAGCGTGCGTCACGCGTTAAGCATTGGGAAGTAGCATATGATCGCGTCCAGGATGTTTGTGTCGATGTGGAGTGGGGAGCTTTTGGAGACAACGGCTGCTTGGACTTCCTCAGAACTGAGTTTGATAATGCAGTTGACGCGAAGTCACTGCTTGCTACGTCTTTTACGTGAGTATCTAATAACTTTACACATTTCACATACGGCCGTCTGAATTCAGACCAGAATCATTAGTATGACTTCTTAATTTAATAGTCCATTGCTGCACATAGGCACATAGGCTGGCCAGACAATTGGTGCAGGGTTTGTTAAGTTCTCCTTCTCTTTGCAGTGCTGTTTTTCTGCATAGTTTGTTCCTTTAGTGCGTCTTCAACACCCTCAGGATGAAAAGGGGTATCCATCCCTACACTGTGCTTTTTTTGCAACAACAGTCTTTATGATTAAGGTACTATATTTCTTATTTTAGAATATGCTTTACGATTTTTGATTGCAGTTTCGAGAAGTATATCAGCGGAAAATACCTGGGCGATGTGCTCTCAGTTGCGCTGGGTGGATTAGCAAGGGATAACCTGTTTCCAGTAGCACCCATTCCTGACTCCTTGGAGACACAAGATCTTAGTTTATTTGAGAAGTAAGTTGTTGCATAATATATATCAGAATCCATTGATACGAAGCTTAAGAAGTTTTCATAGTTAGATGTTTCATTAACATTTGTTTATGCTCTAACTGTTTAGTATTTGAATTCCATCTGCGGAGACCCATGTTTAGATTTTATATATTGATTTTGTCAAAACAGTGAATAGCATGGTTCGGTCTGGTACTCAAAGATGCCAGAGTTCATTTGCCCTCAATGTTATAAAACAGTTATTTTTTTGGGCAATATATAACCAGAAGCTGCAACGTAATTGAGTTGAGTCTCCCTAGATGGCGCTGAGTTATATTTTGTTAAATATTTCTGTCACATATTCAACTGCGGAATTTTTCTGCAGAGAGAACTGTGAGGGCAAAGTGGAGCGTACTCTGGAGGTGCTGCGTGAGAAGTGTGAATGTCCCACTATTACGCGCGAAGACGCCCTAGTGGCACAGCACGTGGCACACGTGGTCTCCAACCGCTCTGCTCAACTCGTCTCTGTCTGTAAGTAGTTTATATGGAGAAATTTATTAAACAGAAGTTGTCCAAAAAGGCTTATTACTCAGTTTCAGGTTATGTCACAGATTTAGATGTTTGGATTAAGACCTATGATTGTTAATATAACTGCTGTTTTAATATTTAAAAGATTTTGAGTTAAAAGAGTGGTAGTGAGTTTCTTTCCTGGGTTCTTTTCTCACCACTCTACCATGAACAATCTGCGAACCCAGCTAGCTGTAATTTTAATCGACAGATTGTTCATCTTTTATTGTTTTTTTTATGACGTTCATAAGTGTCTTTTTGTGAGCTAAATGAATAAACGAATTTGACTTTGACTTTGACTTTGAAAGATCATAGTTAGCCTATTGCTGTCCATTATTGAACTGTCCTTAGTTCACGGATGGTTCAATCGGTCACCTTGCGGTTTCTTATTGCTTTAAATGCTGTAGATTCGATTCGCCACACTTTGTGTGTTCTACAAATTGGCGGTCTAAGTCTCGAGTATTCTCTGTGTCCGTTTTATGAATGTTTGTAAAGTCCTCACGAGTAGTACGAGACTAGACCTTTAAAAAAAACACATTTAAACAGTTGCCTTGTGCATGTGTTTGACACCTACAGCTAGATCGCTTTAACTCCGCTTTAGTAGTAGGTACACATACATACATACATGACGTAGCGAAAATAAAATATCTTGTATGTTTATTTCTGTTTTCTAATTGACTTATTCTCAACTGACCCTTCATCTTTCTACTCAGTCTTTTATCAGTATTTATGAGTGGTATTTTTCAGGTATATCAACATTACTGCGCCGAATCGACCGACCCCACGTTACTGTGGCAGTTGATGGTTCCGTGTTTAAACACCACCCTCGTATCGCCAGCCTCATGGACAAATATATATCTCTGCTTGCTCCAAAGCTACCGGTATGTTATTCTGAAAGCTTGAATTTATTTTTCGTTTAACTTTGTTATATGTCGTGACCTTGTGGTAATAGATTAAGCGTACACAGTGTCACTACCCCTATTTATCCTATTTATCCCATAGGTTTCGTAAGAGGCGATTAACGTAACAAATTGCGCAAGAGATCATCACTGCCAAAAGAAGAAAAACTTGAATAAAATCTATGCCATGCCATGTTATGGTACAGTAGACTATAACCTCCTTCTCCCATTGATGCGGGGGTGACAGTTGTCGTGGTAAGTGTGTGCAATATAATGCCACGACGGCTGTCATGCTTTTTACGTCCACTAGCGAGGCGTGTAAAAGCATCTTACTAGGTCGCCATAGTGTGGATCACCATACTGCATTGCCTACATTGGCAATGAGTATGGTGGCCGCAATTTATGCTTTCCGTCAGGTAAAGTAGAGTCACTTTGGTAGGCTTTTATAAAAAAAGGGCTTATTGTTCAGTAGTGGACTGATAAAAACTGTTAATGTAACACATAGAATATATATTATTTGAAATGAATGGAGGCAGATTACCAACTGTATTTCTGCTGAAGTCTGGCTCTATAGGAGAACCATAAAAAACATGGTCATCCAGATTAAATTACTCGTAACATTAAAAATCTTTTCATTTTGAAAGTAAGAAGTATGTAGATATAAATGAGATACATAGATATCACAATCTCATTAACCTTTTCCATAAACCAATAACTTATGAAGCTGTGTTTATTTTATCAAGATTTACAATTCTAGTAAACTAAATTTAAATGTAAGTACTACAATGGAAGTATTTTTTCAGACGTCATTTTAAAGTCACGTAGTTAAGTGTTGCGGTTTGTCAAATTACCTTTTATCGTCATCAATGTCGTTGAAACTTTACGGGTAATCAAAATTATTAGTAGCTAGCATTTCAATCTAATCATTTTTTATATTAATACATAAATTTCAACAGATAATGTCAATGAAAACGCTTATTGAAGATGAGTTTCTTTTCCTTTATAAGCCGTGACGGTTTGTACCAAGAGAGAATTAGCGTAGTTCGTCCACGCTTCGTATTATCTATCTACTCTAGTATGTCACATGTCTAGGACATAAACTTGTAAACTAGAAACCATTTTGTACATAAGAAATGATATCGAGAATCGAATGTTGTGATTGGTGCTTTTGAGACCCTCCATATTTTTTAATCTGTCAGAACTGTCATAGGTACCTCTTAAATTATTTTGGACTATAATTTGTTTACACAGTTAGTCACGAGTGAAGCTAACAAACTTAAACATCTGTTGTGTTTTACAGTTTAAACTGATGGGTGCAGAAGACGGCAGCGGCAAGGGTTCAGCCCTAACGGCAGCCATCGCCGCTCGCATCGCTAAACGCGATTCTTCGTAACGCGCGAACTTCGAGCTGTGCCGAAGAGCGCCGACAACCGATAACTGCCCAACGCACAGCGCCATCTGCATTTCAAATCGCGAAGTACTGTGAAGAACCGCCATATTAATGACATCATCAATAATTGGTGATGTTACCTATGATATTTGTAACCGTTATGTGATTTTATAAGCTCATTTTATAGTTTATTTGTGTGTAACTACAATTGTGAGTTTTTGTTTGGTTGTAAAGCTATTTATAGTTAAATATATAAAAAAAAACCTAGGACGAAGGGAATAACGTATGAATTACTTCAACACTTTATCCCTAACGACGTGTGTAAGAAACCATATCACAGCTGTCTTTCCTTCACTCAGTTGAACGTAGGTAATAATCCCTAAGTTCAGTAGATACTGACAGTACCTACCAGTGTGTATGTTTGTAAGTCTGTATCGCTCGCTGGTCGAGACTATTTTAGGTAGTACTAAGTACATTTTTTCAATAATTGTTGTATCTTAATAGACTCATACACTACCGTTATATATGATAGGTAGACTTTGTACTAGTACGCCTTTTTATTCGTAATATCAATGCTGTTATCTTCTATCTCTTTTCATTTGCAAAATAGCATAGAAAAGAACAGAATACTGCTATTACGAATGAAAAGGATAGTGTGTAGTGATGACTGAAAGATTAATTATAAGTTATTTGTGGCATCAGAGACCAAAACATGCGAAACTTCCGCTAAGATTCTCGTCTCAGAAGCTTTTGTATTCACCACAGAGGTGGCCCATTTTTCGGCACGATTTTTCAAGTTACTAGTTTTAGAATATCTCTTCGTCATCTGAGACTTGCGACATCCTTTGCCCAAACTAGCCCTTTTTATCCCAATTTCTACTTCTATTTTACCACCTGAAGACGACTTCTTTCGCAAGGAAAGTTATTTGCGTCGTCAGATGCCTACCTGGATAGCCAAAAAGAATCCAGACTGGTCACAATATGTCTGGCAAAAAAGGCAGAATATTGTTATATTTGAGAATTGTTTTTTTCAATTACATTAGTAATTTGTTAAGTTGTTGTTAATTTTACTCCAAAATCTTAGGGAGCAAGTGCTTAAAGAACCGCGAATTCGTTTATGTCAAAAAATATTTTGTCTCTGGTTGCCAATGGGAACATATCACGTGCCATACTCATTTCTTATATAAACAAATATATTGTAAATATATAATAATAATATTTATAATATAATGTTTCAATATTTTTACTTAGGAGGTAGTCAGATTTTGCAATGGATAATGGAAATAAAGTAACGCAAATAAAAAAGCGTACTGCTGTCTCAAAAGACGGCTATGCATTCGAGTCTCGGGGTTACCAGGTAATCGGTTTGCATGTCTACTTCATTTGACATAAAAAAAAGACAAAAATTATAAAAGAGAATCTACATTGTAACAACTGAATATCATATTGTATATATAAAAAAAAATGAATGGTTATTTTAATGAATTTTATGGGGCATTAAATTACCGTAACCTCGCTGTAAATAGGACATATTAAATTGTAAATCTAATTAGAAGTAATAATATATGAATTAAAATGTTTAATATGTGGTTTTGTTGGGAAATTATCACAATATTTGTGGGATTATATTGGTTTACTAGACTAGATTCGTACCTTATACGATTTTAAGTATAATGTGCGTTATTTTATTTGTTTTGAAATATTACTTGCACAGATTGTGTTTGTGCAATAAGATTTTGTACATTAAGTATGATCGACTAAAATGCTCAATAGGTTCAATTTTTTTAGTCAGTGTTTATGGACTAATTGAATTCATCAAAATTATGGTAGTTTTTTATATCTTTTTATATTTCAACGACAACGTAGATAAAAATACGAGACATATATATACGAGATAAAAAATACAAGCAATCTGTCCTAAAACGCTATTATGTTGTCTGCAGAAACGCAAATCGACTTAAAGTGAAAAGTCAAAAATTTGTATTGTTTGACTCTTCTAACTTAGACTAGATAGGTATGTTTATATTTTTTCATACCCACATATAAATATCGTAACTTATTTAGGCAGATGTTAGACAAAGGTCTATGGAGCGGGAGCCAGAGCATCTTGTTTTTGTCTATGACACATAATCTCTTAGTTAAATACTAATTGTTATATTACAACAGAATAAAATTTATAAAACTGGTGTTATTTAAGTTTTTTATATGTTTTGCTTTAAAGTTAAATACACAAACTGTAATTTTTTTTTTAGGTGTCTGACATTTGTTGGGTTGTCTATAGGAAATATATTTTTGAATATATCATAGACTAAACAAAATTCTTTTAATTATAAATTGTTACGTGTTCTATTTTATTTCCAATTGTGTAATAAATACGTTTGTAGTTATTATATTATTGTTATATAAATGTGAATTTTATAAAATAAATTGTAAGTTATTTTTATAAGTGTGTTTTACTTTTGTCTACTAGGAGTTAATTTATCGGCATTGTTGTCTTATCTCCTTATTTTCATTTAAATGTTCAATTACAAATGCGTTTTCTATATATACTTTAAAAAATGGTATTTCACAACTTTCAAATCAACCAATCGCCGTCCACTGCTGAACGAAGTTCTCCCCCAAGGGGCACCAACCATCACCGACAACCGAGCAAGGCGATTTCCTATAATACTCTGTTGTTTGTATTTTATTTATTTTTAAGGTACACCAACAATATACAGAATCGGTTTACATTAGGACTTGAAAATAAATACTTATACATATTACATCATCATGTCAACAGCCTTTCACAGTCTACTGCTGGACATAGACCTCTCCTTAATAAGAAGGCTTTAGCCTACTACACCACGCTAACCAGACGGGTTGAAATAAGGTTCGTATCAAGTTTTCTGCTACACATTGCTGCTGCCAGCGTAGTTTGCTCCCTTGGTCGTCTCTTACGACACCACTATGAGTTCAGATGCCTAATATACGTGCCCGTAGAGTCTCTAATGCGTGGCTGACTACTCATCACTCAACGGTACGTTTTACGCATGTCCATTACAGTTGTAACAACATTTTTTGTACAGAAAATTAAAGACAATGAAATACAATTTGAACATATACTTAATGCACATTTAACAAAACACCATTTAAGAATTTTTTTTTTTATAGCAACCTACCAAAGTGTCTCTATTCTGCCTGATGGAAAGCATGAATAGAATCCAAGAGCGGTAGTCGCCGTAGTCACTGTGAATGGAGACAGTGCAGTATTGCGACCCACGCTATGGCGGCCTAGTGAGATACTTTTTCACACCCCGCTTAAAGGACCCGGGATCGTAGTGGGAGGGAAACACGTGCGCTGGTAATGAATTCCAGGCTTTAACTGATTTGCACAGGAAGGAAGAGCCGAACCGTTTAGTTCGGGAGCGTATGTCTACCATTCTGAAACGGTGACTTTCAAGGCCAGCACGAGTTGTTTTGTAGAGGAACGAAGAGAGTGGAGGTGAATAAAATAGAAGAAAAAAATATATTATCCTTCGCTTAAACACCTTGAATGAATTAGGAAAATAGGTCAAGATCATATGAACGTCAACATAAGGAATATGTTCTAGACACATTCGTGCTAATGGTGAATGTTTTCCAGGGTGGTACAAATAATTTGCTCAGTACTGAGGGAGCCTCACATGCCTGGTCACTGTTATGTTTTTTCCTTATAATACCAAGCTATTTATTGGTAAATTACCGTGAGAACGTCACGGCGATAATGACTGATTACTAATTGATTGCTACCACATAACTACGTGTGTAAGCCTTCAGATAAAATGCGCTTTTATTTGCTCAGTTTTTATGAATTCAGTTGAACTGTTGTCATGGGGATAACATGGTAGAAATATATGCAATATTCTGTTGTTTAAGAAATTGTGTATTGTTTGGGAGACAGAGTAGACAGAGGTGTATTAAAACGCTCACTTTTGCGGGGTTTCTTTTACTCCGATTTGCGTAATGTACGCTTTATTACGCTTCCATGGGACAACATTTTGTGGTTTACTTTTTGTGTCCATTAGTACAAATTGATAGAATCTACTATCAGTGATAAATAACATTCTAGAACCATCTAGCCTGACGCTAATATAGGTGAAGATTATCAACTTAGCTGTAATGGAAGAAGTAAAGTGCACTCAGTTACTAATTTGTAACTATCTGAGTAATTTAAGGAAAAGATGAATTAAATACTTATTGCTTTTACCTGTCATGAGATCTTGCCTCTTATTCTTTATGGTTTTAGGTCAACGAGCATCGCACTGTGTTTATAAAGTGTTAAAATTGTTTCAAATGTGCGTAAGTATTAAATAGCCGTGGGATTTGATTACATTGACTATTGGTTAAACAAGCTGTCGGGTCACTTGATAATAACCAACATAACTTGATCACCGCCACTCATGGGTAGCTACCACTCAAAATCAGGTAGTTTGGACTCCGTTACCCTTACTCACTCGATTACTTAATAACGGGTTTTTCTTTTTGCTTGCTTACTTGCGTTTTACTATTTTTTAACTATATTTTATTATTATGAATGCACCAGTAAAGTTTGTTAGTTATATTATTGATCACTAACCACATAATCCGTATCATAAATTTCGAAGTGCTGATAAGATGTCGTTGATAACAGTTAGTACAAAATCGCGACGAAATCAATTACAATTTCTATGACAGCTTGCTATTACGATAGTACCAGAAGTTCCCCGTGGTTTTACCTGTGTTTTAGTCGTAACTCTAAGGCCAGTTCTTGTAATAATCTCGATTGCACAAAACAACCATTTTTGATGCACAGGAGTTTTTATTCATGAAATATGTTAATTCTGCTATGTAGAACGGGAGACAAATCCAAAAACATCATAAAATTGGTCTAGGCGTCGTTGAGCTCTAAATAGTTTAACTAACCAATGTTTTATTTATTAAGACTAAGTTTGCAAACTTTGTATGATATAGGAGTCTTTCAACCCTGATAGCCTGGTGGTGGATCAGTAATTTAGTCAAGGGAGTCAAGTTTAATAAATGAAAAGTCGACAGACGATTGCTCGAATGTAATTTATTGCAAAACAACCTTTTTATCGCCAAACACTTCTTCACTTGAACAATTCATCGAATATTTATTAATCTATGGACAGCTTTTTGGAATTAATTTTGTTTATCATCCAGCTTAATAATTAAAATAAGATTATAAAAAAAAGTCATATTATTTAATACGCTTAAGATAACAAATGGAGTGGCAATTTGAAAACAGTTAGCACAGCAAATTTATTACCGAATGTTTAAGGTATATGGAATATATCTTTACGAGTAAATGGCGGATATTGTTGAAGTTTCCATAACGGTCCATTGTGTGCCAAGGTGATATTTACACACATTTAAGTGTAGAAGGTGATAAACATTGTAATTAGAGTATGTTAATGTTAAACCTTCACGTCATCTACTTAAGCAGTCCACTGCTGGACGTAAGCCTCTTGTTAACAAGGAGGTTTTGGCCCACTATACCACGCTGGCCAGACGGATTGGTATAGGGTTTGCTTCAAGTTTCCCTCTCTGTGCAGTGTTGTTGTCTTGCGTAGTGTACCCTTAGTCTCCTCTAACGACATCCGTGGGATTAATGGGGGTGGTTACGTTAAGCCTGGGGTGATAGGTGAGGCCATCTGTCATCCTAGCAGAAACAGGCCAGGGTGGCAGTGCGACGTGCTACGGAACACGTGCGCTCTTTGATTTCAAAGATGGCCCGAAGTACGTCTGGGTTCCAGTGATTTCCTTTCTAAGGTACACCTGATTCCCCGGCTATTGGTACCTGAGATGGTGTGCGGCTTTTGGACGGTTCGAGTCCGAAATAACCACCAGTTCCGTACAGTAAAAAAAGGGGGTGGTAAAGTATTCTTAATCCGTTACCACACGAAGCAGTAAAGTCTTCACGCCTTTAAATCTAAACTGATAAAATTACATGCCCTGCCTAATTATTTTATTAACACATAACCCCCCAAGGTTATAAACTTGAACTGTTGTAAGGTCCCACTAAAAATAGAACTTTTGGAAATTTCATCTCTGAAGGAGTAGCAGAAGGGATCAGCGCATTGGTTATCAGGGTATTGAATTTCGTCCTTTTTAAAAGTATAAATTCAAAATGAGAAATAATTATAGAAGTAAAATCCTGAAATTGTTATTTTACAGATAAATTGGTGTACAATATTTTTTCTCATAGCGCGAGACAACACACACACGATCGTCTTACACCAAAGTAGGCAGCACCTGTATTATAGTGATGAAACTGCTAATAAAAATACTTTAATCTATCTTCATCAATTATCATCAACAGTCTTTAACAGTCCACTGCTGGACATAAGACTCTCCTTAGTAAGGAGTTTTGGCCTACTATACGAAGCTGGCCAGACGGGCTGCTATTTCTATCTCTTTGCAGTGGCTTCTCGTGAGAGAGTATCACCATTTTTGTTCTTGATTGAGATGACTAAGGAAACAAAATATGCAAATATACATAAATTCCTGTATATTACAGATAAACTATACTCAGATGAAGCACAAACAACCGTCTTCATCATGCTATGCTAGTTGCAAATCGAATCTACGACCTTTGGTTTGATAGTCAAGATCACGGCAACAGTCTAGAAACCATAATACATTTATGTTGAGTCTTATGTTGCAATGGATGACTTCATAAAAATACTACATGTGACGTCACACGTAGCCTTGAGTTCTCTGATAATATGATTATGTGTTTATAGATAAAAGTAGCGGGCTTCTAAATGTTATCAAACAAACTGTAAGCAAGGGTTTATTCAACTATCTATTGAGTTTCATCCGACCGAATTAAATACAAAATTGTGTGTCAGCTGCGACGCACGACTGGAGTTTACTTCGTAAGTACGATTGTCAAAACAGACGCAAAAAAAGCTTATTTAACTGAAATTAACTAAAAATGATTGATACCGTATGAAAGGGTAAATTAACAAATTAATGAAAATAACATATAGATATAGCCGCTTTGCAGCATACTCCATACACGTCTTAATACACTCACAACCAGTGCAGCCGTACCAAAAACGTAACGAGGTCATTCGTTCAGTAGATTTTACTCCTCACATTTTTCTCATACCGGGCGCCTTATATCAAAAAACCGATTCTTAAGGAGTAAACTTCAAAAAAAAATATTTTCTGCAACAAGTCTATTGTTACCTGTTAAAAAAGGGAACCAAACAGTTTTCTTTTCATAAACACAAACTCAATTATTTTATAAATAGAATAAAATGGATTAGATATAACGAAGGTAACATGCAAATAATATAAATATTTTTTAATTTCTTTTGTCATCAAAACGTAACCCGTTTTTATTAAAATAATTAAGATTGTGATACAAAAAGCATGTATACATTTTTATTAATAATTTATAATATAAGACATACATACATACATAAAATCACAACCTTTCTGTCAAAGGACTTTCAACGTCTTTCAATGTCCATCAACTTATCATTAAGAAGATGATCGCTAAGATATTTGTTCAGAATACGTTACATCAAAATGTGTTCTACGTCCGTTGTACCCACTTAATATGAAAATAATATATTTTGTAAATATGCTCTGTAAAGGGATTATTTTTTAATCGATTCGAAAAAATGAGGACGTTTCATTTCTAAAATACTATATGCAGAGTCTGCCAAATTGACTCTACTCTGCCGGATGGAAAGCATGAATAGAATCCAAAGAGTTGTGGTCACCATACTCATTGTAAATGCAGACTTAAAAGGTATGCTTGGGGACATAAAAGGCATGACAGTCATCCTGGCAGTGTAAGGCTCACACAGTTAATATGATAACTGTCACCCCTGCATCAATAGGCCTCCGGTACACACGGTATCTATACAGTTTTAAGATTACACTTCTGTCGGCAGTCTCCATGATTGCCTCAATTTTTTTAGCAGACTAGTAACTACAGTACAAGCTCTGTCTAGTTGGAATGAGACAGCCATATGTGACATGTATGAAGTCTTTCTCATTTGATATAGATAGGGTGCGCCAAGAATTCGTTAACATTTGAATCTAACATCCCGTGCAAACATATTACGGGAGTTCTTAGGACCGATGCAACTGGAATTTGTTGGTTACAATCGTAACACATAGCTTTAACAAGATGGAGCCACTTGTCACACATCAAATGAGACCCTGCCGGTGTTCAAAGACACGTTTCTGGGAAAGCTGATTTCCAGAGGAGGCGACAATTCATGGCCACCCAGAAGTTCAGATCTATTCCTAAAAGACTTCTTTTTATAGGGTTATTTGAAGTATAGTACTTACATCAATAAACCAAATACACTACGTCAACTAACAGAAAAAATCAGCGAAGAGATATCGGTGATCTCGTGGTCTCTTTGCCGACGAGTATTCAAAAATTTTGGCACTCACTTCGAACAGTGCAATCGTCGAAACGGTGGTCATTTAATAATTAATTAACTTTCTCCTAAATAAACAATTTTAAAATATATCAAAGTATGCAAGACAACATCATTACAAAGAGAAGGAAAACTTGAAACAAACCCTATTCCAACCCGCCTGCCCAGCGTGGTATAGTAGGCCAAAACCTGCTTGCTAAGGAGAGGCCTATGGCCAGCAGTGAACTGTAAAAGGCTGTTGATAATAATTTATCAAATATCTGTTTCATAAAAATTTTCAAATGTTAATTAATTCGTGGCCCACCCTAGATTAAAATGCATCAGCAACGCAACAGTATCGATGTTATATAGTACTCATACAATTCTGCAGCAAATGAATAGAGTCGTTAGTGGTTGCCAAGTATTTTGTAAATATGAATACAAGGACGAACATGCCTAGTTAAGAGAACTCGTGTAAACCGGTTGTACGATATACAAACATTAGTGCAACTTGCATTCATACAGACAGCCGATATGATTTACGAAGCATCGCTCAAGTTTTAAAACGATTTTATTTGCAATGATTGTTTTGCATTGCTATTGTGGAAATATTTTCTAAACACCCTATCAGACCCACCTTAATTTCATACTCTTTCTTTCTATAATTAATATTGTGTTCAAATTGTACATCTTTATATATGTAATTTTACTGTAAGCATGTATGTCACTGAACTCTGTTTTTTTTCGGTTTGTTTTTGTATGCTTTCGGGTGGTGCCTAGGATGGTTTAGATTCAGAAATCAGCCCGGTAGATAAGTTAAAAAAAAAGTAGTGTTGCGGTACAAAGTTCGCTGAGGTGAATTTTGTACATATGTACATGTACATACAAATAATTTCGTAATATTTATACTAAAATATATTATATACCAATATCTACTATTTTCATAAAATCTCATTTTCAGTTTCTATGTATTTATCACATCGTATCATGTTTGACATTAACTCAACCTTTGACACTTTTTATATGCATAAAGCAAAAAAAAAAAATATTAAAAGAAGTATATACCCTTTCCAATAAATAAGGTTCTGAGGAAGAAATGGGGACTCTACATGTATTCAAAACCTTACTCATCTCACGAGGACACTAATCTAACCAGAATAAATATGATTTAAACAGATCACTGTTTCGTTGTCACCACCTCTATTCATTCTATGGAAGTCGTAAGAGCAGACTACGAGGACAAAAGAACTGCATGGAGAAGGAGAACTTGAAACAAACCTATACCGACCTGTCTTAAGGGAGGTCTAGAAGTCCAACAGTGGTCTGTTAAAGGCTGCAGATGTGATGTGAAACATACAAACGTGTGCATTCAGGCACTTTCATCTTTTATAATGTTAGTATCATTCGGCTCACCAGATTTTCACGTATCATTGTACACAATTATCCTTCTAATATTATAATTGCGAATGTAAGTTTGTTTGTTACGGTTTCACGCGAAAACTACTCAACCTATTGATGCAGAAGTGACAGTTATCGTGGTAACTATGTAAGCATTACACTGTCACGATGACTGTCATGCCTTTTACGTCGCCAAGCGGGGTGTGAAAAAGTATCTCACTAGGCCACCATAGCGTGCGTCAGCATGCTGCATTGTCTGCATTTGCACTGAGTATGGTGACCACAACTCTTGGATTTTATTTATGCTTTCCGTCAGGCAGAGTAGAGTCACTTTGGCAGGCTCTTCATATAGAAAAAAAAACCGATCATCATGAAATTTTGTACACATGTTCTTGGAGGTATTAGATTACTTCTTCATAATAGGGTACCCTTTTTATTAAAAAAAAATATAAAATGATCTGTTATGAAACTTAATGTGGCAGACCAAATTTCCCGCGGACGAAGCTGCGGGCAAAAGCTAGTGCTATATAGATTTCAGTTACTTATATAAATAATTTTGTGATTAACCACATTGTGAATTAACCACTTGTAAGAATAAGGTATATTGTGTAACTCTGTTTTTTAGAAACTCATTTACACCTCTTTAACTTTGTGTGTAAGTAATTACCAAGTGATTTCTTTGATTTCACAAACCGATAATCGTACGTAGGATTGCTTCCCGGTTGTATTAGTCGCAGGATATTGAGTATTAACTTAACTGAATTTACTTCAAAAGTGAAACGAACGAACCGGGAAAACGCTTTGTAATATTTCTGACAGTTACTTTGTGTAATAATAACTCCTAACGTCATCAAAGGATGGGCAGCAGTGTCCTACTGAATACACCATCTCACTGCGATCGCCAACCCGCACGCCAGGCGTGGTGATTATGGCAAAGCCCTCCCATTTTGGGGGAGGCCTATGTCGAGTAGTGGACGTCTTTTTGCCGAGTCGATGATCATACTCACTTACACCAATCTGATTCTAAATAAAGCAGTGCTTTTGTTAAGTCAGAGATCGTGGATTCAATTCCCATTCCCAGTTCAGGGCAAGTAATTGAGTCATGAACACGATAATTAGGTCTGTGTCTTGGTGTAATTTACCTATGATTTGTATCACTTCTGGTTACCATAGTACAGGCTGTTCCTAATGTGGGATCAGCCGTGTGTGATGATTCAATTTTTTATTATGATCTCCAGTAATATCGCTAATGTTATCAAAATTTATACTAAATTCGGTTTTACATAGTTTAGTGTTATCAAGGTGCAAAGTACTTAATATAGAAGTGGCAAGATAAGGTTCTAC
Organism: Hypercompe scribonia; assembly: GCA_949316085.1. Taxonomy (NCBI): domain Eukaryota; kingdom Metazoa; phylum Arthropoda; class Insecta; order Lepidoptera; family Erebidae; genus Hypercompe; species Hypercompe scribonia. Next base: position 1,217,177 of record OX438993.1, read on the forward strand.
TACATGTGATTATCGTGTTAAGATGGTTAACGGCTTGTACGAGGCACGTACATGTTACTTTCACTCTGTTAGAATTTTACCTAACATTTCTCAACCAACCAACTCATCCGTAGATATTTACAAACATACATGAAACGGACACAAAGAACGTCAAGATTCGGAACAAAAATTTGTGGATTACTCAAAGTGTTGCACCAAGTATCGATCCCACAACACTCAGCGCGGTAAGAAACGATGACGCGACCATTTAAACCATTAAACTATCAGTGCAGTTGATTTCATTACTTTTATAGGATTACTGTCTTTTACGTGAGAGCAAAATACACATCCATCATGTTATGGTCTTCTTCCAGCTCGGTAGAACCACAGTATGTCACATGCATAGACCTGCAGGTCGTTGTCTTTCACCGGGTCAGTGATATTAATAGAAAAGTTGCATTAACTGGGTAATTCCAGTTTATTACTAAACGAAATAAAAAAGAGAAGACGGGTTTATAAGTTCTTAGGAAAAATCTTCCATCCGCAGTTACTCAGTTATTCTGTGATCTGCTTACAACAGTGTCAAAATATCAGACACTAATTTCTAAAAATAAATGTAGTAAATAACCTTCTTACAACGGCTTAGTAAGTGCAATTGAACGTACTTATATATTCTAAATATATACATTAAGATATATTATACTCAGAAACAAAAAAAAAAACTCTGTCACAGAACTTTTTATATTGGAAGGAATCGAATCCTGACCTCTTGTTTTAAAGTCAGAATCACTAAGCACTTAGCCAAGGTTAGTTGTTAGACATTTGCGACAATTGCTAGCCTACTATAACGATATTTTGAAGGAAGAAACTACTGTCAGAGCCCAAAATTAAGAAAATATAGCATATAGGGTATTGAAACTGTTGAAATTTTTTATAAAATTCATAAAATGTAACTAATATGCACACCGTTCAACATTTGTTACCTCTAAAGACGAAAAATAAGCAAATTAAAGATGTAGTGTATTTAAGCGGATGATAACTTTGTATCAGATCCATAAATTTAACTAAAAATATGAAGGTAGATGAATAGAGAAGGTAGTAGAGCCAAGCTAATTTGAGCACGAACGGGTCGGCTCGATCGCGGCAGTACTAGTCTCACACACAGTAGTCTCACAGAAGATCAACCTAAAGCGACAGCATTCATGCTATCGTGTTTCGTTGGTGAGTGCGAGACCAGAAGCTCTGATACAGGGGTGACAGTTATTGTGATAAGTGTATGAGCCTTACATTGCCACGATGGCTGTCATGCCTTTTACTTTCCCAAGTAGGACGTGAAAAAGCATGTCACTAGGCCGTCATAGTACTGGATTTTCTGCATTCGCAATGAGTATGGTGACGACAACTCTTGGATTCTGTTCATGCTTTCCATCAGGCAGAGTAGGGTCATTTGGGCAGGTTCTTAAACATAAAATAAGAAATCAATCACAGCGCTTTACGTCACGTCTATCGCAAGTACTAAAACTTTCATTCCATTGAATTTTGATTCCAGTGTATTTTTTATCTATGCTTATCTAAATATTCTAATGTTTAGTTATCTATATACTTTTGTATTAAAATAATAGAGCAAAACCATGGAAGAACCAATGCAATTAAAATATATATAATATTTACATACAACCAAACCGTACGGTGACGCGTTAAGCATATGAATTGTCAGTACACCACCACCAAAAGTGGGTGTGGTAAGAGAACAAAAACTTGAAACCTACCCTATATTAATCCTTCTGGCCAGAGTGGTATAGTAGGCCAAAACCTCCTTTGTAAGGAGAGGTCTATGTCCAGCAGTGGACTCAAAAGCTGTTAATCATTTCAATGAACTTCGACAATCAAATACAGTGTATTTTTTATCAAAGCTTATCGAATGTTTTGTGATTGCAAAGGATTAGTTATCTATATAGTTCTGCATTAAAATACTAAAAGCATAAACCAGGGGAGAAGTTTTTTTTTCTTTAAAGAAGACAACACCCGTATTAAGAATAACTCCTGTGTCGCGTGGAACTTTACAAACATACAAGAAACGGACACAACACCCAGACTCAGAACAACAATTTGTGGATCACACAAAGTGTTGTCTCATGTAGTATTTGAACCCACAACACTCAACAAATTGGAGTACGGCGTGGCGACCGCTAAAACCACTAGGCCAATCGTGCAGTCAGATGAACAAAATGTCATTAAGAGAAATATAATGTTTATATACAACAGATTCGTATGGAAACGGAGTGTTACATTGTCATCACTTGTATTCAACCCGTGAGTGTCGACTGAAAGAGCAAATTACGAAGGGCAATGGTACTGTAAAGAGAAGGAAAAAAATTTAAACAAACCCTATGTAAACCCGTCGGCCAACGTGGTAAAGTAGGCTAAAGTCTCATTTATAAAGAGAGGTCTATATGTCCAGGTTATTTAAGGCTGTTGATAATGAAGTCGCGTACAAGCGTCAACTTCTCCTGCTGAACGTGCATAGAAGAGTGACAGCATTGCCACATTGAATCCCGAAGCTAAATTCTGAAGTATCAATGTTTTCGAAATCGTGAAGTTTGAACCTGTGAAGCCGGATATTGCTCTGAGTAGCTCACCTCGTATGCATAACACGACCAGTCTCACTGTCACCCTTATAAATAATGCAGTAAGTTGTGCACTACGCTCGCGTATCGAGAACGTATGTTTTCGTGCGCTCACACGGTTAAATTAACTCACACACACATTTTTATGTATGTGTACTTGAATTTGTGTGCGAATGTTTCTAATAGTAATATCGGCAACACTTTCGAACTGTATCAAATACTTGAGTAGGACTTTAACTAAAGCAAACACAGGCAGGTAATTTTTTAATATTAGATTTACAAAAGTGTGTGCGTTACCGCAGCAAAATGTTTAAAGAAGTTTGACTCTAATGGAAAATTTGTGAATCGTGAAGAGTACTTTCTTTACTAAAAGCAAAATTTGCACAAATTGTAGATTTGAAGTTGTTTGGAAAAAAAATAAAATAAAATTAAACCGACTTCAAATAAAAAATCTAACGAAAACTAACTAGAAATACTAAAATGTAAAAATAAAGTGTATTATTTTGTTTAATAATATACAACTTTATCTAACTACTCATTTCAAAAGTTTACTTAGTAACCATTATTTAGCTAATCTCAAAAATGTCTCTGAATGTGAACGTTAAATTATTTTACTTAACAATATAACTACATACGTTTATAAGTTGTTATTATTAATAGTGTGGGTCACCATACTGCATTGTCTGCATTTCCAATGAGTATGGTGACCACAACTCTTGGATTGTATTCATGCTTTCCATCAGGAAGAGTTGAGTCACTTTGGCAGGATCTTAATACAGAAAAAAAAATATAAAAAAATAAAAACACTCTGTGATAATTCTTGTCTAAACCTCATTATCTATATTTGTATTAATTTAAATATAATATGGGCTAGGTGCTTAAAATCAGTTTGAAATTCAAAGTTTCAAAGTATTTAACTTGATTGTTAAGTAATTTTTTTTTATATTTACGTGCACATTGAAATTTTTTTAACAATAGTAAATGATAGTTACTAAGCAAACTTTGACTTGAGTTATTTGAAAAAGGCGTGCATTTTTGAACAAATAAATAATTCAATTTATTTACGTATTTAGTGTCTCCCTATAAAGTCTTTTCAATTGTTTTTTATTGAAGTCCGTTTTGTTTTTTTTTATGTTTGGTTTTTCCGAATAACTTTAAACCAACAACTTGCTCAAATGTTATGTTTTGCTCATTTAAAAACAAAGTTATGTTTTGACTATTTTACAATGTTACTTTCGTGATAGAACTAATTATGCAATACCAATTAATATATCGTGATTGCTCTGTGTCGTCACGATTGTCCATCGTCAATTTAAAACGTGACTACACTTATAATCGCAGTACGACTATTAAACTATCGTGTACAGCAATTGATCACGCTATGGCGTGTTATGAGTTTACTCCACTAAATACAACGTGGAGAATCATCACAACACACTGACTCCACGGTTGGTTTAGTGTTTTAAGCGGTCGGGATCTGGATGTCGTAATAGCAACTGTTCCCGGATCCCTCCTATGTCAGGCGCAGAGTGGCACACCGTGTGGTTTTAGTCGGTCCGATTCCGACACACAACTCCGCCGAAAAATAAAAAGAAAAGAAAAAAAAGTGATTTAAGCGGTCGCCACGCCGCTCTTTACTGGGCTGAGTGTTGTGCGTTCAAATCCCACATGGGATAACACTTCGTGTGTTCCACAAATTGTTGTTCTGTGTCTGGATGTTATTTGTGCCCGTTTCTTGAATGTTTGTAAAGTCCCACACGATACAGAATTTGTTACTAATGTGGGTGTAGTCTTTTTAAGACGAAAAGAAAAAAATATAATAGACTGCCACATATATAAGCCGATACTTCGCCCCTTAGATTATTAACACGACATTACAGGGAAGTAAATACACGAGAGATTGAACCGTCCTCAAAGGACTGGGAGGAATTCAAAGGGTGGCAACGCCTCTGTGTCTTTGGTAATCACCAACCTTACGACAATTTACGATTCATTTGCTACTCACTATATGCTAATATCAATGTGAGAACTCGTTAAATCCTATTATAAAACTTGAAAATCAGATTTCAATGAATATTAATAAATAGGCCGCCATTACACCTTTATGCAAATATAGTTTACAAATACAAGTCGTGATTTACCGGTTGGCCGTACGGCAGTTATCAGTGCCATACAACCACTTTTTAATAGACATGTCATCGGTTATGAATAAAAAAAGAATGAATTGTCTTTGAAGTGTTTTCTAACCTAAAAAATAAAGACGTGTAAATATTTTTAAAAGTGCTAATTATTATTAAAACAAACAAGAAAAAGGATTGCTTTACAATTTGACCTTCACATACGTTAAAAATCAAGATGATGTTAGAATCAATACTGCCTCGAGTTTCTTCTTGAATGACTAGGTTTACCCGTGTCGATTTTTGTCTATTTTCTTAGGACAATCTTTTCTGTTGTAATATAGAGTACTCTAACACCCTTTTCTGTTATAACTAGTCATTAACTTGAGGCTTTATTAACACTTGTATTTAATACACCACCAAATATGATAAAATATCACGTCTAAAACACTTTTTGCCGCTAAAAGTAGTAGGTGATCACCAAAGTCAAAAGGTTATTTGATGTTAGACTACATTAAATATAAATAAATATTTCGTAAATTTGACATACAACGTCATCTAGTTTCAAACTAAGCAGAGCTTGTGCTATGATAACTAGACTGACTAATAGAATACTTATATACTATTGTTTTTTGTAAATATATACATATTATACATGGGAAACACCCAAACTTCCATACAAATATTTGCAGATCATATAAACATTTAGTCCGACCCGGGAATCGAGCCCAAGACCTCGAGCACAACAGTCGCATTCACTACCGCTGCGCTACCGAGGCAGTTAAATACATTATATAGTAAATATAAAATAATTTGTTGAAAATGAAAATTAAAACCAACTTATAACTTCAAAACAAAAAGCGAGGCTTAAATTACAATGAGGACATATTACGTAAAAATGGCCGTTGTAATTTTAGACAATTTTTGGTCTTGTTAGGACTGCGATCATTTTATTTAATCTCAATAATTCAAACGTGATAAGACTCGAGCAATACTCACCTGTGAAACATGAGCAAATTTATTATGGTACAATACAATAGTAAATAAACTACAATTTATGCATTAAGTTTTATTATTTCAATTTTCGAGCAATTTAAAGGCGGCCCAAAAACCAAAATGGCCATTTTGGTTCATGCTTATTCTGTTACAACAGAATACGCTCGACTACGAATTTATTGGTTCACAAAGTTACTGAGTTATTGCTTTCTAATCAACTTATTACCACGGAAAACTAAAGAAATACTTAGTATAAATATCGTGTCGATCCTCTGTGCAACAATAACTCAACAACTACACCATTTTTTTTCCGTGTGCAGAAATCCCCTACATACCACCCGTTGGTGGACTCACCCAAAAAACGTACGCCGTCTCGGGTACTGAGAAAGTATAGACTAAAAATTCGTAATAAATAAAGATATTAAAACAGGGACATACAATTTAATTAAAACTATTAACATCAAGTTATTTTAATAATGATAAATTCTTTTTGTAGTGAGCAGAGACAATATACGCCGTAATTTTCTATTCGTTTCAACTTCGAATATTATCGTTATATCTCTGAGATGATTTAGCATAATGACGATAAAGTTATAGGTTTATTTACGATGGGTCATGGGCACATAAAAAAAATGCCGACCTTTAAGTAAACTTGTTTGATGATTATTATCTGATTAAATAAATATTAATATAATAGTTTATGTTTCGAATACCAAGGTTATCAAAGAAATTTAAATGTTATTAGAAGTAACTTAATCCCTTAGCAATAATAATGATTTAATAGATAATACGCCCGTCTAATGGCTTTTTATTGACTAGTATATCTTTTTTTATATTTTAATAGTTTTTTTTTATCCTGTGGAAACCCCCTCGGGCTGTCTATCCTCCGGGGTTTACGGCGTAGTGGTGTGACGGAATCGGACCGACTAAAACCACACGGTGTGCCACTCTGCGCCTGAGACAGGAAGGATCCAGGAACAGCTGTTATTACGACATCCGGATCTTATTTTAATAGCCTGCCAAAGTGACTCTACTCTGCTTGATGGAAAGCACGAATAGAATCCACAGTTGTAGTCACCATACTCGTTGCGAATGCTGACAATGCAGTATGGTGACCCACAGCGTGGCGGCCTATTACGATTTTTTATCTTGAACAAGCATTATACAGACTTTTGTTTTCGACAGGACAAAATATGTACTGGACTTCTAGGAGTTTATGTAGATGTCATTTTTAGATAATTTTTAACTTTAAAACTTCTTAAATATGGAAGTGTAAACCCTCACAATTTCGTCGGCCTCTCTGTTTTTTTTTTCAGTATAAGGGTCTGCAAAAGAGACTTTTTTCTGCCTAATTTAAAGTTTGAATAAAATCCATGAGTTGATGTCACTATAGTCATTTCGAATACAGACAAAAGAGTATGGTGACGTGGACGTAAAAGTCATCGCATTCATCGTAGCAGTGTAAGACACACCACGATAACTATCACCATTGTATCAATAGACCTCCGGTTGCTGTCGCTTTAGGTTGAAAGCAATTGAAATAAATATCGATTACTGTTTTTGCAACATTTTTCCCATGTGTTATAAACAACATCAATATGTTATATAAGCTGTAGCCTCTTTAAATAAACTTCAACGACAACTCTTAGATAAAATCCATCACAAAGAGTTTTTCAATTCGAACCTGTACTAAGTCCGTGTAGTGATGGATTAAGAATAGTGTGTCAGCACCCTTATTCATCCAGTTAGTGTCGTAAGAGGTGACTAAGGGAACAAATTACGCAAGACAAGATCACTGCAAGGAGAAGAAAAACTAAATTTAAACCATATATCAAAACCTCCTTTCTACGGAGAAGCCTATGTCCAGCAGTGGACTGTTAGTGACGACAAACCCGTTCTTCTCGACTTTAGAATATTCAAGCAACGAAAGAAAGAAACTATTCAGCTTTGTAACATTAGTATATATTTCATAAAAACACTAGGACGGAGACGGCCAGCTTAATAACTATAGCAACGGTGTCTGGCAATCAATTTATTACCAATTATCACGCTTCGGCGCCAATGTCATTCGCACATTGTTACATGCTCAAATTGAATGCGCAAATTCTTGTAGAGGACATCAAATGATTATGTGAGTTCAAATATGGAACAGATCGAAGAGGGGTTTCAAAATAGATTATTTTTTCCTTTCAAAGGAGTGTAAAGGTCCATGGACACTATGGTCCAAGTGCCGGTGTCTATTAGTCTCCCGCCAGGTAAGAAGAGAAAAGAGGAACAAACGAAAAATGTTTATTCAGATGCAAATGAAAGATTAAGTACATAAAAGCGAAAATAAATAACTTATTTCAATAACAAATCACAATTTACTTCCTATATCATCAGCAGCCGTTTACAGTCCACTGCTGGACATAGGCCTCTCCTTAGCAAGGAGTTATTGGCCAACTATACCACGCTGGCTAAACTATTTTAAATAGGGTTTGTTTCAAGTTTTCCTTCTCTTTGTAGGGATATTTTCCTGAATATTTTTGTTCCCTTAGTCGCCTTTTACGACACCCACGGGATGAATAGGGGTGGTAATACTATGTATTCTTAATCCGTTACGACACGGACAATTTCTTATATAATTGAAATAAATTTGACTTTAAGTGATCAACTCGCCATTTTCTATTGTGACCCCACATGGTAACACTTTCTGTGACCAGCATATTGTTGTTCTGAGTCTGGATGTTCTTTGTGCCCGTTTCATGTGAGTTTGTAACACTTGTGACACAGAATTTATGAATAACGCGGGAGTTGATTTACAAAAATACCAAAAAACAGATAGAAAATGTGTGTATAGGTCTATCTTTATTGTCTATGATTGGATTATTTCGGCTGAGGACAGTTTTCTGAAATACTGTTTATCGTTTTGGTATCAATACCATCGAGTATTTTGTTAATCATCATTAACACCTGCTTAAATAATCCTGTTCGACAGGAAGAAGGATGAGTCTACCACAGCATGGCATAGTTAACCAAAACCTCCATTTTTTTCTGTCCAGACGGGATGTATAAAGTGGGTCAAGAATTCGTGAACATTTGAATCTAACGTCCCGCGCAAACATGTTACGGGAGTTCTTGAGCCCGATGCTACTGGAATTTGCTGGCTATAATCATAACACATAGTTTCAACAAGATGGAACTACTTGTCATACATCCAATGAGTTTCTGCCGGTGGTCAAAGACCGGGAAAGTTGATTGCCAGATGAGGCGACATTCCATATCACCCAGAGATCCAAATCTATCCCCAGCAGACTTCTTTTTATGAGGTTATTTAAAGAATTGTGTCTACATCAATAAACCTAATACACTACCTCAACTAAAAGAAAAATCAGCGAAGAAATGTCAGGTATCTCGCGGTCTCTTTGCCTACGAGTATTCGAAGAGCTCAACGGTGCTCGCTTGTCGCTGGTCATTTAGACGATGTATTTTTTTAAAAATAAATACCAACTAATAAGCTTCCTTATAAATAAACAATTTTTATAATAAATCAAATGGTTTTTTAATACGATTTCTTCAAATGTTAAGTAATTCGTGGTCCATCCTATATAAGGTCTGTTTATTGTCTTGGTAGTGTTACTGTTTTGCGTAATTTGTTTCCTTAGCCGACACCTACGGGATCGTAATGCAACGAAAGAGTTACTAAACACCATATTGCTGCCATGCGGTAGTGTCACTGGTCGAACTAGCCCAAGTGTACTGAACCGCGACAGAACTGCCATATTATATACTATATTTCCTTATCTACCTTTGTCTTTAGCTTCTGTAAATAAAATTCAGCGATAAGGTAGCACTTTGTGATAAACTACAACAGTTTAATACAGATTTTATTTAAATTATTATGTAATATGTTATAAATGTAAACATTATATATGAATAAGTAATAAATTCTTACACAGCGAGTAGCAGCGAGCCTTGAAGTTTGTCTGCAATCTTTTTATATATAGAGAATGTTGATAAAAGAGTACGCAGTCAATTTTTAGAATTGATTTTTTTATGAGAGGAAAAAACACATAACATGATATGGTGTCCGTGTTGTTATGGATTAAGAATACATAGTGTCACTACCCCTATTCATCCCGTGGGTGTCGTAAGAGACGACTAAGAGAACAAACTATTGAGGAAAATATCACTACCAAGAGAAGGAAAACTTGAAACAAATCCTGTTCTAAACTGTCTGGCCAGTGTGAGGCCAAAACCTCCTTGCTAAGGAGAGGCCTGTGTCCAGCAGTGGACTGTTAAAGGCTGTTGATGGTGATGATGATGATGTGTTGAATATATGAAATTAATACTGTGATTAAAATAAATCTAATATAACAATGGTGAGTATTTATGCTTATATACAAACCACTGCTGGACATAGGCCTCTCCTTAGCAAGGAGGTTTTGGCCTACTATACCACGCTGGTCAGACGGGTTGGAATAGGGTTTGTTTCAAGTTTTCCTTCTCTTTGTAATGATGTTGTCTTGTGTACTTTGTTCCCTTAGTCGCCTTTTACGACACCCACGGGATGAATAGGAGTGGTAACACTATGTATTCTTAATCCGTCACCACATATGCTAATATTACAAAACTAAAGAGTTTGTTTATTTGGCTCAACACGCTAATCTCAAGAACTAGTCGTGTAAATTGAAAATTTTATTAAGTGTTGGGTGTTCCACTTTGCTAAGGCTAAGCAATATCACACTACGATAAATAGGAACACATCACCAACATTGGAAAATGGAAAATATTTATTCTTTTTGAAAACCGTAGACAAACTAACTGGTAACATATATTATGCAATAAAACCAAAGGGTTTTGAATTTATACTTTTTTTGGTGCGTTTGGGAAAAATGTTGAGAATTAATACTTACGATGCGCGCGCGCACCGTCACCAAAAACCGACACCATGAAATTAACTAGTCAACATTTTAGTATTTTATTATGTACAAATAATTCTAGCATGATATTTAAATAAAATTCATTTAACTAGACAACGTACGTACGTACGTTATAATAAAACTTACTTTCAATGTATTAAATACTTTTTTCTCTATGATTAGTGTCGTTTTCTCTACAAATTTAACACTTTAAGAAAAAAAAATATTGTTACACCAGTATAACTTCTTACATATGTACAAGCGTACTACATAAGTACATACACGCGTTTTTTTTTTATATTTTATGCATTTTATTATTTACGTGTCAATCATCTTGTGTGCAAAACAACATTTAAAAAATACCAGGAACCATCATAGGCAAGTTAAGTCATTATGCTTAGTCATACACGGAACAAATTGATGTTTTTATAAAGACTAGCTTTTAATTAAGAGTTCACTTACATTGAATTTAAATATATTTTTCTGTTTTATATGCTATAACGGGACAAATGAGCAGACGGAACCTCAAAGGTCACAAGTGCGTCGTAGCAATTCGAGTCTCCTAAACCAGAGAAGATGCGGTTTGGGCACCGGTAACCTCACTCACTCGGTAAAGTAACGATTGACGTGCTTAACACCGGTTTTCTGTGAGGTCGTGGTACGACTCCGGTCGAACCGGCCTAAAAAATATCTATATCTCAGAAACATATTTTTTTTCTGATTAGAAGCTAATACTATACGTGTTTTCAGTACCTATTTCTAATACGCAATATATTAATCGATTGAGATAAAGTGCTAGAATGCTTTGCATGTTAATCAACTTACAGTCGAAATTAATGGTAAGTTCTCATGGCGTATAGAGCCGGTTGACAGACATGCGCAAGCGCAGGCTCCCACGCGACGGCCTTCTCGCTGTTTCGCATGATAAGCTAGAGGTCGTGATGTGTTAGATCACTAGCAACAGGGTTGTCAAAATGCTGTTTTTATCAATTAATTACATTGTATTACTTAATTGGATAACGATTAACCCCACACACATACATGAAACGAACACAAATAATTCCCAGACGTAGAACGACAATTTGTGAGAGATTGAACCCACAACACGAAGTAGGAAGTGAAAAGGTGAACGCTTCAACTACTACGCTGTCCCTGCAGTCATTACGGAATAATATGTCAAAATATAAAATTGATCATGAATACATACTTATCTATTTACATATCTAGAAAGGTCGTAACACTTGAACGTTTAAAAATATATCTTTTATGGCTGTTAAATTTCATATTGGTTACAATTTTAATGATATCGCATATTTTATTGCATATTGCGTTGATACGGTGATAAGTACTCGTTGTTGTGTGGAATTGTGGAAATATAATACAATATAAATATTATCATCAACAGTCTTTGGTAGTACACTGTTGGACATAGATTTCTTCCTAGAAATTAGGTTTTGGCGTACTGTAACCATATATACCATGCTGGCCAGATGAGTAGGTATAGATTTTCTGTCAAGTTTTCTTTCTCTTTAGAGCGCTGTTGTGGCGACACTCCGTATTCTGGATTCGTCACACATCCGATAATTGGAAAATCATCTGTGTGACAACCCTAAGCTGAATGTTACACTGACCACTCTAACCATGTTACAACAATGGCACAGATAATATCTGGCTGGCACGTGATTCGTGCTACTGAAGTAAAATTATTTTCGACAACAAGAGCTGCTAATTCTCCATGCATTTTACAACATACATGCATAATATGCACACTTACTTGTGTAACTTGTGTTTCATCATGTTTAAAACAGAGTACCCTCTTTCTAGTCTTTATTATTTCCAAGATTATTTGGAGTCGGTTACAAGTTCAACCAGTTTTATCATATCAGTTTTTCTACGGAGCGACTGGCATCAGACCTCCGGCATCCTGAGGGCGAACTGCATTCGAAGGTTTAACTAGTTATCTGTATATTTGAGAACACTGATTTGTTAATAACGATAGATATAGATGTTGATGACAATCAGGACTGAAGGTTTAACATTCTTTCTGGGACATGAAACACCGCCAAACTTCCAATGAACCAAAACCCAACAATATTTTAGGTCTGACCCGGGAATCGTGTCCGAGACCTTTTGAGCGACAGTCACATATACTAACCACTAGACCAATGAGGCAGTACATAAACATATAAAAACATAGTATTTAGATATATTAAAAGTGATGCCAAATATATAAAAACGATCACAATAACGTGTCAAAATTTGAGGTCAACCGGCGTAGAATCTAGAAAAGGTAATTTATCCGTCCACATATTGCCTTACAAAATACTTATGTAGAGATGAAAAGATGTTTGCTGTGAATGAGGCATTTTACGATTAAAAGTATGCAAATTGAAATCTTTTTAAAAGCGAAAGAAAGATCAGAAAGGACGGCTTACGCAGATGGAATGGAAAGTGTAAAAAAAGGCTGGAAAGCATGTCAGGGCAACGCAGGATTTCTACCTCGAATTGCCGAAATATATCTATTAGAAGTATTAGCACAGTTAGTCTGGTGATGGATTAAGAATGTTATCTTATGGTGTAACAAGAGACGACTAAGGGAACAACATCATTGCAAAAGAAGAAGGAAAACTTGAAACAAATCATATACAAACCCGTCTGGAAAGCGTGTACAGCAGCGGCCAAAATCTCCTTTCGAAAGATTGGCTTACATCCAGCGGTTTACTATTTAAAATTGTTAATGAAATTTCATGCTCGTTTGCACATATATGGATTAATGCTCACGTCATTCTTTTCCAATCAACCTTGGGTGATGTAGAAATGTTAAACGATGAATGCATAGATATATTCAGAATTACTAACATTAATTTCATGACTCAATGTACCACCTATCTCTCGGGTGATTAAAGAATACAGAGTGTTGTCACCCCTTTTCATCCCGTGGATGTCGTAACATGAATACCTTTTTTTTTCGTTGGCAAAGCGGAAAATCCCTTCGGATTTTCTGCTCCTTGGGGTGCAAGAGTCAGGAGTATGTGGTGTTTCCACTAAAAACTGTCCCGACAGCCGGCCTCTGGCACCCTACTTTGGGGGTGGACCCGGACCATATGATTTCAGGTCCCCCCTCAAATTAATACCATGCCCGTTAGACCCTATCCCGGGAGAAAAAATATTTCTCCCCCATAGTTCTGACGTGGCGGCCCGACCGTACAGTTACACTGTTCAGGCCGCCATCCTATCTCCTACCGCAGCAACTATTCTGGCCCTAGAGATCTCTACTCTTTGGCGGCTCGTGGTCTCGTCTACGGTTCATGACGCCGTTGCCGTCTTCTTCTCTCGGGATCGGGCCTCTCCCGATCCCGTTCAGTGGTGTCTTTTTGAAACATAACAGCTTCGCAAAAAGAGACCACTGCGGCCAAGCCCTCCTCACCCGCCAGCATCACAGCAATGATTGCCGGCGGGGAGAGATCACGTCCGATTTGGTCGACCAAGACTCATATGGAACGTGAATACCTAAGACTCAAGACTCGCAAGTTAGTGCCGACCTGTGAACTCTTTCCAACTTTCATGAGGATGAATGGTTTGGACTTCAGTGACCTCACCAAGTTTGGAAAAACAACGAAAGAATAGTTTACAGTGGCTTTTTGTCCGTGTGGTGACGAATATGGAGTGTCACCACTCCTGCTCATTCAATGGATGTCGTAAGAGACGGCTAAGGCACCAAACTACGCAGAACAACAGCTCAAACAGATCACAGCAAAAGGAAAACTTGAAACAAACTCTATACCAACATGTCCAACAAGGTCTCACTCTTAGACTCCACACAGGTTTTACCAGTCTACATAGATCCCACGTCCGGCAGTGGACTATTAAAGGTTGTTGATATTAATTCAAGAAATGGTTTTTCACTGATTTCTTCAATTCCATTGGAATGGACGAAGAGGACAAGACTCGACTTCAAAGAAATCTGGACAAAGTACCCTTAAGTTCGTCCTATAATTGGGTAGATGACTGTATCATAAATAAATACCAATGTCCACTTCATTAAAACTAATATTGTGAAACATCTCGGCAAATACAATTAACATAGCTTTTTATTATTATTACGAATTTCAATCAAATATACAGTGAAATATATTGTTCAATTCAGTAGTCTAAAACAGTGACGTCACAATTTTGTATTTAGTGCATTTTTCATACATAGTTGTCGTTTTGACAGATGATAAAAAGTAACTAATTTGACTAAGGTGTCATCTAGCCTATTAAAAAGGCCTACTATAACAGAGTTTCTCACTTAATAAGGGCAATGCAGGCAGAGCAAAGTCCCTGGATGTCGTAATAGCAGCTGTTCCCGGATCCCTCCTATGTCAGGCGCAGAGTGGCACACCGTGTGGTTTTAGTCGGTCCGATTCCGACACACCGCCTCGCCGTAAACTCCGGTGGGGTGACGGACCGAGGGATTTCCACAAGTTAAAAAAAAAAATTTAAAAAAAAAGGCAGAGTAAAGTCTAGAGTTGTGTTCGAGGTGATATCTGGTTAAAGTAACGCCTCTATGATGAAACTAGGCAAGACTTCTTTGGAACATAGTGTGACAAGTTACACATTATAAAGGAGAGTGCACAATTGTCGACAGAGTTTTAGTCTTGCGTATGCAATAATTATTAATAAAGATTTAATACACGGCCGTCTGATCCAAAACCAGGCAGAGCCTGTGCTATAAAAGCAGACTGCTTATAAATATTCCTCCCGAAAAATCACCCTGTGCATCGTGCTTATCACACAATTATTTGCCCTGTATAGGAATTAAACTTATGACTTTTGGTTTAACAGTCAGTAATAAACCCATCAAAACAGTATGTATGATATATACATACTTGTATATAACGGGTCTATTTATATATACACAGCAGGACCTCATATCCGAACCAAGTCTAATCCGAACCCCTCTACAATCCGAACGGCCCATACCCGCTCGCTTTTCTCGCCAGTTGCTGCCTCCCGACAAACTGAAGTAAAGGATTTCTTTAAAAAAGTTTGATAAATGTTACTGTTTATACGTTTTTGAATAAGTATATACTAATTAATATTTTGCAATACTATTTGTTTTATTTCAGGAAAGTATGTACCATATACCTATCTATATATACCTATCTATAGTTCCTAACATACTATAATCCGAACGCTCGACGAATCCGATGGGAGGGTAAATTTTCGGCGTTTGGATTAAATTATCCTGCTGTACATATAATTTTTCTATGCCTATCGCGAGGGAGAGGGCACTCTAAAGATTCGTGACTCTGGAATTTCAATTGCCCTTGGGTACTTACTTTTTATTGCTTAATAACTGCCAAAATGACTACTCTGCCTCATGGAATAACAATAATATACTATTTACTATTTTAATGTAAGTATTTCATGGTAATGTGTGATAACACTGGTCTGCAACAAAGTCCTCCTTTAGATAAAAAATAGATTTCTATGAAGAGTTAAACATGCTGAATCCAAATCTGCTTTCCATTTTTTACTGACACGTGTAGTTTTTTTTTAAAGTATTTTTTATTATTTCTTATAATTCCTGTTTATCTCTCATATTTTTTGTACTAACACTATCTATAACTCTGCTTCAATCAGCTTAAATCGCATATGTCCACGCAAAACTGGTTTACTGTGTTAGAGAGAGATATAATGATAGTGTTTCACATTGTTTTTGAACAATTAAACCGCGCTTGCGCAGTTCGGAAAGCGACTCCGTGGCGCTCAGTTAGTTAAAAAAAAAATAAGTGATTGTTTTCGTTTTATTAAACGTATTTTGGTAAGTAATAAATTATATTGATATGTGTAGTGACAATTAATAAGTATTCTAAAACATAGAGATTATATATATTCACATTTTGAAGTTAATTTAATTTTGTTGTAGGTTCAAAATGCCAAGAACTTGCAAAAATTCACCAAACGTATTTTGCTACGTATGTGGTGAATTTGTTGTAAAATTACAACAGAATAAAATATCAAGCCTAATCAAAACTGCGTACGAAGGTTATTTTGGGTTTCCAGTTGACAAAAGGAATAAAAATTGGCTTTCGAAAATATGCTGCAACACTTGTTCAAGAACGCTACGGGCATCTTTGTAGGTCCTCAAATAAGACAGCTCATGAAGGACGAAAATTTCAAAATTAAGTTGAATGACGCCGAAAAAAGAGCTTGGACTGCTTTTGTAGAAGTATGTCATAATTTTCTGGGGAACAAAAAAAATGGCAATTACAAAAATATTGTTCAAGAGTTTCTTGTGTCTTACAAAGCGTTAAAATGCAACATGTCCCTTAAAATTCATTTTTTGGACTCTCATCTAGATTTCTTCCCCGTAAATCTTGGTGCAATCTCAGATGAGTATGGAGAAAGATTTCATCAAGATATATTATACATAGAGAATCGTTATAACAGGAAATGGTCAGAAGCAATGCTTGCTGACTTGTACTGGTTATTTCGCCGTGAAACACCGATGGAAAATATGAAAAGAAAAAAATTACGAAGTAAAATACTACATTCTACTGCATGTAGAACTACAAGATAGATTTTTTTTTTAATATTTGATACCAATTATATGTAATATTCTCACAATTATTAAAGTTACGATTTCAATTATAAATAAAAAAGGAGTTTTCTTTATAAATTCTATTACAAAAAAACTGTACGTGATACGTAATTTTCAAAACTATATTCTTTTTTAGCAGTATCAAATCTATAATAATACATCACAATAATAAGAAGGAGAGCAAAATTTTTTTTTTTTGCAGACCTGTGTAATTTAATATATACCGACATAGTATTGCCTACTTAATGATCGATATGCAGGGTGAATTAAAGATGATCAATTTTTATTTCCATCAAATCTACTGTCACCTTTATAAAATCACTTTCAATTATTGCTTTTAAATGTGTCGTTTGAAACGAGGTGCGTGTGCGCAGCGACACAAATTTTAAAGTTGTTTGGCTCTTACACCGGCAGTAACCTTGAATGATGTAGACACGATTGACCAGCGTGACGGCACCAATTGTCTCTTCAAAGGCAACTGAACAAATCTCCAACAATTTATATGCTTGATTAATTAAACAAATGGACAGTTATCTGTGACGTTCTTTTGCTTGTGACTAGGTATTACAACTATATTTCTCATTTTGTGTTTTTAATCCTAGTAATATTATAAATGCGAAAATTTGTGAGTATGGATGTTTGTTATTCTTTTACGAAAAAACTACTAGACGGATTTGGATCAAACTTTACAGTAATATGGGTTATACATTGGAATAACATATGGGCTACAATTTGTATCGATTTTATGTAATTTTGGACGTAATATAACGATACATCTCAATTAAGTCGGAAAAAAAATTCTGGTCTCTGAGAGTTATCTTGGCGTACGCTGCCTAAACCATTGAAGTTACACCAAGATGATGTACCGTAGGATTGTTTGGATGTTAAGAAATAATATATCTTTTTAAATGACGCTGCAAATCTAGTAAATAATAAGTTTATCCCTCATTCATTTCTGAAATATTTTCTTAGTATGTGCTCTCAACTTGAAAAGAATCAGCGCACGTCTGTTATTTCAATTATACAGTCAGTTAGTCCATCTAGAACAGATAGAAGATGTCTTGATAGATCATCGAGGGTTTTGTTTTAGACAAATGATTTTAAAGATCTCTTGATGTGAGAAGTACAACTATTCTTCTGTGTGTGAGCTGTGCTTGGTCAGAAATTATCCAACTCGATCATTCGATACCACGGCCATGTAAAAACATGGTGTCAAACATGTAGGTCATCCCATTTCTAACAGAAAGTTAGAAATTATGTCAGGTGGTGACGGATTAAGAATACGAGGTGTTAATATCCTAACTCATCCCATGGGTGTCGTAAGAGGCGACTAAGGAAAACATAGTTGCAAAGGGAATATACCAACCCACCTGGCCAGCGTGGTATAGTAGACCAAAACCTTCTTTCGAAGGAGAGGGTTACACTTACACTGGACTGTTAAAGGCTGTTGAGGCTGATTATGGTCTTAGAGGTTACAGAAGGCTAAGCACCCTGGGGTGCTGGGCTAGAAAACCTCCACGTGGTGCACCCTGGAAACGTTGGCGGTGGTGGTGTTCATCACTGCCAACGGCTAATATTCTAGCACGAAGAGGAAGCCATTTTCTTCGGCAATTCGGCCGAAACTTGGTCCAACAGAGCGGGCGTTTCTGTCGGATCCTCTGTTGGTTCTTCGCTCTTCGGAGCAATGAGGAGGAAAACCTCGGTAAAAAATCACGATGGTGGGACCCTTTCTAGGGTCGGAGTTCCTCCGCTTTCAGCGGTGGAAAAGAAGGACGGGCTCGGTGTGTACTCACACTACCACCGAGCAGGCATCAGGAGACGCTGTCTCCCTGCCGCCGTCGGCATATCGTAGTCCCGAAAAGAGTGTCGTGGTTATGCCTCGCGACTCCGATCGGGGACGAGGGTCTTGGCTTAGCCGCCCGGACTGCGAGGAAGAAAACCTCTGTAAAAAATTACCCCGAATCCCGTGTTCTGGTGCGTGACCAGGGGATGCATGGCTGATGGGTAGTTCAGTCGCAAGCGCACCCCCAGCCGAGGCACCTGCGGACCCCTCGGTTGGGCACAAATTTACGCTTGCCCGGGTATTGGGGGATCTCTGCCCGGGTCGACCTTTAGTTCTCCCCCACGCGTGGGAACAATTATGGATATATCTACAACTTTCAATAAAAGAAACGAAGAAAAGAAGGAGATGGAGAAGAAAAAGGAGAAGAATAGGAAGGGGAACGAAACAGCAAAAGAACGTGAGACGCCAATCTCATTGGGGCTCACTGAAGTTAGTCTTGCTTCCGGAAGCCTGAGGAGATCGAATCGGTTACGTTCGAAATCCGCCGTTCCGACAGACAGAGGTGACTCCAGTGCAACAACTGAAGCATTGGATCTAATGGAGGTAGAAATCCGCGATAATCGGAAACGCGGACGCTCCACAGACGAAGAAGGT
This sequence comes from Hypercompe scribonia, assembly GCA_949316085.1. Taxonomy (NCBI): domain Eukaryota; kingdom Metazoa; phylum Arthropoda; class Insecta; order Lepidoptera; family Erebidae; genus Hypercompe; species Hypercompe scribonia. The sequence goes on from OX438993.1 coordinate 1,236,823, forward strand.
GAAAATTGTCAGGAGTGGTTGCCGACCAAGGTGGCTACTAGCCGCAGAGGAAGGTCACGCACTCCAGTCTCAGTTCCCTCAGGCTCCCTTTTCTCTAAGGCGGCAGCCTATAGGAGAGTCAGGGTGGAGGGTGAATGTGTAGTGGAGGAGGAGATCGCAGATCTGCTCCACAAAATTCGGGAACCAACGGTAGAGGGTTCTGAAGCCCAGGACCCGGTGTCCCTGCAGGAGAGGGCGAACGTAGCTGTGGCCATTATCAACAAAGTGGCCACAAAATCTACAAACCTTAAGGGCCCATTCGTTAGGGCCCTTAAGGACTCCTCCTCCGCTATCGCAGAGGTTGTCACAACCCTCATTGGTGATGTGGCTCGCCTTCAGGCGGCTAACGACCGCCTGACAGGACAGGTGTCTGAGCTCAGCAGTCAGTTTGCACATTTTAGAGCACAAACGGAACACCCTGAGCGGCGGGGCCCAGCTTCAGAACGGTTGGCGACTAATCACGGTCCTGATGACGTCTCTGATGCCCACCTGCGCCAAATACTTGACGCAGTGGGACATATGTTGGACGGACGTCTCGCGGGATTGGAGGCGAGGCTGCCTCCGGCCCCCGTAGTTCGCCCATCACTAGCAGCGGATAGGGCGAAGACTAAGTCGCAGCCGGCTCCACTTCCCGTTGCAGATGGTCGAGTGTCATATGCGGCGGCAACACTTGCGTCCACCTCGAAATCAGGTCGAGCAACAAAAGCGGCAACAAAGAAGGCTGTATCAAAAATAGCTGCATCTGAAACCCGCCCTAAGATCGCCGCAAAAACGAGGACAGAGTTCCCGCCGCTTCCCACTCCGACACCTGCATCTGACCCCTCCACGTCTGCCCCGTCCACCGATGGATGGAAGGTAGTCGGGGGGACTAAAAAGTCCCGAAAGCGCGATAGGAGGGCTGCCAAGGACGCAGCATCGACTCCGCAGTCGCCACCGGTGGTAGTGGTTAAGAAGACGAAGCCACGGAAACTACAGCCGCCTAAAACTGCGGCTGTAGTAATTACAGTATCGCCGGAGGCGGCTAATGGGGGGCTGTCCTATGCTGCTGTTTTCAAGAGGGCCCGGGACAGTCTCGCCATGAATACTTTTGGGACAGTAGGAGTCAGAATGCGCCTCGCCCAGACAGGAGCTCGAGTCCTCGAGTTCCCTGGTGCCGAAGGCGCAAAGAGTGCGGACACGTTTGCCGATAAGCTGCGGGGTATATTTGAGGCCACGGATGGAGTAAAGATCGCCAGGCCTACCAAGTGCGCGGAGCTGCGCGTTTCGGGCCTGGACGATTCGATAACGGCCGAAGATGTCCGCGTTGCAATAAGAGAGAAGACGGGATGCAACGCGGACAACATTAGAGTCGGCACCATCCGCCCCGGTCCAGGAGGACTTGGCGCAGTGTGGGTGAGCTGTCCCGTAGCGTCGGCCAAAATTTTGGGCGACGCTGGCAGACTTCTCGTCGGTTTCGTGAGCGCTAGGATCACAATCCTGGCGGCGAGACCGATGAGATGTTACAAATGTCTGGCATCGGGGCACACACGCGCCAAGTGTGTAAGTCGTATTGATTGCAGCGGACTATGTTTCCGTTGCGGTCGACCGGGGCACAAGGCGGCAGATTGTTCTGCCGCCCCTCACTGCCCCGCGTGTGCGGCGGGTAACAAACCCGCCAATCACCAGATTGGGCAGGGGGGTTGCAAACCTCCCCGCAATTCTCGACAAGCGTCGGGGGCTAGCCAGTCGACCCAGGCTGCCCCCGATGTCGTTCGCACGCCGGCATCGTCGCCCATGGAGGAGGTTGTAGAGACGGTCGAGTAATGGCCCAAGTCTCCAACCTCTTGGTCCAGACGAACCTGAACCACTGTGCCGCGGCGCAGGACCTTTTCCTGCAAACCATGGCACAGTGGTCGATCGGTGTTGCCGTAGCCGCGGAACCCTATTACGTTCCTCCCCGTCCAAACTGGTTGGGTGACCGGGACGGTTCCGTGGCAGTCGTCGGCTCCACGGCGGCTCATTCCCCGCCCTTGTCGCTAAGAGACAAGGGCACTGGATATGTTGCTGCCGAGTGGGGGGGAATCACCGTATATGGTGTTTACTTCTCCCCCAACCGGAGTTTGAGCGACTTCGAGGTTTTCCTTAACAACTTGGAAACCTCGATGCGGCGTCTAACGTCTGGGCACGTCTTAGTGCTGGGGGACTTCAACGCAAAGTCCATTGCGTGGGGTTCCCCCAGGACGGACGCTAGGGGCGAAGCCGTAGAGGAGTGGGCGGCCTCGGTGGGCCTCTGTTTACTAAACAGGGGCTCCACCAACACGTGCGTGCGACAGCAGGGAGGGTTGATAGTGGACCTTTCGTTCGCTACCCCTGCCCTCGCCGCACGAGTAAGGAACTGGCGTGTCCTGGAAGAGGTTGAGACGCTCTCGGACCATCTCTATATCCGATTTGAGCTCTCCCGGTCCCAGGACCCCAGAAGGGGTCACATGGCGCGGCGTCCTTCTCGCTTTCCGCGGTGGGCTGTAGCTAAATTGAACAGGGACCTACTAGAGGAGGCAGCCATCATTCACTCTTGGCTGTCTCCGCAGGCTCCGACCGAGGAGGTCGATATGGGGGCTGGTCGCTTTCGCGATGTAATTACGCAAATCTGCGATGCGGCCATGCCCCGCATCCGAGGTTGTCGGCCTCCACGGAAGGAGGTTTACTGGTGGTCCCAGGAGTTGGCGGACCTCCGCGCGGCCTGTACTCGTGCCCGGAGGTCCTACACTCGTAGTAGGCGGCGACACCGCGAAGAAGGCGGGGAGGACCAGCTTCATGAGGAGTACTGAGAGGCGCGGAAAACTCTGAAGCTGGCCATCAGCCGCGCCAAAGAAGTTAAGAGAAAGGAGATGCTGGAGAGTCTCGATTGTGACCCCTGGGGTCGCCCTTATCGTGCGGCGCGACAAAAGCTCCGCACGTCGGGCCCCCCCCTTACAGAGACACTCCAGCCCAGCTTCCTGCAGGAAGTGGTCGAGGGCCTTTTCCCGCAGCGGGTGGAGAACACACCCCCGTCGATGGCCTTCATGGTCGCAGACGGCGGGGGACACGAGGACAATGTTCCGCCCGTTGGGGAATCGGAGATAGGGGCGGTTGTTCTACGGATTCGCTCTAAGAACACCGCCCCTGGGCCAGATGGGATACCTGCCCGAGTATTGGCACGAACCCTCGACCACATGTCGGATCGCCTCAGGGAGGTCCTGAACGCCAGCTTGGCGTCCGGACGCTTCCCTGAGTGCTGGAAAAGCGGGAAGCTGGTCCTATTAAGGAAGCCAGGACGGCCAGCCGAATCGGTAGCGGCCTATAGGCCCATCGTGTTGCTGGACGAGGCGGGTAAACTGTTTGAGAGGATACTCTCTGCCCGCATCGTCCGGCACCTCCGCGAGGTGGGCCCCGATCTGTCGGACGCCCAATTCGGTTTTCGAGCGGGGCGTTCGACAGTCGATGCTGTGTTGCGCCTGAGGACCGTTACCGAAGAGGCGGTGGGCTGTGGCGGCGTGCTGTTGGCGGTGTCATTGGACATAGCCAACGCATTTAATGGTCTGCCATTTAGCTGCATCAGGGAGGCCCTCCACTACCACGGGGTGCCAGAGTACCTGAGGCGGCTTGTGGCAGACTATCTACAGGAGCGTACCGTCATGTACGAGGACCGAAGCGGTGTTCTGAGGTGACGGCTCATGTCGTGCGGTGTTCCGCAGGGGTCTGTCCTAGGACCACTCCTGTGGAATGTGGGGTATGACTGGGCCCTTCGAGGTCGCCTCCCCCCCGGGCTGGGCGTAATTTGTTACGCCGATGACACATTGGTCACGGCCCGGGGAGTGAACTTTCAAGAGGCGGCACGCCTGGCCACCACGGGAGTTTCTCTGGTGGTCGGGCGTATTGAGGCGCTGGGTTTGCGGGTGGCCCTGGATAAGACGGAGGCCCTTTTGTTCCATGGGCCCCGTCGTGGTCCACCTTCCGGCGCCTCCATCGTAGTCAATTCGGTCCTCGTACCGGTTCAGGCCCAGATGAAGTATCTGGGCCTGATCCTTGACGGCAGGTGGCTTTTCGACGAGCACTTCCGGCAGCTTTCTCCAAAGCTGGTCGGCGCTGCTTCTGCCCTTGGGCGACTTTTGCCTAATTTGGGTGGAGCCAGCGTCGCGACGAGACGGCTATACACGGGGGTTGTCCGGTCAATGGCGCTGTATGGTGCGCCGGTATGGGCAGCGGCTCTGACCGCCCAGAATAGGGCTCGCCTCTGGCGCCCTCAGAGGATATTGGCGGTTAGAGCCATACGCGGTTACCGCACCGTATCGACGGAGGCGGCGTGCGCCTTGGCAGGAACACCCCCGTGGGATTTGGAGGCGGAAGTGCTCGCCGAAGTTTATCGGCGAACGGCTGACTTCCGGGCGGGTAGCGGCATACGGCCCCCGCCCGAAGAGATACGCGAGTGGCGAGAGGCCGCTCGTCTAGCCACGATGGCTCGTTGGTCGTCCCGGCTGGAGACTCCACGTGCTGGCTTTGCCGCCGTGGAGGCTCTCCAGCCGGTCATCGCCGAGTGGGCAGGGCGACAGCACGGGACCCTTTCCTTCCGACTGACGCAGGTTCTTTCCGGGCACGGTTGCTTCGGGAAGTATCTGCACTCGGTCGCCAGGAGGGAATTGAGTCCCGCCTGTCACCACTGCGACTGCAGTGAGGACTCGGCTCAGCACACGCTGGCGGTTTGTTTCGCTTGGGCGGCGCAGCGTGGGGTCCTTACTGCAGTTATTGGAGGAGATCTCTCGCTACCGGCCGTCATACGCTCCATGGCCGGTAGCGACAGTTGTTTTACCGCGGTCGCAACCTTCTGCGAAGACGTAATTTCGCGGAAGGAGGCGGCGGAGAAGGCCCGGGAGGACGACCTCCACTCGGACCCAATTCGCCGCCGGCGTACCGGGCGGCGGAGACGCGCGTACCAGCGTCTCATGCCGCCTTGAGTGTGGCCGCGGATGGACGGGACGGGTTTGCCCCTCCATCCGCTATAGTGGCCAGCCGCGAGGAGGTAACGTCCGCGTGTGCCGTACGTCGCCTAAAAGGAGAGTTTTATCCGCAGATGGTGCCCGTGTGAGCGGGCAGGCGCTAGGAGGGATTTGGATGTCGTAATAACAGCTGTTCCCGGTCCCTACTATGTCAGGCGCAGAGTGGCACACCGTGTGGTTTTAGTCGGTCCGATTCCGACACACCACCCCGCCGTAAACCCCGGTGGGGTGACGGCCCGAGGGGGTTTCCACACGTTAAAAAAAAAAAAAAAAAAAAAAAAAAAAAAAAGGCTAAGCACCCTATATTTATCAGAAGGGGATTTAAAATAAAATAAATAATTAAAAAAATAATATTTTTCGGTCATTTGACACACAACGTCATCTAGTTTCAAACTAAACAGAACTTGTACTATGATAACTAGACTGACTGATAGAATACTTATATACTTTTTTTTTAAATATTTTTATACATAGAAAACACCCAAACTTCGAAACAAATATTCGCAGATAATACAAACATTTGGTCTGACCCGAAAATCGATCCCGAGACCTCAAGCACAGCAGTCACATTCATTACCGCTGCGCCACCGAGGCAGTTAAACTTGTAACTTTATATAACCCGTCAGCTTCAGACGTTTGAGACAATATATCAAAACAATAAGAAGAAGCTGTAAAAACACAAGCATCTAAATCAAAGTATTATATGAATTTGACTGCCTTGGTGGCGCAGCGGTAACCAACGTAACAGCTGTGCTTGAGGTCTCGGGTTCGATTCCCGGGTCGGACCAAATGTTTGTATGATCTACAAATATTTGTTTCGAAGTTTGGGTGTTGTCTATGTATAAAAATATTAAAAAAAAGAATATAAGTATTCTACCAGTCAGTCTAGTTATCATAGCACAAGCTCTGCTTAGTTTAAAACTAGATGACGTTGTGTGTCAAATGTCCGAAATATTTATTTATTTAGTATTAAAAACTACGGCCATTTGAATCAATCCTAACATTTTGCAGGTAAATTAATATATAATGTGTGGTTCTCACTGATCTATAACCACATAAACCGCAAAAATCAGAAGTAGTCTCGTTACAGGTAAAGGAAAAAATATTTCATTCATCTTTTCCTCAAACAACTCACATAGTTGCTTGAAAAGTATTAAACACACTTCACTTCCTCTGTTACAGCTAACTTGATAAACTTTACATACACAAGCATAATTCTAGATGGTTCTAGGCAATTATTTCTTCTTTTTTTTCTTCTTTAAAAAGACAACGCCCGCACTAGGAATGAATCCTGTGTCGCGGTGGACTGTACACACATACAAGAAACGAACTCAAGGAACACCCAGACTGAGAACAATAATTTGTGGATCACACAAAGTGTTGTTCCATGTGAGGTTCGAACCCACAACACCCAGTGTAGTAGTGAGCATCGAGCGACCGCTTAAACCAGTAGGCTAATCGTTCAGTCAAATAAAAATATTCACCTATGAATATTGATAATGTTGACAGCTTCAAATCATATAGTGTGCTAGGTTGATCGCCATTAGCTTCTTAGTTAATAGCTTTATTAAATAAAAGGGACTTAAAATATGGTAAAATATATTGCGGGTTGTAACCCGGGAATGTATTCCCGCTCAAAAAATTCATTTGTCTGCATGTTTGTAAAAGAGTTATATCATTTCTAATTTCTTATATCTTAAAATGCCCGTTTAACGGCAATAGGGTTGCCCCTTGTTAAACTAATAAAAGTAGTAGAAATTCTCAAAATATTGATATTTTTATACACCTCTTTCTATCCTTTCGGTGGTAAACACTTGAATGTATGTATGTATATGCTTACCTGTACTTTTGAAGGCTACTGTATTCTGTACACAGTAGGGTTCATAATTAATACTTAGCCTAAGTTTTACCAACTGTACAACTTGTACTTTGGAAGCAACTAAATGTTTAATGTCTACCACCCGTGAACAAAACGAAGTTGAGCATCTCTGTCATTACCAGCATAGCACAAAGGGAAGTCCTACTGCGGTGGCCACTCACAGTCTATGTGATTATATTAATAGTCATAAAAACGATTATATATTAATAGACAAGTTAAAAAATAATTGCCATTGTTGACTTCCATATTGGTCGTTTGAGTCACAGACAAATTTTCTCACAATACCAACAACAATACAAGGAAATATATGAAACGAAGGTTGCCTCAGTATTTACGTTAATACTTTAAACACACCTAAGTCTTGATTATTATATGCTTTTTGTTAAAAATAGAAGTTAATCAACTCGTGACATATTTATACATTAAATTCAGCTGTAAAACAACATCTTTTTTATTGTATACTCTTAATTTCCGATCTATTTCTTAAAGTCACACAATAAGTTGGCTCTTATTGCATAGGTGGAAGTGAAATGACTGTTGCTTCTGATTACTTATTTGGTTACTTATGGCAGAGTGTAGCTATGTATGGTGTATTATACGAAGAAAAGATATAGATCACCTCAGATATCTTAATACGTAGAAGGAAAGAACTTTATTTTTCATTCTTTTTACAACTCCACACTAGGAATATTTCTGTGTGGCGGGATATTTTACATACACACATGAATCGGACACAAAGAACACACAGACTAAGGCACAAAGTGTTGCTCCATAGGGTTTGAACCCACAACAGCCAACTCTCCGTTTAGTTTTCGTAAAATAATCTTGCCGTCCACTTGTTTCTATTTCTTCAACTGCCACAGCATCCATACTCCTTCAAATATATTATCAGGTTATAAAACTCATAAAATATTTCGCTTTGCATTTATATCGCATTGGATTGAGTCTGTAATAATATTGTACGAACAAAACAAGCTAGAAATACTTAAATTCTTGCATCCGCGCGTTCATTTACTCTTGCATTTATTCAATTAAAATCAGAATTCTAATAAAACTGATATTGTAGGTATAAATTATTTTGCAAGGTTACTAAATTTAGTGCATTTTACAAGAGGGAAAGTAAATACATACATTAAGTATTCTTCCTCGTGTTTTATCCTTCCTATTCTAACTCAATGAATGATATTGCTTTTTGTACAGAAATACGAATTACAATTGTTACTGAAAGGTATTGTCAAGATTTCGACCAGAGTAATAACCTCGCAGGACCGCCGCCGCGTTTTAACCATCCCATTAATGCAGGGGTGACAGTTATCGTGGTAACTGTGTAAGCCTTACACTGTCACAATGACTGTCATGCCTTTTACGTCCACAAGTGGGGTGTGAAAAACATCTCACTAGGCCACCATAGTGTGGGTTACCATACTGTGTTGTCAGTATTTGCAATGGGTATGGTGACCACAACTCTTGGATTCTATTCATGCTTTCCATCAGGCAGAGTAGAGTCACTTTGGCAGGCTCTTAATATAGAAAAAAAATCCTTCCTTTGCTATATCGAGCGCGTTAGGCTTCTCGAGCCCAAATCTCCCTTTCGCTATGATTCTATGACAGCATTAAAGGGTGACAGCACACTCGTAAGTTTTAAGTTGCAAGTATCCATGGACATCTATAGATATTTACCATTAGTTGATCTTTCTTCTCATTAGCCTTCTATATGCATTATACTATTTAAATAGTACTCTAAATAGACTGCAATGAATTAAGAAAAAGTTAAAAAAGTTTGGGCTTTTTTATATTTATTTAATTTAGTTTAATGGTTTGTTTATCCACTTTCATTTTTGTTTATTAACTGTTGTCCAGATTTATATTTATAAAAAGAAATATTTTAGTTCTTTCATTATCTTAAATAAAATTCAATATTGACAGTAATTTATTGAATTACGGTCAAATACAAGCCTAAATATTTCTATTGGTAAGTCACTACCCCTATTCATTTCGTAAGTGACAGAAAATGTCTATTTATTGTTTTCTACCATAATCTCGCAACACCGTTTAGTTTCAAACTAAGCATAGTTTGTACTATGGGTAAAAATATATCTATACTTTTATTGTAAATACATAAAAACGTATACACCAAATCAAATATTAAATGTTTAAATACAAAATGTTTGACTTAAACAGGAATCGAAATAGAGGTCTTTGGTATAGCAGTCTGTAACACAAACCACTAAGCTACTCGACCGTCATACAACACGGGTCAACATCGCAGGATACTTCTGTAACGAGCAGGAAAACTTGAAAAATCTACTACCTACTAAGGAGAGGCCTAAGTCCAAGAGTAGACCATTTAAATCCTCGAAATTGTCCTCCAAATTGTCGGTGGTGATGATTTAAAGAAACTTGATGTTATTTAGTACATCATTGTCTGAATATACCCATTTCATATCTATCCATTGATGCAGGGGTGACAGTTATCGTGGTAACTGTGTAAGCCTTACACTGTCACGATGACTGTCATGCCTTTTACGTCCCCAAGCGGAGTGTGAAAAACATCTCACTAGGCCGCCATAGTGTGGGTCACCATACTGTATTGTCTGCATTTGCAATGAGTATGGTGACCACAACTCTTGGATTCTATTCATGCTTTCCATCAGGCGGAGTAGAGTCACTTTGGCAGGCTCTTAATAGAGAAAACATAGAAAAATGAAGCTTTAAATCGCAATCGGATTTACAAGTCGTCACTCTGGCTTCCTCACTCTCTGTCTGCTGCTAAGGTTCAGACTCAGACTCCTCAATTTGGAAATCGAACCTACGACCTTTGTCTTAGCAGTCTGGATTACAAATCACTAGACAACCTGTCTGTCTGTTTTGTTAATGTTAGACTATGTTATTATTAGATATTTAAATCATTTATTGTTTGTAAACATTCTTTTTATATGTGGATATGATATACCTCAAAAACATCATATTTGACGATAAGTTGTACAAATAATGTAGTATATAATATCATATGTGGTATCAACATTATAAATATTCTTAAAATATATATACCTTCCATGTTGAGATAAAATCTTTAAACAACACTTTACATACCATATTTCATTTTGAAAATCCTGTCTTGGGACCAGAATTTTTGTTTCTTTTTTTGTCTTTGTAGTTACGTATGTGCGCTAAAGTCTGTGTGATTTCTTGTTTCATTTTGTGTAGTGACGGTTGAATTCTGTAGTCACCACTTCTAATGATCCCATGGGTGTCGTAAGAAGCGACTAAGTAAACAAACTACACAGAACAATTTCACTGCAAAGAGAAGGAAATCTTGAAACAAAATACCAACCCGTCTGGCCAGTGTGGTATAGTAGGCCAAAACTGCCTTGCTAAGGAGGCGCTTATGTCCAGCAGTGGACTGTTAAAAGCTGTTAACAATTGTTATACAAATTGCGGGAGCAAGATTCGCTTCCCAAAATTTTTCTACTTTTTAAGAGGTATGAGGGTATTTATTTTCACATCAATTACTGCAAGTCATTTGCATTTTTTTTACATACACATAATTTTTACGGGTAAGCTATTACGAATCCTCTGAGAGACAAATTGATCAAGTAGAAAAAAATAAATATGTTATTAAATTCCTGAAAAGTTGATATAAAATGTTTGCCCACACTATTTGTGATCACTGGACTTCATGCAGTTTTACACAGGATGTAATTATCTCTCATTCAGACAGTCACACACAGTGAATATGTTTAAATATATTTTATTGATAATAACACCAAACAATCAAACGAAGTAGGTAGATCTTAACACACACGCAAGTGACTCTAGCTACACATTTTAATAAAATCAAATTAATAAAAATCAAATGTAAGAATTCGTAAAATAAATTATATATAATGTATTACTCCTATGTACTATAAAACGAACAGTAGCTAGGGAACTAGGCTAACGTATATACAACAACACTTTATTCAATTCAATGGCAATTTGTGTAGAACGCTATAAATCATATTACACAATTTATATAGTAAATAAACTTTACATTAATTGTACAAGACGGGAAGGTGAGCAAGAACCTGCGCTCGCGTCGACGCCTATGTCATTGTTCCAAATCACACGAGCGACGAGCAAGTTGGCAACAGTGTGCGGCCCATGGGACGAGCTGCGGGGCGAGTGAGGCAGGTGCGCGGGGCGGGCGGGGCGAGACACGCCGCGCCCGCAGCCCGCGCGATTCACTGCCCGGCGCTGTTGTCGTAGCGCACGAGTGACACGACAAGTCCCAACACAGAACACTACCGGCACTCCACCCTCCCTGCTTAACACTTACACTTTCATCACAGTTTCTGTACCATGTCAAACTTGGACTTGAGGTCCATAGGCACTTTCTTGGGGTCAACCTTCTTCTTCGCAGCTAAATGTGCGCGCATCTCGGCCGCTGTCATCTGTAGATTTAGTCGAGGCGGCTCTGCGGGTGGCGGACTATCGCGTGCCGTGTCTGCAGTGGGCGTCGCTGTACGCTCCGGCGCAGGCGTGGGCGCCTCCAAGTCAGGCACAACCTCACCAGGCGCCGGCGCAACTACTAAAAGCTCGGCGTCGTCTCCGCGCTCCTTAATGCGTGCCACAACCTGCTTGTGACTCTCTCCGGCGATACTGTGTCCGTTCACCTCCAGGATACGGTCTCCTCGCTTCAATCCCGCGAGTTCAGCTGGCGAACCATCGTCAACTTTGCCGATATACTGTCCTGGTTTTCCTTTTTCAGCATGTAGATTAAAGCCATAGCCATCAAAGTCGGGTATTTTCCGCACGTGGCAGAGTCGCGGCACGACGGCCGCCGACCCGTTCGCGGACATGTTTGGTTCTACAAGTGACGCGCGCTCCGCGTCGCGTGCAACCAGAGACTGGCAGCCGCCCGCACATCCGACCCCGCGCTGCCTCCGCAAAGCCTCTCCCCCGCACTCCTCACACCTGCGAAGGCTCGGTTCAGGTGTGACGGTGGGGAGTGGAGGGACATACCGCGTCGACTACTAGTATACATTGGAACGGCGCTGAGGCGCGAAGTATCGTCGCGTGTGATTTAATAAGTTTGCATATCAGGCGTTACTGTGTTCCTGAGAGCGGTGATCAGGGTGAGTACAGTGCAAAGGTGGAGTGTTTTGTCTGTGAGGGAAGTGGTAGGGCGGGAGTTGTTAGCCTCCGGGAGCGACACGTCACAGCCGGCGCCTGCGCACGCCGTTAGGGATCGAGGCCGTGCCGCTTTCCCGCAGACTTGATGTGTGTGTCATTCGCCGCTATTCACATACCAGCTGCTTTTACGTGACCTATCATTTCCCTTCTGTCATTTATCATTCTCTATAAGCTGTGTAGAAAATGTTTTAATTGTTATCAATTAAAATGAAAGCTTAAACTTGTTTCTAAATCTGTGGGACTGTGGGTCACTATGGCGGTGGCCCCGTTAATTTTTAATGGTAGATATCACAACAAAGGCTGTATATGAAAGTTATGTAGAAGAGGTGAACAGTTGTCTTTGGTCAGTGCGTGTAGTGACTAATAGATGGCGTACGGTTCGCGGAGCATCTGTCGGGTCGTTGATCCGGGGTCGGGCCACCGTCGCACGTATTCGGAGCCTTTACTGATAACAGTGACCGAAGACGTGCTGACTTGCAACTTGAATGGATATCTTGAGGCCGAGGAGATGCGGAAATCATAAACGGCTTTACATGGTGATGCAACAGTTAGCTACTGGAGCATATATGGAGTTCCGGTCTTAGAGGCGTATCCTTACAGTCACCGTACGGGAACGTGACATGTCCATTTGAATTTGACCAGGTTATTTAATATGGTATCAAGAACTGCCTTTGTATTTGTTAAAATTAGTTAAAAATAACATTAAATATTTATATGATAATTTCGGTCAAGATATCCGTTGCTTTCTTTTCACATTGTTTTAAATTGAGAGCATCAAATGATGGAAATGAATTAAACATCAACAATTTCAATGTTCACAAACATCTTGAAAAAAAAATTGAGAGTGATTATCATTAATATTTTGTGTTATTTTGAACTACCGTGCAAATACAAAAGGTTAAAAGATAAATTATTGTGCAAAAGAAAAATGTGGATATTCTTCAGGGCAGTGGCCTAAGGCAATTCGTATTGTGTCCTGTGAGAAATAGCACTCATAATTACACTTTATTTCACAATTCCGCAATTACCCTTGCGTCAAACATGTTATGCAGTATAGATTTGCAGTTGTGATAAAATTATAATCAAAGTAAGAAATGCTTTTTGCTTTTGCTTATTTTGTGTAGGCTAATGCCATTTTGCGAGTTAATAAAATAAATTATCGCATTAACATAGTTTGTAATTGAACTTAATATCTTAATGATGAATTCTGTCAGTGAAAGTTATTAATTAAGTCATATGTTATGTTACGTTGATATTTTTGTTTCTTTTAGTGTACACTCATAAATATTAAACAATAAATGAGACTTCGTAGGTATTACTTTGTATAATTACTGTATGAAACTATTCCTTAGTTCTATTTTGATATAATATTTTGTATTTACATCATTTGAACGTGTTTTTTTAATAAGATTTAAATCCTATTAACTAAACGAGAAAAACAAAGAAAACTTAATACTTTTTATAATATCAATACCAATGTATTTTGGCATCGTTGCCAATTGCTATATTTCTTACATTGTCTAAAATTTATCGTATCTATTTTCTATATATTAACATGTGAAGAGAGAGATTTATTTCCACACAATTCAGTAACTTAAAGTCTAAGTTACAATTACAGAAAATCATACTCGTTGGCTTGTCATGTTACGAGGTCTACAAACAGTCAAAAGTATGACTCAATCTCTCTGACATTTCAGACAGTACAAATATAAGATTGTCTAACGTTTCAGACTTTTTGAGATAGGTACTATATCCCTTCGTTATGTATCTGCTGCTGCAATTTTATTCATCCATTTTTCAAGTACTAAACAATTCTATATTTATTTCAATGTCCAACAAACAAAAGCTTTTCATTCTACGATAATACATATATGTTCAAAGGCCTTCAATTTATACAATTTTTGATTATAATTCACAAATTCCAGTAATTTAATCTTAATAACCTTATCCACGTTAACATCATCCTTTAGTATCTAACTACATGCGCATACGCAGCGGTTAACGATAAATAATTATAAATTGATTTCTATCTAGTTTATGGGGTAATATGTAAATTAAATATTATGTTATCTTAAGTCTTATCTAGTTACAATTCCACTTTCTAATAATTTAATATCTTTTTAGTAAATGTGTCATCACTGATTATGGTCATGCTCTGTATATTTCCATTTACAAATTCAAATTAAAAAGAAGCAATTGAAATCATAAAAATTATATCAGTGAGAGAGCCTGTAACGCTTAAGGGCAGGTTCAATCAGAGTTACACGACGACCTCATTGAGAACCAGTATTAGTTATTCTTTCGGTGTATTCTATCGAATGATTTCCAGCACGACTAGAGAGTACTCGTACTAGTAGTAGCTCTCTAGTAGAGTATGTACTCTCGAGGTCACTCACTCGCAGGTGAACCGTCTGTTCCCTTTACCACCACTCTACCATTTCAAAATATCTCAATATTATATTTTAGCTTTGAAAGTGCTGTCTTATAAGGACTCGGCCTTATAAAAAAATTGTAACTTTTTTATACTACAAAAAGTGACGTCGAAAGTGTAATGTAATACGATTAATATTACACATATATATATACATATTATTTTCACAATTTGACACACAAATTCATTGCAAATATAAATATTATTATCTGTTTGTAGTACAAAAGAAAAATATACTAATCAATTTCTTATTACATTCATATCAACTTAAAACTCTGTCTCGTTGGTCTAGCGGTTAGTGTATGCGATTGCCAACCAAAAGGTCTCGGATCCAAAAGTGTTGCAGAATTTCATTACAAGACAAGGGACACTAGGATGGCACGAAGTTCGAGAGAGAGAGAGAGAGAGAGAGAGAGAGAGACAGACATAGACACTTTTCGTCTGAATTTTTCCGTCTAGCCTCCTTCACAACACGCGATATGAAGGAGGCTAGACGGAATAGCCCGATGGCAGTCGGGATTATGGAAGTTTGGCAATGTTTTACGCACGTGACTCGGATATCACGTTAGAAGTCGGTGCCGGTTGCCATGAACATCTATGGAAACCGTTATTTGGAAGTCAATGCCTTCAAATATACTGACAACATTTTTTTTTAACGTGTGGAAAGCCCTCGGGCCGTCACCTCACCGGGGCTTACGGCGGAGTGGTGTGTCGGAATCGGACCGACTAAAACCACACGGTGTGCCACTCTGCGCCTGATATAGAAGGGATCCGGGAATAGCTGTTATTAAGACATCCAGATCTCTCCTAGCGCCTGCCCGCTAACTCGGGCACCATCTGCGAATAAACTCTCCATTTAGGCAACATACAGCACACGCGGACGTCGCCTCCTCGCGGCTGACCACTATAGCGGATGGAGGGGAAAACCCGTCCCTTCCACCCGCGGCCACACTCAAGGCGGCATGAGGCGCTGGTACGCACTGTTCTCAAATATACTGACAACTAGTTCAACCTTCGAATCCAGTTCGCCCTCAGGGTCCGATACCAATCGCTCCGTGGATAAACTGATATTCACGTAAAACCGGTTGAACCAACGGACGACCCCAAATAATCTGGGGAATAATAAAGACGAGAAATGAGATAAGATTTATATCAACTCAAAGAGTGACTTCATTTGAAATCCAATGTGGAAATTGCCAAAAATTCAAGAAGTTTTTTTTTTTTTTTTTGTACTCGTAGTTGGCTTTTTCTGTTTCGAAAAAGTCACTACGGGTTCTAAAGACGTTGTTAATGTCTTTTCTATATCTTTATTATTATTTATTATTACGTGTTTCTAACTTAGAAAATAGAAACCTTTTATACAACTCATTTAACCTTCTCATTGCTGAAATTTCCTAAAATCCTTTTTAATGGATGCTTGCAAGAGTAAAAGCGTTAGGTGCCAGCGATTTAGATTCTGCATTGATGAACCGGTCAGTCCGGGCAAGTAATTATATATGTATAGAAGATAGAGTAATGGTTAAATGACAACTTACTTGATTCAATTTCATATTAACTTTAATCAATTTTAAATTATAAGAGGCATTTAATCAATTTTCCACTTTAAACGTGCAGATTTTAAGTCGAAAGTTGACGAACATCTTAAGAATTCCACTCACTTACACCAAACGAGATGTTAAAGGCTGTATGGTTGTACTATAGCACCACAAAACAGCCTCCAGCGGCCTTGACCGTACGCCTGCGCACGCGCATTGCGTGGGCGAGAGCCATTCTTGTAGCTACACGCTAACATTCCAACATACATACGTAGTGAAGTCAAACTTTGCACAAATTAATTTTAATTTTATTTATATTTGGGTATCTGTATCATCAAATATTTGATCAAAAACCGACCAATTAAGATTAAATACACCGTTTTTACCTGAGCGTGGGTTATTCCAAATCAAGAATTAATTATTACTTAAATTTTATCTAAACTAATCTGTACTTTTATCCCATTATGGATAAAGAGATTTTTCTGAGCTTTTTCATTTCGATTGGCATCTGTCCACCCAAAATTTAAAAGGCGCAACGCACTTATCAATAATAGTCGGAGGTGTCCATAGGCGGTGAAAGTCACTTACCATCAGGTGAAAAATCTGCTTGTTTACCTTAATACCATTAAACAGGTATCATGTTTTAAAATTGATTTGTTTGTTTGTAATTTCAAATTAACAACTCTTCAATAAGTGCATATCAAAGTATTCACAGTACTTACATACATTTTCTTTTTAATTTTTGTCTCTTTGTCTGTCTGTTTGTTCCTAATCTAATCTATAAATTGGCTAGACTGATTTTGACGAGACTCACTGGCAGATGGATGATGTCATAAAGAGTAACTTAAGCTACTTTTGTTTTTGAAAAAAAAATAAGAGTAACATGAAAATAAATGGAATGGTAAAATTCCACGCGGACGAAGTTGCCAATATCAGTTAGCCTCTATTAAAAAACCTTACCTTTTTCAATAATTTAAATGTAAATAGAGAAATATTTTGTACTCTATAGTATCAGCTCTTGAATTATCTATTCCTTGAATTGTTGAGTAAGATTCATTCATTAGTGATATCATCTTGTCCACCCACCAGTACTTATAAATTAAAATGTTAATGAATCATAGCTGCATTTAAGGAGTCAGGGTTCATCCTTATTCATCATTATTGTCAGTCTTAGGCCTCTTCTTAGAAAGGAGGTTTTGGCCTACAAGACGATTTGGTATAGGGTTTATTTCAAGTGTTCCTTCTCTAAGAAGTTCCTCTATCAGCTCTTATGACTCCAAATGAATCAATGGTGACACTATTCTTAAACCGTCGCACCACGTAAAATTACCACTCGAATTTCATGATTTTTAGCCACCATCGGACCCCATCGTTGTTGGCAATAACTATGGATGGTTCCTTGCTAACATTTGAATAATGTGTGGTGATGGATCAAGAATACATAGTGTCAGCACCCGTATTCTTTCCATAGGGACAACAGTAAGAGGTGATAAAGGAAACGAAATATTCAAGACAACATCACTGCAAAGATAACAAAAACTTGCTTCAAATTCTATACCGAGCTGTCTGGCCAGCGTGGTATAGTAGGCCAAAACCTCCTTGCTAAGGAGAGGCCTATGTCCAAAAGTGGATTGCTAAAGGCTGTAGATTATTTAAATATGCTGTATAACTGTATAATGACATCATTTAAGTATATAAAAAAAACTTGAATTGCAGTCAAATATGTTATAACGCAATTCAAACGCCATTTCCACATCCAGCAACAATATTAACACTTTTACTTACTCAAGGCCCGCTCAAATATGAGTTTGTTCAATCAACACGTCCTCAATTATCATTGAATTAGATTTGGTCAGTAATTATACAATTATTGCCAAATTGCGCAGGACAACTGCAACGCAAAGAGATGGAAAACTTGACATAAATGCTATTTCAACCCACCCACAGGACACCACCCAAAGGAGACGCCTATATCCAGCATTAGGCTACTGAAGGCTGTTGATGATTTTGATTCTCCTTAGTCATATATACATAGCCTAGTGGTTTAAGCGGTCGCCACGCCGCTCTCTACTACGTTGAGGGTTGAGGGTTCAAACCCCACATGGGA